>OZ014530.1:93128202-94471493 GCA_963966105.1 Volucella zonaria | reverse complement strand
TGAATGTAGTTACAACAAGGCAGCCATCTCGGTCCCCTTCTTTTCATGTTAACCATAAATGATCTCGATAGGATCATCAAACACTCGTTTGTCTTCTTTTATGCCGACGATACCAAATTTTCCAAAACCATTTCCTCTACCTATAACTCCTTGCTCCTTCAACAAGACCTTGATAGTCTTAAGTTATTGCTTGGGGGCCTTCTTCCCCACTAAAATTAAAAAATTAAATTAAATATTTTTCGTTTGATCTCTGGCACTCATTAATAAGCCAGAAACTCAAGCTTAGGCAAGCCTAAGTCTGCCTCTAACAACAAATCCACATCCAAATCGGCGTTGCTTTTGCCGTCTATAACAATTGCCGTTGTAAATGTCGCAGTTGGTAATCCAATTTTTGGCCGGCCCATCACATCTAGGTTTTTTCCATGACCAGGCAGCTACAGAAATAAAAGGAAATACATAAAGTGAGTTTAAACAAACGATATGAAAGAAAGGGTTAATTTTAAACAAACGTGTTGAAGAGTTGGGCAATGACTGTTGTATTTTGAAATTAATAGCGTCAACGTCGAAATAGTCGTTCACATAACCACGCATAATTAACGTAATCAAAGCATCTTTCGTGGCTACCATGTTGCAAAAATCGTCTGGCAATTTTATGTGTTGTGTATTTCCATGCAATGGAATGTTGCCACTGCCAATGTTGAGCAACTGTTCGGAGAATGACAGTGCCAATGCAGTTGAACACGCATATTTATGTTAAGGTATGATTATTTCAAACACACGTTAATTTCGTCCGCATACATACCGCGTGGGATAACCGGCAATGTTTGTCTGAAATCACCCGACAGCAGCAGTAGAGCGCCACCGAAAAGACTATTATTGTTGAAATTTTTCATTGTTCTATCGAAAACTTCAAGTGAATGCTTGTGGGCCATGGTGCATTGATCCACGATAATAATTTTGCATTTTTTCTAAACTTTAGCTATACAGGAATGCTTTTTTATGTTGCACATTGCGTCTGGATTTGTATGAGCATTCTATGGCAATTTGAGTGCTGAATGAGCAGTCCGTCCACCATCAAGTAAAGTCGCTGCAATACCTGATGAAGCAATTGCCAACGCAATATGATTTTGTAATCGAATGCGCGCAAGCGTCAGTGAGATAAGGAATGTTTTGTCAGTGCCGCCTTGTGCGTCAAAAAAAAAATAATCAGCCTTGCTGTGCTGCAATCGACAAATTAATTTGATCGTATATATTCTTTTGTTCAGCAGTTAGCAGTTGCTCCTTATTTTCAACAAAAGTAGTCAAAGAGACCGCATCTAACTGTTGTTCGTGCTGAACATCGCTGTTCATGATGTCTGTTAGGCGGTTAGGCTATGGCACACCGAAATGAATAAGTGGCATATTCGGAATGAGAAAACAAATATCCTCAATCTTTATTACGCCTCATTATATACATATGGTATTTCCGGCGAAAAATTGAGTGAGTTCCCAGTGGTTGTCATCTTCCAGCAAATGCAATTCGGTACACGCGTCGTGGTACGTATCGTTCAAAATACCATTAACTGTTCTCAAGTATTGAAAGGACGTCGTTCCAGGAACGTTAACCACCAACAAACGCAAGAAGGAGCATTCGCGTTGGTTTGGATGAATTTGTCTATAATCGGCTTAACGTATTTTCTATATATAGTATATGCCGTCGTATCCTTGGACTGGAATGCCTCGCTTGCGTGGGTCCTACTATTTTGACTGTTTGTTCCACATGAAAAACCGTGGCACATCAATATACATTAATGTCTTTACGAATTGACCGAAAATATCTGGTTGGTTGGACAGTTAGTGTGGTTTTTGGGGCAGTTAATGCTCGTTACAGAGCAGTCTCTTTTGTGAAATGTACTCGCTGTCCATTTTCAAGATGCACTGCAAAATTTATAACAGCAGGGTCTCTTTCGTGTATTGGGAAGCTTAAAATGCGCCAAACTACTTCATTGGTGCTAATGTATCAGCCCATTTGATAACGTGTTATTTCGTCGTTAGTATTCACATTTTGGACGGCAAATGCAGCCATATCGGTGCCCTTATGAACGTATTTGCAAACGTATTTGATGGACTTCACCGAACTGCAAAACTCAATGTTTATGTGTGTTTTGTTGGTTTTGCCAAGCAGTGGTGAATACGGAACCACCCGGCGATTGTCAATGTCTACCGTTACACAGCTCAACATACGGAATATGATTGGCCACCAGATTGTCAGTGTCTCTACCACGATACAATGGATAACCATCGATATTATTGATAGTATCGTTTATAAACTCTTTTGGATGTTTTCCAATGTCCATGCACGACGCCGTCGTGTTTAGAAAACCGCATGGACCATAGATCAGTGGCAATGTCAAACAACTCTTTATCTAGATATATTCCGATCCGGAATTTCTGCTGAAATATTTGTATCAATTTCTTCTAGCCGTATTTTATCGACCAACCTAACCAAAATGTGCGCATGTGGCAAACGTCGTATTTGCCATTCAACAGAATACAGCCAGCAACGAGTTTCGCCAAATATAGAGTAATGTGGAATCAAGTTCATCAATGATTTTAATTTTTGTTTAAAGACACGTGGCAATGCATTACTGTTTGACTTGGCAATAACGAAATTTTAATTTCATCCCAGTTTGGATTGCACGTAAAAGTAATAAATAAATCTAGTCGGCCGTACGCGCGCCGAATGTAATTTTGCATATGATGTGGACTACCAATATATGATGATGTAAAAATACTCGTATATGCAATACCGATGTCGTTGATATTAGTTCATTAGCATCACATAAATGAGTGTACTCCTCAGAACGCAACTTCGCTTGATTATACTTTATGTACCGTAATCGCTCGCTTTCAATTTTCGCATACATTTCAACGATGTATTGATGAAACAGCTGGTGGCATCGGAAAATGTTGTTGTCTTCATTGGCAAGAATTATCAACCGATTTGCGTAAAAGTTCATCGGGCTCACTTTTTTGTTGGTTTCTGCATCTGCAAAGTAAAAATGTAAGTACAAGAAGAAAATAATAATCATACCGTAAAAGAAAAAAGTAAATAATGTGTAGATTGTACCTGCCGCTGTATTTCTTTGTTTGATATTAAGATGATATCCATCTTCACCTTCCCAAAATACAATGGATATTGCAATGCGTCGTAAGAACGATGACTGAAAATGCAAGACATTGCGTGCACCGTGTTATCTCTGCCTTGGATCCCTATATCTCGATGTCCATATGCGTCATCAACTATTGACGGTTTTGATTTTGCAAAAACAGTTCTAAAGTCCCCACAATTTCTCGTTCCTGCACCCGCTCGATGTGATTATATTGGCAGCGTGTGATTATTTGTTGCTCCTCATCGCCCGTGAAGTAGATTTGCAAGAATTTTGGATCGGTATTAGGCATTGAGATTATAGAACTGAATCTTAAACGTTGTTTCAAAATTGCAATCATCCTCGTTCTGAACTATTTTTGTTGCTACAAATGATGTCATTTGGAAGCAAGAATTGAATTTACGAATTTTAGGCAAAAACAATAGTGTTCTCAATGGTTCTGGCGGCGAATTCAATGGTAGCAATACAGCTTTTCTAGACGCGCAGCAGAATCCGGCCGATTCACCTTTGTATTTGAATGCAAGACAGAGAAGTGGTGAACGTTTCAATGTGCGATGTAGTTGCAGGCGCTGTCGTTCATGTGCTCTGTGTGAATCTGTTCTGTGGCTTGTTGATGCGATTCAAGTTGTCTCAATGCATTAGCTTGAAAGCATTTGTTGCGTTGCTCTTGACCACGTCACGTTGCACGTGTGTTTGCAACCTGGTCTCTTAAATTTGCATTATCCGTCAATTGATCTTCTGCCGTTCTATTTGACCAACGGGTTTGGACTATTTGTGCATTCCGTGTACGTCGACCAATATTTCCTCTTTGTCCACGAGGACGTGGCATTGTTCTTTGATAAACACATAACACATATATATAAGCAAGTCATATGAGTAGTATGATTTATTGAAAAAACTTACATGTTATTTATTTTCGATGAGCAGTTTATTACTCTATAAATTTTATAGAATCATCGACACAAATTGGTAATGAAACTAAAAAGTTGCGGGTTAGATGGATTGTCATTGAATGCACATATATATAATTGAAATTTATGGAAGATCATGTAAGATATTCACTTCAACACTGCACCTTACACATTTGCACAATGTATGTGTGTAACTAGACTTCATTTATGATTTAAAACGTTGTTTCAATATGTTTTGTTGATGAATAATACATTCAATATTCACACAATTATGATACATGGAATATCAAAACATAGCAAACAAAAACTAAAATGTGAAAAAACGCCAAGCTACGTCGCAAGCAACTTGATACATATGTTAAATACCACAGAATTCGACATCAACGCCACCTATGAATCATTCTCATAAAATAAAAAATCTATTTCTTAGAGACAGATTGCAGCGCCGCGCCTGGCAATAAAATTTTGGGGTTACATGTTCTGATTTTCTTTTTTCCGTCAAAATATTAAAAAAACGATTGCAGTTCCACCTACCAGGCCCGATTGTAAATCTAAACCATCCAAGGTGCCACACAAAAAATTTCATCAAAATCGGTTCAGCCGTTTAGAAGGAGTTCAGTGACATACACACGTACAGTAGAATTATATACTATATGTATATAAAGATTTACTGAAAGTCCTAGTCCTCTCGTTAGCTTTAAGCTTTTTTTTTTCTATTACAATAAATTATGGAATTTTATGAATTTTAAAATAGTTTTCAAGTTCTAAGTGCCTACGAAATCGATGTGTGAACGCATGGATCCACTGTGACCCTTCCTTGGTATTTACTGTTGCGACGGAACAGAATATGAACTGCCAAGCTTCCGTCGAATTCTCTCACAGGTAAACAGCTTGAGGGATAAGGTTTTGATTACAACAGGTTAAGCTCCCGGTATTGTATCATACAGTAGTAAAAGTGTTGGAATGTGATCCTCTCTTATCATTTTCTTTTTTTTTTTGCCTTAGGTCTTTCTTTTCTTGTTCTATGATATTTGAGTCCATCCGCATAGTTATTATTCATTAAATAATCGCTGAATTTTGTGGCTGATTCTATGTTTATTCGAAACATGTATTTCATCTTGGCCCCAGTTATATACTTTTAGAATTGCCCTTTTCAGCATTTACAATAAAAGTGATGATATTTTCCGTGTTACTCGGCAGCGATATCTAGCCACACAGCTAAACGTGTGCCTACAACGTTGCATAGAATAACAAAATAGGTTTTCACGGTATCCTGGTAGAGCCCCACATCATGGAATAAGAGCCACAGTGGCACAACTCGCCTCTAGGTGCGTATGCCTGGTCGGCTGAGGTCCTTTTTCATTACCTTTTTGTTCCTCCAAAATTGGTCAAAAGATATTCCGGGTAGTGGTTTTTGCATATCCACGCTCAGCATATCCTAGCCTTATAGCTTCCGATCAGATCAATATAGCCCATATACATAATAAGTTTGATGTTGTTTCTTCTTCTCAATTTCAATTGTCAAAAAGCCCTTAAACATGCATTTGTTAGAAATGTGTATGCCCACTTGAATAGATAACTTTATGTGGAAATCTAGTTCAATAATTTAACGAATATGTCTGTAATTTATTTTTTTATTTTTATTTTTACAACTTTCCGCACGCCAAGTAAGCAGAGCTGAACGCAAAGTGCGTTCTAGGACCAATAACTTAATATTTGTATTTATATTCATTCTGTCAGCTGTCAGTTGTGACATACCAAAATAGTTCAGTTATAACTGAACTCTCTCTTATACATATAACACATTGGCTGAAAAGTCCGTGCCGTTTTATATAAAACACAAAATTTTTGCAAAATTCAACTTTATTTATCAATATAGTTGCCTTCGAGGGCGATACACTGATTGAAACGATTTTTCAATCTTTCGACACCAGTTTTGTAGTACGATTTCGGTTTAGCCTCAAAATAGGCCTCTGTTTCGGTGATTCGGTCTTAAATCTCTTTCCGGCGAGCATTCTTTTGAGGTCTGCGAACAGGAAATAGTCACTGGGGTCCAAATCTGGAGACTACGGTGGGTGGGAAAGCAATTCGTAGCCGAATTCTTTCAATTTTGCCATCGTTTTCATCGACTTGTGACACGGTGCATTGTCTTGATGAAACAGCACTTTCTTTTTCTTCAAATGCGGCCGTTTTTCTGCGATTTCGTCCTTCAAACGCTCCAACAACGCAAAATACGGATGCCATAACCTTGCCAGCCGATTGTTGAGTTTTTGGTCGTTTTGGACGAGGTTCGTCGCCTGCTCGCCACTCAGCTGACTGCCGACTTGACTTTGGTGTGAAGTGATCCAGCCAAGTTTCATCCATTGTCACATACTGATGCAAAAATTCTGCTTTATTGCGGTTGAACA
Source organism: Volucella zonaria (assembly GCA_963966105.1). Classification (NCBI taxonomy): domain Eukaryota; kingdom Metazoa; phylum Arthropoda; class Insecta; order Diptera; family Syrphidae; genus Volucella; species Volucella zonaria. Next base: position 94,465,025 of record OZ014530.1, on the reverse strand, counting down.
GCTTTAAACACTCCTCTGAATCATCAACACGTTGTTGTTTTTGGTCTCTGAGCAAACGCGGCACCCACTTTGAACAGAGCTTTCGCATGTCCAAATATTCGTGTTTGATATATCCAACACGCTCTTTTGATATCTTCAGAGCCTCAGCTATCTCGATCAACTTCACTTTACGGTCATTCGTAATCATTTTGTGGACTTTTTTGATGTTTTCATCTGAAAGAGCCTCTTTTGGACGTCCACTGCGTGCATCATCTTCGGTGCTTGTATGACCACTTTTAAATTTTTCAATCCACTTGCGAATGGTTAGTTCGCAAATTGCAGAGTCCGGGTAACACTTATCAAGCCATTTCTTTGCATCAGCTGCATTTTTTCCCATCAAACCGCAATGATAAATCAACACACGAAATTGCTTTGAATCCATTTTTTCCACAATAACAAAAGTTGCTTCACTCACAACGGTATATCTCGAGAACTAATCGCCCGACAGTTGTCAAATTTATACACGTATCTTTTGAAGGTTGGTACTAACTGAAAATGGTATGGATTTAATTCAAGTGGTGCCCTCTCTTAGAAACGGCACTGACTTTTCAGCCCATGTGTTATACATGTGTACCTGATGGAAATATATGTTGATCGACGAAATCAAGAGCTGCAGCACAAATAATTAGAGAAGATAGTCCAGCACTCAAATGATGATCTTTGAAATGTACGCTACCAGGAAACTAAAAACGAGAGCAAAGACGCGCACTCACAAATATAAATTGAGCTATCGATTTCATTTAATAAAAATCTAAGCAATTCCATGGAGTCTACGTTGCCATATTCCTAAACTTTGTGTCGATTTTTAATACCATATTATCAAAAAGTGGTTATTTTGCGGTCTAGAATGTTAAAAACACGCTGTAACGTATGTACAGATCCATGAATGTATACTCTACTACGAGAAGCAAAGACGTTTGGGTAATGTGGACACCCTTATCACATGTGTATACATACTTACACGTATTAGCCTATACAATGTAACTGGTACACATAACTCTTCTCAAAGTTCTTCACGAAAATATTCAATTAAACTCCAGCTTATAGCACAGTACAGCATTCACCAGTTGTCCCACTTTTTAAATATTTAATTTAAATCTAACTATCAAACCCACAGCATAATAACTTCATGTCCATATTCAATATGTGAACATACGTATACATATATACGAATATTTATATACATAAGTTCATACATACAACATTCATGTTTGTGAAATGACCCAATAAATTCTTCAAGGCACACAGTAATCGTAGTCTAATTACAGATAAATACATATAAAGTTGAAATGAAATCACAAACAAACTTCTAAATTCGAAATCAGAAAGCTTAAGCTCTAAAAAGCAATGAAGCATTATTCACTTGAGTGTTCATGCACTTCTCAAAGACCAACTACTGTTCATATAATGCTCGAAATCCCCTTCAACTATTCTGAAGGATTTACTTTTTGCTATTCCCTGAATAACTATAATCACCCTTAAATAAATCCTCATATGTACTTCGTTGCCATACAGAGAATTTGCCGAAATCTGTTTTACTCGTGCTCTCTCGCATCTCACAAAAACTTTCTCGCATCCTTATGGAGTGCAGAAATACTTCTATCCGTATCTGTACTTGTGACTGGGCTTGTGCTACTGTGTACTGATTTCAAATTGGATTTTATTTCGAAAACTCGTTTTGCAAAAAGGATAGAAAGCAGAACTACGAATAGTAACGGCAAAAATTACTTTAAATTTCAAATCCGGAAACGTTGTTCCGTTTTCTACCTTAGAGTTTTCCAAGTGATAACTCTTCGACAGAACTTCTCACTTTAGTTTCTTCCGTTCTCTGTTTGCTTTTCGCTTAGCAATCATTTACATTGTGAGCATAGGTCAAGGTGCTTTTGAAGTTTTAAAACTTAGTAAAAACTTTTCACGTTCGCCTCTGCAGTTTTATTTTTATTTTTGGATAATGATGGTGGTAAGTTGATATGAGGCAAAAATGCACAGCTTGTATTCCTACAATATACGAGTATGTATAAATGGTTAGCTATTGTAGATGGTTGGTAGTGTTGTTCTGTACTACTGTACGGTGCGTACGGTGCGGTTTAGAAGAACTTAAGTCCACATTTTGAGGGATATTGAAACTGAAATTGATTTTTAGGAAGGTAAACATTTGCAAAACAAATACGACTTGGCCTGCTTTTGCGATGACTTGGTACGGTTTTCCTTGTCTTCTAGACACTGAAAGCATATCAGTAAAATTTCGTGTGTGAATAAACAGGAAATAAAATAAGAAGGTATTGTTTCGTTTAGTTTCATCGAATATTTGTTTGATTTGAATATTAGTTGGAAGGAGTATGCTTTCTAATCAAAAAGCAGCATGGATTTTTTCTCGTTTTTTTTTTAATTCAAAATGTGTACACCACAGTTAATGATCTGAGGTCACACATTGAAACGCTGAGTGAATTTGTCTTTAATTGAGTGATTAAACGTTTGAATACGTTGATAGAAAAGGAAAAGCAGCTGTAGAATGTTAAATAAATCTCTTAGAAGCTACGAATTTTACAACTTATTAATTACTTACTTAGGTGGCGCTATAGTTCGGCCTCAACTAACAAGCCTCCAGTTAGCCCTGTCCGATCCCCCAGTTGAGCACCCAAAGATGAGGTCTCCGAAGACTATATGGGGCGGAACATTGACGTCCATTCGCTTTACATGTCCTAGCCATCTTAAGCGACTAATGTATAGTTCTGTAACTTGGTAGATGTAGCTATACAGCTCGTATAGTTCATCGTTGAATATTCTCCTCCAAAGTTCGTCAACGCAAACCGGACTGAAGATTGTACGAAGGATATTTCTCTCGAAGCGGCTGAGAATATCTTCATCCGCTTTCGATGTATTTCAGCACCATAAAGTATGATTGCGGTTATCAGGGTCTTATATAGAGTCTTCTTGATTGTTCGGGATAGGGCCAGAAGGTTTTTTGGATTAAAATTTTGATATTGCTATCCATCGTTTTGGTCAAAAAGACTGAAGTTTTCGCTATCATCTTCTAATCTTCTTCTTCTTCACCGTTATACATATATAATGCAGAAAAAAAATTTACAAATTCTACCAACATGGACTACTACTACAAGGTTTCCTACTTCATACCTACAGGCTCCTGTACTGGTCTAGTTGCCTTGGCACGCTTTTTTTATTTGTTAGTAAAACTTTCGTACGTTATTCCTGGAGAACAGACTCTTAGTATCTTTGATCGCGCGCTTCCCGTGCTCTTTTTTCGTTTTCTAGAGATGTTCTTTCCGTGTCTTTTGGTCATAGAGTTCACTCGTTGCAGCTCGCTTTGTACGTATCTTGTTTAACTGCATGTATTTGCCCGCATTCTTCATCAAGCTATTTCTTGATGGTGGTTTGGTTAAACCTAGCACATCAGTTCGGTGACTTGGTTTTTGGTTTTTGGTGGGGGCTAATGCCCCCATTTATTTGGCTTAATTCAAGCTTAAAAAACTAGGACTTAAACACTAAAATACAAAATATTTAATTAGGGTTTTAAGGCTAGGGATGGTGAAGGAGATCGAATTTGAGGGAAAGTGTGCTGCGATTAAAATCGAAAACGGAGAGGTTGGAGTTTACCTTACGCAGCATACGGGATATTGGTTCGTTAGAGCCATATGTGGTGCGGTGGGTTAGTAGATAAAAGAGGCGGGGGCAACGTAGATTTCGAGGGTTAGTATTAAAGAAGATGGAGTTGTAAAGGGACATGCAATCGACGGAGCCTGAGAGGAGTCGGTGAATGAAAAGAATGTCTGCTGCGCCCCTTCGTTCCTCAAGAGTATTCAGGTTAATGAGTTTGAAACGGTCTCGATAGGGAGGTAAGATTAGAGGATCGTTCCAAGGTAGACCTCGAAGAATAAATCGAAGAAAACGACGCTGGATCCTCTCGATTCGGGTTACATAAACTCGTTGAAAGGGACACCACGCTTGGCTGGCGTACTCGAGAAGGGGGCGAACGTAAGTAATGTATAGTGATCTGGTCACGTACGAGTTACAGAATTCTTTGGACCATCTTTTAACGAAGCCAAGCGATGAGTTTGCTTTAGTAATTATTTCATCGATATGCCAGCGGAAATTAAGCTCCCTGTCGCATAAAATGCCAAGGTCGCGGATAGACTGAACAAGGGATATAGGTTGGCCGTGGAGAACGTAAGTTCGGGGAGTAGGCCTGTTGCACTTACGTGAAAAGGTAATCGATTGACATTTTGTGACATTGAGTTCTAAGCAGTTCTTGATGCACCATGTGGAAAAACTATTTAGATCTATTTGAAGGAGGCTGGAGTCGTATTATGGGGAAATAGGTTTAAAAAATTTGGTATCGTCAGCATAGAGAGAAAGTGCTGAGTGGTGATTGACCCTTTCAAGATCGTTAATGGTTAGGATGAAGAGAAGTGGACCTAGGTGACTACCTTGAGGAATACCTGAAGTGGCTAAGAAAGGGACCGATATGACAGACCTGAAACGGACACTATAAAAACGATTATCCAGGTAAGAAGATATCCATTTAAGCAAAATGGGTTCAAAGCCCAGGACGGACAATTTGAACAGGATTAGTTTATGAGATATCTTGTCAAAAGCCTTACTGAAATCAGTTGTTATAACGCCAACTTCTTTACCATTTTCTAAGGCTGAGAGAACAGAGGATACAAATTCGACGACGTTAGTGGTAGTTGATCTACCGAAAGCCGTGTTGGTTAGGGGAAATAAGAGATTTGCACTGGAAGCTTAAGGCTTCGTACAAAATGCTTTCGAGGAGTTTGGGTATATGTGAGTGACTCTGATGGGATTGTACGTTGGTAGCGTTGGCACTGCTTTTTTTTTGTAATGCATTTTATTTTATTCTTCTTAAATTTACTATACTTACATGCTAACAGAAAAAATGCTTAAAAGCTAGCTTAACATTACTTAATTAACTTATTCTAGCTTACTGGCCCTCCATGCAGGCGCTCTAAGCTAAACTATATTGTTATTCTATGTCTTTCGACGTCTAATTTATAATTTTTTAAAAAATAATTATTATAAATTAACATCCAGTTAAACTAAGAAAATACTTAAACATCCAACTTAAACTACCTATTCTAGCTTATACTAAACCGTAAGCTACTTAGCCTAACTACACTATTTAACTTAGCCTAAATGTTAGCAAACTTCAAGTTGCTAACCTAATTCTTAGCAAACCCAAGATTAATAATCTTCCATACCATAAGACTACCCTAACCCATGTAAGTCGGCCATTTGCTAAACATAGCAAAGAAAATACGGCCCATTTTGCCTTCTGACTAGGCTAATCTGGACTTGAAGGAAATGACGAAGGAATAGGGTCCTCTTCACTGAACCACCAAACATTTTGGTGCTGCAGAAGAACATCTTTTTTGTTGCGTTTTGAAACCGCCCTACTAACCCTGAGACGTTCAACACTGCCGTGTGCGACGTCTCTGTTGTAGTTGAGTCGCTTCTCACCAACGTAGCACGAGCTACGTGGAAAATTAGCGGCACCGCAAACATATCCTGGATCAGCCCTTTCATGTCGAAATAGAGGAACTCTTCAAGGGGGATGAAGCCTTTCCAGCGCACACTCTTATGATATAAGTAGTTGGGGTAGTAGGCCCCAGATATCAGGTTGCCATATTACAAGTATGAAGTGTTTGTGTTCGTGGGGTTCACACATTTTAACATCAATTGTAAAATTCAAATCTTTTAATATGAATTGTGTGGTTTGTAATGAAAAAATAGATCGCAGTGATGCCACCAAAGTTGATTGTAGCGACTGTAAAGGCATTTTTCACGATCTTTGTATTAACATTCAACCATCCTATGTAGCAGGTAAAACCAACATCTAGGCAGCCTGTTACAGCCCCGGCGGTAAAACATCCACATCCACTTTCAGCAAAATAGCAACAAAAAGCAACAACAGAACAGCAAGTATCAGTACCAGCAGCTAAGCTACGCGATCAGCAGTCGACAGAAATGCACAAAAAAGTAACAACAACACAGCATTCGAATCAACCAAGTACCAGTAACCAGCATACACCTCCAATACAAAATGTGAATGAATCTCCTCGTGAAATAACTCTGCAGTTGTTATGTAAGGAAATTCTCAACTTGAGAAAAGTAAACAGTGAATTTCTCAGCACTGTTCAACAGTTAAGAGAAGAAAATACAACACTGCGGTCGAAGGTGGTGAATCTGGAGCGTAAGCTGAACTGGCGAGAGCGAAAACAATTATAGAATGTCATCGAATTTGATGTTGACAATAAAAATGCTAATGAGCTTTACATAAAAAATGTTTAAAAATTCGTTGAATGTTTCTATACCCACCCATGAAGTCCTAGCATGTTATGTCAAGCGCATAAAGAGAAGGCTTTCAGATCCAACCCAGGCGATTTGTACAAAAATGTAGTATGTGTTCATCTCTCTTTCCTTGACTCTAAACAAAAGATCATGAAGAGCAAAAAACAAGCTTTGAGAAATTTGAATTCATCGTTTTTCGTCGAAGGCACCAACAAAAAAATATTTATTAATGACGGCCTTACAAGTTACGCAAGGGCTCTATTTATGGTGGCTAAAAAATATAAAGTTGAGAGGAATTTTAAGTATTTGTTTTTTCGGAAATCTCAAATATTATTAAAAAAGGTTGTTAATGGTGAAGTTGTTATCATAAGATCTTTCGAAAACCTAGCTGCGCTTCAAGATCAGTAATATGAATGACAATTTTGATCTTATGAATGACAACCTCACTATTGAAACTATTAAAACTATTAGAATTAGTTGTGATAAAGCTTTTACATGAAACTCTAGTAATAAGCTATTTTTTATTGTACACCAAAATATTAGAAGCCTGCGACAAAATTTCGATTTATTAGTTGGAAATCTTGAAGCCTTTCTGCATCTGCCCGAAATTACATATATTTTTTTTCAGAAATATGGATTTACTCTTTCGAAACTAATGATTATACATATGTATGTTAGTATTCCTAATTATATTTTTTTTTGCAAATCCTAATGATTCGTATTCTGCAGATAGAGTGGGTATTTTTGTGAGAGATTCGTATGAATGTGATGTAAAATGTATTCGTTTAACAAGTGCGGATGATGCGAAAATTTCTTGCAGCGTATTTAATCAGAAATTTATCTTTATTAGCGTATACTTATAAACTACACTTGAAACCTTTAACTTGGTTTATGGATGAGCTTGCAAACTTTTTGAGGAATGAGAGTGCGGTAAATTTAGTTATTTTAGGTGATTTCAATCTTGACATACTAAATCCAAACCCGGTATTTGATTCTTATCAAACTCTTATAGCAGAGCACGGATTCACCTTTTTTAAAAATGAATCAACGAGACCTATATTTAGTACCTGCATTGATCATGTCCTTAGCTGGTGTTAATTTGGATCTTCAAATAACAGATCACTGCATGACTGGTATTTTTTTTTTTTTGAACTTCTAAAAATTAACTAAGTATAAAAGTTTTAATCCTTCTCATAAAGTCTCCAGAATTAACTTTCGCGAGTTGAAATTTAAGATTCGCTTTGATAACTTGGATGTAGTTTATTCTGAAGAAATAGAGTATTGCTGAAATATAGAGTATTGCTGCAATTTTAAAAAACTACATAAGCTCCTCGATACAGACTTTTTTTACAAAAACGTTCAGAAACGAGATTAAAGCCTTGGATCAATCGAACCCTTCTAAAAAAGATACACCTAAAAAATAAACTGCAAAGAAAATATCGCAAACCTCCCATAAATTTGAGTTTGAAAGCTCATTGTACTAGATTGAGCAAACAAATTAATCTAGAAATTCGTTACTCTCGCGATATCTACTTTGAAACTAAAATAAGAGCAGCTATAGGAAATCTTAAAAAGGAATAGAAAGTAATAAACAACATTGTCAATCGTAATATTACTAATTTTTCCGGCCCGATCATGTTAAAAAGAAGTAATGAAAATATTTCCTTCTTTTGTAGCTAAAGAATTTAGTGAATACTTTGCCACAGCAGGTCTTTCGTCTCTTACCTGTAACCTTCTAGGACTAGAAATAGCTTTTTTTTCGAGCCCATTACAAGGTGCGAGGTTTTAAAGTTAATCAATTCCTTAAAGAACTCGGATTCTTGTGGGCTAGATGGAATTTCTAACCATGCCCTAAAAAAAACTGCGCTTGACATCGTTGATAACTTGGCGTATCTCTTTAATGTAAGTATTGTCTCTGGAGTTTTGAAATGTGCAGTTGTAGTTCCAATGTTCAAAAAGGGTAACAGGAAAGACAAAACTAACTACAGACCTAAGGACTGAAACGAATAAAATTTGGAAATTTCAAAGTAAAAAAAAAAAAATATTTTCATAATTCATGTAAATTTTTTTTATTTGCTTTAAAACTCTGTTTTTATTAAATTCATTCACAATTACAAAAAATAAAAAAAATTATTTGGGTTCCCATTCCTTCCTCAACTACTTTCGGATGTCCTTCATAAGGTTGGTGACAGTTACATCCATGATCTTTTTGGACGCTCTTTTCCATTTAGCACTAAAATCTTTTATGTCCTTTGCACACTGCTCGCTTTTCCTCAATTTAGCTTTGACCAAAGCCCAATACCTTTCAATGGGACGGCACTGTAGAACATTGGGTGGATTCATGTCTTTTGGGACAAGAAAGCTCAACGTCGCATGAGCATAGTGAGCTGAAGCTAAATCTGGCCAAAATAATGTTGAACCCTCATGTTTGTTTAAGAAAGGAATCAACAGTTTTTTTGCGCACTCGTTAATGTACACTTCTCCGTTAATTGTTCCTGTTGTAATTGGCAAATCGCCTGCCAAACGAGATATTTTGACCCGAATTTTTCCATCCCAATCGATGTTGTTAATTGCGGAAGAATCTCAGCTTCAAACGAGTTGTAAAACTGCGCACCTGGAAGAGTAGTAAAGTCGGCTTTGACATAAGTTTCGTCATCCAAAACCAAGCACGCTTTCTTGTTGCCAATCAAATTTCAAATTTCAAAGTCTTTGAGAAAGCATTAAGTCTAGAATTGTATCTTATCTTAACAGAATAAGTTTCTTCAGTCTAGTCCAGTTTGGATTTAGAGAAGGTCTTTCTACTGAGGATGCTCTACTAGATTTTTTTTCATTTATATACAAAGGACATGATGACAAAAAGTATTGTGCTGCACTTTTTGTCGACATAACAAAAGCCTTTGATATGGTCAATCACAAGTTACAAAAAGCCGGTTTTAGTGGTTGTATGTATGATTGGTTCGAATCTTAAAAATAGAATTCAAAAAGTTAAAATCGGCGATCATTTAAGCAACTCGAAAGCAATCAATCTGGGTGTGCCTCAAAGTTCTGTTCTGGGGCCAATTTTGTTTCTTGTTTATATCAAATCATTATTTGAACTGCCATTCGTGGGAAGAGTTAGTGCATTTGGAGATAGCCTAGGCATTGGTTACAATTCAAGTATCCCGTTGAACTTAATGGCTGAGATAAGCCTTTCACCTGCTGAGCATATGGTTTGCAAAATACAGACTAATGGTTAGCAATTAAACTAAAATAATGTATTTTAGTTTAGCTATCCAAGTACCCTCGGATATAAACATTATATTTCATGAAGCTGACTGTTTTAAATACAACTTGTCTATTAGTGAGTGTAAAGAACAAAGACCTTAATAACGTCGGATGTAGCGGAGGTTGTTTCAAAATTGAAACTGTGGTCGACTACAAATACCTTGGCGTAACTATTGACCAAAATGTCAGCAGGTCTAAACACATTTCTAGTTTGAAACAATATCTGCTAACTTCTATTCTTATCTTTTATCGCCTCAGGAAGTATTTTTTGACAAACACCCTTAGAATGGTCTATTATGGCATATTTCACTCGAAATTGCAATACAGAATTACCTGTTGGGGTGGCGCCTATCACAATAAACTCCAACAACTAACTATTCTTCAGAAAAGGGCTGTAAGGAGTGTTTGCAAAACCAATCGCTTTGCTCACTCTATGAGTTTATTTAGGGCTTTATACTATTATAAAGTTATGAAAGTTTTCTTTATGAGAGGTGGTTATATGCAAAGTCCAATCTCTGACATGCACAACTTACGTAGCTTTACAAGATACGTTGTTGGTCTTCCCATTTTTCGGACCTCCTGCTACAGAAATTTCTACTCAATCGTCTCTTGCAATTTGTTTACTACTCACCCTGTTGGAATACGAAACATAAGGAATATATCAGCATTTCTGAGGGGAGTAAAATCGTGGTTTTTTTGTTTTGATCACAACGAAGTCCAAATATTGTTACGCTTCGATAACTGAGCTTATAAAAGCTGTATTTTTTCTTTTTTTTTTTTTAAACGTTTTTATTAATCTAAAATGAATGTGACATTTAATTCAATTTTTTGTTAAATACAAAATGTCACTATCTATTCTCTCATAGAATTATATTATTAGACTTATTTAATTAAGGCATAATTTTTAAACATATATTATTTTAAGTAGAGAATGTGGAAATATTTAAATGAAATGAAAGTGAAAACGAGGTCATTGCTCTTGCAATATGCCCTCGGATCAACTTAATAGGGAAGTTGTCCACTCTTATTAGATTCGCCCTATTGTATAGGACCTCATAGGGATAGAATTTTATGTACTCCGATCCATATAGCAGCATGGGCCGGATGAGGGTCATGTAGCAGATAACTTTCACCCTCGCATCGAGTTGGCTGCTATAAAACAGTCTCGTTGTAAGGACAAAAGCACCTTTGGCCCTGGCCAGAGCAGAATCTACATTCTTGTTGAAATGTAGATATTAGTCCAGCCAGATCAAAAGGTATCTGACTACATTTCGACGAGCAAGTGGCTGGCCGTGTTGTCCAATGATTGAGAATTTTTTTTAATTCTTTCTGGTGTCCCTAGAGCCACCAGACAACGGCGCTCTAAACAGAATGTTTTCAGACTTCTGAAAATTGATTTTCAACTTCCAGTCATCGCAAAAACGCCTAATTTATTCGAAGTCACTTTGAAAAAGCATGTTAACGACCTCGACTTTTGGACTTGTTCTGTAGGCTATCAAGTCGTCTGCGTACGCTATGCTATGGGGAAGTGAACCTAGCGTTGGCATTGCTCTGCGGTACTTGATGCTGGCATAGGAGTTACTGAGAAATTCTGGTAGACAGCAGCTTTCCTAAGTTATGCATATCTTATCACAGCAGGTTTCTTTTTGGTAGCGATTGGAAGATCCACATTCGCACTTGGCTGTGGTGATCCGAGTCAATGGTTGATGGCCGTGGTTCTAGTGGTAGTGTATTAGCTTCTCGATCGGATGGTTGGGGGTTCAATACCAGCCATGCCCGGAAGATATTCTTTTTTTCAGTCCTTTAAACGTTTGCAAGAGTCGTCAAGAGTGAATCCCTGGCCTTTAGTTGATTCGTCACATCTTTTTAATCACTTTCGTGAAATTGATTATTGTGCTGCTGGTCCAATCCAAATTATAAGATAGTCAGCGGTGTCCCGGTCAATCGCCCCTCAGACCTCCAGGTACGAGATGCAACATATGAAGAGTCTATGACCGAAAAAAAACAGAAGCAGCCGTTAATTCCAATAATAACTTACAATAATATTATTTATTTCCTTAAAGTTTATAAAATATCTGAGCAACTCATACGTAGACTTCCTAATTAAGAAATCGCTTGCAACCAAAAGATACATCTTTATTTTTTTGTTAGATTTAGCAATGTGGTGAATTGGAAAAAAATTAAAGTTACACAAGACAATTTATGTTCAAATTTGTTTATATATTCAAATATATAATAACACCCTTCACAAAATAATCCATCACCCTATTATGTTTTTTTTTGTTATTTCCTACAATTATCTCTCAATAACCCTGCACATGAGCATATATCCAGCTAACGCAGGTGATTACAACTTCATGGTCGATCTTAATAAAACTTTCCATCTCAACCCTCTAAAAGTATTAACAATTGGCACGACTATTTAGAAGACTCTGCTTTTTTTTCTTGATGCTTCTTGGGGGTGGGAATCTTCCAATATTTAAGATATATATTATAGCGGACAATCGCCTTGGTATATCATCGGGGGGTTTGATAGTAAATTATTTTATTCGTACTAGGTCAACTGTTTCTGTTGCCCTGCTCAGCTTATTGTTCCCCGCAGTTCATTTTGGAGACTTGTGACAATGCTATATACTGCCTTCCAATTCTCTTTCAGTCACAAAATATAGTCAACCAAGAACGACGTAGTGGCAAGGAAATTCTTCATGCAGTACCGCGTGTGCAGCAAAAAACCACGCGCTAAATATCTTTATCCTCGTCTGGACATTCCGGGCAATATGGTGAGCTGTCGCATCTAAATAGAAATAGATGCATGTGGCAAATGCTGATGTAAGCAAGCAGCAAATGCGTAAGATGATAGGTGCTGTTTGGAACAATTTATACATCAATATAATTTTTCTTAAATTTCCCCCACGACTCTACCATACCGTATACAATAGCTTCTGACGCAGACTTTTCTTAAATTTGTATCGCCTTAATGCCGTTGACAAAAGGCTCTTTGAGTATTATATGTATCATGGTGTTCTCAACTAATTTTTCAAAAGAACACAGGAGGGTTTGAATACCATGTATTAATACCTAAGTATATATTAAGTTTTTTTGTAAAATTAAATAGAGAGAGAAAGAAAAATATTGATGAGTACCATTCTAGTTATAACAAAGGCGTCCTAATCTGATATAGACGGATGAGTCCAAATTCATCACGGATGGAATCACCAATTTCCGCAATTTACACGTCTGGGCAGAAAGCTCCACGCAACAAAAGGCTTTTCAGCATAAGTTTAACGTCAATAAGTTGGCAAGCAAATTGGGTAACAAGCTGATCGGACCCTGTTGCCTTCCTTCAAGGCTAATTCGAATCACTGCCTAGAATTTTTGTAAAACAAACTACCAAAACTATTAGGTGATATACCATTGCAGTAAAAAACAGCCACTTTGTACCAGGAGGATGGCGCCACCGCGCACTATGGCCATGCAGTTAGAGAGTAGTTAGATCACGTGTATGAAAATTTGTGAATAGGGCGGGATGTAACCACTCTATGGCCTCCAAGGTCTCCAGACATGACCCCAATGGACTTCCATTTGTGAAGACTGGGAAACGACATTGCGTACTCATCAGAAAAATAGGAATCGGAATGAATGGACATTATTAGAACCTACCAAAGACGAGCTCTGGCGTGCATATAAAGCAATGGTTTTTTGAACAATTGATGTGATACAAGGCGTGATATAAGGAATAAAAATAAAGAAGTACAATCAATATTTGTTCTTTTTTTTATAAAATGTTTAACAGCTTTTAATTTAATGTTTTACCAGTTTCAGTAAATTGAGTCGTATCTTGAAAACTATTGACTTAATATGAGATGAGCTAATAGTTTTATTTATTTATAAATGCTATTTGCATTTTTTTTTTCAAAATGCGTCAAGGAATCTCCTCTTGAAGTCTTCGATACATTGTCCAGAACAGCCTGTATATTGGATGTCATCAAAAACATTACGAAATATCTCAATTTCCCCAAATTTTACAAGAAAAACTTTGTCTCATTTGATCTGCCCTGTATGGTACTCGTATATACATATTAGATACGAGTACATGCCCTAAACTGATGTATCGTTAATACGTCTTTTTCCCCTATTTTATCGCTATTTTTACCGGCAGTGTTCATACCAAATTTTCAGTAGCATTTAATCTCTACAAGTCATCGAATTAGCTCAAGTTTAAGCGTACAAATTCATTCCTAAGCCGAAACATGCGTATTATCAAGCATTGCGTTTCTCAGCCATCGCGACCTATGTACATCCGTTCAAACCAATATGAATCGAGTTTCGTTTCACTCCACCAATTTTCTTAAGGTCTTTATTTGCATTGAATTTCATTATTTTATATGAAATGCTATTACGAATAGATATATTTTTCTAAATGATTGTAAGTTAACCTTTATCTTTCTTCAAGTTTCAAAAGGTAATGCAATTTATACGCTTTCATATAAAAATTAACTGGTAATCAATTAATTTATAAGTTTAAACACTTTATAAGCGAGACGTAAAAAAATACTAAGAATACTTTATTTTTTAAATATTTAATGATTTTAACCATATTTAAATTTGCATTCGGAAATTTCTGTTGTATCATATATTCCTAAAACAAGTGTAGAATTTGAAAAGCATGTATATATTGGGTTTGCACGGTGGGTGACTTATGTATGTAAAGTTTTGAATATCTACTTAATAATTGTTTAGCTTTCGAACCGTCAACATGAGTGAAGAAAAAGTACCCTTGAAACATTGTATACTCTGGGTTTCTATAAGGCAATAACTACAAACAGAAAAAAAATTTCCATCAAGAGGCTTAGTTTTGTGTTGAAACTTCGTGAATGGATACTACACGCATTAAGCGCAGAAAATGCAATGAACCGAATGAACATAGAGAATGAGACTGCAAGGATATGATATATATGAATATAAACAAAATGAAATGGCTAATGTATATACGTATATATGTATATAAATCCTTTAACGCCTCGAGGGGCATAAGACGTCAATAACGCCAGCGTGCCATCTTGTTTGGAGTTCTGCAACGCGTTGAGCTCTCTCCAACTCATTCCTAAAGAGCTCGATTTCTCTTCGACTGTTCAGTACCATGTATGTCCCGTGCGCCCAGCTATTCTGCCTGCTTGGGTAAGCGGATTCCACTGCATGGCATACTTCGCAATGAAACTGCCTTCGCGTCGCAGGGACAAAAAATCATCAGTATGATTCTTAGAAATCTATGTACGAAGGTTTACAGCTTGCGTGTGGTATAGTAGTGTCCACCTTCCAAGTACTGCATCCGTAAAGCAGTACTGATTCTATATTGGAGAGGAACAGTCGCAGCTTCGTTTTTAAGATGAAAACATTGCTTTTACAGATTTTGGCTAGCATTCCGAACGCAGCTTTAGACTTCCCGATTCTGCTTCACACATCCAATTCGGTGTTATCCGAGTTAGAGACCACACTTCCTAACTACAAAAAGTTTTTAACATTCTCGACCTTCTGTCCGGCAATGTTAGGTTGAGCGCGGGTGTCGGAAGTGATAAGGGCTTTCATTTTGGCAGTGTTTATTTTGATCCCCACTTTGTTCGGCTCAGCATCCAGATTGTGGCCCATAAAATGAGGGTCCATTATCCAATCTGAAAGTAGGCAAACATCGTTAGCGTAGTCAAGGTGTTTAAAGTAAGAATTCATTGACCATTGAATTCCACAGTTGCCTTCCGTCCATGCTACATGGGGTACATCGCTGATTACCACCAAAAACATTAGTGGTGACAGTATACATCTCTTGCGTACTGCACTTTGGAATTTAAAATCATCAGACATCTTACCATTGTGCAAAACGAGACACTTACGACCTTCCTATGTAGCTTTAATAATAGCTATGAGTTTTCCTGGGATGCCTCTGGTGCGTAAGGACAACCATACAGCATCTCGATTCAAACTGTCGAAAGCCTTCTCGAAATCGATAAACAGTAAATGTAGCGGATACCTGAACTCAACGCATTGCTCTATAATGATCCGTAAGGTATTTATGTGTTCGATGGAGGAGGATCCAACGCCACAGCCTGCCTGTTCGACGCCAAGAGTTGAAGATGAATGTTTTCTGATTTGTTCCAGAATTATTCTACCCATGATTTTGGCTACGGCTGGAAGAACGCATATACAATACCTCTCCAGTTTCCACACTCCATTTGGTTTCCCTTTTTTAGTAGCTTGATGATCGTCCCTCTTTTTCACCCCTGCGGAAATTCTTCACTATCCCACACTCCACATATGAATGGCTGTAGCAGATCAGCCGATGTATTTGGCGCCGCTTGGTATAGTTCGGTAGGGGTGCCATCTATACCCGCCGCCTTGTTTTTCTTGAGGGACCTGATTGTTGCCATTATTTCGGTTTTACTGGGAGGCCCGATGCGAATTCGGGAATTTGTTGCCTCGGAGAACGCATTCGACTTTAAGGTCATAGCGCCGTCGTCTAAGTGGTTTAAAACCGTAGCAAAATGTTCTCTCCATACAGTGAGTTGCTCCTCAGTAGATTACCATCTACACTTTTCACTGTATGTCGTTTCGTTTGGAGATCCGACCACCCGTGAGCTCCTTGTGATTTTGTAGACAGCGCTACTGTCGCACCTGGTTGCTGCTTCTTCCGCCTTGAAGCCAGTGTATCAATGTATCGACGCTTGTCATGTTTATGGTCAAAATCTTGATCCCCGGCTAACATTTTCAGCACCCAATAAGCGAACTCACGGCGTTGACTATGGTCGCCAGGCTTCAATTGTTGCGTCAGCATAATCGTATACGGATGTAGGCCCAAATCCAACTGCAAAATAAGCGTGGTTGACTCTATGGCGATGTCCAATCAAGCTGATCGGCGCCGAATTGACATTTCTGGGTCTTCTCCGATATTGGCCGCTACGGCAGCTATGTTTTCTTTATTTCGCATCAATCTCTGTCTGGTTGGTGGATTATGATCTACGAGGGGCGTTCAATAATTCTCGGTATCGATATGAAGGAAAATGCGAATTCAATTTAAATTGTTTTTATTTTTCAATATAATCTCCCCTAACATCAATGCACTTGTTACATCTTGAGATAAGCTTTTTTAAACCCTCAAAAAAATAAATTTCCTCTTTCTCTGCAAAATACCGACTTGAGTTCTTCATCATCCAAAAATCTTTTTCCACGAAGACATTTTTTCAAATCCGGAAACAGGAAATAATCACTAGGGGCAAGGTCTGGACTATAGGGTGGGTGTTGGGTTTCTTCGAAACCATAATCTCGCGCAGCAGCCTTGGAAACTCGCGCCGTGTGAACAGGAGCGTTGTCATGAAGAAGCAACACACCCGCTGCTAGTTTACCCCGTCTTTTCTTTTTAATTTCCTCCCGCAAATTATGCAAAGTGGAAGCGTAGGATGTGGCGTTAATGGTTTCACCTTTTTTTTGTACTCAATGAGCAAGATTCCCTTTGAGTCCCAAAAAACTGTGGCCATGAGCTTCCCGGCAGACGGAGTGACTTTGAACTTCTTCGGGGGTCTGTTCCTTTTTTATGCCACTGCATGGACTCTTGATTGCTTTCAGGGTCATAGTGGTGGACCCATGTTTCGTCCCCAGTAACAATTCGATCCGTAACACCGTCCGCGTTCTCACTACACATCTCTAAAAGTTCTTTATAGCATGCGATTCTCACTTTTTTCTGAGGCGCTGTGAGCATTCGTGGCACCCACCTTGCACTGACCTTTGAAAGGTTAAGATGGTCATGAAAAATGGTGTGAATGGTACCAATTGAAAGCTTGGTGATCTTTGCCATCATTTTCACCTTTATTCGGGCATCCTCAAGAACAAGTTTTTCGACTTCTTTGATGCTTTCTCCCGTACAAGCAGTAGCCGGGGCGCCGGAGCGGGGGTCGTCTTTAATGCTCTCTCTGCCTCCCTTGAACTCACTTGACCACTTTTGCACAGTTGATAATGAAGGTGCGGAACCCTGGTAAACAGCCACCATCTCTTCATGAATAGTTTTTTGACTTTTTCCTTGCTTAGTGAGAAATTTAATTACAGCGCGATGCTCAATTTTCACCATCATCGTCTCAGTTGCCATTACGATTCTGTTTAACTAGAGATAAAACGCGAATTAATAATCACATTTATATGAAATTTTACATGAAGTAATAGTATTACTTGATAAATAAGTCAATTTATATATATACAACCACAGCTTCACCCCGATATTGAGAACATGTTGAAGAGTGTACTCATGCTCAAACTTTTCCACGGTGCAGCGAATTGCCTGCACACTGAAGCCATGATGGCGGTCGACCTCACGACGAAATTCACGTTGCGTATTTACAACTGAGCCGGAATTTCGATAATGTCGTTTAATAATCTCCGCACTTTTGGCAAGCGTAGAACGATACATGATGAGATTGCAAACCTTACTGAATATTTCGACAGCTGGATGTCATTGGTAACTTTGACAGCTGCTGAAACATAACAATTGGTAAAACTATCATTTCTATCTGGTTACCCGTATAACTATCGGTAATTCGAATTTAAACTCTCTTTTTTTATGAATTTAAACTGGTACATGATGATACCGAAAGGCACTAATGACGCGTTTTAGGATGTAGCAGTAAACGGGAACACCATTCCACGTTGGTTTGTAAGATTCCAGCGTCGAAAAAAAATCCCCTAAAAACCGAAGCGGCAACAGTCGATGAAAATCAACGAAATCGGTACGAGACATTGCACAAAACATAACATGGAAGTATCCTCCAGGAATAAGTCGTCACCTCGTTCTCATAGGAAGGGTTAAGAAATTCCACTCATGGTTGCCCCATGAATTAAACGAATCCAAAAGCTACGGCAGCTAGATACTCGTATCTGCACATTGCTTTGCCTAACTATCAAAGTGAGCCGTTTTTGCAGCGGATAAGTACAAACTGTCAGAGACCTGGCCTGATTGCGTATTTATTAAAAACCAAAACACCCTCTCAAATCCAGGCTTCACTCAAAACAGTTTACGGTCACAGTCTGGGGGATATCAAAAAGACCAATCCACTCTTGATTTCTTCAAACCGTGGAAACGATACACGGCGTCAAGTGATTGAGGTGAAACTGGCACAGTGCGTTCGAAATTGAATAAAAAAAATAGATTCAGTTGACCAATAGACAAGGTTTAATCCTATTGCATAACAATGCCAGCTGCCCTACCTCGTAAAAACGATCTGGAGTTATTTTTCCGGCAGAAAATCTTCCGGAAATGAGCAGAGGTCGTTAAGGCTTTGGTCAGGAGTTTTCAAAAAAAATGATTTTACCCTTATTCACGTAGGAATCCGTCGATGCCAACGAATCATATTTTGATTGAATTAAATTGTATAATAAGAAAATTATATATTATTGTACCTTTCAAATGTTTAGCCCAAAATCATACTACAACCCGATACAATAGTTGACTTGTTTTTTCAAAAAGAAAAATTTCAGAGCAAAGAGTGTTCTAAAAAAATATTTTCCCATATTTCTGTTGTTTGTTTAAAGAAAAAGTTTCACAAATTTAGTTTTTATAATTTTAAAATAAAAAATAATTTTAGCCATGGATAGATACTCGGTGTCATAGTTCTTTAAAATTATAGAAGAGTATAATGAAAAACGTCGTTTAAAAAAAAATGCATATCGCGTATTACGTAATTTGAACGTACAAATTTAAATGTGATGCACAAATTCCAAATAATTGGGTTTGTAGCAGATGTGAGATCATCAGTGCGTGTTCACACAGGCCATTTAGTCGATATCATGCTGCTATACAGTAGCGCGTAGTCGAGAGCTGTGAATGGTGAACGCTATCCTACCATGATAACTAATATTTTTTTATCCAAATTGGATGATATGGGTGTGCCACTTGCCACATGGCCAATGCAACAACAACTTTATTTCACTTGAAGCTCCCGGAGCGCATTATCGCGCGAAGCAGCGATGTCAATTGACCACCGATATTTGTCATCCTTGGGTCTCTTTCTATAGTGTTATTTCAAAAGTAAGATGTTTGCCAGTAAGCCAGAAAAAATGCAAAGCTAAAGAACGGTGTCATTAAGTATATTAGTGGAATTGAGGAGCAACTATGCCAGGATGTCCTCTTTAATTTGAGCAAACGTGCCGCTGAAGCCGTGGTGAACTTTTGGCAGATATTATTTCTCACAAATAAATGGTATCGACCTATAAGCATTATTTTAAAAAAAAAACTCAAAATTACTCGAATGCATTTATTTTGTATGTAGGTTCTATTCTCATGGCTGAACTCATGCACTCCACATACGTTATTTGAGATTTACACATACATACTTACACGCGTTGCATTTGAAAAAATTAAAAAAAAAACTTAATCTGCATATACGCACTTACTCGTGTATTGACTTTCAAAAAATTTTTGCTACCATGTGGTATCCAAGCCATTGTCTTTTTCTTTGAAAATTGTAAAAATAAATATTTAATTACGCAATCTTGATAGAAACAAACTGCCAAAACTAATTCTAAAAAGACAAAAAATAGTTTTTCAGTTATGTACCTACAGAGTAACTTGCATTCCAAAAAGCATCTTAATGGTTACTTTGTTTATAGATACTATCCGAGTGTGAGTAAATTAGAGCTTTCACGTAAGGGAACAAGTTTGAAGAGTACGCAAAATTTAAGAGTAATTTGTTTACTAGTAATTGGTATAATTTTTTTCATTGGAAATTATCGATGTATTCTGCATACGAACATAATTTAAAATACATGTTTCTATAGTAACAGCAGAAAACATGATTAATTGTGAAAGAAAGTAATGCTTATCTCGACAACTTCATTGGCTATGTACAATGTACATACATACATACATATATGACAACAATAAGCAATGAATTCAAATAATTCCAATAAAATATGTATATGCTGAGTTTGACCTTGCACTTGGACTTACGTATAGAACGGGCAAAAGAAACACAATTGGTAATAATTTGATTTGTGTTAAACGAATGAAAACTAAACTAGAGATAAGTTGTGTGGGTTACGCATCGATATTGATATTGTCAAAAGGTTCCTAAATCATCGGCTTGGATGACTGGAACATGTTGTGAAAATATCTTTGAATCTTTAGGTACGAGTACATGATAACTTGCTCAAGTGGAAGTGAAGCGAGTACATCTTAAGATGTTTTACGCAATATCGCCCTAAATGGAAGAAACTGTGGGTTGAAGCACGGTTCTAGTCGATGGAATATAGTGCTACCTGGAGTAAAGTAAACCAAACCTAGATAAAACGGAAGGTCTTCCAGCTTTTTTGGCACAATGTTTCCAAACCTAGTTTAATTGAAGTTAATGGCTACAGAAAAATAGGCCAAACATATTGACGACATTCTAAAAAAAACAGGCGAATGACATGAAAATCTTAAATCTAAAATCTACATATTCATCTCCTCCTCAAATTCTATGAACTCTCTCTAAAGCTATGCGATTTTGAACGTCATGGACACTCTCAGAATGGAATCAAAGGTTCATGAAGCTCGGCAGTTCAAAAGAGAAACAATCCAAAATCTCCACTTTATTATTGGATATGATCATAGGTTTGCTATCAGTATCAAAAACTGTCAACAAATCCTGACAAACAAATATTAAGAAGTCCAAATGTTTATGGCTCATATCCTCAATAAATATGAATAGCTTTTTATCGACCCCTCTTACAATAGTTTCGGAATCGACAGAGTTATTATAAATGACATTAGTTCTAAGATGAATACTGGCTGAAAAAATTTATAGATTAAAGTTCCAGTATCCTACTCCCATCTTACCCACAAGCCCTTTTATTTCTCAGAATATCCTCCTTCTCATAAAATCAACTTCTACCCGACAAAATACTCGCAGGCCTGATTTTTCAATCCTTCAGCCGAAACCTATACTTAAAAAATCAAAAAACATCTCCTAAGCGCGCTCACACTAATGCGATTTATCCTTAATATTTGCGTTCTCATATTTTAAATTCCATTATATTATATTACCTAATAAACATATTACATCCACCACATCTATAATAGTAGTATCTCTTCACCTATCCTTTCAGCCCCTAAGCTGATTCAGGGGACAATGACCGCTACAATCCTTTTCTGCTAAGAGGCCTAAATATTTATTATAATTATTTAGTAAAAACCGTGACGATGGTCAAGGTAAAGAGCATAACTTTTGTGGCCACAAAATCTTTTTGTACGAGTATTTACCTTTTTGTCTTGATTCTACTTTAAAATATCGTATACACCATAATTGAATGAGATTATATATTAATTTTTGCTTATTTCTTCTGCCACTCGTTAGCAAATAACGCCGCAGGACCTGATCATATCTACTTTTCATATAACTGTTCGAAAAGCAGAACTAGATTTGATTGGCTACACGCCATACATAAAAAAAACATAACCTGTGCATAACCTACTCGCCATTCATTTTACCAAGGCCTTCAATTAATATAGATTTCTGAAACTAAAGGCTTTTAGCTATCAGACACACTTTAAAATATAAATAAGATCATACAAGCAAGGACAACAACCATATTGAATAGAAGAAAGTAGGCTAGATTTGCCGTCTGCCAAAGCAAAAGAAATTATGTGTAATCAGAAAGAATAAAAATACTAAGCTATAACATCTCAGGTCTCAGTAGTAAGTCAATTTATGAAAAATTTTACGAATTTATAAATGGTTTTGATATTGTGTTTCTGTACGAAAATTTTTTAGACAAAAAAAATTTAAAACAGAATTTTACATATTTTAAAAAAATCAAATTTTTTTGTATACCCGCTTTGAAACAAAGTACGAGGGAAAGAGCTAGTGGCGGATGCTTCTTCGGGTACAATGAAAATATTAACAACATATCCTGTGATTTCGAATCAATTAATGAGGCTTAAAAATCAATCTGGGCCCAACTAAGCTAATTATACCGCCAATATATATTAATTGTAATCATTGGGAAAGAGATTTTGGTGTACTATGTGAGCTACTTGAACACACTACTTACAACAATATAATGATTATCGGTGACTGCAAGAATAGGAGAAGAGGAGGGAAGAGAAAACAGATTCACAGGAAAAGTGAGGAAATCCAAAGATATCACTGAAATTACTGGAACTGTGTGATTCAATGGGCTTCCGTATTTTGAATTGAGTGAGTGGATCAGATTTTTTATAGGACAACAAGGCTATTCGGTAGTAGACTACTATTTAATACGAGATGAATGGATATCTTTAATAAATGAGTTCAAAGTATTGCGTAAGTCGTATTCAGACCAGATGCCTATAGTCGCAGAGTTTAGTTCAGCAACAGTAGAAAGTGAAGAGGTACGAGATATACTAAAATGTTATGGAGAGAGTCAAATGCAGTCAATTACAGACACAATCTATATTTACACCAAACACAGATATTCATTGCAGCATTGGAGGAATTGTAGATATGATTAAAAGATCGTAACCACCCTGCATTTATTTTCAAGGAAAAAGTTCGAAACCAAAGGAGAAATGGTTTGACAACGAATGCAAAGCGGCAAGGCAAAAGTCGCTCGGATGGCTCAAGACTTTCCAAAAACTTGACAATTGTTATTATAAAACTGACTCGGACTGCAACCAACTTCAGACTGCTATAATTTCCAAACCGTTCATGACAGTGACCTCAAATTTTGACACATGACAGATAATTTTATTATTTACAAGCCTTTTAAACGATTTGCGTCTCAGTTGTGTTGAAAAATTTTTATCCGCAATGGAATTCAAACGTGATAGTGTGATTGCTTTATATTTGGCTGGAAAACCACAAGAAGCTATCGTTAGAGCCCTCCAGCACCTCAACGTGAATAAATCATTTGTGTCTCGAAACATAGCTCGTTACCGTGATACTGGCAGCGTTGCAAAACGCCATGGAGGTGGTCATAAAAAAACAGCAACATCGGCAGAAATGGTTCGGAAAGTGAAGGCTCGAATTGAGCGAAATCCGCGTCGAAGTGGAAGAAAAATAGCTCGTGAGCTCAACATATCGTTGGAACGGATGCAGGACATACTGAAAAATGAGCTTGGGCTCAAGCCCTTGAAGTTTCAAAAAGCACACGATCTTACACCGCAACAGAAAAAATTTAGAGTCAAAAGAGCGAAGGAGTTGCTACGCTTGCACGAAAGTGGTGAGTTGCCGAATTTGTTTTATTCCGATGAGT
Source organism: Volucella zonaria (assembly GCA_963966105.1). Taxonomy (NCBI): domain Eukaryota; kingdom Metazoa; phylum Arthropoda; class Insecta; order Diptera; family Syrphidae; genus Volucella; species Volucella zonaria. The sequence goes on along the minus strand of OZ014530.1, from coordinate 94,441,151 downwards.
CGCCGTTTGTTATCGAGCAATATGTCAACAAACAAAATGACCGAGTTTGCTTGCCAGAGAGGTTCTTCGAAAATTTACACCTTCGGACCGCCGTTGGTCGCTCTCCGCTCGTATTTTTGAACCGTGGCGTTAAAATTAATGCGATCGTATACCGTGAAACTGTCTTAGAGACAGTATTGAAGCCTTGGGCAAACAATGATTTCGGCCGGAGACCGTGGACAACAAGACTCGGCACCGTCTCACAAAGCGCGCGTCAACCAAGGTTGGTTAAAAAACAATGTTCCAGACTTCATTTCTTCGACACAATGGATTGCAAATTCTCTGGATGCAAATCCGTTGGATTTCTCTGTCTGAGGTATTTTGAAGGCGAAGGTTGGCACTAAAAAATACCAAAGTTTGGATCACCTCAAACAAGCACATCACCGGGAATGGGCCAAAATATCGCAGAGCCACTAGCGTGCAGCGTGCGATGCTTTCTTCGGCCGTCTCAAGGCTATTATTCGCGCCAAAGGTGGACATATTGAAAACTACTGTTACAATTTGAAAATTGATGTATTTTCCAACATTTTTTGCTTTGGCAGTTCAAGTTAGTCACCTTGTATATACGAGCAAACAAAACCTTTAAACAAATGTGTAAGGAGAAAAAGAAAGTTTATTGTGAAAACGAATCTCTCAAACTAACTTGCGGCAAGAATGTGCAAGAATTTTGGTCGGCGGTAAAAACATTCAACGGCAAAACGCACCAAATTGGGGCGCAATTGAACGCGAATACATTGATGAACCATTTCCGAATACTTTTAAACCCTGTAATGAATAGTCCTCACATTCATTACGCAGCACTTTTCATTACCAATGAGATACTAGACGCGCATATAACACATGATGAAGTTCGGAAGGTGTTAATAAAGCTCAAGGACGGAAAGGCAGCGGGAACAGATAGGATCGCTACGGAATTCTTTAAATATGCGTCTGCCAACTTCATTGAAAAAATAATAACCATATTTAATCAAATATTAGAACCGGGTAATATACCGCAAGAATTTAAAGAAGTTATTATATTTCCCATTCATAAAAAAGGCAATATAACAGATCCAACAAATTACCGAGGAATATCCTGTCTCAATTCATCGCATAAGGTATTCACAAAGCTTCTAAATAATCGCACGTCAAATTGGATTGATAACAACAAACTGATCAAAGAATACCAAGCAGGATTCCGAAAAGGCTATTCAACGGTAGACAACATCTTCGTACTGCAAAACATTGCCGGAATATGACACAAGTTTGGGACGGTCCTCGAAATCATCTATGAAAAAATCATTCAAAAGTATGGAGCGGAATCGAGACTTCGGAGTGGTTCGAAACATCATCTGGAGTAAGACAAGGTTGTGCACTTAGCCCGAATCCCTTCGCTATATATAGTACATAGATGATCTTGTAGACTTCCTTCCAGGAGGAATTGAGATTACTGGAGTTTTAATAAAGGCTCTTTTGTTCGCAGATGATGTGGTAATTTTTGCATATTTACCAGAATCCCTTCAACTTATGATTAATCGTCTGGATTTGTACTGCCAATTATGGAATCTTACGGTAAACCTCGAAACATCAAAAATTATGGTTTTTAAAAAGGGATCTGGAGGCATTTTAACGGTTAGCCCATTGAAACGGTGAAACAATACATGTATCTTGGAGTGATTATTACTTTTAATCTATGAACCTCACTTACAAGACAGACTAATAAATGCCATAGGTGCTACCTGGAAAAGATGTTTTTCAAATAATCTAGTCGACCAATGTGTGAAATATAAAGTGTTCCAAGCTGTAGCTGAGACAGTAATGATGTATACAGCACAATCTTGGGGGTACATCCAGTACGAAACCCTTGAGAAATTGTTAAGAAATTTCATAAAAATAATCTTTAGTCAACCGAGTACAACGCCCAATTATATGATAAACATTGAAACAGGTTTATCTCCACTATTCGTCAAAACACTGAAACTGCATGCGGATTACCTTATTAAAGTTCTATAGATGCCTGATGACAAACTTCCAAAAATCGTAGCAAGGAGGACAATTGAAACGAGAACCCTGTGGTATAAATATTTAGAGGAGCTGGCAACGTATTGCGGAACAGAATTCAACTTCGTAGATTGGACTGGAAGATACTCCAGTGAGATGCTATATATTAGCATTGGAAAAGTGGACGACAAATATAGAAAAGATTGTCTCAATAAGGCTACATCATCAGTACATAGATCTCCATTCAGTATCTTAAATCGTAATTTGTGTGATACTCGTAAGAACTACTTCAACAATAACAACAGTAAAGAAATAATATCGTCCCTATTTAAAATGAGCGGAGAACTGATACGCCTTAACTATATCCCGCATCGTCCTGACCTACCAATCAACTGCAGTCTTTCTAACCTATCAGAGAGGGAAGATGTTAGCCATTTCATTTGCAGATGCCCTATTCTCAAGGAAACAATGTTAAAAAACTTGTTTCCTATTATGAATCAGACATAACTTCTCGAGACAAAATCATAAAGGAGAACCTTTAATGCTATAAGATAAAAAATTAATTAAATATGTGCATATTCAAGATATCACAATATTTACACTTTAAAATTTTGTTTTATTAAATGTTTAACTTAATGTCAATCAGGCAGACGGATGCCATGCTAATCAATTTTCGTAAATTAAATTTTGTAACGTAAACAAGAATAATAAAAATAATAATCAATCAATCAATCAATATTTAGAAGATCGACATTACAATGATCTATTTAGGTCCATATTTTCCTACCTCACAAAGCCTCTTTTGAACTATCCCGATATAACCATATTGGTATCTTATGATTTATTCTAGTAATTAATGATGTTGTTTGTTTACTTATATAACATGAAAATCTTCAGAAACCTCATCTTCCTCTTACTTCTTTCAACAACCTGAAGAATTGTAGCGATTTTTTACTTGGTGCCAAAAGAATTTTCTTGAGCTCAGTGTAAATAATTATCAAGGAATCAAACGCACTTGTAAACATTGACCCAGCTTCTTCTCGGAATTATTTGATCTTTAATCAGCCTGATTGAATTGAATTGCCTGATCTACTTGTTTTCATAACTTATAATAATGTATTGGGTCTACAAGTAAGTTTCCAGCGTTTGTCAGAGATGGCGCCACCAGTGGATCCCGGGCAGAAATGTCAGACCCCATGTGTTTTATTTGTAGGTTTTGTATCTGTCAATAACTTTGCAGCGTTATATTTGAGCAGTTCTATCGGTGTCGTACATTTTATCGAGCAAAATCATGGCAAGTTTCCAGCCAAATAAACGTCATTTGCGGGAAGCGCTGCTTTTATTCTTTAATATGAAGAAAAGTGCGGCTGAGGCCTATCGTTTGCTTTCGGAAGCTTATGGGGCGGAATGTATTGGTGAATCGACGTGCCGCGAGTGGTTCAAACGGTTCAAAAGTGCTGATTTTGGAGTTGAAGACAAAGATCGCCCCGGAAAGCCGAAAAGTTTTGAAGACGAGGAATTGGACGCTTTACTGGATGAGGATCCGTGTCAGATTCAAGAAGAACTTGCTGCATCATTGGGCGTCACGCAACAAGCCGTTTCCCTGCGCCTAAAAGCACTTGGATTCATTCAAAAGGTTGGAAACTGGGTGCCGTACGAATTGAAGAAAAGAGACGTCGAACGGCGATTTTGCATGTCCGAAATGTTACTGCAGCGGTATAAAAATAAATCATTTTTGCATCGTATTGTCACTGGTGATGAGAAAGGGATTTATTATGATAATCCTAAAAGCAGAAAATCGTATACAAAGCCCGGCGTGCCCGCCCAATCGACGCCGAAATGAAATATTCACGTGAATAAGGTCATGCTCTGCATATGGCGGGATCAAAAGGGTGTCGTATACTACGAACTGCTTCCGAGTGGTGAAACCATCAAAGGACCATTATATCGAACCCAACTAATTCGTTTGAAGCGGGCATTAAAAGAAAATCGGCCAGAATATGAGACTAGGCATGAGTCCGTCATTTTTCATCACGACAACGCTCGGCCACATGTTGCGGTTTCGGTGAAAAACTATTTGGAAAATAGTGGATGGGAAATTCTGCCTCACCCGCCTTACAGTCCAGACTTAGCACCATCTGACTACCACTTGTTTCGTTCGATGCAGAATGCTCTTACGGGAATACGCTTCAGCTCAGAAGAGGAAATCAAAAATTGGCTCGATACGTTCTTGGGCTCGAAAGACGAGAAATTTTTTTGGTCCGGAATTCATAAATTGCCAGAAAGATGGGGGAAAGTTGTAGCTTCCGATGGACGATACTTTGAATAAAGCATTGTAACTATGTTTTCATAATAAAACTTCAAATTTTGGAAAAAAACGCTGGAAACTTACTTGTAGACCCAATATAACTAAATTTTCGCTCACTTTTTGTCACAAAATTCTGCTCTGGATTTTGTCAAGTTCTGGTATACGGAATTTCGAAACGTAATGTTTTACATAAACTTTTTAACATATTTTTGGATACGATAGTCAAGTGTGATCACTTCTTTACACCACCCACTTTTTTCGTACAGCTTTGCAACGCAGGCTGTATTATCTTAGGTCTATACCTTGAACTAATGTCTAGAATGACTCTTTGACTAGCATCTAGATGAACTATCCTCTACTGACTACTACTACTACTTATGCCTTTTGCAGGTAGATAAAGCGGTTCCAAGTAAATTTTTTTAACCGAATTTCAACTCACTTTCCAACCAGGCGGAAGCCCGGAGCTGCAATTTCTCACGTTTTTAACTAACCCACATTTTTTATTTAGGGACAATATTTTATATTTTAACAAATTTATCAGATAAGTTCCAGGTGTTCCATTATGAAATGCTACCATTAACTGATATACATTTTGAATTTATATAAAGGTGAGCGTTAATTATGTATTTTTCTTTTGCGATAAAAGGAGTATAAAAATATAAATTTGGATCAAAAGCAAAAAGTTACATATTGCATTACCTTATACTTAGACCGAAATCAACCTAGATCCGCCATAGTTCGATTAGTTTCGCTATACATTTTTTTTTAAGATGTCTGATCTTAGCTTGGGTGATCTGCCAACTCTGGAATTATATTTCTAAACCAAATTGAATTTTCTTTGAAACTGATAACGTTTTACATGTCGCACGTGCCCTTCATGCGATAAGCACTTTCATTTTTATTTCGTTTGTGGGTTATACAAAATATCATGTTTCTTAAATTCACAAGCAATAATGTGTATTTCCTTCGTCTCAAATTTAGAATGTTTCCCATCACAAACAAGCAAGAAAGATGACCGGACAGCAACATTTGATGACTTGCAGCACGCTGTTTGATTAGATCGTATTGCTCCAGTTCTTTGTCTAACGATCTTCCTACTGAATTTATGAAACTCACGGGGGGGTCATTTCGTAACATTTGATAAGGAATTGGTAAAGTAGACAATAGTTAGTTCATAATTTTTTCAGCTGCTAGAATTCCCTTATTGTTTGCGTCTGCACTTAAAACTAATTCTGCATTAGGATGTGCTAAACACATAATAGAAAGGATGTCTTTTTAATTGCGACAGAACCGCAGCCTGACTACGTTCTGAAATAAATTGCCAATGCCAAACGAAGTTTCTTTCAATTCTTTTGTACGTGGCTTCAAATTTGACCAGTTTCGTGTTAAACATTTTGAGAAATTATTTCTCCCAAAAATGAAATAATTTTGAAATAATTTACACTAACCAAGGTTGAGCATCACGGCGTCGAAGATCTTAAGGAGCAAGATTAAATATTTGCTAATTCGGTTCTCGACGCAGAACTTTGGGCTTAAATCCGTTTCTTAAACAATGACTTTGGAGACACCCCAAGGACGTTAGGAAAGCCCAGTGATATCATAAGTAACATCTCATTAAGACATGTCTTGTTTGGCCAGTTGCAATCGGGGAGATTGTTTTATATTGTAATGTGTATTCGTACTACTCACTGCAATTTGATTCTCACTAAATATTGTTTGCCTCATACTATTAGAATATTTCGAGGATACATTATACAACTTAATCCAAAATTCCTTTAATTTTCTAATTTTAAAAAACCGCGCGAGTAATCTGAAAATTTAACAGCACCAACCTGACCTTCATTTGATATACTTTTACATTCAGAAATTTCTTGATGTTAATGAGGAGCCTGTTTCACCTTCTACAGAACTCGGGGATGCGGGATTCGGAACAATCACAACCTACTTTGAAAATTTTAAGCTTTTTACTCCTGTTGGCTGGTTGAAATGAGCTGCCAACTGTAAGATTGCATAGGTAATGCTTTTCTGCTTCTCTGATCTAGCTTCTCTCTAAATTCGCGCACTGTTTCCCTTCTGACACTAAAACTGCAAATACATACCATATAAAGGGAATTTATTCCCTTTATTTATTTTATCAAGTTGGAAGCGATGAGTTGGTAATTGGGAAGGTAAGTTGTTAACTGGTGAATTTAAGCACAGATTACTTACGTAACAATATTACCTTATTTCAAAAATATCATAAAATAATAAAACGAGGTAAAGCTAGGTTTGGATTAAAATGTCCGTAGATTCCGTTGGTTTACATATCCGGCGTCCCATTTTTTTTGTAAAAATAGGTCAAGAAATCAACTCTTTATGTTGACTACGCTTTAAAGGAGACCCATCTATTTTAACAAAAGTAAATAATTAAAAGGAAAACAAAACTTACTGGGTAGCCGTGGCTCAAGTGGTAGTGTGTTGGCTTCCCAATCGGACGGTTCGGGGTTCAATACCAGCCGTGACTGAAAGACTTTTTTTCAGGCAACTAAAATCTTGTGAGATGAATGGTTGCCTAAATATAACATTAAGTCCAATTTACACTAGTAATTTAGTCTCCCCATTAAATGTTGGATGCCACCCATGGAGCATAACCCCACTGAGCCCAAAAATCTTTCTATCTCTCTCTATCCAATTTTCCGAAAAACTTAACACGTGCTCCGGCATTTTAAGAGTAGTAATACCCTCTTCCTCTTGAGTGTTAAGTTCTTTTAAAAAAATTAAAAAAATTTATACAAATAACAGTCAACATTCAAAATTCAAGGAATTTCATTTCTACTGCCGGATATACGAGGTTAAAAAAAAGATTCGATGCAGTGAAATTTATTAATTTGGGTTTTGCCTAAGCTAATCCTAAAAGGTATTTAACATTTAATTCCGATTCAGAATAGTTGCATCAAAATTCTTTAATGAAATATTTTATAATATAAAACAGTTTTAATAGCTATAGTTTTATTATCATAATTATGATAAGTCATACCGTAAATTATGACACAGTTTTCTTACTGTTCAATAGTCTTCAGACATTATAGTAATGGAAGTCATTCAAAAGATAAATTCGGAACTTTTAAATTGGTACAAGCATTTGATAAGAATAATTTTTCAGACACAAACCAATAAAGTACTTTTTACATACTTTTTACATACTTTTTAATACTTAATTTATTTACATACCATAATTTGCAGCTTTTGCTTATCAATCACTTAAAGTGGTGGTACGACTGCAGGTATTGATACCATGGTATAAATAACAGGGTATAGTGAGTACTACAACCCCTGACAGACAGCATTTCGTAGTACAGTAGTACACTTTCCCTTTTGTGTTTTTTCTCATTTGGTTAAAATAGTTCTTTTCGAATCCATTGCACAAAACAATGCTATACTCTTTCACTGTGATTACTTCTCAAAGAACCTACGAAGAATCGCCAGCAGAAACAAAGTGGCGCTGCAATCAGTTAGAAGGTGGTATACCACCAAAGCATTGCTGTTTTGGAACTAAGTGAAACACAGGTAGATCCCCGCCCAACTTTCAGATCAGTCTGATTTGAAGCTACCTGTCTACTAGCTAGTGCCACTATTCTTTCCCACAATTCTTCTCTTACGTGCTTAGTGATGTGGCTTATCAAACTCCACCACAACGTAACCCTTATTCCAATTCGGAATTCAATTTCATGTGGTTAAAATTCCATTTCCATGCCCCAAACTGGACAGCAGTTAGACCTTTAACGAGTTTGATACGCTGTCTGACTCCATTCAAAGGATTATACCATATTCCTGTATCCTCAAACTGAAATCGTTATCACGGACGATTTTAATATACACAATTCCAGGTGGTTTCGACATTCTGGAGACCCGAAGGACGTTTTGTTGAGAACTTCGCTGTCTAAAACAACTTGGCCCGGCTTGTAAATGAGCCCACGCGAACACCAGACGTTGATGTTCATACCGCCAACACCCTGGACTTGTTTTCAACCTCTCACCCTCACAAATACACCGTTGATGTGCTCTCCCCTCTAGGCTCACCTGATCGATGTGTCATACCAGCAAATTTCTCGTACACAGCTAGAGAAAAGATTCCTAAAAGAACCGTATTTTAATAGGAGAAAGCCACTTGGAGCGAACTTAACACAATTTTAACTGCTCGTTATGTTTCCTCTATAACGACGTGAAGGCCGCTGCTGAATCTGCTTATGAATCAGATCCTTTGTCCCTCATCGGATTAAGAGTGTCAGGCCAAAAGAAAAGACATGGTCAGAGCAAGAGAAATGTTTCCTCAGTCTTATAAAGCAAACCCGACAGAGGACAACTAAAAAAAGTTCAAACGAGCAAGGAATGACTGCAACGCCTTTCTTAAGCGTACAAAATAACAATATGACCAAAAAGTGATGCAGAGAATACTAAAGCGTAATCCAACAGCTAGTGTGGAAGTTTTCATTAAATTAAGAACACATTTATTATGATATCAATGTAGAATTTTAATGGTGAATAAAGCTTATTCTATGGCAATTATGAATAAAATTCAACATCGTTTATAGGACTACCACGGCTTCTGTTGCAAGTGACCATCCAAATGTCAAAATTATCTATAAGTTTTTGAATAATTCGTGAGTCAATGGCCGCAATTTCAGTATGGGTGCTATGTTTGAGATCCTGAATTGTCGCTGGGTTATTGGCATAGACCTTACTCTTAAAATAATCCCACAGGAAGAAGACTAAAAGTGTCAAACCGAAATAATACGATCTTCAAATTTTGTATGTAATAAATTGATTGATTGATAGCAGTAGCACCATACTGTTGAAACCAGAAATCGTCTAGATGTAATTCATTCAATTTTGGAAAAAAAAAATAGTCGTAAAGTGCCATAAGTGAGGCCTAATTGTTAACTTCGTCGACGAATTGAAGTGCCTGACTGGATTTGAACACTTCCGCTCACAGTGGTGATGTTTTGGCGTGTACGTACGTGCTTACTGAGCATACTGATATAGAGCTTGACCCTATACCGAATCAGTTTCTTCAAAACGCTTCCAATTGAATCAATTCCGGTTTAATTAGGGCGATTAGGTTGACCGAAAAATTCAAGAATTTTACGAAATGTTACTTTTACATATCGCCCATTTTCGTAATAAGATTGAATACGGAAATTGAAAAAAAAATGGTAATAGTTTTTGGTCGTTCGTCAAAAAATAGTGGACGAATCCACTTTCGCACTTGTATAGCAGAAAGAGTACTTAAAGATTTAATTTTCCAAGGTCATGGAAACACTGATAAACTGTCAGCGCATGAATTATCTCGACATACAAAAACTTCTCGATGACCGGCATTAACGGTTTTCGTAACAATAGGTCCACTGGCGGTTTGATGGCATGTCTCACCGAAAAGTGGAACCAAAGCGTAGATCAATCTGGCGAAAATAAGATAGCTGCACTTGATATTTCTAAGGCATTTGACAGAGTTTAGCATCAGGCTCTATGGTCGAAAATGCGTGCATTTGAGATCGATGAATCTTTTCTTAGAAATTACCTTTCGGAACATTTAATTCGAGTTGTCTCAGATGGTTTCAAGTCTGATATCAACAAAATAAATGCTGGTATGCCCCAGGGCTTCATTCGGTCTCCGACAATCTTTCAATCTTCATTAATGATCTATTGCCTGGTACTTCTAATCCAATATATTCCTTTGCTGACGACAGGACTCTCTGCTTGAAATTCATTCCCGGACTCACGTCCCTGGTCTTAAGCTGTAGAACGGGAACGGCGGCGTATGCTACTATCGAATCCTGAATACGATAGCAACAGCCCCATCAATTAGTACACGTTCCACGTCTTTACCAAATGTGTCCTGCCGACATATTTTGCAAGTTTTGCATAGAGAGAACCTCCATCCCTGTCATGCAACACCAGTTCAGGAGTTATTACCACCAGATCTGCCTCAATGATCGTAATTTTCCAATTGGTTGCTGGAATGGAATTTCGATGAAATATTACATATATGGATAGATGAGTCGCAATTCACTGGAGATGCCATTACCAACTTCCATAACCTGCACACATGGATGAATGAAAATCCGCAATGCAACGAGAAAAACATCTTACTTTTTCTTTCTTTTAAATGCAGTTTTATATTGCAATCCAAAAATACCTTAATGCTAGACAAAAAATACTTAAAAATTAGCTTAATCGAACTCACAATCTTAATTTTACTTACTGGCCCGATGCGGGGACTCTAAGCTACGTCTCTCACTTACTTTAAGTGAATATTTAGGAAAAAAAATTAAGTAACTGGGCATTTTAGGTTTTTTTTATTGTAGAACTTAAAACTACTTAAAAAATAATTCTTAGTCTTGTAATGTATAAAGAAAATGCAATTATACCTTAAGAATAACGTTTATGTTGTATCGTTATCTGCGTGCCAAAAAAGAATATAAGTTAACACCCAACTGTTAGGTGCATAGCTAACTTTGGCGCAAACAAGTTGTTTACGCAAATGCGTAAATGAACAAAAAAAACATAATGACATATGCACTGATATGGGTTTTTTCCATAGCATGCATTTTATGTAAACAACATATCCACTGCGATGGGTTTTTTCCATACTATGCATTTTCATGTAAACAACAAGCCACCTCGATATAAAAGCTCAACAAACAACTTCCGACTGCTCACTTAAATTCGGGATTTCGCAAAGAATTGTAACAGGTTTCCATAGGAAATAAAAAGACAATAGAATAAATGAAAAAGTGAAATTAAAATAAGGAAAATTGTAAAACCAAAGTTAAATGTGAAATAAATATTGATTGATAACAGAAGATTCTTTTTAATTGGCGCCCAACGTGGGGCGCGACGCTAGTCTTTTTGTTGTAAAGAAACAATCGAATCGATCAAAAAAGACCTCTTTAAACGCGTCGCATTAGAACCTAGTTTTTATTTGAATTGCTCACACCAAACTACTGCAATAGTGAAACGAGTAACAAATAACTAAATAAAAAGTGCATCTACAGATTGGAAGTGGTATCAAGAAAGCTTCGGAACCTGAAAACTACAAAAGGGACGAAGAATAAATTAATAAATGTAAGTGGAGTGCTTTGTTATTTCATTATAAAAGACTAGATTTAGTTTTAAGAAAAATCTAGCTAACATAAGTAAAAATATTGTAAAGGTTATTGGAAGCCAATATTATTATTATTTTATTATTATTATTATTTATTTTATTTTTTTTTGTTCTCCTGAAAGTTGTGAATAATAATTAAAAAGAAAGTAAACCATTTATACACATAATATTTTTCCTTCTCTGCTTAATCTTATTGTAAAGAACTAAGAAATAATTTAATTTATAAACAATGGATGAGTCAGAATTACGCGCAGTTATTACAGCAGCTGTTAATGCTGCAGTCGAACAAACGCAAAAATCTTTTCAATCTACAATCAGTGAGCTTACGAACAGACTTTCCATTTTGGAAACACCATCAAAGGTTTTAGAATATGAAGCAGTTATAATTAATCCTCAAATCAGATGTGAAGAGTCACTCGATCTTATTAAGTCGCTTCCAGAATTTCACGGCGACCAATTAAGATATGTTTCCTGGCGACAAGCTGTATTCGCCGCCCATAAAATGTTTGAAGGTTATGAGGGAAGTTCTAAGTACTACCAGGCAGTAGCTATAATTAGGAACAAAATAGTAGGTTCTGCAGATTCGGTATTATCATCTTTCAACACTGTTCTTAATTTTAGAGCCATAATTAGTCGGTTAGATTTCACGTATTCTGATAAGCGACCAGTTTATCTTATCGAACAAGAGATGTCCACCCTCAAACAGGGGAAAATGTCTATCTTTGAATTTTATGATACAGTTGAACAGAAACTGACATTATTAATCAACAAAACAATAATGACTCATGAAGGTAAATCTGAGCTCATAGCTTCACTCAATCAAAAGTATAGGCAAGATGCACTTAGGACATTTATTTCTGGTTTACGGAAACCAATGTGTGACGTTTTATTTGCATCAAGGCCTGCAGACATGCCAACTGCGTTGGCACTTGCTGAAGAATTAGAGGCCAATCAAATGCGTTATACGTTCGCAAACTCGTTTGCTAACTACAGTGAACGGTCAAATAAACTGCTGGTTCAATCTAGCCATAGATATGACTCGTTTAATTCGCCTCATTACACACGTGAACAGATCAACCAACCTAAAATGCATCCAATGGAAGTAGATCCTTCAACATCTAATTACAAATCTCAAAAATTAAATCCGACTCAGAACCTTAACAATTCATTTGGAAAGCCATATCAGAACATGAACAATAGACAACCACTAAAAAGGTCTGGACCCTCAGACAAATATTCTCACAATGTATCATTTGTAAAAAATAACCAATCCATATGTCAACCACAACAGAAAATTCAGAGATTTAATCATTTAGTTCAAGATCAACCAATACAACAGGAAACAGTGAATTATGGACATCATTACGACAATGCAAATTATTGTAACAGATATGATGAGTCATCCTTACACGAATATGAGAAAAATGAAGCCGAAAATCCAGAAATAATAGATGAAATAAATTTTTTAGGGATAAGTCCCTCCTACCGTACATAAGCAGAACTTTAGGAGGGAAGGAAATAAAATTTCTAATAGACACAGGCGCGTCAAAAAATTACATAAAATACAATAGCGATCTAAAGGATATTAAGCCGGTAGGGACCCCATTTATTGTAAAATCTCTTCACGGATCAGATACAATCAAATTTAAATGTGTAATGCACTTATTTAATAAAAATGCTCCATTTTTCATTCTCCCTCGCCTTGATAGTTTTGACGGTATAATCGGGTACGACTTTTTGCACCAAATAGGGGCACAACTTGATTTGGAAAAGGGAGTTATTAGCTACGGTGGTAGAGAGGAAAAGCTTTTGTATTTCTTTTGCAGAGACGTAAACCACATTGCAATCGATAATAAATTTGTACCCCCAGATGTACGTAAAGAATTCGACTCTATTTTGGGAAACAGACAGAAGGTATTTGCTGATTCGAATGAATCATTGCCATATAACACAAAGGTTGTAGCCACCATCAGAACAACGGACAATGAGCCAGTTTACTCAAAAGCGTACCCATATCCAATGGCATCAGCGCAATTTGTCAACAAAGAAATTTCAGATCTTCTTAACGGAGGTATTATAAGACCATCGCGGTCCCCTTATAATAATCCTATTTGGGTTGTCGATAAAAAAGGGTTTGATGAAGACGGCAATCGGAAAATGCGGTTAGTAGTTGACTTTAGGAAACTAAATACCAAAACAACGAACGACAAATACCCCATTCCGGACACCTCAGTTATTCTCGCAAACTTGGGACAATCGCAATTTTTCTCAACTTTGGATTTAAGGTCTGGATTCCATCAGATAAAGCTATCTGAGCGTGACAGGGAGAAAACAGCCTTTTCCATAAACAACGGTAAATTTGAATTTTGCCGACTTCCGTTTGGCCTGAAAAATGCACCTAGCATTTTTCAAAGAGCTATTGATGATATTTTGAGGGACGAGATCGGCAAGTGTTGTCACGTTTATATCGACGACGTGATTATATTTTCTAAAACGAAGCAGCAACATCTTAAAGATGTTGATCGGATTCTCAGCAAACTTTTTGAGGCTAATATGCGCGTTTCTTCAGAAAAGTCAACGTTTTTCAGGAAAGAAGTTGAATTTTTGGGTTTTGTGGTCTCCGCAAAAGGCATTAAAACCTGCCCAGATAAAGTTAAGGACATCATTGACTATGAAACTCCAAGAACCCTTCGTAGCTTACGATCGTTTTTGGGACTCTCTGGGTATTACAGGAGGTTTATAAAAGATTAGGCTCAAATAGCAAAGCCGTTAACAAAATTCTTGCGCGGAAAAAATGGTAATGTTAGCGCTAGGCAGTCCAAAAATATCCCTGTAGATTTTGATGAAGATGCCATTCATGCTTTTAAGAAAATCAAGAGCATTTTAGCTTCGGAGGACGTTTTGCTTCTCTATCCAGACTATAATAAGCCTTTTGATCTGACGACAGATGCATCCTCTTGTGCATTAGGTGCTGTCTTGTCACAAAATGGTAGGCCAATAACGATGATCTCTAGGACTTTATCTACAACAGAGGAAAATTACGCGACCAACGAACGAGAACTTCTCGCCATAGTCTGGTCCTTGCGCAAACATCGCAATTATTTATATGGCGTTAAAAGACTCAATATTTTTACGGATCATCAGCCTTTGACGTTCGCCATTTCTGAAAAGAACCCTAACACCAAAATAAAGAGGTGGAAGGCTTTTGTGGAGGAGTTTTCCCCAACATTCCATTATAAGCCAGGAAAAGAAAACCATGTTGCGGATGCTTTGTCGAGACAGCATATTAATATCATGCAACAAACGAATGAATCTGAATCAGTAACTGCACACAGTGAAGAATCATCGACACAAACGATACGTACTGTAGAAAATCCTGTAAACTGCTTTAGGAACCAGATTATTATCAGCGAAGGGTCAGAAAACAGAATAGTAAGAAAAATAATATTTAGAGAAAAATCCCGGCATATAATAACATTTTTCGATCGAAATAATTTATTGAAGATGCTAAAAGAGGTTATTAACCCTAACGTCGCTAATGGTATTTATTGCGAATTAAAAGATCTTGCATTTTTTCAAGATGAACTTGTCAGAACCTATCCATCTACTAAATTTTTCCACTCGGAAAAACTTGTGATAGATATTTTTAATGAAAGTGACCAGAAGGAAATTCTCGCTGTAGAACATAATCGAGCTCATCGATCCTTACGTGAGAACACACAACAAGTCCTTCGTGACTACTACTTCCCTGACATACGTAAAAAGTTAATACAGATTATCACGAACTGTTCAATATGTAACGAAGCAAAGTATCAGAGGCACCCCCCTAGGGAAGAAATAGGGAAAACTCCCATACCATCGTATGTAGGTGAAATATTACATATCGACATCTATTCCACTGATAAGATACATTTCATTACTTGTTTGGACAAGTTCTCTAAATTCGCTTCGGTATCTCAAATAAAATCTAGGGCAATAGTTGATATAAGAGAACCTTTACTCCAAATTCTTAATTTTTTTAAGGATACAAAAATTATGGTTTGTGACAATGAAAAATCTTTCAATTCACAGACTATAAAAACTTTGCTAAGAGATTATTTCAAAATAGATATTTTTACCATACCTCCTTTTCATAGCACATCTAATGGACAAGTTGAAAGATTTCATAGCACTTTGACAGAGATTGCGAGATGTACTAAGCTGGAACAGGGTATCAATGACACAAGTGAACTGATTTTATTGTCTGTTGTAAAGTACAATAGAAGCATTCACTCAACAACGAAACAAAGACCGATTGACATAATACATTCAAAAGTGCCAGCATTAGAAAATGAAATTAGGAGAAGCATTATGCAAAAACAGGCTAAAGATTTAAGGTACCACAATAAAAGCAAGCAAACAAGGTCATATAAACCTGGCGATAAAGTGTATGTGCGAACAAATAAGCGAATAGGTAATAAATTAACAAAACTTTTCGTTGAAAAAACAGTTGAACAAGATCTAGGAACTACGGTCCTTATTGAGAATAGGAAAATTCATAAAAACAATCTTAGGTAGACAATGTGCTGCCTCTAAATTCACTAATGACAGATGCGTTAAGAAGGATTTTGATATTGAATTATTTTTTGGTTCTAAGCAATTTGAATTCGATTTATGTACTATTATATGTTTATAGTATGTATTATTATTAAATGTTACTGGAATTAATTAAGGAAAACCTCTCATGTGTAAACAATTTTTTTGCGTATACACAAATAATTTAATAGTTAATGAGTTGAATAATTTATGTATATAAAAATAATATAAAATATAATATAAAATAAAAAAACATGGAAAATATATATGTAGATCAGTAATAGTAAATAAGGAAACACATAGAAAACAAAAAATAAATTAATTAAACCAAAATTAAATTAAAAAAAATATCGTATATGTATATATTAAATTTTTGTTTATTAAAAAAATAAATATCATATTTTTGTATAAAGAACTACAGAGATTAGTAAGTTAAATAAATTTAGATTAAGGAACAAAAAATTAAAAATAGCACTCCACACTAATGATTATAATAACTTATTTATCTAGTCCGCCGAGGACGACTGAAATTGAAGGGGGAGCAGTTAACACCCAACTGTTAGGTGCATAGCTAACTTTGGCGCAAACAAGTTGTTTACGCAAATGCGTAAATGAACAAAAAAAACATAATGACATATGCACTGATATGGGTTTTTTCCATAGCATGCATTTTATGTAAACAACATATCCACTGCGATGGGTTTTTTCCATACTATGCATTTTCATGTAAACAACAAGCCACCTCGATATAAAAGCTCAACAAACAACTTCCGACTGCTCACTTAAATTCGGGATTTCGCAAAGAATTGTAACAGGTTTCCATAGGAAATAAAAAGACAATAGAATAAATGAAAAAGTGAAATTAAAATAAGGAAAATTGTAAAACCAAAGTTAAATGTGAAATAAATATTGATTGATAACAGAAGATTCTTTTTAATTTATACAAATGACAGCGGTCAGATTGTAAGGGGCGACTTCCAGAAAAGGAGTCAGATTGTTTTTGGGGAATTGGGAAGTGTCAGGCAGTAGACATTATGAATAAAGAAAAATATGAATCCTAATCCTACTTCAGTAATCTTTTTTTTTACATCTCAGATGTGGGATAAATGCCGAAATAAATAAAAGAAATAGATTAAATAATTAGTTTTGTGTTTTGCTACTACTGCCTGAATAAATAATAATAAATGGCGAACACGCGAATGTCTCGACAGACAATGGCGGACGCGCTCTCAAGGGCTGGTGTTGAAGTTTCACCGATCGCTACAGCTACGCCATTGCGGACGCTATACGACGAATTGGTGGCCATGCAAGTGCCCTCGACGAGTGAACCAGTTGTTCAGTTTGATGTTTTAGCAGGCGCTGTCCCAGACGATCTACCAGCCGCTGTCTAAGAGGACTTACAGGCCACTTTTTCAGATGAGTTATTAACCGCTGTCCCAGATATATGGTTTATCAGCCGCCGTCACAGTTGCTGCCACAACCACCGAACATCCACTCCAGAAGAAGCTGAAGCATGCCGACTCCAGGCACAGTTATATCTACTACGAATGCGTCGGGAAATGTTAGTGCTGCAGCAGAAAATAAGCGATCTCGAACGCAGCCCGATAAAGGAAAATCCACCTCACGTAGCCGTGGTGTCAATTACGAGCATATGGAAAATTCGCTCAATCCGTATTCTGTTAAAAATCAATGCGATATACGTAAATGAGACTTCGAAAATTATTCAGCAACACGCGGTTTCACACCTGATGTGATGTGCTTGGGTGTGCGTAGGCTGCTAAGAGAGGAGTTTATGGGTACCTTAGGTGTAGTAAGCTATTCCAAATTAAAGGATGGACTTATCGAAACCTTCGGGCGACAGGTAACCCACCGTAATGTGTACCTGCAATTAGAGCAACGACGAATTCTACTCAACGAATCGTGCCTGGAATTCGTCATTGGCATGAAGCCTCTAGCTGCAAAAATAACGGTTCCTGAGGCTGAGCTGGTGATATTCACCATCGACGGTTTCAATGACGACAGCAACAATATAACGTTGGTGAATGATGCCAAAACTACTGCTGATCTGTTGACCAGACTAGATTGGTACCAACAAAAACGTACTCAACAACTAGAGAAAAGGATGTCCAAGATAGCGGTGGTCACTACCACCAATAAAATAAAAACAGCTGCTGCGAAACCAAGGGCTCTTTCTGAGGTGCGTTGCTATAACTACTCCAAGTTTGGGCTCTACAATAGCAGGTGCACCAAGCCGCTGAGACAACCCAACGCATGCTTCATATGCAACGAAGTTGGTCATTTGCATAACAGTTGCCCTAAGGCAAACCGAAGACCCCAGAAGATCGTGGCAGCAGTCTCCAAGGCAATGGAAGATGATCTAAGGGATCATGAAGTATTGGCTGGTGCCATCAGTGCCATGCAAACGGTAAGAGTTGCTTTCTCTATTGATCAAGTTAGAAGTGCCAATTTCATGAATTGTTTTTTCTTATTTGATACCGGTAGCGCAATTAATCTTGTCAAACGTTCCCTGGTCCCCAGTGATATCGGGATGTCTAAAGTACTAAGACCGACAGAATTTACCGGAGTGGGTTGGACCAAACACCTTACTTACGGTGCGGTTCAATGTTTTATAAAATTTCGAAACGGTATCAGATAGCCTGGTGACTTTACCGCTTATTTTGGGACGTAGATTTTTAAGAAAATATAATATACATTTAAGCCATATAAGGCCCTGTGAATTTACTTTAAATAAAAACTTTACTTTGAACAATTCATGTGCGTGTGCTTCGGACTTACGAGTAAATGATAAAAAAAATGTTGGTCGTTGTAGTGGTGCGAATGCCTGTCCGTCTGCCAAAAATAACCACCTCAGAGAATTGTCAAGTTTGTCGATTGGCGTTAACCAAACCAATGTCCTAACCCGGCCAATTGTTCTTCCGTCGCTGGTCCGCTGTGATAAAGAAGGTGTTCTAGAACTTTTTGGTTCACCGTTTGGTAATAGTGTTTGTCAAACTAATGTCCTGAGTCTGCCGACAGCTAGTCCATCACTTGTTGAAAGTAGTGACGATCGTGTTTTACAAATTCTTGAAACCGAGATAGAAAAACCGCAGTTAGATACTGACATCGGTGAGGGTCAACGTAGCGCTATTAAACAATTAATAGATAAAAATTACTTAAATCCAACGGGAATCAAACGGAAATCCCATAATTATAAAATGAAGATTTGCCTTACCGACGATACGCCGTTTCATTGTTCGACAAGAGCGCTTTCCGTGTTTGAGCGTAGAGAGGCTCGCAAAAAAGTAAGAGAACTGAATCATTCGATCAAGTAAGTCCCCTTATGCATCCGCGGTTGTACTCGTTATGAAAAAGAATGGTGAGTTGCGCATGTTTACCGTTCAGTAAATAAAAAAAACGATTAGAGATAACTTTCCGTTACCACTTATCAAATATTGTATAGAATTTCTGGGAAATAAACAATGGTTTACACTACTAGACTTGAAGAATGGGTTCCATCAAGTGGGGATGGATGAGAATTCAGTGCAGTTTACATTTTTTGTGACACCTGATTGGCAATATGAGTATGTACAAATGCCATTCGGGTTAAAGAATACGCCAACTAACTCCAGCGTTTTTGTATGAAATCTTTCAAATCTTGATTGAAATGGGCAAGTTGATCATTTATTTAGACGATATTCTCATAGCTTCGAGTAATTTCGAATCTCACTTACAAATTGTTGCTGAGATTTTGCGCCACCTCTATGAGAAACTTAAATTGAACAAGTGTAAGTTTGGTTATAGTGAATTGGAATATCGAGGTTATGTCGTGAATGTGTCGGGCATCCGATTGACTGATGCCCATACTCAAAATATTAAACAATACCCAATGCCAAGGAACCAGAATGAGTTGCAGAGGCGTATTGGGTTGTTCTCGTACTTTCGCCGCTTTGTATCTTCGCTTTCCAAAATAGCTAAAGCCCTTCTGGAATTTCTGCGTAAAGAGAATAGATATGACTTTTCTACTGAATGTGTGATGGCCTTTCGAGAATTGCGTGACAAGTCAGTTACTGCACCAATGTTAGCCATTTATAACCCTGAAAGGGAAACTAAATTGTATTGTGATGCAAGTAGTCAAGGGCTTGGGTCAGTCCTAATGCAGCGGCAGGATGGCAAAAAGTTTCACCCGGTGGGATACTTCTCGAAAACGGCCACTCTTGCGGAGTCTAGATACCGTAACTTCGAGCTTGAAACCTTAGCCATCATACAACACCGCCCAGGAATCCTGATGGGACACGTAGATGCACTGAGCCGACGTCAGGTAGTCGCAGCTTTAAATCATTTTGGTCCATTGCCATCGCTGGCCTCCAAGCGTAAGCACATCATAGTAGTGATTTACGCTTTTACCAAGGAAGTATGAGCTCCATTGGATAAGTATTTCAGCTACTATAGTCGTCCAAGGCGTATGGTCACAGATCGTGGTACTTGTTTTACCCCGTTTCAGTTTGCAAGTTATTTGCTCCGGAATAATGTAGGACGTGTTAAGGTCGCTGTAGCTTCCCCCAAACTAACGGACAAGTCGAGCGAGTTAATAGGCTAATTAAGGCAATGTTGAGTAAGGTGACTGAACCAGTTAACAATGCAAATTGGTCTAATAAGCTGTCACAAGTGAAATATGCCATCAATAATTCAGTTTATTGCTCGACAAAAGAGTGCCCAAGCCAATTGCTATTTAGGGTAACACAGCGTGGAACAATTATTGATGAGGTCACTGAGTACTTGGAAGATAAGTTTGCTCATGGAACAGTCCGTGATCTCCAATCAATTAGGTTGAAGGCGTCGGCCACCATCAAGATATCTCAAGCGTTCCAGCGAGGACATACGCCGTAGCCGATTTTGTAGTAATTAAACATGTGGATACTTCGGCTGGTACCAACAAAAAGTTCAATAATATCGTGGCCCATATGTCATACACAAAGTATTGGCAAACGACCGATATGTAGTGAAGGACATTGATAATTGTCAGCTGCAATATTACGAAGGCAACACTTAACTAGTTGAAAAGTTATTATTTAAGAAGAAACAAAACGCCACATGGGCATAGTACCCCGGCGTTAAATTGCGGTCCCTACAAATTAATTTGTATCGTTCCCTTGATAATAATAATAATAATAATAATAAAAAAATCTGTTTGTCATGTTTGTTATTACTATGATCGTGGTCGATCATACTGTCAGATCGGCCAAGTTGTAATGTTTAAAGAAAATGCAATTATACCTTAAGAATACCGATTATGTTGTAACGTCAGCTTGGTGTCAAAAAAGATTATAGACATGACAGCAGCCCGATTGTAAGGGGCGACTTCAGGGAAAGGAGTCAGAGTGTTTTTGGAGAATGGGGTAGTGTCAGGCAGTAGACATTAAGAATAAAGAAAAATATAAATCCTATCATAATTCAGTAATATTTTTTTTGTTTTACAGTCTATTTAAATTATATTAATCTATATTACGTATTTAAATACCTAATAGCCTTTTTTTTTACTTTTTATACTTTTTTCGTTACCCATCTCAAGTTTTTAATATTTTTTTTATTTTTTATATGTATTTATACATTTTCACTTAATGCTAATTTAAACCTACTTAAACTACTTAAGTCGGCCATGGCTTGGAAATTAAGCGAATCGACTCCACGCTCTAATGGCGCTACGAAACGAAGAGGGAGTTTTCTCCTTCCAGACGTTTTGAACTGTTCTACAAAAAACCGTTATTATTTCTTAGTGCCTAAGTTATAGTACTCTTGCCCTTTACTATTTAAATAGAGGAACGGTTCTGGGGGAATGAAAATACTCGTAACTCTGGCATGTCCAGAAACAATACCAATAGAAATTTCGGAACAAATCAGGGTAATTCCAGGAATAACGAAGATGCTGTCGAACCTATGGACACTCTTTCAGCTATGACTAGGTAAATACATAATCTAGAAGTAAGATCAGATTTTCAAGAAGGCAATCTTCCCGAAAGTTATAATTGACACCGGTTCAGAAACTAGCATTCTTAGAAAAGGGTTGCCAAGTGGCAACCAGTCACAATTTTGACTACAAGTATACCATTTCAGGGATTCAAAAATCGAATAGAACCGCGAAATTTCTGGAATTTAATTTTCACGATACTTTCGATGGTTTACTCGGAAATAACATACTATTGCCATTAGAAGCTCGATTTGAAGAGTAAGTTTTTAATTGTTGATGAAACGAAGAATAAGTAACGAATGAAAATTACAAAAAACAAATTTCCAGCTTTGGAAATGTATCAAACGGAAACCAGCAAACATCCGATCTCTGAACAAATCAGAATCGATCACCTGAATGAGGAAGAGAAAAAGGGAATCACTCGCCTCGTCTCTCAATGCTCGTCAATGTTCTATCAAGAAGGTAGCGATTTGACGTTCACTAATGCGATTAAGCATCATATAAAAACGATCAATGGAATACTAATACACACAAAAACATATAGCTACCCGGAGGTACACAAAAATGAAGTAGAAAGGCAAATAAATGAAGTGCTCCAGCAGGGTACTATACGCCCAGCAAGACGCCCTACTCGGCACCAATCTGGATCGTTCCAAAAAAGAGAGACGCATCTGGGAAGGAAAATGGAGAATGGTTATTGACTACAGGAAACTCAACAAAGTTTCAATCGACGACAAATTTCCCATCCCAAACACGGATGCCATAAAAAACTAAACATACCCAAAAACAACGAAACAAATCAAATTACTGGTAAAAGCTATGACAACTTTCCTAAAAAAGACGCAAAAATTTATGTGAATAGTGCCGAATATATTGAGAACTTTGAAAATTTGAAAGCACTAATAACATCAGATGCTATCCTGAAGTAGATACCCAAATTTTCGCAAAAAATTTACACTTACAACAGACGCATCCGACCAGTTCATTGAAGCAACCAAACGCTAAGCTTCACAGGTGGAAAATCAAATTAGGTGAGTATAACTTCAACATAGAGTATGTAAAAGGTAAAGACAACCAAGTTGTAGACGGATTGTCAAGGATAGAAATTCATTACAGCGAAAATGTAACGAATTTGGAAAACCTTAACAAGGTCAAAAGAACCACAAGTGCAGAAAACATAAATCTCGACGACCAATCTGGCATAGCCACAATCCATAGTGCTAATGAAGATAGTGGCGAGTACATCCCGATTGTCGAGACACCAGTTAATATTTACAAATCTTAAATCATTCCAAATAACTCAGACTCGATAAATACATATAAAATATGTGGTATACAGAATTTGGCAAAAGAAGACTTGTTATAGAAATAAAAGAATTCAAAGCAAATTACGTTTTAGATATTTTGAAAAAATTTATTCCACCTAAAGGAATAGTAGCTATTTTTTCAAATTACGACCAAATATTTGCAAAGTTTCAGGACACATACGATTTATCAAATATTTCAGTAAAAATCGATTACTTAAAACAATAAAATGCAGTAAATTTCTAGGCGACCTCACTGACGAGGAAAGAGTAGCAAAAGCAATTATAAACACGCATAAGCTTTTGAGCAATAGAGGCATTAACGAAACATATGCGGAAATCAAGGATTACATTAAAAAACATAACAGAAATAGAAACGATATAGATTTTACAGATAGTCAGGAACATACATATATTATTTTTAAAAAATAGAGATAAGAGTAAAGTTCAACCAATACATAAAAAAACAGATCTACATATTTTAAATAAAGACCACGTTATAGATGAAAAAGGTAGCAAGATTTACAAGGCGCAAAGTAAACGCAAATACAAATACGAAAATTCAGATTAAAATGAAAATATATTTAGTATTTCAGAAAATATTTTTAAACAACATTACAATGACCATCATACATGGACAAAAAATTGACGTACGAGACTTAAGAAACGGACAAGGATACGTGACAATAAGAGACGAACAGCTTTAAGTAATAATAGGCTACACGAAACTACCTCACTGTGTTAACCTAACATCATGGACTGAGAACTTAGACATTATTGAACACAATATTAACAAATTAAATAATAAAAATGAATCCCGGACCTTAATGCATAGCTTTAAACTTTTGGCACAAGAGGTAGAAAACATTTCGTTTAAGAATAGGTATGAAGCCAGAAGGAAATTAGTCAATATTTTCGGAAAAGGTTTAAAATACCTGGTAGGAACAATGGACTATGACGACGAACAGGAAACGAAAAAAGTAATCATAACTTAATTAATGGACTAAACGAACAAATCAACATTAATTACCATTTCGACGCAGCTATAGAAAACATTACAGGGCATATTAATAGACAACAATTTGAAATAAAAGGACAGTTACAAAATTTAGGAATGCAATCAATAGAGAGTTCTTAAAAACCTCGCACATGTATCAGGTATTTCAAATACAATATGACATAGAGCTCCTAAAGGAACAGGTAGGAAAATTCAAAGAAAATTTGCTGGCAAGTCAATTAGGAATTTAAGGAAGAGATTTATTACTGTGCCGAAGAGATTAGGAAATTTAGTATAACAATTGCGAAATTAACAAATATAAAGAGTTCCGTTAATACATGATAGTGAAATAATGTTCATTGTAATGATACGCCAATACTCAAATGTAAAATTTTACAGAACAATAATAGAGCCAATACCAAATATAAGTAGACTAGAACTTATTTATAACAAATAATAACAATAATTACCAAGATGTAAATGCAACAATTCATATTAAGAATTTAAAACCAGTTATATTTCAAAACTGTTCAAACAAAATGAGTCATGTAGCTTTAAAGAAAGCAAAGATGTAGTAATTAAAGGGTTAGGTAGTAATATTATAACAATCAAATACATTCCATATACACACTTAAAACATAATTGTCATAAATTTGGCATAAGTCTTATAGGCAATAATATAATACGATTTGAATATTGTGAAATTAAAATAAATAGCATTAAGTATGAGATTTTTATAACATATGATAATCTTATTATACCAAATTTTAATAATGTAACAATTGAAAATATTGCAGTAAACGTTTACATATAAAAAAATATTGCAGTAAACGTTTACATATAAAAAAATGTAGAAAACAGAAAACTAATAGATGTATTAAAAAACGGAAAAACAATTTATGAATTATCGAACTCTGTAACAATATTTCTAATCATAATTGCACTCGTAATCATTATTTTTAAAGGGAAAAATAAAGATCCCACAAATGTTAAAATAACGGCTCAGAACATTGATTCTTCGGAGCAGAATCGTTTGCGAGATGAGTTACGTCTCAGAGACCACTTCCTTTGAATCTCCGTTAGTCTCCCTACCTCCTCTTGTCAATCTAACCAATGGATAAAGGCACTCAATGGCAGAAACCGCCACCTCGCCGTTTTCCCCGTTACTTCGCCATCTTCCCAATCTCACAATGCAAATATGCATTACCTGTCTGTTTACTCAGGTGAATGATCACGCATATCCCAATCAAGTGACAAGCCAACAGCAGGCAAATTCAAAAATATCATGACGTTTGCAAAAGTGAAGCTATAAGTACATGTAAAAAATGATATGTTAGTTTAGTTTTAAGTGGAAGTTCGATGTAAAATAAAATTTTTTTAAAAACAAACTGGCGTTCGCATCCATAACTCATGATTAGAGTCAGAAGATGAAAACATATGACGCTGGACGTCTATAGGCTACATAATGAATGAAGTAAGTTCCTGGGCAGTATTATAAACAGCAGAGGTAATTCGGAAGACGAATTGACTGCGAGAATAAAACCGACAAATAGACTGTACGCTGAATTAAGAAAAAAGTTCCTAGACCACATTGAGATCACACAATGAACAAAAATATTAATTCTTAAATCGATGTACTTACCTGTGCGCTACACTGAGGCGAAAACTGTATACTCACAAATACAAGCTGTGAAGATAAAATACTTCAGGAGACTTAGAGGAGCCAGAAGAATAGACAGGAAAAGGAACGAAGATATTAGAAAGCAACTACATATTAATTCGGCTAATCTTTAAGAAAAGAAACAAAGATGGTTTGGACATTTAGTGCTCATGGAAGAGAATAGACAAATGAAGAAAATTTGGGAAACAGGACCAGAAGGAAAAAACAAAAGAGGAAGACCCAAAACCACGTGGGATACTACAGTCGAAAAATTCTTGATAGAAGCTTGGGAAAGATGGGACTCGGCTAAACAAATAGCAAGAAATAGGATCCAGTGGAGAAATTTCACGAGAAAATAAAAAGGAGGGAACCACTGATGCCACCTCACACCTTAGGGTAAAAGAAGACCGGGTTATGTATTCATACATATGAAGGAAGGTGTGCTTTACTCATAGATGAACTAACCTAAAATGCAAACTTTCCAGATATAGGAAAATCAAAATCGGTTTGCTATTGATTGCCCCTATCCGTGTGACAAAGTCTGTGAATACGTGTGAATTGTCATCAATGGCAATTTCCCTTTCATTTTCTACAAACCACGCCCATTCTAATCAAAAAAAAGTCATCCACATTACACACACTCGTGTAAATCACCTTCTTCTAGCAATTTTACTGATAAGTTGAGAGCAACAACCATCAAATTTTGAGAAAGCGATAGAGAATGTAAAAGTGTTGGAATTCATTTACAGTGCGCTGTGCGAAAGTTAAGGGTTTGTAAAAGTATTAGTAGAGTTTGATATCTAGGTTAGTTTATCTATGGCTTTACTGATTCTCCCCACAATCTATGTAGAGAATGCGCAGCTCGTAGTGTCAGCTCAATAAAGTCAGGATGTCCTCTATTAATACCACAACATTATGACCGCAGGACACTATGGTGTGGAGCGCACCGCTGCCCGTATTATGACTATATATTACTGGCCAAGAATGAGAAGTGACATAATCAAACCTGTCGGTAACTATCTAGCGTGTGAGAGATCCGGATTCAGCGGAATTAAAAAAAAAGTTGCAAGTAGTCAAAGTTTCGAGGTCTTACCTATAGACCTATTTGGACCACTACCAAGAACTAGAGGATTCCCTGTGGATCATTATTATTCAAGACATTGCAAGCAGATGGATTGAAATTTTTCCATTAAAAGAAGCGACAGCAGGAAATTCATTCTGAACGAAGCACTTTTGGTACGAGGATATGGTACACCTAGGTATCTTATGACGGATAATAGAGTGCAATTCATATCCGCCCTCATACAGCAGTTAGTCTACTATCTGCGTATATATTGGATCACCCTGAATCGAATCCAGTCGAAAGAAGAAATCGGAACGTGAAGACGCAACTACTCACACTCAACAGGTTTTAAATATCCACACAACTTGGGAAGAAAATCTACCCGCGATCATTTTCGCTATGAATACTGCAAAATGCCAAAACATAGGATATACGACAGCATATTTAACGTTCGTTTAAGAATATAGAACAATTGACGACGTAAACAGTGATTTAAGAACAATTTCTGAGTCAGTTTTTTCATCCAACAGATTACATCAATACTGATCGCGCTGTAGAAGACTATACAAACTGCTCGAGAAACAACCGAAAAGATTCTGGACCGCAATAAGTCTTACTAAGTCTTACGTTTTTTTTTTTTTTAAAGAACTTAACACTCAAGTGCGTATAAATACACTTATAATGACTCAGCATGTGCTAAGTTTTTTGGAAAATGGGATAGAGAGGGAAAGAAAGATGTTTGGGCTCAGTGGTTAGTTCGCTCCATGGGTGGCATCCAACATTTAATGGGGAGACCAAATTCTTAGTGCAAGTTGGCTTGATGTTGATTTCTAGTCAGGCTGGGATTTGAACTTCCGATTAGGAAGCTGACAAGAAGAGAAGGCTGATGTTAGTAGGGTGGGAGATGAGGTTCTGATTACAACGCATATGGTAAGTCTAGCTGCAAAGAACGCTACATCGAAGTTCGTTTCACGAAGGGACGATACATGTGTGATCATTGAGCAAGTCAGATGCTCAATATATAAAGTTGCCCACAAAGATGACTTAACGGTATTTGTTGGGTCTTACCACGCTTCAGCAATGACGAAGTTTGTATCAATGAAGGACAATACTGCAGCAATCTGTAGATTATGAAGAAGAGGACGGACCAAAAAGTCTCAATAAAATGTTCAGTCACCACATCAAGACGATTGAAGTTGCAGAGGTAGAAAATGTAACAACTACAATCAACATTTGTATTTGAATTTTCTATTTTATTATATTTGGAATTACTGTTACACGTATGTATAACATATAAAAAAATCATTTTCTGGCAATGCCGTTAGTTGTAAATGCTTTCCAAGCATGCATATTGTAAAAGCTCTTCAAGCAAATGATTGTGTGTTATAAAGCTCTATTGCGACGAGTGTAAAAACAACGTTTACCTTTATATACAATTCTCACCCAAGTGAATTAAATACATAAATTTCTTAAGAACAAAAATAATTGCGTTTTTCATTCAAATTTTGGCTCATAAATTCTGACACCCCGCAGGGCAAACCTTTACTCTCCGCTACATATTTTTATATCGATAATTAAATGTACATCTTCCTTTGGATTGATATATTTATTGTTTTCCTTAGTTATATTTCTACTTTATCTTCCACATTATTTTCCGTCTTAACTGTCCACCTGAATGGATTAGAACTTTAGTTTAGCTTGAGATTGTGTAGTCTTTCTGCTTTTTATTTTCCGTTGTTGTTTCTAAAATACATATATTCTAATTTGTCATCAGTATGTCATATCTTTGAGGTATATTTTGATGTTGTGTGTATTGCGCATCCGTCCATACAATCAAAATGAAGTAAAGATAACAAGATCTAAACTGCAGTCATATAAAGCTGCCGAACTGGATGGCTTACCTGCCAAGATTTTTAAAGCAGCAGCAGATGACTAGGTAGAGAGTGTACACTAAATCATGTTTAAGATTTGGTCAAAAGAAAGTATTTTTTAATTCAGTGACGAGCCAAAGGAACAAAATAAAAAAGCGACTGAAAAAGAGAATAAACGCGAATGAAAAAATCGAATGAAATTCAAAATTTATTGTTACCTTTGGTAATCTAAGACCAAGTGAACGAGATTGTCACTCAGCAACAGCCATCAACTTTCACGCACATTTACGAATTTAATTGTTCTCAATTAACAGAGAGCAAAAAGGGAATATGACGCGAGCCATGTAACGATTGCATGAGTGGACTAATGAGTGCTGCTGTGTGATCTGTAATTCAACTCAACTATACATGTATCGAATGATCAGTACAAAATTTGTAATTAATTTGATATCGCGAGTCACAATATAATCTCATGTACATTTGAAGTAAGAATGCAAAGTACAATTAAATTATTAAATAGTTAATTTTTTAGATCGAATGAAATGTAAACTATATTCGTAAACATTCCGCCGCCCTTGAAACAGCGTTTCAGTATATGTAAGGTGATGCAGCAAGTTTATGTTCTGGGCGAGTGAGTGTGCTGCTAACTGTGCGAAGTGTGACGACTCGTACAAGACTCATCTGGACCCGGTTGGGTCTCAATTACTCGCCCCATTGCCCATTTTCCTGGTGGTAAATTGGAATCTCTTATAACGACAAGATCATTGGTTTCGATGTTGTTCTCGATCTGCCGCCACTTTGGACGTTGCTGTATTGACGTCAAGTATTCTATCTGCCAGCGCTTCCAGTATCCTCGTATTTTTGCCTGAAGATTTTTCCAAGTGGTGAGCCGATTGGTTGGAACGTCGATCAAAGATTCCGGTATGGCGGCATAGGATTTTCCTAGAACGAAATGAGCGGGTGTTAGAGGGTCAAGATCTAGATTAGAAATCTGGCATAATGGCCGCGAATTGAGAAGCGCTTCAATTTGTGTCAGCAGAGTGTAGTGTTCTTCGAAATTGAGAATGTTCGTTCCGAGTGCTCGCCGTAGATGCTGTTTAACCAATTTTATTCCCGCCTCCCACAAACCGCCAAAATGTGGTGACGAAGGGGGAATAAAATGCCACGTAATACCATCACGAGCTAGCGATTCTGCCACAAGACTATAACACTAAATTATGCATATCTGAATACATATGGGATGGTTTCCCACGACGCGAAACAAAGCGACGAAAGGCAGCAAGAAAAGCCTCCGTGGGTAATGAATTTACAAGTTCTAAATGTATGGCTTTTGATACTAGACACAAATAATGCGAAAATTTGTTTTGCGTCTCGATTTCATTTTTAAGTCAACCGGACCGGCGTAATCACACCCGCAATGAACGATCAGTCGACAGGGCTGAAGTCGTCGACGGGGTAGGCGAAATTGTAGCTTTTCGTTGTCGAAAACAGGGAACACAATTATGAGTTACTTTACGAAGTAAATTGCGACATTCGATCACCCAGTACTCTTGGCGGATAAGAGCAAACATGGTTGATACCCCGGCGTTTAAAAAGCGAATATGTGCTTCACGCGTGATTAAAAGTGTGAGTGCATGACCCTTGGGTACGATTATTGGGTGTTTGACATTGAATTGAACATTGGCGTTTTCGATTCGCCCCCTTACTCGCAGGATATTATCATTGTCTAGAATAAGAGAAAGGTTAGCAATTGAACAGTTTTGAGGAAAACGTCTATGTTTGTTATAAAATTTGGCATATTCACCGAAATATTTCCTTTGTAACCATTTTATGATGCTGATTTTGGCGAAATTTATCTCCTCTGGGGTTAGATGCGATGATAGTAAGATGATGATGACGCAGCTCTTTTCTGACTCCTTGCGATAAGATGATGAATTCTGGCGACTGTTCGAATCAGAATATTCCATTTTGAAATCCGTAGAGATAAGATTTCATATGGGTGATTATCGGTAATTGAGACATGATGTGATTGCGGATTTCTAGTCCTTTTCTCCTCCAAAAAACAAGTT
Source organism: Volucella zonaria (assembly GCA_963966105.1). NCBI lineage: Eukaryota > Metazoa > Arthropoda > Insecta > Diptera > Syrphidae > Volucella > Volucella zonaria. The sequence goes on along the minus strand of OZ014530.1, from coordinate 94,410,176 downwards.
GGGTTTTCTTCTTTTTTCCTTATAATTGGCCAACTTGTTGCATCTTGCTGGAGCCAAAGCGGTCCTTTCCACCAAAGGTGATGGCTGATTAATTGTGAAGGTGGAATGCCACGAGAGGTGCAATCGACAGGGTTGGAATGGGACAAGACTTCCGCGGTACGATTACCGATAGACACATTCCAGCTATGTGGAGGGGACGATAACCAGCATAGGACTACTTTCGCATCAGACCAGACAAAAATATTTTTAATAGTGATATTGAGGGAGGTCTGACAGCGGCTCAGAGTTGTAGTCGGGGAATACTCAATTGTTTTAAAGGCGTAACCCGAGACTATGCGGCTACGATATTGGGCTCGAATTTTCCACTTGGGAGTTGATAACGGGACTAAATGACCGCCGCATTTGCAGATGACCAGGCATCGGAGAATCCGTGCAGTTCAAAAGTAGGTTGCCCGAGCCAGAGAATTCGCGGTATTTCAATTTTAGTAAGAAGCTGGAGTTCATTACGATACTTTCTCCACTGTTTGGCAATTTAATCAGGTACCTGATCATTCCAGTCAAGTTTCTGGTGCCAAAGTTCTTGAAAGAGAATTTTTAATTGTACGACCGATGGAGAGAGAAATCCGAGAGGGTCAAGGATTTGAGCGACTTCTTTCAAGATTTGGCGCTTTGTAATCTTTTCACTCGCGGTATAGTTTAAACAATAACTGAATATGTCTTTTTTGGGTTTCAACTTAAACCGAGCATTTTTACCCACGTATTGGCATTTTTATCAAAAGAGAAATTGTTTAGGAAACTAGGATTTTTTCCGTCAAACAAAGCGCTGGAATTACTTTGCCATTTATCAAGTTTCATACCGCACTTAGAGAGAAGTTCAAATAACGGGTGTTTCTTGACGATAGCTTCTCCTAGCGTTTCTGCTCCAGAAGCAACATCGTCTACGTAAAAATCGTTCAGCACGATTTCCGACGCGATCGGGTACTCTTTTTCGTAGTCTTTGGCGAGTTGTTCCAGAATCCTAACCGACAAGAGGGGAGCGCAAGATGTGCCGTAAGTGACAATCCGTAATCGAAAATGTTAAAGTGGTTCATTAGATGATTTTCGCCAAACTATCCCTTGGAAATGAGAATCGTCCTCTGATACTAAAATCTGGCGAAACATTTTGACGATATCCGCCGTAAATACGAATCGAAAGCGGCGAAATCGTATACATACCGAAAAGTAATTTCGCTGTATAGGTGGACCGATCATTAGTTGGTCGTTTAAGGAATGTTCGTTTTTGTCCTTAAAGGATCCGTCAAACACGACCCGAAGCTAAGTTGTTGAGCTATCTGGCTTGAGAACGGCATGATGGGGAAGATAAAACACGTTTGATCTTCCTATGTCGGATGAACGAAATGGTGCCATGTGCCCCAAGCTCAAATACTCATCGATAAAACGAGAATAGTTCGCGTAGAGTTCATGATTTTGAGAGAATTTTCTTTGCCAGCGAAATTTGGTTGCGATTTAAAGGGAAGATGTCCTAACTACGGGTTTCACTACAATGTTTTTCAATTAGTATGTCTTCCTCAGATGAACCAAATTTCGGAGCAATCTCCTCGATTGTCCAGAACGATTGTAATGTTGGATCTATATCTACGACAGCATGATTAGAGACGACGTTTGAATTTGTGTTGGATAGTTGGCGGTTACTTTTGATAGAACAAATGTATCGACTGGGATACTGAACTTATCACAGCGTGACCTTACAACCAATGAAAAAAATCTTTTGTATCTACCAGCGTTGGTAGATCTAATACAACTAATGGCTATCCTACTATTTCTTCTCTTGAGCCCAAGCCTTTGCACACAAGACTCAGAAATAATAGAAATCTGGGAGCCTGAATCAATAAGTATTCGGACTAGCTGATATTTACCGTTTATATCGAGGACCATACCGATAGCAGTTGGTAGTAAAGTATGTTGAATATTACTTGCAATGTTGATTGAATGTTTATTTATAACGTGTTCTGGAATAATCGGCATTGATGAAGAACTTGATGTATTTGTCAGGGTTTGTGGTGTAAATTCCTTGGCTTGGCTTCAGTTAGGAACGTTTGATGGCGATGTGTTAGTTGAGTAGTTGCTATTTAAGTATGAGGCACTCACATAAACCAAGCTATGGTGCCGAGTGTTGCACGCCCTACATTTAATGTAGCTATTTATAACAAATCGGGGCCTATCATACATCTTTTCTAACCTATTCCATGCCTGGTCATAAGTAGCGTCACACATAGGTAAATGGTTAAGAAGACTTAATGCTTCACCCCGAAGGCACGACTTAAGAAAATGAAATTTTTGCATCGGAGTAAGACTAGTTTTATTATGCATTGCGTCCAAAAACATGTCTTTAAATGCTGGCTACTCGCAATAGTTTCCCGAAAAAGGTTCAATACGGATTTCAGGGAGAAAAATCTGTGTTCCTTTCAGAAGACTTAGATTTGGCGAGATTTTCAATAATAACTTTTTGTTGTTCAGCTAATTTCCCTATAAGGTCTTTGTTTTTTTTGGATGGCGGATTGTAACACCGATTTAACGACAAGACATTTTGCTTCAAATTCATCGAAATCCGGAATAGGGTCAGACTATCTTTCAACCCCGATAAAGTCATACATTCTTTTCTGAGTTTCATTAAACTCATTCCACAGTTCACACGCTTTATTGAACCGCACTTTCAGATCGTCGACAGTTGTTTTCACATTCAGGTTTTCCGAAAACGTGGCTAATTTCGTGAGCGAACCTTTAAGGTGTCCACGTGTAAAACGCAGCGAAGAAAAAGCCAAGTTATTGTTCATTATTGTAACCGAAATTTGTAGCGAATTTCACGAAACTACGAGAAAGTTTTAAGAACATCGTATCTTACACAAGCAAGAGACAACGTCCAGCTACAGGGAATAACGAAAGTGAATATGTTCATACATACATATATGTATGCATTTCAACAAAACTTATTCCCACTGAATTTACGAAAAACTATCAAGCGCGAAGAGTCCAAAGATTGTTTAATCCAGCTCGAATCAAAACCAAGAAATGTTTTGTAATTCAGTGACGAACCAAAGGAATAAAACAAAAAAGTTATTGAAAAAGAGAATAAGCGCGAATAAAAGCGAATGAAAAAAAGGCGAATGAAAAAATCGAATGAAATTCAAAATTTATTGTTCCCCTTTGGTAATCTAAATCCAAGTGAACGAGATTGTAACTCAGCAACAGCCATCAACTTTCACGCACATTTACGAATTTAATTGTTCTAACAGAGGGCGAAAAGGGAATATGACGCGAGCCATGTAACAATCGCGTGAGTGGACTAATGAGTGCTGCTGTGTGATCTGTAATTCAACTCAACTATACATGTATCGAATGATCAATACAAAATTTATAATTAATTTGATATCGCGAGGATATCATTTGATATATGTACAGTCCTTAAAGATTAGAAATTTGCAAAGTACCAAAAAGAGATTTTAAAGAAAAAAGACTAGGCAAGCCGTATTACTACTTGGAAGGAGTAAGAGTAATAAGTAATTAATAGAAGGACATACTCGTAAACATTTACAGGAAAAATATGAGGGGTCGTATCAAGGGAGTTTTAAGTTCACGTCAAGAATAATTTATTTTTTCAGACTTATTCCGGGCTAAAATTAATCTAGTAACAACTTTTTTTAAGTAATCTGCGGAACTTTTTTTTTCACTTTTTTTATCAAAATTTTCAGTTTGCATGCAATTTTTTCTAAAACTATTGACTTAAATAACTTACTTTAAATTTGGGATTAAAGAACTGGTTTCTGGCTTTCAAAACTTTATTTTAAGTGTTGCCGTTGTTTTTTAATAACTTTTTTTCATTTTAAGTTATTTTTTTTTCAAATTGCCCTACCTCCTAAACGGGGCGAGATAGACCCCCCCCCTTCCATAGTAAAAAATGCTTGTACAAAAAACCGCTATTATTTCTTGGCGACTAAGTTATCGTACTCTTGCCGCATTTAGTCCATCAGAGCCATATACATAATTAATAAAAAATTCCACTGACATTTATTCCCCATTTATATTTGAGTGGTTAAGAAATATAGTGAACCAAGTCCATTTTTATTCTGTATGTTAGTAAACAAGATATTTAAGATATTTAAGTAACCAATTAATCAAATTGACCGTTGTCGTACATAAACCAAAATGTTGGTTAAACAAATTGAAAATAAATTTAAATTTTTAGATTTTGAATTGTATCTTCTGCAAAAACAAAACTTCAGAGTCACATTTTCTGAAAAAAATCTAACTAAAACTATTGAAAAACTCAGTTTCAATTTCAAAAATGGATTGCAAGAGTTTCAGTTCAACGGAGGAGTCTAAAAGACAAAACATACTATTAATAGTCACTTGTCCATAATGGAAGCTTTGTTCAGGTAAAGCAGGAACATTAGTGAATAGCTGATCACGTTATTAGGTGACGAGGATCAAATTTCGTCGGTCGAAGAGATTTTTGAAGAAATTCGAAAAGTAACATATACCTCGAAACTGAGCCCTAAGATTGGCCAGTTAAGGTTAGCGCATCCTCATCAAGCAAGCAAACTCCATGTAATGGGTGGTTTTTTAAGCGTTTGGTTTTTAACTGTGAAAAAAAACACAGGAAAATTAGAAAAGTGTATAAAATTTTTATTTGAGTTGATACATCAATGCTTGCCATTTACTTTTTATAGATTATTTCATGTAAATATTGACCACGACTTCATTTTAAGTGGGCTCGACTTCCTTATTGAGAGGACCTCGCTTGCTAACAGTCACATTTGGAATCACAAGCGCACACTCTCTATCGAATCGTACAATCTAGAAGGCTGCAGACGACAAGGAGCATCGCTATGCGATTGGTGGTGAATTCATCTGAAAAAGCATGTAAATTGACGACCTTGTCGCTGGAGCTGATAGTTTGGAAGAGGAATACAAAATATAGGACGAGGCGAAACAGTTGCTAGCATCCGCTGGCTTTAATCTGCGAAAGTGAAGAGCGAACAAAGAGATTTTTATAAGGTCTTGCTGCAGGTCAAAGAGAGTTAGGGTTCTCGTGAGCTTTTTCACCTAAGTCGACCCCATAAATTAACACGCTATGTATAAGGTGGTCTCCTGTTGTTCGATGTTGTCAACTATTGCCTGACTTTTTGATTCCCTTCTATGAATCTCTCCGTATATAATTCTGGAAAAAATCTTGATGCAACGTCTATGGTGCTACGGGCTACATAGCTTGGGAGGACCCTATTTCAGTGCAGCTAGAAGACTCCTGGATAGCTTTCCGACGTAAGCTTCCAACAATACAAAACATCCGGATTCCACCGTGAATTCGAGACAATCGAATGGACCTGGAAATACACGGTCTTAATGATGCCTCAGAGAAGGCATATGGAGCAGTGTTTTGGACAACGACGACAACATTTACATGTACATGTTAATGCCCAAAACTAGAATTGTTCTACTAAAGACTTCCTAGGCTTGAGCTTTGTGAAGCGGTCGTGCTGGCGGTACTCTTGGAATATATTGTTAGAATTTTGAATTTAAGTAATGTGCGCACATGTGCTTGGTCAGCCACAATAATTATTGTACTTGGGTTTGGAATATGGAACGTCCAGCTAAGCTGAAGACCTTTGTAATCAATAGTGTTGCAGAGATCCAGTCTTACAAATTTCAGCATCTGGCGATACATTCCCACACAATATAATCCTATCGCTATCTGTCTTAAAGGCTAAAACCATTTGGAGGAATGGACTGGGGTTCTTTACGTCAAAATGCAGCCTTAGCTCAACCATCCAATCGCATTGCCTCAGCATAGAAAACAACGAATTCAGTAGGGTTATTCAACACCACTTAAATTTTTGGAAGCTGCTTCAAATTTTAACATGCTGTTCTAGACTTATTTCAAACCTGAGTCGAAGTGATAAACAGCTGCTGGCTGGAGCTAGACTGTAAAAGTCGCTGTAAGAATTGTCCAAAAAGTTATGTTTTTCGCCGACTTAGAGAAAATTTACGGGGTGGCCGTGGTGTAGTGGTACTAGCAATCGCTTCTCACTCGGAAGGTCAAGGTTCGAATCCTAGCCACGGCAAGTTTTCATTTGTGCAATTGGAACTCAGTCAGAAAAATCTGCGTGTGAAGGCATAACACTGACATGTAGATTTGGCTGTTGTAGGGTTTTCAAGCACACAACAACCGTTAAAATTCACAACCTCACCATTCCGAGTGAAGAACATCTCTCCGTCCTATTCGGACTCCCACCCCTGGAGAGTCAATATCGAAACCAAACACACCTGAGTTTCAAACCACTACATCACAAACTTTATTTCTCCTCCTTCTACCTTTCCGCCCACGCTCAGGCAACAGGGTATTCATAACCCCTTTGGCGCGCGTAAATTATAAAAAAAAAAAAAAAAAAAAATTCAGTTTAGCCTAAAAGGAATAGTACTACATTACACGATGGAATCCAGCAGATTATTGTTCAAATACAGCACAGATTTTGGATAACAAACATTAAGGATGTGATTAAAAAAGGAATTCATGCCTGCAATGTTTGCCTTTGTCAAAAGGCAAAACCCTATTGCCAACTGATGGGTAACATATGAACACCAAGCGTAAGGGTATTTCGTTATTCGTTTGTCTGGCTACTAAGGCACTACACCTGGAAGTAGTTAGCAACATTACCATCTAGGTCATCCAGATTTTCAGTGAGACGAGGAGCGTATAAAGAAATATACAGCGATTGCGGAACAAATTCAATAGTGGCTACGAAGGAGTTGCGGATTTCTCCGAAAACCAGTGAGCGCAAACAGATCACCGCATTTTGGCAGATTTTTTGAAGGCGGAGTCAAATTGGTGAAGTACCATTTGAAACGAGTTGCCGGTAATTCTACCCTTACGTTCGAGGAGTTGTCAACACTGTTGACATAAATAGAAGACTGCCTAAACTCAATGCGTCTGTGTCCACTCACCTGCAACCCCGACGACTTTGCTGCTTTAATCCCAGCTACAACGATATTTGGAAAAGGATTCAGCAACTCTATCAACAATTTTGGTAGCAGTGGAGCACGAAGTACCTTTCTCTCTATAGCACCGCCCAAAACAACTCAAGACCGAGAAACAACCCCAGAAAGTTGGTACTACTGAAGGACGAGAGGACAAGAGGATTTCACCATCAAATGGATGATGACTCGCGTAACAGAACTGAACCCAGTACTAGACAAGCTTCTTCGCCTCGCTACAAAAAACACTCACCGGAGAATTAAGACCTGATTTTGTCTCTCCCCAGCAATAAAATAAGTGCAGACCAATACATTAAATTCATAACAGCAAAGCAATGGCCATATTTCAAGTACGAACATACACATCCTCTAAATGGTTGCATTCATATTCTTATGCATACCGCTTCACACATATTCACACGCATTTCATTTTCCTTTTGCATTCTAAGTTTACAATTCCCCAATAACAAACGCACACACATTTGTCGTACAAATATTATACGCATCTCTCTCAGGTAAAATAAAAAAAATAGAAATACAGTAGAAGCTCGGAAAAGTTCATCGAAATGTCTCAGAGCTTGTCAACTTTTCTGGGCACTTTTTAAGATCTGTAGAAAATTAGTATTTTGTTCATAAATAGTACTATTTTATTGGGATTAATTAGTTTTATTTTGTTTAAAAGCAAAAATCTAAAAAACCTTAGCGATGTTCAACTGATTTGAAGTAGCTAGAAAGAGTGGTTTGCTTCGCATTTTTTGTAAAATAAGTTTTTACCACGTTTGTACGTAAAACCACCGGGTTTGGCATATGGTGAGTTCTATATTTTCGGCACACCATTTGATCAATGTATTCACGCTTCCAATGCCTTCTGGATAATAAGTTTCCACAGTCTTGATAGGTATCTGATTCGCCGTTAGGAGTATCAACTTTCTCAATCTCGTCCTCTTCTTCCATTGAGTCCGCATTCCACTCTTCAATCTCTTCCAAAGTCAAATTGGAACTCCATCCTATTTTCGACAGCAATGTATTGACTTTTTGATATGGACAATACACGTAAAAAAAATCAGTAAAAAAACTGTAACTGACACGCAGCTGCCGTGGAGACATATGTACATTTCTTCGGGATGTGTAGCTTCTGTGTTATGTATTTTACATCGTTTACTTAAATTTGATAAGTACATATGTGTATAAAAAAAACCGACAGTAAAAGAAGAGTCACGCTCTAAAAAGTTGACCAAAAGTCAGCTTTTTAAGGTGACGACTAGAGGTGGGTCGTTTTCGGTTTTTGTGTTAACGAAACGAAACGGTAATTTAACTAGCTAATAGGAAGCACTAACGAGAAATTATAATCATGTACTGCGAGAAAACCAAAAACCATTTTCGTCTCATCTACCCAAATGAAACCGTTGTTTTCAATGTAAAATAAACCCAACTTTTCCTTATTGATTTCACTCCTAGCTGACAGTAACTACATTCACGAAACGAACGAAAAAGCGATTTCATATCTTTTAGTGCAAATGAACAAAAAACGCAGAAAATGTTAAAAACGAAAAAAACGATAATGATCGGGGAAGTAGTACTACTTCATAGATCTTTAGTTTTTCGGCGGCCTGATTATCGTTACTTCGTTAAGAATTTTACATGCACTACATACAATCTATTTTATTTGTGTTAATTATAGTTTTTTGAAGTTTATGAAGAATCGTTTGTGTAATTTAATTTTCTCCCTCTACTGTCTGTGGTTACCTTTGTAGCGTTCATTGTATGCAGTTTAAACCGCAGAGTACTTCAAGAGCCGTAGAGTTCAGTGTACGCTGATTCAACTGAAGACCACTTCAAGTTGGTTTTTTTTTCATAGTAGATACAGATCCTTTTTGACCTACGTGACAAAGAGTCCTCGTTGTTTTTTTCTCCGTATTGTATTGTAACCCGATTTATTAAAGTTTTAAAAAAGAAAAAAGATATCCAAAGTTTTTTTATTTTTTAATACTTGTAGCTTGTGGACGAAACGTTTGCAACATAACTAACAGTTTCGTCCTAAACCTAGTCACTCGCAGCGCCATCTTCTTCACGATTTCCTTGTGTATGGTTGGCGACTCTGACAATTTGTCTTTTCATAGCTTTTTGTGAAAGCACGGAAATTTTATCATCAAAAAAAGAGAAAAATAAAAAAAAGAAAACGGGAAGAAACGAAACATTATCGTTATTAGTGTAAAAGGTTAATTAGTTTATTAGCTATATAAATATTTAGATCCGTTTTAAAAGTATCTAATATGAACGAATTATTAAATGAGAAGTCAGATCAGGACGATCAAGTGCAGTCGGATATTAATTCTGTTTTGGATTATGTAATAGCTTATATATTAAAAACTAAGCAGATTAATAGAAAACTCACACAAAGAAACATATCGGTGTCTTCTGGATATTGTAATAATAATTAATATTGAAATTAACTGCACTCTGCGGAATGAGCGGTTAAGTATAAATGTATTCTAGTTATTGTTTTATGTTATAATAAGGATTGATTTAAGTATGCCGCGAGCAAGCATATAGTCAAATACTTATACTGTTATATTATAAAATAACACATATATACTGACTGTTAGCTTATGGAGTTATATACCTTAATTTACAAGTCTATAGCCAGGCATACGCTTTCTAAGTCGGCTACAATTAAGTTAAATTAGACATGGACTATATGTATTATTATTGATTTTTTTTAAGTTTCAATAAAGAAAACTTGAACTTGAGTGCAGCCGATCATCCAAAAATAGCGTGTCGGCAGCTGCTAAGAAGCGTTCGAGGCAAGATGTTCCCACAGTTTTGTCGTCTTCTGACTCGGATTCTGAGGAAATTACTATACATGTTCGCGACCTCCGAACAAGAGAGCTAGGTGCGATCCCCGTATAGACGGTTTGATAAGTCAGGTAAGTCACCTAACTAACTACCTCAATCAATTGCACACGTGCCAATTTATTTCACCGGCATCATATAACGAAAAGGAATTATCTGACTATCTGACCCTCATCAAACAAGGAAAGCAGGAAGGAAGGACAGTTTCTTGTGAGTCCCGCCATAGTCGGGTTACCTGATTTTGGTGAACTTAAGACTTCTACGGACAACAGACACGCTTCTAAAGAGAGAATAAATACATTGGCTTGATTACAGCATTTTCAATCTGATTCATGGAAGGAGGTAAAGTACTTTAAAACTTTGCAAGGTTTTTTGACTAGTCCGGGTTTTGTGGAGCTAAAGGTTAATGATGTGTTATGCCACCTTAATAGAGGAAAAGATTATCTGGCTTCCACGGAACGAGTAATGGCTGGTTTAGAATGCGTTACTAAATCAGAAAGAGATTATTCGCTCTAGTTTGCAAGAGATTGCAAGAGATTGTTAATTGGGCTAACAATTCTTCGGCTGAATTTACCCCCTTCGAACTTATTTGATAAGTTTGTAAATTTGTGTGGGCCCAATTCAGAAAGAATATGGAGCAGGTATTGTATCTTATTTGTGGCAACAGATCTGAGTGCGTTAAAGTCAGATGCTATCGTGTTCTTTCTGAGGTAGCCAATAGAGGTTTGCAGACAACATTACGAAAAATACCTCCAAGTGCAGAGCACTTATTCGATCATAATAGCTTGTTGCCAATTATACATTCATTTGGTGGTACTAGTATGTGGCTTAATCCTCCTATCTATCTTAAAGAAAAGAAAGAGCTTAAGCCTAAAAAATTCCAAAAATAAAAAAATTACTATCCGAAGCAATTTTTCAAAGGGGGCCGCTTGAAAGATTTTCAAAGGGCATGGCGTCTTCTTGGCGCAAACAGTTTTATAATGAAAATCATTGCTGGAGCACGAAAACTATTTTCAAGCAGACCCCCTCAAATATTTCCAACATCAGATGTAATGAAATAGTTTGCTACAATGGTATCAGCGATTGTCACAATTTTGATAAACTATCTAAAGAATCAGGGAGTTTTAGAGAAACCAAGCGTAAGTCCGAGTTTTATATCGAAAATGTTTATAATTCCAAAGACCGATGGGGGAATTCGCCTGATTTTCGATCTTCGTGGTCTGAATTCTCATATAAAATCTAAACACTTTCAATTCATTTCCCATGCGGCTGTACTAGACTTCCCCCAGAAATAAGATTGGATGGTCAAGATCGACATATCTCAGGCTTACTTCCATGCCCCCATATCAGAAGCACTTCTTTATTTCTTGAAGATTATATACGATGGAAAATTACTGCAAATGACTTCATTACCATTCGGCCTATCCTTTGCTCCTCGAAGTTTTGCATCAATGACAAATTGGATTGCGTAAATCCCTCGGGCACAAGGAGAGCGAGTTTTAGTCTATCTAGACGACTTTCTTTTGGCCAACTAGGGCAAAAACAAGTTGGTTACACAGATTGCGGAAGTCGTCAACCTATTGGAGTGCAAATGAATTATCAAAAATCGGTCGTTAGACCGAAACAGCAAATCGAATATTTGAGCGTGACTTAGGATACAGACAAGAATATAATTTTTCTTTCACAAAGAAAGAGAGAAACGATCTCAAAGTCAATTACTCTCATCTTGTCCAAGCTAAATTGCAATCTAAAACAGATCCACAGAGTGTTAGGACAACTAAACTTCGCGACATTTGCAGTACCGAGGTGTCGTCTTCATTGCCGGCATTTACAGATTTTTTCTCGCCTCTTCTATCACAGATGCACAAAGGAAAAGTGGGAGGTTCCCCTCCGCGCAAAAGCGGATTTAAGATGGTGGCGCGAAGCTATTTAAAAGACGAACTCATTGCGTCCAAGACCGTATACCCACTTTCTGACAACCGACGCGGCAGATGTTGGTTGGGGGGCACAGGTAGACGAGATTCACATGTCTGTGCAGCTGTTCAGGCAAAGAAAGGGAGTTTAAGGAATGCTCACTTCCCGATTCAATCGAACAATCGGACATTAGTAGCTTATATTCGCAACGAAGACGGGAAACGCTCGTTAATTCTTCTGGATCTTACTTACAAGATGCTGATGCTGGCAAATCGACTAAATACTCGGCTCTCAGCGCACTACCTCCGGGGAGGTTCAACTGCGTAACCGATCACCTTTCTCGGGAAAAGCGTCTACCAGAATGGCACCTATTACCCACGGCAATAAACAGGGTATTCGACATTTGCTGCACTCCGGACGTCGACCTATTCGCGTCCGCAGAAATGACGGTGGTCAAGAATTACGTCTCACTAGACTGCAAAGATCGATTAGCGCTCTACTCAAACGACTTCAGCCGTCAATGGAACTACCAGTTAGGTAGGATATTTCCACCACCGAATCTAATGTCCAAGGTATTAGCTCATTTGAATCAGGCAAGGGGGCGTTACATAATAATAGCACCTTATTGGGAGAAAACGTTTTGGATGGCGGATCTATGGTGGCGTGACTTGGAAGCACCTATTGTAATCGAGAATCTGCGGAGGGTTCTGATATATATGTCAACCATCTTACCACCTGCTCAGGTAGACCTACTGACCCTGCAAGCTTGGTTAGTTGGAGGTGGGGTGACTTTACAAGCGAATGGTCAGCCTCTGAGATGCAACTTTTGAATGGGAGTTGGAGGAAATCGACTCGTACTTTCCGGCAATAAAGAGGTAGTTAAGTTGGTCTGAATTAAACAAAGTTAATCCTCAGACTACTCAAGTTAAGCACATCGTGAAATTTCTAGCCCATTTATATTTAGAAGAAAATTTATCTTATAGTATAATTTTAGTTCAAAAAGCAGCCATAGCACTATTTTGTAAAGTTTTACCAGAGAAGTGGTCAGAAAGGTTGTTGGTGCCGCAGGTCCTTAAGGCAATCGGGTCCGCTTAGCTATAGCTTAACTATACCCAACATTAAGCGGATCTTGTTTGAAGCATCCAAACGAACAGCTACCATTCTTCAGTTAGCATCGGATCGAAGAGTTCATGACCTCACATTGCCGAGATTTTTAAACGAAAATATGTAGTCATCCGAGTTCGAAATAATTTTTCTTCCAGTTTTTGGGTCGAAGACGGATAGTTCCGAACACAGGCTATCTAATTGGGTATTGTCTAAGTATCCAAATCATAATGTTTGTGTTATAGTATGTATCAACTACTTGTTGTCACTTTCACATTCCAGAAGAGAAAGGTGTAAGGGATTGAATCACCTTTTTATCATTATAGCCAGCTATCCTCGCCCAGCGTCTAGAACCGTAATAGGTAGTTGGGTGAGATCCTTGTTGAGAGATGCAGGCATAGAAGCTGTAGCATCCGCTAGTTGGTTGGAAAATCATCCTATCCAAGACATACTCGCAAGAGGAAATTATAAGTGTGAAAATACATTTAAAAAGTTTTATTGTAAAGATGTAAAAGAGATTAAAATCAAAAGGTCAAATTTACTGTTTTCTAGTTTTCGACCAGAATAATAAGATATTTAGATACATATGTATGTATGTAATATTCCATAGTAAGAACTTAATGAGATGTAATAATGAATTGATTTAGTTTTTTATTTGCGCTAAAGAATGGATTAAGCATTATCAATGTTTGTATCTTTATTTTAAATAATGCGTGTGTTTAATTGTTATAATTTTTCGTTTTTCACATAGCGTTTTGTGTTTTGTCACCAGCAGATATCAGAGACGTCTTCATGGCGACGCCGTGTGTTTTCAGGCAGGCACTTAATATAAAATTTTGAATTACAACACAATTATAATTATGTTATGCATTCACAAGGAAGTCGTGAAGAAGGTGGCGCTGCGGGTGTCAAGGTAACAACGGACATTAAATTACACAAACGATTCTTCATGGCGACGCTGTGTGTTTTTATTTCAGCACATAATAATAATTTTGTTGTAATTCAAATTTTTATATTAATTTCTGACACCCTAAACTGAAACAACTTTGTATGGGAACTTAAGATTCGATATGGAATAAGATTAATAAATTTTTTAGAGAAATTGTTGTTTTCAAATATGTGTTGGGTTAAAATATCGGAAAAAAATATGTAAGTTTTGAAATAAGTGCTTGTTAAGTGTTTACATGGCTTAGTTTAAATAGAATCGTGGCTAAAAATAGGTAAACAAAGCACCGGTAAAACACAAAGAAATTGTTTATGTTATTATATGTCAATTCAATATTAAGTCCATAGTGAATAATATAGTGTTTTTTTAAATATGTACATTGTACATATATTGTTAAATAAATCAATAAAGGTTGTTCAGCAATTGAACTTTGTATTATAAAAGTATATGGTAAAATATAGGCAACCAAATCAAAATAAAAAAAAACGATGAGCACACGTTAAACTATCGAAATCCTTTATTTTACAGCTGTAACGTTCCGTATTACATTCATTTTAATTACATTTATGTATACAGCAAGTTGAAATAAATGCCAGCGTGTGGGGCATTGATGCGTGGGCGCGTTGGTAAAGTGAATGCGTATTGATGACGTCACATGTGTCAACAAAGGCAATATCTGGGATAGTGAACTGCAACTTAAAATTTTCATAGATGAAATGCTACTAATATTATAACAGAATATTTCAAAGGGAATATTTTAATTGGTGAAGGTGAAAAGTTGGTGGAAATTGGTTTGGTTCTTAAGTTGTAATTGAAGCAGGATGAAGTACAAGAGAGTAATTGCAACCATCTCTCAGCATTTTTCCACTTCCACCAGGCGAAATAGTCCTTTTGAAATATTCTGGTAGGAGAATTTACACATATATAAGGACTGAAATGAATAAAATTTAGAAACTTCAAAGTAAAAAAAAAAAATATTTTCATAATTCATGTAAATTTTTTTTATTTGCTTTAAAACTCTGTTTTTATTAAACTCATTCACAGTTACAAAAAACAAAAATTATTTGGGTTCCCATTCTTTCCTCAACTTCTTTCGAATGGCCTTCATAGGGTTGGTGACAGTTACATCCGTGATCTTTTTGGACGCTCTTTTTCATTTAGCACTAAAATCTTTTACGTCCTTTGCACACTGCTCACTTTTCCTCAATTTAGCTTTGACCAAAGCTCAATACCTTTCAATGGGACGGCACTGTAGAACATTGGGTGGATTCATGTCTTTTGGGGCAAAGTCGACATTTTTAGCAACAAGAAAGCTCAACGTTGCATGAGCATATTGAGCTGAAGCTAAATCTGGCCAAAATAATGTTGAACCCTCGTGTTTGCTTAAGAAAGGAATCAACCGTGTTCTTAGGCACTCGTTAATGTAAACTTCTCCCCGTTGTAATAAACGATGAGCATCTGTGTCCACATTGGCAAATGGCCTGCCAAACGAGATATTTTGACCCGAATTGTTCCATCCCAGTCGCTGTTGTTGATTGCGGAAGAATCTCAGCTTCAAACGAGTTGTAAAACTGCGCACCTTGGAGAGTAGTAAAGTCGGCTTTGAAAGAAGTTTCATCATCCAAAAACAAACACACTTTCTTGTTGCCGATCAACTCGTATAGCTTTCGGGCTCGTGTTTTTATGACTTTTTCTTGCTTTTCAGTAACTTTTGGTATTTTTTGTTTTTTTCGTGTTTTAGACCGTTACGTATTTTAGATCTTTGTACCATTGTTTGGTTGGTATTACATTTCCAAGCAACATCTCTGGATGACATAGTCCGGTTTTTTACGATAGTACCCACTATTTTCCTGTTCAAATTTGTATCATGTGCTCCACTTTTAGCTCCATTTTTCTGTTTTCGCTTAACTTTCAAGGTCTCCAAATATCGTTTAATAACAGAATCCACTGTACTGCGTGCTATGTTTAAATTTTTTGCGATGAAATGGTTTGGACGCGAAGTATTTTCGAGCCATTTGTCGATGATCTTTTTACGGCGTTCTTCTTGACTCATATTTTATAAATATTTTAAACTGCACCGAACTAAAATCAATAACAAACTGAAACTAGAGAATATGCAGGCTAATTTGGGTACAAAGTGGGATTGCAATTTTTACGCATTGGAAGTATAGCCCGTATTAAAATTTACAGATTTTTTTCGTTTCAGTCCTTATGTATATGGGACTTAAATGAAAATCACAACATCACACTTCTTAAGAGTGTCCTCGTTCTTTTTCATGTTTTTTCGTATTTTTCGTCTCATATTTTAACCGTTAGTTCTTCCGTTCGTCTGCTGTCGAGTGATTCTAAAGTGTGTTGTATGCTTTGTTTGTTTCCTAGTGCCACAATCCGCTATCCTGACTAATCATTCCACCCGAATGATGGATTCTACTTTTTTATGTTCTCCGCGACCGTATTTGTTCTTAAGGGCCCTTCGTGATTGCCGACCTTTTCAACCGCGTACCTTCCATGATTAAGCCGTAATTTTATAAGGACCTAAGTACTTTGGCCTCAACTTCATTCCCGTTCCACACTGGGTTCACTTAATGGCGACCAGCTCTTCCAGCTTGTAATCTGTCTCCGGCACTCTATTCCGATCAAAGCCTTTTTTGTTCTCCCTTTGAGTCTAGGCGATATTTATAAGTACTCGGTCCCGCGTCATATCACGCTTCTCTTCTATGTAGCTCTTGGACCGCTGTAGCTGCTTCGGCCAGTAACTCCCGAAAATCTGAGAAATCCGGGATACGCATTTCTAAACCCGTAAGGATGTGAAAAGGGCTGAATTTAGTACTTCTCGGAGGGGTGTTATTAAGTACTTGTTGAACCGTATCCACATATTTATACCTACCAATCTTTCGCACTACCAACGTAGCACCTTGTCAACATGGGTAAGATGATATTGCGAATCCTCTCTACCCGCCCGTTACCGCGTGGAACGCCCATTGAAATGATTAAATGTTGGATGCCTTGTTCTTGACGGTATTTACTAAGCAAATTCGATGTTAAAGCTGTTCCTCAGTCGGATATAATTCTTCGAGAATTACCGAAAATACTTGCCTGCGCTTTCAACCGCTTTATAACTTCCGCCATTCCCGTGCTTTTTGTTGGATATAGCCATACAAACTTAAAGAATGCATCGAACACTACGAGTATATGATTATACTGTTTGCGCATCTCTTCATAGAGGTTTGTCTTCTTTATCAACAGGTCTAGGGAATCCTACCTTCTTGCCTGACTTCGTTTCTGCTATGATGCACTTAACGTCCTTCTTCTTCAACGGCATTGCGAACGAGTTACAGTCTGTGAGAATTTAAAATTGTATCCCTGACACGTACGAGTATACTCTCCATTTTTTCAGAGCTACGATGATTGCGAGCACCTCCAGCTCGTACGAGTGGTACTTTTCCTCAGTTGCCGTTGTTTTCCTGCTCACATATGGAACAGCTGGTCACCAATGTCTTTCTGAAGCAAAACGGCACCATACCCAGACACACAGGCATCTATTTGTATTCCAGTGATTGGCTTGGGGTTAAATAATTTGAGTATGGGTGGGTTGGCTGAAGCTGCCTTTAGTTGTTCGAATGCTGCTATCTGTTCGGTTTCCCACGTAAACTTTGCATCTTTTCGGAGTAAGTCCGATAATGGCTTGGCGACTATAGCGTATCCTTCGATGGACCTTCTAAAATAAGAAGTTACTCTCAAAAAAAAACGTTGTAACCTCTTCTCGTTACCCGGAACCGGGTATTCCCTCGCAGACCTCGTCTTTTCTCCGGATGGCTGCTCAACTGCTAACTCCTCACTCTCCTTGTCTACCCGCTTACTTCGGAACTCCACAACTTTATCTGTGATAATAAAACTTACCATCTCCATTTTGCAGCATGCCCCTCCTCCCCCATACATAACCAACTGTTATGTATATATATATACAGTGGCTCAACATTATATTGGGACACTTACAAAAATGAAAAATATCAATTATTTTCTAGGAACTTATAAATGTTATAGATGAAATAGATATCGAATTTGAATGTTCATACTATCTGTTCATTAAGAAACAAAAATCATATGAATTCATTAACACAAAGGAAAAAAAAAAACCAAAAACTTAAAAAGGTCACATTCTGTAGCTCAAAGTAATAATGGGACACACGTCATAAATACACAAAAAAAACTTAATTCAGTCTCAGAATTTAAGATTTAATATTTTGTTGGAGGGCCGTTTTGCCGTATTACTGCTTCTAGGTGATTAGGCATCGATTTCACTATTTTCTGGTAATAATCTGCTGACATTTTTTACTATTCATCCTTCAGAGTTGAAATCAGGTAATTTTTATTGCAAATTTGGTGTTTTTTTAGTTTTTCTTCTAAATAACTCCACACATGCTCTATGGGGTTCAGATTCGGCGACTGTGGTGCCGTTTCAAGCACATTGGGGCAGTTATAGAGAAGCCAACCTCTGATATTATAGGCCTTGTGTTTGGGATCATTATCCTGGTAGAAGTAGTAATCGTCCGCGCAATACCCAATTTTTCGGGGGATTCCGACAGATTTGATACTAAAACGTTTAGATAATATTTGTGGTACATTATGCCTTCTATAATATCAAGATTTCCAAGCCCTGCTACCGATATTGCACCCCACTGAATATTACCACTATATGGAGTTCTCGAATTTCCCCTGGTGTACTAAGTATGTGGGATGGAGCGCTTTACTCTTTCGTATACCTTTAACTGCATTTTGAGCTCTCCAACGGATTTAGCCTGATACAAACAAATTTCGTTCTGACGATTATCCGGAATGCCCTCTGCGAAATACCCAATCAGACTTTCATCATCCAAATCGATCGATTTCCTCGAACTCTTGCACCCACTGATTAATGTCGGGATACCCTGAACCGTCAAAGTACGCAAGTAAAATCTCGAAGAATGAACAACGCTCTGGGTGAGCGCGTTTTACTACTATTTCATGCGAGTTCTTCAACAACCGAATCCTCCTCATTCTCCTCTGGTCTGGCTAGCCGATAGTGTTCCAGGAGCATGTCTTAAAAAATCGTTTTTAGTCTGTTCGTCGGTAAGTTCAGTTGCCCTAGTCTTTCCCTTAATACGTCCACTGTCAAACCTTGAACCGTCTGTGTATCCATTTTAATTACAGATAGTATATTAAAATATACCAAAATTGACTTATCGAATTATTAACTTATCTTATTATTACTTAATTTAACTCCAAAAAAATTAAATCTTATCTCACTTACAACATTGGAAGCTTTAAATTTAGAAACGTTCAACTTCAACAAATAAGAAATTACTCATAATTCATATTATTTATATTTAATTAAACAGCAAAGGATACGAGTATACAAAAACTTAAATCCAAGTACTTTACTTATTACAATACGGAGAAAAAGAATGTTAAAAAATAATACCAAATTTGGCGTATACCGTACACAGCAACAATGTTTTCCTTGAATTTTCTTTTTTCCGCTACCCCGGAACAACTGTATGGTTTCAAACTCTTCTTCTTCTTCCTCTCTTCAGTACATCGATCGAATACGATCTACCACTATGTTGTCACTGCACACACGTTTAACGACGATGTTTTATGATTTATTTATTTTTTTGTTTTATTTGTTTCCCACTATTTTTGGGTTAAATTTCAATTTTTCCACTTATTGTTCGAATGGTTTCGATTATGGGGATCTTAATGGATCATTTCCCACATCCAAATGTGGGATGTAAATGAAAATCACAACAACACAATTCTTAAACTCAAAATATGTTTCTTGATTTAAACTTTGTTATCACTTGTTACATTACAATTTTTCGCTTCTATTCGCGTCAGTGGTTGAGTCAGACTATCCTCGTTATTTTTCGTGTTTTTTCATTTCGTAAATTTCGTTTTATATTTTAACCGTTAGTTTTTCCCTTCGTCTACTGTCGCGTGATTCTAAAGTGTATTGTATGCTTTATTTGGTTCCTAGTCCCACATGAATATGTGCAGGATCCCATCTATGCGAATTTTCAGTCGAATTCCACTGTCTCTATTGATTTGTTTAACCATATATTAACAAAAATATTTAATGTAAAAATAACGCAACAATTTCTTCGTGTTTCACAAGTGCTTTATTTACATTTTCTAAAGCACGATTCTATTTAAACAAACCCATCTAAATACTTCACAAGCACTTATTTCGAAACTCAAGCATTTTTCCTCGACATCTTAACTTTATACTTATCAGACAAAAATAAACTCTTTAACAAATTTATTTATTTTTTCCATACCGAAATTAAACCTTACATATGAATTTGCGCCCGCCAATGAGCTGTCAAAAATCAGTCGAGGAGTGTAGGTAAAATAAATGCCACAAAGGGGCGCTGAAAGCACTTTACCAAGTGTCAACACAGTTACAATTCAAAATTCAACCGTTTATCTGAACCACTTATACTTTTTCCAATCTTTTACTTTAAACACATAATCACTTCCCTTAATTCATACTTCAAATTCAACTGGTGAACTGACTTGTATACCTTGGGGATTCTGATATTTATACTCCAGTGACATATTTCGAGAACAGTCTGTGCCATCCATCGCTCCGTACAAATTTCCATTTTGTTAGAAAATGCAATTCCATTCTTCATTCACCAATGGTTGGAAGGTTATGCTATTGAAATGCAGATGGCACTGTTCACATTTATGGTATATTACAGTATGATTTCGTGCACATTCGTACACGTTTGAACGAATTTACAAAATTATATTTAAATATGCATCAAAAAAGTAAAACTTACCTGGATTCACTTCAACAAAAACACATCACGTTACAATTAATTTACACTCTCGAAAAAACTAATTGAACAATAAACATTAAAATTAAACAATTCCCTAAAAAAAATAAATTAGTTCTGGGTTGCGTTTCAGTCATTCACAGACCTCCGTAAGGAATAGACGTGTTTCGGCTTTTAAAGTGAAAAAAATAAATAAGCAAGTTTCAATAAAAAGTGTACTAGAAACATTTTGGCCAAGTGCTTCGGTGGCCCAGTAGTAGTGGTGTCGGCCGTTCCCGAAAAAGTTTCATTGACTTTTTATTTCTAAAAGTTTTATTAAATAGACAATTATATAAACTACGAGAGTGCGATCGGTTGATGAGTGACAAAGAGCGGTCCGCTATACTAATAGCGGGACTAACAGATGACGCGATGTCATCCGATTAAATTACAAAAAGAGGAAGCTGAAGCCAACTATAAATCTCGTGAAGCGCCTTTCACTTTCAGTTTCCTCTGAAAAGATGCCAGTTGGAGCTAGGGAAGAGACGCCTGGAACCTTAACAAAGACTGCAGCAGACAACGAAGATTACCCATACGTGTCTGATGGGGGGGAAGGCCATAGAGTTCTTCTCCATCATACTAAAGGGTAAAATTCTGCAAACAATGCTGTTGAGTGGGTTAGAAGCGTCATCTAATCTGGAAGAGCTCCTTACACTGCTGAAAGAGAAGGAGTGCGAAGAGTTCAAATTCGGCGGGGTTAGGCCATTCGTCACGGCTAGAGCCAAAAGCTGAAACTACCGTTTTTCCGGGTCCAGCTAAGTCCAAACAGGAAACTGGTTGGTCTAAGGAGTATAAAAGTCTCTCAGATTGTACACTGGGAAGAATTAAAGACGAGTGAAAATATCTTACTATGTGTTGGCTGCCAAAGGTTCGGACAAGCCGCGTCGAAGTCCGAAGTGCAGCATCGATGCGTGAACTGCGGAAAGAACCACAAGTCCGAGGAATGCCCTTTAGGTAAGGACGGAGCGTCAGAAAAAAGCCAATTCTTTTGTGCTTTATGTAGGAATACGGGACACACCGCAAATTATTGGGGTTGTTCCAAATTCCAAATAAAAAGAGTAAATCTGGCTCGGCAGCAGAAAGTGAAAGTTAAACGTTCACTCGTGCAGGTACACACAAACATCAGTCGTTACTCTCTACGTTACCTACGCCCAAATGGCGGCAGGCAGCTGAAATACGGTATAACAAGCAGAGGTAGCTCCTCAGGAACCAGCGCTTAGAGCACCGCAACCTGTACCTGACATGCTGGCCATCTTGCTCTCTATTCAGGGGCAGATCAGACGGCTCAGCTTCAGCGTTAAATACAGGAACAGGCTACGCGGGTAGATCAAATATTGGCGCTGCTGTCGGGCCTAACGCACCTCCAGTCGTAATGGGTACGTATATGGCGGAGCAAACCCTGAAGATCCTTGCAGTGAATGTTAATTCACCGATTAGGCTCGAACGAAGAGGCGCACTATTTAAGTTGCTTAAAGACCACGCCCCTGATGTGCTTCTGGTTAGCGAAACTACGACACAAAATGAGGCACAGAAGATATAAAATAGTACGATGAAATCGACCCAACTCTATTCAATGAGGAGGTGTTGGGATCCTAGTAATAAAAGGACTACGTTTTAAAAGAGTATACAGTCGTGTAGGACGTAGGTTCCAGGTGCCGGAAGCATGCGTCATGTATATCCCTCTCAGTAGTGGAAACCGGTTATACCGATATATGGTGTCTGTTTATGCACCTAAGGCAACTCAATCCACCTTATTCATCTCAGAGCTCGCGACACTTTTTCGATTCCTAAGACTGGAATCGGAGGAGAATTAGTTTATTATCGGCGGAGCGTTCAACGCCAAACATAGAGATATTGGGGAAATAATACACTTAACACTAGAGGGAACCTATGTACTATTAAATTGGTGGGGTCAGCACAGTCGGCCTTTAGGCGACGGATAGTCCGTCGTTTCCCTGGACACGGGTCCTATTTGGATATTTTGCTGTTCTACGCACGAATATACCTAATATGCACTAACCAACATACTAGGGCGGGTCAATAAGTCCGTGACTTTTGGATTAAAACAGATTTTTTGATAAAAAAATAATTTTATTTTTCAACGTAGGCTCTATAAACTTTGTCCAACGCTTCTCCAATTTTTTTATCCCTTCCAAAAAAAATGATTTGTCGAGGTCCTCAAAATGACGAGGTGACTTCATCATTGGAGTCAAATCTTTTTCCACCAAGCCATTTCTTCAGGTTTGGGAACAAGAAGTAGTCGCTCGGAGCCAAATCTGGAGAATAGGGTGGATGAGGGAGCAATTCATAGCCCAATTCATGGATTTTTGCCATGGCAACTGCACATGTGTGCACCCTTGCATTGTCTTGGTGGAAAAGAACTTTTTTCTTGGCCAAATGAGGTCGTTTTTTTTTCAAATCGTCATTGAATCGGTCCAATAAGTTGGCATAATATTCCCCATTGATTGTTCTTCCCTTTTGAAGGTAGTCAATGTGGATTATCCCGCGTGCATCCCAAAAAACAGTCGCCATAACTTTATTGGCTGACAAACCCACCTTGGCCTTCTTTGGCGCCGATTCACCCTTAGAAACCCACTGTTTTGACTGTTGTTTGTTCTCTGGTGTGTTGTGATGGATCCATGTTTCGTCCACGGTTACAAAACGGCGCAAAAACTCCTCCATATTGCGATTAAACAACGCCAAACCTTCCTGTGAAGTTGTTACACGATTGCGTTTGTGGTCGACTGTGAGCAAACGCGGCACCCATCTTGCGGAATGCTTTCTCATGTCCAAGTGATCATTCAAAATTGAAACCACTCAGCCATGCGAGATCCCTATGGCTTCCACAATCTCTCGCACTTTCAATCTTCGGTCGGCCAACACCATATCGTGAATTTTTTCGATTGTTTCGGGTGTAGAGACCTCAACTGGACGTCCAGGACGTTCGGCATATTCAGTGTTTGTACGGCCACAACGAAATTCAGTAAACCACTTTTTTACCATTGAAATCGATGGTGCAGAGTCCCCATAGTATTTATCAAGCTTAGCCTTGGTCTCGGTAATGGTTTTTTTTCGCAAGAAATAATGCTTAATAAGCACACGAAATTCCCTTTTTTCCATTTTCTCCTCAAATTAGTGAGTAGTCTGATAAAAATAGCTGTCAAACACAAACTAACTGACGCAGCAAGTTTAAATTTTGACAGGAGTCAACTGACAAATGCCTGTTGACAGGTGTTGCTGTTTCAGTAAAGAGGTCAGAAATTCAAAAATGCACGGAATTATTGATCCGCCCTCGTAACTTAGACTCTACGCCCTTTTGTGTACGACCGTGCCCATTGCGGTCTCAGCACCGAAATAACCGTTCCGAACGAAATTGCGAAATTGGATGAGTTTGTTCAAAGGCATTCCTACAATTATAGTAGGGTGCGTTGGACGCACTTCTCTAGTACACTGACGAGAGCACTTCCTTTGAACTCGCTCTACCCACCGCCCAATAGAAATCTATCAAACGAGGAGATTGACAGGTATCTAAAACTAATGGACCAGACAATTAAATGAACAATAGACAAAAATATACCTCGGTATCAACGCACTGACAACGAAGATTTATCCCGCAATGCAATTATTGACGCACTGCACCGACATAAAAGTAGATTGCTGTCAAGACTAAAAACTTTTTACAGACAGTTTACTGACAGACATAGCCTGGAGATCATGACACTGAAGTCGTCGATCAAAACCTCTAAACATTAATAAAAGAAAATTACAGAATGATGACAGCTTCTTTGTGATCGAGGATCCAGAGGAGAAGGTAGAGGCTATAGGAGCCTTGTACACTACCAGGTAGTGTACAAGGCGAATGACATCATTGGCCCGAGACACGACCTGGAAAATCGAGTCCTTGTGCACAATTTCTACTTTAGAAATGAAATAGTGAATTGGCGATTCAAAAGCTCGGGTTTCATCTAGATCAGTGACGAGAATGTGGCAAATAATGTCATCACCCATGATAGGGTACTACCAACGTTCATTACGAAGAAGCACCAAACTATCTCCGAATTACTTAGAAGTAAGAAATCAGTGGGAACCGATGAAATACCGAACATTATGTTTCGAGATCTCACACTCGAAGCGGTGGATTTTATACCACCCTGTTCAATAATGCAATGAATAATGCCCATTATCCAGTGCATTGAAAAACTGCGGTGGTACACCCCATGCCCAAAAGGGATAAAGACACGTCCAATCTGGCGAATCTCCGGTTGATCAGTCTTCTTCCAAACATTAGTAAGGTTCTCGAGAAGGTGATCAATAGGAGTCCTTACTAAATGAGTTGAGGACAAACATATAATTCCGGATAATCAATTCGGTTTCAAGGCGGGCATGATATCATTCATGCTGCGTCTAAACTGGTTTCTGATATCCAATGGTTAGAAGGACTCTTCTTCAAGCTGAACAGGCTGGGCATTAATAAATCACTTCTGCATATTCTTTTCCATATGCTCACAGACAGACTTTAAAAATGGTGATGTGACTTTTGCTGGAACATTTAACATTAAAAACGGTCTGTAGTAAGGTGCGGTAAATTCGCCGATCCTATTCAACATTTACGCAAGTGATCTGATAGGTTCACTTCACCATGCCATAGCGTACGCAGACGACTTAATCGCGTACAGAACAGGACAAAAGATTAAGGTCATTAATATACTTTTGCAACGTGACTTCGATAAAATTAAACAATATTACGATTTCTGGAAGTAGAAAATCAACTTTCAGAAGTCGAAAATCATTCTATTTAGAACGCCTTTTTCTGGAGCCTCTAGGGACACCAGAAAGAATTGGCGAAAGTTTTCGATCGTGGGACAGCACGGGCAGCCACTTGCTTGTCGAAATGAAGCAAGATACCTTCGGATCTGGCTAGATCAATATCTATATTTTAACAAATAGATAGATGTTGCTGTAGCTGGAGACAAAAGAGCTCTTTCCCTTACCCTCCCTTACAAAGAGACTGTTTTATAGCAGCCAACTCGATGCGAGGATGAAGGTATTCTGCTTCATGGCCCTCATCTGGCTTCTGCTTGTATTTGGATGTCCCATGTGGTTTAACGTGGAGCAAGTTTATTGGAAAAGATTCGCTTATACAGAACACCAGAGTCTAAGAACATAAAGTTCTATCCTAATGAGGTCTTGTACAATAGGGCGAAGATAAGAAGAGTGTACAATTTTGTTATTAAGTTGACTCGAACACACATTGCAAGAGCAATGACCTCGTCGAATAATCTGATCTGCGGGGATTACTACCCCAATTATATGTACGAGTATAATGAGAGAATACGCTTTGACGGCTTTGTTCCTCCAGAAGCGTTCCTCCACCTAGCAATGAAAGGTCTAGTCCAGGACAGATTAGCGAAGCCGCTAATCTTGCATGTCGCTCGATCAGTGATGAACGTCTCCTGTTCAATAGGGCAGCAGGGTATCGCGATATGAGGGATGTAGCTCGGCAAAACCAAAAACTTTGGTGGCTTGTTGAAGAAGAGCAAGCTTCTTCCTCCAATACAGGTTAGCTTCACTGTGAACAAAGTTGGTCAACTATTTTTTTTAACCGTGGCCGGCTTACATAGATTTAGGTAGCATTGGATTAGATTTAAGAAAAAAAATTATAAAAATCAACAAATATATATATAAGTAAAAAATTAGGAAAAAAATATAAAAGAACGAAAGAGATGGTTGAAAACTTTTCTAAAAAAAGAGATAATCCATAACAGGAAAAAAAAAATTGTATTGTATTATATTGTATATATTACAATAAGGTAGTATTTTTTATTCTGTTTAGGTAGTTAGTTTATAAGTTTTAGTTTTATCTTTTTTTTTATAAAAAAAGTCCATATACTGTGATTTTCTTAGTTTTGGTGTTGCTGTGCGAAACGTCTACAGACATAGTTTAAGTATTAGGTTTAACTTTAAGTGCCCGCATGAGGCCAGTAAGTTATAATAAGTTTATTTTTAAGTTATTTAAGCTAATTTTTAAGCGTTTGTTTGTATAGCTTGTAAGTGTCAATTAATGAAGTATGTAAATAAAATTGCATTTAAAATGTATTGGCTTCAAAATCGGACGGTTCGCGGTTCAATACCAGCCGCGCCCGAAAGATATTCTTTTTTCCAGGCAACTAATTTCACGTACGATGAGTGGTTGCCTAGAATACAACAACAAGTCCAATTTATTCACCCTATTAAATGTTGGATGGCACCCATGGCGTGAAATAACCACTGAGCCCAAAAAGCGTTCCTTACTTCTCTGTTCCATTTTCCTAAAAACTTAACACGTGCTCAGGCATTTTACTCGTAAGTGTAGTAATACGCACTTGAGCGTTACGTCATAGAAAGCGGGGAGGGGGAAGTAGGTATGTACTATGCTAGTGAACTAGGATCTTAACTCTTGACCGAACTAACTGAGATGGTAAACTCTCTACTTTTGCAATAGCTTAACCCTCGCATAGACACACAGTAAGTGAATTACATGGTCAGGAGCACAGATAAACTAACCTAGATGTCAAACTTTCCAGATATTGGAAAATCAAAACCGGTTTTCTACTGATCGCGCCTATCCATGTCAAACCTGTCCATGAATACGTGTGAATTGTTAACAATGTCAAAATTCGGGAAGACGTCACCCGTATAAAAATGACGTGAGGAATACCGATTTTGACTTTTCTCATGTTTACAACTCTAATTTATGCAAAAAAATTTTATGTTGGGCAATAATTTTCTTTATTATATTTTCAAGGACAACAAAAGAAGAAACATCTGGAGCAAGACGAAATACGAGGGGCGTTCAAACTATTCTCGGTATCGGGGTGAAGCTGTGGTTGTATATATAAATTGACTTATTTATCAAGTAATACTATTATTTTAATGCATTCATGTAAAATTTCATATAAATGTGATTATTAATTCGCGTTTTATCTCTAGTTAAACAGAATCATAATGGCAACTGAGACGATGATGGTGAAAATTGAGCATCGCGCTGTAATTAAATTTCTCACTAAGCAAGGAAAAAGTCAAAAAACTATTCATGAAGAGATGGTGGCTGTTTACCAGGGTTCCGCACCTTCATTATCAACTGTGCAAAAGTGGTCAAGTGAGTTCAAGAGAGGCAGAGAGAGCATTGAAGACGACCCCCGCTCCGGCGCCCCGGCTACTGCTTGTACGGGAGAAAGCATCAAAGAAGTCGAAAAACTTGTTCTTGAGGATGCTCGAATAAAGGTGAAAATGATGGTAGAGATCACCAAGCTTTCAATTGGTACCATTCACACCATTCTTCATGACCATCTTAACCTTTCAAAGTCAGTGCAAGGTGGGTGCCACGAATGCTCACAGCGCCTCAGAAAAAAGTGAGAATCGCATGCTGTAGAGAGCTTTTGGAGATGTGTAGTGAGAACGCGGACGGTGTTATGGATCGAATTGTTACTGGGGACGAAACATGGGTCCACCATTATGACCCTGAAAGCAAACAAGAGTCCATGCAGTGGCATAAAAAAGGAACAGACCCCCCGAAGAAGTTCAAAGTCACTCCGTCTGCCGGGAAGCTCATGGCCACAGTTTTTTGGGATTCAAAGGGAATCTTGCTCATTGAGTACAAAAAAAAAGGTGAAACCATCAACGCCACATCCTACGCTTCCACTTTGCATAATTTTCGGGAGGAAATTAAAAAGAAAAGACGGGGTAAACTCGCAGCGGGTGTGTTGCTTCTTCATGACAACGCTCCTGTTCACACGGCGCGAGTTTCCAAGGCCGCTGCGCGAGATTGTGGTTTCGAAGAAATCCAACACCCACCCTATAGTCCAGACATTACCCCTAGTGATTATTTCCTGTTTCCGGATTTGAAAAAATGTCTTCGTGGAAAAAGATTTTCGAATGATGAAGAACTCAAGTCGGCATTTTGCAGAGAAAGAGGAAATTTATTTTTTTGAGGGTTTAAAAAAGCTTATCTCAGGATGTAACAAATGCATTGATGTTAGGGGAGATTATATTGAAAAATAAAAACAATTTAAATCGAATTCGCATTTTCCTTCATATCGATACCGAGAATATATTGAACGCCCCTCGTAATTTTCTACAAAATTCTGCTGCCACCAACAGATTGCTTTTATGTGGATGTTGTAAAAGCAGTTTCAATAGTTTGTTTATATTTTCTTGTGAGTAAGTAAAAACATTCTAATTTCAAAATAATTTGTTTTACTTCTTTTTACAGTAGGAACAATAAGCATAAATGTTTATTCAAGAGCTTGAATAAACGTGGATAGTTGATACTAACTAAAGTATACATTTTGTGAGTAAAAAGTATACATTTTATTCTAGCCATACATTTAATGCCTTTTTCTTTGCAGCTTCAATATTTGGAGTACAACGGTTCCGACAAAAGCGTTCCCAGGGTGGAACCATGGTATGCTGAATAAAGACATGTAAGTAAAAACCATACACATTAGTTAAGCCATACATTTAATGCCTTTTTCTTTGCAGATCCAACATTCAGACAATGATAGAATTAATTTTTCTTACTGCACATTAACTATACGTTTAATATAAATACTAACGCCTCTTTCCCGATTTATATTTTGATATTTTTATTCAATAAATGAAACAAATTTAAAGAAATCGTTTCTTTTTTTTCTTGAATTATGGAATTCCACACCACCTGCCTCAAGCATAGCTGTGCGTTAAACGATTTTTTTTTATTGAGTGTTCGGTTTCCCCTGTAGGCCTATTGCACCCATTCTGCATTCTGAGAAGTGAAGAATAAAAAAAGATTTAAATTAAAAAGTTTACACAAAAAATAATGTTTTGTTTTTCTAAACGAAGTGGTATTATGTATAATATATATATGTATGCATGTGTTTAGCCGCTAAAACTACATTCCTATTCTATAGTCAACACTATATTGCAAATGAAAAAAAAGCTGAAAATTCAGAATAACTTCTATTCTTTTGTGAAAATAACTTTTGAGTCTATATTGCCGTGAATTAGACGTGCCAAATCACTTAATACCGCTTCAGCGAGTTCACGTCTTTTTTTGTTGCTCTGGTGGTAGTTCAGCATCTGTACATCCCGGCCTTTCAACAAGCTGTGATTCACAAAACATCATTGCACCTAAAAACAATGGACACAACTAACTGAGAATAAATCCTATACCGCTACAAAGAAGGCTTTCGTCAGCGAAGCAAATAAAAATACAGAAGACTTTGCTGATATATAAAAAAACAAAGAATTTGACTCCTAGGATTTTTTCAGAAGAGTCAAATTTAACTATGGATCAAATAGGCCTTCGAAAGCATGAAGACAACGAAATGAAGCCTTCAATCAAAAAATATATGGGAAAAAGTAAAGCACGGAGATGGTGGTTGTATGATGTGGGGTTAAATCTCCACTTTTGGGATCGGTAATTTAGTCATGGTCATTGAGATCATGTCAAAAGAAGTATACTAAAACATTTAACAGGAAAATTTGCTTCAAAGTACACAAAAAATGGTTACCGAGAAAGATTTTTGCTCCCAACAGGACAACGATTCCAAGCATGTCGCACAAATGGTGAAGATGTGGTTTATACATAAAGTCCCTCATTTTCTAGTAACAGCACCACAAAGCCCCGAACTTAACCCAAGACAACGTCTTTGGAATAATTTAAAGAAGAGTTTACGAAAATATGGCATTACGCCAAAGCCTCAGTTAAAAGCCTTATTGTTAGCGGAATATTAAGAAATTTAAAGCGAATATCTGGAAAAGTTGACGCATCCCATGCCAGACCTGATTAAAGAAGTTAAAAGGCTTAAACGGCACTCAACAAAGTAGTTGGTAAGTCTTTTTTCGGCAAAATTAAAGTATAAAATAACACTTTTCATCGAGGACATCAAGACTTTAGCTGTGCTCATTTCGATATTATTTCTATTTTTTTTTTCTGAACGAAATACTATTGCTTTTGTTTTTGCCTCTAAGAAAGTACAAACAAACATTTATTACTTGCAAAGAAACAGATCTGTTGAAAACTATTATAAACATAATACCCTTCGAAAAAGGCAAATTAAGTTCGGATATCAAGAATTTTGCTGCACATTGTATGTTGGCTACTCTGAGAATATTTTAAACAAATAAACAATTAAAATTCTACTCCTTTCGTACTTTATAACGTATGAAAAAAGAAATTCTGGAAATATTAATTAATTAGTTCGTTTTGCTTATTAGTATTATTTAATTAATTTATTTACTTAACACGTGTCAAACTAAAAGAACAACAAGGAAATTGATTTTCAAAGATGCAATTAATTAACAATCCTTTTCATTTATGTCCAGAGTCCAGAGTTTGTGCTTAAACATGCAGAGTGCTTATTTGTATAATTGACCTACAAGACAAGCTTAAGCTTGATTTCAGAATTGTAATAGTTGCAATTCATTTATATCTTCAAATGGAACGTTCAAAATATGATTCTTAGATCCTCTTTTAATTTTTTTCTGAAACTATCCCCTTTTGTGCACTTGAAACAAAAAAAGGGTTTTTTTCATATACCATATTCTATAATGTTATTTTCACTTTTTCACCACGTTGAAATAAATATTCACCAGCGTAAAATATTTTTCCCTTTACTTTTGCCTTTATTATACATACCTAGTGAACATTACGTGAAATTTGCTGTCATTTTAGCCATTCTGACAGGTTATAAAGATGGAGAATGTGTTAGTAATTCACTTGCAGTGTGTTTGTGCAAAAGTTAAGGGTTTGGAAAAGTAGTAGTAGAATTTGAAATCGAGGTTAGTTTATCTATGGTCAGGAGTTAAGATCATAGTTCACTAAATAACTAGTACAACTACGAACGTGATAAATTGTGTCAACAGGACAATTAATCGCTGAGAAATATTGTTTACCAATTCAGAAAAGAACAGAATTTTGTTTAATAAGTTCATTCTTTAAACTTATTTTTCGTTAGTTATCGATACCAGAACCGAACATTGCATCGAATGCCTCTTCATAAGCTTATTTTTTGGCAATCCGATTTCCTTTAGTTGCTCGTTAATTTTTTTTTCTCTGCCAAAAGTACCAAATCTGAACAGCCCCTTAAG
The DNA here is from genome assembly GCA_963966105.1 of Volucella zonaria. Classification (NCBI taxonomy): domain Eukaryota; kingdom Metazoa; phylum Arthropoda; class Insecta; order Diptera; family Syrphidae; genus Volucella; species Volucella zonaria. The sequence goes on along the minus strand of OZ014530.1, from coordinate 94,378,361 downwards.
AGTACCAAAATGGAATGACTGACAGAAGCGAGTACCAAAATGGAATTAATTAAGAAGTGAAAAATGGATGCTGCTTCTATTTCGGGAGGCAATTTGTTCCCAATACGATGCGCTGCGTACGCATAATGCATTACTTTAGGGTGAAGTACACAGAACCACTAAGAAAGGATGGTAGAATCGATGACCAAACATGCAGAGACAGTGATGTCACTTTGCATGAAATGCAGAATTTTTATGAACAATTTGCGGCGAGGATAAAAGTTTAAGACAAGATTCTTAAAAATGTATTAACAAACAAATTGAATTATTAAAAAACTAATTTATTTTATTATTGTGAATAAACAGAAATTAAATTGCCATGTTCGAATATTAATTGCAACATTTAATGTATCCAACAAAATATTATAAAATGTCATAAAATATAGAACATATTGTGATATCCCTTTAATGTGAACAGCGCCATCTACGTTTCAATAGTAGACAATTTCAACCATTGGTAAATGGAGAATGGAATGAAATATTCTAACAATATGGAAATTTGTATGAAGCGCTGGATGACACAGATTGTTCTTGAAATAAATCACAATAATATAAATATCAGCATCCTAAAGGTATGCAAGTAAGTTCATCAGTTGAATTTGAAGTGTGAATTAAGAGAGTGAATTGTGAATTGTAACTGTATTAAATAAGGAGATTGGATTGAAAAGAAATAAGTTCTATCATTTGTACCATAACAAACATTTTACTATATTTTATTAAGTTAGAGGTAAGCAGATAAAGCCGTGTTTTATTTTAATTAGTGGAAAGTTCCTATTTAAAATAAGAAGCAATTTCACTTTACAAAATCCATAAGTATATATTTTTTGACATCTCTCTTTTTTTAGCTCAACTCAAGTCGGTTCAATTCAACAAGTAATAAGGTTTTGTCAAAAAACACTAAGAGACTCCATATAAGGCTCTTATCAATACCTTAACCTGTTTAGTGGGCTGTAGTTACGTTCATAAGAAAAATTAGTAAAATGCTATGTTTATTACGCATTTTCTAGAGAAAAGTAACCTCAAAATTCAAACTTTAATACCGCAAGAATCTCTCATTGGATACCTGACGACTCAAACAGGATATCAACTTGATTTCAGCGCAGTTACAAAGGCTTGTATTTCTTCTAAAAACAAAGTCCTAAGCGAACTTTCTATAATTAGGATTAACAGAGCAATCTTCGTTAACACGAACAGGGTCCACCAAAATAAGCCTTTTCTTAAATTCTCGATAAATGATGTCAACATTGGAGTTAGACCCTTACTGTAGAACATTTTTTCTTACTGGGTATATTGTAATCATTTTCCAAATTATCCAAGAGAATCTCAACCCTTTTGATGAAATTGAGAAGTTCTTTTGTGGAGATTTTGAGAATTTCCCCATAGATAAAAATTTCAATGACTAAGTGTCGTCGAAGTGATATCGAAGGTGGCAGTGACCGGTTTGAAATCCAACCAGCCTTCTGATATCGTCCCTTTTGAGTTGTAGGGGTTCTTTTGATTTTTTGTGAAAGGGTTTGATTAGCTGTTTTCCCACTGGGATATACGAGGGCGGTTCAATAAGTATGTGACTTTTGGATTAAAACACAGATTTTTTGATAAAAAAATAATTTTATTTTTCAACGTAGTCTCCCTTGAGCTCTATACACTTTGTCCAACGCTTCTCCAATTTTTTTATCCCTTCCAAAAAAAATGATTTGTCGAGGTCCTCAAAGTAGGCCTTTGTTTGCGAGAAGACTTCATCATTGGAGTCAAATCTTTTTCCACCAAGCCATTTCTTCAGGTTTGGGAACAAGAAGTAGTCGCTCGGAGCCAAATCTGAAGAATAGGGTGGATGAGGGAGCAATTCATAGCCCAATTCATGGATTTTTGCCATGGCAACTGCACATGTGTGCACCCTTGCATTGTCTTGGTGGAAAAGAACTTTTTTCTTGGCCAAATGAGGTCGTTTTTTTTTCAAATCGTCATTGAATCGGTCCAATAAGTTGGCATAATATTCCCCATTGATTGTTCTTCCCTTTTGAAGGTAGTCAATGTGGATTATCCCGCGTGCATCCCAAAAAACAGTCGCCATAACTTTATTGGCTGACAAACTCACCTTGGCTTTCTTTGGCGCCGATTCACCCTTAGAAACCCACTGTTTTGACTGTTGTTTGTTCTCTGGTGTGTTGTGATGGATCCATGTTTCGTCCACGGTTACAAAACGGCGCAAAAACTCCTCCATATTGCGATTAAACAACGCCAAACCTTCCTGTGAAGTTGTTACACGATTGCGTTTGTGGTCGACTGTGAGCAAACGCGGCACCCATCTTGCGGAAAGCTTTCTCATGCCCAAGTGATCATTCAAAATTGAAACCACTGAGCCATGCGAGATCCCTACGGCTTCCACAATCTCTCGCACTTTCAATCTTCGGTCGGCCAACACCATATCGTGAATTTTTTCGATTGTTTCGGGTGTAGAGACCTCAACTGGGCGTCCAGGACGTTCGGCATCTTCAGTGCTTGTACGGCCACAACGAAATTCAGTAAACCACTTTTTTACCATTGAAATCGATGGTGCAGAGTCCCCATAGTATTTATCAAGCTTAGCCTTGGTCTCGGTAATGGTTTTTTTTCGCAAGAAATAATGCTTAATAAGCACACGAAATTCACTTTTTTCCATTTTCTTCTTAAATTAGTGAGTAGTCTGATAAAAATAGCTGTCAAACACAAACTAACTGACGCAGCAAGTTTAAATTTTGACAGGAGTCAACTGACAGATGCCTGTTGACAGGAGCAGTGTTGCTGTTTCAGTAAAGAGGTCAGAAATTCAAAAAGTTCGTGCTCCAAACTCTTAATTGCTGAATTTGGAATGTTACAGATCGGCTCAGGGCCGATGAAAGAATCAGCCGAACCGTTTCTAGCCAGTATGGGAGAAATCTTGTAGTATGTTGAAGCAGTGCATGACTTGGAGTCAATGAGATTAGAGCCTAATGTTTTAATAGCTACTTGACTGTTTGTGAGTATATGGATGGGGATACCTTCATTCCCTTATCGAGGATAAGTTTGGCATGTATTTCCGCATTAAATACACTGGGGCTTTTTTCCATTGGTTGGTCCAAATATAACAGCACCCGCCCAGTTGTCCATTTTTTATCCATTCGTATGCAACTTGATACCTTTAAGGTTTAAGCTTGGGTTTTTGTAGTTTCATATTATACTGAACCTCTACCGAACCACAGAGTCTTAGGTAGGTTGTAGATTACCACGCAGATCACATCAAGCTCGTGGATTTCGGAGATTCATTTGATCTACGTGATCTGAGTGATTAACCTCTCCTGTTTATAGTAGCCTGATCGTTGTGTGAGATGGAGTCGCGTTAAGCCAATGAAGGCTTCCATAGCTGCTGTGGGGCATGTGTGCATTCCGCCTAATGATAGGTCATATCATCATCGCATAATATCCAATAGGCGACCTTTGGGCTTAATTTCCAGGTGTTACCATACGTACGACGCAAGCCCACATGGCTTTAGTCGCTTTAGTATTTTTATTATTAAGACATGAATTCCAATTTAGTTTTTTATCCAGTACCATTCCAAGATATTTTACTTCACTGGAGTACACAATTACTATAGCGTTAAGTGAGGTCTGGTCAACGAGTAAAGAGTATAGATTTACTGGGGTTGATTGAAAGATTTTCTTCAAACCACTAGTCATTTACTGCTTTCCACCTTGGAGTTAGAGTAGTTTAAAAGAGGTTTGCTCCTTTTTGTCGATCATTTCTGCCCGCGTTATAACACATGCACTGTGTTGCTGATGATTTTTTTTTTATTATTACGTTCATGAGAAAAAAATAGTAAAATGTTATGTTAATTAGGCATTTTCTGGAGAAAAGTGACCTTAAAGTCAAAAGTTATCATGGGAAGTAAAATTGAACAGGGTTAGAAATTGGATATCAAAAGACTCAAACAACATATTAAATTTATTTAAAGGCGAGTAGTATTTCTCTTAAAATTAAAGTCCGAAACGAAGTTTCTACTATTAGTATTAACAGAGCAATTTCCGTTAATATAGGTCAGGGTACACCAAAGTAATTCTTTTTTTAAACCCTTACTGCAGAACGATTTTTTTCTTAGAATATTCTCATATATTACTATAGTTGTAGTTAGTTATTATTTTTACACAGCCGACTCTTTAGTTTTTTTTTTATTTTATCTGTCAAGCTATTTTTAACTAATATGCTTGTTGAAATTTTTTATAGATATTAGTTGTAGATATCTTGACGCATGAAATAAAATATACAATGGAATCAGGTAGTAAAATTAATAACTAAACACAACTACGTAATATATCCATTGAATTTTTAAGGCTTTCTGTGATCTTAAACGCTAAAATCTCCAAAAACTAACCAGTGTTTTTCTTGTTGAATGATTTTTCTAGTTTTTAATAAAAGGTTTTTTTTCCTTTTCTGTGACTTGTTTGGTCTTATTTTTCAATTTTAAATTTAATAAGTCAATGTAACTTAGGAAATTCGTAAAGTTGTTAAGTTAAATTGTGACAAAAGCCTCGTCTTGTATTTTTGAGAAGATAGATGATCTCTGCTGCTGGGTAGATCATCTAATAAAGGACGAATACTGGCGGAGTACATAAACTTTTCCTGTTACTGTGAGCAAAGTGATGAAGATAATCTTAGAAAAGCCAGCACGAAGTTTCAATCTTTGATGTCAGAAAAAACATTGCTGATGTTTCATACAAGGCTTTTACATTACCAATTATTTTGTAAATTATTGTACGAAGAGGTTTTCTACAGAGTATGATGTGATACGTCCGAAAATTTCAAACAATAAAAGGAAAAAAAAACAAGTTGCATTTTATCACCGCTCCTTTTACTGGAGACAAGATATATAATCCAGCTTTGTGAGTCAACAATATAAGAAGACAGCACATGATGTATAACTTAATTCGTGCGGTTTTTTTTCAAAATTTGAACGTTTATTTAAGAAAAACATGTACAATGGTATTATTCAAAGTATTGCCCATCTGAAGCTATGACTTTCCCATCTTTCTGGCAATTTGTGGATCCCATCCCAAAAGAACTGCGCCGGCTTGGCAACCAAGAATGAATCAAGCCAATTTTTGATATTCTGCTCTGATGTGAACCGTATTTCAGTGAGGGCGTTCTGCATCGACCGGTACAAATGGTAGTCAGAAGGGGCAAGGTCTGGGCTATAAGGCGGGTGGGGTAAGACTTCTCATCCACTGTTTTCCAAATAGTTCTTAACCGGAATAGCAACGTGGGGCCGAGCGTTGTCATGATGGAAAATTATTGCCTCGTCTGGTCGCATATTCCGGGCGTTTTTCGGCCACTGCTCTCTTCAAACGGATTAATTGTGTTCGGTAGCGTTGTCCATTGATGGTTTCACCCGGTTTTAGTAGCTCATAATACAGCGCATCCATCTGATCCCGCCAAATACAGAGCATTACTTTCGCGCCATGGATATTCGGCTTTGCCGTTGATTTGGCTGGTTGCCCGGGTTCCACATATGATTTTTTGCACGTGGGGTTGTCGTAATGGATCCATTTTTCATCACCAGTAACAATCCGATGCAAAAATGACTTCCTTTTGTGGCGTTCCAATTTCCTTGCTTTTGAATATATCCAGCTGCTTTTAAACGTTTTGAAATGACTGCTTGAGTGACACCCAAAGATTCTGTGAGCTGTTCTTGTGTTTGGCAACAATCTTCATAGAGTAATGCTACCAGTTCTTCATCTTCAAACTTTTTTGGCTGCACAGGACGTTCATCGTCTTCCAAGCCAAAATCACCACTTTTAAATCGTGCAAACCACTTTTGGCACGTTCGCTTAGCTAGCGCATATTCACCATAAACTTCCACCAAAATACGATGACTTTCGGCAGCAGTTTTCTTCAAATTAAAGTAATGAAGAAGAACTCCCCGCAAAAACAATTTTTCAGGCACAAAGTTCAACATATATGAGTGAAAAAAAATTATTGTTGTTTACACTTCAAATGAACGACATATACTGAAATGACGTACAATGACAGTAGCTTTCCAACGCATGTTCCAATGAAATAATAACAATGGAATAAAACAAGTTACGCCATCTCTTAGCAAACCGCATGAATGAAGTTATAGACCCAATAGTATCATATTTACAATTTACATACTATAAATTATAATACATATGGACTACCCCGACGATAGATTAAGAAATCTACACAAATTGACAGAAGCCCTTGTACTTCTTATAGTATATATAATAACTTATACTTATTTAGAAATTTAGAAAACTTAAAAATAAGCTTTGAGATGCTCAATATTTTTTTTGGAAATGGCAAGATTTTTCCCCACAATCACAATAATGCTCTATAAAAACAGCTGGAGTTATTCGGAGTTTATTATACATATAATATGTATTTAGTCGCCGTAACCAATATAAGAAATCTTAAAAGTTTGTTTAATCTAAGGCTTTATAAAGAGCGCCACTAAAAATAGTTAACACAAATCAAGAGCTGTTACCTCAACGACGTTTATATCCGAATACTTGAACAAAGGAAAAACGCGTGGTATTTTTGGCGGCTTCTCTGAGGTCGCTTCTATCCAGTGGCTATCACTTGGACGAGGTGTGCTGCTGTCACGTGGCTATCAGTTGGTGGTCGACGTTGCCAGAGCGCTCCTTTGGGCATGTCTTAACCCCCGCCACATATATTTACTTTTTATTTATTTATTATATGTATATCTTTTACCTAGGATTACAGCTTTTAGAGCAAAAGTAAACTAATCGAAATGTGAAATAAGCTTAGGCAAACAATTTCAAGTTTAATATTTATGGAGGTAGTTAAGTTTAGTTAAATTAAAGACGTCTGGTTCCACGTAGGTATACCATATATAGTAGTTTGCTTATGACAAGCTAAAGTGGATTCCACTGTCGGACATAATCAAAAAATATATGCTGTTTCCAAGCACGCGAATCTGTATAAGTGTGACTACTCGTAAAATTAATCAATTAATGACAGACTTGTTCAGTAAAGTCACAAAACATGGAAACTATCTTATTTGAGTAAAAAAAAAGTCCAAACAATTCCGAGCTCTGTCCTAAATTCTAATTTATGGTTTCTGACTAACTTTCTTCATCTGGTGTTGAAGTAAAAAAACAAAATATGTGCTGTGGTGTGCACACGGTAGCATTTGCTGAAGAAAACATTCTTTTAATATGGTAATTTATGAAAGATAAAGCATTCATCAAAATGAGCTAATTCATAGCTTAAAGGTAAATAATATAAATGCAATGGAATGACATTCACAGTTCCCTGATTTAAATCCAATAAAACCATTTGAGGCATTCTAAAAAACAAATTGCAGAGCTCTACATACACAAAAAAAAAGAAGGATTTCAGTCAAACATACAAAATGTATGGTACTCCGTACGATTTAAACCTGGGAAAAAACCTGTTGACTTTATGAAGAAACAGGATCCATTTCACCCCAAAGTTATTTTAAAATTAAAAAAAAGTCAAACACTGATTTTGATTTTATTATTTTTCTAAGTAAAAACTAAGAATATAATTTTCCACAATTTGTTTTCTTCAGCCTTAAATTACTTTTTTAAACTACATAGTAAAAATAAATCTATAAGTATTTTTTTTAATTTTGTTTTAAAATGTAATTTATAATATAATTGGAAAAAATTGAACGTCTTTGTTTTTTATAAGTATATTCAAAGTATATTCACCAAAAGTAAAAAAAAAAATATTCACTTCTGTAAGATATTTAAAGGGTTAGGGCACTCTAGAAGCCGCAGAAATAGCCTTTTTTGGATTTTTTTTCAGGAAAAATAGAAAATAAATCGAGTTTACAAAGGTAGAAGTTTATTGACTGTAAAACATAATTTGTATAGAACAATTTATATAAAAATGACGGCTGTGCAGCGTTTCTCAGATGACCTCTCCTTTTTGGGAGGGTCTACGGCCGTACCAACAGCTCTTGTAAATTTTGAATCATAACAACAGCTAGAGAAGTACGTATGATTTTTTTGATATACATATTGACTTTTGGCCGAATGGCGCACTTTCAAAGTCAAACTTGCAAAATTTACAGAAAAATTGCCAGAAAATTCTTTGAAGTTAGTCAAAAAGGTCTTAAGTCGGAAACTGCAGTTTTTCGTAAAACTAAATTGAAAATAGTTTTATTATTTGCAAATCGGGATAAAATTTGTTTGAAAAAAATGATGGTAAATAAGCTCGGAAATGAAGACCTATATAATTATGTTAATACATTTTCCCATATTTATTTATTTTTCTATGACTTAAGTCCTTAGGATCCTCTCATTTTCTGTTATTTGTAAAACTTTTGTTTCTTCGTAAGACTTAACCCATTTAAAACCAAAGTCGTTTAAAGTTTGAAATTAAGTTTTTTTTCGACATATTTTTATTAAATACTATCATTATAATAAAAATAATTAAAGTGTTGTTTTTTATAAATCAATTTAAAAGTTTTTGGAGCTGTACCCAAATGAGTACAGTGGTAAGGTGTGGTTACTAATTATTCTTGGTATGGAATTTTTTGAAACAATTTTTTTCCACACATAGGGCAACAGCACAAAGCTAACAGTTCCACCTTAGCCTCATATGATATTCTTTGAATTATTTGCAACTTTGAACAGTTTCCAAGCATTTACCAATGTGGAACTAAGCATTGATGTGAAAAGCGATCACCAAAATTTGTTGTCTCTTATTTTTGTTTTATAGGCGTTTACTGCTTGGTCGTGTTGATCAACGCCTCACATACCTTTTTTGTTCTCGGCAGACGACCAACGTTTCACATAATGTAACGGTTCTACGCCATCGAAGTTTGTGCCCATAGTGACAATACTATTGTCGTTCCATTTCACGAAGAGAAGTTTGTTGCAAGCATGGAAATAATTCTCATTGTGTCCTCTTTTCTTTTTCCTGAATCCTTTCTTTATTTGTTCGGTTTTCTCTAGTAGTTGCAGTTGCTCTAAGCCCTTTCATTGTCACCAAACGCAATAACTCGTTGGAAGAGAAATAGTTGCCAAAGTTAATTACATGGTCAGTAGTTACCTTTACAGTTTCTAATAGTTCAAGAAATATAATGGCATATCAGATCTTTCCGGAGGAATATTTTTTGCACCGCAGTATGTGTCGAAGTTATATAAATGGTCGCAACTACTTCTAAACATCCAATTTTTAAATCCGAACCTAACTGGTTTACCTCTTATAAATTGTTTTGATGATTGATGTTCAAAATATTTTATCATGGCCTCATCAGTAGACAAATTCATAAGGGATCTTATTTTAGCCATTTTATCTTGACGGCTTGATTATTATCCACCAAGTGAATAAACTTTTTTAGTTCAAAAAATCTCTTCCGGGACATATTGTTTGCAACTATTGGAATTCATGTGTCCCCGCCCAATTGCCAGTACATTAACTCCCTTGGCATTGAATGGTAGCCACTATAGAGTAGTATGCCGATAAAAACTTGGAAATCTCTTTTCGATATTTCAAAATATTGTGCTGGTTTTGTTGGGAGGCATACAACCGAGTTTGATCTAAAATTAATTGGACGACATCGTCATCAAATAGTGTTTCGAAAATCTCAACAGGGCTTTTATTTTCTAAACTCATTTTCATATCCAACACGCAATTTTCAAAGCTATTTGTTGAACTCAATATCGTTTTTAGACCATCGTGCACAGTGTGCATTATATTCATGAACTGAGTCTCGCAGAACTGATAATGGGACATCATCCTCGTTGTTGTATTCTTCATTTCGAACAAAAATCTCTACAAAACTTGGAACATTTGGGAAATGTGCGTTTTCCAAGTTTTCGATATCAATTTGTTCTTCGTCTGTAATAACATCAGCATCTAGTCGTATATCGGTTATACCATAGATGGCACCTCTCTCGTCGTCTTTTATTGCCTCAACCTGTTGGAAAAAGCTTGAAATCCATTATGAGTATAATGCAAAAATGACTTCATATGTTTCCATTGTACCCAAGCGGGTACACCTTTTTTAACTTATTTTTCCACTTTTAAATGTTTTTGTACAATGTTTTACAACTATTTGATAAGAAAGAAAAATTATTAAAAGTAAAATAAGAAATTTTCACGAAAAACAAAAAAAAATCAACTTCGCAATATCGGAAAATTGAACAACACAATCCTAGCTGATTAAAAAAAAAAGTACCGTTGTTGTTTATTTTCAAATGAGCATTGGTTTCACATACTTGTTTAATTTCAAAGAAAAGAAATATATTCAAACCTCACTAAAAAAATGATAGATAGGTCGATAGTAAAGAGATAAAGTGTATGAATATTTTGTACCCAAACAGGTACAGTGGTAGTAAATGACTTAACGTCAGGAAATAATATATTGTCATTAAGTTATAGGAAACTGTCTAATTAATCAATACCTTAAAATAATTTACAGTTAATACAAAAAAAAATTTTTATGTTATTTCTGGTCTTCTTCTTTGATCTTCCAAATCTGGATCGTCATTTATTGCGGAGTTAGAAGTTGGTAAATTTTTATAAAAGTCGTGAAACACAGGAGGCACTTAGCTTAAAAGAGAGCACAAATCGGTTTTCTTCTCCTCAGATATCGGGACTAAACTTTTTTACTTTGCCACATGACTGTTTTTATTTTATCTCCCGCACGTGTCTGAGTAAAATGTCACCTCAGACACGCAATCAAGGAGCTTCTTCATATGAGCATATAGGCAGGAAGCTATTTCATTTCCCCATCTAGCAGCTAGAGCTTTATGCCACATGCAGTGCGTTGAATCTCCGGTAGCATTATCGTGAACAGTAAGGTTACAGGTCCATAACTGCCTTTTATAAAATGCTACCGAAGATCCAACAAACGGTGTTGGCAAGCATTGCTGAAGATCGAAACTGAAGCATTTCTTTTTCGCGCTGTTTTGTGCTGCTAGCTTATCAGCTTTGTTGGCATTAAATGCTGCATTAGCCTGATCCTGGTGGATTTGGAGATCATTTTCTGCATACTGTTTTTCTTCCTGATTAGCAGAAACTTGAACGCGGATGTGATGAGTGTCGCACTTATTTCAAGTGTCTACTTTTGGCTTTTTAAAGGCTAGTTTTAATTTATGAAATTCTCTCTCATAAATTGAACGACCAAGAAAATTCTCTCGTTCTTCTTTGTATAAGTCGTACATAATGCGGAAGTTTAAATAAGAAAGTAAAAACTTTCTCCCGCTCGTACATCTGGTGTAATGATTTTCATAGCTTGGAAAAAATTTTATGTGAGCCAGGACTTCATTAAGTTCCTCTTCAGATATTTTGTTTTTCGAGGATTTCTTACCTTTTTTGTTTTCCACCGTAATGCCGGATGTGTTAAGCATTTTATTTTTGATGGCGTTTGATATGAACCTTTTTTTTCATCTAAAGTTCTACTGTAGCATCCCTTACACACAGAAACTCTTGCACCGTTTACTTCAAGAAAGTATTCATAAGTTACTTCCTAGCTTTTTGATCTGCCAGTTTTTCCTTTGCGAGAAAATTGTTTTTTTTTTATCATTTATGAGATTTGCAATGAAGGCTACCCTTTTTTCGTGTGTGCCAAGCGACCAGTACTCGTCAAAAATAACTTTCCTAATGTCCTCTTTAATGAAAGAACTGCATTTTTTCCTGCATTGTGTTAAATTTTGTAATTCCCTTGCTTGAACAACTTTTCCGCTTACACTCACGCAATTTTTGCCGCTATGAATTTGTTTAGTTCTTACCTTATGCGCCTGAACCACTTCTTATCATTATTTTCCATTTTATCAATTGCTGTCTCTTCATTTACTTGATTTGAACTAGTTGGGACTTCATTCATTTCGCAATCACTGGTTTCTCTTCTGGGACGAAATCCTCATCCATAACGATATCATTGGAATTGAAAATTGTTGGCATATCAGCATTTTCTGATAAAAAGTTTATTGAGTTCTAAAAAATTATAACACACTTATTACGGTTTCCAGAATTTGCTAAAGCTAAATTCAATATACCATATATCTACTCATTATAATGCACAACACTTAATATTATCGTCATAATAATGGAATAATAATTTTGTAGCGTTGTGATTTTTGCAATATACATATAAAATTATTATCATTGTCCATTTGTGAAAAAACAAACATTGTAAAACTTTAACTGAAAATTATTAAAAGTAATTTATATTATTTAGGGTTTTATGGCAACCCTTGAATGCACCACTTGTAAACAACTTTAATGGAAACTCCACGATGAAGTGGAGAGTATAAAAGGAGCCAATCAATGGAAAGTCACTCAAATTTGGTATTTCGCTTTGCGAAGTTTCACGAGCGTCCACGGAAAAATACCACACTTGCGGCTTGAAGATAAAGTTTTGATTTTGTCTAATTTAAATTGGCATTTGAAAATTATAATAAAGCGTTTACGAAATTTTGAAAACACTCTTTTTATTTTAAAAATTACCATTTTGCTTTGATTAGCTGCCTACTAAGCGTATACTGTGGTCCTCGGACAGCATACGCCCGGTAGAGAAAACGGCAAAGTGACTTATAGAGGGAGTTCTCCGAAGGAGAGCGGAGACCGAACGAGAGAGCGACAGCCGAGCTCTACAATTTGTTATTAAAAATAATGTCAATCGAAATCAGAGAACAAAAGATTTAGTACATACTGAGATAACCGTTTATTTTTCTTCTCTTTCTTGTTTCGTTTTTTGAATGTTTTTCTAAATGTGTTGTAACGAAAAAAAAATTCAAAATATACATAAGTAACTTTTAGTGACATCGGTCACAAAGACTTAAATAAACTTAAGACGTTAATACCAAAAAAAATTTGCATTTTTCTGGCTTATTCCGATGGGAAGCAGTTGTGCTGGACTTAAGTCGTTAATACCAAACGAAAGAGAAAAAAACTTGAGTGAAACTCAATCAAAAACCCAAAATAAAATTTTTTGATTTTTGACTTTTTGATAACAAATGAACTTTAAAAAAATTACATATAAAAAAATCCTAAGGATCTAGTTAAAATTTGAAGTAAATTGGTTGGAAATTGTTCAAGTTACGGGTGCTGCCAACTTGAAAAATGCAGTTTGGAGATAACCGCGTTTAAAATTTTAAGTTATAGAAAGCCTACCTATAGCCGTGTACTATACTTTGAAAAACTAGTAGGTACTTTGAGATACTTCCCGGCCATAATCTTTTGGGATATAATTTTTGAGGTCCTACGGGACCATTGAAAGCAATAAAAATAGTCGATTTTTTGAAAATCCTAGAGTGGACTAACCCCTAAAATGATTCCCTGCGATGTTGTTTTTCAATGTTCTTTAGTATGCTTATTATGGTAGTATTATTATACTTTTCTTTATATAGAATTACAGTTTTAAGTTTGTCTATCTGTACATGAAAAGTAATACATAAAAGTTTTGTTTTGACGTAAATAAAAATAAAAAAAATTTAACAACTTCAAATATGATATTATTTCTTTGCACATATGTTGCTTAGTACGTGTTCATGGATTGGTTAATAGATTGAATTGTTGTTGAGCTAAACGGCTAAATCTGGTTTGTCTATTCGAATAACCGAGTTTCTGAGTATTTTAATTGATATGGTCAACACCGAAAATTTAACGACTCAGCGTGAAAAGTACAAGTAAAGACGTATTTGAATCTTATTCGTGTGCTAAATATATATTTGTTTGTCTACCCAGCTTGAAGTCAGCTCCAACCAGGTCATATACACGTACGAAATGTCACTGCTATCTACTAGCTGATTCACATCACGAAACGAATAATTTCAAGCTTCGAGCTTTTCTCTCTTTACATCAACTTTGAATGCCTACATAATGACATGCAGTTATAAAGCTACAAAAAACATCTGTTGAATTCTATCTTCTTGGGACTTTGATAATGGCATACGTTGTCGGTAACGTAAACATATGCGGAGCGCATGAGGAGAATAAAAATTATTTGTGAGATTACGTCAGACAACCACCAAACACACCCGTTGGATACAGTTTGTTATTGTTGTTCTGCTTCATTTTTTCGTTTTTGTACTTAACCTGGCATTCTTAAGACTTGAAAATCAAAAATAAATAGTATTTTGTTTTAATTTGAGTTCGTAAAGTTGGTGCTCGATACGCGTGCGAATCTGTGCACCACTGAGTGCAGTCCATAGATTAGTGCAGTCCGGTTTGTTTACTTGCTTTCAAAAAAGAAAATTGAAAAATTGAATTGCTACTTAAAATTTGTTTAATACGAGTATTCTACAATATAATGCCATCGACATGCACGTTTATGTATGATCGCCCAAATTCAGTGTATTATAGTGGCGAATTACTCAATGGGAAAATAATTTTAGAAACTGATAAAGTGAAAAAAGTTCGAGGTATGTACGAATATGATGTTCCGCTTTAATTTTCATATGTACATATGTATGTTGATCTAAAATTCAATGATTGAATCGGTTTACTTTATTTGAATAGTGAAGTGATAGCCTGGCTTCCGCCACTGTACGAATGTAAATGCAAGTGAAGTGCTCGTACATATTAAGGTCACGCGCAACATTGTTTCTAGTCAAACATTTTACTTAAATTGCTTTATATAAATAAAACACAATTACTGTTTCTGGTTAAGTGATCTTATACTAACTTTTGTATGAATATGGTATATCTTATATGAATGTATGTACAGTTTATCAAAAAAGTTTTTTAACATTTAAGAAATTTCGTTTTTTAAGCTTTGTTCGCAAGAAAACAGTACTTATTTTTTATTGTTTATTTATTTTTTTTTTTAATTAACGTATTTACTAAAGGATTGTTAGAAAAATAGTTCTCTTTATAAGTAAAGAACAAAAACAAAACACACTCTGCACCAAATGAAAGCTGTAATTGTTTCACTTAGATAATTATTATTTAATGCACGCTACACAACCAGGCATAAAAGTATATAGCAGGAATATTGGACATATCGAAATCAAGCGTAGAAAGCGGATACGTACATAAATCCGTACGATATTTGGCTACCGCACAATTTAAGTGAAAAAAATTGATTTGATGGTGTCAACATTAAAGATTTCCTGCAGGAACGCAACGCAAGTGAACCATTTTTAAAATGATGTGACTCACCTTTAGCCATTCGAAAAGCTGATCTTAGGGTGAAGAAGGTTGTGCTCTCTAATTAGTGGGATTGGAAGGCGATTTTGTGAGCCTCACCCGCATAACCAAACCATTGATTCCGATAAGTGCTGTTCTCAATTGGATAGACTGAAACATGCAATCAGTGAAAAGCGTCCGGAAGTGGTTAATCGAATAGGCGTCGGGTTCTATCGGGACAACGCTAGACCGCATGTCTCCTTACAGACTTGGCAGAAGTTGGTGCAGTTTAGATGGAATGTTTTACCTCACTTGCAGTATTCATCAGATCTTTCACCTTCCGATTACCATTTATTCTGGTCCCTGCAGAACTCAGTTAATATTCTACGAAACGTGCATTATGAAATATAGCGTAATGTTGCTAACATATACAACTTATATAGCTGATTAAGTTGTTCATAACAATAAATTTTTGATCTTTAATTGCCACGGAAAAAGCAGGGAAACTTATATGCAAAAATATGAACAAAAGCATTGCCCAATTGTATATATTTGATAGTTAAATAAGATTTAATAACGTGAACAAATTGGTTAGCGTGAACAGCCTTTTTAAAAGTAGCTCATGCCATCCAGATTGTACTGTATAATATTTTAATTCGCGCCATAAACGAGGATAGACTGGAGCCATAACCTGTGAGTCCGTATCTGACCGAGCAAAACTTGTATTGCTAGGGACAGTACACAAAAACCCGCAAATTGCGACTAGCACCCTTGCGAGTGAACTCAAATAGAGTGTGGTCTTATCGTTTCTCTCGAAACAATAAGCTAGATCATGAAAATGTACAGGCACACAAATCACTGCTTTCGGTACAAAACATGCGGTCTTTCGGTACCTTGCACGTTGATAAATTACCTTATTACCTTATTAAATGATGCCCAATACAGTGTTGGGCCCAATATAGTGTGGCGACAATTGTTAAAAGCTTTGGAAAATCGCAACATTATTCCAACTGTACTATTTGATAAGCTTTCAGTCATGATATAACGATGCATTTCCGTTAAAGGGGTTGCAGATTTGGTTTTTATAGAAAACATTACGGATGCGGAACAAACTTTGCAGTGTCATTTGATAGACAGGGCAAATAAATTTTAGTTTCATGGTGATAAAAACCGCGATCCAAGTTTTACCAATGTAATGACTCTAAAGATAAGGCAAATATGGTGAGCACGTGGCTTCTTTTCAACTGCAGCAATGTATTGGATACGACAGCCCAGAACTTTGACTTAAACCCGGAATACAATTTGTGGAACAAATTTTTGAAAAAAAAGCGGCGAAAGAGCACCCAAAAGCTCTAATACAGTTTAAATCTGCAGTATTGGGGGAATGGTGTAAAATACCGAGCGATTATGACTTGCAAAAATTAACTAATTTAATGAAAAAAAGACTTCGAGCGGTGATAGAGTCTAAAGTTGGCGGTACTAAGTATGTAATTATAAACAATTTAATACTTTAATTTTCTAACACTGCCATAAATAATAAATACTTGTAAAAACACTTTCTTGACAAAAAAAGTTTAAAATTCAAGGAAGTAAACAAACTGTATATACTAGGTGGTGCAAAATTAATCACCCTCTCCGAAGATTGTATAATTTTTGCAAATGGCATCGTATGTCAACCGTGGCTGACATTTGTGAACTAGACAGCTGCAGTATACAAACAGACAAGCAATGGAGCGCTATACTCCGCCACAGCGTGGAATAATTGTGTCTATGTTTTTAACCAATAATCGGTCCGTGGTGTTAGCGCAGAGTGAATTTCGACGTCGACTTTCTAACCGTGTCGCGCCAACTAGGCAAACATTCCGGCGCTTAGCTACTCTACTCGAACAGAGTAGAACCACAGGAGACCATGCAGGGCGTGACCGCCACCGGACTGGTCGTTCGGCCGAGAATATCGCGGCTGTGGATGCCGATGTCGCTGAGAGCGAAGAAACATCAACCAGACGACCGACAGGCCACGCAATTGGGTATCACCACCTACAGGGAATTTTAATGAAAGACTTGCACAGTGCAAACAGTGCTGCAGTTAAGGCCTCCGACCGACAGTCGCGTTTGAATTACTGTAAAGGCATCCTCAATCTCAACAACGAAAAGGACGATTTTGTGTCGAAAATCATCATGAGCGACGAGGAGCATTTCCACTTAAGCGGTTACGTCAATAAGCAAAATCTTCGTTTCTGGGGCACTGAAAATCCGCGTGTGATGCACGAAGAGCCATTACATCCACTCGAAGACACTGTGTGGTGCGGCGTTCACGCGGGAGGAGTGATTGGGCCGTATTTTTTTGAGGACTCCATCGGCAATACGGTCACTTACTGGCGAATGCTACGGAGCCATGATAAAAGACTTCTTATAGCCGGAATTGGATGAGCGGGACTTGATGAACATGTGGTTTCAACAAGACGGTGCAACCACACACACAGAACGGGCCCAATGGATATTGTAAAGGAAGCGTTTCCTGGTCGGGTAATCTCCCGTTTCGGCCATCTGTCATGGCCAGCAAGATCGACCGATTTAACCATCCCAGACTTCTTTCTTTGGGGCTACTCAAAGACGCGGGTTTACACCAACAAGCCTCAGACAATCGCAGCCCTTAAGGATACGACAAGAATGCGAACAGTTATCACCGGCAATCTTGCGGAAAATCATGGAAAATGCGATAAAATGGGCACAAATGTGTATCAACACTGACGGCAGCCACTTGGCGAGTATCATATTTTCCACTTTACAGAAACAATTCTAAGGATCCCAGTAAAGATTTCCATTACTGAAAATCATTTTTTTTTTATTTAGTAAAAAAGTAATTCAAAAACAAAATTGGATGATTAATTTTGCGCCACCTTGCACATAATGTGTTACATATCTAGTTACTGTAAAAATTAAGTTAAAGCAAATATGCAAATAAGCATGATATTTACTATGCATATAATTATGAATATTTTTACGTGTGCACATAATAATAATACGAGTACCTCTTCGTTGAAAATACAAGTTAATAAATAGACTAACAGTTTCTTATAAAAAAACTACAGTTATTAAGCCCGATTGCCTTCACCTTTATTGAGTTATAGAACCTAAGTTCTAACTTACGATTTCTTTTGAACACCTATTTATTTATTGTCATACTCGTAATTGCTAAGTCAGGAATTGAAACCGTGTGTAAATCACGAAGTCATTGCGCGAGCCTCTGCCCTCGGTAATTCCGTTCCAATTGGGTAAACTCATCCAAGTGTTGTTGGATTGCAGCGTATGTTGTTAATTCTTGCTCTCTTAAATGCGATAGTTCGCGGTCGCTAGAAATATGGAAGGTTGTTGAATTTTTGATGAAGTATCTCTGGGTATTGTAGAAGGTTGGATTATGTGAATAATTCTGCTTTAGGTTGCCTTTCAAGAACCTTCGGCTGTTTCGATTGTGAGTTTCGTACTGTGATTTTTCTTTTAAAGGGTTTTAAGATTCTCACTATTATCATTAGTATGCCAGTGCAGGGGTGATAAGCGAGTAGGGATTCTTTAGACTGCAATAATTGAATCTCGTTTGTGTTATTGATGTGGAGGTCTTTTGTCATTAGTAATAAGAGTAATTGTCGGTATTCTTTTTCTTTCGGACTTGGTTGAAATATTAGTGGAAATGCCTTTACCATTGATGCTTCCCTAGAAATGAATGACCTTCAATTTACATTTAGAGTAGTGTTGTGAAATTTTATCAGAATTGTTCCATTGTTGCTATGAGAAATAAAGGTTCTTTCAAAAGTCGCGCCCAGATTTCAGTAGTGAATAATTTCTGAACGCTATCTTTTTTTTATGTCGTTTTTCACATTTGGGAAATAGACATATTTACAATCAAACTAACATATGAATTGAAGCCAACAGATCATAATCAACGCAGAACTTTCGTCAATTGTTGCTAGAAAAAGCTGCTGGTTTTTCAGGCAAATAATCGTTAGTGATGAAGTTTATTTCACATTAGCTGGATTCGTCAACAAACAAAATTGTCGCTTCTGGGGAGAAGAAAATCCTCCAATAATTTCAGAAAAATCATTACATCCACAAAAATGTACAGTTTGGTGTACCTTTTGGGCTGGTAGAATCATTTGTCCATTTTTCTTCGAAGATGAAAATGAAGGAATTGTTACTGTCAATGGAGAGCGATATATAGAAATGATTGAAAATTTTTTTGTGGCCTCAAATTAAAGAAATGGACACAGACTATCTTTATTTTCAACAAGATGGAGGTACGAATCACACAACACGTGCATACATTGAGCTATTGCGGTCTAAGTTTACAAGTCGATTAATTTCACGTAATGAGGACATAACCTGGCCACCTAGATCATGCGATTTACCACCATTACATTACATCCTCAGGGGTTTTTTGAAAAGTAAAGTCTATGTGGATAAGGCAACAACAATTGCACAGCTGAACAACAACATTCGGACTGAAATTAATGGTTTTAATGCGGTAATGTGTGAGCGAGTCCTTGAAAATTTTTATGTTCCAATGAGAGCCTCTAGACGTGCTCGTGGTGGACATTTAATTGATGTTGTTTTTCACACATAATTGTTTTGTGTGAATTTTTATTAAAGACGACATTAAAGTTCTTAAATGTTTTATTTAAAAAAAATCTAGGCGCGTCTTTTGAAAGACCCTTTATTATCGTTCTCTAGAATGCCAGTAATCTTTGAGTTTACAAGTAGAACGCCTGCGGATTTTTTCGTCTATAGAACGTGTTGACTGTTGATGATGTTACAAATAGCTGATAAACTATTTAATAAATTAGGTATACATGTATCGTTTTTTATGTTTACAATATCCTTAGAATTACAATAGACAGATTATTATAACATTTACATTTATTAATCATTCCGTACATTTCTAAGAATAACATCGAAAAATATTTCTGTCATTACATTGTTTCTTTTAATAGGTTCTATTAACAAATTTGCATAAATTTCAATAGTGATGAGAGGCATATTTATCACATAGGGCATTATTGAACTATTGCTCATGATTTTTGATAAAATAAATCGGTTAATTATACCTAACTTGGCCCAGTGAATGGAATATTTAATATTTTCTAATTCTTCCTTAATGAGTTTTATTTTATATCGAACATTTATTTTATAATAATTTCATAATTCAATTTATTGTTTTTACTCACTAATGACTGTATTTCATTTCGAACTCTAGTAATACTCGTAATATGTATTCATAATTGATTTATAACTACTTAGCTACTTGTTTATTAATACTGTTTGGAACGTGTATTATTTTTTTTGTTGATTGAAACGATAACATTTAAGGAGCTTTTTGTTTTTCGCGATTTCAGATTTTGTTTTTATATCCGTGTTTTGTTTTTGTTTTGTTTTTGAATCTATTGCAACTCATAATAATATCTGGTGTTTTGTTAAGGTTAAGGATTGGGGTTATCTGAGATATGAATCGTTTGTACTAGCTCAGTGCAATAAAATTTCCGTCCTGCATCTTCTTCTATTCTACATGGAGAGTTACTATTTGTAAGTTAGAAAAGTCAGCAATTTAGATGATGCCTTTGTAAGGCGCATCTGAAAGACGAGTTTGATTTTCTAATACTACTTTTATGGATTACTTTGTCAGATTCTGTTGTGACTGCATATTTATATTCTATTTCTTTCCTGTTGGCTTTGAACTTATTCGTTTGTTTCTCTTTCCTTTTTATGATGATACGCGTGATTTTTCCGAACTACTTAGTCCAGGCATTCGTCCATAGAATAAATCGATGAGTTTTTCACAACTTACAAAGTGATTGGTAAAATTGTACCTCATTGACGGCTCGCTCGAGGAGCTCTACAAAACGCTATAAGGGCCTGTCTAAATTGAGACATCACATGACCTTATCTAAGGTTGACCGTTCACCATACTTTTATATGGCGGTGTCTTGAATATTTTAATTTGAAGCTCATCTTTTAACATTGACTTCAACACCTTTTCGTAATCTATAATGACATTTAAGATATTTCGTAATCTATAATGACATTTAAGATATTTCGTAAAGGTCGCATGATATCTTCGTGAGAGTATTATTTTGGTTTGGAGAAAATTGGTAAATTTATTAAAGGCTTTCAACAAAAATGGATGTAATACTTAGAAGTGATTTGTTAGGGTGGCTATCGGTTTACTAATGTTCTTATTTCTGATATCATTTTAGGGGAGTAGAAACTATCTAAAATCTGAGTTGTATTATCTTCAACGACGCGGTGACCTTGTCAATGTGTCTTCTGAATTATTTCTTCTTGTTCGGTTTCGCTGGTAATATCTTCGACTAATTTTTGGGTAATCTTTATTCGATAGTTTTTAACGTGGAGAGGATAAATTTTCTGTATCTTCTCCATGATTTCTTCAGTAGTTGAAAGTCCCTTTAAAATATTAGCGTTCAAATATCTTTTAAAAGTTTTAATTATACCAGTTTCTGTAAATCCTAGTTTGATTACAATATGTCTAGTGTTGGGGTATTTTCAAAAACGTCAGACTGGCAAAGAACTGCGTTAGTTGCGTTCAATAACACAGATTTTCTGTAGAACTAACTTAGTCAAACTGTATTACACTCGTGTTCATAAACGTGGGCATATCGTCATATTTGTTTACATTACTTAGGCATTTCAATTGTGGCTGCGGAAGAAGTTAGAAAATTTTTGTGCGGAATAGTTTTATGTTTTTTGTAGGAGAAAGATGTAATAGAAGTAAATAATCTTTTTCTTTTGAAAAAATAAAATCTAAGGTTCGGCTGAATATTATTGTAATTTTTTTTTTTTGCATCGCCATGACGTTTCTGAACCCAAAACAAATGACGATCGTACTAAGATATGTTTGCGCTGTGAATGCATTCAAAAACTCACAAAGAAACATCTGCGATTGTACTAAGTTATGAACTCAACCTAGTTTTGAAAGGAGTTTGTATTTGATAGCTATCTTCATCGCCGATTTTTAGGAGCAGTTGGTTACGAAAAGCATTTTAGGAGTTTCAACAGTTGGGAGCAAATTTTGTCACATCAATATGTTCGGTTGGAGTCCTTTAATGAATTTCGAGGATCTGAGGGGGTGTTTATAGGGAATTAGCCAATACATTTTCTTTACCTGGCTTATACTTGAGGTCATAATTATATTTCTCGAGGATGGCCTTACACTTTTTCATATTACTTTTAGTATTTTTATTGCTTAATGCATATGTGAGATGCTGGTGTTCATAATGAGAAGCATCTGTGGTCAGCTCAAGTTTTTTTTGGAAACTCTACAGAATTAAGTGAGTTTTGTTGAATGCATTTCAGGCGCCTTTGTTCAAGTGAATGGGTGAGTTTTTTTTTAAATGGTTTTAGACACTCGCCCATCTTCCGCTCTTAAAGGGAATGTCAAGAGTTTCCCGAGCTTGGCATAGTTTTTTATGGATCGATGATAATACTCTGACATTCGGAGAAATGAGCGTGGATCTTTGAGGGTCTTTGGAGGAGGTCAGCCGATAATTCCCTAAATTTTGTGTGAGTTGCTTTTAATACCGTCTGACTTATTAAACTGAATTTTCATATTCGTTGATTCCAAGGGTCTTAAGTACTTTCTCAATATCCTCAAAATGTTCAGTTTCGTCTTTTGCATAGATGATTGGATGATTTTCAATATAAACTTAACAGCGTTTTCCGATATGTTCCCTAGAATATTATGTATGGTCCTTTAAAAAATAGAGAGGGAATTTTTTAACGCAAAAGAAAGACGTGCAAATTTGATTTGTCTGTTGCTTTTGTAGAACGCAGTTTTTCCTATATAAGAATATCTTAATGGTATCTGATGAAAATCACTTTTAAGATCTATGATCCTAAACGTTTCTTTTCGTCGAGGTTGGCAAGAACTTCGTTAATTTCAGGAATCGGGTACCTATCTTGGATCGTAACAGATTTCAGTTTCCTGTAATTGATCACTAGACGGTATTTCTCCTCTCCAGAGGTATCCATTTTTTTGGAAACAATCCAAACTGAACTAGGGCGTTCAGTAATTTCTGTGCCATAGAGTAAGGGTATGATTTTTTAATAGAAAGGTTCATTGGTTGTGGTTTGTATTTCCCCTTTAACAGTTGTAGTGTGCATTAACCTTTCATCTGGGTTAGAGAAAAGACAGTTATGACATTAGCTAATTTGGTTGATTATCCTTCCTCCATGTGAGGGGTTCTAAGATTTATATTGTATTATTGCTTGTGTGTGCTATACGAGTGTGTTGCTTGAGGGGTTGTATTAAGTTTGGGTCAGTGGTTATGTAATTGTGTGTGTTTTCACGTTTCGTATCCATCGAATTAAATGAGACGAGGGAGAATGAAAATTGTTAGTTTATTTGTATCAGGGCCAAAAACCTGGACAAATGAATGGTGTGTTACTTGTAATATCGTCAAGTTGTTCGAGTTGGTCAAGATAAGGGTCATTGTTTGAGCCAGCGTAATCATTCAATGTCTGGATATAATTTTGGTCATCTTGGTTTATATCGCCGGGATATTCTTCTAACGTCTTTTTATTCGGACCGGATTTTTTTGTGTGGTATTGGTTGATTTTTAGGCCTATTCTGGTAATTAACTTTTTGAGAATGGGCGGAATGTTAAACACTCATTGGCTTAGGGGGAAGTTGCTGTTGGTATTGATGACTTTGCTTTGATTTTTCACTATAGAATTGAGGTGGTTGAGGGTTACGTGGATTGTGGAGTAGCTGGGGATGAAATTCGTACCAAGGAGGGGAACCGATGAATGTGGTAAGTGCAATAGTTTCAGCTGTCAAACCTCGGACAAACATGTTAAGTGCTTTCTTCCGAACCGATTTTATTAAAAATTAAGGATAAGTGGTCAGATAAAACTCAGGGATCGTGCTATTACCCTATGCCAGAATTGTTTAGAGTTCCAAAGTTTCTCTTGTCCACATTTTGTAAAGTTACACACTTCGAAAAATTTTTCCAATTTAGAGGTGTGCTATAAGATTCCAGAGTAATATCCGTGTGCCCGGTAATCTTGTTTCTGATATGTTACAGAATTTCGTATTAATTCGGAGTTCCCTTTAAGTATTCATAGATTTCCGATCCAAACACTTTTTCCATGAAATAAATTCCAGAGCACACTCATAGGCTTTTCACTACATCTGGTATTTGGTCTAGATGAGTTCGCTTTCTATATTCTGTGAACTTTATTGGATACAAAATTTGTCGCCCCTGTATTTGCGGGGTTATAAGCTGTATCATGACCGGAAGTAGGGAGATTAGAAGGAGCTCCGACATTCGCCAATTCCAGACGCGATGGGCGTACGAGTGTTAACTTATTAGGATTTGACATTTTTAATCAGAGAGCAAAGTAAGAAGAAGAACAATATTGCGCGCGAAGTAAGCAATTATGTTTTTAAAATTAGATTTTTATTAAACATTTTTCTTGTTGTTAAGCAAGCAAGTAACTTATTATGTACTTATTTTATTTGCTTTCTTAGCGTAATTATTAAAAAAAACCTATTTTTCTGTGAATCTTGCTGTGATTATTTATTTGTTTTTTAATTTTAATTATTCACAATATGTGTTTCATTGTATGTTTTTGTAAATATTTCAGTTTAGGTACCTTCTAAAGGGTGAACCAACAGCTAGTGCGGAAGATTTTATTAAACTAAACGTATATTTATTGTGAAATCAAAGTAGAGTTTTATTGATTTATACAGCTCTGTCTAGTGCAATTATGAATGGAACATAACATCGTTCATGTGACCACCACGGCTTCTGTTGTAAGTGACCATCCGGAGGTCAGTTACGTACCCAACCATCCAAAAATGGGCTTTATCGGAAAAAATCACGAATTTTACGAAATGTTACTTTTACAGATCGTCCATTTTCGTAATAAGATACGTGGTAAACGACTCCATGACTAAAATTACCAAAGATTGTATGACATATTTCAGAAAAGATCAACCACATTGAATTCAGTAAGTGACAATACTTGACAGCCAACATTCACATCATCAGTTGGCTCACCCTTTAGTAATGTGACTTACATAAATAATATTTCTGTGGTCATAAGTAGTACTATTTTCGGGGGTTCCAGAACTGCTATTTTGATTTCAAGGCTTCTGGCCGCTAAACTCTTCAGACTTCTGTTTGATCACTTGGATATCGAGATCAACTGAGATGCTTCATTTCCTTGACTTCCCCTGCTGTTTTAGGTGCCTTAGTGTCCACTTTTACACTCTTGTGGGCTTGGTTGTTTTCCACTTTTGTCACTCGCGGACGAACTGATTTTGGGAATTGTCAGTGTCTGTCAGAATCGCAAACACACCAACTTCGTTATTGTTAGTGTCCGTATTGTCATACTTTCGCATACATTATTTTGTTTATTTTCACTGTCTAGATTATTACACTCGCGGAATCAACCATTGATTTACGTTCACTAGATATCGGTTCTTAATTTCGCACACGCACTAGTTATTTCTTGTTTTTCTCTAGGGAAACATGTAACGATCAAAACACAGCAGTGTTTCAATGTACAGTCCCTGCTCGTGCGCCAGTTAATAAATAGACTTACACTTTCCTAAAAAAAATAATTAAGATTAACTGTCTTCACATTTATTGAATTACTTGTCTGTTACTGCCACCGTTTAATGTAAATCAAGTAGTCAAAAGCCGCTGCCGTCAGCAATTCCGTTCCAATTGGTTAGCACGTGCTGGTGTTGGATTGCAGAGTGTGCAATTAAGTTACCACCGGAGAGTTTTAACTTTGGATACATAAATTTTATACATGTAGTGCATATATACATCAAGTGCATGTATATATCAAGTGCATGCATATACAAAGTCACGGAACCACAGGTCTAAATACATATATGTGAATACATATATTTCCGAAAAAAACGAAATTGGTTTTTCATAAACGAATGAATTTACCTACTCACAAAACAAAAAAATATAAGTTTTGTATAACTTGTTCTTATAAATAGTTAAAATGGGGGCAAAAAAAGTAGTTTAATCTCTGAATGTGTTCACATGTGAATGAGTCTTGATCTTTTTTAAACTTTTCGCCGGTACATAGGCATATTGCCATACGAGTTTTTTGACATGCATCCCACACGTCAGGTGAACGTTTGATTACCGTTAAAACCCTATACAAAAAATAATGAATTAACAGTATCAACATTTCGTACGTTCAGTGAAATTTTATTAGAGAAGATACCGAGCAGAATACATGTACACACATTCACGTAAATGCATACTCCTGGAAAAATTGCAGATGTTGATGCGGTTTATGACGGGGTTGGAGTGATTGGGACTTATTTTCTCGAAGATGATGAAGGAAAAGCTCTGTTGGTTTCCCAACACAAAACTTAAGGATTTCCACGGAATGCGACGCCGTAAACAATTGACCGAGGATACAGAGAACAAAACCTTAAGCGAAATGTCAAATGCGCCCGATGACAAATTGGCGATGCACCATCGGGCTCTTTTCCATCACATGAGGATGATCTCTTCACAATCAAGGGCACTGTCCTAACCAGTCGCACTAATTACAATGGAAATCGGGCGAATTGTATCCGAAGGAGACCAAGCCAATTCGCAACATATGCGTACTCACTCTCGCACAGTGTGAGCTACCTAAATGGTATAAATAAATATGTAGTAGTTGTAAGAAAATCATGTTTATATAACCCCAACACCAAAGTAAACATTTTCACGGTCAAGTTCAATGACCATATGATTTACAGCTGAGGTGGTAAATACATAATACCACCGAGGTTTCTTGCAAGGAGTAAAATAATTTGAACTTATTCGAATTAAGACCTTTGAATTTAAATAAAGCCAATTTTATAACGTTCAAGAAACGTCACCGTATTTTATTTCCATTTTTTAAGATAATTAACCGTGAAGTGAATCATCTATTCACTATTGCTGAGACGCCATCTCCAGCATAATTTCTCGACGTTCCCCGCGAAGAGAACATGGTCCTTCAAGCCTTTTAAAAGAAACCGCGATAAAAAATTAAATTAATTTAAATAAAAGTAGTTAGTTTCAGTGGAAAGTACCACCAACATAAAAAGAAAAAAAAAAGACATTGAAAGTGTACTGTGGGTCAGTGTGAAACCGGAACAATAATCTAAAAATAACAGCCAAATCATCAGGCAACAGTACCCAACGAGACGACGAATCCCGGTTCCAACGGATCCACGAAATCAAGGTGGTCTGTAACCGGTATTACGGCTAGAATCACAGCAAGGAACTGTGTTGGAAAAGCAATCTAAGCCACGCAACACCCAAACCCAACGAGTCGACAAAACCTGTGTCCATCGGATAACAGTCAGCAAGTTCTACAAAGGAAGCTGTACAACAATCTACAAGCGGCCAGAAATAACAGCAAGGAACTGTGCATCACAAAGCCTTCTGCAACTGCAACTGATACTAACACGCACTGAAGTTGCAGTTGCAAAAGCAAACTAAGGTAGGAATATTATTCCTTTATTTACACCTCATTGCTAAATACATATTTGCATATATTATTGTATAATAAATCATAGCTCAATGAATTTAAATCATTACCAAATAACATTTAATTAAAAAAAAAAAAAAAAAACGCCTAGTGAAGTCAAAATGGCAAACGCGAAATTAGCTAAAATAATCGAGCGACAAGAGCTAACGTTAAAAGAAATTGAAACCGATTTCGACGAATTCAAGAACGGAAGTGAAGCGCAAAAGTCAAGGGGATACATGATCGCGTGTATAACCGATAGTGATGAATGCTTCAAACGTGCGAAGAAAGATCATGAGGCGATCGTTAATAGTTCGTCTGATCCCCTTAAAGACGCTTACTTTAATGCTGAAATATTTGCAAAAATTAAACGCATTTATTTTTCATTTACGGGTACATTAAATGACCATCTCGACAAATTTGCACATGAAAATAATGCAAATCTAGAAGTTTCGCGGTTAAACGCCACCAAAACTTCGGTGTGTGACATTCGGTTACCACCAATTCAAATTAAAAAATTCTCGGGCTCGTTAGATGAATGGTATGAATTTCACAACTTGTTCGAAAGCATGGTTGATCAGAACATTGAATTATCTGACACACAAAAATTACAATTTCTCAAAACCCATGTCACAGACAATGCTGCGCTGCTGATACAACATTTGTTAGTTGAAGCAGATGGTAAAAACTATGCTGCGGCATGGGAAATATTAAAAGAGCGTTATCAAAATAAACGAAAATTGGTAAATAAGCAATTAAGGGTATTGATGGAGCAAAAAAAACTCACCCATGAATCCGCTGATGCTTTAAAATCATTGCATGATACAAGCATAAACTGCATTCATGCACTTTCCAATATGGGAATAGCTGTCGAAAGTTGGGATGCTATTCTCATATATGTAATTTATCACAAACTTCCTCTCCAAACACAAAAGGATTGGGAAGACAAGCTCGGCAGTTCTAAATGTCTTCCAGAGTGGAAATCATTTGCCAAGTTTATCGAGGGAAGATTCAGTTGCCTTGAAAACATTCTGGACTCAAATGAAACTGCAAGGCACCAAAACAATTCATTTAATCCATTCAAAAGGGCCACGCCATCGGCTTGTTATATAAAATCGTCTTATGAGACAAAGAAATTCTCATGCCGTCTTTGTAAGGCATCGCATGGAATACGACAATGCAAACAATTTTTAAAAATGAACGTTAAGGTACGTATCGAAGTAGTAAGGGCAAATAATATCTGCTCAAATTGTTTGGGATACGATCACCATTCTTCTAGTTGTAAGAGCAGCAATCGTTGCCAAAAATGTGGTCAAAAACACCACACTCTTTTACATTTTGAGTCCCAAAACGCCTATAATGGTAATAATCACCAAAATGATCCTCACGCAGCAGCCTTTCAAGCGCAGAATCACACTGAATACAACACTCACTTGATTCAAAACCCAAACCAATACAGTCCCCCAAAGGTTAGCAGCAATGGACAAAATAGTGTATCAACATCAAACTTCACGCCGCATTGTAATCCGAATCATTTCATCCCATCGAATCAATGGAGCAATGCACAAAATGGTACTTCGACTTACTCAAATTTCACTAACCCAAAACTCCACCAGAATCCGAACTCCAACCAGAGTAATTCGCAAAATGGACAGAACGATGGGCAAATCAATCCATCAACATTGACCGGTAACGTTAATTCCTTTCTCAACCAAACGAAATCCAAAGCTCTGTTAGCAACTGCATTACTTAAGGTTTTTACTGCAAATGGAGTACCCCACGTTGTTAGGGCATTGATAGATCCGGGATCGGAAGCCACATTCGTAACCGAAAATATTGCACAGCTTCTTAACTTAAGAAAACAGAAAACATTTGCGGATGTAAAGGGTTTAGGGCAAATGTCAACAGGTACCTCAAACTTTATGGTTGATCTAACTCTGTTTTCATTCAACAGTCCCTCCTTTTGTCTTGATGTTAGAGCGTTTGTCTTCTCCCAATTGACCTCTATGTTACCAACACATCACCTGTCGACATCTTCTTGGAGTCATTTGGCGAATCTGCCATTGGCAGATCCATCCTTCTTTAAGCCCGGGAAGATTGATATGCTTTTAGGTGCCGATGTTTATGCGGCTATTATCCTTGAAGGTTTAATTCCAGGACAAAATGGCTCCCCAGTCGCACAACAAACAGAGCTAGGATGGATCTTAACCGGAGCAGCTGGCATAAATCCATCGTTGACTTCAGTGACAGTACGAAACCACCACATTACAACAGATGCACAACTCAGGAAATTTTGGGAGATAGAAGAGGATATGGAGACACGCAAGCTAACACAAGAAGAAGAGAAATGTCAGCTACATTATCAAAACACAACAAGGCGAAGAGAAGATGGTAGATATGAGGTAAGGCTACCGTTTAAAAATAATATGCGACCCAACCTTGGCAACTCCAAAAGGGCAGCTATAGCAAGATTCTTCCAAGTTGAAAAACGCCTCAACTCAAACGAGAAACTTAAGCAAGCATACACATCTTGCATTAATGAATACGATATATTCAAACATATGACAGAAGTTACAACAGATGTCGACCTGGAGAATGGAGGCCATTATTTCCTTCCTCACCACGCTGTATTTAAAGAATCAAGCTCGACAACCAAACTTCGAGTAGTCTTTGATGCGTCCTGCCTAACATCCACGGGAATTTCATTAAATGATCACCTCATGGTTGGTCCACGATTGCAGGTGGATATTATTGATCTAATAGCGCAGTGGAGGAAGTTTAAAGTGGTATTCGCAGCGGACATCAGTATGATGTATCGACAGATATGGATAGCACAAGAGGATACTCCTTACCAGCTCATTCTGTGGCGGTCAAGAAGCGACGAACGCATAAGGACGTATACTCTCAACACAGTAACATTCGGAACAGCGTCAGCCCCATATCTAGCTGTACGGACCTTGCAGCAGCTAGCGATGGACGTCGAAAATTCGAAGCCTCATGTAACGAAAGCAATCATGGAGGGCTTTTACGTAGACGACTTCATATATGGAGCAGACGACGAAGAAGATGCCATCAAGATACAATCTGATGTTATATCGACATTGAAGTCTGCTGGTTTTCCGTTGCGCAAATGGGCCAGCAACTCAACAACAATTTTAGAACAGATACCTGAAAGGAAAAGAGAAGTGGATCTACCTTTAAAATTTGATTCACAGGATGCTATTAAGACGTTAGGCATCCAATGGCATCCTGCAAAGGATACATTTACATTTAAAATAAATATACCTAAGGCAAATAAACACACAAAGCGGTCAGTACTTGCCGATA
This sequence comes from Volucella zonaria, assembly GCA_963966105.1. Taxonomy (NCBI): domain Eukaryota; kingdom Metazoa; phylum Arthropoda; class Insecta; order Diptera; family Syrphidae; genus Volucella; species Volucella zonaria. The sequence continues at coordinate 94,347,343 of OZ014530.1, read as the reverse complement.
TAGCACGCCTGTTTGATCCTCTGGGATGGATTTCACCGTGCGTCATCAAAGCAAAACTGATTTTGCAGCAGCTTTGGGTCAATGCATTGTCCTGGGACTCCAACATATCAATGGACATAGAAGGACCGTGGGTAGAACTCCGAGCTGGTCTTCAAAAACTAAACAGGCTGGAGATTCCTCGTTGGATAGCAAGTGAAGAATCATCACAAGTCGAACTCCACGGTTTTAGTGATGCATCAGAGAAAGCATATGCAGCAGTCACATACGCACGAGTGATATCAAATGGACAGGAGAGAATACACTTATTGGCATCGAAAACCAGAGTGGCTCCAGTAAAAAATATATCCTTACCACGACTGGAACTCTGTGCTGCATTATTACTGTCAAAGCTCCTGAATAGAATGTCAACTGCCATGCAATTCCAAAAACTGGAGATATTTGCGTGGTCGGATTCCATGATAACCTTGGCATGGATAAAAGGAAATCCAGCCACTCGCACCACATTTGTAGCCAATAGGATCACTGAAATTCAAACGCTCACAAACAAAGATATCTGGCGACATGTAGGCAGCAAAGATAATCCAGCAGACCTCGGGTCTCGGGGACTGTCTCCCGAAGAGTTGATCGGCAGCAAACTGTGGTGGCATGGTCCACAGTTTCTCAAGGGTTTTGTATCGAGTACTTTACCAACAACAAATCTATTGGAAACAGAAGAGGAAACAAGAAAGGAAGCAAGGCAGTGCTTCTGCACTACAATCGCTAATACATTTTTTCAAAATTGTTCTACTCTTAAACGATTAGTACGCAGCACGGCAATTTGGCGACGATACCTTGAAAACGTTCGAAATAAGCAAGGAAGAAGGCCACTGGATACTTATCCAATCACTGCAGATGAACTGATGTCATCTCACTATCAGCTTATTAAAATTGTACAAAGGGAGCTATTTAAAGAAGAGATTAACGCCCTGAAGGTCAATCGACCCATACCAAGAACAAGTTCACTTAAAACCCTTAACCCCTTTCTTGACGAGAGAGAAATTCTTCGTGTTGGGGGCAGATTATCAAATTCACCACTCCCGTTTCAGCAACGACACCCAATAATACTGAAAGAAAGCCACTACTTCTCAAAATTGCTGGTAGCAGATGCCCATCAACGAACCCTGCATGGTGGTCAGCAGATGATGATGGCTGATATCCGAAGCATTTATTGGATAACGAAGTTAAAGGGTCTTGTCAAGTCAACAATTCATAAATGCGTTCGGTGTCATCGCTACAACGCGAAAATGCAGGAGCAGTTAATGGGAAATCTTCCATTGGAGCGCGTAAGTGTGTCGCGACCATTTCACAACACAGGCGTTGACTATGCTGGACCTGTCGAAATTAAAATGTGGAAGGGAAGATGCAACAGGATGACCAAAGGATATATTGGCATTTTTATCTGTCTTGCGACAAAGGCAATCCACATTGAGTTAGTCAGCGATTTAAGCGCAGCAGCATTCATCGCAGCCTTTAAGCGATTTGTGGCTAGACGAGGAAATTGTGCGAATGTGTTCAGCGACTGTGGTACCAACTTCAAGGGCGCTAACAATGAGCTGAGGAAGGACAGCAAATTCATAACGTCTGAATGGTCAACTGAAGTTGCAACAAAGCTTGCATCGTATCAAACGACATGGCATTTCAATCCTCTGTCATCGCCACATTTTGGAGGTCTGTGGGAGGCTGGTGTTAAATCAATCAAACACCACTTAAAACGGATAATTTCATCTTCAAGATTAACTTTCGAGGAATATGCGACACTGCTGGCACAGATCGAGGCATGCCTGAATTCTAGGCCATTATGTCCAATGACGTCAGACCCCGACGATCTGACTGTGTTAACCCCAGGGCATTTCCTCATTGGGACACCACTGCGAATGCTGCCAGACAGGAACTTAACGGAAAAGAACATAAATAACTTGGACAGATGGAGATACCTGCAGCGTCTCATGCAGGAATTTTGGAAGCAATGGAGCACATCCTATCTCCACCTACTTCAACAGCGCCCAAAATGGTTGCAAAAGCAATGTAATATAAATATGGGAGATATTGTTCTCGTTAAGGAAGACAACCTTCCCCCATCCGAATGGCTGCTCGCGCGAGTCATCGATCTACACCCGGGATCGGACGGTCTAACGCGCGTGGTGACCATTAAAACACAAAATTCGATAATGAAACGACCGATCGCAAAAATATCCCCTTTGCCAATATCAAATTAAAAAACTATATACATATATAAATATACAATATATCAAAATAAATGGACTCACCCCCCTAATCCGAGACTATAAACATAAAAAAACGCACCCCTGAACCCCTTAGAACGAAAATAAACCATCAAAATAATAAAAGTCAACTCACCTTTATAACCATCGGGTTAGACTTCACCTCAATCCATTACTTTCAGTGCAATTGATATTTTTTATCTTTTAAATAATTTGCATTTTAAATCTTTACAAACTAATGCCTCGCTTTATTTTTTTCATGGCCATATGCACCTAACCTCAAAAATGCGGATGAGGAAGTGGCTGTGAGAACGAAGCCATCCAACAACATCACAGAAGCAATTCACCAAGAAGAAAGGACGCCAACAACTCGCACAGGAGACATCACAATGCACCAAAACTGGAGGCCGGGAGCATGTTGGTTTCCCAACACAAAACTTAAGGATTTCCACGGAATGCGACGCCGTAAACAATTGACCGAGGATACAGAGAACAAAACCTTAAGCGAAATGTCAAATGCGCCCGATGACAAATTGGCGATGCACCATCGGGCTCTTTTCCATCACATGAGGATGATCTCTTCACAATCAAGGGCACTGTCCTAACCAGTCGCACTAATTACAATGGAAATCGGGCGAATTGTATCCGAAGGAGACCAAGCCAATTCGCAACATATGCGTACTCACTCTCGCACAGTGTGAGCTACCTAAATGGTATAAATAAATATGTAGTAGTTGTAAGAAAATCATGTTTATATAACCCCAACACCAAAGTAAACATTTTCACGGTCAAGTTCAATGACCATATGATTTACAGCTGAGGTGGTAAATACATAATACCACCGAGGTTTCTTGCAAGGAGTAAAATAATTTGAACTTATTCGAATTAAGACCTTTGAATTTAAATAAAGCCAATTTTATAACGTTCAAGAAACGTCACCGTATTTTATTTCCATTTTTTAAGATAATTAACCGTGAAGTGAATCATCTATTCACTATTGCTGAGACGCCATCTCCAGCATAATTTCTCGACGTTCCCCGCGAAGAGAACAAGCTCTGTTGGAAAACTTTATATGAACCGAATTATTAATGAGGATCATTTCGTTACTATAAATCGGCTCTACTTACCACGCATACCTAGCATGCCAGAGTATCAACATTATAGCCCCCTAGTAGTCATTGTCTTTATTATTTTGTTGTTCCAAAATATTTTTTGGTGATAAAAAACATTACAGGTAAATCATTTTAAGTGTTTTATTGGTGGTTATGTCGTGAATTAAAACGAATGTTTTTTTCAATTAAAAATAAAAATAAAAACTGGTTTGACATAAACAATTTGACGGTGGCGCTACAGTCCGATGTGAAGGTGGGCCTAAACCAAAACGCTTTCCTAGCAAGCACGATCTTCCGCCGTCTTTCTCAAGTACCGCGCTCCAAGTTGAGGTCGCCTTCTACTTTCATGCGCCACCTTAGAGTCAGTCGTCCTTTGATGCGCCGTCCTCCGTGGTTAGAATCGAAGACTCTTTGCTCCGAAGGTGTTGTGTCCATCCGATAAATACGGCCTAGCCATTTCAGACGTTGGATCCGTATACACCTGGCTAGGCCGCTGTCGTTGTACAGCCCATACAGTTCGTGGTTGAATCTTTTCCCTCGTTCCCCGTCAATCACCAAGATCATCTTTCTTTCGTAAGGGCCAAGTGCTTCATTCACTCATATTATATATATATTATATATATTATACAATAATAAGCCAGATTATATAAAGATATAAAGTCAGATTAGTCTTAGGAGAGAGGGCTCTTTTACTCAAATTCCTCCTGAGCCCAACGAAGCAGCGATTCGATTTCTCCCCTGATGTCATTGCTGCTGTTCTGCCCTCGTTGACTGTAAGGCCCATCTTGGCCGCTTCTGCCCCAATACTCTTAAATTTTTTTCTGAACGTGCAGCTCACGAACAGCTCTCTTCCTTCGATGTCACGTAGTTTTATATGATTCAAATCAGAGATTTGTTTCAGTAAGGGCAGAAGCAGCTCTTTGGAGCCTCAATAATAACATTAACATAGAGAGCTGGAGGCAAAGATAAAATTGTTAGCAATCTCTTGTAATTACAGCTCTTAGATGTCGAATTTTGCTGGTCTTATGTGCTGCTGCTGTGCCAACGATATCCCTATTCGTATCCTATCCGCAAGAATATAATGATCCGAGCCGATGTTTGATCGATGGAAAGTTCGGACATAACAATTTTCGTACCATTGCTGGGCACAGAAGATATACATGTTCCGTCCAGGAGATCATAGAGGCAATCTGCATGGCTACTAGGCCAACAGCGCAACAATCAAGTTCGCAGCAGCGCAACAATCAAGTTCGTAGCGCACTGCTTCAGGAGCCTTATCTGTGTTGCATATGGTTTTGTAATTGCATGTAACAGGATGGGACTATGCCTATTTACCACCAACGGCTATTTGTGGTACAATTTGTCAAATTGTCTCTTTTGTGATTTTTTATCCGCGTTAGAGGAACAACTCTCTCACTCATCAACCATTCTGTCAACTATACATTTCGACTGCAGTTTTGTGTTGGCGAATCTTTTGGTAATCTCACTCATATCCAATCATTCCCGTGATCTCTTCTAACTATCGTATAGGATCCAATTTTCGTCGCATGTCGTCGATACAAAAAAGATCCAAACGGTGTCTAATGGTCAAAGGGATTGCAACTTCCAAACGTTGAAGAATATTCACTGATGTTACGAGGTGGGGTACCTGCTTTTTCAGTTTTTTTTTTACCTTTCCGATTGCTGAAAAGTGACGACTTTTTTAGTTCAGAACCAGTTGTAGCTAAATTTTCCTCAACAGTTGGTGCAAGTTCTTCATTATCATTAACCTCCTTTCGTCTTTGTTTTGTTTTTGAACGAAAAATTTTATTCGCTGAACTTAGTAAACCAGTTTCGGATTGTACCCAGCACGTACCCGACGCGTACCTAAAGCAAGCAGCATTTTGATTGCAACAATTAGTGGAGGTCCTCCAAATGGATACTACTGTCATCCAACAAGTGCGATAGCATGGATCGGACAAAAAAAAAACAAACTTCCATCTACTATTTACCTGAGCTATTTCCACTTCTCTAACTAGGTTTTAGCTGGGATCCGCAAATTAATCCTTAAAACAGTCTTCAACTCGTCTCGAACCTGGAGGCGTGGATTCCAACGTTGGCTTTTTAGTCTATATCCACACTTCAATGTATTGTAATTAAAAGAGGACACGGTTACATCTTCTCCTTCACTCGCATTCTTCGTGTATACATACGTACATACGAGTATATTAAATTTTTGGGAAAATCGCATTATCTCGGAACCTACAAATTCACCATTACCTGGGGCTTACTATTTTCCAGGTATAAGGTGAAATGAATTAATCCCCAATATTATTATTTTTTATTATTACTACAATACAATAAATAATTACTTTCACATTTTCGTTTACCACAGGGTTTTTTCATAACATGAAGCAATGAATCAGATCTCAAAATATCTGTATCCCAAACCCGACCACCGTGTATAATAGCAGATTAGTTTGGACAGCAGTTATTTTCACATCTAGATTAGTTTTGGATTCCCAGTTCGGCGATCTCGAAAATGCCTTAAATTCAATGTACTCGTACATGTACTCGAACGAATACACATCAGCTGAGTTGAAATAGAGCACTTAGTTGAGTCAAATTTTGCGCAAGCACCTTGACGTGCGTGTGTCTCACCTGCGTTGATAACTTTGTGTTAATTACACAAACACAATGAACAGCATTTTGATCATGTTTTCTTTTGGGGAGCGTTCTTCTCTAGGTAGGTAAACCGGTTTTCCAATTATCTCATTCTAACGCAATTTCAACTCAGTATTCATCTACGTGAGCGCTAAATTCGAGTTTAAACTTCAACTTACATAAAACGGAATTTTTCAACCATCCACTTCTATGCCGCCAATTGGTTTGGTGCAAATACTCTACCGACACATCAATTCCGTATTTTGAAATTTCTACTGGTAAACCATCAAAACCGGTGATCTAATAGTTTTCTAACCTATTTTACAAAGAGGCAGTTGCTTGAGCCCATGTAGAGATGCTACTGCAGAAATGATGTTCAGAAGTTCTATCAAAAATATAAATCCATAAGAATGGATATGTAATACTCGTAGCATAGTCACAATTTGGAAATATTATACAATAATACTTCCGCAGATCATTTTACTGGTAATGAAAACATCCATTCTACAGTTAGAGTGAATTATCTAAGATTTGCTAAAACTAAAATTTGCAGTCCTAGAGTTAGAAAATTAAAATAATTCTATTATAACGTTGGCCAAGAGGAATAATTGACTTCGCGAGTGCTGCTAATATCATAATTGTTTTCAAGTCAAAGTAACACACATATGCCACGTGACAAATTTTTCGATGACAGACGTAAAACTTAAATAAATTGGTTCTTTTGTACCAATCTCTTGAGAGGGGATGTGTATTAAATGTATGCATGTAGCAGCTTTTATACTCGCTTACGTAAGAGTATGCATATATTCGTACGTATTTATGTACGAGCGTATATAGTTATTATGTTTACATATGGACTAGTATATATTTAAGCTTAATTAAATATATCGCCAATTCATCAAATAGCCTACAAAAGGTTGAGTAGAAAAAATTTACTTTCAAGGAGTTGAATGCGCTTAAATTCATTCTTCAAGTTAAAGGGTAACTGCCCTGTGTCCATATTAATTTGAAAATAAAAAGTATTTTTAGAATGACTACATAAGGTCAAGCAAATTGTAGTTGCGATCGAAAATTTTCAAACATGATAAAGCTTTGTTTCGAAATCTTTGCGTAAGTTCTTAAAATAAAATCAATATTTTGTTAATTTTAATTAATGATAAGAAATTAGGAAGCTAGCTTTAATGTAACAGTTTTGATTTAGCATTTAATAAGATACACACTTTCACACACTCATATCATATCATATGCACGATACAAGCTGTCTACTAGATACATTTTTTTTTTAAAAAGTCACGCATATGGCCATATGCATGTGTACAAATATTTGTCATCTGTCATTGAAAGCTATTTTGCTTATCTATATTTGTTTACGTTGTTATTTGAATCACTGTTTCTCGTACAAACATTTTGTGTATGTATTAAATTAATTAGTTTCTTGTGACTTAATTACTACAAATTCCTTACATTCTCTAAACTATACATATATATATGTAACATATATATTAAGTGTATTGTGATTTGGCTTATGGTTGTCTACCGGACTGACAATACTTTATACAGGGTGTAGAAGAAGTAAAAAATATACGAGTATGATTTATTTTTCCAATAAATATCGAATGGAATGAAAATTTAAATTAAATTTAAAAAAGTTTATTTTATGTTGTTTTTTTTTTACATTATGTACGAAAAAAATGTGTTAAATAAGAACCGTTTTCTCGAATGAAAAAATCTGCTCTTTTTATGACATTTCCCTCAACTTTATGGGGTGTTTTTTGCCATGTAAAACTTCGTGAATGTTTCGCTGTGATTGTTGCAAGTTTTTTTTGGCATATTCATGCACACTTTTTCCTTGAGATAGCCCCACAAAAAAAAAAAAACAAAATGGGGAAGTCAACTCAGATTGCTGCATTTACACGTGATGTATGGGCTATTGCGCCATCTTGCTGAAATCATACATCGACATTTGGTGACAGTTGAGGATATAAAAAAATGTTGAAGCATTGCCCTATATTTCCAATTTATTTTTAGGCTGTCACCTCGATCGTGGAAATGTGCTTCATCGGTCTTGATTAAATTTGGGAAAAAGTTTTCGTCATGCTCAACGAGACTTAAAACTGCTCTTCCGTATTCCAAGCGTAAAGTCAGGCCCACAGGCCCACAGGCCCACAGGCCCACAGGCCCACAGGCCCACAGGCCCACAGGCCCACAGGCCCACAGGCCCACAGGCCCACAGGCCCACAGGCCCACAGGCCCACAGGCCCACAGGCCCACAGGCCCACAGGCCCACAGGCCCACAGGCCCACAGGCCCACAGGCCCACAGGCCCACAGGCCCACAGGCCCAGGTCCAAGTCTCTTGTATGCACGTTGAGTATTAATTATTGAACGTTGAGTATTAATTATTATATTCCAGGAGTGAAAAAACATTCTCAGCTTTTTGCGTAATTGAGTAGCATTCCATTTTTTATATCTCTCAAGTATGCTTTTTCTTCTACATTGCTATCTTGCATATGTACTATGACTTTGCATCGTTTAAAATCTATTTATTATGCTTTAGTAGGATTCTGAGTATTATTTTTAAACGTTTATGCTTAATGAAACTTGCTTTATTTTATATTAAACTTTTAAGTATAACTTCATCATCACTCATCGTCTTAATTTTCATTATACATATAGTCGAAATGTAGCCGAGTTTTATTTTCGGTTTGCTAAGATAGGGAACCCGAGGTGATCTAAATATTTCAGATGACAAAAAAGGTACAAAGTAATTGAGTCACAACCTATTTCTCAGATCCGGTCGGAAGAGTGTATGCCTGTTGAAGGAATCTCAACACAGATTCATCAAAAAGGATATCCTCTTAACTGCGCCAACTATAGACGTATAAATTTCCTTAACATTGTGTGCAAGATCTTATCTGTCATATTGACGTCAACCACCCGATTGGACCCTATCAGTGTGGTCTTAGGTCAGGAAAGTCCAAAATCGAATAAATTTTCGCACCCCGACAGATGCTGAAAAAAACTCTAGAAGTTACACACCATCTTTTCATTAACATTTATGAGGCGAGATATAGAGACATGTCTAATTTTTTCACAGCTGTCAAACTCATCCGTCTGTGCAGAATAACGATTTAGAAAGTTCGCTCTCTCCATCGAGGTGGGTAACGACGTAACTGAGACCTTTAATGTCAAAAAAACGTTTTAGACAAGGTGACGCACTGTCATGTGACCTCTTTAATATCATATTTGAAAGAATTGTGTGCAACTCACAAGTCAAAACCAAAAGCCCAATCTTTCAGAATATGTGCAACTATGATACTAGCGTACTTCGATGATATCGACATAATTGGCTGAACTCAGAAGGGAGTCGCTGGTGCGTTCGCTAGTATTGAAACGGAAGCTTCCAAAATGAGTTTAGTGGTAAATGAAGGTCATACAAATAATATGTATATGCTGGCAACAAGAAGAGACACATGGCACACAACGAATTGGACAGAACGTCATACTCGAAAGCTATAATTTCGAAGCAGTAAGGGACTTTTGCTACCTCGGATCGGCTATCAATTCTGCCAACAACCTCATAGTAGAATTAAAACGAACAATCACTCTTCTTTGGGTTAAAAGAACCCTATCTCGAAGAACTAATGAGACCCTATATGAGGTCTTGATCATGCTAGACTTTATCTAAACTGCATTAATATATCCCCTGTCGTTTCGCGTACGTAAGATATTCGGTCCTGATTGTGTTGACCAAGTTGAAGGGGACCTCAGGTGACTTGCCCTGCGGAACTGGAGAGAGTTAGCTAAGGATCGAGCTAACTGGAGAGACTTGTTAGTTGAGTCAAATATTCACTCCGAACTATAGCGCCACCTATGTAAATCGAAATGTTCTTGCTGTTCATAGGTGGTACACCAGGCTCTAAATGTAACATAATTAGCCATGTTAATTGTTTGTATTACTTATATCGACATACTATGCTTGATGAACTTTGCTTTACTAGTTTATGGGTCGCGCAAAAATGGTTGTATCGTTAATGTAAGTTAACTAGAGCCGCGTAAGCTATTAAAGATATGTATCTCAAGTAGAGGGATTAGTTTTCTGTCATTACATTGTATTGTAGCAGATATCCGAAAGTATCGTGACTTCGTCGACTTTTTCTTTTATTTATAATTTCGAATAAAACGTATATATGTAAATATATACAATTTAATAGTTACGATATTGATGGGTGGTCAAAGAATTACATTTTAAAAATATGGTAGAGTCACAAAATCTTTTTTTTTTATAAAAAAATTGGAATGGTTTATGGATGGGAGGTTCACTTAAGGGTTTCCGTTCAAAGCAGAGAATTGTAAATATGTAACAGGACAGAATTTTATTAATACCAATATTGTGCTCGTGATTTCATGATCTTTAACGCTGGGGTAATATATTTTCTGTAATTAATCATTCCTTACATACCTTCGTATTTGAGTGTAGATTTTGATTTTCTTTCAAATTTCCTTAGGCAATAAATTGGAACCATTGCTGGTCCCAATTTACATAGATTTACTTAAACAATTGAATGATAACTTCTTTTGGTGGAAGCAGCGTTATGGGTATTTGAGCTAGTTACATATTTATTTTAAAAGAAATTATGTTTCGCAATCATTTTAGCAATAACTTTCTGCGCTTCGATTTTTAATTATAATTGGATTTGGTTATACTTTACAGGAGTTTACATAACTATTAAAGGCGTTGCGAAAGTACGATGGTCAGAACGAAAAAGCCGCCACAATCACCACACCAACAAAACCGAACACTACACTGTGGAATTTCGAGGGGAGCAGCAGTACTTAAATTCACGAACGGCGGTTGAGGGTGAAATGGATTATCCAGCTGGAACACATGAATATACTTTTTCTTCACCGTTACCAGTTCAAATCCCTTCGTCGATTTCCGGCGAATACGGACATGTTTCTTATGAAGTTGAACTAAAACTCGATCGCCCATACCGTCCAGAAAATGTATACACAAATTGTTTTACTGTCATCCGGCCATTGAATCTTAATTTTGATCCTGCTTTTGCGGTAAGTAGCTTTGATTGCTTATGAACCGAAACAAATGTAATTTAGTTAAAATTCTTACAGCAATCAATAACAGATGAAGAGCAAAAGTATTTTTGCTGCTTATGCTGTAAATCGGGACCAATGAATTCAGAATTACGCACCGAATTTTCCGGATATGCACCCGGCCAGACAATTAATTTTACAGTTATGATTGAGAACGAAGCGAATAAGGATATTGACGAGTGTTCTGTGGAGCTTGTACAAAATATTGCTTTTAAAAGTCAAACTCCAGAGCATAAAACAAAAACTGTTAAAGAAGTTATCGCTACAGTTAATTTGGAAGGTGCTAATCGATTTTCAAAAAAACTTCATAAAGGATCAATTGAGATTCCACCTCTGCCACCAACAACTGTCGGGTCAGCAGAGATAATAGAGGTTACGTATGCATTGGAAGCTGAAATTGAAAGTGGGCTTTGTAGCAGTAACGAAGAATTGGAAGTGGGTGTTACTATAGGCACAGTTCCATTAGCTGTTAGTGCAACTAACCCGAACAGCATTATAACTGTCCAACCAACAGCACCATTTTGTGACTCAAATGGGGATGAGACTGATAAGCCACCGCAGTATGGATCAATTGGTAAAAGTAAATAGCACTATTTATGTTGAATGTTTATAAAAAATTCTTCTCTTCCTTAGTTCCGCCGTCGTTTGAGGAAGCTATAGGCATGAATAAACCTTTTGTCGACATTGAGGTTGACGAAAATCGTGTTCTGGACCCATATGTGCCAAAATACCCCGTTTATCATAACTTTGCAAATCCGACAACATCTGGAAGTGAGGGGAAATATTTAACTAATGAATCTCAGCCAACAACGTTGCATCAAGCAGCATCTTCAAATGACCAAATATCAGCACCTGAAGTACCTCTTCCGTCAGCGCCTGCAGCACAACCAACGACTCCACCGTATCCTGTGGATAGTTTATGTGGAATGCCTACTCCCGGATCTCCAACGGCGTTTGAAAACTCTTGTAATTCTCATACGAATAAGGATGGTCCTAATCTTGGCTGGCGTTCATAATGTAAATATTCGTGATTTACTTCGAATAAATATACTCAGGACTTATCTAGGCTAAGATGTTTTATATATGTTTTGCATATACGAGTACATATATATTTTTACAAGAACTTTATACCAAATAATAACGAAGTAATCGAAAATGCACTTCCATACTCCGTATAATGAGGGCTTTAAAAAAGTGTAAAAATATGTTAATATTTTTAAAGAGTTACGAGCTTGAAATGCATTTACAGCTAAACTTAAAATAGCTTTTAATAAGTTTACTCCAACATTTTTTTAACTGTGTGATTTTTCTTGTGAACTGGGTCGTATTCACTACTAGGAATTTTAAAGTTAAGTCAGAGTACAATCTCAGACTCAAATAAAATTTTCATATTTGAAAAATTTTTTTAAAATCACTTTCGTTGTAATTTAAATTTGGTCAGAAACTTTAATATCCATCAGTTCTACTTACATACATATGGTATGTACTTAAAAATATAACAGCGAATCTGGAGCCGAATCGCAGCAAACCCGATCTATGTTCCCATAGCCCATACAAATCATCTTTAAACCTGATCCATCTATGGTATTTTAATATGTTTATTAAAAGGAATGCAAAATAATTGAACCTGAACTAAGAAAGGAGAAGAATGTTTGCCCGCTCTGCCTGTACTTGCATCCACAAGTCGTTGGATCTTTGGAGCATTATCATAATGAGCTAGCATACTTTTAGCAATAGCTAAAATCGATTAAAATCGCGGCTTTATGCTGGTTACTTAAGAGTAGTAGCACTCCAGGATAGTTTTGGGCCATTTTCGCGATGTGTTTGGGGTAGCTGCCTTATTGGAAAACTACTTTTCAACAGGATTAGCGCATTCATCAAAAAATTCTGGTAAATTATTTGGTAGAATAAGGAGGTATTGTTCATCATGCATTATCCCTTCAATTTTAATCAACGGACTGACGTTCCACCACGTAAAGCAGCCCCTCATCATCAAACTTGCCGATATATTAATACTCACTGGAATCGATTGTATTTTGTCTTATCTAACCAACTTATTAGCTTCCACAGTCCAATTGGTATACTTTTCGCAGAACTTATGGCATCCGATTATAGAATTGTCGGATAAAGTTAACTTTTTTTTTAATTGAAGCATTTGGCAGCAGCTTTGGGCATTTTTCAGTCCTTGTTTTCCACCAAGCGTTCCGTTAAGCGGGCATCGACATCTTTTCAAAGCCTTGTTCGGCACCAAAAGAATAGTGGGTTGGATAGAACAAAGTATAAGGTAGGGCATGAGCAGCAGCAGTGAAAACTTTGTGTCGGGAGTTAGAAGACGTACGCTTACGATAACACGGCGATAACCCAACTTATGTAAGATGTAAAATTGCAGCACATCGAAGAACAAGCTCGAAAGAGACTCAATCGCCCAAGTATTGTATATAAAAAAAGAGGAGCGACATTTACTATTGAATACAGCGAATTCTACATTAGAATGAAAGAGCATTGAAACGTGTTACTTAATGGTGCATTTCTGCGAAGTAAAATGTCCTCTGCGATCATATATGAGAAAGAAACAAGAGAAAGAGTGACGAAGAGGGGCAAAACTTTTTTAAATTAAAATTTAGCTTTAAGTTGGAACAGCAAAGACCGAGGGATGCACGCCTGAGAGGGTGCTTAGTCTCTAGTTTGCGAACTTGGAATACCGGGCTACATTTGAATTAAATCTCCAGTCTTCCTCTTAACAAAATGGGATCTGCTATTAGATGACATTCCTATCCCAATTACCCGTCGGAATCAAAATATCAAAATTGATCCAATAGAAGATTTAATAATAGAGACTGATGCCTCTTTAAAATCATCAACGGGACCCACCTATGCTACCTCCAGCAGAAACTGTCGATGTGACGTCTGCTGCCAACACTGACGCTAAAAAGAGAAGCGATAAAGGAAATGCGATCCTTCTGAGCGAATCAGACTCAGACACTCTGTGCGAAAACACAATCATTAAACTAAGACCATCACAGAGAAGACGGTTCAAACAAGCCTTGAAACAAAGTAGCTCTAGGGAATGTGCTCTAGAGATTGCCACTGCCAAAAACGGCACAGAGGCTAAACGAACCCGATCCGACGACTCCGCTCGTATGAAGCTAAGAGATTCCGAATAGGAAATGCTATACCGATAAGGCCGTGTCAGGGTTGGTGTAGGACCATATGCCCGTAAAATTCAATATAGGATGTAATTTTTGACAAAGCCAAACTAGACGCACAAACTGGAGAACTTTTCGAGACAATCTCGCTATCTATGCTGACTCACTGCCTTCGTCTCTGTGGTCCATTGGGCACGTGAAAGAGGCGTTGAAATTATTTTTTCATCGTGTAAATGCAGTTGCAAATTGAAACGTAATATGGTTAAAAGGTGTCTACTATGTGGAATCCTGAACTTGAGCAACCCAGCAAAATGGTGAGAAGAAATTTTAACAAACGCAAACACACCGGAAATTGGGAAATTTACAAGTCCGCTTTAACCAACTTCAATAAAGAATTAATAATGTCCAAGAAAGCCTCCTGGAGAAAAAGTAGTGAGAACCTTGAAAAACCGTCAAAAATCGAGCGCCTCCAAAATTTTCTTCAAAGGACCGTTCAAATAGCTTAGGTCTGTTAGAAAAAGTAGATGATACTGTCACAGCTAGTAGAGAGGAAACTCTAAAAATGCTACTAAGTTTCATTTTCCAGACTCGACGCTTTTAAACAACACACAGTATGCCAATTCTAAAGCCACAATCATCTCCCACAACAATAGAATTAATAGCCTATCTCGAAATACGTTTAGTTTCCTCTTGCACTAAAGGGTGTAAGCCTAGGTAAAAGTTATATAGTAAATAAATGAAATGAAAATATATATATAATATATGTATATAATAAACTCCGAATAATTCCAACGGTTTTTATAGAGAATTGTTGTGTTCGTATGAAAAATTTTGCCATTTCCAAAAAAATATTGAGCGTGTGTAGGTAAGTCTTGTACTGTAGCATTCTGAAGTTTTCTAAGTTTTTAAAATAAAGTTAAGCGATCCAGTTTAAGAGCTTTTTCAATTGTGTAGATTTCTAAACTTAAAGAAAAGGAAGTAGATATCGTAGGGGTAATCCATATGAAGTACGCAAGTATGATACTATTGTCCATTAAATTCGTCTGCTGTCTTCTGATATTGTTGACTCATAAAGCTATTTTACATATGTTTTTTTCAGTCAAAGGAGCGTGCGAAATTTCCAGATGTATCACAAAACAGTCTACAAAACCTTCTCGTAGCTAATAAAATAGTTGGTAAGGCAAAACCCTTATGTGAAACATCAGCAATATTTTCTCTGACATCAAGGGTTGAAACTTTGTGCTGGCCTTTCTAAAATTATCTTCAATACCATTTTAGTAATACTTAAATATGAAAGTTACAATATGAGACTTTTGTCACAATTTAAGTTAATAACTATACGAATTTCCTCGGTTATATTGATTTATCAAAGTTAAAGTTTAAGAATTCAAAATTGAAAAATTAGTCCAAACAAGCAAGTCACAGAAAAGAAAAAAAAAACTTTTATCAAAAATTAGAATAATCATTTAACGAGGAAAAAACTGCGGTAATGTTAGTTTTTGGAGATTTTAGCGTTTAATTAAAACTACAAAAAGCCATAAAAATTCAACAGATATATTAGTTGTGGTTAGTTATTAATTTTACATACCCGATTCTATAGAATAATTTATTTTATCAAATCACACACCTTTAGTTGGAGAACCAAAACAATTTTTTGAACGTAAGTCTTTTTTTTTGAAAAATCAACAAACTTGTATTCTCAAAGCAAGCCAGAAAGACACCGCAACATTTCCAGCGTCCTATTTGGTAGCTCTAATGGTGACCAGGGAGTCGAAGACCCACACGATAGCAAAAAATCTAATTTTACCCGCTGCTATTGATATGGACAATGTTATGATAGGTCCAGAAAAAGCGAAAAAATTAAAAAGTGTTCCACTTTCAAATGACACCATATCAAATGCGATCTGTTAATTAAGGAAGACATGATATTTTGCAAATCGATTACAGGACAAGGACTTTCTGAAGTGTTTATTAAGGTAACGTGAAATGAAAAACTGGACTTGAGTAAATGTATTTCCGTGTGTTCTGATGCTGCAAAAGCAATAACAGGAAAAAACGGTGGATTGGTAGTAAAATTAAAAGAACTGATGCCAGACAATTTGAAAGATGTTTTGTCTGAAACTGTAAAAATAGTAAATTATATAAAAAATCGACTATTGCAGTGTAGATTGTTTGCCATATTATGTGAAAAAATGGGCTCCAAGTACAAGTCTCTGCTTTTTCATACTGAAGTTAGGTGGTTGTCACGCGGAAAAGTTTTGACACGAGTTTTTGAATTGCGAGATGAATTGAAAATCTTTTCCAAAGATCAGAACAACACATTTTCGGCATTTCTTCAAGATAACGAGATACTCAAGATACTCTTGGCTTACTTGAGTGGTATATTTTCACATTTAAATGAGTTGAATATTAGGTTACAAGGCCGTGTAAAAAATATTTTAACAATGAAAGACAAAGTTAATGCGTTTATTAAAAATCTTGATATTTGGATCATTCGTCTGGAAAAAGGGAATTTTGATGCTTTTGATTTAACTGCTCCTTACACCGAAAAACACATTAATTCAGAAAACCCTATTTTCGATCGGGTTTTGGACACCATAAAAACACATATAATGGAATTGAAAATTCAGTTTTTGGATTATTCCCCAGATAATAACGATGACTTATCGAATAGATGGGTTCTTAACACGTTGACTGCCAACTACGAGTATACTCATAGGAAGGCGCCTGGTTCAGTACGCTGCCTACAAGTATACTCGTACTTGGTAGATGATTTTTCATTTGTGATTTTTTCCGTAGTCTACAGAGCTAGACTCTATAATTTTTTTGTGGCAATGGAAATAATCCCGATCATGAGAAATAAGCCTCTACACTTCCAATTGTTCACCTTTTTTCAAATTTGAAATTGCAATAAGCATAATAGTGCAATAATGCATAAAATCTCAATATGTATTTCATAGAGAAACAGAGTTGACGTACGGCGTATGCACTTGTAAAACTGCCGTGGCTATCAACGTGTTAAGCCTATTGCAGCTGCCAAATTACCTATTGAAATTCACAACCAACTCGTAGAGTTATCAGCTGGTAAAACATAATATTTAGAATTTTCATCTTAGGATTTATATAAGTTTTGGCTTGCTCGGCGAAATGAATTCAAAGGCTTAGTAACAGAGGCATTGAAAACATGGATTCCATTTGCCAGTTCTTATCTGCGTGAAAAAGGTTTCTCTTTCATGGTGGTAATAAAAACCAAGTACAGAAATCATTTGATATCACTGGAAAATAATTTACTTTTGTGTGTTTCACATGTTGATCCACAAATAGAAAAACTTTTAAATATGAAACAAATACAACCATCTCATTAATTTATTATAAAAATTTTATTTGTTCTTCTTAATGTGTATTGTGTATATTTATTTTTGTTATTTTTTGCTGTTTATTAAAAAAATATGAATAGAAATTTTTTTTTCTTCCAATAAGCGTTTGATTATTTTAACCGCCGCGATCCCCTGGCTTTGGGATCACGACCCATAGGTTGAGAAACGCTCTTCCGGTGAGACTAAAACTGCTGTCTCAACCGTCAAAGGTTGTGCACAAGAAAGCATTCTCTCACCGCTCTTATGATTGCTGGTCATTGATGACTTACTAGTAGATCTTAGTAATCTCGGCTATCGAAAAATAGGATATTCCGATGACTTAGTAATAGTAGTGTAGGTTAAACACCCTAAAGACGTTTGCTACACGATGAAGACTACTCACGACTGGTGCGTTGGACAAAAACTCTCAACCACACCCAGTAAAGCTATACTCTTTACTCGTAAAAGAAATTTGAGCCTAGGCCAGATCCCACTTAATGGTACAGTAACTGTGTATTACAACGAAGTAAAATATCTAAGAATATTTCTCGATCAAAACCTAAATTAGAGTTCACATATTAATAACGAAATTACCAAAGCGACTAAAGCAATGTGGGCTTGCCGTCATATATACGGTAAGACATGGGGACCAACCCCAAAGGTCAATCGTTGAATATATACAATGATGATACGACCGATCATCGACTACTTATCAGTAGTAGAGAACTCTGCCATACAAAAGCTGCAGCGGTTACAAACACTTGCATGCCCCGGCATGCCCCGGTTAGATGGGTGGTCGTGGCTCAAGTGGTAGTGTGTTGGCTTCCCAATCGGAAGATTCGGGGTTCAATACCAGCCGTGAGATCTTGTGAGATGAATGGTTGCCTAAATATAACACCAAGTCCAATTTACACTAGTAATTTGTCTCCCCATTAAATGTTGGATGCCACCCATGGAGCGAAATAACCACTGAGCCCAAAAATCTTTCTCTCTCTCTCTCTATCCAATTTTCCGAAAAACTTAACACGTGCTCCGGCATTTTAAGAGTAATAATACCCTCTTGAGTGTTAAGTTCTTTAAAAAAAAAAAAAAAAAAAAAATAGCCGGCGGAATGCACACATGCCCCACTACAGCTTTAGAAGCCTTAATTCGTTGAACACCGCTATAAAATCACCGAGCTCGGCATGATCCGCGGGGTAAAGCGGTAATAAATCGAGAAGCATGGAACTACAAAATCCCCACCTCCAACCTTAAAGATATCAAGTGGTATACGGATGAGTCCGGGATGGGCCGATGGATAGGTGCTGCTGTAGTTGGTCATACAGCGGGTCAATAAGTCCGACTGACTTTTGGATTAAAACACAGATTTTTTGATAAAAAAATAATTTTATTTTTCAACGTAGTCTCCCTTGAGCTCTATACACTTTGTCCAACGCTTCTCCAATTTTTTTATCCCTTCCAAAAAAAATGATTTGTCGAGGTCCTCAAAATAGGCCTTTGTTTGCGAGATGACTTCATCATTGGAGTCAAATCTTTTTCCACCAAGCCATTTCTTCAGGTTTGGGAACAAGAAGTAGTCGCTCGGAGCCAAATCTGGAGAATAGGATGGATGAGAGAGCAATTCATAGCCCAATTCATGGATTTTTGCCATGGCAACTGCACATGTGTGCACCCTTGCATTGTCTTGGTGGAAAAGAACTTTTTTCTTGGCCAAATGAGGTCGTTTTTTTTTCAAATCGTCATTGAATCGGTCCAATAAGTTGGCATAATATTCCCCATTCATTGTTCTTCCCTTTTGAAGGTAGTCAATGTGGATTATCCCGCGTGCATCCCAAAAAACCGTTGCCATAACTTTATTGGCTGACAAACCCACCTTGGCCTTGGCGCCGATTCACCCTTAGAAACCCACTGTTTTGACTGTTGTTTGTTCTCTGGTGTGTTGTGATGGATCCATGTTTCGTCCACGGTTACAAAACGGCGCAAAAACTCCTCCATATTGCGATTAAACAACGCCAAACCTTCCTGTGAAGTTGTTACACGATTGCGTTTGTGGTCGACTGTGAGCAAACGCGGCACCCATCTTGCGGAAAGCTTTCTCATGCCCAAGTGATCATTCAAAATTGAAACCACTGAGCCATGCGAGATCCCTATGGCTTCCACAATCTCTCGCACTTTCAATCTTCGGTCGGCCAACACCATATCGTGAATTTTTTCGATTGTTTCGGGTGTAGAGACCTCAACTGGGCGTCCAGGACGTTCGGCATCTTCAGTGCTTGTACGGCCACAACGAAATTCAGTAAACCACTTTTTTACCATTGAAATCGATGGTGCAGAGTCCCCATAGTATTTATCAAGCTTAGCCTTGGTCTCGGTAATGGTTTTTTTCGCAAGAAATAATGCTTAATAAGCACACGAAATTCACTTGTTTCCATTTTCTCCTCAAATTAGTGAGTAGTCTGATAAAAATAGCTGTCAAACACAAACTAACTGACGCAGCAAGTTTAAATTTTGACAGGAGTCAACTGACAGATGCCTGTTGACAGGAGCAGTGTTGCTGTTTCAGTAAAGAGGTCAGAAATTCACGGACTTATTGACCCGGCCGTAACACCAGAATTTTGCAACCAATGGGGACAGTCAAGCAGCCATTAAAACGCTAGGCTCAAACCTCAGCCAACCACTGCTTCAACATACTACAAGATCTCTCCCATAAGAACAAAGTAAAACTTTGGGGGTGCCTTTTCTGGTCATAAATATACTGTCGGAAATAAAACAGCCGAAGAACTGGGTAGAAACGATTCGGCTGATTCTTTCATCGGCCCTGAGCCGTTCTGCAACATTCCTAATTCAACAATTAACTCAACAATAAAGAGTTGGGAGAACAAAATTTGTATGTCCCATTGGGAAAACATCCCATTGCTTCGCCAGGCTAAAAGAGCTATCAAACCTTTCCGCAAAAACTCTGAAGAATCCCTTCAACTCAAAAGGGATGATATCAGAAGAATGGTTGGATTTTTAACCGGCACTACCTCGGAGACCACCTACACAAGATATGTAGGTCTTATTCAGGAAACTGAATATCGTTGTGCATGGCTCTAGTGCATTAATGAGACGACACTTTCTCAGAGAAATTTTAATGCTTGATTAAATTCCCAAAATCTCCAGTACGGACATTCTCAATTTCATCAAAAGAATTGAGTCTCTCTGGGCTTCTTAATACTGATTTTGTTGTACAAAAGATCTTTTAGATCGCAGTGGTCCTGCAATTGGCTTATCAGATTCTTAAAAAAAATGGGTGATTAATCAGTACAAAGGTTAGCAGTTTTGCAGACCCTATAGTGGCGGAGTAGCAATACGACAGAGAAATTGCTCAACATCCTCTTCGAATGTTATATTCAGTGTTCTATATCTTTCCTGAGCATATTAATGCTTCCTGTTGCCATTAAAGAATATCTGGCAACTTCTCATTAACTGCCTTGTTTAGCCTTCGTTGTCACGTCTTCTTCGGTAATATTTATAGTACTGGTTAAGCAATTGGTGTTCTAGTTAATTTTCAAATCATGATAATGTGAAGTAAAAGAAGACTTTGAAAAAAAAAATTCATTTACGGATAGTAAATGCAAATAAAAAAAATCACTATCATTCAAGGTATTGAGTTAAATATCAACCATGTAGGACTCCATATCAGAAAAATTAACCAATATATTTTGTATGTTTAACTAATGAATCATGAAGTCTCATTTAGGGTTAGTAAGTAACTTTCTTATGGTTAATATTGTAGGTAAACGAAATGAAAAGCTTTTTATTTGGTTTAATCCTGTATATTTCATTAATTTTAAACTTTCGGGTATGAGCTGGAAATTGTTATTTCTTTAGTCATTTCCATAGTATTTGGCGTCATTTCAATATCTTCATTTATTTCATAATAAAGGTACTTGGGCTTGAATCCACTTGTATCCTTATTTAGACTGTGTTTCTCCTCCTTGCTAAAATTTGCAGTTGACATAAATGTAGCTTCTTGATATGATGATGACCCTTAAGATTAATAAAACAAGATTATGTATGAATATCATATCGTAAGACAAATAAAAATAATCAAATTTACCAGGCGGAGCTGAATTTACTATATCAGTTGGCACATTTCCTGTGTGAACTTCAATTGAGTTTGAACTTAACACAGGTGCAGTAGGCAGAACATCTGTTTGGGTATCAAACGATTTTGAGCTTATAACAGGTACAGATGTTATTGAGTTGGAAGGTACCACACTTTGCGTGTCGTTTATTTGACTTTCTTTCTCGTAAGTGGGATAGTCATCGTTATCGAAAGGGGTTGTCCCAATTAAAACGGGTATTCTAACAACGACTCCCGCATCACCTTTCACTTGAACAACTGAGGCCTCTACTTCATAGCTCAGTTGAAGCACTTTGCAGTCAGTATCACAGGTAGGTGGTAAACTTGGGATTGGAAGTCGTTCAAGTACTTCACGAAGAGGTTCTTTATTGGTTAAACCGATCATAACTTGAACAATGTTGTATCTATCTGTTTTGGTTACCAAACGAGGAACCACTGATGTGTAAGTAACAACCTGATTAAGTGATACAAGGAGATGTTTTAATGGCACTCTGCCCTCATTCAGCAGTCTCGCATATACTGATATCGTTTCACCTGGAACATAACCAGCTTGGGGAAGGTTCACGTACAGAATTATTGGAGTTTTCCAATATTCACAGCAGCATTTCGATTCGTATACTTCCATATCCAGTGGTAACTGTGAAAATAGCAAATTGGTGATTTTACAAAATTCGTTGAAATCAGTCGAGTTCGGGATATTTTACCTTGAGTACTAGACCCTGTGGCCTCAAATCATATGCTCTAATTACGCATAGGGTTTCCGTCAGTACCTCGTCGGCTCTATCCCCATAGTCGATAATGACTTTCAATTGATACCGAATGAAGCCTGATGAACTTTCATATGATGAGGGACTTTTTTCAGGAATAGTGCAGTTGAAAGCGAATGTATAGCTACCGACCGGCATCATCTTTGATGTTGCTAAAATTAATAGAGATTAAAAATATTGGCTTTTAAAGATCGAATAAAATATGATATACCTTCCTCAGAACCGACGAAATATGTAGTCGTGGCTATATAATCCTCTCGACCTTTTACAAGGTTGGGCTTATCAGTTTTTTTTTTAGCAATATCCCATTCACTTTGTGCAAAACCTGATATCTTAAGAGCAATAGCTGTGAAAAAAAATTGGACTAAGTTTACTTTTTCGCAGATAGTTTGTTAATTGAATAAATTATGTTCTGTATGTAGAAAATGAAAGGGAAATCTTCTATTATATCAAGTTAGTCAGTACTAATGCAATAATCAAATTTGAATAACAAAAGGCATTTTCTTGTCACAATATATAATTAAGTCTACCCAAAATAAATAAATAATGAAGAGAAAGAAACTATGTATGTAAATTTAAATTTCTTTCCGACCATTTGATTTAAGTACTCGTACTATCTACAACTCATATGGTATTGGTTTCGATTTTTTTTTTTTAAAGAACTAAACACTCAAGTGAGTATGAATACACTTAGAATGCTGCAGCATGTCTTAAGTGTTTTTGGAAAACGGGATAGAGAGAGTAAGAAAGATATTTGGGCTGAGTGGTTATTACGCTCCATGGATGGAATCCAACATTTAATGGGGAGTCTAAATTCTTAGTGGAAGTTGGCTTCTTGTTGATTTCTAGTCACCTACTTATCTTACTTGATTTTCGTTAACTGAAAAAAATTAATGACTTGCGGGCGAGGCTGGGTTTAGTTCAGTTTAGTTCAGTTTTCATGCATTTTTATTAGACCTCATGAATTAACTCTTACATGCTATACAAAAAAACGCTTAAAAATTAGCTGAAATAACTTAAAAATAATCTTATTATAACTTACTGGCCCCATGCGGGCACTCTAGGCTAAACATAATACTTAATCTATGTCTTTCGACGTTTCTTACAGCCTATTTTGTTCTTTACATTTATTAACACTAAAACTAAGAAAATGGATTTTAATTAAAAAAAACTTAGTGTCTGGACATTTTTTTTGTTATAATATAAAACTTAAAACTAAACCTACAAACTACCTAAAAATAAATCTTAACCTACTTAATCTTACTTAAACTATCCCTTATTTTAGAGTGTGTTACCCACGTCTGTTCTAATATAATTTTTTTTTATTTATTTTTTTGGTTTTGTATTTTTTCCTTAAATCTACTTAATCCTACCTTAAACTATGTAAGCTGGCCATGGCTAATAAAATAGACAGACGACCGACTTTGCTTCACATGAAGCTACCTATTACTTGAGGAATTCGAGTTCCTTCAACTAGCCACCAAAATTGTTGGTGCTGCCGAGCAACATACCAAATGTCGCGACTCCCTACCGCCCTACTGAACCGGAGATTATTCGCACTGCTATGCGCGACGTCTCTGTCGTAGTTGAGTCGTCTGTCCGCAGCTGTCCGAGCGACGTGGAAGATTAGCGGCACCGCAAATCTGTCCTGGATCAGACCTTTCATATCTAGGTAGAGGAACGCTTCTGAAGGAATAAAACCGTCAAAGCGAACTCTCTCATGATACATATAGTTAAGGTAGTAAGCCCCGGAGATCAGGTTGTTCGACGAGGTCATTGCTCTTGCAATGTGCCTTCGAGTCAACTTAATAACAAAATTGTCCACTATTATTAGGTTCGCCCTATTGTATAAGACCTCAATAGGGTAGAATTTTATGTACTCGGACTCTGGTGTTCTGTATAAGCGAAGACAAGTCCGAAGACAAGCCATCTCAAACACCCGAATCTTTTCCAATAAACTTGCTCTCAGGTTGAACCACACGGGACAACCAAATACAAGCATAGGCCGGATAAGGGCCATGTAGCAGATCACCTTCACCCTCGCATCGAGTTGGCTGTTATAAAACAGTCTCTTTGTAAGGCGCAAAAGCAGCTTTGACTCTAGCCAGAGCAACATCTATGTGTTTATTAAAATACAGATATTGGTCTAGCCAGATCCCAAGGTATCTGACTACATTTCGACAAGCAAGTGGCCGTCCGTGCTGTCCCACGATCGAAAACTTTCGCCAATTCTTTCTGCTATCCTTAGAGGCCCCAGACAAAGGCGTCCTAAACAAAATGGTTTCTGACTTCTGAAAGTTGATTTTCAGCTTCCAGTCATCGCAATATCGCTTAATTTTATCGAAGTCACGTTGCAAAAGTATATTGATAACCTCGATCTTTGGACCTGACCTGTACGGCAATTAAGTCGTCTATGGCATGGTGAAGTGAACCTACCAGATCGCTTGTGTAAATGTTGAATAGGATCGGCGAATTTACCGCACCTTGTTGCAGACCGTTTTTAATGTTAAATGTTCCAGCAGAAGTCACATCGCCATTCTTCACGATGAACTGTCTACTGGAGAGCATGTCAAAAAGAATATACGGAAGTGGTTTACTAATGCCCAACCTGTCCAGCTTGAAAAAGAGTCCCTCTAACCATACGGTATCGAAGGCTTTTTCCAAGTCAATCAGGCAGTCACCAGTGCACTGGTTCTTGCCTTTGTTCCATTGGATATCAGAAAGCAGTTTAGAGGCAGCATGAATGATATCATGCCCCGCTTTAAAACCGAATTGATTATACGGAACGATACGAGTATATTTGTCCTCAACCCATTTAGTCAGGACTCTATTGATCACCTTCTCGAAAACCTTCCTGATGTTTGGAAGAAGACTGATGGACTGGAGATTAGCCGAATTGGAGGTGTCTTTATCTCATTTGGGGATGGGCTGTACGACCACGGTGTTCCAATGCGCTGGATAATGGGCATTATTCAATGCATTATTAAACAGGGTGGTATAAATGTCTACCGCTTCTAGTGGGAGATGTCGAAGCACAAGGTTCGGTAATTCATCGGTTCCCACTGATTTCTTACTTATAAGCGGTTCGAAGATCGTTTGAAATGAACGGGGGTAGTACCCTATCGTCGGCGATGACATTATTTGCCATATTCTCGTCATTGAACTGAGTGAAACCCGAGCTCTCGAATCGCCAGTTCACTATTTCATTTCGAAGGTAGAAATTGTGCACAAGGATTCGATTTTCCAGGTCGTGGTTGGGACCAATGATGTCATTCGCCTTGTACACTTCCTGGAAAGTCGCTCCTATAGCCTCTACCTTCTCCTGCGGATCCTCGATCACAAAGAAGTTGTCATCATCAACGGCCTCATTTGGATCGATGCCTGCTGCTATGAGTATTTGTTCGTTGTCCGTCGTTCGGGCGATTTTAAGACACGAAAGGTCGTTCTGATCTTTTCTCCGAAATATTTTATTTATTTGCGGGAACTTATTCGGGTTGCTGGTGTTTACAGCCCGAATTTTATTGTTCCAATACAAACCTACAGAATTTCTGTAATTTTCCTTTACTAACGTTTGGATGTTTTTGATCGACGACTTCATTGTCACGATCCCCGGGTTACGTCTGTCAGTAAACTGTCTGTACAAGGTTTTAAGTCTTGACAGCAGTCTACTTTTATGTCGGTGCAGAGCGTCAATAGTTGCGTTGCGAAATAAGTCTTCGTTGTCAGTATCTTGATACCGAGGTATCGTTTTGTCCATTGTTCATTTGATTGTCTCGTCCATTAGTTTTAAATACCTATCAAGCTCCTCGTTTGATAGATTTCTATTGGACGGTGGGAAGAGCGAATACGAGGAGAGTGCTCTCGTCAGTGTTCTGGAGAAGTGTGTCCAACGCACCCTACTATAATTATAGGAATACCTTTGAACAAACTCGTCCAATTCCGCAATTTCGTTCGGAACTGTTATTTCGGTACTGAGCCCGCAGTGGCCACTTTCATACACAAACGTGCGTAGACAGTTTATGGTATGTTGGTTAGTACATGTCAGGTGTAATCGTGTGTCGAACAGCAAGAGGTCTAAATAGGAACCGCGTCTGGGAAACGACGGACTATCCGTCGCTTTGAGGCCGAGTCGATACATTATACTGTGCTGACCCCACCTATTGAATAGTAGGTTCCCCCTAGTATTTGGTGTATTATTTCCCCAATCTCTATGTTTGGCGTTGAAATCTCCGCCGGTTCCAGCCTTAGGAATCGAAAAGTGTCTCGAGCTCTGAGATGCATAAGGTGGATTGAGTAGCTTTAGGTGCATAAACAGACACCATGTATAACCGCTTTCCTCTACGGAGAGGGATGCACATGACGCATACTTCTAGCACCTGAAACCTACGTACTACACGACTGTATACTCCTTTGAAACGCAGTCCTTTTCTAACAAACATCGCAACACCTCCCCCTTGAATGGAGTTGGGTCAGTTTCTTCATAATAATTTATATCTTCTGTGCCTTATTTTGTGTCTTTTGGTAAGCTTAGTTTCGCTAACCAAAAGCACATCAGGGACTTGGTTTTAAGCAACTTAAACCGTGTGGCTCTTCGTTCGAACCTGAAGCTGAGCCATCTGCCCCTGAATAGAGAGCAAGATAGCCAGCATGTTAGTTCCGGTGCTCTAGTCGCTGTGGCCTGAGAAGCTACCTTTGCTTGTTGTACCGTAGTACCCCTTCCTGCCGCCATTTGGGCGTAGGTAACGTGGGGAGTAACGGCTGGTGTTTGTGCCTGCACGAGTGGACGTTTAACTTCCACTTTCTGCTGCCGAGCCAGCTTTACTCTTTTGATGTATTGGAATTTGGGACAACCCCGATAATTTGCGGTGTGTCCCGTGTTCCTACATAAAGCACAAGAGAGTTGGCTTTTTTCCGACGCTCCGTACTTACCTAGAGAGTATTCCTCTGACTTGTGGTTCTTTCAACACTTCACGCATTGAGGCTGCATTTCGCAGTTCGACGCGGCGTGCCCGAACCTTTGGCAGCGAACACATTGTAACAAATTGTAAAATGTTTTCGCTCCTCTTTAATTTTCCCCAGTGTACAACCTGGTAGTCTAGGATTTTGATACTCCTTAGACCATACAGTTTGCTGTCGGGATATAACTGAACCAGGAAGAACGGCAGTTTCCGCTTCTCCCTTTTGGCTCTAGCCGTGACAAATGGCTTGACCCCCACGAATTTGAGCCCTTCGCACTCCTTCTCTTTCAGCAGGAGCTTCTCCTGATCAGTCGACGGTTCTAACCCACTCAGCAGCATTGTTTGCAGCTTCTCCCCCTTCGGGGTGTAGGAGAAGAACTCCGTCGTCGAACCCTTCAATAAACTTTTAATTTTGTGGTACCGCTCCACTGTATTGCAGTGGATCGCGTGCCTATCTAAACTAAGTCTGCCTATGGCCGACTTACATAATTCTATCGTGTCTTTCAACTCCATCTTAAACGCGTTGATTGGAGGTACCCGTAGTTTGGTTGATTTCTGCTGTTGCTGTTGTTGTTGTTGCTACTGCTGATGTTGTTTCTGCTGTTGCTGCTGCTGATGTTGATTCTGCTGTTGCTGTTGCTGCTGCTTATGTTGCTGCGATTTTTGTTGCTGCTGGTGTTTTTGCTGTTTATGCTTTTGATGTTGTTGTGCATCTTCCTTTGTAAGTTCTTGTGCCGGTTTCTGTATTTGTTGTTGTTTTAACGGCTGTTTTTGTGGTCGCTCCACGTTGACATTTTGTTGTTGCTGAGAGCTCTGGAGTTGTAGTTTTTCCATCTCCCTCCTTGAAACTTGCTTCGCTTTTATAGTAAGTACTTTTTGCTGTAGATGCCGTATGCTACTATATAAAGCTTTGACCTCATCCTCCTCGTCATCTGATTCCGAGGCAGCTAGGGATGCAAAGCTATTGTTTTCACCCATCATCATAAATCATCAAACAACATACAAAGGATCAATAAGTATTCATATCCATATATATATATATTACTAAGTCTCTTAAATTCATTTGTAAGACGAACGCTTTTCTTTCTCTCTCACGTCACGCCCAATAATTCATAATGGTAGACGAACAGCCTCCGCTGGCACAAAACTAATCCTTCCAGCCAGCACCAGATCTGGCATTTGAAATAGACCAACAGTTAGTATCCCGGCGCATTAATTACGAAAATCCTTCGACAGTCCACGCAGTCGCAATAAAACTCCCCGAATTTTGGACAAAAATGCCTGCTATCTGGTTTATTCAGGTAAAGTCGCAATTCGCGATTAGGAACATAACCGCCGAACTATCCAAATTTCACTATGTCGTCCAAGCTCTTCCACAAGATGTCGCTGCAAGTGTGTACGACATTTTAACCCAAGGTTCCCCTACCCTCTACTCAAATTTGAAAAAAGCTCTCATTGACCGCCATTCTATGAGCGAAGGCAAGCGTATAGAAGCACTTTTGTCGTGTGAAGAGATGGGTGAGAATTTTATCGCAGACTTCAAACTTTGGCTGGACAATCCACGATTATGACAGAAAGTTTAATTTTCGACATATGGAAGCGAAGACTTCCCATATTGATCAGATTTTCAATATAGTAAAGTCTAGCTCCAAAACAAGCATGAAACAACTCCTGGAAGTAGCTGATGATATATATGAAGTATACCAACAGTAAAATACATCCACGTTCTCCATGGCGTCCCATTCGGAAAAAACGATCAGTAAACTCACCTGCCTTAATCAAAATCTGCAATTACAAATAAATGATATTAAATCAATCCTCTCAGAAATGAATTTAAAAAATCTTCGGTCGCGAAATCCATCTAAAATAGAACCTTCTACAAACTCTCAACGCAATAGATCTCGTTCTAAAAACAAAAACAATACAATCATTTGTTGGTACCACACTAAATGGGGACGGAATGCACAAAAATGCAATTTCAACAACAATCCAAACTAGACTCTACTGTCATTATGACGGCGAATAGCAGTAGTAATAGTAACTTACAAAGCCGTCTCTTTGTCAAAGACCCAATTTCCGTCATAACATTTTTGATAGATTCCGGTTCTGATGTCTCAGCTATCCCAGCATCCCAATTCGGAGCCCAGTATTCAAAACCTGACCAATTAATTTCTGCAGCCAATGGCTCGTCCATCAAAGTTTTTGGCACAAAATAAAAAATTCAAAACTCGCTGACCCTCTTACGAGCACAATGGTTATTGGAACACCATGTCAACAAGTTATGACAAGCCCACGATTCTTCACCATAGAGCAGAAATATAATTCCATTCTAGTAAACTTCCCTTCCACAATGGAACCACCAAATTTCAACTTTCCGGTCAAACACACTATAGTACATCACATTATAACAAAAGGTCCACTGCCAAACTCTCGTCCGAGACGCTTAACAACGCAAAATTAAAAATAGCAAGGGATGAATTCAAATACATGCTACAGATGGGGATTTGTCAACCATCTTCATCACCATGTGCTTCTCCGCTGCATCAAACGAGAAGCAAACGACTGGAGACCTTGCGGTGATTACCGTATGTTAAATGCAATCACAGTCCCCGACAGATACCCTCTTCCACATATACATGATGTTACCGCCATCCTTCATGGATGCACAGTCGAAAATAGACCTAGTGCCGATGGCCCAAGAAGACATCATCAAGACAGCGGTGACCACCCCCTTCGGGCTGTTCGAATTCACTCGTATGCCATTCGGGCTACGAAACGCAGCTCAGACATTTCAGCGGTTTATGCATCAGGTCATGAGGGACCTGGAGTTTGTATTCGTCTATGTGGACGACATCTTGGTCGCTAGTAAGTCGGAAGAATTGCATGAAAGCCATCTCAAATGCCTATTTCAACGGCTCTCGGATTTCGGCCTACGCATCAAAGCTTCTAAATGCGTATTCGGTGCACCCACATTGCAGTTTTTAGGGTTTGATATTTCAAAAAATGGAATTAAGCCTTCCCGCGAAAGGGTTGAGGCTATAGAAAAATTCCCCGAACCCAAAACTATCAAAAATGCACAACGTTTCATAGGAATGGTAAACTATTACCACCGTTTCATACCACACCTAGCAGGTACCTTTGCACCGATTTACGACTCGACTTCTCAAAACTAAAACAAAATCAAAAGTTTTCACTTGGCCTTTAGAGTGCCAAAAAGCATTTGCAAAAGCCAAACAACAACTTGCTGAGGCAACACTCCTTGTTCACCCACAAGAAAATGCAAAACTTTGTATAACAACAGACGCATCTAACACATATATTGGAGCAGTAATCCAACAGCTGAAAGGAGACAGATGGGAACCAATTGCTTTTTACAGCAAAAAGTTGTCCCCCACATTACTTGCCATCTACATGGCAATTCAGCATTTTATGAGTTTTGTTGAAGGCCAAAATTTTTCGGTTCTTAAGGACCACAAACCACTCACGACTGCGCTTACAACAAAAACTAAGCGTAGTCCGAGACAAGAACAGCAGCTTTATAGCGCAATTTACTAACGACATAAGGTATGTCAAAGGGTGGCAGAACTTCGTTGCCGACACCCTTTCTCGTCCTGAAGCCAATTCACCCGAAGTAACAGCCCCAAGAATCGAATAATTGGCTGGAGCCAATTCTTCGTCGCTGACGAAGAACTCGATCTACTTATTAAACATCCGTTAGAAAACTCCAGAGTGAAACTTCAACTAGTAAAGATACCTGCTTCTAAAAAGACCTTGTGGTGAAACATCTACAGACAACAACAGACCCTATGTTTCGCGAAATGAACGAAAGCCCTTGTTCGACGCAATTCATTCAATTGCACATCCGGGAGTTCGGGCCACTCGAAAAAAAATCACCAGGATGTACTTCTGGCCCAAAATGAACCATGATATAAACTCATGGGCTATAACTTGCGTTTCATGCCAGAAATAAAAGGTACACGGGCACATCAAAACGCCGTCTGACCAAATTAAAATCCATGCGGGTAGATTCCAGTATATCCACCTAGACATCGTCGGTTCCCTTCCGCCATCGAATGAGTACAAATATTTGCTTACAATCATTGACAGGTTTTCTAGGTGGCCAGAGGCCTATCCAATGCGGGATATTAGTGCGGAGACAATCTCCAAGACGTATTTTAATGAGGACGTTTTTCGATTCGGGGTACCGAATATCATAACAACTGACCAAGGCTCACAATTTGAGTCAAAGCTCTTTAAAGAACTTACAAACTTCCTTGGCACCACACGCATCCGCACGACGGCCTACCACCCACAGGCCAATGGAATGGTGGAAAGATTTCACCGACAATTGAAATCAGCCATTCGAACTTCTGGAATGAGAAAAAATTGGTCACAGGCGCTTTCTTTAATATTGCTAGGAATATTATTCCAAGGAAGACACAAGTCACACCCCGTCTCAACTCCTGTACCGAGAGAATATTAAGTTACCGAAAGATCTTTCTTTTGCATCAGCAGATGACTCAAATCCGAAAAGCAACACCACAAAGATCTATCCATTTCCCAAACACAATACACACTTGCAAGCAGGTCTTGGTCAGAAACGATAAAGCTAAATCTTTAGAATTTCTTTTTAAAGTATTAAAAAAAATAATTAATTGAAAAAGCCGGAAAAACATTATCCGTCGCAATCGACAGAATCAAACCATTTAATGACATCGACAACTGTCAAATAAACATCAGGTCGCTGCGTTGGAGGGGGGTGATGTAGCGGCCACGTAATTGTAGGTGGCATAATTTAATAATTCATGCTACTCTTTGCTAGGGGGCGCGCAAGAAGAAAACATGAGGAAGGAAAGATGAAGTTGTAAAAAGAAATAAATTAAGTTTAAATAAATGGACTAAGTTAATAAAGAATAAGTGTTTTGAATAAGTTTTGTATTATTTAAAGTGGTTAGCAAACCTAACTACAGTACACGCAGCTTGTATTCAATAAGCCATGACTTCCACAACATGCTTGTGTACTTCATCCTCTTTTTCCAAATCTGGATCTGGCCGGAAATAAATTCCTTATCATTGGTACCGCAGAATTCATAACGGCCCACTAAAAAATCGTCAGCAATCAGCGGAGCAGTAAGTATCTAGAGAGAAAACGTTGTAATACTTCATCTCCAAAAGCTGGACAACCAGCATCTAGTTCTAGGGCCGATATTCGAAATGTCCCTGCGTTGTTGGGATATATTACGGATGGTATTCCTCTTCTAGCCATAAAGCGTCTAAGGCTCATTAAGCAACACTCTGTGGACAACCTGGGAACCAATTTCAAATGCACAGACCGCACAGCAGCTCAAATAAAGACCATGAGATATACTTTGTTTCTATCACAATTATCTTGCTCAAAGCAGTATAATAGACTCGCAAAACCAACTTGAACGTTGTCAAAGGGACGCTACAGCTTTAATGTTTTAATCGGACGAGGGCGAAAAGGCTGTGCAGCAAGCTTTTTTTGTAGCTTTTGGCAGGTGAAACACTTTTTAGTCCTCTTCTTGACTACTTCTTGCTCTATTAGTATCCAAAACCGTTTCCTTAGTTGTCACAGCACAGAATTTACCCCTCCATGCAGAGTTTTTGTATAATATTCGTCAATAACACGATCAACGATAAGACTATTTGGTGGCAAGATGATGCGATGCTTCAATTCGGAAGATTATTCTGCTAACTACAACCGACCACGCAGTCTCATTTTTCCATCATCTCCAAGGAAAGGCAGAAATTGAGCAAAATTAGATGTTGAAAGGACAGGTTGTCCTTTCGGCAATAAACAAGGTTCAAAGAGTTCATCAGAGGATATAAAAGCAGGCAATTGCTTTTTTTCTTTTGCATAACTTCAAAAATCTCAAAACGAAACCAGTCACTCTAACCAAGCGCTTCCATGTTCCATAGTTTTCGTATGACAGAAGAGGTTTTTTTCCAGCAATAGAAGAAATAGAGATAAACCCAACTTTGCTGTCCTACCAGGATCCGTTGGGGTATCGCCATCGTTGTAATATTTGTCATCCTTCAGCCATGCTAGTCCATGTGCCCACAAATCAGAAGAGAGTAGCGCTTTTGCACCTAAAACTCTTGTAAGAAGATCCGCTGGGTTTTCTTTCCCAGAGCAATGATGCCGGTCTATAGTTGATGTGTGATGACGGATTTCCGCAACTCGACTTTGCAGAAAGGGTTTCCAATTACTATCCAACTCAAAGTAATTTTTGAATCCGTTCATAGGTAAAGTCTATGAATGGAGGCTTTTAAATATTTCTTCAAATATGAGCACCATGATGCAATCAAGGCGGCATTTAGCTCCAGCTTTGGTAATATAAACAGTTTGGTTCCGCCTTGTTTTAATGGAGTTACTCTGTTTTTGGCACACGAAAACGCACAGTTGTTTTCTCCTGAAGTTAACGTATTTTTTATGTAATGTCATCTCATCATACTTTTTACTCAGGTTTCCCACTCAGTCAGGAAATCAGATCTTCACCCCACAATAATTTGCGATTGGGTAAGGTTTTTAATCGTGACAATAACTGGTCCCAGCATATCCAAACGATCAAAAATTCTAGCTATAGTTTGGAGAACAGTTCGTTTAGTCCCCTTTGCAGCGTCAACCTTTTAACCAAAGAAATACATATGTTAAATTGTGGTGTTCTATTTGTGCTCCCTCACTGTACCAAATCGAGTAAATTTATCCATTTTCAGAAACAGACCTTTTCCCCTCCCAATATATTAATTTGATCCACTAATTCCTCTTTCCCAACTCACGATACAACCTGACTCTATCAATCGTCCCTCTATTTTCGAGTTACATCAATCCACTTTCTTCGTAGGCTCCCTATGCTCTTGTCTGTATGGTGAATTTGTCTATTTTGTCCTAGAGAGTTTTGAAAATTTCGAATTCTGGTGGAAGAGGTGATATGAATGTTTGTATGTAGGTTGTGTACTGTGATGAAGAACCTAATTTGGCAGGAACCTATTTTTACGAAATAAATTTTACGAGTAAAAAACGGGAGAGGTTGGCAGCGAGATAGGAAAGGAAAGAAGTAGGAATCGAAATATTAAAGAAATGGGACTTTTAAGAGAATGAGACCAATTAGACAGGTCAATGGCCTCTACGGGTTTGGGTCACCTGATCAAATCAGCAGACGAGATCGGGTTTTTTTTGGACAGTCTGGGTACATAGCGGCAAGGTCGTATTGGATGGGACAGTTGATGTCTGATAATAGAGCATCAACGTTGCTTGGAGTTCTAGTATTGTAATAGTTAACGCAAAAAGTAAAACGTTTTAAAACAAAAAAAAAGAAAAAGTTTGCCAACGGAAAATTCTCCCCGGACAGAACAAAAAAAAAAACAAAGAAACTCAAAGTGACTGCCGCGTTACCTAAAAAAAATTCAGCTACAAAAAACCCCCCCCATTACACCAACGCATAAAGATGTTTTAATAAGGTGTAATAAGGACAACCCACTAATAAGCTGGTGAGCGAAAAGTCCTTCTAGTGCGGTATGTATTGTAATAATTGGTAGTGCCGATTACGAACCCCAACACAAAGCTACGTCGCCTGCAAGAGGTGCTTCGCGGGACATCAAACAACAAAATATATATACATATACGTAATACATAAGACCACAAAAAAAACAAAAGTGGTTTTCTAAAAGAAAAACAAAAAAACTAGTGAATTCCCAGATCCGGAAATATGTAAAAAAAAATTTTTTCCCTGTTTAACTCAGTTGATAAGAATATAATTACACATATGTATATGTATATAGTTACATATAGAATAGAGTATACATATTACATACATATAAGTATATACCTAGATTAATATTTGTTAAGCTTTGAATTTGTATTGTTTTTATTTTGGAATTTATTATTTAGAAAGAAAAATTGAATTTTATTTTTGAGTTTTTGTGCGCGAAAGAAAAAGGAAAAAGAAATTTCTTCTGCTAAATTGGATAAACGATTCTTCGAAGTGCTGGCGCCAGAACGAGGAAGGATCGGTAGTACCCGGTAAGTCATATGCATGTAAGTTTTAAGTGGCTAGAATTAGAGTATCCTATTAATGTTCCAAATAAATAAAATTCAAAAACTCACTATTACATAGTGCATAAGTTTTGATTTGTGAATTATTTTTATTATTTTTATTGATTTTTCCTTTTTTATTGATTTTTCCGTTTAATAAACTCAACACTTTCATGGTGATTTGAAATCAGGTTTTTTTTTAAATTGAAGGCTTAGGTTCAGCACGAGTGGTGTGTGGATAGGCGGACCGACCGTCGTACGATGGGGCTGACAGCGAGGGGACGTGACGTACAAACGATGACGACATAACGGGAATGACCTGACTGACTTTCTCTGGTATTCTTTTTACAGGTTACGACTGGGAGGATCGTCGTTAGGGGCTACCATTCACAGTTTTGGCCAGAATGGTAGAAGTTGTCCACAGCGAACAATACCCTGCTTATTTCAAATAGTAACGATCTGTCATCGCTGTGTGATCCTAGGACGCATTATTCGGTGTAGGGTACATAGAGTTAAGTTAGCTTTAGGTTTAGTTATTATTTGTTAAAATTAAGTTTCGGTGCTTGGGCTTAGGTTAGTATAGGATTAGTTAGTTTTAAACGCGAAAGTCCCGGTCTTGCACAGTGGTGATTGTACACAGATGTGATCTTCCTTTTTTTTCCCCATCATCTTTCTCTCATCCTGTCTTTTAAGACCGTCCGTATCGTAACGTAGCTTTATTCTTAACTATCTATCTTATCTAAATTTGATCTTAAGTTTAGTTGAGATGCACGGGATAGTGGCAAGAACCAACCCAGCATCCGACGAGATAGAGCCGAGCAACCGCGAGCGTGCCACTGCCATGTACTCCTGCATCATGGATGCCTCCGTGGCCAACTTTCTCCTTACATCTTTTTTACTTTAGAAGTCTTTCAACCGATTCTAAAGGCACTGCTAATTCATCATTCAAGACAAACCATCTAAGGCCAAACACTTTTTGCATTGCTTGTGTATCACTAGAAGCAAGTGACTTCCTGAATCTCCTTAGGTTAATGCAATCATTTTTCTTCTGTATTGACATTCATTACCAGGCCGTCCATATAAAAGCTATCCCTTAACATTTCACAATTCACAAGCATGAGCAAACCGATTTCCTTCGCTAGTACAGTCGTAAAGTTGCAGTTAAAAGAAAGGGACTACATATCACTCCAAAAAGTGACCCTCGTCATTCTGTAGTCTTCGTAGTCGTAATTTTGGATGAACGATTTCAAAGAAGAGTGCCAAATAAAACGATGACTGTCACGGTCATTTTCATTTAAAAAAATCTAGAGGAAAGCCTTTTTCGCATCCGCAATAATACCAAAACGTCGCAGCCAAAATTTTGTAGGTCCTTTAATATATCTGGCAGCAGGTTCGCATACATATATGTATAGCTGTACTAGCCGAAGCATCGAACAAAATTCTCAGCACAACTACAGCTTTCAGACTTGTAAACGGGTTTGTGCGGGAGATAAAATACAAGATTAGAAGGTTTATCTTTCGGAACTGGCTCAGCGATTCCAACTGCGATCAACTGTTGTATGGCGGCATTGCATTCATTAAACTTTGCTGGGACTCTTTACTGCATAGTTTCTGTTGTTGTCTAAAAGTATTCCAGGCTTTTCCCAC
Source organism: Volucella zonaria (assembly GCA_963966105.1). Lineage (NCBI taxonomy): Eukaryota > Metazoa > Arthropoda > Insecta > Diptera > Syrphidae > Volucella > Volucella zonaria. Next base: position 94,310,158 of record OZ014530.1, on the reverse strand, counting down.
TGTAATGTAGCTTCATATCGTTGGCCTTTTTTCGTAATGCATTTGCTAATTGGTACATCGGTCAAGCATTCATTTTCAACTTTTTCACTTTGAATTCTAATGGTTTCCAAAGACCAAAATGATGTTATATCGACATAGTTCAAAGAAGGTAGTGTCAAACTGGAATTGGGTATGAAAGAAACACAGGAGTTACTGGTTGTTAAGTCCAACCAAGAATTATCTCTACAGCTTTCAAGGTAGACGAAATTCTTCGCTGCTTTCCGGTTACGACACTCCAGTAAAAGTCGGAACCAATTAGAATACTGAGTCCTTCCTCTGATACGATGTGGATATGTTTGAAATCAGCTAACTGGAGACCATGGTATACGGGACAGGGCTGTCAGGAGCACGCAATACATTCTCACATATGTCAGGTACAATTATTGCTTCTAGCTCTAGACTTTTGTTACTAAACTGGCTTTTTATGGATTTTTGGCTTTTTTTAATTGCTTGAGTGGAAATTTTTCCTTGTTTGCAAATGGTGCCACTGAGGTGTTGTCATATCTCATGCAAATAAGATAGAATAGCAACCAAACTCCCCTGAATGTAGGAGTGTTGACTGCCTCCGTCGATTGTTAGGCGAATTAAAATGTTTTTTTTTTGCTGTTCGGAGTTGCTGCTATGCCTCGATCCGTCTTCAAAAAAAACTATTGAATTTTGAAAATCTAAACATTTTGTGCTACACCAGTTTCTGAAATTACAGTGGGTGCGATTTTGGCTTGATGGAAAGAAGGGTCGCACATCGATGACATGTCTTTTCCTTTAGATTTTCGACATCACATAAACTTTGGACTGCGACATTTTTTAGAAGAGTGTCCACGTTTACCATAACGAAAACAACGTCCGTTTTTACGCAATACCTCTCTCTCTTCTGTAATATTGATTTTGCTATCGCATTCTTAGGTATACGAGTAGTGCTTGTCAGATGCGCGTCCTTATCGCTCGGCGAAAATATTGGAGTACTGGATGTAGCGGGTTTGCCATTTGTTGTGACAGGGACAACTCGACTTCTTTGTATTGATTCCGCATCTTTCTTTAAAAATTTCATTATCTCCTGCTTATCTCGACTATCTTAACATTACGAAGTATTGGTTGGGTGGTATGTGCAACGATGTAAGAGTGTGACTGCAGGTTGTAATATTAATTTTAATAATAGAATTTTAAATATTCCGCAAACCTGTAATATCTGTCTTTGAATGTATAGGTCGAAGGGAGATAAGCTGTTGCATTTGGTTATGATCTGCTCTGTATCAACATATTGCTCCTGTAGAAGGGAGATAGCTGCACCGTAACACATTTCAGAAGCAGTAAATCCTGTAATAACGTTTTTTGCGCTTCCAACCAACAAAGACTCCAAATAACTGAATTTGTTTGTTTACGCCAAATTCGTATTTTCATATACTGTTGCGCGAAACTATTCCCAAAAGGGAAGCCATTCTTGAAAATTGCCACCGAATTAGAGGCAATGCGTAACAGCTCTTGTACAGCCAAGTAATGTATTCACCTTCGGTATCTGTCGATTCTGTTTCTGTCGGAGCTTTCGAAGACGAGAATTTAAGCGTGCAATCATGCCTATAACCAGATCTTGACGGAGGAGTGGTAAATTCTGTAGTTTCCTGGTGTGGAACCGCACTGATTGGGACCAATTAGATCGTTGGCGAAGAGTTTCAGACGCTCACACAATATTGCAGATAAAATCCTGTATCCAATATTGAGTAGACTTATACCTATATATTATCTCCTGAGAAGAGGTGCTGAGATTCCTTCCATCAGGCATACACTTTTTGACCAGATAGGTGAAATGAGTTGGTACATGGTCTCCACAAAGTCATATTCAGTAGCTTTGAAAACCTCGGCCGATAAGATGTCAGATTTGTTGGACGGAAAAATTGGTTAATAATTGATTGAGCAAAAAAGGGCTTTTATTTTCGGGTAATTTGGAGAGCGACTATACTATGTAGAGTTATATGCACTTGAAATAGTATACAAATATCATAACAATATCATAATTTTTTTCAGTCAAAGCTGAAGTAATTACGTGATACTAAAAATTCACTTATTGGGTTACAGCTAATTTCATGTCGCAGAATGTTAAAAAAATTGCTCGCAAACCGAATGGTAGGAAGCGAATTTTGTTTTACGATTATTTGCGGAATCACGTACTGTTCCTAGCGGGAATGAGGTCAACAAAGTTGTTCTCTTTGAGACGATTTCACTTTGAGAAAATATTGCGTTAAAGCTGAAAAATTATTCTAACCGCGAATTCGCAGATGGAGTTTTACAAGAAAGTTCAATGTAGCTGTCAACAGCTCAATAGGTACTTTTGCATTAGTATATGGTATTGCAAAACGATTAGATTGACTGAACTAAAAAGCTTAAGTGATTTTTAACTCTGGTTACTTATGCCTTTAATTGGAGAGTTGAATTTCGTATATGATATTTGTTCAAAGAAGGAACCTGCTAGCTCTAGGAGAATTTATCTATTCTTCTTCTCTCTTAAGAAGTTGGAATATGTATTATAATGCGTACAGTTACATATAATCCTACATATTTCTTTCTGCGCGACTTATAACCTCCACTAAATATGCGAATCTCAGAACGGTTCTCCAGGCCTCTCGAATTTGGATCACCTCGTTAGTGAGGTCAAGATTTTGCTGATGTTTATGCATTTGAATGATCCATTTTTTATATTTCGTCGTCTTCTTTTAATCCTACCTGAAACTATTAGTTTTTTGACCAGATTTTCCGACGAGCTTCGTTGTATCAGCTGATTTGCGCAACATAATATATGCCCACTATTGGTTTCTTAATATGGAGACCTCTTCCAATGTGCGAACTTTTTATTATATCACGCTTTATCTCATCTAGTGTATTCTTAACACTTTCGTTTCCGTCCTTATAACACACTTAAAAAAAAACATCAATTGCATAGCTTATAAGGAAATTTAATTGTGAAAATCAGAATTTATTTTGCAAACAGTGCAAGACATATTAACAATTCATTTTACGAAATAATATAGAATATATACTGAAACTTGGAAAATAAAATAAATTTCTGTATATAATATAAGTGTTTAAAAAGATATGAAATATAATCATACGAACACCGGCGTAACGCCTCCTGTCTCACATTGTTGTATCGCTATTTTCACCAACTGTGCTCCAACGAAGTTGCCAGCAGCATTTCGCCCCTTCAAACTTTTAACCGTTACGCCTTTAGTTATGAATGCTCATCAGTGTACCCCCAAGCACACCTTCGGACGTATTCTGAAATATCGTGATTCTTTCCTAAACCGAACAACTCGCTTATGGAATGTCCTGTCGAGCTCTTTATTTCCTAGTCACTAAAATTTGCAAACATTTAAAATCAACGCACATCGGTATCGCTCTTCTTTCCCTTCCTAACTTCCTCTCGCCCGCGCTATGTGCACATATATTGAGGGTACAAATCCCTTGTGTGCTTGTGTGCTGCTTTTTGAAAAAAAAAAAATTAATTATATTCAATACTAGTTTAGACTTTTAGTGGGTGGCCATGGCGTAAGTAGTATTTTATTTATTTCTGCAACTCCCAACCTTGTGAAGCGTACTTCTGTTTCAGCGTCTACTGAAAAGCTGTATGGAAGAGTGAGGAAACAGGATCCAACAACATCGGCATGGGCAGCAGTACAACGAAAGAAACAAGAGTCCAAAAAAGACGAATTCTGTCACAACTGAATTAAAAAAGCTTCGCATTCTTAGCCGTGGTGGCTATGGCTCAAGTGGTAGTGTATTGGCTCCGCAATCGGATGGTTCGGGGCTCAATACCAGCCGTGACCAAAAGGCTTTTTTCAGCCAACTAAAATCTCGCGAGATGAATCTGTCCCATTTTCCGAAAAACTGAACACATGCTTGAGTGTTAAGTTTTTTTTTTTAAGAAAAAAAGCTGCCTCTGAGTCAGATGACGAAGTCAACTCTTTAAACAGTAGCATCCGGCAGCTAAAGCAAAGAGTTTTTGCTATGAAAGCAAAGAGTTTTTGCTATGAAAGCAAAGTAAGTGTCAAGGAGGGAGAAGGAGGAACAACAGCATATCTCGAGATTTTAGCATCAACAAAATATAAAGGTGGTGCTACCAAACCAACAAAAACAGGAAGAGCCGTGAAAAGAACAAAAAATACTGAAACTGGTGCAAGAAATAACTAGAAAAGTTAAACAAACGCAACAAAAGCATAAACAGCAAAAACCACAATAACAACAAAATTCGCAACAGAATAAGTAGCATCAACATCAGAAGCAACAATAACAGCAACCAAAATAACAGCGGAAAGTTAATAAAATGAAAATACGACTAATCAACAATTACAAAATAAAACTGAAGCATACAATAGAGCTATGAAGTCGGCCATAGACTGTATTTTTTTCATAAAGAGATTAAGTGTAGATAGGCATGCGATCCACTGTAACACAGCAGAGCGCTACCCCACAGTAAAAAAATCTGTTAAGTGGTTCGACGACGGCATTCCTTTCCTTCACATCGGATGGTGACAAGCTATAAACTATGATGCTCAGGGGGTTGGAACCATGTACGGATTCGAAGGAGTTGCTTGCACTACTTAAAGAGAAGGAGGAGCCACGTGGCCGTGGCTCAAGTGGTAGCTTCCAAATCGGAAGATTCGGTGTCCGAATCCTAACAGCGCCTGAAGGATATTCATTTTTTCGGTTAACAAAAATCAAGTAAGATGAGTAGTTGACTAGAAATCAGCACCAAGCCAACTTCCACTAAGAATTTAGTCTCTCCATTAAATGTTGGATGCCACCCATAGAACGAAATAACTAGTAACTACGGAGCCCAAAAATCTTCCTTTTTATCTCTATCCCATTTTCCAAAAAAAAACTTAACGCATGCTGAGCCATAATAAGTGTATTCACACCCACCTGAGTGTTAGTTCTTTTTGATTTTAATCGGAAACTATACCGTTCTTCCCCGTTCAGCTAACTCCCAATAGTAAACTGGATGGTCTAAAGAGTATAAAAATCACAGACTACCAATTTGTGTCATGTGAAAAAGTAAAAAGGAGCGATAAAATTTTGCAATGTGTTGGCTGCCAAAGGTTAGGGCACACCGCGTCGAAAAGCGAAATGCAGCCTCGATGCAATAAGTGCTGAAAGAACCACAAGTCTGAGGAATGGGCTCTAGGTAAAGACGGAGCATCAGAAAAAAACCAACTACATACCTTGTGCTTTATGCATAAAGACGGGAACCAAATTCCAATACACAAAAAGAGTACATATAGCTCAGCAGCGGAAAGTGGAAATTAACATCTACCTCTTCAAACACAAACACCAGCCATTACTCCCCCAGTTACCTGCGCCCAAGTGTTAGCATGTAGTGGGATTGCAGTAAAACAAGCGAAGGTTGCTTCTAAGGCCCCAGTGCCTAGAGCACATGCTAGCTACCTTACCCTTTATTATTATTTTAACGCTGATGCCGGGCCGAACGCTACCCCAGTCGTAATGGGTACATACATGGTGAAGCAAACTCTGAAAGTCCTTGTTCAAAGACCAAGCCCCTGATGTACTTTTGGTTAGCGAAACTAAGCTTACAAAAGACACAAAATGAGGCACAGCATATATAAAATATCGAAACACCGACCAAACTCCATACAAGGAGGAGGCCTTGCGATCTTTGTAGGTAAAGGATTGCGTTTTAAAAGAGTGTACAGTCGTAGAGTACGTAGGTTCCTCGTGATAGAAGCATGCATCGCATATATCACTCTCCGTAGTGGGAAGCGGCTACTCAATTCATATTATTCATGTCATAGCTCGAGACACTTTTCGATTCATATAACTGGAAATGGAGGAGAATTATTTTATTGTCGGCAGTGATTTCAACGCCATACATTAAGATTGGAGAAAAAATACACCAAATACTAGAGGGAACCTACTATACAATTGGTGGGGTCAGCACAGTGTGATATGCCGTGTTGAAACAAAAGGAAACTTGTACTAAAAATGTCAAATTAAACATAAATTATTAAAATATGTGAATAAGTTATATCATGCAATAAATGTCATAACCAAAAACGTTAAATAATTGTATAAATAGCAAAACTCATTTTTATAACATTGCAAAGGCAGTTTAATTTTATTCCAGTTTATACCGTATTTTTTATAGTTTTTATAGTTTTTTAAACAGTTTTTTATTTCAAATGCAAAATTCAACGTTTACCGAATTATCGGCTTATATGCCGGCTGGGCCAAAAGGTGACGGATAGTCCGTCGTTTCCTAGACACGTGTCCTATTTGGATATCCAGTTGTTCAGCACACGACTAGAACTGCCATCATACCACATCAAAGCACTTTTGCGTATGACAGTGACCCTTCTATTCCTACAACTCTACTAGGGTTCGTTGTTCTCCAGAATACTGACGAGAGCGCTCTCCTTGAATTCGCGCAATCAACCATTTAACAGAAATTTCTAAAATGAGGAGATTGACAGGTATCTGAAGCTAATGAGGAAACCATTAAACGGACAATGGACAAAACGATACCTTGGTATCGATACACGGACAACGAAGACTTATTCCGCAGCGTAACTATTGACTCACTGTAGCGACATGAAAGTCATAAAAGTCCACTACTGCCGAAACTAAAAACCTTGTACAGACAGTTTAGTGACAGACATAACCCGAAGATCATGACACTGAAGTCAGCGATTAAAAACCTTCAAACGTTAATAAAAGAAAATTACAAAAATTGTGTAAATTTGTATTGGAACAATAAAATTCGAGAAACAATAACTTGTAGCAGCGGGCATAGATCTAAATATGGTCATTGGTGATAACAACTTCTTTGTGATCGAGGCGAAGATAGAGGGTATATGGGCTACTTTCCAAGAAGCGTAAGAAAGCGAATGACAACATTGATCCGAATCACGACCTGGAAAATCGAGTCCTTATGCACAATTTCTACCTTCGAAATAAAATAGTGAACTGGCGATTCGAGAGCTCGCGTTTCACCCTGTTCGGTAACGACAATATTGAAAATAATGTAATGAACAACCCCGTTCATTACGAAGGAAGAAATCCGAATGATCTTCGCCACAATCAGAGGTAACAAATTCATGGGAACCGAAGAAATACGAACACTGTGCTTCGACATTTTCCAATAGAAGCGGTGGTCATTTATACCACCCTGTTTAATAATGCAATAAATAATACCCATTATCCAACTAATTGGAACACTGCTATGGCAGAGCCCATCCCCAAAAGAAATAAAGACGGGTCGATCCGTCTTCTTTCAAATATCAGTAAGGTATTCGGGAATGTGGTGAATAGAGTTCTGACTAAGTGGGTTGATGATAAAATATAGTTCCGGATAATCAATTCTATTTTAATTTGGATGAATGACATCATGCCGCTTCTGAATTAGTTTTTGATATCTAATGGAACAAAGGCAAGAACCAGTGCACTAGTGACTGCCTGATTGACTTCGAAAAAGCTTCGATGATTAGAGGGACTCTTCTTCAAGCTGAATTGGCTGGGCATCAGTAAACCAGTTCTGTATATTCTTTACATTATGCTCACAAATAGACAATTCATCGTGAAAAGTAGCGATTTGACTTCTGCTGGAATATTTCCAATTGAAAACGGTCTGCAACAAGGTTCGGTAAATTCGCCGATCCTGTTCAACATTTACAAAAGTGATCTGATAGGTTCACTTCACTATGCCATAGCGAACGCTGACGACTTAATCACGTACAGATCAGGTCCAACGATTGAGGTTATTAATAAACTTTTGTTAGGTGACTAGAAATTGAAGAATTCAAAAATCTGTATAGGACGGCATTGGGACTCCAGAAAGAATTGGAGAAAGTTTTCGATTGTGGGACAGCACGGGCGGCCACTTTCTTGTCGAAATGTAGTCTGATACCTTGGAATCTGGCTAGATGAATCTCTTTATTTTAATAAACACTTAGATGTTGCTCTGGCTGGAGCCAAATTTGCTTTTGCCCTTACAAAGGGACTGTTTTATAGCAGCCAATTCCATGCGAGGATGAAGATGATCTGCTACATGGACCTTATCCGGCCTGTGCTTGTATTTGGATGTCCCGTGTGGTTCAACGGGAGTGCAAGTTTATTGGAAAAGATTCGGGTGTTTGAGGGGGCTTGCCTTAGGGCTTGTCTTCGTTTATACAGAACACCAGAGTCTGAGTACATAAAATTCTGTTCTAATGAGGTCTTGTATGTGCAATAGGGCGAACCTACTAAGTGTAGACAATTCCCACATTAAGTTGACTCGAAGGCACATTGCAAGAGCAATTACCTCGTTGAACAACCTGATCTCCGTGGCTTATTACTCCAATTATATGTATCACGACATAGCTCTCTTAGACGGCTTTATTCCTCCAGAAGCGTTCTTCTACCTAGATATGAAGGGTCTAATCCAAGCCAGATTAGTGGTATCGCTGGTCTTCCACGTCGCTCGTACAGCTTCGGACAGGCGACTTAACTACCACAGAGACGGCGACACACGGCAGTGCGGATCGTCTCCGGTTCAGTAGGGCGGTAGGAAATCGCTACATGAGAGATCTTGCTGGGCAGCACCAACAATTTTGAAGGAGAGGAAGCTTCTTTGCTGAATTGTTTTAGTACTAGGTAGCTTCATATGGAGCAAAGTTCGTTAGCCTAATTATTTAGCCGTGGCTAGATTGTGGTGGGATTAGGTTATATTTAAGAAAAACATGTTTTTTAACATCCTCTATACGTTGCGGATATTAGTTTTAATGCCCGTTTCTGGCGACTTGGCTAGCAAAAAATTCGGAATTAGATGCCGTACGGAAAACAGTTCGATTTAATCTGGGCATTATAGATCTCAGTCGTGATGTGAGTTCTGCATAAATATTTTTCGATTTCACCAATTTTCATCTTTTCTTCTTGAAGATTGAGAGAATATCGCTACTGTTAAGCCGTTTTCCTTTATCCATTTTCGACTAAAAGAATATATGTATATTTAGTTCTCAAAAATACGAAGAGAAGATTTTTAAAAAAAAAAAATAAAGAAGGATCTGCTCTTACGATGGCTTTAAAAGTAAACTGAATGCAAATTTATTATACTGTGCTGCTATTTTGTCTCACCACATTTTCGGTTTTTTTTTCGGGATAACGGTGAACGGTGTGTGCGAGTATATGATGAAAATATGGTTTCAGTGCAGAAAAGAAAACCGATCCTAACTACAATACTTTTTCTTATTCGCTTTATTTCCTTGCTTCATAGGACATTTCAAGAACAGCAAACGATATCGACTCCGTTAAAAGAAAAATTCAATTGTCAAGAAATACTAGAATCGAATACGACATATTTGTTTTCCAAGGCTCAAAGCCAAATAAAGTATTGCCAAGAGGAAAAATCAAGAAATCCCAAATAAATATGGTTATATTAATTTTTCACGTACTGTTCAAAGTTTTAAAGGTACATGGAGTGTTGAATCCTTTTGCTATATGAGTCAACATGCCGAGTAATAGAAACGTGTGATACACACAAGTATATCAAAACAGCGATAAGAATATGGACTTAATTTCAGAAAATCACCATAAAACAATAACGCACTGTGAACAACCGACTTATCAGCAATTGATTCATTATTTATTTTTAAACAAAGACGAATGTTAATGGGATTCTTATATAACGGAAAGATTTTTGTTCAGTTAGAAAAAAAAAATTTACCATAACCAAATCTCACAAAGTTAATCATCTTTCATTAAATTGCAGATCTTAATCACAGTATGCGATTAAAATTTTTATGTACATATACGTATGGTATCTTGCGATTTTTATTTGTCTTTAATAGATTTTAAGTAAAAGATCTGGCAAATTGCATTTTAAAATATGGAGAACAACTTTCGTATACATGTATGTACTCATATACCAGGACAAAACTCACCTTTGACTAAAATTCGATCGTCTAATGAAAGACATATTCTTCCAACAACGGTTTGACCAGAATAGTAAAACCCATCCCCGCTAACTACAGCTTCGCACTTTATCACCATTTTATTAAATTTAATTGCTAAAATAACTAAAAATAATTTATAAGAACTAACTGTACATTCAACAGCAATCTGGTGAATTTCAGCCAAACGCAGCTGATACTTTTGGTAAACTAACGTGTAAAAGCGTTGTGGGGTAGTACTCGTCGATTGCGTTATTATAAATTTGTTTCCTGCTATCTTATCGGTCATTCAGTTATTCAGCTTCATATTATTAACTAATGTAGGTAGATTATTATAGTGATATAAATACCGTGAAATCAATAATACCATATGTATACCTACATAAATATATAAATACATGTATTTGACTGCTAATGATGCAGATAAGGGCCGTAATTTAAAAGTTCTATTTAGCGGTATAACATACATAGGAAAAGAAAACACATCTTTATGAATTTTTTTTTCTATATTGAAATTACATATGTTGAAAAGGCTTAAGGTTCTAGTGCAAGCCACAAAAAAAAAAACACAAGTGCTATAAACAGTGTGTTTCTATATTTAATTTTGGAGTAGCCTATGAAAACGAAGAGAGAAGTTGTTACTAGAGCAATCAAGATACTCACCAAAGATCTTGATCTAGAATATCTTAAGGCACTGACTATTTCTCCTTTCTTGTTAGTTTTCATCGTTGTGTCAGTTTATTCTCCCTGCGATTCGGTATTACTACCACCACCGAAGGGGGTAGCCAAACTCATTGAATAGTGTGATTCCAGGAAGCTGGAATTTATCATATGCTGCGGTGCTAATACTGAAAATACTTATTGGGGCAGTAGCAAATATAACATGAGGGGCAATCATCTCCTGGATTTCATACTATCGTCTGAACTGGATGTCAACAATGTTAGCTGTCAGCCAACTTTTGTTACGAGAGTAAGTCAGCAAGTACTATAATCAACTTAACTTTATCCAACAGGTATTCTAAGGAGATTACCGGCTGCAAAGTATTGTACTACCGGAGATATCCATGTCAAACAATAGCTACATCGAATTCAGAGTAGGATGAGTAGCATTGACCTTGTGGAAGAGGAGAAACGTTCAGGAAACAAACTGGACATAATTTACGGAGGAGCTCGGCAAGTTCAAACATTGCTCCTTCTAAGCAAGGAGAAAATAAAAGCTAGAGGAAGGTGTTCAGAACCTGAACGGCACTCTCACCAAGAATTTTGAAATGGCATGTCCAGCTAAATAGCAACCCTGCACATCGCCTGTTTCGTGGTAGAACGCACATCTGCATCGTCTTCATAAGGAAACCAGAAAACTTCTAAACGGGTCAGTTAAGACTGGAGTCTTTGCAGATTGAACCGAAGAGAATATAACAAGCTAATTCGGGTTTCGAGAAGTGTTCTTATTAAGACTTTTCCGAAAAGATAGAAATCGTCGGTGACACCTGTAGACTAGTCAAAAAGGGAAAAGAACCAGATTCTAATCACTCTGAAAATCTAATAGCACCTACATCGAGTCGAGAGCAGACACTCTTCGTCTAATTCTTGATACTCACTTCCCAGGTAACCTATTCAGAACCAGCTAACAACCAATTCATATTAACAAAGCTGCTAGTGGGCTCAATAATACAATACGCAGTATCTGGTATATCTCATCGGTTGTGGTGACGGATGAGGCTATCAAACATGGCACAGCTTCCTTTAATGACCAGTCGCCTGGTATATGCCTAGTTATATTACGAAATAGTATATTCCAGCTGCTGGTAAGTATGAAAAGAATCTTCACTGCTGGGATACAAGCGAAACCCTAGCGACCGGTAAGTGTAGCCGTTATACCAAAAATCGCAAAAGGTGACTACACGTTCTTTAAGAACTGCAGATCTATAAGTCTGACTTCTATCCTCTGTCTACGATGTAACATACATACTTACCAACACAGAAAATTCTGCGAGAGTGCAGGAGAGAAGGAATACCCGCTGGGCATTTTTGTCGACATTGAAAGTACTTTCGACAACGCAACTTTTAACGTGTAAATGAATCACTAGTTTTGTGGGTAAAAATAATGATGGTGATTAAGTCACTGATTGCGGATGCTGACTGCGGCCAATATCTGATAGAGGGGCTAAGCAGGGGTTGATCAGTTCAGTTTGACCGTCAACCTGTGCGGACGTGTTTTCTCTTGTATACCGAATTCTGTTACTTTTCCGCTTTCCTTCAAAGCCCCGTAAACTGCCGAATCAGTAAATTTCATATTTCCCGTCTCTGTTCGTCGACCTAGTTTCACCTGTGCCAGTTTCGTACCCCAAAAAAAAAAAAAAAAACACAAAACAAAACAAAAAAAAAAAATAAAACCCTAACAAAAATTAATTGTGTCAATAAGTGTTCGTAGCCCAAATAAAAAAAACAATGGAAAAGTGCTGTGCTAGTGTTTTGTGCTCAATTGTTGACCCCAACGCGGAAGGGGTAGCCTGCAATGGTCTCTGCGGAAAATCATTCCATGCCATATGCATCGGACTTACCCGGAGATCCATTACCTACCTCAAGGAGTATTGCAGTCTCTTCACTTTTTACTGCGACGAGTGCAAAGAGATCACCTTGGCTCACGTTATGCTGGCAATTAAATGCAATAACGAGTCTATCAATGCGATGCTAACCGAGAACAATCATATTAGCAGAACTATTCTCGACAGAATAGAGAAGATTGAAGACTCAGTAAACTGCATTGGCAGTAATGTGGAAGCTTACAAGTCCACAGGCAGAATGATAGAAAAGCAACTGACAGCGATCCACAATCTGTCCAAAAATCAATCTCATCACGACAACGAGAGCGAAGTGATCAAATATCACTTGGATGGATTAAAAGCATTCCTCAAAACAAATTTTGCCAACCTCCTTAAATCCAACGTACTCACACACATAAACGACTCTATCAATCTTCTCCGTACTGATCTCGACTTGCTTTTTCAATCCTCCTCCAAAACAATACATCCCACCCCGCATCCATCAGACTCTACGCTCGATGACTTAACCCTAAAAATAATAGACGTCAGCGAGGAACTCATAGCAACTCGGTTGACCGTTGCCGAAATCTGTAAAGAAGTGAGATAGGCTTCCCACAAAATCGATGGAATCCCCGATCAAATTCAATTCCAAGCTAGTTCCCCGTACAATGTCTCAATTCATAATGAATTAGTAGACAAGGAGTCATTTTCAAGTACTCCTCCCGCCGCCCTAACAACGCAAACCGAAACCGCGCTGCCTATCCCGCCCGCCCCCGCCCCCACCATACGCAAACTGCTCAAACAATTCGGAACTTCATGGACCCCCTCCGAATGGAAAAGCCGACTCGAAAAGTTGAAAGAGGGAAACCATACAGCATTCTACGTTGAAGGGGCTTCTCAACACGCTGATGTTAGTTGGGTGCGGAATTTCTTTCACCGAAATTATGCCATCATCATTAGCGAGTGCGAGATGATTTCCCCTGCTGACTCCAATAGTTCCTGCAGCTTCAAAATCAGCATCCCAACCAAATATTCATGGTTATTCCCCACTTCCCCTGGTAAGGCCAGTAAACCTGGGAAGATAAGTATCACCAAATGCTCTGAGGAACGAGAAAACCCACGTGTCGACGACAACCAAAATTTTAAAAATAAACGTAACGATAAGCTTAAAAAAAGACCGCTCCCAAACCCCCTTCCAACTAAAAAACACGCTAATAAAAAACGAAGCTCTAATCCCGATACCAACTGGAGCGTCAAAACGAATTTGTTCCCCGATTTTAGTCCCCCCTCTTCACTTATCCGACACAAAGCCCTTACACACCAATCCTCTAATCCGCTAATTTCCAATGTTCCACTCAAGCCCCCGCGCCAACGCGTCTCTTTCAACTTAACCCCAACCACCCATATTATCCCTTCTCAATCTTCTACGCCACCGATCCCAGCAAACAACTCATTTCCTAACTTCGACCTACTAACTGGAGCTAAGTACCCTAATTTTATTAACTCCCATACCCTAAACCCAACATCTCATCCGGCGCCCAACTCCATATCCAACCACGAATCTCCATCTCCCTCCTCCACTGCTCCTATTCTTGATCCTCTTTTTCCCCCCACAGTTAAACTAACCCAGCAAACCAATGGAACTACAGAAAGTCGCTATGCACTCTCTAGGCGTAGAGAGAGAAAGATATATGAAAACATTCGTCTCTTTCTCGCCTATCTACATGACAAATCGGATTCGGTCTGCTACGAAGGGAAGACCAAAACCAGCGTCATGGTATCCATCCAGCAGGAAGGCCTCCCTACCGACCCTATCAGTCTCAGTAACCTTTATGTCAGGTACCACGAGAATTTTATCATGTCCCCTCAGAAAGTAGCAGATGACCTTGCTGCATTCGGCCACTACGTTCACTCTAAACTAGTCTCACACCTACAGCGAAGCCGAGCTGACCACGATAAATTTTTTGGTCCATAACTTGCCTCTCTTGCCAGCACATAAACCATCCCACCTCACACTTCCACCCTACAACTTTTTACTACCAGCTTGTAAGAGGTCTTCGCTCTAAAACCAATGCTGTCCTACGTCAATCGCATTCTCTTCCCTTTGATATTTACGCCTTGACTGAAACCAATTTGATTCCCGACATAAAGAACCAGGAATTGTTCGCCCCTACTTTTAATGTTTTTCGCGACGACGATCCTACCCGCCCACATGATGATTCCCCCTCTCGAGGCGTCCTACTGGCGATCCACAACAGCCTTAACTCTTCTCCCATTACCATCTCTTCATCCTCTAAAGTCGACTTTGTCGCTATAAAAATATCACTCCCCTTAACGTTTTATGTTGCTACATCCTGCCAGCTCAACCTGCCGAATCTTACCAACTTGTTGTCGATGCGATCGACTATTTAAATGATCTGTCTGACTCTACTGACGATATCTTTGTTCTCGGCGACTTTAATCTTCCTCAGCTACAATGGATTCCATCAGACGATCAATCGTTCTTCATCGCTTCAAATGCCAACTCAGCTAAGGAATGTCTCTTCTTAGATCGCTTAACAGACTCAAGTCTATGCCAAGTCAGTGGTGTATCCAACTATATGGGCAGGCAATTGGACCTTATTTTCACAACAGTTTCAATTAACTCCTCAGTCTCACTTTGTCCCCTATCTCTCTCTACAATCGACAACTACCACCCCCCCTTCTACTTTCATTTTTTCATAACTCTTCTCTCCAGTCCACTCCTCCCACAACTCTCTCATCCTACGACTTTCACAAAGCAAACTTCCAAAAAATCAGTGACAATCTTAGCAGATCCCCCTTTAACTTTCACAACCTAAGCGTAAATGATGCCTTATCCATTTTTTATAAAGAAATATTTAATTCTTTCAGCCTTTACGTTCCGTTTTCCCGCCTTAGAACATCATCTACTAGTCCTCCCTGGTATAATCGCAAGCTTCGTTCCTTACGAAACAAGAGAAACAAGTTATGGGCTGTTTTCCTGCGTACCAGATCCTTGTCCGACTATTCCAACTATCTTGGTGCTTATCTTCATTTCACCGAACTTTACGATTCCCTTTACCAGCGTTACCTTAACAATGCGCAAGTCAACCTTATAAATGACCCTAAGTCCTTTTACCAATTTGTTAACTACAAAAGAAAGTCCGATGGTTACCCTCCTTCCCTCTCTTTCAACAACAAGTCATCAACCGATCCACTCACGATTGCCAACCTATTTGCCAGCTTCTTTAAACAATCCTTTACCAACGACTCCTTTGTACCAGATCCATCCTATTTTCGTTACCTACTGAACTTCTCGAATGGCCCACTTCTCTCTCACATCTTGGACCCCTCCTATATCGAATATAAATTACACCAACTCAATGACGAATTTACACCCGGTCCAGATGGCATCCCTGCCATATTTCTTAAAAAATGTTCTTCGTCTCTTTCCCTTGCCCTTTCTGATCTCTTTCGTCTATCCCTTTCACAAGGAGAATTTCCTCAGGTTTGGAAAACCTCCTTTATAACCCCAATCCACAAAAAGGGATCAAAGAACGAAATAACAAACTATCGTCCAATCGCTAAACTCTCCCATATACCCAAACTCCTCGAAAGTATTTTGTATGAAGCTCTAAGTTTCCAATGCAAATCACTTATTTCCCCTAGACAACACGGCTTCCTAAAGGGTAGGTCAACCACCACAAATCTCGTTGAATTCGTATCCTTTACCATCTCTGCCCTAGAGAACGGCAACGAAGTCGATGTAGTTGGAACCGATTTTAGCAAAGCCTTCGATAAAATCTCTCATCGATTAATACTCTTCAAATTGTCTGCCCTCGGCTTTGAACCCATACTGTTAAAATGGATATCCTCTTACCTCGAAAACCGTTTTTACAGTGTTCGTTTTAGGTCAGCCCACTCCGCTCCATTTTTGGCCACCTCTGGAGTTCCTCAAGGTAGCCATCTCGGTCTCCTTCTCTTTATATTAACCATAAATGATCTCGATAGGATCATCAAATACTCGTCCGTCTCCCTTTACGCCGACGATACCAAATTTTTCAAAACCATTTCCTCTCCCCATGACTCCTTCCTTATTCAACAAGACCTTGATAGTTTTTCGATCTGGTGCCTCAAAAATTGTTTGGAACTTAATATCACCAAATGCCAATCCATCGCCTTTTCACATAAGCGGCTCAAATCTCCTCCCCGACTCTACCTTCTCCACAACCAACCTATCTCCTCCGTTGAATCTCTTCGCGACCTCGGCATTTTGTGTGATAGGGAGCTCAACTTCCGTTTGCATATGGATGGGATAATCCTTAAAGCCAATTCTGCACTAGGTTTTGTAAAACGATGGTCCAAAGAATTCACCAACCCAGGTCCCTCTATATTACCTTTGTTCGTCCCCTCCTAGAGTACGCCAGTCAAGTATGGTCCCCATATCATCGCGTTCATATCTCGAGAATCGAAAGCATCCAGCGCCGTTTTCTTCGATTCGCTCTTCGAGGTTTGCCCTGGGATGATTCTTTTACTCTGCCCCCCTATCAATACCGTCTCAACCTTATTAACCTAAACACCCTTGAGGAACGCAGAGATGCAGCCGACTTTCTCTTCATTCATCGACTTCTTTCAGGTCAGGTTGAATGCACGTCCCTTCACAATTCTATTTTCCTCAACACTAACCCTCGTAATCTACGTACCCCTCGTCTCTTCTATCTCCCAACCCACCACACCACCTACGGCGCGAACGAACCAATCTCCCCCATGCTACGAAAAATTAATTCAAACCCTAGCGTCTTTGACTTCCACCGCACCACTTTCTACCTCAAATCGGTTCTCCTTCACCAGAATAACCAGCCTTAGTTTTAAGTTTTAGTTTAAGTTTAATTTTAAGTTATAGCTTGTATTAAGCCGAATAAATGGGGGCTTACGCCCCCACCAAAATTAATTAATGATCGCAAAGGGGCGTTCTGTCTCCACTGCTATGGTGCATATTAGTCGACCCACTGCTCAACACCGTCAATACTTCTGACGTCTATGCACAAGTATACGAACATGATTTATCTGTACTACATGTTGGATCGTATGTAGCGACTGTCAGCTCCAAAGCGCAGGTAACCGTAGACATGATCGACGATTTGTGCATTGAAAATGGGCCTTTAGTCAATCCTCTCGATACTGAGGTTATTGTATTTACGGGAAGTAGGAAGCTGACCGGTTTGACCCATCTAGTTCTTAGAGGCATCACTATCCAATTTTCGAAAGAAGGTACGAATTGGGTGTCATCATGTAAAACAAACTTACATGGACTAAACATGTTCCGTCGACAGCCATTGTGTGGATTCGGCCTTCTGGTAGTGCAAAACAGCAGCCCTTTAGAAGAGCTTTCAGAATTATCAAACAATTTTTAAAATAATATAAAGTACGGATAACATTTATATAAATTAGGACTGCAAAGAAATCTAACAAAGTTTATATTTAAGAGTGTATATTATAGGTGGGGTTATCTCGCCGACTACAACGCCAGAGAGGTAGTTCAAAACTCCGCCAACCACAAAAGCAGAAAAAGTAGTTTACTTTTCTGACTTCGCCACCCTTTCGAGGGGTAATGCCAAAACCCCGTACGAAAATCTTCTACCCACGTGCAGAGTAGGAAAAAAGCATAGCTCTCTGACTGTGCTTAATGACTACAGTGAGTTGGAGAGACTAGACATTGATCCATCCAGTAGCCAGTAAGGTTATAAGTAAGATGGTACTATCATTGACTTCATTTCTGATATTAAAAATATGAGTTGCATCCTAGAAACATTCCTTGTTGCTTTATTGGACTGCCCAATTGGCTCAATATTTCTTCCCAAACGACTGCGTGTCATACTGTACCTGTTTAGCAAATACAGCAACTATAGTAATAAATTACTTTAAAATAATTTTTCTGTCGATTCTACTGGTCTTCCAGCTATTATCAGCAATGCGCCTTTTCGTCTGTTTTACACTCCGTTTTCTGCAGAAAGCCCTTTGTCAAAAAATTGCGGTTCTCTCCCAAACGCATGCACGGATGAACACGTATAAGTTATCACCTAACAAGTTTATTTTGCCAAATTCTATTCCCACGAAAATTCATGCAAATGCCGGATGCACTGCACATGCCGTTATCAGACACCTAGTATCATTGCAAAGAATATTTTCCAAGGTGCATTATTGCGGACGCTATGTCTGCACATGAACAAACATCATTTCGCACCATATAAATAGGAGTACTGAGAAATAAGTAGCCCAGTTGTAATTAAGTCTTCACGTAGTGTTAAAGTTTGTTTAATAAAGTTTAGCCGTAAAATAATAAACTTTTAAATAAATAAAAATTTAAATGGCGCCCGAGCAGGGACTACAGGGTTATAATCGGTAAATCGGTACGAATAAAAAGTCCTCAAGTAGCACCAAGTCCAAAAAAGTCCTCAAGTAGCACGTATGGAAATTTCGCGTGTGTTCTCGATAACTACGAGTATTAAAATACCCTGTGGCTCCCCCGCATACGTGGTGAAAGTGACATTCACAAGGGCCCCTGAGTAATCGCCGGCAGCTGAACACTCGACCGACGAGGGAAAAGGAAAGGTTGACCGCTAGCCGTACCACGACATCGCAAAAATCAGGACTAATGTATTGCCCGAAGATTGTAGTACTGTAAGTTTAGTTTTAAGAAACAATTCAAATAAATAGAAACAATAAAGAAAGTTCATTAAACCAAACAAGTTAAAAATAATTAAATAAATTATAAAAGAAATTTACCATTAGATAAAAACCATCTTTCCTAAATTTTTACATAATAATCAAAAAATTGTATACAAATAAGTCTAGATAATAAGGTATTATGTGAAGAGCTCAGGAATTTAAAAATTTTAGAAAAAAAAATGTTAAGTGCTTTAGAACGTAGAAGAAAACCGTAATTAATTAAATTTAAGAAGTGTTAATATTTGGTAGACTTTGTTCTCTTTATAGTTCCTTTCATTTTTATTTTACGAATCAAATTTATTTAAACATGACAGATCCCAACAATATAATCAGACCTCCTGTTCTTAGTGTTCCTACCCTGAATCCTCAAACCCCACGACTATCTGTAGCTAATATCGGTGGAGTTGCCACAAATGAGGCTCTGTAAGCTAATAATAACTTTCAGCAACCAATACCACCGCGTCCAATGGCACCTAAGCCAGAAGCACGACCAATTCCAATGTATGTCAGCGTGCAAGTAGGAGCGATTAACTACATGAACGGGCGCCACCAAGACCGTAATATTACAGGGAAAAGGTATGTATCCTCAACACAACAATCCCAAGCCCCCAAAAAACTCCAGAAAAACTTCCATATCCAACTCCAGAAGACTGAAGTTCAACAACCTCAAAACCAATATCCACAAACACCCAACACATATCAACAATGACAAATTAACTTCCATATCCAACCCCAGGAAACTGAAATTCAACAACCCCAAAACCAATATCCACAAACACCCAACACATATCAACAAGGACAAGAAAACTTCCATATCGAATCGGAAAGAAGCGATTCCGCGAATTATGAACAACTTATCAACAATACCGAACACCAATTCAACCAGACACTAACGCAGTACATTGAATCATATGGAAATCCAACTGACACCCAAGAACAACTAATTGACTACACTGACATTAATTTTTTAGACTAAATGGCTCTTCACTGCCCTACTTCCAGTACAGGACGAAGAGTGGAGAAATTTTGAAAATCTTAATAGACACTGGCTCCAACAAAAACTATATTCAGTCGGCACTTATCTCGAAACCCATTCCTAATTCTATAGGCGGTAATATTAAAATCAGTCATCACGTGAAAGTGAACTTATTTAGTCTTAAGGATACGAACATTAAATTTTTCCTAATACCTACACTTAAACCTTTCCACGCTATCTTAGGAAACGATAGCTTAAAGGAACTTTCTGCAATAATCCATACTGATGAAAATTTCATGGTAATAAGAGACAAGGTCAAAATAAGAGTAAAGCAACAAGCCTACACGGCAGTCAACAAAATCGATATAAGAACGGAACACATGAATTTTGAGCAAAAAAACAAAATTAATCAGTTAGTTCGGGAATTTCCGAATTTTTCACAGAACTGGATGAGAAACTAACATTTACTACCACTGTAAAAGGGGAGATTCACAACACCTCAGAAACTCCTGTTGTATCCCAATCCAATGGCTCTAAAGGATGAAGTAGGAAAACAAATCAGCCAGGTAGTGACATATGGCATTATAAGATCTTCACGGTCGCCCTACAACTCTTCTATACGGATAGTACGAAAAAAACTTGACTCTTCTGGTGAGAAGAAATTCTGGTTGTCGGCTATCGGAAATTGAATACTGTTACGATTTCAGATAAATATCCGATACCCCAGATTAAGGAAGTTCTGTCGCAGTTAGGCCAAAACAAATTATTTTCAGTAATCGACCTTAAAAGCGGATTCCACCAAATACCGCTGAAGGAGTCAGACATTGAGAAAACAGCATTCTCAGTGAATAATGGAATATGCTTAGTTTATATCGATGATATTGTAGTCATCGGAGAAGATGAAGCTACGCACTCGAAAAACTTAAGGAACAATTTTGAAACCCTAGAAAATGCGAACTTAAAGGTCCAGTTGGATAAATGCTAATTTTTTAGAGAAGAAGTCGAATTTTTAGGATTCGTTATTTCTGCGAACGGAATCAAAACGAATCCAGCAAAGGTAAAAGCGATAGTGGAATTCCGTTGCCCAAAAACGTTGGGAGAACTCCGCTCTTTTCTCGGTCTTTAAGGGTATTATCGTTTATCAAGGGATACACAGATCTGACCAAACCCCTTACACCCCTTTTAAGAGGGGAAGGAGGACGAATTTGGAAGAATTCTTCAAGTGAAACTCCAATCTGTCTAAACGACGACGCAACCAATATTTTCCAAAAAATTATGAAATCAGTTATAGCAAACGACTTGCTCTTAATTTATCCTGATTTATAACCGATGCCTTAAATTACGCGATCGGAGCTGCAATTGCACAGAATGACCGACCGATAACCTTTATCTCCCGAACTTTGAATAAAACAGAGGAACATTATGCTACAAACGAACGAGAAGTCCTTGCTGTTATTTGGGCCGTAAATACACTAAGGAACTATCTATACGGTACAGCAAAACTTCAAATATTCACGGATCACCGACCGCTAGCTTATGCTCAAAGTAGCAAGAATAACAACAGCAAGATTAAAAGGTGGAAAGCCATAATGGAAGAGTACAATCGCGAGCTTAAGTACTCGTACAAACCAGGTAAGATGAATATCGTAGCAGATGCTCTTTCTAGACCCCCAAAAACATCAATAAATTCACTCACCGGTACTCAACACAGTGCCGAAAGCTCAGGTCAAGATTTAATTCCAGCCACTGAAATACCCATCAACGTTTTCAAAAATCAATTGATAATGACAATAGGTACAACTAACTACAAATTTAGCATTCCCTTTCCCACTTACCATAGACATACAGTAACTCAATCAAGGTTGAATGAAGACGACCTCATCCATATTTTTAAAAAACATATCAACCCAATTGTAGTTAATGGACTGCAGACTACAGAAGAAATTATGGGCCAGATCCAAAACATTTTTCCTACACATTTCAAAAATTACAAAGTCCGCTTCACCCAAAACAGAATAGAGGATCTAACAGATACAGCCAGGCAAGAAGACGAGATCATTAAGGAACGCAGAAGAGCACATCGTAATGCCAGCGAAAATGAGGCTCAGTAAATAGAAAAGTTCTACTTTCCCCAAATGAACTCAAAAATATCCAATCTATTGTAATAAAACAGTGTGTTACTTGCAAAGAGCAGAAGTACGACAGACACCCAAATAAACCCGTATTAAAGGAAACGCCAATTCCTAATTTCCCAGGAGAAATACAATAGTACATGTAGATATCTATGCCACTGAAAAAAACTAGTTCTTACAGCGATTACTAAAGTCAAAAGCCATAGAAGACATTAGAGATCCGTTACGCGAAATAATCTTTGCATTTCGCGTTCCAAAAATTGTGGTAATTGACAACAAAAAATCCCTGAATTCCCCATCCATAAACTGTATGTTAACCAACCAATTAAAAATTTAAATTTTTAAAACTCCTCCTTATAGCAGCTCAGTCAATGAACAAGTGGAGGGATTTCACTCCAACCTCACTGAAATCATACGTTGTAAAAAGGCTGACAAAACATATAGGTCATTTCCCGAACTCTTAGACATAGCAGTCTATGAGTACAATTTCTCCATTCACTCAACAACCGGCAAAAGGCCGCTCGAAGTATTTTTTGGAAGAGGTGTTAATACTAATTCAGAAGACTTCGAGAAAGCTAGGCTTGATAATATAAACAGACTTAAACAAAAACAGGTAACTGATTTACGATATGCCAATAAGAAGATACAGCCCATCAAAGATTAGCCCAGTGGTACTATAATATATGTCAAAGTTAACAAACAAGTAGGATCAAAATTATCTCAAAGATTTAAGAAAGAAATAGTAAAAGCAAACTTTTCTAAAACCATCCTCACGGAGTCAGGCAGTACCGTCCATAAAAATAATATTAAGAGCTAAAATTTTATTGGAAGCGCGTGGAAGTGGGTTACAGGAAATCCCGACCATGACGACTTCGAAATAATTAAATCAAAAATTAATAATCTACTAGAAAATAATAATAAAAAAGTAGTAATAAATAAATCAATAATTGAGGGAACAAACGAAATTAGCAATATTACGAATAAAACTGTTAAAAATTATCAAATAAACGAAAAAAATAACATTGTCAATCATATTAAATTTAACCTTGAACTAATTAAGGAAGAAATTGTCAACATAGAATATGCCTTACACTGGGCAAAATCCGGAATATTAAATTCCTTTATTTTCTCACTCAATATAGCTTATATAAATATAGAAGATGCACTTAATTTTGCTGAAGTAAAAACAGCAATCAATAATTATACTATACTTTATATTATACTCGTAAGTTTACCGAATATAGAAAAAGAATCACGTAAAAATATATTAATTAAACCTATAAAACGAGGTAAAATAGCCTCAAAAATAATGTATGAAAACATTTTACAATGTAGTACTAAGTTGTATGGAATAAGAGATAAATGTAATTCAAATAAGAAATTAAGTATATGTAAAAAAAGTCAGATTGTAGATTTAAGCAAATCTAATTGTATAAATAATTTGCTCAGGAACCGACATTCTAACTTCACAGAAAGAAGTAATCGACACATTGCAACAGTAGAAGAACTTTTCCCAGGAACATTACTATTAAACCAATTCAATGGAACGATATTCGTCAATAATGAACCAACAAACCTGAACTGTAGCTTCATTATGCAATTTCCAATTTCGCAATGCTACAATAAGCGTCAACCATCAATCCTACACCTCTAACGAAATTACAAGTACTCAGCCACTTCCTCCAATCTTGTACCCAGGCTGCATCTCGGGACAATACGAAGAAATCTTAATGCTTTAAACTATGAAAGAATTACACCTTAACAATACCGAACACATAAAACTGATCGAAGACCAAAATCTATCTAGCTTCCTCATAAACTTTGGCCTTACCACCATGACGATTATCCTCTTGATAGGACTTTTGATCATGCGGTCGTTGACACTCTGCAAAAACCAATCAATAAGCAGTACTACGGTCATAGAGGCAAAAGAAATTCCGGTGATCGATGTTCTGAGACCAGATTACCAAACAAGGTCACCAATTTCATCGCAAAAATTAATCAGGGTCACTCAAGACTTATCACCTTACAAGTTTATTTTGCCAAATTCCATTCCCACGAAAATTCATGCAAATGCCGGATGCACTGCACATGCCGTTATCAGACACCTAGTATCATCGCACAGAATATTTCATAAAGTGCATTATTGCTGACGTTATGTGTGCACCTGAGCAAAGATCATCTCTATGATATAGTAAGTAGCCCAGTTGTAATTAAGTCCTCACGTAGTGTTACAGTTTGTTTAATAAAGTTGGCATTTAGCCGTAATATAAAAAAGGTTTTTTTTTATGACTTTTAAATAAATAAAATTTTAACTTATATCTGTACCCGATGTACGCTATACTTATTTCAACTCATATCTGTAAACTCCTGCATATGAACATGTACTCTTTTTTATCTTTTATATCCTTTTTGAATTCAGAGTAACTATTTTTATTTTTAGTTCTTTTTTTAAACTCTGATGAGTAGGATCAATAAACATTAATAACTTTGAAGCGTGTTTCCGTGTCCTATTTTACATTTGGTGTCAGAACTCGGAAAAAATAGAAAAGACAGTTCGCGAAAAATGGAAGTATTAGCTCGTGATATACATATTTAGAACACAGTTAATAAAAATGTCGAAGGTTGTGTCAAATATCCCTGAGTCTGAAGATTACCACATTAAAGATAAAGAAGTGATTGAAGGAGAATTATGTTCTTTATTGATCGACTTACAGCTGTATTTGAAAGTCTAAAGGCCGCAGATCAACAAGTTGATAACAAAGAACTCATTAAAACAGATGGGCTTGATAAACATTTCGAAAGAATTGCGAATTTAAAGTAAAAGAAAATTCAAACGGTTTCCTCTGCACAAATAAATGTTAAACTTCATAAATTACAACTCAAGACATTCAGTGGGGGACTCAGCGATTGGTTGCCTTTTTAGGATCAATTTAATTCAACTGTACATCAAAATAATCAACTTTCTGCTGCAGACAAATTTCAATACTTGGAAATGACGCAGCAAAAAAGCTATATCTGGATTTGCTTCATCGGCGATATGTTACAACGCAGTCATTTCCCTTCTGCTCGAAAAGTAAGGAAATACAGAAAAACTACATAAAAAAACTCATAAACATACGACTCGAAACAACAAATCCAGATGTCGCTGAACTAAGAAGTTTATATAACACCATAATTACATCGACAAGATCATTAAACAGCGTTGTTTAATTTTGAATTTAATTTAGTTTAGTTGGGGCAGACGCCCCCATTTATTAGGCTTAATACAAGCTTAAACTAACTTAAAAACTAACAAAAATTAGGGGTTAGGAAATAAGGCGGAGGAGATCAAGGTTGAGAGAGAAGTGTTCAGGTTAAAATCAAAAATGGGAAGGTTTGAGTTGACCTTACGGAGCATGAGGGAGATTGGTTCGTGGAACCATAACGGGGTGGCCGTGGTGTAGTGGTACTAGCTACCGCTTCTCACTCGGAAGGTCAAGGTTCGAATCCTAGCCACAGGAAGTTTTCATTTGTGTAATTGGAACTCAGTCAGAAAAATCTGCGTGTGAAGGCACAACACTGACATGTAGATTTGGCTGTTGTAGGGTTTTTCAAGCACAAAAACAACCGTTAAAATTCACAACCTCACATTCCGAGAGAAGATAAATCTCTCGGTCCTATTCGGACTCCCATCCCTGGAGAGTCAATATCGAAACCAAACACACCTGAGTTTCAAACCACGACATCACAAACTTTCCTCTTTCTCCTCCTTCTATCTTTCCGCCCGCGCCCTGGCAATAGTATAAGGGTATTCATAACCCCTTAGGCGAGCGTAAATTATAAAAAAAAGGGATGGAATATAGAAGAGACGAAGACAGCGTAAATTACTAGGGTTAGTGTAGAAGGAAATCGAATTGTAATGGGAGACGCAATCCAAAGAACCAAAGAGCATCGAAGAGAATGTCAGCTACGTCTCCACGTTTTTCGAGCGTATTCAGGTTAAAAAGCTTGAGGCGGACATGATAGGGGAGCATGATAAAAGGCTCATCCCAAGGTAGTTCTCGAAGGGCAGGTTAGGTTAGGTTAAAACAAGGGTTTAATGATGCCATTACACAGACACCAGGCACCAAAACAGGCGCATCGCGATCTCTGTATAACCAGTTGAATTTATCTTCAAACACCTAGACAATCTCCCTGGTGAAACATCCAATTTCTTTACAAAAGCCAAGAAGGCCTTTGAAGCTCGTGCCGTCTACTTCTTCTAGGTTTCCGAAAAAGTATTTCCCTAAAATTTTCTTCGACAGACAGAATCTGCAGGCAAATCGAAGGAAAGGACCTAGAATGCTCTCGATTCGGAATATATGAACTCGCTGAAAAGGGGACCACACCTGGCTGCCATTTTCGAAAAGTGGCCGGACAAGTGTTATGTAAAGTGACCTTGCCACATAAGAGTTGCAAAATTCTTCACACTGTCTTTTGACAAAACCAACTGATGTGTTGGCTTTAAGGATTATCTCATCAATATGTGAACGGAAGTTTAACTCTCTATTGTATAATATTCCAAGGTCGCGAAGGGATTGAACGTGGGGTACAGGTTGGCCAAGCAAAAATAAAGTCGAGAAGGAGATTGATTACGTGACAATGTCATAGAATTGACATTTGGATACATTAAGCTCAAAGCAATTTTTTAGTCACCAAGTGGAAAACCTATCAAGGTTTTCTTGAATGGGAATATAATCTTGGGGTGAAGAAATAGTTTTGGAGAACTTAGTGTCCTTGGCGTAAATTGGTAGGGGGCAGCGTTTTATACTGATCTCAATGTCGTTTATAGTTAAAATGAAAATGGGACTTAGATGGCTGCCTTTTGGGACATCAAAAGGGGTTGAGAAGGCTGATCTAAAACGAAGACAATTATAAGATATCTCTTTTAATAATATGGGGTCAAAACCGAGAGAAGACAATTTGAAAAGGATTAATTGGTGAGATATTTTATCGAAGGCCGTACAAAAATCTGTAGCAATAACACCAATTTTTAAGCCATTTTCTAGGGCTAAAACTTCTAGGGATACGAATTCAACTAAGTTTGTAGTAGTTGATCTACTCGTATCTTTCAGAAATCCATGTTGACTTGGTGATATAAGTGACTTGCAGTGAAAGCTTAGCAATGGGACGATAGTTAGTTACTGCATCCTTTGATCCCTTTTTGTGCACCGCTTACCAAAATTTGAGGTAATTACCCTTGTGTGAGGGATAGATGAAATGTGGTGCAAGGTTGGTGTGAAAAATTGGAGGCACAGTTTTTGAGAAATATTGTCTGGCCCGGATAAAAATTCATCATTGAGATTTTGTAATTTTTTTTCGATAAGGGTAGGATCAAAAGATTCAAAGAGAGAGGGACCAATGGAGAAATTTGGGAAGGCACTTTGAATATATGGGGTCATGTACAAAGTAATTGTATCCAAATGATTGTTTTATAAAAGTTTGCAAAATAGTTGGCAGTAGTATGTGGGTCGGGCGATGATATATTACCGAACGTAGGAGAGGGGGGATAGTCGTCTGTTTTTTTTAGTTGACGAATTGATAAAAAGTCTTAGGATCGTTGATAACGTTGGTCTGCGCTCTGTCGAGAAAATGCTGATAGATTCAGATGAGCTGTGTGAATTGGAGGCAGGTTCCGAGGTAGTTAGAGTAGTCAGAATAAGAATTGATGCGAAGAAAATTGTCCATAATTTGTGTCTTTTGTTTCGTAAAGAGCGAGGTGGGGAAGTAGGTTAAGTTTTTTGCGCGAAAAGTGGCCGTAAAGGGCCACTGATAAAGATAGGCTGGCATAATAAAAGGAAGATTTACTGAGATAAAAATTAATCTTTCGAAAATCAGCATTTTGGAAATTGTAAGAAGTGTAAGTAGGGGTAGAAGTGGACTGGGGAGGAGAGTTATAGAGAAATGAGAGAGGAAAAGGGGGATGGGAGTTACAGATAGTTGAAATCGTTAGGGGGGGGGGGGTCTATTATTTTGGAATTCTTTTTTTATTATTTCATTTGACTATACAACATCTTAAGATTGTTGTATCAAAACTTTAAACAAATCGGAGCAAAACTACTCGTAACTAACATATGTAACTTTAAGCGATTTGCTCCATGTTAAATATTGGATCTTCTGGTACACAAAACTAAAAAAGGGATTTTCAGATACTTGTCATTTTTGAGGCCGATGAACGGTTTACATCAAAATCTACCGGACCGATTCTTTTGAAATTTATTATACTACTTCCTTAGATAAATTTTACTTTATTTTATTTTATTTTATGTAGCACAAATTTGTTATACATGTTTTGTAACTATTGCACAATTTACAGAGATTTGGTGTGTTGCCTTACTACTGAAAATTAAATAAAACTTACAAAATATTACAATATATCACAGTTAAAAATTAAGTGCGAAGGAAAAGCTACAAGAAAAACCTTCACAAGAATAATAACAATAAATGTTATAATTAAGGCAGAGAGAAGGGGAAATGTTTTAGAAGAACAAATGAGATAAATGGCAGAGCTTTCAAATACGAATTATTAACAGAAAGCAAGTAGTAAATACTACAATAAATAAAAATTAATCAATAATGTCAAATAATTGGTTACTAGGAAATATATAGTTAATAATTAATTAAATTGGAATAAATAAACAAATAAATAAATACATAATAAATAATAAATAATAAATAATAAATAATAAATAATAAATAATAAATAATAAATAATAAATAATAAATAATAAATAATAAATAATAAATAATAAATAATAAATAATAAATAATAAATAATAAATAATAAATAATAAATAATAAATAATAAATAATAAATAATAAATAATAAATAATAAATAATAAATAATAAATAATAAATAATAAACAATAAATAATAAACAATAAATAATAAATAATAAATAATAATAGATAATAAATAATAAATAATAATAGATAATAAATAATAAATAACAAATAACAAGTAATTAAAAGTAATTAATAAATAACAAAAGGAAATGGCCAGGTATCTTTAAGAGCTTTTTTTTTTTTTTTTACCGAAAATCGGTAGTTCCACTTCTATGTGTCACCAAAAATTAAAAAATCTAAAAAAAAAAATTTTTTCTAGGGATACTTTGGGAAAACGATTATCTAATGACAGCATTTTAATTTTTTGATTTCAGATGATCCAGTCATGAGTTAAACGGTTCACCGGCGGACAACTTTTTTTCGAGGCGCCCGAAGATTTGCTGCCATAAGCTTAATTATTAAATTAAGGAAATATTGCTCATATGTTGTACTACAATGACACAATCAATTAAATAAATTTGTATTACCTGTAGCGTCTAAAAAAATTCTGAAAAATGGGCCTTTTCTTCACCAAATTAACGTTGAGCTGGGAGACTGTAGCAACACATAACGTACAAGGACCTTTATTTTAATTGAAATAAAGCCGAGTTTAAAGGAAGAGATAGTGATGAGAGAAGGGTTGAGGATATTGTGAATGGCAAGTAGGACACCTCGGCATAGAGAATTAATTATAGGATGGCCATGATTATTACGGGGAATGGATCTGTTCTGTTAGATGTTTTTAATGATCTGTTGATCCGTCCATGTGGAGACTCTCATCTTACCAACGTTAAGCTTGGAGTGGGATGGGTTGCCAAAAAACCACTTGTATCTAGGGGGTAAGTTGAGCTTGAAATTACGTATATTTTTAGGGTGGGATGTTGTGAATATTATTCATTGGCTCATACTGCTTTATTTACAGAAGCCCCAAACTGGACAGCAACTTGACCTTCCACGAGTTTGATGCGCTGTCTGACTCCATTCAAAGAATTGTATCCCTGTATCCTCATACTGAAATCGTGATTACGGGCGATTTCAATATACACAATTCTGGGTGGCTTCGACATTCGGGATAGACTACACCCGAGGGACGGTGTGTTGAGATCTTCGCTGCGGAAAATAACTTAACCCAGCTTGTAAATGAGCCCACACGCATATTAGACGTTTAAACGAGCCAGAAATGACTGCAACGTTTTTCTCAAGCGTGTGAAATTCAAATAGGACCAAAACCTGAGGCAAAAAATACTGCAATGTCCCAAAGGCAGCAAAAATTTTTGGTCGTTCGTGAAAAACATTAGAAATTCTGCCTCATCCTCCTTCCCAGCGCTCATTTACATGACATTCCAGCTGTCAGCTTTTTGGACAAGGCCAATCTGCTTGCTGTACACTTTGCGGCTAGCTCAACACTCCTAGATTGTGCTTTGTCCCCGCCTACACTTGAGCGCGTCGAATCTACAATGGGACGAATCCACTTCCGCACTCGTGTATTAGCAAGAGTACTTAAAGATCTCAACATGCATAAATCCGTTGGTCCAGATGGTATATCTCCCCTTCTTCTGAAGAGGTGTTCTTCCACGCTGGCAAAACCACTGCGTAAGCTTTTTCATCAATCCTACTCTTTAGGACTCTTTCCGATCAGATGGAAAACAGCATTTGTCCAGCCCGTCCCTAAAAAAGGCGAATCTTCTTCTCTCTCCTCCTACAGACCCATTGCACTTACGTCCCTTCTTTCCAAGGTCATGGAAACGCTGATAAACCGTCAGCTCATGAAATATCTCGAAACACGAAAACTACTCAATGACCGGCAATATGGTTTTCGTAGCAACAGGTCCACTGGTGATTTGATGGCATGTCTCACCGAAAAGTGGAACCAAAGCGTACATCAATCTGGCGAAAGCAAGATAGTTGTACCTGATATTTCTAAGGCATTTGACAGAGTTTGGCATCAGGCTCTTTTGTCGAAAATGCGTGTTCTTGGGATCGATGACTCTCTTCTTCAATGGATTAGAAATTAAATTTCGGAACGTTAAATTCAAGTTGTCTTGGACGGTTTCAAGTCTGATATTCACAAA
The DNA here is from genome assembly GCA_963966105.1 of Volucella zonaria. Lineage (NCBI taxonomy): Eukaryota > Metazoa > Arthropoda > Insecta > Diptera > Syrphidae > Volucella > Volucella zonaria. Next base: position 94,278,892 of record OZ014530.1, on the reverse strand, counting down.
ATAAATGCTGGTGTGCTCCGTTCTGTCTCCGACACTCTTTTTAATCTTCATTAATGATCTCTTGTCCGCTACTTCTAATCCAATTTATTCCTTTGCTGATGACAGTACTCTCTGCTTCTCATATTCGTTCCCGGACTCACGTCCCTGCTCTTCGGCTGTAGAACGGGAACGGAAGCGTATGCTAAGCTCATTAAATTCCGAAATTAACAGCATAACCAACTGGGGAACTATCAACCGAGTGGAATTTAATGCTTCCAAAACTCAATGCTGTCTGCTGTCATTAAAGCGAAATTCAAATACCCAGCCATTATCCATGAATGGCACTTGCATCAACGAAACTGATAAACTTTCCATTCTCGGTATGTGTGTAAGTGACAACTTACGTTGGAATGACCACATATTCGATGACGCCAATAATGCTGCGAAATGTCTAGATTTCCTCAAGCGATGTAAGAAATATTTTACCCCCTCTGATCTGGCCACAATATATAAGGCTTTCATCCGTCCAAAATTGGAGTACAATGCCCACATCTGGTCTGGTGCTCCTAAAACATCTCTGCACCTGCTAGATAGGATTCAAAACCGTACGATAAAACTCATTGGTGATACTAATATCAGTCAATCAATTGACACTCTCGCACACCGACGTAATGTCTCCTGTCTCACTTTGTTTTATCGCTATTTCCACCACCAGTGCTCCATTGAAATCGCCAGTAGCATTCCGCCCATTCAAACTTTCAACTGTAACACCCGCCTCACTATGAATGCTCATCATCAATGAGGGTATCAAGCCCATTTTCGGACGTACTGTAAAATATCGTGATTCTTTCCTAAGCCGTACAACTCGCTTATGGAATGCCCTGCCGACCTCTGTGTTTCCTGGTCGTTACAACTTGCAAACATTTGAAAGCAATGTACATCTGTACCTGTCTCTTCTTCCTCCTTAAATTTCCTTCGCCCGCGCTGTGGACGAACATTTTAAGGGTACAAAAACCCCTTGAGCGCGCGCTGATTATTAAAAAAAAAAAAAAAATGGTGATGCTTTACCTCTTTTTGAAAAATTCAGAGATCTGCGTAATTTGTGGCACCTTTGAGGATTAGGGTGCTGAACATCTGATTCGTTGCGCGGTGTCAGTTTAGTCTAATTTTCCATTGTGAAGGTGTCCACGTCGTGTTAAATTGTGTGGCAAGTTTTTAGCCATGGCCGGCTTACATAGTTTTAAGTAGGAGTAAGTTAGATTTAAGAAAAAACAAATACATAAAAACAAAAACAAAAAAAATTAATAAAAATAAAAAAATTACAAAAAAAAAACATATATATATATACATATATCTATATATTAGGTATATATATATCATGTATGTATATATAATGTATTAGATGTAAGTAGGTTAAGTAGATTAAGATTTATTTTTAGGTAGTCTGTAAGTTTTTAGTTTTAAGTTTTTATAATAGTTAGTTAGTGGTTAATGTCCCTAATACAATGTCCAGCTTTTGAAGTCCATCTTCCACTAATGTTGACGTCTAAGTAAAAAGTATCTCGAAGTTCTCCCAAAGCAGTGTTGATTGCCTTCTGAAAGACAGCCAGCATCCGCGGGTATTCGAAATGGCCATCTGGTGTAATGAAAGCCCTTTTTCTATGGAGTCATCTGCGATGGGGATTAGGTGAAAGCCTGATGACATATCCAAAGAAGTGAACTATTCATTGCTTTTCAGGCAATCAGGCAATCCCTAACACTTAATCTATGTAAGGCCCTAAAGCCAACACAAAGCCCATTTTTTCTGTTTTTCTTCCTGACAAGAACTAATGGGCTGGCGAATGGAGACTATCTCTAATGATTTCACATGACTTTAGATCACTGATTAATTTCGATGTTATTTGCCGTTCGCTGTGTGACATTCTGTATGGTCGATATTTTACGACGGCATCTTTGGATAAGCGAATAGAAACACAACCTGTTGTGATTTTTGCTACGGGGAGCCCAGTAATCATTTTTGGGAATATTTGAATATTAGAATCCTTTTTAATTTTTCCAGGTCTGAGGGTGGTATTTCTGGAATGATGGGTATATGGTTAGTTAGGCAAAGTGGCTGATTCATTTTGTCTCAGGCTTCATCCGTGCCTCTTGACGACTATCTTCAAAGAAGAGTCTATTAAAATGTGCCTACCAACAATCATCTCATTTTTCAGATACTCCCCCTTGATAACATGAAAAGCTATTTCCATGGGGTGTTTTCCAATTCATTGCACAGAGAGAAAGGATGGTATTTTCTTTGCAGTTATTTTATCGCAATATCCGACCTAATTAGGGAGCAATTGGACCCCGTGTTAAGCAAACAATGATAAAACTTCCCATTAATTATAATTGGCGTCATCGTATCTGATGTTAATGTTTCCCCACATAGGTTAACTTTTCACTTTTCAGCCCGCTGTTTTGCCCAATAGGTTGAGAGTACCAGTTGACCAGTTTTTAAACAAACCCCATATTTTTGACCCCTATAACAACTAATTGGTAATTTTACCTCGGGAGATTCCTGTGCGGTCCTGATTTTGTTTTGCTGGCATGTGGACATTTCGCTCTAATATGTCTCAGTTTTCCGCAGCCCTTACAGCGTCTTTCTTCATCGACTCGAGGACGTTTAGGAAGCAATTCTATACTTTCGTGTCTGCCTTACAACGCTAAAATCTCGCCGTTTTTCCGACGAGGACTTTAACGGATAGATGACAAGTGGTCAATTAAACTTTGCACTGAAGTTGGCATGACAAACGTTTCCAAATGGTCGCGCTGCAGCCTTACATCCACGTTGTTCGATCAGTTATTTGCTTAGCTGTTCTTACTTACATACTCACAGTGCATACAGAATATCTGTCTATGGACATAAACAGGCACGCACAAACACGACAGTACAGCGTGCGAACCGAGTGAAAAATATCTGATTTAAACCAGCAAAATTACACAGTGCGCTTTATAATAATGTAAATGATTTTATTTTATTTTATTTATTTACAGGGCACTCTTATCCCACTTTTGATGATAGAAAAGAACTTCAAAGAAAACAAATTGATCGGAGAACAATTCTGCGGCGCATCTATTCGAGACGTTTCACACAGATCAATTGCCTGTTGAGCACACACAGATTTGTATTTTCTCTTCTTTTCTCTTTCTTATCTTTTTCTTCAACTCCTTTTAATATTTCTATTTACAGTGTGGCCTTAAACACAGTGCAACTTACTGACACAAATGTGTCATACTCTGACATGTATGACCAGTCCTCCACACATTTTACACTGTGTTCAAATATTGATAGTTTGCCTATTATCAGTCTGACAAGTGAGTTAGGATTGGATTCATTGGAGTCATTGAGGCACTTGATTGTAAGGACCGCAAGTGAGAGAGAGATATACACTCGTCGCAGCAGAACAGCAGATTTTCTGAAAAATTTTTAAAGAAAATTGTTTTTCTTTTATTTAGGCCGACACAAATAGCATGGAATATTTTGCCGCAGATCCCCTTACAGGCCACAAAGTCAGCATTATTGTCGTTAATGGAGCAGTTGACGAAGAACAGGAAAAAAAAGCACTGTTGCGAAATTAACAGACTAGTAGGTCACCAATAAAAAAGGCGCGTCAGAGATAACAATATTTGGGTGAGAAGTTGGATTATTGGATTGATTGAACTTAAGTGGTGGTAAGAAACTGCACGCATATTATGGCCGTAGTTTTAAATTTCTTTTTGGAGTTAGCGCGATACATTGCTATAAGACAATACCTTATTAATTAGGGTGGTAATTGATGGCGGAGGTCATTATGTATATCTGAGAGAATCTAGCAAAAACTTCAGTAGGAATTATGTAGTGAAAATGTAAAGATGTCAATTACACCGTTTAGGTCCATGAGTATTCAAGAAAATTAAAATTATTCTTAAAAGTGAACACAGCGATCATTGTCCCGGTTGTATGTGTATGTAAGTGTAGATATTCTTAAGGCCTTAAGGCTCCAGAGAGTTCTTATCAGATCTTAAACGTAGCAGATAGAGTGCATGCAGATATGGAGTCGGTGGATTAAACAGGCCCAACGGTTCTGATTACTGTTTGCATATTATCAGCGGAAAGCAACAAAGCATATGAAGTCGTGCAAACCACTTTTGGCTGAACGGTGCAAGGATTTCATTCATCTACTGATATGCTGTCAACAAAGTAGAATGTTATTCTATTGTCGCTAATGTCTTAGGGTTAAATGACCCTAATCAAAAATTTGGTCTTTAGAGCCACTTGAGATTAGAGGAAAATAGTCGGAGAAGTTATGACTGGAGCTTGTCAGAAAAGATCCGGTTCTAGGTACGAAGCATCTCCACCATGGAAAGATCCTGAAAAAATATCTTTGTAAAAAAATTCTATTGTCAGCTACGATAAAGTTATATCTAAACCGGGAGAAGCTGCATTTTCATGAAACCTTTAAAATATTGAGAAACAACTTCTATGTAGATGATCTGCCCGTTAGGCTCTGACTGAACTCGTAACACTATGTATACTGGCAGTGGATATAATGGGGAAAGCTTCCATGTCCTTAGAAAATGATATTCCAATAGCGTTTCAGTACGAATCGTGGCAGGTTCCCTGGTATTTCCGGTCATTCACAAAGTATTAGAAGTTTCATTGTCGGTGTTTAGTAACGAGTTGGCAGTATTTTGGATTAAATTCAAAGTTTTCTCACCTCAAAACCATCCAGCGAAACAAAACGTAATCTTCTGCAAGCAATTGATAAATTCTATGACCCACTTCGAATTGTCTGCCTACCATCACTAAATTAATGTTGTTTCAAGATGTCCGGAGGAAGAAGTTAGCATGATATGAACCCCTACCGCCGGATCTGTCAGAGAGCTAAGGGATATGTTAATCTCATGGGTAGTTCTACCAATTCCAACATTAAACAATCTTCAGCACCATATCTACGAGTTAACGCTTATGCAGATGTATCTTCAAGCTACGGATAACGACCTATTCGAAATTACATCATTTCTGTGTGCTAAGAATTGAATTGCACAGCTTAAGCAAGATGCATAGGATGAATTTACTTTGCCAACAAGATTATGCGCCTACTTAAAGATGTCTGTGAAACCGTGCTTCAGAATTTCTCTTGTGGTCATATTCTAAAATAATCCCGTACTCGATATATGGATATATATATATAACACAAAGGTTGACACCTTATGTACAATGTCGGGTCTTGAGGATACGTCGACATACTTTTATAGTGGACTGGAGGTTAGTGAAAGCAACCCGATTTGCTAATGCGTGGTATTTCTAGTGAAAAGTTTTCCACATCTATGCTGTGGACTCGGGGTCCAGACTGGCTTTGTAACGCCAATATCAACGGTGCAAATCTTACTTCTTGAAGTAAGAGAGCCAATCTTGTCATGTGAACAGTTCAACAGCTGGTCTAGACTATTGCAAGTTACTTCTTGGGACTTAAGATTCGTCAACAATTGCAAATTTTAAAGCCGGGATGTCATGAAACTGTTTTGCCAAAGATAAAGTTGAAATCTCTGAACAGTCTAAGCTAAGGCATGTATAATCACACAGATTTACTAACAATTTAAGATACTTACAGAAGAAGACACAGTCACCAGTACATTCAAAGGTTGCTGAGCTTTCTGCATTACTCAATCCGGGTAGGCTCTTAAGGCTGGGTGTGAGACCACAAATGCTATTGTACTTCCTACCAGCCATTATATTAGCCATATTGTCGTTAAGGAATATCAAATGTTAACAAATCATGGTGGAACAGGAACTATTTTGGATCATTCGAGGACGACAGCTAATTAAAAACGAATTCGAAAATGCATTGTGTGCAAGACGTTATTTGGTCAATCGGTCACCCAACCATTTGTTCCTTCGCCAATTCAAAGAATCACTTTTGACAACGTGAAAGTCGACTCTGCTAGGTCATTATATTACGCAAATCCTGGAGATGATGGCCTACACAAAGCTTACATATTTATACTTACATGTGCCGCCTGCCGAGCTGTTAATTTAGAGCTAACTACCAACTTGGCAACGGGCTACTGTTTAATGGCAGTTAATTGTTTTATAACAAATCGTGGAGTTCCAACAGCCATAAGAACAGCTATGGAGCTATGTAAGACTCAGACTATCCTAGATAACGATATTATAAGTGAGACCGGATAGCAATGATAGTTTTTCTAATTATTATTTTTCAGCAGCTGTTAAAGCTACCAATGACATTCAGCTGTCAAAATATTCAGTAAGGCTTGCCATTTCATCACGCATCGTTTCACGTTTGCCAAACGTGCGGAAATTATTAAAAAATATTATCGAAATTTCGGCTCAGTTGTAAATACGCAACGTGAATTTCGTCGTGATCATGGCTTCAGTGGTATCAGTGTGCAAGCAATTCGCCGCACCGCGGAAAAGCTTGAGCGTGAGTACCATCTTTTGGATCATAATCCAGCAACCAGAAAGAGATTGGTGCGAAATGAAGAAAACAGCGGCTAGTATCGAAGAAGACCCAGAAATGTCGATTCGGCCCTATCACCTGAATCGGGTATCGCCGGAGAGTGAACCCGGCATATTTTGCGGTTGGATTTGGGTCTACATCCGTACAAGATTGTGCGCACGCAATAACTGAAGCCGGACGACCATAGACAACGCCGTGAGTTCGCTAATTGGGAGTTTGAAACGTTGGCCGGAGATCCGGATTTTGGCCAAAAAATCATCTTCTTGGAAGAGGCCCATTTACGTCTCAGCGGCTGTGTCAACGAGGAAAACTGTCATTATTGGAGCGTATATAATCCACAAGTGATCGGCCAAGCATCAATGCATCCACAAAAATTGACTATTTGGCGCGGTTTATGGCATAGTGGCATCATCGGATCACCGTTATCGTCATTGGTCTCAGGTATAGAGCGATGTTAACGGACTTTGTATGGTCATAACTTGACAACATCGATATATCTGAGCAGTGGTTCTAAAAATATGGCGCTACATGCCATACAAGCGCACAACGCTCGAAGTTGTGAAGGAGAAATTTGGCGACTGGATCATCTCACAGCAAGCGTTCATCAATTGGCCGCCGCGATCATGCGATTTGACAGCACTCGGTTATTTTCCCTGAGGCTACGTCAAGTCCTTAGTCCAGCGAATCGCAAATCAAGGAGACTTGAAAAGCTCGAATGAAGTAGAATGACAAAAAGATGGCGTACAGAATACTTGCAGCTTTTTCGATCATTTCACCAAAGCAAGTCCAAAATTTGATAAAATTTAAAGGAGGGTGACGTGGTTTTTTTATTCACCTCACATTTATATACTTCAATAGCAGCATATATATAATCGAAAAATATCTCTTGAACTTACCACTTTCCCACTGTTGTACCAACTAAAATACTGCAAAAACCCGCTGGAGAAGGTACCTGCCAAAGATGCGGAAATGTACCTGAGGCAATAGAATAATAATAATTATAAAATAATAATAATTATAAGAAAGAAAATAACTATAGTGTAATAATTATAGTTTTATAATAATAATAATAATTTACAATAGTAATAATAATGATTTGGCGGAACGCAATAAAGCCATTGCTGCAAAATATCGTACTACATCGGAATGACACCTGGTGCAATCACAGGAATATAATGGAGTATCAGATGGGCTATTCTAGGAGTCGCATGATCACGAAGACATTCAACTGATACTCAACATACTTTGTAATGAAAGAGAAGTCGCAGATATAACTATTGTAGGAAGTTAAACTACTAAAGAGCACATGCACCTGATTAGCGACAAAATTACTATCGCAATCATTTTACCAGAGCTCATACATTATTTTCGGAGACTATTACCTTTCTGCGAACTTCCTTACTATCAGAAACGCATGCATGATACAATTTTGTCATTAGAAAATTGAAAAAAGTATTTTTCTTCCCCGACTTTCCTTTGAGAGTTAAAATGAAAACGCTTACAGGCGAAAGTAATAATTTTAACTGCTGTTTAATAAAATATTTCCTTCCTAGTTATACTTGTACACGTTTTTATCTTATTCTGTGAATGGTCTTATAGTTTAATAATTCTATAAATGGTGTTTGCTCGATAAGGAATAGAAAGGTTATCTTATCTCATGTTAACTTAGGATGGTTTCTTGTAAAATGATAACGGTTTCATCGAGGTTGTTATCTGTTACTTAAGCGAAAGGGAGCTCTTGGGTTCGTGGTGACTCTTCTGGTACGAGGGGAGGAGATATCTCTGATATAATAATACCAAAAGAGTACACTTCACTTTACTCATCAAAATATCGCCTCATAATTTGCTCACCCACATGTACAAGCGAATAACGAAGTTGACATGAAAATAGAATATATATGAACATACCCAACTCAACAATACTCGTATATCCAAACAAAAAAAATCGCTATACATACGAGTATATAGTACAATATGTAGCCAGCCTACTCTTGTTTCCAGCTTCAGTAAAGCTATACATATGTAATTTCATTTACATATGAAATTCGGATTGAACTCATATTAGAAACCGAAAAACTGTAGCCACAGAACGATTTTTAAAATAGATTGCTGACTCAATATCTCTTGGGGTATGTCAGTTAAACGGAATTCGATATACTACAATAAAAATCTTACGGAGCCATCTACACCTGCGCAATCGCATTTTTAACGTACTGGTTCGAGAATTTAACATCGTCAACCGCAGAGGTCGCTGATCTATCGTGACTGGTTAGAATCAGAATGACCAAATATCGATGTCACCAGTAAATACTTTCTAAGTAATAACAACATTATTTACAGAGCCATCGCCGAAGCGAATAACTCCATTACCATTATATCCTCACTGACACCTGCAGAAAGTGTATTTAATGCGTCACCCTAGCTGGAACAGATTTTCACCGCAGACACAACACCGTCAGTGTACAGTACAAGCTTATGGAAAGCAAAAAAACGATAGCTTTAAAAAAAACATAATATAAAAACTAAACATTTTTAAATTAAAATATTTAAAAAAAATTATTTTATTACGATTAGTGGAAGACTGACTGCAATTCTTTATTGTCAAAATCAAACTTAAAACAATTCTCGTGGTATTTATTTATTAATTGCTCAGGTGTAGACGCATTGTCAGCAGTTTCGTCTCTAAATGTTTCACATGGGTCTTGTAAGGTATTGGGTGACGTCTTGTATGATTGCATGCACTTGTTGCGTGTTAAGGTCTGCAATGTTAACTCTTCCCTCCTTAAATTCAAATGACCCCACTCGTTATTTTATAAAATTGTAGTAATTGGCTTATACCAATTTTTAAGACTTATGATGCCAGCACAGAACTTTCTGCGAGAGATTCTGTTGCTGATGGTTTTTCTTGGTTTACCACTGCGGATTTAGGCTGAATACTCCCATCCACTACCATAGCAGTGTTCGCAGGATTTTGTTGGCAGGTTGCGAATGCTCTTTCTGTCATCATTACTATATGTTAAGTAGAATAATTACTATGGTTGTAAGGCAAAAGTTCGTAATGTAGCTCGTTTGACACTCCGTTTCGATTAATTTTTTATGGTTTGTATTGTATTATTGAGATGCAATTCTTTCATGGATTGAAGTGGTAACACTTCTTCATATGTTCTGAAAGCTGAGTCCGGTTGTACGATTGGGGGAAATGGTTTTGCGCTAGACAATTTATTGGAGATGTAGGTTTGCTTATTAACTACTATCGTTGCATTAGGTTATTGGATGATGAATGTGCCCAATAGGTTCATCACGTCACTATTAATCAGGATGATACCATTCAGCAGCAAGGTTTGGGGAAGAATTTCTTCTGCAGTTAGGATATGTTGATCGGAAAATTCTGTACAGTTTAAGAGTTTAAACCTAGAATTTGGTTTTTGTTTCATATCATTAACTTACATCATTAAAGCACATTTTTCTCTTATTCCATATACTCTATTTTGACATTGTAAAAGGTTTTCAAATAATATTTTGGTTACAAATTCCCTTATTTTACGGGTTTCATTACTATTGCTTTACGTGATTCCAACTTTATATATAATGCGAATTCAATTTAAATTGTTTTTATTTTTCAATATAATCTCCCCTAACATCAATGCATTTGTTACATCTTGAGATAAGTTTTTTTAAACCCTCAAAAAAATAAATTTCCTCCTCCTCCATTTATTGCCGACTTGAGTTCTTCATCATCCGAAAATCTTTTTCCACGAAGACATTTTTTCAAATCCGAAAACAGGAAATAATCACAAGGGGCACTAGGGTCTGGACTATAGGGTGGGTGTTGGATTTCTTCGAAACCACAATCTCGCGCAGCAGCCTTGGAAACTCGCGCCGTGTGAACAGGAGCGTTGTCATGAAGAAGCAACACACCCGCTGCGAGTTTACCCCGTCTTTTCTTTTTAATTTCCTCCCGCAAATTATGCAAAGTGGAAGCGTAGGATGTGGCGTTGATGGTTTCACCTTTTTTTTTGTACTCAATGAGCAAGATTCCCTTTGAGTCCCAAAAAACTGTGGCCATGAGCTTCCCGGCAGACGGAGTGATTTTGAACTTCTTCGGGGGGTCTGTTCCTTTTTTATGCCACTGCATGGACTCTTGTTTGCTTTCAGGGTCATAGTGGTGGACCCATGTTTCGTCCCCAGTAACAATTCGATCCATAACACCGTCCGCGTTCTCACTACACATCTCCAAAAGCTCTCTACAGCATGCGATTCTCACTTTTTTCTGAGGCGCTGTGAGCATTCGTGGCACCCACCTTGCACTGACCTTTGAAAGGTTAAGATGGTCATGAAGAATGGTGTGAATGGTACCAATTGAAAGCTTGGTGATCTCTGCCATCATTTTCACCTTTATTCGGGCATCCTCAAGAACAAGTTTTTCGACTTTTTTGATGCTTTTTCCCATACAAGCAGTAGCCGGGGCGCCGGAGCGGGGGTCGTCTTCAATGCTCTCTCTGCCTCTCTTGAACTCACTTGACCAGTTTTGCACAGTTGATAATGAAGGTGTGGAACCCTGGTAAACAGCCACCATCTCTTCCTGAATAGTTTTTTGACTTTTTCCTTGCTTAGTGAGAAATTTAATTACAGCGCGATGGTCAATTTTCACCATCATCGTCTCAGTTGCCATTATGATTCTGTTTAACTAGAGATGAAACGCGAATTAATAATCACATTTATATGAAATTTTACATGAATGCACTATAATAATTGTATTACTTGATAAATAAGTCAATTTATATATACAACCACAGCTTCACCCCGATATCGAGAATATGTTGAACGCCCCTCGTATTTCTGTATAATATTATAGAGAAGTGATTGCTCAGGTGCAGATGCGTTGTTAGCAGTTTCGTCTCCAAATGTTTCCCATGGATGGCATGTGTAAAGTGTTGGGTGACGGCTTGCATGATTGCATGTACTTGTTAACGTCTTAATGTGGGAAAATGATGTTAATGCAGAATTTGGAGTATTTCAAGGTTGCAACATTAACTCACATAATACCTAAATACCAACGTGAACAACTACATAAATCGAAGCGAGATTCTGCAGATGGTATAAGTAGAATAGCCATTATCCCACTACTTGTGTTGTAAACGGCTGCTACATCAAAGAGCCTACTTCAACATCTGGGAAAACTAAATATCAATAAAGAACTGAGAACAATTTAAAAAGATATAATCCTCTTAACATCTAACGTCACACGTCGGTACTTACAAAATGATAACAAATTCTATAGAGGAGAGTTAGAAGTGCAGATTTATAAGATTTATCCCAAGGGCTGTTGCCTTTCCATGTGATATTTTCTTATTTTAAGTATAGGGACCTAAGTGGTTTTAATCAGTAGTAATAAAAGACAACAAAAACATTTACATATACATTTATTTGATACTCTTTTCATGCTAAATTAAATTGCCATCTTCCGTTGGTCCCTTTTGTGGAATTGCATCTGGCACCAGTTGAGAATTAGATACTGCTGCATCGGATACAAGGCTTCCATCTAGGTCGAAAACTGGAAATCTAGGAGTAAAACGGACTGACTCAGATGTCTCGTTTGGTGATTGCACTTCATCATCTCCAATATCGACAGTCATGAACATGGCTTCTTCATATGATGGAGGAGCTTCACAAAATATAAACATAAAACTAGATATAATTATAAAAAAAGTACAAAACAACTTACGCAGATCCTTTTCAGGTATAATCGGTGCAGTTTCTAAAAGTCCAACTTGGTTGCTGACAGAACCCACAACCGCGCCTTCTGAAGTTGATGGTATTTCAACTGATCTCGGTGACATAAATGGTGCATTTTGTAGGGGCACGTTGCCAATTGTGATTGGTATAACAGCCTTTGGATTTTTTACCAAACCATTCATAACGGCGACAACAACAATTTCATAAGAAATGCGTATAACTTTACTGAGATGTTCACAAGTTGGTGGGGTAGCTGGAACTCTTATCATTTCATTGAACGCTCTTCGAGTATGTCGCGGTACGGAGCTTGACATCTTCTTAACTAAATTAATTTTCTCCGTTTTTACATTAATGCGTGGGTATTCTGCAGTATACGTAGCCCTTAGATTAAGAAACACATATATTTTCTTTGCATCGCAGTTAGATTGGTTATTAACATCACCACTAACTAAAATCATTTGGCCTGGTACAAATCCGGTCTGGGCTATATCAATAGTTAGCAATACAGGTTTAGCTGTACTGAGGCAAAATCCCTGCATTGCTTCAATATTTGCAGGCATCTAAGTGAGATGAAATGAAGTGAATACAGTAATAATAAGGATCCTGTATTTTTTTACCTTAAGAATGTTCGACTCTCTATTTAAATCTAAAAGTTTGAGCACTGTAAACGGAACAGTGAATACTTCCTTTTTGCGACCTGGACTATTTATAATAACAATTTTAACAACATAGCGAATGTGGCCGTAGCATCCCTCAAACGACGAAGGACAATTTTCAGGGACTAAAGTTTGAAACGTGTATGTAATTATTCCAGCTTCAACGGTAACGTCATGTCCTAATAAAAATTGAAACCAAGCTAATAATGAATTAAAAAGAGTTGTTACAGTAAAAAAAAATTACCATGTTCCGACCCCACCAAGAATGTGCTTGAAGCTATATAATCTTCTCGATTTGTAAACCTACGTTTTTTATGGTGATGTTCCCTGCGTTGACCAGAGCGCCGATCCCTCCAATTCGCAGATGAAAAACCGCAAACTCTTAACTCGATTCCTAATAGAAAGATTTGTTTATGAAAAGAAGTAATTTGTTTGTTTGTTCGATTTTTAGAGATTCACTCAAAAATTACTAATCAGATTAGAATAATACTTGACGATTAGATATCATAAGTGATACAGAATGCACATATAAACCTGTATAGGCTGCTTATTTAGGCAATATATAATATTTCAACGTAGTGCCAGAGAAAGCCGATCTGTTAAGAACTAACTTTACGGGCGCCCAAAACTTTTAAAAACACGTAAAATTTTTTTTTTGGCGAATTGTACCCGCAGGTCTTAAAAATATGTGCAAAAAGTCCTGGATATGGATAGACCACACGTATTTCCTAAAACATAAACGACATAAATGAATATCTTAGTCAGAGAGAGTAAACCTAAGACGACAAGAATACTGACCATTCTTTTCCCCTGTGTTTGGCTAACTAATCAATCTAATATTGTTTTTGCTCTTATAATATGATTTTTTAATAGTAAAGAAAGACCAATTAGTTAAAATATCACTGCTAGTCTGTATTTTTTGTCGTCCCATATTTTTAAATAAACAGAGGCTGTCAACGCACATGGAACCAAAAATCTATCGAAGAATCTTGCAGATATCTTTACTCACTTCACTAACGTCCGCGGAGATTCATGATGCCATAGAGCAGTGCTGTGATGATTCGGGCTCTATATATACCATGTATTTACTTAATTGCCCTTTAAGGCCAAAGAAACTGCGATCAGTAACTATAACTTTTCATTTGAATTCTAATGAGGTTTTACAATCATAGCGGAATCAGGGTGGACAAGATCTAGAACTATTTTGGAGTTATAATTGTCCGTAACGATTTTCTCTTCGATTCGCCGATATTATCCATTACCAGTTATTTTGCTCTCACTTATAGTTTTACCCGTTTTTGATCCTTCTGTTTCAGTATTTGGAGACAGTGATATTAGTGTATGCTTTATGCAGAATTTAAAAAAAATTATTTTTTTGTTACTTTACTTCACTTTAAGAGACATCATAGGTCTCTGTGAGATAGTTTCCTACCTTTATACGTATATCGCATAATCTGGCGATATTGGTAGAGATATCAAAAATAGGTATGGCCCTGTATAGCCCATGGGGTTTCTTTAAGATCTGACTTTGTGCGAATATTTCACCAATTGTGGGCTTACGGGACAGTACTGACATGAAATTGCTACCAAATGGTTCTGGGCATATATTCGATATCATTTCTTAACCTTTTTTCATTCAATCCACCTTCTTGGGTGGAAGCAGTGGTTGCCTTCTAGCGACTTAAGGTCTCAGCCACAGCATCTCCATGGCAAGAAATGGAGGATTTTTTCTGATTTTCGGTCGCTGCAAAATTTATGCTTATTTGAGAACTGTGGTAAATTTTTAAAAGCTTACGTAGTTGAACAGTTATATGTGCTTGATTAATGCTTATGAGTGAAATAATTAGTCCATGGTATTGGTGTTATATTTTCTTCAATAATATTTTTTTAAATATCCTTATTTCTAAAAAATCGCTATGATTGTCCAAAATGTTCATTCTTTTTCAAAGTCTTCTGACTTTAGTATTTTCTTTTCAAAACCACTTACTACAATACAAAATCATGCATTATCTACTCACCCGCTTATTTGACAAGTACAACTACCGCTACTTAATAAAAAAATATGCAATACGTAATCTTGATAATTATTACTATATGCTCTTTAGAAAATACTTCTTATTTATTACACATGCTAAATTTAATTGATGAAAGATATAAATAAGGGACTCCTAATTCCGGATTCAGTTTGGAGTGAAATTTTAAAAGACATTTTATTTAGTATTTCTATATTTTATCTCATTCATCCAGTTTTCCAAATACTCAGAGTTACGGTGCATAGTATTACATTTCTTATGTCACTTCTTTCAGGAGTGTAAAATTAACTGAAAATTAAATATTGCCCAATTTCCGTTACATCATAATCTTGTACTTTTACATGCTGACTATAAGGTCCTAGAGCTCAAAATACCGCTTGTCATGCTTTAAGTTTTTGCCATAATAATTACTTATCATCTTTCGCTTTTCATCGATCGGTGATCTAAAGTTTCATTCTCATTTAAATCTGACGTCCTTCTTATTGTGTAAATTCTTTGCATCAAATTGAGATATTTTACTGATATACCCATGTTATTTTTGTGATGCAGCCCCTGTTGATTGCTATTTTTGCAGCTCGTTTGGATAATTTTTCTACCAAATTTTCTTTATTGATAACCAAACATCTCCATACTGAGTGACTGATTGATTCATTATCGCCGAGCCGAAACAGTTAAAGCTAGAACTAGGAAAATTTAAAAAAAAATAAAAATGACAACGATCGCACGATAAAGTTGGAAGGAGATTTTTTTCATGAGATTTACTTAAAAAGCTCACGATTATAGCGAAACACTTACTTATGTCATACTTTAGGCTTTTTTAGGTTTTATATTTATTTTTACTATGTATGTATGTATTGCAAATGTAGGTATATGAAATATGTTCCCCATGTCAAGGAAAACATAAAAGAGAGAAGGCTATGTAAATCTGTTCCTTGGAGGATTTTGATCAGTTATACTAAATTATTTAGTGAAGGTTTTTAGTGGCTTTTCCTTCAAATTTATAAAATTCTGTGATATTATTTTAAACATTTGTAATATTATTTTAGTAGTAAGGTGCTGCAACTATAAATATTGTAAACATTATGCCGCAATAAAATAAAGTAAAGTAAAAAATATACTTGTTTGAATACATTTTATTATTGTAATTTCACAAAATAACGTAATTAAGGATCCTCATAATAGTCGAATCTCTCTTTTTTGTAAATATATTGATGAGTCTTATATAAGTGTATTTCACACTAACGAGCTTAAAAACAAAGTTTCCGTTATTCACCACAAAATAAGAAGCCTACCAACAAATTTTGATAACTTCTTAGCTCATTTGAAGTCTTTTTTAAGTAAGCCAGATTTTATTTTCATTTCTGAAATATGGATTTACAGTCATACAAAGGATTTTTATAATATGCCGGAATAGAAATTTTATCCTTCGTGCAACAATTATTATGCGCCAAGCCGGGTGGTATTACCGTTCATAAGTGCTTATAAGTGCTGAAATATTGTACTTTAATTGAAACAATAATTACAACTTAGTTTTTATGTGTTTTCATAGATTTCATGATGGAAGTAAGGATGTTTTTGTGGAAGAAATTTCTACTCTCTTAAATGAGGAACGGGCAAAAAACCTGGTTGTTGTAGGAGACATAAACCTCAATATAATAATACGGTCAAAGATTACTGAGAGGTATTTAACATTAATGTCCGCTAATGGTTTAGAATCTTGTTTTAATAAACCAAATAGAATATCTAATTCTTCACAAACCTGTATTGACCATGAATTTGCTTTCCTTAATAAGTTCAATATCTGACTTTGAAAATTCGCATCACTCTATGACTTACATATCTCTGTTGGAACGATTCTCTAAAACTCAACTTGGGTGAAGGGTATGCAAAAATCAACTTCGATTGTCTGAATTCGCGCTTATTGCAAGAAAATTTATAAGATACTTACACTGGAAATAATACCATTGTAGCATTTGACTTGTTTTATAGTATAACTCTCTCAGGTTACCATTTTATCAGCTAAAAAATTCTTTAAATTAAGAGACTGAAACCTTGGATGTCAAATTATTTATTAGGAAACATTTCCCAGAAAAATAGATTACGCCTTAAGTGCATAATTTTGAATACGAGGGGCACTACTATATCTGCAGAGCACTAAGTGACACATAAGCGGAATGGTGAATTATAAATGAATTATTTAATAAAAAATGAACACAAGATGCACATTCATGTGTCAAATATAATGACAAAGATATTAATAGCTCAACAGACATTTCGAAGGCTTTTAACGAATTTTTTACTTGTGTTGTTACAAATACTCAATCTGGTAAAGGCTTCAATACAGTATCTCAAAATCGTTGTGTGCAAAACTGCATTAATAAAGAAACATGGCCAGCAAGAAGTTTTTTCTTTGAACCAATTTCTTCATTTGAACTTCATAATATCTTTAGGAAATTAAAAAAGTCAAGTTCGGCTACAGTTAATGGTTTTTCAAATAATTTTTTATAGAAAATTTCTTGGTATATAGTTGACATTCTGTCACACATCTATTTTTTTTATTATCAAGATACTTTGTTTCTACTTTTATTAAGTTAATTGGCCTGCAACATAAACGGTTTTGGAATTCTACGTATTGGGGACGATGAATAAACGAGCACATTCATCTGAAATCAAAACATTGGCTGAATTGCAAGAACGGATAGCAGCTGCGGCACAACATATTAAAAAGATTTTTTCAACTATTAATACTAAAAAAAGCCATTCAAACACGAGCACTAGCTTCTTCAGTCTGGTGGAAGACACTTTGAGCAACTGTTGTAGATTTAAGATTATGTAGATTACGATGAAATGAGATTATTTATTTACATATATATAAAATTTTTTTATAACGGTAAACTAAAGAGTAAGTGCAGTTTTAGAGATATAATATTGGGGATTAATTTATTTAACTTTATACCGGGAAGACTGTAAGACGCAGTTAAAAACTTTGTATGGTGAATTTGTAGGTAGAATTATGGCGCACCAAAATAATAAAAAAGGAAAAAAAATTGTACCCACACTTTTCTGAGATGAATTCGATTTTCCCAAATAATTGGTGGTACCTACTTCTCTGAAGGAACTTTTTTAAACACCATGTAACTCAGTGGGTGTTGAGAACAGACCCCCCTCCCACATGATTTTTTTCATAACATGAACCAATTAGTCAGATCGCAAAATATCTGTATCCCAAGCCGGACTATCCTGTATATCAGTAACGCAAATCAAAAAACGATTTGCTTTGTAAAGAAGTGTAGATTCGAGACTTAAAAGAACCAAGAAACAGAAACAAAACCGGGATACGAGACGTATGCATATGAGACTCTTGAACTCAAGCTCCGAGTGAAGTGAATACACACAATTTAAGTTTTTTTTTTAAACCTGCATGAAAAATTAACAAAGAAAATATTGCGTTAAATAGATTTCTGTGAATATAAACAGAAATCTAGAGACTACCAGTAAATATAAATTTTAAAGAGATGTCCACTAAAATTTATACAGGGATATCCGATTTTAGCGTATGAATTTGTTTTATATTTAATTTTCAAAGAAAACAAGTAACTTTGCTTGTAGCACCATCCTTTTAGAATCACATGACCTTTAGATCGTTTTAAAAATTTTGAGCTTTTTGAAAATAATAAGAACTGATGACCAAAATGCACACCAAATAGTGACTTTTTGCTTATATAATGGTCTTTCATAATAATATAAACTGGAAATTCCACCTCTTCACGCAGAGTTAAAATTTTTTCAAAAATCACTACCAACTGCCTCTTGCGTAATTGCTATGAATTTACTATTTTGGCTATTGTGTCCAACGACTATGATATTCTCATCAGAATGATGAGAATATGCGCAGGTCTACCTCTTCGAATTTAGTCACTATGTCAAGAATTGTAAATAATACTTACACAATGTTAATATGCAATCTGGAGACGTGTATCATGACTACGTATGACTTTGGCCAATGCCTAGATTTATATAAAGACTTTGCGAGAATAGATAATAATCGGGGTTATATAAGTTAACACTCAAAACATAAAAGCATAGAAAATGTGGCAACAAGAAAAATTTTTCTTCCACAAAATATGCCGATACAGCGTTTGAATAAACACAACACCAAGAACTCGCAAAGCGCAAATATTTCATCCCACACCTGCAACATTCAAACAGTTGGGACTGGGAACAAGATGTACCTGAGATCATCACACACTTGTGCTTACGTGGTTGATGGGCGATGTTTCTTTTGGAATATTGTTGGAGAATAAGCCAGAGTTAATCTGTTTTTTTAAAAAAGAGGAGCAAAATATATAAATTTTTTAAATAAAACATTAGTTTTAGATTAAGAGGAGCAAATTATATAATTTTTTTAAATAAAAGATTCGTTTTAATTAAATTTATACTGTTACAGTTTGCTCATCACTAATACTATTGTGGTATATCATAATTGTTCATAAGAAAATGATTCATCGAAAACCCTTCTGTTACTCAGTACAAAAACAATAACAAGTGCCTACTTCTTACAAATGATGCAGAAAGTTGGTACAGCAGACCTTCTACTTACGTTTTAAATATGTCCTAGTTCTTAACTTCAAATTTTATTGAAGAACTTGAATTCACTAGAAGCAATTCTGTATTTGTTGGTTCTTCGTTTTCAACGCTTGATCAAAGTGCTTCTCATTCGAAATTTTAGTGTTGAGTTTTCTTGCTCTTGAATATTGCATTCCACAAAGTTTTCTATGAGTTTTCTCTATCTTACTTTCATTATTATTTTAATAGTTCAGTGAATTTAATACGCACTTAAATTCGCTTCAATGGCATGTTTAATGCATAAGATAATATACATTCGTTGCATATACGAGTATATGTATGTATGTGTATCTATTCCAAAGACTTAGTATGATTTATATAAAATATTTAAATGATTGAACGAAGGTTTAGTCATGGAAACCACATAGTTAAAAGACGCATTTGTTTTCGTAAATTTATTTAATTTTCAGGCCAGTGGCCCTTTCAAGCTCATAGACAAAATTGACAGAACTAACAAAAAGTTGAATACGATTTCTAAAGGCAAATGCAGTGGCCTCCCGGAGCAATTCAACATGTTTATTCACCTCGTAGATATCTTGCAGATCTAGATCACGCAGCCAGGAGCAAAAATGCGACGAAGAATTATTGCCCGAACGATCCTATATCTGTTCTGCAATCTATTTATTCTCTAGAATTCAGCTCTATAAACAGAACCAGCAAGATACTCGTATAAGCTTTATAACATTTGTTTTTAATCACTGGTTTTTAGTTTGCAACAAGTAATTGTTTTCTTTTTATTCAACTTAAAACCAACTCATTCTTTAATTAAACGTATAATGACTTATGTAATTTTTTTTAATATAATCCTTTCCATGCTTATTCTGAACTTTCGTACTGCACAGCACAAAATTAAATAAAAACACATCACTTCGCATCACATCATGTTCATGTTTGTGATTTCTTAGTAAGTAACTAAGATCGCATATAAAAATGAAAATAATAATAATAAACTAAATAACTAACTAGTTATTTGTAAGATTCAAAGAATGAAAGTTGAAAAAGGTGCAAAACGAAAGGCTATAACAAATTAGCATAAAAATATCGAAATAAAGGCTAAAACCTACACATATCTTAAATGCACGCTAAAAATCAGTGCGGAATTCCTGATATCGCGAATATCCCAAATTCTTTAACATGGTCGTACAGCGTGAAATAATTAAATTGCATTATCTTCAGATAGTTAATCAAAGTTTTCATGTGCTTTAACAAATTAGACCGTTGTTTTGCTGGCTTATGTAGTGGGCGATTAAGTGCGATATTTTTACCATTACTCACTATTATTACTTATCGCATTTAAGATAACATACAATAGAACAATTCACAACAAATTTTCTTAAATTTCTTAATTAACAAAAGGTCATTAAAACTACTGTTTCAAAAAAAAAAAACAAAAAACAGTCATTTCGCCTAAAGTAGGCATAACAAACCTCTAATTTTTTTCTTTTTATTTAGTTCAAGGACAACTTTTCCAAAAACAGCTTGGCCGGCAAAAAAAGTTCCAAACTCGTTTTGATCGAAGGTAATATTGCATTTAGTCATTTTTGAATTCAAAATTGATTAGAAAGTCAAGGAAATGACAGATAAGGTCGCGATCAGTCTATCTCACATGATACACGCTTAGGTACCCGCGCGGTGTTCATCACTGTTAACCAAATACTGGACAGCAATACCGGTGTTATTCTACGTATTGTAAAAGTCGATCTAAAAGTTTCGTTCACAAATTTGTCTCTAGTTTGTTAGTAACATTTTTTCAGTGTGTTGATTAAAATTATCTTATCTGCATTTCAAAAGAAGCTTCTTTAACTGTGGTAGAAATATATATGTATGTGTGCCTATGATGGTAGCTAAATAGCTTTTATTCAATTGAAACTGAAAGTCAAACGACAATTTGTGGTACACAGTGTTAAAGCCGTTCATACTGACTTTACCAGATTTTTTTTTAACTTTTACGTATTGTGTTTTCACAATCCAAAACTGGCAGACTCTTAATGTTTTTGTGTTTGTGATATTAGTGTCATCGCAATAACAAGTGATTGTTGATAATTTTAGATAACTGGTATGAGCTAATTGTACGTATGGATATATATGTACGTATTTATATTTTTAGGAAATACCTTCAAATACGTGTTCAAGTTCAAAGTTTTGCATTGCCAGTAGCTATGTTGTATACAAATTTTTTTTCGTCACAACATTTTGAAGATTAGATGATGATAATGTAAAGATATTGAGTAAAGACAGCAGGAGAATGTTACTTTGAAGAGTACAGAGCTACCTAATTTATATTTCGGATAAAAATTTGATTTACGTATAAATGCAAATTTAATAAATCTATGACCAGAGAGCTGCTTTTGTGACAATTAAAAGAACTCAAATGTTAAGGCTTTTTCTTTAATTAAACTATAAAACGGTTTTTCCCTTTAGCATTTTTTAGAAATGCTATATACTATATCTTGATCGTGTCAGCATTTCTTGTGTGGTTGGCTAACTTCGCAAACCTCAGTATAATTCCATATGCCGCTCAATTTTAGATCACCTCGTTAGTGTGGTCAAGATCTTGCTGATGTTTTGCATTTGAATGATTTAATTATTTTGATTTTGACCACTTCTTCGAACTACGGCCGAAGCTTCAGATTTTTGAACCTGCTTTTTCGAAGACCTTCGTCAAATACGCAAAAACCAGCTGATTTGATCAGTTGGAATTTCTTAATTCCACTTTTTATTAAATCGTGTTCTGTAACTATCGCTGACATTCGATTGATCTCATTTCCATCGTACTATGTACAATACTTTTCGTAGTATCGTCCAGCATTGCCGTGCATATATTAAACTCGGGGCTAGAATAAATATTTAAGTTTAAGTGAAGTGTATTGCTCATCTTATTAAAATTCAATTTTATTGATGTGATACAAATAATAAAAATTACTATCTTAAGACCAATGTATGTACAAAATATATGAACACGAATCCACTGAATCAACGTAGTCCTATTTATCATGTATTAACGCAATTCAAAATAGGCTGATATTTCAAAATTCAGATTTCATTGTTCAACTAAAAATATTCAAAGTGGACTTTCGGCCTCCTCTAATTGTTCAGTTGCTTATTGACTTTCAAGTCTCCGAATAACATGCTCGGTATTTTATTTACTGAGGTTGTCAACAGTCCAAACTATGCTTGAAGGTATTTGTTGCTTCCCATCACATATAGTATTTACGTTGTAGGGCAGTGAGCCCGTGGAAGGCCATATGCTTCATAGGATTGCGCACTTGAGGGCTTAAAGATGGCCGTTGGTTCATTTGAAACACCTCCATTCGCATGTCTTCTTCGGCAATCTTTCGATTTACGCCCGAAAATTGCCTATGACCTGAGCTCAGAATATCTCGAATAAGCTCATTCGTCCATATTGTACTTTGTCTGGATCGTGCATATGCACACCAAAGTTTACCCAGTCAGACCCCATCATACTATAGATGCTGCCAGTGGTTATCCTCAGCGACTCCACTTTTCCTTTCTTAACCCGGGTTTGGATTCATCTAGGATTTAAGAATTATATTAAATTGAGCAAGACCTTTGAATTTAAGAGATTATTTCTTATTTAAAAGTCAACAAGCAACCGAACAATTAATGGAGACCCAAAATCGCTACAAAGCGTGTATGACTGCTATCAAGAAAATACGATGTGATGTACTGGCCAAAAGAAGGTTGGAAAATTGAGTCACTTATGGTGTTTGCTACAAAGAGAAGGAGACGCTGTGTATTAGATGGAACAATGTCCTAAGAAAGTCATGAGGCTGTTAGATCCCTTCTATGGATATTTGAATATATTTCATATAGAGGAGCTAATTCGAAGATAGTGGCGAAACTAATTATAGAATCAACATTTTTACAAGCGTAGTTTTATATACATATAACATATTTGTAAATTTTTATTTGTTTGTGCATACTTGACAGTCGTAGGGTGTGGTTGATAACAATTTATTTCGGCGAATCGAAGAGCGTCAAACCAAAATGACAGACAAAAAGAAAATCGGCATGAAATATACCATATAACGCTCCCTGTAGCGTTTCACCACAGCATTCTTTGCCGAAAGCAAAGTTTTAAGTGTAAAAGTGAATCCTTCTAGCCTACATGGGTTTGCGTGTCCAAACACGATGACTGCTATCGTACACAGTTTTATAGTCTATGAAAATTTGTTGTATTTTAAAGGATTTGTTTGCAGATGATGCGTTTCCTGAGCCAAACCTATATACGTATTTATTGTCCAATTACAGCCATGTGAGTGACCACATGGGAACTCAGTACTCCGCGTGCTGTTGACAAAACGCGCCACAAGGGCATAGTACCCCGGCATTAAATCCCGGACCCTACAAATTAATTTGTATCGTTCCCTTGATAATAATAATAATAATAAAATTACAAAGAAGTGTGTGTCAAAATGTCTACGACGTTCGCATATTACATAAGGAGACTTTTCCTAGACTCAGCAACTACCATAAAAATAGGAATAATTTTTATAGGCCACTTAAATATTCCTAACTCTGATGTTGATCATTTGATTAATATATACCTCTTGAAAGTAAGTAAGGTATTAAAATTGTACCTCAAAAACGTTATTATTCTGTTCAAAATTTATAACCGGGTGCAGTTGTTAGGCTACTTCTATCTATGAAGTATACTATCTGACATTCAATTGTATTTTTGGTGTTTGTCTTCCGTTGATGCATAACGTGGAAGCACTCCATGTTAGAAATATACTCATTTTCTCTCATCTACACGTCACAACCCTAAACCAACTCAAGGTGCAATTAGTAATCATATGTGGTATATGATATAACGGATGACCAGATAGCAATGATAGTTTTTCCAATTGTTATATTTCAGCAGCTGTCAAAGTTACCGATGACATCCAGCTATCAAAATATTCAGTAACAATTGCCATTTGATCATCATGCATCGTTTTAGACTTGCCGAACGTGCGGAAATTATTAAAAAAATATTATCGAAATTCCGGCTCAATTGTAAATATGCAACTTGAATTTCGTCGTGATCATGGCTTCAATGTGGACCGTGGAAAAGTTTGAGGGTGAATACAGTTTTTTGGATCATAATCCACCAACCAGACAAAGATTGGTGCGAAATGAAGAAAACATAGCCGTCGTAGCGGCCAGTATCGAAGAATACCCAGCGCCTATCAGCTGAATTGGGCATCGCCAGAGAGTCAACCCGGCATATTTTGCGGTTGGATTTGGGCCTACATCCGTATAAGATTATGAGGATGCAAGAACTGAAGCCGGACGACCAAAGACAACGCCGTGAGTTCGCTCATTAGGAGTTTGAAATGTTGGCGGGAAATTCGGATTTTGGACAAAAAATCATCTTCTTGAACGAGGCCCATATGCGTCTCAGCGGCTGTGTCAACGAGGAAAATTGCCATTATTGGAGCGTACATAATCCATCCACAAAGATTGACTATTTGGTGCGGTTTATGGCATGGTGGCATCATCGGATCACCGTTACCGTCAAGATAGCGAAACAGCCACAGAGGCGACACAACGTACGAAGTTGTGAAGGAGAAATTTGGCGACTGGGTCATCTCACGGCGACCATTCATTAATTGGCCGCCGCGACAATGCGATTTGACACTACTCCATTATTTTCTCTGGGGCTATGTTAAGTCCCAGTCTACGCTAACAAGTCAACCATTTTGGACGAGCTCGAGGCCAACATTCGACACGCTATTGCCGGAATAACGCTGCACATTTTGGATCTAGTTATCTCAAATTGAACGGACCGCTTAAAGCACTGCCAGCCAAGCCGAGGCGGCCATTTGTAAGATGTGCTATTCCACATATAATAGCATGATTTCAGCTTCAAGATGACGCCAGAATACATTTTATATCTCACACCGTTGTAGTTTTATTTAATTTTTTTTTCCTATCGTTCTTATCTGGTCCCCCTTTACATACATACATAAATAATTATGTAATCATAGGTGATCAATTGTAGAAAAATAGTTGAATTGCTCAGCTACGTAACTTATAATCATATTTATTGGAGACATCATATTATCTAACGGTTTGCTCTAATATATATTTTGTTTATGTGCACATTTTGCGCCACAATATAACGAGAAAAAGTATCAAACAATACACATGCTCTATATTTTGAGATATCAGTGTCAATCTAAATATACTTCTTGTGCTTTAATATAGCAAAATATGTATAACTATGATAATATGTGAAAATTCACTTCGTTTCAATTGAAAAAAAGATTAAATTTATATGTAGTGATTAACACACGGTACAAATAGTATAAACACTTTAAAAACGTTTCCAAAACAAAGTAGTTGAAAAATATAATTTTAAAACAAACTGTTAGCTGACAAATTTAACCAAATGCATGTGGCAAAATGAATGACAGATTAAGCTAACGCCTAAAAAACACCTCTGAGAGCAAAATATAATACAATCTGGAAAAGAAGAACGGTCAGGGTCAAGAAGAAAATTAAAAGCGCGCAAGATTCGTATTTTTCGAAGCAGATTGTGCGATTATAAATAAAACTGAGTGTACAAGACATTTTGAATTAATCGCATCTAATGCATTATTCAAATCCGTTCCACGGAATTGCGGAAATCGGTGTTCTGGCATAAATTGGTGGTACTTTTGATACATACCGTGTCTATTGTGCATAATTCTCGTTATAGCCGGGCATACTTATAGCAACAAGATGGAATACGATGTAGTTTGCGTTCTCATCCTGACCGCGGCGGCAGTGAATGTTAAATGGGATGTCCCAATTCCCAGCATGAATACCAATAGATGAGATAATATTTTCTCGTGTTTTTCACTTCTGATTAGCCATTCAGATGGATGGAGCTTTTGCCAGGAATCCAGTGATATGGAACTAGTTGCTAGTTCATTTGAGTTCCTGCTTACATACTTACTTACTTAAGTGGCGCTACTGTTCGGGGTGAACCTGTGCCTCAATTAATAAGATTCTTCTGTTAGCTCATAGCCCATTTACTCTACATATCTTAGATATCTCAGGGAACTAATGCACATCTTTCTGACTACGTCGATGTCGTTGAATCTTCTCCTCCAAAATTCGTCAACACAAATGGAAACGAATATTTTTCGAAAGACTTTCTTCTCGAATGAATGAGGATATCTGGATATCTTCATCCCCAACAGCGATTGGCAAGAGTGACTCTTCGTTTTATTTCTGCTGAGGTGTTGCTGGCAGAATTCATCCCAGAGCCACGGTAGACAAAGCCCTTTTCCACCTCAGCTGTCAATTTTCATATTCTGTTCAATTCGTCGATGTTCTGAGCTCTTTCTTCTGGACAGCATATACTCTGTTCAGCCCTCATTTCGTTTGTGAGTTCCGCGCAATTCTTGCAAGTATGACGTTAAAGAAGTCATATAATAGCGCTTCATCCTGTCTAGAACCTTCTTTGACCATCCATCGTCCAGGTTAAGCCGTTAAAGACATCAACGGAGTAGCGAGCGTTCTCAATCGTCATTCTGCGAGTTTTCTCCATAAATGCTGTCAAATGCGGTCTTAAAAAGATGGTGGGTATCAATGTGAACTTCTTGTGTTTTTTCCCAGGATCTGCCGGAGTGTGGAGATTTGGTCGATTGTGGACTTCTCTGATATGAAAGCGTACTAAGGGGGACCAATCAGGTTATTGACGAAGGGTTTCAGATGTTCAGATAATACGGCAGGTAAGATCTTGCTTGCGATGTAGAGCAGACTTATGCTGATATCCCTAATTCGTTTTGGTCAGGCGGAAGGAAGTTTTTGCTACCATTATCTAAGTCGAATGGCCTATTCTATCTGATGCGCGGATGTTGGGCTTTGTTGCCGTTATACAGTCTGTAGAAAAATTGTTTCCATATTCTCAGCACCGACTGTGACTTGACTGCAAAGATCCCTTCTTTATCTCTACAGTCTCCTCAATAGGTCTCTTGTGATTGAAGCTTCTCTACGTTATATCTACGTAGTTCTTCTTTGTAGTGGCGCTTGGGAAATCAGCAGTCGTATCTTGGTTACAACAAGGTGGTGATCCCAGTTAATGTTGGCTGACCGGAAGGATCGGTTTCGTGATCTAATGTAAAATGGGTTAGGAGGCCGTGTGCTTGCTGTATTCGACCCGCCCCAAATTCTATAAGCAAACGTCCGGTGCCAGACGTGGAGCCATGTAGGCTATGTTTACTAACTGTCCTATCGAAGATGTCCTCGTTTTCTATCCTGGCATTAAAATCGCCTAATATGGTTTCAACGTCATACTTAGGACATTGTATTGCCAAAGCGCTCGTAGAAATATTCGTTTGGACGCTCGCTCTCGTCTCGGAAGCTCAAGATTGCTTGCCTAAGTCTGCCGTTTGTGGAAAATCCTCATCTGAGTAATCGATCACCATAGTATTATAATTATTACATTTTTCATCATCCTTATGTCCGACCCAGCCCATAGAAATTCCTGGATTGTGCTGATATCTGCGGGATATCAGTCAAGGCCCTCTGCTAATTACTCGGATGTACGTGACCTGTTAAGGGTCTGAACATTCCGCTGATCCGAAAGTCGGTATCGCTTAAAAGTTTGCAAAGGATGCCAACAGTATCCGAGGCCATTAGTTGGTTCGTCACATCTTTTCAATCTCTTCCATATGCGAGTATATATGATGGCGTATACTAGTATTATGCTGCTGGCTGATCATGTCCTTACTGCTTAACACTGCGAGGTAAGGCAAGCACTATGCTACGGACTTGATTGTTGCCCTGCTGGCCCAATCCAAGAAATAGTTTTCAATGAAAAATTATTGAGTGAATTGGTTTGATAAGAGCCTGGCTGTCCACGAAGGTTCCTATATTGTAGTCAGATATAGAGATGAAACTGATTAGCTTCCATGCCTCTCAGCTAGCAAGTATTTCTGCTAGAAATCACAGGACTGATCATGGAGGTCGTGAGAATTTGATTTATTCAATTCAACTGAGAAGAACCTGAAATATTTGAAGATAATTGTGTCTCTTATCCACTCCTATCTAGAAGAGAAGGAGATTTGGATATTATTAATGTAATTTTTATTGTGTTATGTAATCAATGAGCATATGAGTTAGTTGTTGTGATCGTATGGTTTTGGTATCCAAATACTCGGAATCGTATTTCATTGCACACAACCGTATAATTTATATACGTCAAAAGAAAGGTGGAAAAGGTGAAGATTGATTGCGTTGGGCAGGCTTAATCTTATAGTGCCAATTAATAACCATACTGACCTTTGCCCAACCTTTGCTAAATTTTTTGAAATAGTATACGTTGACGAAAATTGCTCAGTTAATACTAATGCTAGAAACTTCGTGTTGGACTTTCTTTTTAGAAGAAATACTAATTAAATAAACCTTTTACAATTTTTTTCTTATGAAAGCCAATATAGTAATAAACAAAATCATCAATAATTGTGAATAAAAACCTATGGATTTTATGTTACTTTGGAAAACCTGCAGCAGGTAAAATTTATAAAAACGGGTGTTTTAGCTTTGGGCTTTAAAGACTGTGAATGAAAAATGATTTTGTGTGGTCTTAGGTAATTTTTATTTTATGTGTGTACGAAAACAGTTATAGCTGGTACTCAAAGTGTTCTCCTTCGTTTTGTATACAAACTAAAGCCAGTTTTCACTGCGAATATTTATTGATGCTAACTACTGCTTAACTTTCTAGAATACGCTCTTCCAATTCATTTAAAGTTGCTATTTATGTTTAATAAACAAATTCTCTCATTCTTCCCCCATAGAAAAATCCAATACTGTAAGGTCTGGCAATCTTGCGGGCCAGTGAACTGGTCCATGTCTTCCTATCCAACTGTTACCATACTCTTCATCTAGCCAATTCTTAACCTCACGACCATAGTGGGCTGGAGCACCGTCCTATTGAAAATATGATGAAGCTAGTGGAATCAGTGGAATTTCCTCAAATAGTTCTGGTAAATCATTAAATCGCATAAACTCCAGATAGTTTGTAGAATTCAGCCTAGGTGGTAGTTTGAAGGGGACGATTAACTTGTTTCCAAGTACACCTGCCCACATATTGACGCTGAATTTGTGTTGAAATAATTTACGTCTCCTTGTAGTAGATTGCCCGCAGCCCACGTATGTAGATTATGAAAATTTGTGATCCCATCTCTTGTAAATTGAGATTCGTCCGTCCAGAGAATTCTCCTAATAAACTCGTTGTTATACAAGCTCAACTCCAGCTACCAGAAAACTCAAGTCGGAAGTAGTTCTTGTATAGGTGTATGGTTGTATGGATAAAAATTTTCTTCATGCAGTACATTAGGAATTTTATGTCTGAAAACATTGAATTGCAAAGCTAAGCGTCTGATGTTAATTGATGGATCAGTTGTAATAGCTCCGAGTATTGTTTCATCAGCCGAAATACTTTTAACTTGTGGAGCTCCCACATTCGGTCGTCTATTTGAAACTGATCCCGTTTCTCGAAGCCTTCGATACGTATTTCCAAATACTCCTTTACTAGAAAGTCGTCGGTTGGGATAAAGTTCATGGTATCTTTGTTGCGCACTAGCTGAACTTCCATTGCATAGCCCATAAACATAAATAATGTCTGCATATTCTTGGTTTGTAAATGCTGACATTTCAAACTGCGTTTCTAAGCAACTGTAACCTTAGCGTAAAAATTAAACAGATGAATTATCTTTTTTTTTTTTGAATCTTTCATACTATTTTTGTTTGGGAAATTTTTGAAATCGGACTTCAAATCCCAAACCTATTTCTTTCTGGGAACGTTTAAGAAACAAGGTAAGGAAATGAGGGTTTTGACAGGTAGTTAAATAAACGATCACGCTTCAGAACTCTTTCATAGCTATGCAGTTTTGAAAAAAAAATTGGAAAATTAGTAATTCTTGGAAAATCACTCTTACGAGTAGTGCCAACTGTTGTTAGAAACGTTGGTAAAAAATCATAAATTCTTTTTTTAGCCCGCTGCATGCTTTCCCAAGTATTATAAAATCTATGGGTTCCTGTACAAGCTTGATAAGGACTTTCTTTTTATTATTGTACTTTTATAAGAAAAAAATAGTAAAACGTTATGTTAATTAGGCATTTGCTAGAGAAAAGTGACCTTAAAGTTAAAAATTAGCATGGGCAATGAAAATGGAATAGGCTTAGAAATTGGATATCTAAAGACTCAAACAACATATCAACTTCATTTAAACACTGTTGTTACAAAGGCTAGTATTTCTTCTAGAAAGAATGTCCTACATGAAGTTTCTACCATTAGTATCAACAGAGCAAATTCCCTTAACATGGGCCAGGGTACACCAAAGTAAATCTTTTCTTAAATCATCGATAAATGATGTCAACATTGGCGATAGACCCTTACTGCAGAACGATTTTTTTCATAGAAAATACCCAGGAATCATTCCCCAAATTATCGTTGACGAATTAGGGGACGCCCTGAATATTATTTCTTACAATTGTAATTACGAGTAACTACCTACAAGTTGCATTTAATCGACATTTTTATAAATTCGACAGGACAAAGTACAACAGAAGTCGAAACTCAATAATCAGTGGACACTTAACATGTACTGTGGTAGTTATTATCGACATCAATTTACTTTTGCAAAGAGGAATCTTGAAAGCGATAGTGTAAAATCAGTCTGCCCTTATTAAAAAAAAGACAAAACAAAACCACTACGGTCTTAAGGCTATTGACGGTCGGAAAAAATTGGATTCCTGTTTGGTTGCTTTCGAAAAATTTGTGGGGCAGGAGATATTATCGTACTTACGTAAGACAAGTTTTTTATCTTGATGCAATTTGGTTTTTATAAACAAAAATCAAACGAAGATGCCCTTCTACATGTTTCTTCTCAGATTTTTTTTATTTTGAGTGCCAGAATGTTCAGCGTAGTCTTATTTTTGATATATTGTAAATAGCATTTAATATGGGTTACCAAGTTTTCTAGACGAGAAAACTTAAAAGGCGATTTGAAAGAGTAAATGTGAATGAAACGAGTAACGAAGTCCTCAATTTAGAGGTATCTCAAAGCTTTATGTTCTCTTTCATATCAATTCGCTATGAAAACCAAATTTTTAAAATACGCTTAATAAAAATTGCCGAAAATATTGTCAACATCAGTTTATCTATTCTTTGATGCTGTGTCAGTCCATCATACATATGTACTTATTTCAAGTATTAAAAACATTTTTGTTTAGATTAAGAAATTTGAATTGCAGATTACAGTACTCTTTCTCGTACTACGAGTATTGCCAATCCAAATGAACGTAAAGCAAGGATGTTCGTCAAAATGTGGCCGAGAGCTTGGGAACACCCATTCGGTATGTGGTCAAGAACTGAACATTTCAAGAAACACTATGCAACGTATTCTCTCGAAAGATTTGCGTCTTCATATTTACAAAATCCAACTTACATATATAAAGTAAAGCTTAAGGGATTTAAGTACCCTCAAAATGCTTGCACACAGCGCGGGCGAAGAAAAATCAGGGAGGATAGAAAGAAAGATACTGGTGAACGTTGGTTCTAAGTGTTTGAAGGTTATAATGACTAGGAAATAAAGAGCTAGCTAGGGCATTCCATAAGCGAGTTGTACGGCTTAGGAACGAATCACGATATTTTAGAGTACGTCCGAAAGAGGGCTTGAGGGTATACTGATGAGCATTTATAGCGAGGTGGGTTACACGGTTAAAAGTTTGAAGGGGTGGAATGCTAATGGCGATTTCTATGGAGCACTGGTGATGGAAATAGCTACAAAACAGAGTGAGACACGAGAAACTACGTCGGCGCTCGAGGGTGTCCATTGTTTGACTGATATTAGTGTCACTACACTAGAGTTTGTACCAAATAAGCGATTAAGGCCCATTTTCATGTTGATGGCTACATAAAAATAAAAATAATATTGGCGAATTGCTGTTAAATAAAGACATTATTGCACGAACCATTTACTGGTCGTGTAAACTCTCTTTTGGTTGAGCAGAATCAGGCACTTAGATAGTGGGGTTCAACCGCTGAAGACTTATTTTTCTTTGTTTTTTTTTATAATCTAAGTTTACGTCAATTGAGTCCACCACCACGAATCAGCAGTTCCGATGCTCTATCACTTAAACCCACCCACATTATTGGCAAACTCTGAATGAATCTTTCTACAAAATAACGCAGACGTACCAGCAAAACCGAGAAGAGCATTAATCGGATGCGTTGTTTCGTAGGTAATTATCACATATATAAATATGTGGTTTATGATTAAATTCCTAAGTTTCCGCAAATTTTTAAAAAAATAGGGTTTTGTTTTAAATCTAAATTTTCCACTCTTGTTGGTACAGCCATTATTTATTTATTTAATTGTGATATTATTGCATCAAGCTTTTCACGATTAGAGAGTTAAATAAACTGTGGAAGAAAAGAGAAATACCCGCTACGAAAATAAACGTATCCCATAACGCTGTAGATAAATGCAATAGATGAAACATTCTTTTTATTATAAATCAAAGTCAACACACAATATCAAAGTATAGAAAGTGAATATAATCTTGAAAATTGAAGGAAATATTTGTCGACGACAGAGAGTCGAAGTTCGTTGTACATCTCGTTGACGTAAGCACAATATATTAAAATGGAAATACACTACCAAATCTCCTTTGATAAAAATCCCGATGGTACGTATCTTACAGGAGAAATTGTTAAAGGTACTGCTACGATTCATTTAGGCAAAGCTATACATACAACAGGTAAAACCCTAATTTTACTTTTTTAGTTACATATTTCAAAAACATTACTAACCATTGAATTATTTAAGGTATACAATTACGAGTACGTGGATACGCAGAAGTTAGATGGGATGAATGTGTAACAAATTCGGATGGATTTTCGACAACATCATTTGACACACACACGGACGAGGAGATATATTTTGATACGGTCATAGAGTGTATAGAAACAAAAGGTAACAATAAATCACAATCGTAGTAATAGATCTCTAAGCCTTGAGTGCGAAAGTATTTGAAAAAAAAAATTTACTAATAAAAATAAAACTTTTCGGTGACAAAGAATAAAAACTACACATGCACCACCTAAAAAGTAAAATTAGAATACTAATTCCATTCCAAAGGCGTTTTCAAAATAACCTCTTTCATTCAGAAGATGTGCGAATTTAAAGGTATAAAGTCAGATTTTTCTGTGAAAAATCTATATTTGTCTAAGCAAAGACGAAAAAAAAGTATTGTAAGAACGGTCACACTTCATGGAAAATTTTAGTGAAAAACATTTTTCTATGCAGTTTATATAGTCCAAAATGGAGGACATGAATATTCATTAATATTGACATTAAATTTACTAAGGATGCAAGCTTTTAATATTCAAATATATGTAAACATAAAATTACTACTGCGAGCAATACATGCAAAGTTGAGGGGCACAGCTAGTCCAATTTATGTTTTTAAAATGAATGATCAAACTTCTTAACTACGAATATGTGAAATAATAACTCTCATATGTGAAATTGAAAAGTGACAGTCGTATTGGCATTTGTATTTAGTATATGGTACACTGCCTAATTTCCATTAAATTATCATTAGCAGCACTCGAAAAAGTGGCTAAATATTCAACTAGCCAAAATTTTTTTGTTTTAGTACGTTCAATCTTTCAAAAGAGATAAATCTATGTGCGTTATTATAAAAGACATTTTTCATAGGTTACGACAGATTTAACGAATTACTAAGTAAAATTAGCACTTCAGACTCATTGAAATAACCACAGAGTCCCCCAAAAAATTGAAAAAAAGTAGACTGATCGAATGTAACATCCGTGGTGGTTATTTGGTTGATGTTCTCAAAACAAATATGTTATGTTTGTTATAAGTTATTCTTCGAAATGAAAGAAAAAAGAATTTATTTATTTCCAACACATTATAACAACAAACATTCTAGATTTTGATATTACTTTAAAGAAATATATGAAACCACAAACTTTTTTTAACTTGCATTTTTTTATATGAAATGAGCGCTTTCTCCAGGATTTAGTGTCAACTTAAAGGACAAAGTGTGAACTAAAAATGATCTACGAATAAAGCAAAAAATACTTGTTTTTAGATAATATAATAGAGCAGGATATAATTATTGTAGAGAGATAGATGTCACAACGAAAATTAATTAATTTAAAACATTGTGCACATACATATACAACACGACATGCATAATTAAGTGAATTTTTTTATGGTCTTAAGTTCAAGAAGACTTACATTTCTTAAATCATGATTAAAAATGCCTCATAATTGGGATACCTATTACAAAAATAGTTTACTTTTGACTTACATAAAATAACTTTAAAAAAATGTAACTACCTCACTGGTAGGATTTTCATAGCTCTAAATTCATAGAAGGACTGAGCCGATTTGTTTTACAGAAGTGCTTATATGTAGTATACTTTTGGAGCAAAACCCAAATCTGTTTCAACTAATTAATATGGTAAACAATAATATTACCCTGTAGATATTTCTAGCCATTAACCTTTCCAATTTTAAGACAGTCTTTAATACAGCTTACCTCAAAATTATAGTGTATTGTATGTAAATACCCACAGACACGGAATGCTTCAATAAACGAAATTAGCATATAGCAATCAGATACGAGTACATAAAATATGAAGTTGAAATCATGTAAGACCCAGTTCTGCCAAGATTTTTCTGTTTGCTGTATTTATTTTTCATTAAGCAATTGGAGAATTATGGCGCTGTGGTAGTAGAACAATGCCTCTTAAGTTGAAAGGCCTATTTTTAATCCAAACTGTGTTCCACTAAAAAAAAACATTGTGTATGATAAAATGAGTATCTTAAAAACTTTTTTAAATCCTTTAGAGACTGATGGAAATAAAAAAATTGGTCGATTATAAGTTTGTTTTCATCATTATCATATATAAATATCGTTCCCCATGTCATCTTATATTTTTTGGAGCTTTGAATATTTGTTGCAATTCCATTTAAACATTTTCTAGAATCTGGGTACATTTTGGAACCAGGAATGCACACCTATAATTTTGAATGCCTTTTGCCACAGAAAAGTCCCAGTTCCTTTGAAGGCTTTTATGGACGTATTCGTTATGAAGTGTTAATTGTTATTATTCGACCTCATTGGTTCAATACATCGTACTCAAAGGCCTTTAATGTGCTAGCAGTTTGCGATCTCAATATTCTTCCAAATATAACGGTTTGTATCCTCGATTTATAAATTTTAGTTGACGTACAATCAAATTTCAAAATTATATTTTACAGATTCCAACCAAAATGGAAATATTTAAAACCCTTTGTTGTGGCCCATGCAAATCGAAACCACTTATACTTTCCATGGATATTCCAAGGACGGGTTACGTTCCCGGGGAATTTATTAACTTAAATGTAAGCCTAATAAACAATAGTGGTACGAGAATAGAAAAAATTCAGATCGCAATCAATCTAATCGCACACTACTCAGTAAGGCATCGCGTAAATACAAAAATCGAAAAAATTCCTATTGCTAGAAACAGATACAGTGGAATAGAGAAGTCATCTTTGGACATAAAAGATAAGATCCAAGTACCACCAACACCATCCACCTGTGAAGACCTTTGCAGAATTTTTAAAATAACCTATGAAGTTGAATTGACTGCACAAGTTAAGGGATCACAAACATTACCTGGCATTTCAATACCGATCATCATTGGGAATATTCCACTTGTTGATGGTTCAGACAGTAAATTTAGAGAAACATTGATTTCGAATTTGAGGAATTGTACACTTTCAAGGCAAGAGTTTGAGGGAAGTTTTGGTAAGTTGACCCAATCTTTTTTATATATCTGTCAAAAATATTACTTTTAGCTCCAACTTCATACGAAGAATTAATGTTTTTGAACAACGAACGTTTTATATTGCCTCTGAAAGGTAATAACAACTCGGAGACACTCTTTGAGAAATATTCTCCGAAATATCCATTTTACAATGCATAACACTTATATAACACATACGAGTATGTACATATATTGATTATTGATTATTGTAAATTTGTATTTTTTGCCAACCGATTAAAATATTGTTTAATTTCTAGAGTTTGTAAACATTTTTTGTTATTTGTTCCAGATGTGTTAAGGGGTGAAGAAAAAAGTGATATTTAACGCAAATTTAGTGCTATTTAAATTATTTAAAACAATTTTGAATTCGTTTATAAATAAATTTTAGTAAGGAACTGGTGTTTGACTGATTGATAAATTTCGAAAAAAAAAGAAAATTTATAGATCACGTGAGTGAGTTACACAATTTTTTTTTTTAAATTACGACAGAAGTTCTTTAGAGAAGTATTAAATAGTATAATATTGTTACCCAACCAATAAAAGAAGTACGAGTTAAATAATAAAAAATCTCCGCGAAATAACATTCCCATGGCTGTAACATTAAACACCAGGCTTTAAGCAAACCCAAAAGATTAACGACATATGTATAATAGGATCGTATTACATACTATCCGAATTATGGCTGAAAATCGGAGAGCTTTTATGTTGCATAGCAGGGAGGATCAACACCGATCAACTAAACTTAGGTCACATGATATGAACGTACGCAAGGGAGTTGTATAGAGTCGATGGTGCAATGTTACTCCATGATAGTCAAGACAGGTCGAAATATGATGCGATTTTGATTTTTCATATGAAAGAATGGCCCACGAAAATTAAACACACAATAGAAGTAAGCACTAATAATTGTAGAAAAACGTCTGAAGCTCACACGTTACAAATCATACGTACTAAAACTCAATATCTGCATTGCCGTTTTCCGAATTCATTTTCCTACTCACATCTATTTAGTAGAGGTCATTATGCCGGACTTCGAACTGTTTAAATTACTTGGCTTTGTCGTAAACCAAGAAGGAAACTGCAATGAAGGAATCACACATAGAGGTAAAGTGTTGTGTTGGACTATAAGTAAGAAGTTTAAAAGACAAATTATCGACGGAAATGAAAATACTGCAAATGTCAACAGGTGTAAAACAACGTGATTTTAAGGAGAATCCCCGTCCGTAGTAGTATAAAAACTTTAAGTGAGGTTTTGCCTTTTAAATAAAGGTCCAAAGGAATAGAGGCTTAATCCGAGGTTCGAAGAAAATTCCTTACGAGGTGATCCAAAAAAGAGTTTTGTGAAATTATACTAAGGTACGCTCATTTAGTCTACCCCAAAACCGGAACTGAGGAATATGCAGCATTAGATGTTCATATTCATAAGAGTAATATATTTAACGAGTAATAAGAAAATAAGTTATTTGCTCCATTATTATGGAGATTAGCGCGGCGATTGATCGGAGAACTGCTGATTGTCTTATAATACGGATTGGGCCAGCGGCGGAACACTCGAGTTCATAGCATATTGCTTGATTTACCTCCCAGTGGTGATTCCCGGTAACAGCATGAGTAAACCGAATCTACACGTGAAATGTTTGAACCCGTAACGGACTGCGTGAAGCAGAACAACTAGCGGGGATCCTCGACTGTTACAAAGCAAATATAATCACTATCTAAGAAATGCGATATGTTGGACCTGACGAAAAGAGTATGAAAACTGTGATGTCTATTATGGAGAATGGTAGACTCAATATGCGCGATTCTGATGCAAATTCGGCGTAAGAGGAAAACTTAAGGAAAATTCCTCAGCTTTAGTCAAGTAAGCGAACGTCTGACGACGATTCGCATTAAAGGTAAATTCGCGAAAACATGTTCTTCATAAACGTCCACCCCCCGAGAGAGGGGAAAGACGGCCATACTAAAGGCTGCTTCTACGAGCTCCTCGATGTGATCTACGATGCCCTAATGCCCTAGATATGACATACAAATCATACTTGGTGATGGACGTCATCTTCGGCCTTCGGTCCGGCCTTGACATTAAGAGGTAGGCCAACTAGTGGGAGCGTCACGGTGGCTGTGGTTTAAAACCTAAAGCGCAAGAACGGTTTTCCAGCTGGTTTCGACCTGATATAGAGTTGCAATAAGTATAATAAGTACCAGCTGCTGAGACCCTAAGAACAGCAAGATGTTAATGGATAGGCCTCACACGAAGGGCGGAATTGTGCCCTTAACACAGTTCGTCAAGTTTGGTAATAGCAAAACCGAGTTAAATGTGAGAAAAGGCTTAAACAACGCAATGCGTTTCCATGTGACTTTTCAACATTGTTCCTGGAAGAACTGTGCGAAATTCACAAGTCATATTCCAGAGCCACCATCTTTCAAAAGTCTGTTCTGTTACTCACATACGTAGATGACATTGACATAATTGGAGAAACACGGCGAGCCGTCAATGCAACGTTTGCGATTATTGAAGCAGGATCGTATGAGGATTTGACGTTGTTATCGACGAAATAAATATACCATATAATATGTACCAATTACCTATCTTTAAATGAATTAAAAGATTAGAAGAAATGTTGTATCGTCTATCAACCAATTACCTATAAGGGTTCACCAAAGATTAACTTTTCAACTTTTTGGTTGTGAGAAGTATGAATTGATTTTTTTGTGTTTTATTTATTAATACTAATATTATAAATGCGGAAGCAACTCTGCTGTATGTTACGTTTTCATGGCTAAACCCGCTGAACCGATTTTAATGTAATTTACTACGGATATAACTTGAAACGCTCGGGAGGACATATACTAAAAAAAAAATAATAATTAATATAACTTAATGACAAGACATCTAACGATG
This sequence comes from Volucella zonaria, assembly GCA_963966105.1. NCBI lineage: Eukaryota > Metazoa > Arthropoda > Insecta > Diptera > Syrphidae > Volucella > Volucella zonaria. The sequence continues at coordinate 94,239,611 of OZ014530.1, read as the reverse complement.
TTATTGTAAAAAAATTATCATCCAAAAATAATGATGATACTAAAAAAAACGTAAACTTCTTCAAATGGCAGCCGGCGTTTGCACACATACGAAGTTTTTTTTTTTTTTTTATTTTTTTTATTTTTTTTTATTTTTATAATTTACGCGCGCCTAAGGGGTTATGATACCCTTTTACTGTTTTCTTTTACTGCCGGCGGAAAGATAGAAGGAGGAGAAAGGAAAGCATTGTTGTGATGTAGTGGTTTGAAACTCAGGTGTGTTTGGTTTCGGTATTGACTCTCTAGGTGTGGGAGTCCGAATAGGACGGATATATTTTTTTCACTCGGAATGATTCAGGTTGTGAATTTTAAAGGTTTTTTTGTGCTTGAAAACCCTACAACAGCCAGTATTATAAAATTAGCGCCACGCCGAACCGCTGATTGAAATTTGATATGGACATAGCTTGAAGGCATGGCGGAGATCTAAGAGAGCTCGAGCTGCGAAAAGTACTGGAACACAAGAAACCCCGGAGCAATCTCAGGCTTACTGGTCCTTACATGCAGAGCCTCACGCATCTCTTAGAACTACAGAGATATTGGAGCACGATGCAGTTAGTATGTGTTGCTCTGGTGTTAAAATCTCACCTTCATTTCTAGGTTAGCCAAAGGGACTCCTAAGAACTATTCTTCTATACAACTGTAATGAATTAGAAAATAAAACGCATGCTTTCAGATGACTTCATCTAGGGTGGACACAGAAGTCATAATGCCAGGTTTTTCATGTACTTTTACGATCCGAAGTCAAATTTTATATAGATTTAGCTCTTTGCTTCCACCAGATAATCATCAGCATACTCGTAAGTTCCTATAGACTTACAGTGAAGCCAATGAAGTGGACCATTGGTGCCTAAATATGTATATAAGGCGTTGAAAAAGAGACTGTTTTGAAGATTAAGAGAACGTTGCATGGAACTAACCACCTAACAACTAACAACTATTTTTAAAACTGCTCTAGAGAAAATTCCGGGAGAAGATTACAAACTAGTCATGCCCCCCGAACCATACACCAAGTGGGGAACACGAGAGACGATATAACGCATGGTTACAGGCGAACAGTTCGCAACTCTCGACATCGTTTTGCAGGTCCTTGATGACAGTTTAACTAGGGTGTTTGATACAAATAATTGTTATGATGTGTTGCAATATCCGATACTTTTAAGTAATGGACAAGGAGATTAATATTTTGAAATACCGGAATTGAACCATTTAACGGGTCTCGCTTGTTGGCTTTTAGCATATTGTATGGTGATACCATGATGCAAGCAACTTGTCAAAGAAAATAGGCAAGATGGTAATTCTAACCTCTGCATTTGTGAATAGTCCAAGATACCTGCATGAGTATACTCAAGACGCTTCCACCTATATATATATGTCCGCATGCATGGTCGTCTTGATTTATTTGTAACCTTCACATGTAACCCAGGATGGAAAGTAATAGTCGATGAATGATTACCAGGCCAAGCAGTTATTGATAGAGTTTTTAGGTTAAGAGACAAGTTGAGACCCAATCAAATTGATAACATCATCAGAGCAGAAATACCTAATACCATTAATAACAAGACACTACACGACATTATTGGAAAAAAATGTTCCACGGTTCATGTGGCTCTAACAATCCTCAAAAGCTCCCACGTAAGCTTCATAAAAAAGCCGTACACAATGAAAAGGGATACCGTGTGTACCGAAGAAGGGCGCAAGAAGACGAAGGTCGGACGGAAATGGTAAAGCTTCGAAACGGCAATTATGTCAGTGTCGATAATAGTTAGGCGGTCCAGTATACCTCTATGTCAAAATTGTTTAGAGCCCATATCAATTTTGAGGCTTGCAGTTCAGTAGGGTAGGTAGGTAGGTAAGAGTGGCTGTTGGGAATACCAACCTACTTGACACTTAGGCATATTGGCCCATTGCGATGCCATGTGGATCTATGATCCTCTTACTAATGCAACCAGTTTGAGCTTATGATGAAGTGTAGGAGACTGCTTACGTCTATATTTTTTTTAGATCGTTTAGGTCGTTGTAGAAGTAACTCCAAGTGAAGTTTTTTCTCTGGGAGAGAGTAGGTGGAGGATTATCTCCTCCTCTTCCTCGTCCATGCAGCTTCTGCAGAAATCATTTGTAAAGGCGCCAAGCCTTCTTGCGTGCTTTCCTATAAGGCAGTGTCCAGTGATGACACCTATGATGGCGCTGAGATGTTTCTTATTTAGAAAGATCAGACACTTAGAACGATTCAGATCCAGTTTTGGTCAGATCTGTTTGATCCAACAGTCCACCTAAGGTCTGTTCTTAATGTTAGTTTGCACGTAGTGATTGGTATACTTATGCTACCCTTTTCCGGTAGAATAGGTAGAGCGGTTCCAATTTTGGCGAGTTCATCTGCTCTACAGTTCCCAGGAATGTCTCTGTGGCATGACACCCAAGAAAGGTGAAGGATGCTTTACCATCTCCGCATTCAAGAGCGGTTTTAGAATTAAATGAGACCGAGTCCAGAGACTTAATAGCAGCCTGACTATCCGAAAAGATGCGGACATACTTTGCAGAAATCACGTTTTTCTTCAGCCAGGACACAGCTTCTATAATCGCCAAAATTTCCGCCTGGAACATACTACAGTGATTTGGAAGAGGGAGAGAGAGGCTTAGATTTCGCTTATCTGAAAAAATACCTCCACCAACTCTGCTATCGGCTTTAGATCCATCTGTGTAGAGATGGATTGACTTGTCCTCCATGAAAGCATCTTCCTCCCAGAAGGATCTAGAGAGGGAAGCTTACGTGGAAGTTTTTGCCAAACCAAAGTTCTGGTATGGTTTAATCGGTGCTCTCTGTGAGGGTTCCTAATGTATTAAGACTGCTGGCGTGGCCAAATGAATTATTTGTCCACTGTTTAGTCGTTTTAGTATAGCCGGTATAGGATTATGCAAGATTGAAAACCCCATTTCTTCCCAATGGCTTTTTTTTGCAAGAGAATAAAGCTATTGTAGCTTTAGGTTTCCAGTTCAGTTTCCTGTCAAAAATGAGACCCAGATACTGTATCGGAAAATACTAAACTGGTACCGTTTATTGAAGGAGGGTCTATAGTTGGAATTTTGTATTTCCTGGGAAAGAGGACAAGATCAGTTTTATGGGGGTTTATTTCCAATCCACAGCGATCTGCCAACGATTAAATCTATTGATTGCAGTTCAGTGGGTGCTATAAAAAATATCTGTAAATACATTAACGAAGGCAGTGACCAAACTATTTTCAACTTCAAAACATGTCTACTCGTATACATATATTCCATAGATGGGGTACACACATATCACTCCGGCCGTTATGTCAGAAGCCACGCAGCTGTGTGGCGGCTTTTAGGTTTTCTGTTACACGAAACACATCCTACCGTTACACACCTAAATGCTCAATTAGAGAATAGTGAAAGGGTGTATTCTTATGAAAATAATATCAGTGATCGAATATCAAGCCCACTAAAAGCAACACTGAATGCATTTTTTGAACTTTGCTCAAGAGACGATTTTGTAATAACTCTTCTAAATGTGTCCTTCTGTTACACGGTGAGGTGCCGAATTATTATACCTGGAATACATCAATAAGAACGTCGAGTTCAAGGAATCCCTGTACAGAATTGGCCTGGTGTTAAATCCGGAGATGCTTTAGGTAGACTATTTCCGGTGCAAGTCAGCAACATGTATTGCTTTTGCTTGAAAATGGTGTTACACCACGTACGAGGGCCAAACTCATTTAATGATCTTAAAAAAAAATAAAATGGGCAGGAATAATTAACATTCAGACAGGCAGATGTGGCAAAGGGTAATTAGAAAATGATAATCATTGAAATAAAACACTGGAGGAGGAAATGCAATGCAGATCAACAACAAGAGTGAAGCAGCTTTTTGCAATATTAACACGAAAAATAAGTTATTGTATGATACAATATCATCTGCATCTAAATCTAGAACAACGAATAGTTTTTAACAATGTTATGTGATAAGTTGAGAGTTGTGCATGTGGTTTCTTCTTTTTAGATTGTCTGAGAGGAACTTTTAAAATTGCGTTTACCCCAATTTTGGAAAAGTAAAGGAGTTGCGGTTTGAGTGGACTCATCTGCTCTCTCTTATCAGTACTTGAGCTGGCATTGAACTTAGTTCATCAAGAAACACCTATTTGTAACACTTGTAAAAATAAAGATCGTGGGCGGATGTAAGCTGTTGGTTTGGTACGAATGTACAGTATCCAACTAAAGAGCAATCGATGCACTAAATCGGATCATAAAAGATATTAAAACCAACCAAAGTATCGTAGCAGAGGTGATAGTATTATTGGCTGGCGACATTAAACAGACTCTGCCGTCAATATCTAAAGGCACACCGGCAGATGAAATAAGTGAATATTTTAAGGCGTTCACTTTATAGCACCATGTTAAAAAAATTAAAAACTGAACAAATCCCTTCATATCCGATAGAGTTTCTGAACTCTTTGGAATTGTTAGGATAAAATAAGGTTAAAGATTGGTGTTCCGGTCCTCTTAATGCGAGATATTGATGGGACCGAAATGTTGTTAGGACTGTTATAATTAGTAACACAGCTAAAGGAGAAAATGTTTTCATCTCACGAATCCCAAATATACTGACGGATTTGCCTTTTCAATTTAAAAGACGGCAATCCACACTAAAAATTTCTCTTGTAATGACTATAAATAAAGCCCAAGGATAAAAACTCAAATTAACCGGTGTGCACTTAGAAAAATCGTGTTTTTCTTATGGGCAAATTTATGTGGAGTCCTCGCGTGTATCAGAGCCACCAAATCTTTATGTACTTGCAAAAGTAGTTAGGACGGAAAACGTTGTTTATATAATTGTGTTGAGTTAAGATATAAAAATACATAATTGATGAAAAAGAATAATTTATTATGCTCGTATTTTTATATCTTTTGACTAAGATTTGACATGCGAAAAAATATTAGACACACATTCATTATGTATCTAATGCACGTGTACTACCCACATTCATACGTATCTACATAAATACATGTCTACACCACTATACAAACCGATACTTGTGAATACAATACTTATAAAATTACTATTGTAACTTACTTACACATCATCACTCATCATAACAAAAGTACTGATAAGCGAGTGAAGCCGCGGGTTTATCATTTCGAAGAAATCAATGAAAATTTAAGTCGTCTATCATAGTTTATTGAAAATTGAACATGCACACATTGTTTTTTTTAACGTATTGACACTTTGCTAAACCAAATTTCTTACTGTTAAAGCTGTTATTATTTTGCTTAAGTTACTATAAAAATACGGGTACGATACCTATCATTGATGAAATACACAGGTCTCGATTTTTTATTTATTTTACAAATTATGCAAACTAAATGTTTCTGAAATATGTATGTAAAATGATCCAAATCAGTTGTTATATGGACTACAACAGATTGCTTGTATGCAGCGCCATATTGCAAGGACGTAGTGATATATTATATGTATTTCCTAAATATCGTTTCTAATATTTCTTGTGAATCAAGTAGTTTTGAGTAGTTTCAATAAGATCTGTCCAATTAAATTTGTAATCCGATTACAGTCCAAGATATTTATAGGGTTGCATAATTAGCAGAACAAAGACAACTATAAATAAATTTATTTTTTTTCGAAAAGACATACTCGTATGTAAGTTATGATTATTGCAAAGCCTCAAAGCTTGAAACTGATATGTCAATGCTATGTTATCCACAAAGTCTGCTGACGTTCTATTCAGATTCATGTGAAAACGAAGGTTGAATAGATAAAAGAACTAATAAGGGAAGGAAAATAACGCCCGCGATACGCAATATTGTATTAAAAATTTTCAAAAACAAAATGAATATCACTGAAATTTTCATTTATATTTTCTTTCTGTTTTCTGCAGAAGTAAGAAGCACGTTATTTTGCGTACTTTTTCCTTAAAACCCGTATTAAACGAGTATAATTTTTTAAGTAGCAACTCAATGCCAATGACGATATTCTTATTTTTATTTTCGAAAATTTAAGATGGAGTCGGTAGCAAAGAAATGTATCTGCAATTTGAAGTACTCCTTCAATTGCCTTTTCCAAATATGACGTAGTTTAAGTATGTTTAAAATGTTGAGGAAAATAACCATTTTGTACTCCAAGTCAAACTCATAAAAGCAAATTCTTATCAATTATCTTCATTAACACATTCAATACACCAAAACTTTTACAAGAATACTTATTTCTTTAAAGACAATGTACAACGAATGCTAGTTGTGCATCTTTTGACAGTTACTTACCGAAATTTCAATCATTTGACGCACGGTTTTTAGTTTGAGTTTGACTCGTTTGAGTGAGTCGATGTGAGTGTTTTTTGTGAAAATAGAAAAAATTGAGTATCGAGCTGTTATTAAATTCTTGTTTTTGAAAGGCAAAATTGATAATAAATAGCTATATTCAGAACGCAAAACGTTTATTTCACGTGACTATAAAATTACTTAATACTTTTGCCTATACTACTGTTTCGTGGTTGTAAAAAATTCAATTCAATAAAAATTTAAGGGTCAAGGAAAAAAACATGGCATTTTTTTTACAGCAATACTTACACATTGCAAATGCCCGAAACATCAAACATCAAAACACAGACAATGCAGATATAAAAACAAACTCTCCCCCGAAATATGCCGATACAGCGCTTGAATGAACACAACACGAAAAACGCACAAAGCGCAAATCCTTCATCCTACACCTGCAGCATTCCATCAGTTGACACTGCGAACGAGATGAACCTGAGATCAGCACATTCTCCCACACGTAGTTGATGGAACAGGTTTCCATTAAAAATATTGTTAAAAAATAATAAATATTGTTAGAAGATAAGTTTTAATTTCATTGTTGAATAAAGTGGACGTAAAACTTCTGAAAAAAATTTCTTTTTTTTTTTCAAAAAAAAAATTTATTTCATTCAATTTATATATTCGTAAATACTTCATTTCTACAGTGTCCATGATAACAATTTGTAATCTGTTATAAATACACTGATAAGAAAGTCTTCCTGATGACAACTTTTCGATTCATTAACCGATATACTCGTAACGGCAAAAAAGCTATATTTTCAGTATAAACAAAATTAGTCAGTTAACAGTGTCATACAGCAGAAGTAAGTGCGCGAAATGGTAATACGTTTTGAAATTGGTTATGATGAAAATCCCGATGGAATGTATTTTCCTGGACAAGTTGTTAAGGGACAAGCTTCTATAAGTTTGGAGGAGCCAATTCCAACTAAAGGTAGTTTTATATTATTGAATCTCTTTTTTAAATTTAGCTTATTTGCTGGAAAACTACAGGTATCCGGATACGTATACGTGGGTTTGCAGAGGTTAGATGGGACGAATCAGTTACAGTAACAGATACCGATGGAACTTCGAAAACAGTCACTGATACGCACAGTGATGAGGAAGTATATTTCGACACTACGACTGAGTGCATTGAAACAAAAGGTACGGAAATTGTAAAAAAATGTAACCGTTTTGCTTCGAAAACTATTATAAGAAACTGTTTTTATAATTTCTTATTTATTTTATTGTTAGAATCTTAGAATATAAAGATTTCCGCACTGTATTTCTAGTAGCAAAGTATCCTATTCCATCGCTCTATAAATGCCATCTAAGACTGCGAGGTAAAATGTATTTGTCTTGCTGTTTTATTCTAATTAAATCGTATATTTTTCCTTTGCACCCAAGAGGTATCCTTGAAAATCCATTTGAGTAAATATTATTTAATTATTCGAATTACTCGTATCTTGTTACTAACGCCTTGTTGTTTTTAGTGGTGGCATGGTTTTGTGATTAAATTCGTTTATTTTATAATCGAATCATTGAAAAGTAAGAAATCCGTGGCAACCCATGATATACCGGGAATTGTACTTAGACATATTCCCCTCGAGTCGTTGCAAAAGAGCTGTAATGCATCCCATTCCCAAAGAACGTAATTTCTGGAGTAGAATCTATCCGTTAATTCGATCGCGCGTTTCTCGTGATTTCTCTTTTCTTTTGCGGAGGAGCTGATGTTCTTCCCTCCTCCTTTGCTCGTAGAGCCCCCTCAGAACGAGAGTTTTTGCTAATGTGCTTGCATTGGCTTGTGCTTGTGAAACACAGCACATTCCAGACGTCCTCTTAGCATCGATGCCAGTGATCTTCAATACTTAATGCATATAAAAAAAAGATATCGACATGTTAATGCAATTTAATACACGATCATCGATTGCTCTGCCGGTTGAAAAATCTGGTGCAGGAAAATAAGACCCCGAGAACTAAATCGGAATGGGAAATAATCCCGTTTCAGTAAAGTGGACTTAGTCGCTTATATGTAGTTGTGAAATAAGTCAACATCCATATGGGAACTAAGTACGTACAAATCCAAAAATATTACCAACTATCATTTTTGAGAGGAAAAAGAACAAGTTAGTTACCGCATTCTATTAGAGAAAATAAATGTATTAAATTTTTGAAAATATCTTTTAATATTCGAAAAAATAATTCTTTTCGAAATTCTGTTTATAAAGTCGCACGATTTTACTTTGATTATTTTCAGAGCCTTGCATTAATTTAAGTTTTGGACGAATTGTTTCTGAAGTAGTTTTTCGTTGTGTTTATATATTGCATATACAGTCGTCGAAATAATTACTTTGTCGAGAAAGAAGTCTACATAATTTGAGTTTAAAAAAACAATCCAAAAAACTGATAACAGGAGTTTTTTTTATTTGGGCAATAAGCAAATATATTTAAGTTTTTGTCTTTAATTAATTTATTCATTTAAAAAAATCAGGGACTTGATTCCCTGTATTAATTTAAGTTTTGGACGAATTGTTTCTGAAGTGGTTTTTCGTTGTCTTTATATATTGCATATACAATCGTCGAAATAATTACTTTGTCGAGAAAGAAGTCTATATAATTTGAGTTTAAAAAAACAATCCCAACAAGCATGAAACATGATTGGACATTGAACTTATGGTATATCTATTCGAAAGGTTAGAATGCCTAACATGCAAAAATTTGGCATTATTTCACGGCACCTCAGGGAACAGTAATTAAAATCCAAAAGCGGAAAAACTGTAATCTCTCAAAAAAAAAGTAAGAAGACCAAGGTTGTTAACGGATGGGGATGCTTAGAGCGAATAACATAAAGACACCAAAGTCTGCCTCTAGGACAGTGAAGAAGAGCTTAGACAAATCGGTCTTGTATCGGCAATTAAGCAGAAGAAGCCCGCATTATCGGATGTAATGTAATGTAAAAGCGCGGTTAAAGTTCTGCAAAGCAGACAAAAATTTGATTGCTGAAAACCGGAAAAGAGTGATATTGTCTGACGAAACAAAAATTAATCCCTATCAGATGGCATAGAATACTTTTGGCACAAGTCTAACGAAAGGGTCCTCAAATACCAAATTAATAGCACACCGCAACAATTGTCAAAAACTGGCTCGTTAACCAACTTTTTTTCAAAATTACATACAATGGCCTACACAAAGCCCGGATTTGAATCCGAATAAGAATTTTTGGGCTATTGTTAAATGGGGAGCATCTGGTATACGAAATTCCGCCAACAAACGTAAGCGAACTTTGGACTAGGAGCCAGACCAAATGGGCGAAGATTCCGGACGAATAAAAAGTGCGATAAAAGAAAAAAAAAAAACAAACAAGCTATGAACAAAGTACTAGCAGCTACGTTTTAACTACGAGCATTAAAACGAGCAAAAGTGAATATTTGGATTATGACCAATTTTTTAATTTTTTCTTTGTTAATTTAATTGTTACACAAAGCCCGGATTTGAATCCGAATAAGAATTTGTGGGCTATTGTTAAATGGGGAGCATCTGGTATACGAAATTCCGCCAACAAACGTAAACGAACTTTGGACTAGGAGCCAGACCAAATGGGCGAAGATTCCGGACGAATAAAAAGTGCGATAAAAGAAAAAAAAACAAACAAACTATGAACAAAGTACTAGCAGCTACGTTTTAACTACGAGCATTAAAAAGAGCAAAAGTGAATATTTGGATTATGACCAATTTTTTAATTTTTTCTTTGTTAATTTAATTGAAGTCAAATTATTTTTTACGTTTAAAACAAAGTCCAATAAATAAAACAAAATAAATGAAAATACGGCAATTTTGACTTATAATATAAGTAATAAAATTTTTTTTATATTTCTGGTATTCAATTTTGCTCGCCACTTTACATAAATATAATTGCAAATACATTTCAATACGAAATTAACTTTTAATATCCACAACTTGATGAAATTAATTTGCATTAGTCTAATCAGACCACACTCAAGGAGATCTATAGATGCTGAGATATAAAAAAATATTTTAATTTTTGCTAAGATATCTTGTTTTGTCTATGGTTTAATATTAATTTTACGGACTTATACCCCCATACTCTGTGCGTCATTTCAACAAGCTACTAATTTGCTCGAAATTCACATTAAATTCAGACATATGTATGTTCATGTAGAATGGAAAGCTCAGGACAAAGGCAGGACCTTGAAAAGGATTCAAAGAGCATACCACATCAAACCGAAGACGAATATTGCAATACGAGGGTTGCCTGAAAACTTTCCGACCAAACAATGATACAAGACATTTTTTCTCAAATTTTTTTTTATTTTTCTACATAGTCTCCTTGTAACTCTACACACTTCTCCCAGCGAAGTTCCCATCTCTCTAACCCGTCCAAATAGTACTTGGCGTTTTTCTCTGCAAAATAATTGTTCACGAAGGTGGTTGCCTCCTCATTTGACGGAAATCTCTGTCCTCCGAGCGCAGTTTTTAGATGAGGGAACAAAAAGAAGTCGCTTGGGGCTAGATCTGGTGAATAAGGCAGATGGTCAAGCAGTTCAAACCGTAATTCATGGATCTTCGTCATGGCAACGAGACGGCGCGTTGTCTTGGTGAAACAGGATTTTCTTTTTCTACAAATGTGGCCGTTTTTCCGCAATTTCTGTCTTCACCTTGGCAAGTAATGATGCATAGAATGCTCCTGTAATGGTTTTTCATTTTTAAATATAATCGATTAAGATAACTCCTTTACTATCCCAGTCGCCATCATTTTCCCAGCCGAAAAAACAGTTTTTGCTTTTTTGGAGCCGGCTCGCCCTTTGCAGTCCACTGTTTTGACTGAATTTTTGTTTCGGACGTATAATGGTGTATCCAAGTTTCATCTACAGTAATTAATCGGCGCCAAAACTCGGATTTATTGCGCCTAAACTGCGCCAACAGAGCGTTGGAAATATTCATTCGAACACGTTTTTGGTTTAACGTAAGCGAACGCTGCACCCAACCCGCGGACAGCTTTCCCATGCCTAAATCTTGATTTAGTATGTAAAAAACGCGTTCTTTGGACATTTCCATAACCTCTACTATCTCTCTTATTTTAACTCGGCGGTCGTCTAACACCATTTTATGAACTTTAACAATATTATCGTCAGTGGTTGCAGTTTTTGGACGTCCCGAACGTTCATCATCTCCCACGCTCTTACGGCCACGTTTAAATTCAGCTGCCCAAAATTTCACTGTGGTAAATGATGGTGCAGAGTCCCCATACACAGAATCCCCATATACAGAGTCCAACTCATTTTTGATTTGCGTAAAAATAAGAATTTAATAACAGCTCGATACTCAATTTTTTCCATTTTCACAAAAAAACACTCACATCGACTCACTCAAACGACTGTCAACTAAAAAGCGCGCATCCAAAATGACTGAAACTTCGGTAAGTAACTGCCAAAAGATACACAACTAGCACTCACTAATTTTTATTGACTAATGCCACTATCTTTACGTTGTCGGAAACTTTTCAGACAACCCTCGTAAAGAGGTGTTGAACAGAAAAATAATTGCTCCCTTTCTTGTATAAACAATTTCAATAAATGAATATTGAACGAAAAAGTCAAATTGACGGACAAATTTAATTTTTTTTTATCTTTATTCTATTGATTAGATTAATAGTAGTTACTGCATTGCAATAAGAAGATGTACAAAATAAAACGCAAACTCATTCGAACAGATTAATTTTATCGAAATGTTATCGCAATGGTGGTTGCTAGCAAAAGAAAAAGAGTTCACTCTGCATTGGTCCAAGAGCACCGTTTTTCTCTTCTTGTCATCTTCAGAGTTTACAGCTTAAATAGCTTACGGTTTTGAGTATACAAAACACGACCACTTTTAACCAACCAACGGAAAATAATACATGCAAAATGTTTAAGGTAAAATTGCAATACCTTTTTAAAAAATTCAATAAAATAATAGAAAATCAAAGACTAACAATCCTTAAACATTAGTTTGAAAAAATATGGTAAAATACATGTATCAATTGAAGATCTGTTAGAAAGTATTATTAAAGTTTATTCTTCAAAAGATACATACCGTTTTTCATTATCATTCATTGTATGATAATGTAGATGTATATATTCGAAAATACAACAAGCATCGTACGGCAACTGTGTTTAAACGCTTATTTACTAGGTGGCGTGAAAAGTAACCTTTCAGTGCGATACTGTCTTTAGTTTTGTTTTGGCAGCTGATTGTTGTTGACGTGTTTGGCATCATGTTGAGTATGGACAAAAACCATTTTCGTTATCCCATAAAACATTATTTTTTGAGAGGCAAAACGGTGAAGGAAACAAAAGAAAAGTTGGGTAAATATTATGGGGCTAATGCTTCGTCAGATTACACCGTTCAATATTGGTTTCGAGAGTTTCGTGGTGGCCGCAACTCCACTACCGATCAAGTCCGCAGCGGCAGGCCCTCCGATGCGGTTACAGAGGACAATGTCAAAAAAGTACATGAAATGGTGTTGGCTAACCGGAAAGTGAGGGTGCGGGAGCTGGCAGATACCACAAAGATTAGTACTGAGCGCACACGCCATATTTTGGGTAATATTCTGCATATGAAAAAGTTATCCTGCCGCTGGGTGCATGCTCACTCCTAACCAAAAACAAGAGCATCGCAACCACGTCTAAAATCAATGACTTACGGCTCCAATTGCTGTCGCATCCACCGTATTCGCCCGATTTGGCTCCGTCGGACTATTATCTCTTCCCAAACCTCAATAAAAAATTCAGCTCACGCGAGGAAATCATCGACGCCACGGAGGAGTATTTTGCTGACCTTCCGCAAAATTACTTTTCGGACGGGATCAAGAAGTTGCAAAATCGCTGGAATAAGTGTATCAAACTAAAAGGGGGCTATATTGAATAATTTTAAAAAAATATTTAAAAAAAAAGATGTTTAATTCCCAAGGAGGTTACTTTTCACCCCACCTAGTACTTTTGATATCTATTTACATTTTTTTTGAGTTTTTGCACTTTTCTTGTGTAAACATTTTCAATGTATTAGAAACACAAAGAGAAAGTATTTATTATTTTCAGGACTTGAGTACACATTGGAACCTGGATTGCACACGTATACATTTGAATGCCCTTTGCCACAACAGGGCCCTAGTTCTTTCGAAGGCTCCTATGGACGTATACGCTATGAAACAAGAATTACTATAGTTCGACCTAGAAAATTTAATAAATCTTATTCTAAAGGCTTCAATGTTCTAAAAATTCTCGATCTAAATCACTTTCCAGAACTAAAGGTTCGTTGTCATAAATTTAAAGCACCTATGAACAAATTTTATTTTTCTAGATCCCTGCTAAAATGGAAGTTATTAAAAATTTTTGTTGCGGTCCATGTAAATCAAGACCACTTGTTCTAAGTATGGCTATTCCACAAACAGGTTATGTCCCAGGTGAATTTGTCAACGTGAATGCAAGACTCGTAAATCACAGTACCACTAAAGTAGAACGCGTTCGGATTGCAATAAATCTTATAGCACATTATTCAGTCAGAAATCGTATAAGTACAAAAACCGAAAAAACAGCAGTAGCAAAAAGTAAATTTGGCGGCTTCGAAAAATCGTCTTTAGAAATAAAAGATAAAATTCAAGTACCACCGACGCCACCCACCTGTCAAGATTTATGTCAAATTATAAAGATAACATATGAAATTGAATTAATTGCCACGGTTAGTGGGGCACATATATCACCAGTTATTTCTATTCCGATCACAATGGGAAATATTCCATATGTTTCTAAAACGGCTCGTATATCGGAGGATGCATTAATTGCGAACTTAAGAAATGGAATGCTTTTAGAACCTTCAATTCATTCTGATATTGATCTTCGTAAGTATATCCACTTATGTTACATATAAATATAAAAACATTTGAAATCCCCATTAATTTATTTTAGCACCACCATCATATGAAGAGGCTATATTTGTGCAGCCATCACATCCGAGATTTCCCGTCAAGGATGAAGAAAATACAGATACACACTTTGAGAAATATGCACCTAGATATCCGTTTTACAGTTCACAGCTTCCTGCAGCAGCATTGCAAGAAAATCACATTTAACTTACAAATACTCCTAAATAAATCGTTTTATCATTAACAAACAAATATGGATTATAGTCGACGTTGCCTACAAATATACTTCAAATAAATATCACTTAATAATATAGGCGTTTGAAACTTATTGTTTGTTTATACCATCATTGGGCTGTAAGAGACGATTGTTTCTACTTACTATTAAATATTATCTGACAGATGAAAGTAAAATAAAATGACAGCCAGAAACATAAGACTCCTTGAAATTCGTGAAATTGTTGGTTCTATCTAGTTTTTATTCATCTTGGATCGCGAACGAAAACATTACACGGACTTTACACGAAAAGCTTAGGAAACAAGAAGGCGGTATGAAAGCAATTAAGAGCTGATTGGACCAATTAAAAATATTTGGGCCGGAAACTCATTATACTACCTCGAATCGTTTGAACATATCAATTTTAATTTTCGAACTCAATTCCAATCAGAAAAAGGAAGTGAAGTGACAAACTAGGTGAGGTACCCATCCATCAGTGTTCCCAAACTCGTCTCTGATTGTAACGGTAAATGAAAATATACTGCAAGGTGTACGTAGTCGTATGTACTTATCTTATTGATCAAACCGGCTGCAATAAATATGCATCTTAGAAATCATAACGACGAGCTCTTCACGGAATACAATTGAGTGTATCCACAAAAATAAATTAGTGTATTAATCTACAAGCCTATGTATGTGTCGTACAGAAAACTCCTTGATGTTAGTCAGGCTCAGATAAAATCGATTTAACTGCTGACGTCGCATTTAAATGTGGGAAGGGAAAAGGAGTTCGGAATGTAAAAGTTCTGAACAGACTACGTACTCAGAAATATCTAGTGGAGACACTAGAGCCCTATAAGGCTGCAATAATTGTCATTCTAGAAATTGGCATTCAGGATCAAAATGTACGATGGAACCGTGCGACTTTTGATTGGAAGCAGATATTATGCACATTTGACAATCTGCATTAAGACTAAATTCGTCAAAGGAGGAGAATAACCGCGCTACGATCAAAGTACGATGTAAAAATTGTAGTTGCTGACTTTAATGCCAAAATACCAAAGGAGTGCACTTTTGGTAGATCAGTCACTTTGCGATAGAAGAAATACATGCATACGGTATTCTGGACATCTGCACATTCCGAATGGTATTTCAGCTTAGATGTATGCAGCAGTACAACAACGAGGAATTACTGAAAGAACGTTTAAAGTCGGTAGCAAGGGATAGCCTAGGCTTTTAGAAAAAAGGGTCTAAAGGTCTTCAAAAACGGTAATCTGAGGCAAGAAAAAACTCTAAGGGCATATGGGGACGAGAACGACCAAGAGAATATGCTGTAGAATTGTAGTAGAGGATGAGAATTTATAAAAACTTCTTCTCTTGCTGACTTTTTACTAATTAAACCATTTAATGCACGCATGAGATAAGTATTAATCAAATTAATATCTAACAAATCTCCAATAGCTTTTCTGGTGTTGGATATAAGAGCGCGTGGCCGATGAATAGAATCTCAATCTCGTTTGTGCGGACGTGAGAATGAGAACCATTTGAACTGCGCGTAGTACAAGTCTATCAAACCACGTCAAGGCTAAATTTGAAACGATGGTATAAACTACTTACACGACATCACGTCCGCAAGGCGGAATATCACAACAGCTAACACACGTTTTTCCTACTTTCGTATTCAGAAAAGAATATGGCGATCACCTGATCATAAAACTGTCAACCAAACTTAACATGCTGCGGTCGAAACAATGCTTGAATATTTCGAACTAAAAATATGAACCCTGACACTACCTAAATATAAGCTACGTCTATGGATATATTAGCATCGCAACAAGGCGCTAAAACATTTGACGATTCGTTATCAACATAGCGACAGCCTTACAACCTGGATTTCGAACACGGAAATATTGGTGTCTTGAAGAGTACAGGCCAGGACATGTTTGAATACAAATCGCAGAACATTGATTTTTGCGGAGAAAAATAAAAGGGATGATAAGCGAGCAAATGTGGAAAAAGGAGGTGATACTTAAGCATTATCATCTGAAGTCTGAGTTGGTAGAGAGCAAACATCAGCACATTTCCAATAATTGATCAATGGAAATGATGTCTGATAACTTTAGATTGTCCAACCACAAGAAAGCAATCTCTCTTAGCTGCGTCAACTATGGATACACCAGACTCCTTAGTTTCGCGTACAATATTTTCAAATGATAACCACGCTTTGAGCCCAGTAAATCAGCAATTATCTAGTTTTGTAGTTTTGCGCAGAATGATGATATTGAATGATTGCTGTTCCGTTGAAGTCAAAAATGGTCGCAACGAGACAATCAATGTATGAGAAGGACATCTCATCATAAATCAAACAAAAGATGACATTTGCAAATCGCTGTTTGTTTGACCTATGAAGCCAATTGAGTAATACATGTATTCCTATCATAAAATATGTATCTAATATACCTTGATCAAAAATATATTTTCTGAATGTATTCAGAAAATTGGAAATACAAGTTTATTCACCTAAATCTATATTGTCCACTTCAGAGTAATCTCCATCGACTGCAACACACTTATGCCAGCGCTTGATCGAAATTGTCGAAACATTTTTTATATCCGGTTTTCGGTATGTCCACAAGTGCTTGCTGCGATTTTTCCATTACTTCCTCTCTGTTGCTCAAACGCGTTCCCCGTAGTGGTTTTTTAACTAGATTGAACAGAAAGAAGTCATAGGGAGCCAAATCAGGTGAATTCGGTGGCTGTTGGATGGTATTTGTTGCATTTTTCATCAACAAACTACGAATAATGATGTCACTGTGCGACGGTGCGTATCATGGTGCAAAATCCACGAGTTTCCTGCCCACAATTCTGATCCCTTTCGGCGAATTGTTTCACGCAAACGTCTCATAACGCCCAAATAACACTCTTTGCTTACTGTATGGCCTTCTGGCAAAATGCACTACACCGTTGTAATCCATGAAAGCCGTGAGCATTGCCTTCTTTTTTGACTGAAAACGACCTAGTTTTTTTTTGGTCTCTGCTCATTTGGTGAACGCCATTCACTTGCTTGATGTCTGGATTGCGTGTTGTACTCATAAACCCACGTCTCGTCTCCAGTAATGATCCTTTTGATGAATGTGGGGTAGGATTCAGCCTCGCAAATCATCTCCTTTACGACGTCAACACGGTCTCTTTTGCATGAAATTGAGGTCTTTCGGCACCAACTTTGCTGCTACACGACGGAAACCCAAATCATTAACCAAAATGTCTTGGACGGATCCATAGGCAATGTTCAAGTCCTCCGCTATCTCTCTGATGGTTAATTTGCGGTTATTGACTAACATTTCTTTTACGAGTACTTCATCAATGTTTTCGTCGGTTTTCGATGTCTATGGTCTGCCACTGGGTTCATCTTCTTCGATTGACTCACGACCACTTTTAAGCCGCGAACTCGTGCCACTGGTAAACAACCGTTTTCTTTAGAGAATCGTTGCCGAAACACTTTTCCAACATTTCCAACGTTCGCGCACCATTAAATCCATTTTTTACGCAAAACTTAATACAAGTTTGTTGTTGCAAATTTAAATCCATTTCTAAAATTGCAAAAAATCGCCAACACACACAGAGATAAACGTACTCTTGGCTACGTAACTTTTGCAAATGTCAAGATCTGACGCTAAGATTTAGAGGGAACGTCAACAACAGATTTACCAACTTAACAAAAAAAATAGAACTCAAATCATGGTGGTATGTATGCCCATTATCATATCTTAGCGAAAGCGGTTAAAGACGTCCTTAGTGGTTTTCAACGCAAGACTGTTTGAAAGATCTAATCTGAAAAGTATTCACCAGTCGGCTGAAATGGCAATGACATGAAGAGCAAACCAAATACTCCGAATATATAGTCATCGAGGGACAACGCAGTCAAGCAAGACGTCACCTTGGGTGCCACCCACAAGTGGAAGGGCAACAGTAGCTAGTTAGCCAAGGACCTCACTTACTTTAGAGGCTTAGCACCATATAAGTACTTAGGTCAGACATCAGCATTAAATAAGAAAATTTAAGACATAACTGCTTTTGAAAAAAATCAAGGCTACTCCAAATTGCCACAGTAAATTCGGCTTTAACTTTTTATCACTTCCTGCATATTTAAAATTACGATACATTTGTCAATTATATGGTATTCATATTGTATTCCGTTGTAACTTGAAAAGTAATACTGCTACTTTTTAAGATCTATAAAAAGCTACGAATATATGTATTTATATCTCCAGCCATGTATAGGTAAATAAAATCTATAGATTTTGGACACAACTTTTTCAGATACGAGTACATCCCCTTATTATCTAAAAATTCTCCAGCAATGTTAATAACTTAAAGCACAATTGCCGAGAGTTGAATGAATCATATGTATTTTACACAGATTAGATTACATTTCCTTTTATGATTCACTTAAACTAAGTACCGTCAATCGATCTCTATTAATTTGAGGAATACACGTGCAAAATGATTTGGGTGTACGCAGTACAAAATATCGCATATTAATCGGATAGCACTTACCAAGTACCATACCTTCGTACCTAGTCGATATCGCTAAACTGATAAGATATCGTCAACTATGCTCCTTTGCTTGTGTTCTTAAAAAAAAAAAAGTAGTACCTCTTTCAATTCTAAAGTAACCTGTCGTTAATTTTTCAAAGCGATATTAAAATATTTTACATATAGCAGCTTTCCGAAAGCGGTTTTAATTTAAAAATGGTTGTGGAGTGTAAAATTAATTTTGATCAAAATCCATATGGAACATACTTCGCCGGTCAAATGGTATCAGGTACCGTTACTTTAAGAACAGACAAGGTGAAAATAATAAAAGGTTGGTTAAGTCAAGGTAACATTTTATTTGCATGTACACGTGAACATTTACTCCAAATAGTACAGAGTGCATTTGCATTTACTTTCATCACCATTAGCTAACTCCATAGTTCTCCAGGAAGTGAAACGTTTACCATTTATTTAAAGCCCAAGTTTGCTAAAAAAGAAGGTTTGTTCGAACCCGATGTTATTGCTTATACAATACTTAAGTCAAATTGTTGAAAATTAATATAGCGAATGAAATATCACTATTTTTTCAAATATTCATGTGGTTAGTCACTTTATCATCACCAAACTACAATATAATAATAACTTAAACTTGCCAATAATTAAGTGGAACAATTTTTTGATAAATAAATGTTTTTCTGCTTTGACGATTCCTAGTCAAGATTACTAATTTTAAAATAGAGTTAGGTAAGTACTACAGTTGAATTTATTTTATTTATTGAGAGATAAGATTTCAAGTTCTTGAAATTCTATACTATAGATATGTGACTGGCCGGTAAATGCATCCATAATATTGTAAAATGACAAATTAACTTAAGCAGCCATACACATGAAGCAAATTTTAGGACACATTTTAGAATCCAAAATGTTGGTTCCCAAATACGAGTATATTACCTGAATATGTTAGTTATTTGCAGATCGTAGAATTGAAAACACATCGCCGTGAATAATGACAAGGACTTATTATAAATACTTGTTAGGAAGATGAAAAAAAAGTAAAAAAAGAAGCAAATGCATTTGGGTAAAGGATTGGTATCTAAAACGTAGAAAATGTTCGGTCGTGAAGCTTTTAAAGCTTATAAAGCTCACATGGAGACTACAAAATTTTTTAACGATAGACATTTAAACTTATAAAGAGCTTCGGCTTTTACTGGAACCCTTATTTATATGTAAAAAGCTGGGTATGTGCATAAAAAATGCTATTTCACCGACTGAAAGGTTATCAGATTATCATTTTTGAAAATCCTAAATTTCGATCAGATATTTCTCCCCAGTGTTTGGGCCGAGTAGTAATGGAAACTCAGGATAAAACTATGATAACGGCTTTATTTTCTTCTTATCTTGATTTTTATACTCAGTAGAAACCATTTTGCCTTAACGATGCCATTTTCAAAATCTTAATCACACGCGTGTAGAGAAACGATACTATTCTCATGCAAAATTGAAAAAAGACTTCATATAATTTAAGTTTGCTTCAGTGCGACACTATAATACATATATGTAAATCTTATTAGTATTTCCTTAATTCTTCTGATACATATATGTACATATATGCAAATGGTTACATTTATTTATCAACATGTTGTCCATTGACTAATTAGCTTATAGAAAGGGCTACAAGCTTTAAACTAACCGAAATGTGTGCGACTGATGGGTCACGCCATGAGCTTCAGGATAAAGAGGACTTGTATTGTTCTAAAATGAGTAACTCAGATTGTAGTGAGTCTCAGATTAGTTGCATTTCGTGTATGATACATACGAACACACACGCACAGACATTTTACTAAAAACTGTCTAAAAATATTATAGACACCTTAAAACAAAAAGATATCATCAAATTGTCATTTTTCGAATTTCGAGGTGAATGCAAGAACTTTTCTATTAGGAAGTTAAAAAATGTACGGGTATATTTCTTAATTGAAACCCCAGTTTATGTATGAACATATATGTATTCACTATACGCATAGAGCTAGCGAAAACATAAACCTCAAGCATCAAATATTTACATACATATGCACGAATTCATGCGCCCCTCACTCAAAGCAAAAAAATTATTGTGTTTTAGCTGGCATTACAGTTTGAGCTGGGCTTGGGCCTCAACCAAGCTCTCCATTAACTAACATCTCGCGGAAACGTTAGTTGCACAGCCTAGAAAAAATCTTTTTTTTGTCGCGAACTTCCCCCAGCTGGTAAAACTGCGTTTGAAGATTGTAACAATCGGTGAGTCGGTCCATATCTTTTTCCCGGGTGTGTACTTCGTGCAGCCATGTTTTATCGGTGCAATACTAGTATATTTTTTGCTCCATTTTCTATTTTATAATTTATTTTTAACTCTAAACAAAGAAATGTTATAGCATATATATTTCTACTATGCAGTTTAACGTCAATATCAGAAAAAAAAAAAAAAAGACAGATTCACAAGCTACTCCTATATTAATCATTCTGCCTCCGACCGTTCCCGTGGGGGATGTTTTGGATTATTACAATTATAAAAATAATTTTATTGTGAGCCAGTGGTACTTTAGCCGCAATTTATAGCCGGGAGCTGAACAACAATTGCCCGTGTTTGGAAAACAGCTCTTTCATATGCAGATTTTCATACTGAAGATTTTTATTATACACAATAGAACATCGAACATAGAACAGTCCCTATCGAAACAGGGAGACTAAAAAGTCCTATTATATAAAGCTCTACTATGTAACATATAAAGAATAATGATACGGGTACTCGTCTACTATATGTATTTATTGTTTTGTTATAATTCATTTTTTCCAATTTATTTCATTGTACCAACGATTGTACATAGTGCAAGATCAATTCTCACTTCACGAATTATCGCATTCTTGTGGGTTAGAATTGGTTCTCATTCTCGAAGAGAATAATTAATTTATCTGGTCAGTATTAACTCTAGGTTCCTTCAAGATAACGCAGTTAACCTTATTCAACGTATTCCAAAATCGATGCAAACTTTATCAAGCCAGGGCTAAATACCCCGCAGTCTTTCGAATTCTTTCAAGTGTATTAAAGGTTGATGATGTGATGACATGTGCAATGTTAGCTGAAGATATTATTTCTCAAAAATTGGAGCTAATCACTCGTCTGTTTATGGCCAAATGACTTCCGAAATAGAGTTCGAATTGATGGCCTTTGCTCTCTGGTATACCAAGAAATAAATGTGAATGCTCTATTTTTGACTCCGAGTGGCCAAATGTACTCATTAAGGTTCTCGTCATGTTTTGGAATCCCTCAAAACATTATCTTTCTTCTTTGTTCACCAAGCGTATTCTACTCCCGCGATTATCGCGAATTTTATACTTTCTAGGATTTCAAACACAATCTGTAGTAGTGTTTGAAATGCTTTTTCATTAACGTTGAATATCTTAATCCAACCTTGGCTGTGATGATCTCTTACTTGCCATTCTAGCGCATGTTTGGAACATGTGCAGGCAAGGGCTTCACTACTTCCGAAATCTATTCATTTGTTTTGTTATAATTCGTTAAGTCATTTGTTATTCCTTTTAATTTAATTTTCGTTTGTTTTGTATTTATCTCACTGCACTTATCAATTTAATTAATCTTACTATTTGATATGAATGTGGTACGAATACTTGAACACACTGTGTAACAATGTATAGAGATGAATTACATTACTACATATCACTGTCACTCTCTCGTTATTATGTAATTGATCTTTTCTTTAAGCCATTTAATTTACTGTGCAAACATTACACTGCCGACGAGATAAAAGACACAGCGTGGTTTGCAATCTTTATTCAAAATAAATGATTAAACAAATTCTATGAATTCATGAGACTTTGACAATAAGCCCGGGTATAGAGGAAGAATTGAGCACTATAGTCTAAAGGATAATTTCAGCAGTTATATATGTGGAACGGTTAAATCATTTGTTGAAACATTTAGTATAGTGGACGAGGCAGAGGCAAAGGTCATCCAAGGGCAGCAGAAAAATCATCCGATATGCAACTTGTTCGGGGCACATTAAAGTCAAGAATAGGCAGTTTCGAAAAAGTGCAGTGTCATTTTTGTGGGGAATTTGGGCACATAGAGAGGTATTGTTTTTTACACACACGGAACAGATCAAAGTAATATAGAAATCGTTTTTTTAATAAATCTAATGTGAAAAATAATTAAGATGTTGATGCAGAGGGCGATTCTCTAAAATATTTGAATAACGAACAATAACATAATAAAAGCAATGCTTTATTATTTTAAGATTGTATGTGTGTCTGTTATTCATAAGAACGATAGGAAAAAAAAAATTTAAATAATACAACATTGTGATATATAAAATTGATTCTGGTTTTATTTTGGAGTTAATGGAGTTAATAATGGCAATTTTGTTTGTTGACATAGCCGCTGAGCCAAAAATGGGTCTCGTTCGAGAAAATGCTTTTTTGGCCAAAATCCGGATCTCCGGCCAACAACTCAAGCGCTCAATTAGTGAACTTGCGCCATTGTCTATGGTCGTCCGGTTTCAGTTCTTGCGCCAGCACAAGGTTGACTCCCTGGCGATGCCCAACTCAGCTGATTTGCTGTTATCAGAATACAACGCACACCACTAACGGCTTGCTCAGTTATTACTTCGAAGTTAAGGTCCCCGTTTACGCTGATTCCGCATTTACAAGCAGCACTGAAATCAGTGCAGAAATCTGATGCAGAATGGCAATCGCTGTTTCTTTGGTTCAGGGGAAATTGAGTAAGAGAGCCCTCTCTCGTAAGACCAAGCTGGTTTTATGCAAGACGCTTACCATTCCGGTCCTGCCGTATGGCCCAGAAACTTGGACATTTCCGAAAACTGATGAAGAAGCACTTGGAGAGAAAGATACTGCATGTGATCTTAGGTCCCGTTTGTATTGAGGGCAAATGAAGAAGAGAAAGTGAAATCAAGGTTGATTTACATAGCTGCACAGACAGGGTAATTGTGCTCAATTTCACATTGAAAAAATGGATATTTCACAAAACTATATATTAAAATTGATGTCGAATCTTCACTGGCTTCATTCCACACATACCTACAAATTTAAGCGAACGAATACGAATGAATACGAAAACTCGCTAAAATATTTGTTATCAGATGCAACTTTTTAAATGTTTATCTTATAATTTAATTAAACTTTCCGTGACATATGAAATATTAACCGAGGAACTATTTAGATATGATAAATAGTTTGTCATTGTTTTTAATTTATTAGGTATTAATATAAATTCAATAATTGTATATACAATTGTGTTTCCTTTTTATATTACATACCTTATTACTTTCTACTTAGGTTTACATTTTAAGTATATCTTTTTATAAGTTCCTGAAAGAGAAGTTCTTACATTCACCTCGATAATCGATAATGGAAATTTTGTGATATCTTTACATTTTAAGGTGTCAATAATGTTTTTAGACGGGTTTTAAGAAAATGTATTTGTGTGCGTGAGAGAGGAAGAGTATGTACGAGTAAGTCCCGACATTATCTCCTACAAATGCACCCCAGCTATTGCTGTTTATACGGAGTTCACCTCTTGGCCTTTTTTTCAAGCTTAACCGCCTAGGCATAACCTGGGTTTTGACCATTTTCGGATTAAATTGTCTTAAATTTTAAGAAGACATGAGATATCAAAAACCATTGGAAAATGCTGCAAGTTCTCTTTATCAGGAAGTTATTGGCGTGAACCACTACCCACCAGCGCACCCATTTCGGCTAGATATGAACAATACGATATGAATTAATACAAAAGTAATTCAAAATATGAGAATTAAATTAATTTTTGCAAATGGTACCGCACTAAAAATATTTTCTGTTTACTTCCCTGGTGGTTCTGCTTTTCCTGTGAAATATTTTCATTTGAGTAACGATTTCAGAAAGATGATAAGTGTGAATGATACATTCTTGATTGGCAGTGATTTAAATTGCAGACACAGAAGTTGAGGTTGCTTAAGAGCTAATTCATAGGGCAATATTCTAGCAAACTTAAATTCTAGGCATCCATTTGAAATTTTATATCTTTTTCATCCAATTTATTTTGCATCAAGTAGTACAATAGATCTACCAAATCAACCTTGGATTTATTGCTAACCAATATGCCTGATATTATTAAACAACCCATGGTCATAGACGAGCTAGTTCAGATCATTTGACTGTGGTCAATAAGGCCTTTTACTTACCCATTGTAAATGAGAAATGAAGTGTTAGATTTAAAAAATATAAATTGGGCCATTTGCAAAAGAGAAACGCGATCTTGGTTGAATAATATCCCCGCACTTTTAATTAATGAGATCAGCCAACAACAAATACACCAATATATTTTATTTCTAACTTTGCCACTGTTCTCTACGAAGGCGTATATGTAGAAGTTCGTAAAAGTTATTCACTGTGATAAATCAAATCTACTACCTCCAAATATAGTCGAACTAATAAAAATTGGGAATGAAAATAGAAAAAGGTGAATGCGAACAAGGAACCATTTTTATTTTTCAGAATTTAAATCACTTAATATTTTAATAAAAGATGTCATTTTAGTTTTCAGAAATCGGGGTCGGAATCAAAAACTTCGTAATTAAGATAAAGGTAGCAAACTAGTCTGGATTATTTATATTGTAGTAAAAATTATTAAAAAGGAAAACTGACACATCACCGTCCTGAAAGTAGGAAGCACATTAATGCGCTCAACCTCCGACAGAGGTATTGCACCGACAGTGGTGTCAGCGGTTTGTGTTTCTCTAAACATTATAAATTCAAGCAATTCACATGAAACTCATATTTGATGACGTCAAATGTATTCCTTTAGCTTACTTACAACAAAGGTATCTGCAGGCTCTGACAGTATATAAAGGGTATACCTGAAGAATTCGGTATTTGCAAATCGTATTCAACTGCTGTTTCAAGTTAAGCTATTTTCCAAATGAATGACAGACAGCACAAATAATTCCTGTTCTGGAATGTTTGCATGGAAAGAGTGCAAACATGCTTTGCAATTATAGACCTGTAAGTTTGTTAAATTCCTTAAGCAAATGTTTTGAGTAGATTATTGAAAGAAGAATAGTCATAAAATTTGATAAAGTATGGCATAATGATTAAATACATTAACTTTTAAGACTTAATTTTCTTCGTCGTCCTGCACTATGTGCGCAAGCAATTAAGCGTTTGGCTGAGCGTCTCATGAAAACTGGGTCCACTAGAGATGTCGCAAGAAGTGGCCGGTTCCGTATTGCTCATTCGACTGAGAATATTACTGCTGTGGTCTCCTTCCAAGGAGGTCCGAGAAAGTCCACAAACATTGACGAGACAACGATGCACACAATTTGGCATCAGCAGACTTTCTTTGCGTCGAATTTTGATGATAGACCAGAAGATATTCCCATATAAACTTCAAATCGTTCACATATTGCCTTAATCTCATGCTCTGTTAAACCTGCTGTAAGAAGAGGATGATTTCGTATACAAAATCATATAACCATTTCCACTTAAATGGTTATGTGAATAAACAAAATTTGCGTTTTTTGGGGCACGGAGCATCCACATGAAATGCACGAATAGCCATTGCATCCCATTAACGTGACTGTTTGGTGCGGCAGCTATAGACAGATGTCACACGAGTTTCTTTTCCCACAAGTTGTTAAATTTGGTCTCGAGTATTGCTAGTTCCAGCAGGACGGAGCAACCGGTCACGCAGCTCGTGCAATGATGGAGATTTTGAATCACCAATTTCTAGGCCGTGTGATCTCCCGTTTTGACGATTAGACCCGGCTGGCCAAATCGCCAGATCTGCAGGCCCCAGACTTTTTCATTTGGGGTTTTTTAAAATCTCGTGTTTACCATAAGAAACCACAAACCTTGTACGTCTTAAATGACAACATTGAAGATGAAATTCCCATTTTGAGTCCGATGTTTTGCGACAGTTAAGAAACATATTCCTTTTCTCACTCAAGCACTAAAACAATATTATCATGCATCAAACATAACGCATCAAAACTACATTATCATGAAGAGAAATCATTATCTACCAAGAAATTTCAACAATCAGCCTCAGCAACAATAACCTGCTCTGGTCTCGATGGACGTGGACAACTCCAGGCGGTATGTACAAACAACTGCTGCCCTGCATTTAAACTAAATGCTGTCTAACAGACACGCCCGTAACTCTATTAGTGGACACACGATCTACTAATAATTATATAAATTCAACATGTAAAATTCGGAAATCAACTTAATAAAATCTCCCAAAACTTATACGTTGATGATATCATAGATTCTAAAAAAATAATTACAATGTATGGATATCACTTAACTTTCTTTGAAATTAGTGAACTTATTCTAATTCACCTATATGGACTGTCCCAAAAAAGATTACTGATGATCAAGGTATACCCAAAAGACGAATGGTTGTTGACTTTCAGAAGATTAACGCTCATACGATTACTGATAGATATCCTATTCTGGATATCAATATGACTGCTCAACGATTTTTTCCACGGTTGATTTATAATCCGGTTTCCACCAAATATTAATTAAGGAATCTGATCAAGAAAAGACAACATTCTCTGTCAACGGTGCGATGTTTGAATTTGTTGGGATGTCATTCGGATTGAAGAATACACCATCCATTTTTTCACTATGCGTTGACGACATTAGAAATTACATCAGCAAATTTGCGTATCTTTATATTGACAACGTGTTAATATATTCGTCCACACCCAAATAACATATGGAACAGCTCCGGACTATAAGCAACGCACTGCACAATGCTAATATTAAAATTTCTGAGGAAAAGTCACACCCTGGACATCTTATACATTGATCAGATGTGGGCGCGCATTGATTCCGTTGGCAAAGGTTTGCTGCTATTTCTTAGCTATATCCCACCAACAAGTTCAACGTTTATTTACATTAAACAATATCCGCAGAGTTGCCGCATTATCCGAGTTTGTAAATTATAAAATTGTTGTTATTGGTGATTTTAATTGTGGCAATATTGTATGGTCAGAAATAAATAATGATAATAAATTAATTCCAATTGTACTGCCATCTGATACAGAGATTCTGTTAATTGATCCTTTACCTAGTAACAATTTAAATCAAATTAATTATGTAAGAAATTCACTAAATAGATTACTTGATTCAAATTAAAAAATGATAAAAATATTTCACATAAAAAGTTTAAAAATCAAATTCCCATAAGGACTACTCGTATTTAACTTTTTTACGCCTTAGACGAGAATTTATTTTTTTATCAAAGTTTCTTTTTTGTAATTACATATATTCATTCTGTTGAAAGTAATTTAAAAAGTAATCCAACGACGTTTTGGAAATTCGTTAACAAAAGAAGAAGTCCTGGATTTCCAACTAAGATGAGTTTAAATGACAAGCAATCTTGTGATTCTAATGACATTGCGGATATGTTTGCTGAGTATTTCCAAAGTATTTATAGTTCATCTTGTTCATCTTCTCGTTATTTCCACTCCCTTTCATATATTGTAGATTGTTCATGTTACTCGTTTGATGTTAGTGATGTTGAAGTAGTCTTACGTAGCTTAAAATCACAAAGAAAAGTTGATATATTAGGATTTTTTTCCAATCGTTTTACGCTACATTGCATCCTCGCTTAGTGTCTCATTATCAGAGCTCTTTAATAACTCGCTTTCCATTGGATTTTTTCCTGAAGAGTGGAAAGTGTCTACCATAGGGCCTCTTTACAAATCTGGCAAAAATGATTTAATTTCAAAAAAAACTCCCAATTATTCCTAAGCTTCTGGATAAACTTTTGAAAGATAAACTAATTATTACAGTAAAAGAGCATATCCGTCAACATGGTTTTTGGAAGGGCAGATCAACAGTCTCAAATTTAGTTGAATTTAGTAATTTTTGTGTCAATGCATTAGAGAACCATAAACAAGTGCATGTGGTTAGTACAGATTTTGTTAAAGCTTTCAGCAGAGTGAACTTGAAGATTCTTCTAAAAAACCTTGAAGCATATGGATGCTGTGGTCCATTACTTCAATGGTTAGCATCTTATTTGCTTGGTGGGAGACAATATGTTGTAATAGGTGACTATGTTTCGAAGGAGATTTTGGTTAGTTCGGGTGTCCCTGAAGAGAGCCATTTTGGACCGCCATTTTGGACCGCCATTTTGGACCGCCATTTTGGACCGCCATTATTTTTGCTTTTTATTAACGACCTTCCTAACTTTTTAAGGCACTGCCATTGCCTCATGTATGCTGATGACATTAAAATTTTTGGAAAAATATCAACTCTAAAGGGCAGTTTATTGTTTTAAAAAGACTTAGATTATTTGACTGAGTGGTGTACTTTGAATGATCTGATGCTAAATATTGACAAGTGTACCTGTATGAGCACACAATAGTAGTTTTCATCACATTTTCCCTGATTACTTTTTAAATAACTCTCGGATAAAAGTAGTTGACGATTTTAAAGATTTAGGTGTAATTTTTGATAGTAAATTAATGTTTAACTTATATGTGAATTTTGTTGTTACAAAAGCATTATCACTACTAGGATTTGTTAAAAGAAAATCCACAGATTTTAAAGATCTTTATAGACTTAAAGCTCTGTATTGTTGCATTGTTCGTCCTATAGTGGAGTATGCATGTATTGTCTGGTGTCCTACTTCCCTTACATACATAAAAAGAATCGAAATTGTTCAAAAGAAATTTTTAAAATTCGCCTTACGCGGCGTATTTTATTATATTGATATTCAACCTCAGCCATCTTATCGCTTTAAATGTCTGCTACTTGGTATGAAACTCTTGAAATGAGAAGAAAAATGTACAAAGTAATGTTTATTCGTGATATTTTATGTGCTACTATTGATAGTGAGAATTTGCTTAAATGTTTGAATCTTTATGTTTCGTCTAGAGTTTTGAGGCTAAGACCATTGTTGTTTGAGAGTCGTCATATAACGCTTTATGGCCAACGTGATCCTATTTCCTTGTCAAGTAAAATATTCAATTTTTATTACTCAAAATTAGATATATCTTTGCCCAGAAATGTTTTTAAAACCACGCTATTCTTTGTTTTCCGATAATGAATCTTATTATATTATTATATCATATTATGTTATATTTTAATTTTATATTTTTATTATTTGAATGAATTCGAAAGCTATAGATTGTGAAAATCGTAGATTGAATAAATAAATAAATAAATAAATAGATTATAAAACAGGATAGCAGTTGACCCTAAAAAAATTGAAAGTTTACCCAAAACCTAAAAGTTTAAAGAATTGAGATCTTTTTTAGGACTTACCAGTTATTATAGGAAATGCATAAAAAATATTAAAAGACTTAAACAGCCACTTAACTCCTTCAAAAATCAAATATTTCTACTACAAGATAATGAAAGGAACGGAGCACTCACCCGGACAATATTTAGCGGTCGATTTAGAAACACAATATTTTTTAAAGATACATCCGATTTGTTAACTAAACGAAAAGATGTTATTAGACCAAATATTACTAACGCGCTGAAAATAGATGATTAAATAATTTTCCATTTAAAATATGAAATTATCACCACTTTCCCAAACTGTACCGGTTAGCTCAAAATCAGCTAACCGACGTCACCTCTGTAAACGAACAAATAGAAATAGTCACGCGGATGCATAAACGCGCACATATCGGAAACATTGCATTGAAAATTGTATACAAACCACAACATATAACGCATTCAGTCATGCCACTACACGGAACTTCATGGACCCCCTCCGAATGGAAAAGCCGACTCGAAAAGTTGAAAGAGGGAAACCATACAGCATTCTACGTTGAAGGGGCTCCTCAACACGCTGATGTTAGTTGGGTGCGGAATTTCTTTCACCGAAATTATGCCATCACCATTAGCGAGTGCGAGATGATTTCCCCTGCTGACTCCAATAGTTCCTGCAGCTTCAAAATCAGCATTCCAACCAAATATTCATGGTTATTCCCCACTTCCCCTGGTAAGGCCACTAAACCTGGGAAGATAAGTATCACCAAATGCTCTGAGGAACGAGAAAACCCACGTGTCGACGACAACCAAAATTTTAAAAACAAACGTAACGATAAGCTTAAAAAAAGACCGCTCCCAAACCCCGCTCCAACTAAAAAGCACGCTAATAAAAAACGAAGCTCTAATCCCGATCCCAACTGGAGCTTCAAAACGAATTTGTTCCCCGATTTTAGTCCCCCCTCCTCACTTATCCGACACAAAGCCCTTACACACCAATCCTCTAATCCGCTAATTTCCAATGTTCCACCCAAGCCCCCGCGCCAACGCGTCTCTTTCAACTTAACCCCAACCACCCATATTATCCCTTCTCAATCTTCTACGCCACCGATCCCAGCAAACAACTCATTTCCTAACTTCGACCTACAAACTGGGGCTAAGTACCCTAATTTTATTAACTCCCATACCCTAAACCCAACATCTCATCCGGCGCCTAACTCCATATCCAACCACGAATCTCCATCTCCCTCCTCCACTGCCCCTATTCTTGATCCTCTTTTTCCCCCCACAGTTAAACTAACCCAGCAAACCAATGGAACTACAGAAAGTCGCTATGCACTCTCTAGGCTTAGAGAGAGAAAGATATATGAAAACATTCGTCTCTTTCTCGCCTATCTACACGACAAATCGGACTCGGTCTGTTACGAAGGGAAGACCAAAACCAGCGTCATGGTATCCATCCAGCAGGAAGGCCTCCCTACCGACCCTATCAGTCTCAGGAACCTTTATGTCAGGTACCACGAGATTTTTAGCATGTCCCCTCAGAAAGTAGCAGACGACCTTGCTGCTTTCGGCCACTACGTTCACTCTAAACGAGTCTCACACCTACAGCGAAGCCGAGCTGACCACGATAAATTTTTTCGTCCATAACGTGCCTTCCTTGTCAGCACTTAAACCATCCCGCCATACATCTCCACCCCACAACATCCCTCTTACATTTTACTACCAGAATGTAAGAGGTCTTCGCTCTAAAACCAATGCTGTCCTACGTCAATCGCATTCTCTTCCCTTTGATATTTACGCCTTGACCGAAACCAATTTGATTCCCGACATAAAGAACCAGGAATTGTTCCCCCCTACATTCAATGTTTTTCGCGACGACGATCCTACCTGCCCACATGATGATTCCCCCTGTCGAGGCGTCCTACTGGCGATCCACAACAGCCTTAACTCTTCCCCCATTACCATCTCTTCATCCTCTAAAGTCGACTTTGTCGCTATAAAAATATCACTCCCCTTCAAGTCCCTTTACGTTTTATGTTGCTACATCCTGCCAGCTCAACCTACCGAATCTTACCAACTTGTTGTCGATGCGATCGACTATTTAATTGACCTGTCTGACTCTACTGACGATATCTTTGTTTTCGGCGACTTTAATCTTCCTCAGCTACAGTGGATTCCATCAGACGATCAATCGTTCTTCATCGCTTCAAATGCCAACTCAGCTAAGGAATGTCTCTTCTTAGATCGCTTAACAGACTCAAGTCTATGCCAAGTCAGTGGTGTATCCAACTATATGGGCAGGCAATTGGACCTTATTTTCACAACAGATTCAATCAACTCCTCAGTCTCACTTTGTCCCCTATCTCTCTCCACAATCGACAACTACCACCCCCCCCTTCTACTTTCATTTTTTCATAACTCTTCTCTCCAGTCCACTCCTCCCACAACTCTCTCATCCTATGACTTCCACAAAGCAAACTTTCACAAAATCAGTGACTATCTTAGCAGATCCCCCTTTAACTTTCACAACCTAAGCGTAAATGATGCCTTATCCATTTTTTATAAAGAAATATTTAATTCTTTCAGCCTTTACGTTCCGTTTTCCCGCCTTAAAACATCATCTACTAGTCCTCCCTGGTATAATCGCAAGCTTCGTTCCTTACGAAACAAGAGAAACAAGTTATGGGCTGTTTTCCTGCGTACCAGATCCTTGTCCGACTATTCCAACTATCTTGGTGCTTATCTTCATTTCACCGAACTTTACGATTCCCTTTACCAGCGTTACCTTAACAATGCGCAAGTCAACCTTATAAATGACCCTAAGTCCTTTTACCAATTTGTTAACTACAAAAGAAAGTCCGATGGTTACCCTCCTTCCCTCTCTTTCAACAACAAGTCATCAACCGATCCACTCACCATTGCCAACCTATTTGCCAGCTTCTTTAAACAATCCTTTACCTACGACTCCTTTGTACCAGATCCATCCTATTTTCGTTACCTACTGAACTTCTCCAACGGCCCACTTCTCTCTCACATCTTGGATCCCTCCTATATCGAATATAAATTACACCAACTCAATGATGAATTTACACCCGGTCCAGATGGCCTCCCTGCCATATTTCTTAAAAAATGTTCTTCGTCTCTTTCCCTTGCCCTTTCTGATCTCTTTCGTCTATCCCTTTCACAAGGAGAATTTCCTCAGGTTTGGAAAACCTCCTTTATAACCCCAATCCACAAAAAGGGATCAAAGAACGAAATAACAAACTATCGTCCAATCGCTAAACTCTCCCATATACCCAAACTCCTCGAAAGTATTTTGTATGAAGCTCTAAGCTTCCAATGCAAATCACTTATTTCCCCTAGACAACACGGCTTCCTAAAGGGTAGGTCAACCACCACAAATCTCGTTGAATTCGTATCCTTTGCCATCTCTGCCCTAGAGAACGGCAACGAAGTCGATGTAGTTGCAACCGATTTTAGCAAAGCTTTCGATAAAATCTCTCATCGATTAATAATCTTCAAATTGTCTGCCCTCGGCTTTGAACCCATACTGTTAAAATGGATATCCTCTTACCTCGAAAACCGTTTTTACAGTGTTTGTTTTAGGTCAGCCCACTCCGCTCCATTTTTGGCCACCTCTGGAGTTCCTCAAGGTAGCCATCTCGGTCCCCTTCTCTTTATATTAACCATAAATGATCTCGATAGGATCATCAAATACTCGTCCGTCTCCCTTTACGCCGACGATACCAAATTTTTCAAAACCATTTCCTCTCCCCATGACTCCTTCCTTCTTCAACAAGACCTTGATAGTTTTTCGATCTGGTGCCTCAAAAATTGTTTGGAACTTAATATCACCAAATGCCAATCCATCACCTTTTCACATAAGCGGCTCAAATCTCCTCCCCGACTCTACCTTCTCCACAACCAACCTATCTCCTCCGTTGAATCTCTTCGCGACCTCGGCATTTTGTGTGATAGGGAGCTCAACTTCCGTTTGCATATGGATGGGATAATCCTTAAAGCCAACTCTGCACTAGGTTTTGTAAAACGATGGTCCAAAGAATTCACCAACCCATACGTGACCAGGTCCCTCTATATTACCTTTGTTCGTCCCCTCCTAGAGTACGCCAGTCAAGTATGGTCCCCATATCATCGCGTTCATATCTCGAGAATCGAAAGCATCCAGCGCCGTTTTCTTCGATTTGCTCTTCGAGGTTTGCCCTGGGATGATTCTTTTACTCTGCCCCCCTATCAAAACCGTCTCAACCTTATTAACCTAAACACCCTTGAGGAACGCAGAGATGCAGCCGACTTTCTCTTCATTCATCGACTTCTTTCAGGTCAGGTTGAATGCACGTCCCTTCACAATTCTATTTTCCTCAACTCTAACCCTCGTAATCTACGTACCCCTCGTCTCTTCTATCTCCCAACCCACCACACCACCTATGGCGCGAACGAACCAATCTCCCGCATGCTACGAAAAATTAATTCAAACCCTAGCGTCTTTGACTTCCACCGCACCACTTCCTACCTCAAATCGGTTCTCCTTCACCAGAATAACCAACCTTAGTTATAAGTTTTAGTTTAAGTTTAATTTTAAGTTATAGCTTGTATTAAGCCGAATAAATGGGGGCTTTCGCCCCCACCAAAATTAAATTAAATTAAATTAAAATTACACTCTACATTCAACGCTGAAGTTGAAAGGTTAGATAGTACTCTTATCGAACTTTCTCAAAGTTTAGCTGCTCAAAACAAAACAGCGCCCGGTGAAGAAATATTTAACTCTGTTAGCCAGTATATTTTTCAATAGTAAAAAATACTCTGACATCAAGGATACCAGGAGATATAGTATACAGTCGAACAGACCACCGTAATAAAACTGCAAGAAAATATAACAAACATAAAGTACATGACATGATTTTAAGAATGGGAGGGAGAATCGTACACATAGATAGCATACGAAAACAAAACACACCATGCAATTCCCAGGAACAGGATTCATAATCTTTTTGAGACTTTCACTCGAACTTTCCGAAAAAATTACATAGGGTGGCCGGAGGGTCAAGGTTCTCGAATCCTATCCACGGCAAGCTTTCATTTGTGTAATTGGAACTCAGTCAGAAAAATCTGCGTGTGAAGGCATAACACTGACATGTAGATTTGGCTGTTGTAGGGTTTTCAAACACAAAAACAACCGTTAAAATTCACAACCTCACCATTCCGAGTGAAGAAAATCTCTCCGTCCTATTCGGACTCCCACCCCTGGAGAGTCAATATCGAAACCAAACACACCTGAGTTTCAAACCACTACATCACAAACTTTCCTTTCTCCTCCTTCTATCTTTCCGCCCGCCATGGCAACAGTGTAAGGGTATTCATAACCCCTTAGGCGCGCGTAAATTATAAAAACAAAAAAAAAAAAAACCTAACCGATTAAAAAGTATGTATTGTACTAACTGCAACAGATGACGTGTATACTTATAACAACTCAGCCTACCTTTAGCGGGTAGCAAACCTCTCTGTAATATAAGCACCATACGAAACTATAATAAGAGCTGAATATTGCATAATACAATCCCAAGAAGAAAATATACTCATAAATAAAATAAAAATACTCAAAACTGAACTGAAACCATCGGAGCATAGTGCAAAACGCGCCCTCAACTTTTTAGGCTCAGATCTAAAATTCATAATAAGAACACCGGATTGGAATTACCTAATAGAATTAAAGACGGGATTCAACCAACCTACCGAAAATAACAATCAACAACGAAAAATAAATTCACAATTGGAAACTTTTTTAGAAACACAAGACCCAGAATCTGTAACCGAAGAATTAATCATTTCAGACGGTGTGGATGTTGGCTGTCAATTACTGTCATTTAATAAATTCAATGTGGTTGATCTTTTTGATAGATGTCATACAACCTTTGAGCATTTTAGTCATGGAGTCGTTTAGCACGCAACAACACATTTTTGTTATTCAATCTTATTACGAAAATGGGTGAACAGTAAAAGTAATATAAAAGGTCAACATAATCATCCTTGTGAATCCGGAATTCCTGCAATGGTGAAGCGTTTTGAAGAAACTGGTTCGGGATCGGATCAAACTCCATATCAGCATGATCGGCCAGTGTGTACAGGGGAAAACATCACCACTGTAAGCAAAAGTCTTCAAATTCAGCCAGGCATCTCAATTCGTCGCCGAAGTGAATGGAGAATATTACCGCAACGTGTTGGCCGGTCATTTTTTCCAAAAATTTAATGAATTGGTTCCGGGTGATCTCAGGTTTCAACAGGATGGTGCTACCGCCCATACAAGCCATCAATCAATCAATTTATTGCATGCGAAATTTGAAGGTAGCATTATTTCGGTTAGAGGGAAAGTTGATTGCTCTCCAAGCTCATGCGATTTGACACCTTCAGACTTCTTCCTGTGGGGTTATTTAAAGAGTAAGGTCTATACTAATAATCCAGCGACAATTTAGGATCTCAGCCATTGACCAACTTATCTTTCAAAAAGTCATCGATAATTTTATTCCATTCATAATTGCCATCGACCGATCTTTATTAATCAATGAAATTCTATATTTATTTCACAGTAAATGTGTGTTTATTTTAATGAGAACTTCCACACTAACTCGTCGCTCACCCTTTATAAAAAAAACTGCAAGCAATAACAAACACAATATTAAAGATATATAAGTATATATATTCCGATATCCATGTGAGCATCTTTAACAATGCAATTGCTACAATTTAAAAAAGCCAATAATAACAAATAAATGTCAAGTGTATAATTTAATCCCACTAGCCTTTAAACACGGAGAACTGCTAAATGCAATAAGGAATTTACTAATTTATCACATTGCAAAAATTATAGAGGAACAAATATTTGTAAACTTTAAACAAGAACTAAATGATTGATGTATCGCACTATTCCTTTGTTATTAAAAGAAAAAGCTCAATGTAATATTATTCAAGGAAATAATTTTAATTTACAACTCTTAGATCATGGTAATATTATAGTAAACAATGAACATACATGGAATCGACAAAAAATAAATAGTCCACATCTAATCCAATACAACTACAGTACTATGAGTATCATAGATAATAAAACATATGTAAACCATGACAAGAAATAAAAAATATGATTCATGCTCATCAAAACGAACAAGTAAAAGTGTTAAAGATTTTAACCTCCGGATCTAATTATAAATTTACTAACATTCAAGAGGTGTATAAACAATCACGAACAAGTAAAAATGTTAAAGATTTTAACCTCTGGATCTAATTATAAATTTACAAACATACAAGAGATGTATAAATTCCTAATACCAATTGAGGAACATCATTTTTCTCTAACAATCATAACCTTAATTTTAATTATATATTTATGTATAAAAATATATACATACCGACAACTACAAGAAAACATTAAACGCCGTAGAAATTTCGAACATACATACAAACTGAACTACGCCGAAATGAGAACATTTTATGTTAGTACATGTGAGAGTAAAGGGACGTATTATTAGTTTTTTTTCATTTCTAACAAATTCTCATTATGACATTACTTTTGCCTCACCTTTTAGTATGAGTTAGTGCACCATCTTGTTGGGACCACAGTTCTTCCACATTGATGTCAGGCAAATTTGGGAACAAATAATATTGTATTGCACCGGTGTCTATGGACAGCAACTTGTGCGGGGGCCTCATTTTTGAATAAATTAGGACCGATGATGCCACCGGCGTACAATCCGCACCACAAAGGTATATTTTTCCAGATACAATGGCATCTGAACAAAATTATACCTCCAGTTGGCTTAAAGCCCAATCGCTGTGTATCCGACGCAATAAATGGTCACGCGGATCGTTAAATTGGGGTTCTCTTCAACACAAGTTACCACAATCCCGATATTTTCTTCCGAAAGCACTGTCCTTATTCTTATTGTGAGTATCCAATAGCGTGAATTTCCATAGGTGCGAAATTTTTCAATAATTCGATTCGCACGTACAGACGGCCGATGATGTCCACCGTAAATTTCACGAAGAGTTCTATAAGTTTGGCAAATACAGCACCGACTTTGGAAATAAATTCCGCCAATTTTAAATCGTTGTTGTGACGTTAATCTTTTCATAGTAAAATGGTATAGTTTATTCAAAATAAATGGACCTCTACAACTAAGTAAAGTGGCTAATTTAACATTTACTCTTTATTGGAAAGTCTAACACCGCATAAAAACACCCATTATATTTCGCCCTTACCATTCTATATGGCGAATCACTTGTTATACTGACGGTGAGTCATTTAACATAATTATACATGTACTATGTATTAGGTAGGTACAAGCAAATTAGGTAGTCGCTTAGATTATACATAAGCATAAAGTAATGATCACATTTAAATATATATAAGATATACTTAAACCTGTTATTCTTTCGTTTCATTGTTAGTTAATTAAAAATTTTACAATAATGTAATTAATTTTGCAATTCTCATACAGAAACGGTATGGGAAACAAATAATGTCTTGTTTAGTTTCTTTTCTAAAACAAATTTTGTCAATAGATGTATTGATTTGTATATATTTCTTTTAAATTGCTTCTACTTAAATCATTTCTATTGTAGGTTGTGCACTTAAAATGAAAGGAAGTGCGCGAACGAGTTGGTCTGACAATGTTGGAGTGGGTTCGAGTAGAAGAACTGTTAACTTCTATGGCAATGAAGATTATTTTGCGTCAACAACTTACTTATTAGGATCGGAAGAAAGTAATTACTTTTATAATTGCTTAATTTTATAATTTGATGAGTTTTCCTTCCTAGGTCAAACAGTAACGATTGAACCTGGAATTCAAACTTATAATTTCGCATGTGCTCTTCCGGCACAATGTCCATCATCTTTTGAAGGCCAAATGGGACATATCCGTTACACTGTCAAAGTTGTTTTTATCCGCCCCTGGAAATTCGATCAAACATACGCGCGAGGCTTTACAGTCATAAAGCTAATGGACTTAAATTATGAGTCACCTATTCTAAGGGTAATATTCTACACAATTTTTCGTTGACAAAAGTGACAATATGTTCTTATTTTAGATGCCTGCAGCCCAAGAAATGTACAAAACTTTTTGCTGGGGACCATGCAAAAAGAATCCCTTAAAAATAGATATCACGGTGCCTCAAACTGGGTTCGTCCCGGGCCAGACTATTCCTGTTTCGGTTTTGGTCACAAACGAAAGCAATGTTCCTGTTACGGATGTAAAAATTTCTCTAATTATGATGACAATAATGTTTAGTCAACAACCTTCTGTATCCTCGAAAATAGAAAGGACAAATTTGGCCAAAATAAAAGGAGGAACAGTAAAAACGTATTCTACCCGAAATATAATTGAATCTATACGCATCCCACCAACACCACCTTCATGCAATCGATTGTGCAGTATTCTTCAGATTTCCTATCAAATTGAAGTAGAAGTTAAACTTAAAGGGATGCATGAAAATCCCATTATGTTATTACCTCTTGTGATTGGTAATGTTCCTTTAGTAAGCGTTGTGCAACAGCAGCCATTACCACGAACAAGTGATCTGCAATTATCCCAGGCGTCGGCACCAATGCAGCTAGATGACTCCGGCTCGTTTGACAAGGAACTGTTTACTGTATCAAATGGAAGTATTCTACCAGTAGTGGACCCCGTGAGAAATCCAGCAGATCCATTGTCGTCAGCAGAATTAAATATATGTAAGCACTCGTTATTCGTTACTGTTATAAATGGAAGTCTGAAATATGCAATATTTTGCAGCTCCACCGTCCTACGAAGAAGCCGTCTATATGGCTAGAGCTAACTGTAATGAAGGAGATCAACACGCTTTGGCATCAAGTGAATTTATTCCCAGATATCCAGTGTACAATATTCCCGAGCCTTGTGCGCCAATTTGTGATGAACCTTTTACTAACACTGATCCAAATAAAAGTACTTGGTTGTGATTTTGTTAAAATTATTTATACGGTCCTTTCTGTTGTTTTCTTTCAAATGCTTGGGCAATAATAAATGATGTATTTAAGTTTTTGTATATATCAGGGCGAATTAATTGTAAGCAAATTATCTTTACAGTATGAATGAATGAATAGATGAATGATTCTTTGTTAAATCTCGAAAGCCATAGGGCTTATCCACAATATTACAAAAATTCAAAATATTCTTGTTTTATATCAGTGTGCGTTAAGTATTAAGAAGTGAAAATTGTTTTAAAGCTTTTTTCTGACATTTCAATTTCGGATGTTTGAGAGTGATCGGGGGTTCTCAATAGGTATCGTCGGGACATTATGCTTTAGCTGCTTTCTTCCATAAACAATGTTGCGGGAAGGTATTTGAATTATACCCTGGGCACGTCTCTCTCCACTTCAACACAAGCTTCCACAGCCGCGATAGTTTTTTCCGAACGCAGTGTTCTCGTTCCTGTTATTGTGTGAGTTTCTAATAGCGTGAATTAGTGGACAAATTTTTCAATAATTTGATAAATAGCGCGATCAGATGGTCGATGATGTTTACCGTAAATTTCACGAAGCGCTCTATAAGTTTTGCGAACATAGCTTCGATTTTCGGAATAAGTTTCAACGTTTTGAAATCATTATTGTAGCGTCAATCTTGCTATTTGCCTTACTTACAATGGTCCAAAACAATCTATGCCGACATGAGTAAAATGTCTCAAGTCAAATGATAAACTGGCTTCGGGAAGCTGACCGAACTTTCAACTGCTCCTCGTATGCTGATAATCCAAGCACGTTCACGGTTGTCAGAGATGACTGTAGCTGTTCCCATGTGGAAATTTTTCTCATGATGATACTGTATAACTTTATCTATAAAGGATGATTTTTTGGTAAGATAGC
Source organism: Volucella zonaria (assembly GCA_963966105.1). NCBI lineage: Eukaryota > Metazoa > Arthropoda > Insecta > Diptera > Syrphidae > Volucella > Volucella zonaria. Next base: position 94,198,401 of record OZ014530.1, on the reverse strand, counting down.
TGGATCACCATTCGTATATGATAATCCGTTCTTTTGTACTCGTGAGCTCATTGTCAAGAAACGGCGAAAAACTAAGAATGGAACATGAGGAGGTTACTCTTCCAATTTCTTTCAAAGATAAAACTTCAGATGGAAAATCATTGATTTGAATTTCACGAATTTCAGCACGGGAGAACCCGATTGGGGTGATGAAGGTTGTCTTCTCGGCGAGCATGTTGCTGCAAATGTCCTTAAATCGTAACAAAAAGCCAATGAATCTTACTGACGAACACCATTTTGCAAGGAAACTTGGGTACAGCAAAGGAAACGGTTAACCACCTAGTATGAATTCAAATTATTGGCATTTCATGACTTACCAATTCCGATTCAGGTTTACGTACTTTTACAGGCCACTCATCCTTAGCAAGTCTAAGAAATCTTGGACCCCTGAACCATCTTACCTTGTCATTTCCATAGATTCCTCAAAGTATTTAGTGCCATCGTCAGCAACGTTATCACTAAGACCAACGTAAGCCCATTAACATCTTAACATGAAGTGATTGAATGAAGGATCTCCTCTATATGTGAAGCGACAAAAGAAGGAAACTTTTAATGCGTTGAGTTGGACTACAATCTTAGAATCCAACAGAAAAAGTACTTTGTCAATGCGCACTGAATGAGAACTCCTTATCGTATATACATAGATGTCAGTCGAACACCAAGAACAGCAGCTTGTAACTCCAACCGAGCCACTGAGAGCTGCTTCACAGGAATAACCTTTGCCTTCGCCGTGACTTGCGAGACTTCCACTGCGCGGTTACATTCAAATCGTAGGTAACCTAATGCAGCAAATGCCCATTCGGAAGCTTCCACAAAAACGAAAAACCTTACCACGCCGTTATCTGGATTCCATGAAGTTTATCGTCGAGGAGTTCGGAGTTTTTCTTTAGTGTCTTTAGTTCTCTGAATAACGCTAACCACTGGTTTCGTCCCAGTCAAAACTCTCTCGCACATATCTTAAAGTACGACTCCCCCTCGAGTTACATTTAGAGAAATAATCCCCAATGGATTGAAAATCCGCATTGCATGATGGTTCGCAGAGTATTTTATTTATTTGTAACGACGCGACTGTTGAAAATTGCATTTGTAACATTTCTAGTGAACGCACTCATTTAACTGACAAAAGCACCGGCTGTTTTTCGCTGTAGTTTCGCCTTTCGTCTTGCATAAAATATTGTAACTCACTCACTCTTTGCTCAACTACCATACAGGTAAGTTTACAATAAATTATTTAAGTTAAAGGCTGTCTTTCTTTTTATTTTGTCCGCACCAAAGGATTTTAACAACGACATCCATAGATACTCGTATCATGCCTTGAAAAACATTATCAGCAAGCTTGTATGAAAAAGGGTCGGATCGATACAGGACTCGCCTTCGTTCTAGACCGTGATCAGGCAGGAACCATCGTCGAGGAATGCAAATGTGTCCACAAACAGCTTTTCTCGATCATGAACTCCGATAGTAACGATTTTGAACAGAACCGAAAGCTTTTGGGAACATGGGAGGAATGAGCGTACGGATGAGGAATATAAGCTGCTGCTGTCGTGTTCAACTCCGTTTTCGTGCTGGCAGTCTTTTGGTGCAACAACTGGTGATGAAGACGGGAACAACCATTAATACCACACGTTCTACTCTTGGGGCATATTGGCCAAACATGTTTTGCCGAATTCAAACTAGTAAATCAAGTAGATTTGTCCTTCACAAGTCAACGCAAAGGGTGAACATTTTAAGCATGATGGAAAGCGGATAGCTAACGACGACGGTTGATGTGTTAATACTCGACGAGAAGTCTTAGCAGAACCTTGTTTTCTTTTACCATCAGAAATTGGTTTTGTTAAAAACGGAGGTAAATCTATAAATTTTTACGAAAGAAAATTTGCGAAATGAATAAACTTGACTCATGGCGCATGCGTTTTCTTTTTCTGCTTTGAAGTTAGATTTGGCAATACATAGCAATTTGAGGAGATCTTCTTCTCTATTCATAGATTTGACATCTACCATGAATCCATAAATTTTAACTGCCTACAAATGAATCTCAGGATCACACTTTAAACTCAGATTCGCGAGATTAATCAATAAGACGGCTTGTCTCGGGAAACCGAAAAGAAACCGAAGGTCTCCAAAGAGACACATACTGAAGGACTGAAGGGCAGCTGAAGAGGCGACGGAGGCGGATGCAAACGCACGGCGCAAAGAGATGGCAAGTGCCCTCGAAGGCGCGAGTGCCAAAAGTATCACTACCCCAGCGGCTACGGAGAAGAGAAACAGGTCGGATCTCGGATCTGAAACTGCGCGCTCTCCTTCTATCCCAAACAGGGCCAAGAGGAAGAACGTTTCCGGCACTCCTGTCGATGGATCCCTCCGCGTAATATGCCCGGATGACAACCACCAAAGGCTGCAGTTCCGGTGGACGAAAATCGCATGAAGCGGCCAAATTCATTGATAAAAACAAAACCAGCCCGGTGGTGGCTGCTTGCTTGCTTGCGTGGAAGCTTGCCAAAGCAGAGGGTGCCGGAAATGTCACCCCTGGAAACTAAAACATTCGAGGTTTTCAGAGAACTGAAACTGACGCGCGCGATCTTCTGGGGTCCTGGGCATCTCAGAGAAACGGGCGATGTTCTGCTGCGTCCGCATACCCAGAACACTGGGCTCGACACTGAAAAGTGGAAAATCTTCTTTCACAGGGAGAGAAAAAATCCGGAAAACTTGACTTCTCTTCTCTTGTTGTGGGCATAGACAAATCTTCTGCCGAGGCTCTTAAGTCTACGTATGACTCACGTCCCTATCTGCACCTTGGAAGGGTTAACTTCCACTTTGTTTCCAAATGAGTGCGGATAGGAGACCACTACCCTAGTATCCATGTATTTTGTGTACTCAAATCAATCTTCAACATTCCCAGTCTGCTACTGCATCCCTTTCCATGTTGAATACAAAACCCCACACAATATCTCTACAGGAGCCATGGGTGTAGAATAAACGCATTTGTGGTTTCGGAGGTTTTAGAGGTTTCACACAACTTTATCACGAGCGATCCGATAAGCCTTCATGTGCCGAACTCACTCTCACAATCTAAACGTGTGCAATTTTGTAACCAAAATTTATATAATTCATAAGCTACGAAGCGAATGGAGAATGGCACAAATTCATCGTTGCATTTGCTATTTTTCCTACGATTCGGTATTACTACCACCACCGAAGGAGGTAGCCAAACTCATTGAATAGCGTGATTCCAGGAAGCTGGAATTTATCATATGCTGCGATGCTAATACTCAGAATACTTCTTGGGGCAGTAGCAAATGCAACGTGAGAGGCAATCTTCTCCTGGATTTCGTACTATCATCTGACCTAGCTATCAATAATTTCGGCTCTCAGCCAACTTTTATTACTTGAGTAAAACAGCAAGTAATCGACTTAACTTTATCCAACAGATATGCTAAGGAGATTAATGCCTCTATCTATGATGTCCATGGCTCACCATAGATACATCGAAGTCTTGACCTTGTTGAAGTGGAGGAATCGGCATGAAACCAACATGGACACGATTGAAGGAGAAACTCGACAAGTACAATAGTGCTCCTCACCAATTTTTTCGAAATGGCATGTCCAGCTGGTAAGCAATCCCGCAGATCGCCCGTTCCTTGGTGGAACGCAGAGTCGCAGCGTCTTCGTAAGAAGATATTAAGAAGCTTATTCGGATTTCGATGAGCGCCTCTTACAGATATTTTTGCAAAAAGATCGAAACTATCGGTGAAACCAAAAAGCTGGTCAAAGTCCAAAGTCCACCACTCAGGAAATCTGACGATACCTTTACCGATTCGAAGGCAGAGTCTCTCCATCTCATGTTTGAGTTTTACTTCCCAGGTAACCCAACCGATGGAATATACCCAGTTATGTTACAAAAGGTAGCTGAAGAAAATTTTCACTACTATACTGGCACTGTGCGCAGAACCGCCTTGCGAATACATCCTCAGTCGGCGATGTAACACGCCTACCAATGCAAAAGATCCTGAGAGAGCGCGTTTCAGAATCTGGTGGGCAAGAATTAAAGGCCCACTCAACAAGAAGAAATACGCCTTAGGCATTTTCATCAACGCTGAGGGTGTTTCCACAACGCAACTTTTGACGGCATGTGTAACTGTAAAAAAAATAGAAAATAGTTTTGTGGATAAGAACAATGCTGATGAATAGGACATTGATTGCGGATGCTGGCTATGGCCAATAAGTGATGTAAGGGCTAGGCAGAAGTAGCTCGCAAGGCGGCATTCTGTCTCCACTGCACATTAGTCGACTCAATGCTCAACGCGCTCAGTAGATCTGACTTCTATGCACAAGCATACGCGGATGATGTAGCTGTACTATCTGTGCCTAGCGACTGTCTGCTCTAAAGCGCAGGCAGCCGACGACTGGTGCCCTAGAAATAGGCTTTCAGTCAATCCTCTCAAAACTGAGGTTGTTTTCTTTACGAGAAGGTAGCTGTCTAGTCTGACTCATCTAATGCTTAAAGGGATCACCGTCCAATTCTGCACAAAAGCTTAGTATTTGGGTGTCATTCTGTATAACAAACTTCTCTGAACTAAACATGTTACGTCGAAAGCCTCTAAGGCGCTGTCGGCCTTGTGGAAGTGCAGAGGAGCTAAACATGAGGTCTGTCAAAGAGAAGGGTCCTTTGGATTTACATGGCTATGATAAAGCCAATTAAGTATACCATATCCGTCGATTGTCTAGTGGAATAAGCTCTCACGAGAATACTTGATTGCTGCTTTTACTATCTTCCGTTTAAAAGAAGCGGTCTTTGGTATAACTCGTAGTGGAGCTTTGATGACTTTATGCGCCGGCTGTCTTATGACTCTGGTCTTATGGACACACCATCCGACGCAATGACGCGAGAACTCCTGTTGCGGAAAAAATACAAAATCGACTTTCACTGTGCCCAAGACTGGTTTTGGCCAGAATCTGAGCCAAGAAAGTCATGCAGTCGGGACTTCACGGACGGCTCCAAAACCAATATAGGATGTGGCGCTGGTGTCTTTCTGGACGAAGAGAACGTTAGATTTCACTTCACGTTTGGAAAGCTTGCATCAGTCTTCCAAGCGGAAGTTTACTCAATCTTGATGGCAGCGAAATCCTTGCTGAACCCACTTACGACTTCCAAACTAGTTCAGGAATGCAAGAGATCACCGAAAGTAGGCGGAAGGCCCTTGTTTGAGTTCCAGGTCACAATGGGCTCATGGGAAATGATATCGCCAATGAACTTGTCAGGCAAGGTTCAGAGGAGAGTTTTTCAGGACCCGAACGTACGTTGGGTCTGCCTGCGTCCTCCGTTAATTCTTCCATTAACAGTTCCATCCCATCCTATAAGCACAACTTCAGATGGCATAAGTCCTCAGTTTGCAGCATCAAATAAGATGAGTATTTGACTAGAAATCAACAACAAACGAACTTCCACTAAGAATTTTGTCTCCCTATTAAATGTTGGATGCCACCCATGGTGTGAAATAACCACTGAACCCAAACATATTTCTCTCTCCCTATCCCATTTTCCAAAAATCTTAACATATGCCGAGGCATTATGAATGTATTCATACCCAGTAGAGTGTTAAGTTCCTTAAAAAAAAATAAAAAAAAAGACTGCTGGTTGCTTACTGGTGCCGTGACAGGACATTACCTTTTGCGAAGCACTTAAATGTGGTGGGCATAAATGACATAACATCTGGCGATGCTTCCTATGAAAGTGATGACAATACCGCGGAGCACTATCTCTGTGAATGTCCGGCTTAGCCTCGCATCAGGCTGCAGGTATTCGGCGCTGGTGTGGTAGGTGTTGTTACTGTATGCACCTAATCACTGACGCGCTTACTCATCTTTCTTCGTAAGACTGAGAGATTTCATTAAAATGAACTTACAATGGTCTTTGTCTGAGTACTCTGGAAAAACAAAAACAATCTAAATATCTAAGTGGTTTCCGACTTCAATTCTACCCGACGCTGTTGTTTTCGACGATGGTACTTTACATTGTTTTGGCCCCGTAACCACACTTTTTCTAAGATCGCAATCTTTTGCTTCACAGAACCACTGTATTTAAGAACATGGCATGAATAGTGAAACCAACGCCTACGCTTGTTACAATTAAGCATAATATGGTATTTTCATCGTCAACCTTTTTTGAAACTTTGAGAATTGCAACCTTTTCTCAAATTTTCCATGTTGTTTGAACCAGGAACGTGGATACAAATTAAATTATAAATCAACGTCTCAATTAAAATAAAATTTTGTTGCTGCACCGGAGCAAAGAGTTCCACATCCAAAATTTAAAGATTGGACTACAAGGTCCAGTTGAAAGTTATTCCAAATAAAAAAAACTAACGCAAACAGCTTCTTGGGAAAAAATCCAAGTTCATTTTCTGCAAAATTAAGTGCTTGTTTTTAATGTATTTTACAATTAGTCTTCGTTTTATGACTTACAATTGATAGGAACACAAAAGTTGAGAACAGCGCTGGCATTCTTGAAGATGCGGTTAAATTTCTCACGCGGTTGTATTCTTTGTCACAAAGTGCCATATACTTATATGATCAATATTGACTCAATAGTGGGAAAAGAATCAACAGGGTCAATGTGAATTGTAGTTTCGTTCGACTGCGGCACCTGGCAATGAGTATATTATATACTGGATATAATTCTTTATAAACTCTCTCTATTGCATTTCAAGAAACTAATATGGTATTGTAGTTCATCCGAAGTAGTAGGGAACACTTCGAAACCCCTATATGAATTGATTTGTTCGTGATTTCCATTAAGATTGTTCTTCAAACGTCTGTTTCTTCAGTTTATCTCTTAATACAGAAATGGGGCTATCCTGGCTGTCCTTTGCTGAAAATAAATGTTCCCAGAATTGACAACAGAAATCATTAGCGCATCCGCATGGCTGACGTTAGTCCCGCTGTAGTGTATAATTTCAAAATTATAATCCTCTAACTCAAGTGCCTACCTTGCCATTCGAAAGCTTCCAGTTTTATTATTAAGTGCAAGTGTAAATGGACTCCAGTCAGGTAAAATAAATTCCTTCCAGATAGGCACGAAAACGTCTTCGTAGCAGAAATATTGGAAACATCTTAAGCCCAATGCTATGGTATTTTATTGTGTTTTAAGTATTGAAAACCATCTATCCTACAAAAGAATTGTATTTAGTAGATTGAGCGAGTATAGTGGTCTCACTATTCTAAAAAAATTGCTAGAAAAACGTTTGAGTAAGGCCAAGGAATGAATGTAACTTTTTGCTTTTGTTAGGCATAATACTGGTATGATTAAGTATCGCTTCAAAATGTGAGTACCGTTTTTGAATGCCATATTCTTTCACCCTATAATCAAAACATTCGATAGTGGAATACGGTAAATAACACTTGTCAGTTTAAATTCCAACCCCTGTTTAGCTGAGGAATGAAGGACCCGATCTTACAGCAGAAGGTGATCACGAACTTTGGTGCTTCGAATAATAATATCATCCACATATTTTATAATTAAGCCTTTTTCAACAAGCTGTCGAAAGACCTCAGAGACCTGGAATACACTCTGTCCATTCTTAAGTCCAAAAGAACTCATAATGTCAATTCGGTGTTACAAATGCTGTAAGATATACTCGTATTTATATAAAATATATCCAGAATTATGGTAATTAATAAGTGCTGAGTGTAAAAATCGAGATAAATGTAGATAAAATTATGCCTTCATATTAGATTCACTATTACTATTCGGCCCCCAACCCTGTGGACATATAGTTGATTGAAATTTCAGATCTTCAAAAGTTTGCCCAGATGCTAGGAAACGCAAAGTAGCTAATTACGAGTATCTTTTATTCGGTGAAATAGCATCTCTCATGAGGGTATTTCGCTTTTTAACTGAGGGTTCCAATAAAAGTAGAAGCTCTTTATTAGTTGAAATATCCATTATTAAAGAATTTTAATAGTCTCCAAATGAGGAATTCTCAAACTTTGTTAAATGTTCCACGAACGAAAATGTTCTGCATTACAGATGGCAATCCTTTGCAAAATTCTTTTTTTTTTTTTTTAATTTATTTTTCATCTTCCGTATAAGTATTAATGACATGTAAGTCAGTGGCATTATTCATCACGATGTATTTCCAGTTCTACTATCAGTAAACAAATAATGTCTCCGCTTTTGGTTTCATGTGTATGGCGGATGAGAATGTTTGGGTTTTAAAACATACAGTAAAACTTACTTCGTGTGTATGGTATTCTTAAGTATATAATTCCACATTTCTCAATCATTCATATTTTGAATATTTTAGATTTCCAAGAGGTTTGTCTCGGTCAACAATTAATTCAGCACAACACTCACGGGACTACGGATACAATACCAATATCATCCTCTTCATCTTTATCATCACTATTAAAATCCTTGAAATATTTATGTTGCGACAGGTCTCATCTTAGTTGATTTTGCCAATTAAACCAACCTGGTTTCTTGCAATAGAAAATTCTGTTGGTAAGTGTTATAATTTACCACAAATTATTGTTCATCTCTTCCACATTATTAACTTTTGCCAGTAGTTATACTGCCATCCTGTGTTTGTTCGATTTTTCGAAGGCTTTCGATAAGGTGAAAAGCTACTCAAAAACTCAAAAACTACTTCGGCTCCAGTTACAGGTTAATCAGGGTTGTTGATAGTTATTTTTCAAGCAGATTTCAGAAAGTAATTTCCGGGAACAGATCCTTCACACTAAAGATTTTAACTCATGGAGTTCCTCAATTCTTGGCCTAATATTATTTTGAATATTTCTTAACGATCTCCCATCAGTTTGTACCCACACCTAAGTGCATCTTTATTCTGGTGACTTTCAACTTAACTTAGGCAAGTCCTTTGACAAAATCGATGAATTTTCGCACCTTGTTAATGACGATCTCAGCCGAATTTCGGTTTGGTTCGTAGCTAATGGGTTACTTCTTAACTCAAACAATATCAGGTAATACTCATATCTTAAATAAATTTCGATCTCAGCACTTTGCCTGTGATTTTCATTTCTAATAACAAAATTGAGGCTGTTGAATGCTGCACTAGTTTGGGATTTCGTATTGATCGTAACCGTAATTGGTTGTATCTACGGTTGTCTTCATAGATTGGGGTTAACCTCGTATTTTACCCCTGTGGGAACTAGACGTAAGTTGATACTAATGTAAATATTGCGCATAATTACTTATGCTGATGTTGTCTATAGCGCCCTAGATTCACTTTGCCAAAGTAACCTACGAGTAACATTCAATGATGTAGTTCGTTATGTATACGCTCTTAGCAGATATGACCATATATCATAAAATTCCAAAAAAACTATCGAAAAATACCTCTCGTTTCTTTTTAATCCATGCTGTCAGACTTTGGAATTCACTCCCACCTCGAATCAAAGCAATTCTCAACCCCGCAAAATTTGGAAGTGCAATCCCTCTTTACTTTTCCTACTCAACAACCCAACCCAAAACTCCCATTCATTCCTCCTATTATATACCATATAGCCAGATAGATGGCTAAGTTCTAAGAATTATTTTACTTTAATATCTTGCTATCTAATATGCATATTGTATCTATGGAAGTACTAAAAAAGATTTAAATTTCATTGTACACCCCATTTCTATTCAATAACAAATGAAATGAAATGAAATGAAATGAAATGAAATGAAATGACCCCGAATTCCTCAATGATAATCTCAGGAAGCTCGGACTCTTCAATGTCTGAACATGAAGACATTGTAACGAGATGACATAGTGTAGAAGGGATTTATTGCGGGTGGGATCACCAACTTACCCTCTGGTATATTTCCCGTCGACTCATTTGTGTGTCGAATTCGTCCAACAACAATTACTTGAAAGACTCCTATGTACTGCTCGAAAAAATACACTAGATTTGCCAGTTAATAGCTGACGAGCTCCCAAAACTTTAGTACGCCAAATGATTGGATGGCTCTTCATAGTCAGCAATCAACTTCCTCACTCCATAGTCATCGTCACATAAAGATACTGCGTTCTCAAATTAAATCGTCTGCTTGGAGTGGCAAGGGAGTTCTAATTTTTTTTCTCTCCCAGCGTGCAAGTATTCCTTTAACTTCTGCATCTTCAAAAGTATAAAGTTATAGTTTCAGTAATCGGAGCAGAATTCGAGCATATGCTGGAAGTTTGTGGTAGGGCATAATAGAAGAGCTGCTGTTGAAGCAGCGCGTATGCTGGAAGTTAATACCTACATCTACAGAATCTGACGATCGTCTAATAGTAGTTAGGAGTCCTTTAGACGCAGAAGGAGTAATTAAGCCAAGAAACACTGATTCTTCGGGTTGTTCTCTCGTATAGTCATTCTCAGTGCGAAATTAACCTTTAATTATCCAGAATATAAAGCAACATTCAATATAGTTATACATAACATATTTTCTATGGGAAACTAGTGTTTATGATAGGTTATTTTTAATTTTAACCTTTTAAATAAAAAAACGACTTTTGTTTTTCTTCTAACCTTGGCAGTCTCTCCACCATGACATTGTTCGTTCTGCGGCAAGGAGCGAATATGGCGGTACTTCATACAAAATTGAAGTGACACACAAACTCGACTTCTGTTGTAATTGTTTAAAAAAAAGTTTGCCAGCTCTTCAAAACACACTAATATTGCATTTAAACTTTAATTGAAGTGCTTTTAATAATCTTTTACCAATTTATTTATTTATGTGTATAGCTTATAATCTGGAACAATGATATATGTAAACAAAAAAATGTTGCTTCAGTAAACTGACATCGAATACCTTCGCTGCACGGACGTGAGAAACAATAAGAAAATCGCGCCGTATTTAAGGAATTGACGATGCAGCCAGCGTCCGTGATGTCGTTTCGACGGCAACGAAAAAAACCTCAGAAATGCCATGCGCTTAGCTTAGCTATCCTTACAGCTGCGGTGCAATTTCAAATCATCGCATGTTGGTAAACAATTCTTTGTGATACCGTGCACACAGCTTAGCTTTAAGGCGATCTGCACTGGTTTGAGGTACATAACAATGGTTGAAAAAATTAGGCGAACATAAAAGCAAACAGCAGCGGAACCATCGATTTCCCCACTGCCATCAGCTGGTACAATTTCAATCTGACATTCTAACAATCTACAACAAAATAAGATTCAACCTAATCAAACCAAATTGTAAATTCTATTGGATTAATATGCAGGTTAGTGAACGAATGGTTTCCAGGCAAGTTTCCGAACAGCTATGTATAGTATAATAATGGAACTCAAGATGCCTATACAACTAAGTTCTACCTCCGCTCTAGTCCTCCTCTGCAACTTTTCTAACCTGTTCCAAACTCTGCTGGACCACCGATATCCACCAAGTTTTCAGCCGCCAAATATCGTAGAAAAACTCATTAATAAGTCAGCAACAAATATCTTAACAACTCAGCAACAAATCACGACAACAAAATTGCTTGTCAACAATTTCTTAAAAGCTCTTAACTAACCTTCATACTCGTATAAAAATATAGATGTGGTGAAAACAAGATCATAAGTAGGGAAGTTGTACAAATTCATGTTAAATGTTTTTTCTTTTCTTCAATTGGCTGTAGTGCTCCTTCGTGTTATCGGGGGTTCCTCGATCTGCGCTGGGTGCTTTGTGCTCAGTGTTCAGTGGGCTTTTTGGATTCTTGCATTTTTTCGCAGGGACACTGGCAGTACACTGTAATACTGTTAAAAATACAATTTGTGAGTTTTCTGTGTCAACCCTATTCCCGTGCCGCGTAATTCAACAACTGAATGTAAATGATTTCCCGCGCCGTGTAATCCTTCAGTATCCAGAAAAGGACTTCAACCTACCTGCAGAATAAACGGTGAGTGTAACTCACTCCAATTTAGCCCATTTATATATGTATTTATATATTTTCAAAATGACAGCTGCAAAAGAGTTTACTCTATTAAAAAAATCACTTGCAATCGTCAAAATAAATTGCTAGAGTTTCAATTTTACTACGGAATTCATCGACGCATGGTAGTCTGTCAATCTTAGAAGATTCGTTTGCGTTTCAGCGAAGTTGTTGCGCAAGGACACTTAGCAAAATTAAAATTGGACTACTTTGACGCTATAGTTTTAGAAAAATCGTTTTGTTGCGCGGTGAAAGAAATCTACACAATTAAAAGGAAGTGTGCACTGTGAAAAAAGGGGGTAACGCAAAAACGATGCACAGTGTTTTGCTACATAGAAAAAAATTATGAACTCCAGCGAAAAGACATATCCATAGCCTTTTGTTTTGAACATCCGTTATCCGCTGAAAAAAATAATTTGTGTGTAAACTACAACAATAACCTCGACGTACGCTAAGTCAATTTATATACGCTATCTACTTAGTGCGCTCTTTATTGTATGGTGACTTTTGAGTCACGAGTCTTTTGAAATTTCACAAGTGTAAAAGGGAGAAAAAATGAGATAGCAAATCAATAGCCCTGTGGGTTGTGGGTAAAATTTTGATGTATCTTTTTTGTCGTTTCTCTTTCTCCTTGTTTAATTTTTCTATTTCGCTTCATTTCTTTTCGTTCTCCATTAAGGGCAGTCGTTCAAAAGAATAAATTAAAATGTTTGTTTAGAGAGCTCTATACACTTCACAGACGAGGGAAAAAATAAAAGAGAGCTGTCAAATTAGAGCCATGGAAAAGAGTCTATGTGTAATAGCACGAGGATCACAGATTGAAAATTCAAAACAGAAAAGAGATAGTCGTGACTCAATAGTCACCGTGTAATAGCAGACTTAGCGGTCATGAAACAGTGCTTCCAAATCCTATTTGCTATGTTTGCGATTAACTTTCCAATATATTTTCAGAAATATCAAACATTTCCCACATTTTTAAAGCTAATTAAATTTGTTCACCGATGGATAAACTGCTATTAAACGTCATGGATTTATCTGAAATAAAACTTCACTTCACGAACAATGATTGAAATTTTTGAATGCATTTTGGAACATTTTTTGTATAATCAGACGGATATTGGCCCAAATATTGTCTTAATAAAGCTTTCGTAGTTCAGAGAGCATTGACATAGACTTGATCCTTCATAGAACCTCGAAGCAAAAACCCAAAAGACGTTAGATCACACGATCTTATTTTCTTTTAAGAAAGTTGACCCTCCGGTGCGATGTATGTTATGTTGTTGGTTCAATGTTCCTCAAGTCCATTCCATTCGCTTCGGTACATAAAAAGATTTCGAACATGCTATGGTGGAGATCAGACTTAACTGAAACGGTTTTTTCTTTCATCATCTTCGAAAAAATAAGGCTCAATCACTGCACCCCACCAAAAACCGAACCAAATTGTTACTTTCTCAGGGTATTAGGTCGCTTGTTGCATTTCCATCGGATTCCGTCGCTCCACTATCGGCAGTTTTATTGTTAACGTAGATGAGATGAAAATGCCCTTCATCCCACAAATTTTTATTACTGCTGAATTGTTATTTCTTTAAAGGTTTTTAGAATAACCAAGCTGAACAGCCAGTGTTTAGGATGTCATGGTTGAAATTGGATTGAACCAGACTGTCAAAAATTGATAATTTTATATATCTTTATCGTATTTTGTGGGGCACGGTGAAGCCACTGTCGCAGTTAAACCAACCTAGAGGGCAAACTTTCCAGATATTGGAAAAACAACACCGGTTTTCTACTGATAGCAACTTCCAGTGTGACCATGTCTGTAAATACGTGTGAATTGTCATCAATGGCAATTTCCCTCTCCATTTACACAAAACCCGCCCATTTTACTCAAAGACCATCATCCACATTATAAACATTTGCTCTCATTCCAGCAACTTTACTTGTAAATTGCTCTCATTCTAGTAAATTCTGAGGCTATGGGGACGTGAATCTGTTTGAAATAAATTGCAGCGTGTTTGTGTGAAAGTTAAATTTTTCTAAAAGTATTAGTTTATAGGTTAATTTAACTATTGCCACTGCTTTATGCTAATAAATCGGAAACTACTGATGCTAAAATACGCGAACAGTTTACAAAAATTACGCTGTCCAAATGAACTTGGCAAACAAAAGCTGCATTTCACATATATTATTTCCAAGTACATTCATATTATAGCCAGACATTTTTTTCGAATTAAAATAAATTCATTAAATTTGTTTATGATATTTTGATATTTATTAAACAACGTAGATGCATAAGCAAATGAAAATAAATAACACATATTTAGATTTGATTTGGCCCTACTTTTTTCCATTTAACAAATGCGAGAACCATTTTTATACATATCGGTAAAATTTAGCATCCACAATTCATTAAATAAAATACGATTTCTACAGTAGATGGCTCTCATTGCACCAAGTTTCAAATATAATGGTTGTTTTCTGAACTAAGCGGTTTAACATTTCTCTCCTTGTTGCTCAAACTTGTAGTAATATTCGAAGAAGTAATTTCTTATTTACACAGGGTGTTCCAAAGAATATATCAAAGACCTATAGAATTTTAAGTACTGAGAAAAAATAATTTCAACACCCTATGATTTGAAATTACTCTTTAAATTTATTTGTCTTAAGAACATCTGCTAATTATGTAATTTTAAGATATTTGTTCCTTGTCAGCGATTCTAAATTGGAGTGAAGAGCAAGAATTTTCTCTTTCTTCCTTGACAGGTCATACTTAATTCTTCAATTTGTTGGAAGCGTTAAAAGTAGTTAGAAGTTTTGATAAAATTTTCTTGCTGGTGTTAGCAGCGACATCTGTTGATGGATAGTATTTTCTGCTACAGACTTTTAGGGGAAATGCCTTGACAATGGATGAGGAGATCAGAAATTCGTCCCCACCGGGATACAAAGGTTTTAAGCAAAGGCTTATGCCATGTCTGCACCAAAACTAAATCCGTAAATTAACGAAAAAAGGTTTAGGTTTACGTAAATTGGTTCCACCGGGATCTAGGATTTGTATTGACAACGATGTGTATCGTTGACCTCATAATCATGAGTACTTTCATTGTTTCAAAGTAAATGTTGCCCTAAAATTTATGTGTCAAGAATTATTGCAAATCAGCAGTGTTCTTTTTTTTAAGGATTTAAAATGTTGACTTTGTCATCACTTTTTTTTTCGGAAAATATTTAATTAACCCCCAGAGATAAAAAATAGCCGAAATGCGTGCGACCGACTGGTTAGTCCAAGAACTTCCTAATAACATTCCCCAATGGTTTTTGATATTTCATATCAATTAGAATTTCGGAAAAGTTAATCCGAAAAAGGGCATAAAACAGGTTAATCCTGAGCGGTTAAATTTGAAACGTTTTGGTAAATCTAAGAAAAATAAGTGCGGCAGGTGTGTTTAACTTCCCTTTAAACTAGTGAAATAAAATACATTTCTGACTGACTTATTTTTGAAAAAAATTAAAAAACGGACAAGGTTTTTTCGCAAAAAAACTAATTTTGTTAGTGCCCCTCAACTGTTTCACCAAAATCAATCACACATAAACTTTTGACGATCAGATCTGAGACTGTCTGTACTTACGAAATCTTAAGTAGTTGGTACTGAATTGACGATCCTAAAATGTTCACCCGACTTTTCTCAAAATTCAGTTAAATGTGTGTTATATTAACAGATTTCGATTAGTACTGCGAACATTTCGAAAAAGTCTTCTGGTTTTAAGAAAAAATTAATTGGATTTTGTGCATGTTTTTTTTTTATTAACTTAAAAACTCATCAACAGATTTTTGTCAAAATCTAAGGGCCGCGATTCTGCATGAAGACGCATCATCTGAAAAAAATTCAAATCGATAGCATAAGTTCGCGAGTTATTGTGCGCCAAAAAAATTGACACATACGACATACATACTCTCAGACATACATAACCGACATATTTTTTAAATCTGGTACAGATGTTTATAGTGTAGAAGTTAACATAACATCAGTGAATTTTTCCAAGTAACAAATATCCGACGCTTTCCACACAAATATCCGGTCATCATCCACACCCATGATCCGTTCCCAACGTTCCAACGATTATGCCATCCATTCAGTCGGCATATGACACCTTCCTAAGAATGTACTCCCATCCAATACACACAGTCTACACACGACACTTTCCCAGCAAATTCCATACACTTCACACGAATTGCACTACTCTCACACTTAATTTGCTGACTCCCCGCATTCCTACACGTACGCGATGCACCACATAGAATAAGTTAGGTATTAATTGTTGTTTTATTTCAAACATATTTATAATTTTTTTTAATTGAAGTATTTTTTCTTGAAGTTTGTATATAAAATTGTTAGAATAATTAATTTTTAAAACAAACATATTATTGTGAATAAAAGAAACATTGTTGAAATCTAGAATTAAGTCCCTGTGGATTCCGGCGAAAGATACGCTGGAAGTGAAACAGAGGCACGACTGGTCAGGAGAAAAGACGGAAAAGGATTCGTTGTTGGACTGTGAACCCATCTAGGCGGTTGTTAAAAGAATAAAATTTGAATTTATAACGAAAAAGTTGTAGTTTTTTCTTCTCGATATATCAACCATCGGAAGAATCGGGAAGACATTGTTATTTTTTTTAGTCGAAAAGTCGCAAAAACTACTGCGATTAAACATTGGTGCCGAAACCCGGGAGATTTAGCGCGCATAAAAAACTTTATTGCCGCCGTATATTTAAATTTGCTCCAACATAATAGCGTTAAATTATATTGTCACACTTGCATAAACGGTTAAAGATAATCTTGTTCGCGATAGTTTGAAAAATAGAAACTAATTTTCACCAATAAATTTTTTGAAGTGTACCAATTTAAATTGGCCGGAAAAAAGCTGTCAGATGAGACAAATTGAAATCTGTGGAACATCGCATCATCTACAATTATCGGTAAAAGCCCATTAAAAAACCAAATTAAAGCTTTTTTTGTAACAGGCAAATCTACGTCATCAACCAGAGGAAACTGTGAATGCGTAGCGGAATTCTATCGACGAGCGGAAAAAAAGAGCATTCAAATTACTTAGCTTGCTGGTGTGGAATGTATTGCTCAAGTCAAGAGGAAAGGTGAAAAGCTTTGTGCAAGTAAGTCTTAAGACCAATTTGGGGAAAATTGTCGCTGAACAAATTGTGTTGCTAAGGTTGTTGCATTTTTGGAGATTGTTGCTGTGTGGATTGTGGGTAGCGTGTTGCTGAGAGCTTAGTGGCTGCGCGTACTTTTACATATTTTGCATAGAGTGGTTGTATTGGATGGTTAGGAGAAATTGTCGTTTGTAAGCGTAGGGATTTGATATATTGATCGTTGTTCATAAATTCTCGCTTACGTAGTCTCTCGATCTTTCATTCCTTGCAAAAGGCAGCATTAGCAATTTGTTAAAAATCGCCAATTCAAACTTCAATATGGAGCAGGAATCAGATATTCTCGTAGGTGAATGCTCTGCAAAGGGGGAGAAAAATTTGTCGGAGCTAAAAGCTTTGAGAGCCTCAACAAAGGGAAGTTTAACGCGCATAAAAAACTTTATTGCCACCAAATGTGAATCGTTATCCGCAACAGAATTAGATTGTCGCTTGGAGATTTTTGAATCATATTTTATGCAAGCAGGAATTGTCCAAAGATCTATAGAGAGACTTGGTATAAAGGAGGAGGAAATAGCAAATGATGCTTTTAGAGGGGAAATAGAAGAGATGTACGTTTGTACAAAGGCTAAGATTCTCGAACGGAAGGCAGAAGTAAAGGGAAGTTCCTCAGCCGCTGAAAGTTTGGATGCAACATTTCTTCATCACCAGCCAGCTTCTTGTTCAAGATTGGAACAAATTAAGCTTCCAAATTTTTCGAGCAAGTTCTCAGAGTATCCTAATTTCATTGGGTTATTCAAAAATCTGGTCGACAATAATGATGCACTCGATAATTTGCAAAAATTTAATTATTTAAAACGATGTTTGTCTGGGGCAGCGTTAGGAGCTGTGAAAGAATTTGAGCTTAGAGGGACAAACTATCGTAAGGCATTAGAAAGATTAGAGAAGAGGTTTGATAACAAGTGCTTAATCTTCCAAGAACATATTAACTTGTTACTAGAGGTTCCGAAAGTTTCCAAGGCCACTGCTTTCTCTTTAAGAAATCTGGAAGATAGTTTTAATACACACCTCACAGCTATGTTATCAGGACATTACCAATGCCATACTCATATCTCTTGCGTTAGATAGAGTGGATCCAGAAACGCAAGCCAAATGGCAAGATGTGGTTGATTACAATCAACTGCCGTCGTGGGATGAATTCACAAAGGTTCTGGATCACCGGTGTAGAATAATGGAAGCGAAGGAAGCCAAAGCACTGCATTCGGAGAATGCATTACCAACTTCAAGTGCTCGAAACGATCGTCGTGTACGTGGTCGCGGAAGTAATGAAGGTCATAGTCATAGTCGACAAATTAGATCTACGGTGTTAGCTGTGCATCAGGTTCAATGTCCATATTGCAAATCAAATGGTCACAAAGCTGATAGTTGTAGAGAATTTCAAAGCTTACCAGTTTCTAGGCGATTTCAAGAAACCAAAAGGTTGATGCTCTGCATAAATTGCTTAGAAGTAGGGCATTCGGTGAGGCGTTGCTCCCAAACGAAATGCAGTATTTGTTCTCTACCCCACCACCACCTACTACATAGGTTTGCTCCCATTACGGAGCCGAAGGTTGCATCTACCTCTGGGGCAAACGGTGAACAAAATACATCGCCTTTATCCGTCTTACTGGGAAGTACAGGAAATCAAGTGGTATTAGCTACGGCAGTAGTTGAGGTTAGAGATTATTTGGGAAGTTATCATCCGGTACGTGCTATCTTGGATTCTGCATCGCAGCTAAATTTCGTAACTGAAGAGATGGCTCAACGGTTAAAACTTGTAAAAAGCAAAACGGAGATGCAAATAAGTGGAATAGGGAATGAGCTATCAAAAATCAAATATGTTACGCAGGCGACTTGCAAGTCGAGGATTTCCGATTTCAAAACAGATCTGGAATTACTTGTCATCAAGAACATTACCGATCTACAGCCAACTCGATCATTCGCTGTCGATAGTTGGGATATTCCAAAAAACATAGTTCTGGCCGATCCCAATTTCAACAAAGCTTCTAAAATCGATATGCTGATCGGAGCTGAATGCTTTTTCGAGTTGTTGTCTATTGGGCAGATTAAGTTAGATGGCCGACCCACTTTGCAGAAAACTTTGTTTGGTTGGGTAGTATCTGGAAGATACGACCTTTCGTTGGTACCGAACGCAAGTGCATGTTTGGTAAGTGGTCACGGACAAACTGAGGATGCCAATTTAAATAAATTGTTAGAAAACTTTTGGAAAATAGAAAGAGTAGAGTCAAAGAAAAATTTCCTTACCCCTGATGAAGAACGCTGTGAACAACATTTTTTAAACACAGTAGAGCGAGGGTAGAACGGTAGATTTGTGGTTAAGCTGCCATTTAAGGATAATCCAGAAGTGTTAGGAGAATCGCTCGGCATTGCAAAGAAAAGATTCTTTTCATTAGAAAAAAGGTTGGATAAAAATCCAGAAGTTAAAGCAAAATATTGCGAATTCATGGAAGAGTATGAAAAGTTAGGTCACATGGATAAAATTTCTCAACATCAATTGGACCAAATGAGGTATTTTTGCCCACATCAATGTGTACTTAGGCCAGAATCGTCGTCGACGAAACTTAGAGTAGTGTTTGATTGTAGTTGTCCCACATCATCAAATATTTCGTTGAATGAGGTGTTGCTAAAGGGTCCAGTGATTCAAGATTCGTTGTTCTCAATCATTCTACGCTTTCGATTATACAAGTACGCCATAACCGCAGATATTGCTAAGATGTATCGGCAAATACGAGTTGAGGAAGGCGATAGGAAGTACCAGTGCATAGTTTGGAGGAACAAAGCCACGGATGACCTACAGGGATATCAGTTGAAGACGGTTACGTATGGAACAACGTCTGCGCCCTTCCAAGCAACGCGCTGCTTAAAGATGCTAGCAGATAGCAACACATTGAAGTTTCCCTTAGGGGCAAAGGTATTGAGGGATGATTTTTATAAGTGGAGGAGATTCTGCAGAAGAAATCTTAAACATATACACAGAAGTCAGTACCATTCTTCAAGAAGCGGGATTCGAGTTGCGGAAGTGGTGGACAAACGAGAAACTACAACTACGACGCATACCAGAAAACCAGAGGGAAATTTCATTACGAATCAATGACTCTGACATCATAAAGACATTAGGAATCAAGTGGAACCCCCATAGTGATCAGCTGCAGTATATGGTTCCAGCAATACAATTTTCGAAGAATATTACTAAGCGTGTCATTCTAGCAGAGCTGTCCACTCTTTTCGATCCGTTAGGTTTAATTAACCCCGTAATTGTAAAGGGTAAGATTATCGTACAGAATCTGTGGGTGAAAAAAGGTTAATTGGGATGAATCGGTCCAAGCTAGAGTCTTTAGCGAGTGGGAATTGTTTCGAAGTCGGCTTAAAGAACTAAAGGATATTAAGATACCACGATATGTACTAACTCCACAACCCAGATCAGTACAAATCCATGGATTCGCGGATGCATCATTGCACGCCTACGGATGTTGTATCTACATACGAACAGTAGATGAATTGGACCAAGTGCATTGTCAATTATTGAGTGCAAAGTCTCGAGTTGCTCCAATTAAGACCGAAAGCATTCCTAGGTTAGAATTGTGCGCTGCGGAGCTGTTGGTGGCGCTTCTCGTTAACATTATGCCAAACTTAGTCCACATTGTTGAGGAAATTTTTCTGTGGACAGATTCAGAAATAGTGCTTTGTTGGTTGTCTGCACATCCGTCTACATGCGAAATTTTTGTAGCGAATCGAGTATCTAAAATACAAAGCGAGCTGCCGGCAGCAGTTTGGAAACATGTTGGCTCTAAACAGAATCCAGCTGACATCATATCCAGAGGCGCATTTGCGAGCGAGTTGTTAGAAAGTCGGTGGTTTTGTGGACCAGAATTTCTATATCTACCGAAAACGAAATGGCCGGAGAAGGATTGTTCCAAATTCAGTACGAGTATTCCTGGCCAAAGAAAGGGAGAGGCTGTGTTATTAGCCGCTAGAGTATCCTCCGAATTCAGCGAAAACTACCTGAAATATGCCGACTTTCAAAAGGTATTACGGGTCTTTGGATACGTGAGTCGATGGATAGCTAACCGGAAGAAAACTGTAGAGCGATTATCAAATGTATCAGAGAAAGGTAAGGTTAATGTATTCGACACAAGCAGCACCCCCTTACTCTCAGCGAATATACTGAATGATGCGTTGAATAGGATACTTTGGCATGTCCAACAGAAAGCCTTTAAAGAAGAAATTGAGCAGTTGGAAAATGAGAAGTCGATTAGCCCAAAGAGTTGTATCAAAAATCTTAATCCCTTCCTAGATACAAATTCTGTAAAACTACTCCGAGTTGGTGGGCGTTTGCAGAATGCGAACATTCCTTACCTATCCTACTCCCAAAATCTAACCTATTTGTCAAAAATCTTGTTGTTTATTTGCACAGGAAAAATTACCATGCTGGGCCGCAGGCACTAGTTGCAATCATCAGACAGCACTTCTGGGTTCTTGATGTGCGCAGTTTGGTGAAGAAGGTGGTAGACAACTGTCTGCATTGTTTCAAGTATCGACCGAAGTTGTCCCGTTGCGGCCCGTTCCATTTAACATTGAGACGTCGAGGACAGCTACCTTACAAGGCGTATGTTGCGGTGTTCGTGTGTTTTGCGGTCAAGGCAGTACATCTGGAGGTGGTATCCGATCTGTCCACACAAGGTTTTATAGCAGCCCTCAAGAGGTTTGTCGCGCGACGGGGACTATGTAGTGATATCTTCTGCGATAATGGGACGAACTTCGTTGGAGCCCGAAATGAGCTGGCAGAATTCCGACATCAATTTTTGAAGCAGCAGACACAAAAGGAGATTGCAACATGGTGTGCAGCGGAGCAGATACATTTTCACCACATCCCGCCTAGAGCACCTCATTTTGGGGGTCTGTGGGAGGCAGCCGTAAAGTCTGCCAAAACTCATCTCTTTCGTACAGTTGGGCTAGCTTATTTGACGTTCGAAGAGTTGTCCACGGTCGTGGCGGATATCGAAGCAATTCTAAACTCGCGACCTCTCTGCGCTATGTCGATTGATCCAAGCGATGAAGAAGTGCTGACTCCAGGGCATTTTTTGATCGGTGCCCCTCTAAATGCGATAGTTGAACCATGCATAGAATCAGAGCAAGTAAGCGATCTTAAAAGATGGCGACGTTTATCCCAGATTAAGCAACACTTCTGGGCTCGTTGGTCTAAAGAGTATTTGCTAGAACTTCAAAAACGAACGAAGCGGAAGGCGTCGGAAGCGAATGTCAAATTGGGTACACTGGTCTTGATCGCAGATGACAATATACCAGCTCAACAGTGGTTGATGGGAAAAATCGTCAAAGTTATCGCCTCACATGATGGGAAAATTCGAGTGGTCGACATAAAAACAAAAAATGGTATCCTGCGGAGAGCTATTCATCGTCTAGCGCCACTGCCGATAGAAAGTTAAAGTCTCTGTAGCCTCTGAGACTTCAAGGCGGGCAGAATGTTAATTGTTGTTTTATTTCAAACATATTTATAATTTTTTTTGATTGAAGTATTTTTTCTTGAAGTTTGTATATAAAATTGTTAGAATAATTAATTTTTAAAACAAACATATTATTGTGAATAAAAGACACATTGTTGAAATCTAGAATTAAGTCCCTGTGGATTCCGGCGAAAGATACGCTGGAAGTGAAACAGAGGCACGACTGGTCAGGAGAAAAGACGGAAAAGGATTCGTTGTTGGACTGTGAACCCATCTAGGCGGTTGTTAAAAGAATAAAATTTGAATTTATAACGAAAAAGTTGTAGTTTTTTCTTCTCGATATATCAACCATCGGAAGAATCGGGAAGACATTGTTATTTTTTTTAGTCGAAAAGTCGCAAAAACTACTGCGATTAAACATTGGTGCCGAAACCCGGGAGATTTAGCGCGCATAAAAAACTTTATTGCCGCCGTATATTTAAATTTGCTCCAACATAATAGCGTTAAATTATATTGTCACACTTGCATAAACGGTTAAAGATAATCTTGTTCGCGATAGTGTGAAAAATAGAAACTAATTTTCACCAATAAATTTTTTGAAGTGTACCAATTTAAATTGGCCGGAAAAAAGCTGTCAGATGAGACAAATTGAAATCTGTGGAACATCGCATCATCTACAATTATCGGTAAAAGCCCATTAAAAAACCAAATTAAAGCTTTTTTTGTAACAGGCAAATCTACGTCATCAACCAGAGGAAACTGTGAATGCGTAGCGGAATTCTATCGACGAGCGGAAAAAAAGAGCATTCAAATTACTTAGCTTGCTTGTGTGGAATGTATTGCTCAAGTCAAGAGGAAAGGTGAAAAGCTTTGTGCAAGTAAGTCTTAAGACCAATTTGGGGAAAATTGTCGCTGAACAAATTGTGTTGCTAAGGTTGTTGCATTTTTGGAGATTGTTGCTGTGTGGATTGTGGGTAGCGTGTTGCTGAGAGCTTAGTGGCTGCGCGTACTTTTACATATTTTGCATAGAGTGGTTGTATTGGATGGTTAGGAGAAATTGTCGTTTGTAAGCGTAGGGATTTGATATATTGATCGTTGTTCATAAATTCTCGCTTACGTAGTCTCTCGATCTTTCATTCCTTGCAAAAGGCAGCATTAGCAATTTGTTAAAAATCGCCAATTCAAACTTCAATATGGAGCAGGAATCAGATATTCTCGTAGGTGAATGCTCTGCAAAGGGGGAGAAAAATTTGTCGGAGCTAAAAGCTTTGAGAGCCTCAACAAAGGGAAGTTTAACGCGCATAAAAAACTTTATTGCCACCAAAGGTGAATCGTTATCCGCAACAGAATTAGATTGTCGCTTGGAGATTTTTGAATCATATTTTAAGCAAGCAGGAATTGTCCAAAGATCTATAGAGAGACTTGGTATAAAGGAGGAGGAAATAGCAAATGATGCTTTTAGAGGGGAAATAGAAGAGATGTACGTTTGTACAAAGGCTAAGATTCTCGAACGGAAGGCAGAAGTAAAGGGAAGTTCCTCAGCCGCTGAAAGTTTGGATGCAACATTTCTTCATCACCAGCCAGCTTCTTGTTCAAGATTGGAACAAATTAAGCTTCCAAATTTTTCGAGCAAGTTCTCAGAGTATCCTAATTTCATTGGGTTATTCAAAAATCTGGTCGACAATAATGATGCACTCGATAATTTGCAAAAATTTAATTATTTAAAACGATGTTTGTCTGGGGCAGCGTTAGGAGCTGTGAAAGAATTTGAGCTTAGAGGGACAAACTATCGTAAGGCATTAGAAAGATTAGAGAAGAGGTTTGATAACAAGTGCTTAATCTTCCAAGAACATATTAACTTGTTACTAGAGGTTCCGAAAGTTTCCAAGGCCACTGCTTTCTCTTTAAGAAATCTGGAAGATAGTTTTAATACACACCTCACAGCTATGTTATCAGGACATTACCAATGCCATACTCATATCTCTTGCGTTAGATAGAGTGGATCCAGAAACGCAAGCCAAATGGCAAGATGTGGTTGATTACAATCAACTGCCGTCGTGGGATGAATTCACAAAGGTTCTGGATCACCGGTGTAGAATAATGGAAGCGAAGGAAGCCAAAGCACTGCATTCGGAGAATGCATTACCAACTTCAAGTGCTCGAAACGATCGTCGTGTACGTGGTCGCGGAAGTAATGAAGGTCATAGTCATAGTCGACAAATTAGATCTACGGTGTTAGCTGTGCATCAGGTTCAATGTCCATATTGCAAATCAAATGGTCACAAAGCTGATAGTTGTAGAGAATTTCAAAGCTTACCAGTTTCTAGGCGATTTCAAGAAACCAAAAGGTTGATGCTCTGCATAAATTGCTTAGAAGTAGGGCATTCGGTGAGGCGTTGCTCCCAAACGAAATGCAGTATTTGTTCTCTACCCCACCACCACCTACTACATAGGTTTGCTCCCATTACGGAGCCGAAGGTTGCATCTACCTCTGGGGCAAACGGTGAACAAAATACATCGCCTTTATCCGTCTTACTGGGAAATACAGGAAATCAAGTGGTATTAGCTACGGCAGTAGTTGAGGTTAGAGATTATTTGGGAAGTTATCATCCGGTACGTGCTATCTTGGATTCTGCATCGCAGCTAAATTTCGTAACTGAAGAGATGGCTCAACGGTTAAAACTTGTAAAAAGCAAAACGGAGATGCAAATAAGTGGAATAGGGAATGAGCTATCAAAAATCAAATATGTTACGCAGGCGACTTGCAAGTCGAGGATTTCCGATTTCAAAACAGATCTGGAATTACTTGTAATCAAGAACATTACCGATCTACAGCCAACTCGATCATTCGCTGTCGATAGTTGGGATATTCCAAAAAACATAGTTCTGGCCGATCCCAATTTCAACAAAGCTTCTAAAATCGATATGCTGATCGGAGCTGAATGCTTTTTCGAGTTGTTGTCTATTGGGCAGATTAAGTTAGATGGCCGACCCACTTTGCAGAAAACTTTGTTTGGTTGGGTAGTATCTGGAAGATACGACCTTTCGTTGGTACCGAACGCAAGTGCATGTTTGGTAAGTGGTCACGGACAAACTGAGGATGCCAATTTAAATAAATTGTTAGAAAACTTTTGGAAAATAGAAAGAGTAGAGTCAAAGAAAAATTTCCTTACCCCTGATGAAGAACGCTGTGAACAACATTTTTTAAACACAGTAGAGCGAGGGGAGAACGGTAGATTTGTGGTTAAGCTGCCATTTAAGGATAATCCAGAAGTGTTAGGAGAATCGCTCGGCATTGCAAAGAAAAGATTCTTTTCATTAGAAAAAAGGTTGGATAAAAATCCAGAAGTTAAAGCAAAATATTGCGAATTCATGGAAGAGTATGAAAAGTTAGGTCACATGGATAAAATTTCTCAACATCAATTGGACCAAATGAGGTATTTTTGCCCACATCAATGTGTACTTAGGCCAGAATCGTCGTCGACGAAACTTAGAGTAGTGTTTGATTGTAGTTGTCCCACATCATCAAATATTTCGTTGAATGAGGTGTTGCTAAAGGGTCCAGTGATTCAAGATTCGTTGTTCTCAATCATTCTACGCTTTCGATTATACAAGTACGCCATAACCGCAGATATTGCTAAGATGTATCGGCAAATACGAGTTGAGGAAGGCGATAGGAAGTACCAGTGCATAGTTTGGAGGAACAAAGCCACGGATGACCTACAGGGATATCAGTTGAAGACGGTTACGTATGGAACAACGTCTGCGCCCTTCCAAGCAACGCGCTGCTTAAAGATGCTAGCAGATAGCAACACATTGAAGTTTCCCTTAGGGGCAAAGGTATTGAGGGATGATTTTTATAAGTGGAGGAGATTCTGCAGAAGAAATCTTAAACATATACACAGAAGTCAGTACCATTCTTCAAGAAGCGGGATTCGAGTTGCGGAAGTGGTGGACAAACGAGAAACTACAACTACGACGCATACCAGAAAACCAGAGGGAAATTTCATTACGAATCAATGACTCTGACATCATAAAGACATTAGGAATCAAGTGGAACCCCCATAGTGATCAGCTGCAGTATATGGTTCCAGCAATACAATTTTCGAAGAATATTACTAAGCGTGTCATTCTAGCAGAGCTGTCCACTCTTTTCGATCCGTTAGGTTTAATTAACCCCGTAATTGTAAAGGGTAAGATTATCGTACAGAATCTGTGGGTGAAAAAAGGTTAATTGGGATGAATCGGTCCAAGCTAGAGTCTTTAGCGAGTGGGAATTGTTTCGAAGTCGGCTTAAAGAACTAAAGGATATTAAGATACCACGATATGTACTAACTCCACAACCCAGATCAGTACAAATCCATGGATTCGCGGATGCATCATTGCACGCCTACGGATGTTGTATCTACATACGAACAGTAGATGAATTGGACCAAGTGCATTGTCAATTATTGAGTGCAAAGTCTCGAGTTGCTCCAATTAAGACCGAAAGCATTCCTAGGTTAGAATTGTGCGCTGCGGAGCTGTTGGTGGCGCTTCTCGTTAACATTATGCCAAACTTAGTCCACATTGTTGAGGAAATTTTTCTGTGGACAGATTCAGAAATAGTGCTTTGTTGGTTGTCTGCACATCCGTCTACATGCGAAATTTTTGTAGCGAATCGAGTATCTAAAATACAAAGCGAGCTGCCGGCAGCAGTTTGGAAACATGTTGGCTCTAAACAGAATCCAGCTGACATCATATCCAGAGGCGCATTTGCGAGCGAGTTGTTAGAAAGTCGGTGGTTTTGTGGACCAGAATTTCTATATCTACCGAAAACGAAATGGCCGGAGAAGGATTGTTCCAAATTCAGTACGAGTATTCCTGGCCAAAGAAAGGGAGAGGCTGTGTTATTAGCCGCTAGAGTATCCTCCGAATTCAGCGAAAACTACCTGAAATATGCCGACTTTCAAAAGGTATTACGGGTCTTTGGATACGTGAGTCGATGGATAGCTAACCGGAAGAAAACTGTAGAGCGATTATCAAATGTATCAGAGAAAGGTAAGGTTAATGTATTCGACACAAGCAGCACCCCCTTACTCTCAGCGAATATACTGAATGATGCGTTGAATAGGATACTTTGGCATGTCCAACAGAAAGCCTTTAAAGAAGAAATTGAGCAGTTGGAAAATGAGAAGTCGATTAGCCCAAAGAGTTGTATCAAAAATCTTAATCCCTTCCTAGATACAAATTCTGTAAAACTACTCCGAGTTGGTGGGCGTTTGCAGAATGCGAACATTCCTTACCTATCCTACTCCCAAAATCTAACCTATTTGTCAAAAATCTTGTTGTTTATTTGCACAGGAAAAATTACCATGCTGGGCCGCAGGCACTAGTTGCAATCATCAGACAGCACTTCTGGGTTCTTGATGTGCGCAGTTTGGTGAAGAAGGTGGTAGACAACTGTCTGCATTGTTTCAAGTATCGACCGAAGTTGTCCCGTTGCGGCCCGTTCCATTTAACATTGAGACGTCGAGGACAGCGACCTTACAAGGCGTATGTTGCGGTGTTCGTGTGTTTTGCGGTCAAGGCAGTACATCTGGAGGTGGTATCCGATCTGTCCACACAAGGTTTTATAGCAGCCCTCAAGAGGTTTGTCGCGCGACGGGGACTATGTAGTGATATCTTCTGCGATAATGGGACGAACTTCGTTGGAGCCCGAAATGAGCTGGCAGAATTCCGACATCAATTTTTGAAGCAGCAGACACAAAAGGAGATTGCAACATGGTGTGCAGCGGAGCAGATACATTTTCACCACATCCCGCCTAGAGCACCTCATTTTGGGGGTCTGTGGGAGGCAGCCGTAAAGTCTGCCAAAACTCATCTCTTTCGTACAGTTGGGCTAGCTTATTTGACGTTCGAAGAGTTGTCCACGGTCGTGGCGGATATCGAAGCAATTCTAAACTCGCGACCTCTCTGCGCTATGTCGATTGATCCAAGCGATGAAGAAGTGCTGACTCCAGGGCATTTTTTGATCGGTGCCCCTCTAAATGCGATAGTTGAACCATGCATAGAATCAGAGCAAGTAAGCGATCTTAAAAGATGGCGACGTTTATCCCAGATTAAGCAACACTTCTGGGCTCGTTGGTCTAAAGAGTATTTGCTAGAACTTCAAAAACGAACGAAGCGGAAGGCGTCGGAAGCGAATGTCAAATTGGGTACACTGGTCTTGATCGCAGATGACAATATACCAGCTCAACAGTGGTTGATGGGAAAAATCGTCAAAGTTATCGCCTCACATGATGGGAAAATTCGAGTGGTCGACATAAAAACAAAAAATGGTATCCTGCGGAGAGCTATTCATCGTCTAGCGCCACTGCCGATAGAAAGTTAAAGTCTCTGTAGCCTCTGCGACTTCAAGGCGGGCAGAATGTTAATTGTTGTTTTATTTCAAACATATTTATAATTTTTTTTGATTGAAGTATTTTTTCTTGAAGTTTGTATATAAAATTGTTAGAATAATTAATTTTTAAAACAAACATATTATTGTGAATAAAAGACACATTGTTGAAATCTAGAATTAAGTCCCTGTGGATTCCGGCGAAAGATACGCTGGAAGTGAAACAGAGGCACGACTGGTCAGGAGAAAAGACGGAAAAGGATTCGTTGTTGGACTGTGAACCCATCTAGGCGGTTGTTAAAAGAATAAAATTTGAATTTATAACGAAAAAGTTGTAGTTTTTTCTTCTCGATATATCAACCATCGGAAGAATCGGGAAGACATTGTTATTTTTTTTAGTCGAAAAGTCGCAAAAACTACTGCGATTAAACATTGGTGCCGAAACCCGGGAGATTTAGCGCGCATAAAAAACTTTATTGCCGCCGTATATTTAAATTTGCTCCAACATAATAGCGTTAAATTATATTGTCACACTTGCATAAACGGTTAAAGATAATCTTGTTCGCGATAGTGTGAAAAATAGAAACTAATTTTCACCAATAAATTTTTTGAAGTGTACCAATTTAAATTGGCCGGAAAAAAGCTGTCAGATGAGACAAATTGAAATCTGTGGAACATCGCATCATCTACAATTATCGGTAAAAGCCCATTAAAAAACCAAATTAAAGCTTTTTTTGTAACAGGCAAATCTACGTCATCAACCAGAGGAAACTGTGAATGCGTAGCGGAATTCTATCGACGAGCGGAAAAAAAGAGCATTCAAATTACTTAGCTTGCTTGTGTGGAATGTATTGCTCAAGTCAAGAGGAAAGGTGAAAAGCTTTGTGCAAGTAAGTCTTAAGACCAATTTGGGGAAAATTGTCGCTGAACAAATTGTGTTGCTAAGGTTGTTGCATTTTTGGAGATTGTTGCTGTGTGGATTGTGGGTAGCGTGTTGCTGAGAGCTTAGTGGCTGCGCGTACTTTTACATATTTTGCATAGAGTGGTTGTATTGGATGGTTAGGAGAAATTGTCGTTTGTAAGCGTAGGGATTTGATATATTGATCGTTGTTCATAAATTCTCGCTTACGTAGTCTCTCGATCTTTCATTCCTTGCAAAAGGCAGCATTAGCAATTTGTTAAAAATCGCCAATTCAAACTTCAATATGGAACAGGAATCAGATATTCTCGTAGGTGAATGCTCTGCAAAGGGGGAGAAAAATTTGTCGGAGCTAAAAGCTTTGAGAGCCTCAACAAAGGGAAGTTTAACGCGCATAAAAAACTTTATTGCCACCAAAGGTGAATCGTTATCCGCAACAGAATTAGATTGTCGCTTGGAGATTTTTGAATCATATTTTAAGCAAGCAGGAATTGTCCAAAGATCTATAGAGAGACTTGGTATAAAGGAGGAGGAAATAGCAAATGATGCTTTTAGAGGGGAAATAGAAGAGATGTACGTTTGTACAAAGGCTAAGATTCTCGAACGGAAGGCAGAAGTAAAGGGAAGTTCCTCAGCCGCTGAAAGTTTGGATGCAACATTTCTTCATCACCAGCCAGCTTCTTGTTCAAGATTGGAACAAATTAAGCTTCCAAATTTTTCGAGCAAGTTCTCAGAGTATCCTAATTTCATTGGGTTATTCAAAAATCTGGTCGACAATAATGATGCACTCGATAATTTGCAAAAATTTAATTATTTAAAACGATGTTTGTCTGGGGCAGCGTTAGGAGCTGTGAAAGAATTTGAGCTTAGAGGGACAAACTATCGTAAGGCATTAGAAAGATTAGAGAAGAGGTTTGATAACAAGTGCTTAATCTTCCAAGAACATATTAACTTGTTACTAGAGGTTCCGAAAGTTTCCAAGGCCACTGCTTTCTCTTTAAGAAATCTGGAAGATAGTTTTAATACACACCTCACAGCTATGTTATCAGGACATTACCAATGCCATACTCATATCTCTTGCGTTAGATAGAGTGGATCCAGAAACGCAAGCCAAATGGCAAGATGTGGTTGATTACAATCAACTGCCGTCGTGGGATGAATTCACAAAGGTTCTGGATCACCGGTGTAGAATAATGGAAGCGAAGGAAGCCAAAGCACTGCATTCGGAGAATGCATTACCAACTTCAAGTGCTCGAAACGATCGTCGTGTACGTGGTCGCGGAAGTAATGAAGGTCATAGTCATAGTCGACAAATTAGATCTACGGTGTTAGCTGTGCATCAGGTTCAATGTCCATATTGCAAATCAAATGGTCACAAAGCTGATAGTTGTAGAGAATTTCAAAGCTTACCAGTTTCTAGGCGATTTCAAGAAACCAAAAGGTTGATGCTCTGCATAAATTGCTTAGAAGTAGGGCATTCGGTGAGGCGTTGCTCCCAAACGAAATGCAGTATTTGTTCTCTACCCCACCACCACCTACTACATAGGTTTGCTCCCATTACGGAGCCGAAGGTTGCATCTACCTCTGGGGCAAACGGTGAACAAAATACATCGCCTTTATCCGTCTTACTGGGAAATACAGGAAATCAAGTGGTATTAGCTACGGCAGTAGTTGAGGTTAGAGATTATTTGGGAAGTTATCATCCGGTACGTGCTATCTTGGATTCTGCATCGCAGCTAAATTTCGTAACTGAAGAGATGGCTCAACGGTTAAAACTTGTAAAAAGCAAAACGGAGATGCAAATAAGTGGAATAGGGAATGAGCTATCAAAAATCAAATATGTTACGCAGGCGACTTGCAAGTCGAGGATTTCCGATTTCAAAACAGATCTGGAATTACTTGTCATCAAGAACATTACCGATCTACAGCCAACTCGATCATTCGCTGTCGATAGTTGGGATATTCCAAAAAACATAGTTCTGGCCGATCCCAATTTCAACAAAGCTTCTAAAATCGATATGCTGATCGGAGCTGAATGCTTTTTCGAGTTGTTGTCTATTGGGCAGATTAAGTTAGATGGCCGACCCACTTTGCAGAAAACTTTGTTTGGTTGGGTAGTATCTGGAAGATACGACCTTTCGTTGGTACCGAACGCAAGTGCATGTTTGGTAAGTGGTCACGGACAAACTGAGGATGCCAATTTAAATAAATTGTTAGAAAACTTTTGGAAAATAGAAAGAGTAGAGTCAAAGAAAAATTTCCTTACCCCTGATGAAGAACGCTGTGAACAACATTTTTTAAACACAGTAGAGCGAGGGTAGAACGGTAGATTTGTGGTTAAGCTGCCATTTAAGGATAATCCAGAAGTGTTAGGAGAATCGCTCGGCATTGCAAAGAAAAGATTCTTTTCATTAGAAAAAAGGTTGGATAAAAATCCAGAAGTTAAAGCAAAATATTGCGAATTCATGGAAGAGTATGAAAAGTTAGGTCACATGGATAAAATTTCTCAACATCAATTGGACCAAATGAGGTATTTTTGCCCACATCAATGTGTACTTAGGCCAGAATCGTCGTCGACGAAACTTAGAGTAGTGTTTGATTGTAGTTGTCCCACATCATCAAATATTTCGTTGAATGAGGTCTTGCTAAAGGGTCCAGTGATTCAAGATTCGTTGTTCTCAATCATTCTACGCTTTCGATTATACAAGTACGCCATAACCGCAGATATTGCTAAGATGTATCGGCAAATACGAGTTGAGGAAGGCGATAGGAAGTACCAGTGCATAGTTTGGAGGAACAAAGCCACGGATGACCTACAGGGATATCAGTTGAAGACGGTTACGTATGGAACAACGTCTGCGCCCTTCCAAGCAACGCGCTGCTTAAAGATGCTAGCAGATAGCAACACATTGAAGTTTCCCTTAGGGGCAAAGGTATTGAGGGATGATTTTTATATGGATGACCTCATAAGTGGAGGAGATTCTGCAGAAGAAATCTTAAACATATACACCGAAGTCAGTACCATTCTTCAAGAAGCGGGATTCGAGTTGCGGAAGTGGTGGACAAACGAGAAACTACAACTACGACGCATACCAGAAAACTAGAGGGAAATTTCATTACGAATCAATGACTCTGACATCATAAAGACATTAGGAATCAAGTGGAACCCCCATAGTGATCAGCTGCAGTATATGGTTCCAGCAATACAATTTTCGAAGAATATTACTAAGCGTGTCATTCTAGCAGAGCTGTCCACTCTTTTCGATCCGTTAGGTTTAATTAACCCCGTAAT
Organism: Volucella zonaria; assembly: GCA_963966105.1. NCBI lineage: Eukaryota > Metazoa > Arthropoda > Insecta > Diptera > Syrphidae > Volucella > Volucella zonaria. The sequence continues at coordinate 94,165,201 of OZ014530.1, read as the reverse complement.
TGTAAAGGGTAAGATTATCGTACAGAATCTGTGGGTGAAAAAAGGTTAATTGGGATGAATCGGTCCAAGCTAGAGTCTTTAGCGAGTGGGAATTGTTTCGAAGTCGGCTTAAAGAACTAAAGGATATTAAGATACCACGATATGTACTAACTCCACAACCCAGATCAGTACAAATCCATGGATTCGCGGATGCATCATTGCACGCCTACGGATGTTGTATCTACATACGAACAGTAGATGAATTGGACCAAGTGCATTGTCAATTATTGAGTGCAAAGTCTCGAGTTGCTCCAATTAAGACCGAAAGCATTCCTAGGTTAGAATTGTGCGCTGCGGAGCTGTTGGTGGCGCTTCTCGTTAACATTATGCCAAACTTAGTCCACATTGTTGAGGAAATTTTTCTGTGGACAGATTCAGAAATAGTGCTTTGTTGGTTGTCTGCACATCCGTCTACATGCGAAATTTTTGTAGCGAATCGAGTATCTAAAATACAAAGCGAGCTGCCGGCAGCAGTTTGGAAACATGTTGGCTCTAAACAGAATCCAGCTGACATCATATCCAGAGGCGCATTTGCGAGCGAGTTGTTAGAAAGTCGGTGGTTTTGTGGACCAGAATTTCTATATCTACCGAAAACGAAATGGCCGGAGAAGGATTGTTCCAAATTCAGTACGAGTATTCCTGGCCAAAGAAAGGGAGAGGCTGTGTTATTAGCCGCTAGAGTATCCTCCGAATTCAGCGAAAACTACCTGAAATATGCCGACTTTCAAAAGGTATTACGGGTCTTTGGATACGTGAGTCGATGGATAGCTAACCGGAAGAAAACTGTAGAGCGATTATCAAATGTATCAGAGAAAGGTAAGGTTAATGTATTCGACACAAGCAGCACCCCCTTACTCTCAGCGAATATACTGAATGATGCGTTGAATAGGATACTTTGGCATGTCCAACAGAAAGCCTTTAAAGAAGAAATTGAGCAGTTGGAAAATGAGAAGTCGATTAGCCCAAAGAGTTGTATCAAAAATCTTAATCCCTTCCTAGATACAAATTCTGTAAAACTACTCCGAGTTGGTGGGCGTTTGCAGAATGCGAACATTCCTTACCTATCCTACTCCCAAAATCTAACCTATTTGTCAAAAATCTTGTTGTTTATTTGCACAGGAAAAATTACCATGCTGGGCCGCAGGCACTAGTTGCAATCATCAGACAGCACTTCTGGGTTCTTGATGTGCGCAGTTTGGTGAAGAAGGTGGTAGACAACTGTCTGCATTGTTTCAAGTATCGACCGAAGTTGTCCCGTTGCGGCCCGTTCCATTTAACATTGAGACGTCGAGGACAGCGACCTTACAAGGCGTATGTTGCGGTGTTCGTGTGTTTTGCGGTCAAGGCAGTACATCTGGAGGTGGTATCCGATCTGTCCACACAAGGTTTTATAGCAGCCCTCAAGAGGTTTGTCGCGCGACGGGGACTATGTAGTGATATCTTCTGCGATAATGGGACGAACTTCGTTGGAGCCCGAAATGAGCTGGCAGAATTCCGACATCAATTTTTGAAGCAGCAGACACAAAAGGAGATTGCAACATGGTGTGCAGCGGAGCAGATACATTTTCACCACATCCCGCCTAGAGCACCTCATTTTGGGGGTCTGTGGGAGGCAGCCGTAAAGTCTGCCAAAACTCATCTCTTTCGTACAGTTGGGCTAGCTTATTTGACGTTCGAAGAGTTGTCCACGGTCGTGGCGGATATCGAAGCAATTCTAAACTCGCGACCTCTCTGCGCTATGTCGATTGATCCAAGCGATGAAGAAGTGCTGACTCCAGGGCATTTTTTGATCGGTGCCCCTCTAAATGCGATAGTTGAACCATGCATAGAATCAGAGCAAGATGGCGACGTTTATCCCAGATTAAGCAACACTTCTGGGCTCGTTGGTCTAAAGAGTATTTGCTAGAACTTCAAAAACGAACGAAGTGGAAGGCGTCGGAAGCGAATGTCAAATTGGATACACTGGTCTTGATCGCAGATGACAATATACCAGCTCAACAGTGGTTGATGGGAAAAATCGTCAAAGTTATCGCCTCACAGGATGGGAAAATTCGAGTGGTCGACATAAAAACAAAAAATGGTATCCTGCGGAGAGCTATTCATCGTCTAGCGCCACTGCCGATAGAAAGTTAAAGTCTCTGTAGCCTCTGAGACTTCAAGGCGGGCAGAATGTTAATTGTTGTTTTATTTCAAACATATTTATAATTTTTTTTAATTGAAGTATTTTTTCTTGAAGTTTGTATATAAAATTGTTAGAATAATTAATTTTTAAAACAAACATATTATTGTGAATAAAAGAAACATTGTTGAAATCTAGAATTAAGTCCCTGTGGATTCCGGCGAAAGATACGCTGGAAGTGAAACAGAGGCACGACTGGTCAGGAGAAAAGACGGCCGAGGATTCGTTGTTGGACTGTGAACCCATCTAGGCGGTTGTTAAAATAATAAAATTTGAATTTATAACGAAAAAGTTGTAGTTTTTTCTTCTCGATATATCAACCATCGGAAGAATCGGGAAGACATTGTTCTTTTTTTTAGTCGAAAAGTCGCAAAAACTACTGCGATTAAACATTAGGTGATAAGGTTTTTGAATGTTAGATGAAAATTCAATTACATTTCTGAAGTCAAATAAAGAGGATGTTTCGTCCAATCATTTTATTAAAATTTTAAGTAATAAATTTTTAACTGGCGCCCGAGCAGGCACCTTTATCGTTTGTGGAATTAAGAATTTTTAAGGTGTCCGTAGTCATTATTCGTCTCCGTACCAGTGCCAGCTTTCACGTTCGATATTCGGTCCTACCCTAAAAAGTGAATTTCCTGTTACCTCAAGAAGATACAGTGAGAATTCAGAAGTGAAGAAGTGTCAGCCGGATGTTCATCATTCTTCTGTAAGCTTAGTTTAAGTTTAATTTTTATACCAAATGATATTAAAAAGGAAAATAAATACAAGGAGTGAATAAATACAAAAAAAAACAATCTATAAAGTAACAATTCCTATTGAAACTAAAATTTTATTAAAATTTGAAAATTTTTACCAATCGGGATTATACAATCCCCATACAAAATACAATACAGTACTAAATACAGTTTTAATTGAAACATGCCTACCACAAGATCAGGATCTGGTTTCATTCCTCAACATCAAACAAAATCCACCACCCAAATTTCTTCGGTTTATAATATTCCTATCGTCACTCCCCCAACCTCTTTACCAGCCATGTCTAGTGAAAATGAATCAGGTCTTATAACTCTTTCCAGTCAACTTCTTCCCGAGCAGATCAACGTCAAAACCATGAAATTGGTACGTCGCCAGAATTCGAATCGTACATATCGGTTATAATAAATCGCGTTTTAGAAAAACAAATCCCTAATATTTCCCATGAATTTAGGAATAATCTATCAGACTTGGATAGAATACATGAAGTAGTCCGGTGTTTGAGAGAATTCTCTGGAAATAGAAGTGATTCATATCGTGGATGATAAGTGCCGATGGAATCCTTGAGACATACGAACCTATTCGTGGTACTCCGAAATATTTTGGCATTCTCGGCGTGGTACGAAATAAAATCGTTGGAAAAGCTGATATCGCGCGAGAGTCGTACATTACTCAATTAAATTGGAACTGCATCTCCAGATGTCTTGTTATGCACTACGCCCACAAGAGGGATTTGAGTACTCTTAAGTACCAATTAATGTCACTTTTACATGGAAATAACTCTGTTCAAATATTTACCAGGCGGTCGATAGCCATCTTTCCCTGATTCTCAATAAGATTGGCTACTTGGACATTAGTAATGAACCAATGAGACCACTTACACAAACCTATCGAGACAAAGCCATCGATACATTCATCAGAGGATTAAAAGACGATCTCCCTCGACTTCTCGCCAAACGCGTACCTGCAGACCTGCCGCAAGCCTCACATCTATATCTCAAATTAGAGAATCAAAATTTTAGAAACTACCATGCCAACCAAAATGCGAACAGAAAAACGCATAATCATGCTCAGTCTTCTTATTCAGCTAGACCTCAATCTAATAAATTCGGACCCCCACATTTTAGAAACGATTCGTTCCCATAATTAGCTTTTGGTTCCCAGAGAGCAACACCTCGTCCCAAAAATCAAAACAACGGTCAATCGAACTCCAGACAGCAACATAACCTACAACACAAGTACAGCCGAAACTAGAACTTCAAAGGGCACAAGTAAAAAAATTCCAGAATGAACCAGTACAACCTAAGCAATCGCAACAATTCCATAGACCCTCTCCGCATTATAACATAGAACCTGAACCTCAACAAAATATAATGAGGCGTTCGCAACTGAAAGTGCCAACAATGATGAGAGGCTAACCAACTACATGATGAAGAACAGACAAGCTATCCCGAAAATACGGATGTTAAGGAAACTATGTATTTCACGGATATCCATTTGTTAGACAAAAAAAAACTCTTCGTTCTACCCTTAAAGTAGAGATCTTAATAGATGCAGGCTCACTAATAACTACAATCAACCTTCCCTCGTTAGCAACCCTTCTCTAAATCAGGAATGTTTTTACGCCAACTCCATTGGGGGCAGTGTTAAAATAACTCATCACGCAGCAACAAACCCCTTTGGGTTGAAAGATCCCAAAATCAAATTATTTGTACTGTTTGTAGTAACAAACCTCTTTGGATTGAAAAATCCCAAAATCAAATTGTTTGTACTACCTATTCTGAAATCCTTCAATGGGCAACGATAGCCGTAAAGAGTTGTCCGCCGTCATACATACAAAACTCGACTATATGCAACTACAAAACGGCCTGAAAATTAAGATAAAGCAACAAACTTCACAATCAGTTAATAACTTGAATTTAAGCACAGATCACATGTGTCGTAATCAAAAATCGTCTCTTAAAAACCTCGTAGCAAGTATTCCCAGTTTGTTCTCAGAACACAACAGTAAACTCACGTGTATGACAAACGTGAAAGGAGAAATACGAACCTCCTTCGTAAACTATGTTTTCTCGAAAAGTTACCCATATCCCATGTTTCTAAAAGACGAAGTCGAGAGACAAATAAGCCAACTACTGGATGACGGTATCATACGAAAGTCTAGCTCTCCGTACGATGCACCCGTATGGATCTTGTCAAAAAAACCTGACTACGGGAAACTGAACGCTGTATCTATTGCTGATCGTTATCCGATTCCGGGAATCAACGGAGTCCTCTCTACTATAGGCAAAAATAAGTGGTTCACGGTGCTAGACCTAAAACGTGAATTCCATCAGATTCTTCTGAAGGAGTCTGACATCGAGAAGACTGTATTTTCAATAAATCATGGAAAATATGAATTTAGGCGTTTTCCTTTTGGGCTTAAGAACGCCCCCTCCATATTCTAGGGCGCAATGGACGACACACTTCGTGAATACATTGTTGTTTCATTTATATTGACGACATTGTCATCTTTAGTAAGGATGAGGAAACTTACCTCGAGAACATAAGATAGATTTTCCAAACCTTAGAAACGTTAGAAAGTTTGTATTTTAACTTTCTAACGTTTCGCTCGACAAGTGCGAGTTCTTCAAAAATGAAGTTGATTTTCTTGGCTTCATTATTTCAGCAGAAGGAATTAAAACAAACCCGTCTAAGGTGAAAGCCATTTCCGATTTTCCTTCCCCCAAGGCTCTTTGATACCGTCGCCCTTTCCATGGCCTTTCCGGCTACTACAGGCGCTTCATAAAAGATTATGCTAAGCTAGTCAAGCCACTTACACCTACCCTTAGAGGTAAAGAAGGTCCTATGCCAAAACACATATCAAACAAAACTCTCATTAAACTTAACGTTGAAGCAATAGAATTATTTGAGAAAATAAAACGCTAGATTTTATTAAGGAGTTTCACCACCGACGCTTCTAATTTTGAAATAGGCGCTGTCCTCGAACAGGACCAAAAACCAATAACATTTATTGAACTCTTACTAGATCGAAAAGGATATGTTGGCCATAGTTTGGGCTTTGGGTTCTCTTAGAAACAACCTTTATCCCTCCGCCAAGGTGAAAATAATAACAGACCACCAACATTTAACATTCGCCCTTAGTAACAGAAATCATAATAGTCAAATGAAGCGGTGGAAATCGTTCTTAGAAGAACAAAACTATGAGTTGTTCTAAAAACTTGGGAGGTCAAATGTCGTCGCTGATGCCCTCTTACGTATACCAAATCTATCTGATGTCAATGCATTAAGCTCGGCACAACACAGTGGAGAAAGTTCAGCCCATGAACTTATTCCTTCCGTTGAAGCACCAATAAATGCTTTTAAGACTCAATTAATCCTATCCGTAGGTCCCGAAACCAACTTTCAATTAGAAAATCCTTTCCAAATTATTTAAGACATACTTTCACTCAACCCACATATAGTAAAGAAAATATTATTTCCATTTTTAAAAGACACCTCAACCTTTTTGTAATAAATGGTCTTATGACAGCTGAACAAATTATGGTACAAATTGAAGAAATGTACGTTTTGTACTTTAAGAAATACAAAGTAAGATTTACCCAAAACAAGGTTGAAGATTTATAAATGGAGGAAGATGAAGTAGAAATAATTTTGAAAACTCATTTACTAGAGAAATTTTACTTTCCAAGAATGATTTCGAAAATAAAGACCTCCGTTAAACAGTGCGCAATTTGTAAACAAAATAAATATGCCATACACCCAAATAAGCCACTAATACCAGCAACCCCTGTCCCTCAATTTCCAAGACTAATTCTTCATATAAACTACGACCGAAAATCATCTAGTACTAACAGTTATCGACAGTTCTCAAAGTATGCGCAAGCGAGAATCCTTAAATCTAAAGCAACCGAGGATATAAGACAACCTCTGAGAGATTTGCTATTTTGGTTTGCACTTCCAGAAATGGTTGTGGTTAACAACGAAAAGTTTTTAAATTCTGAATCCATAAAGTTCTTGGTACAAGACCAACTAGGGATCCAAATCTATTAAACCCGCCTTACAGAGCTCAGTTCATGGGCAAGTGGAAAGACTTCATCCCACCCTCTCCTAGATAATGCGCTGTCTCAAAACAGATTGCACTCATCGAAATTTTCAGGAACTTCTAAAACGCAGTATCTGCGAGTACAATTTCTCTACATATAGTATACTAAAGGGTTCGCCAAAAATGTTTTTTTTTTTGAAAATGCTATAAAAAAAAATTACTGAATATTTTCTCAAATTTCTTTTATTATTTGAAAGTACAATCCTTCCGGTTAATAATGGAAAATAATTTCATTCAAATGGCTGCCTCGGCTGGCCATGCAGTAGCCTACACGATCGGTCCAATTTTTAAGCACATTATCGATTGTGTGCAGCTGTATTTCACCAATGGCTTCACGAATGTTGTCCTTTAAAGCGTCAATTGTCTCTGGCTTGTCGGCGTAACACTTATCTTTTACGGCACCCCACAAATAATAGTCCAACGGTGTCAAATCGCATATACATACATTCCTACTAAAACTAAAAAAAACAATAAATTATATGAGAATGATCTGATCTGAGCAGTCCATTACAAAATAAATTTCTAAAAGAAGAACTATTGAATGTATGCAGAATACGCCATGCATTGGGCAAAAAATAAAATTATAAATTCATTTTTATTACCAGAAACAGATTTAAACATTATTAAAAAGATAACAGGGAAAGGAGAATTTACTTTTGAATCTGTAGACGAAATTTTAGAATTTACGACCATTAAAGTCGCAACGAATAATAACATGTTAATTTATAATGTAAGTCTACCTCCTACAAATAACAAATCCTGTAAAAGATTATTGATCAAACCAATAAAAATTAAAAGTTATGTACACAAACTCAATTTTGAATATGTATTAAAATGTCAAAATAAAATGTATGGCATTAATTTAACTTGTAAGACCTAGAATGACATATCCATATGTAATAACAATAGCTTAGTAGATTTAAGTGGAACATACTGCATACCTTATCAAAAGCATTCCATCCACCTGCACTAAGATCAGTAACCAACACATCGCCACTATCGAAGAAATCTTTCCAAGAATTCTACTCTTAAATAACTTCAACGGAACGATTCTTCCAAAAAACGATGTGCTCAACTTAACTGGCACGTTTCTTCCAAACAACAATGTGATCAACTTAACTGGCACGTTTCTAATTAGTATACAGAATTCTTCTGTGGTCATCGCAAACACAACATATCTGTCAAGCTTTGAGTCTCTATACAAATCTCCCCCCGCTATGGTACAACCTCCTTCTGCTGCAGAAACCTTCGAAGAGATCCTTACATTGGAAATGGTAAAGGAAATCCACCTTAACAACACTAAAACATTAGCCTTATAGAAACAAAGACTAGGATAAACTAAATTTCCAATGTTGGGCTGATGGCAGTAATACTAGTACATATGTTACATATATTGGTCATTCTACAACAACATCACAAGTAGTCCCGGAAGTAGGAACAGAACAAAATTGGGAAGTCACGGAAGCCGTTACAAAACCAGATCATAAGGTGTTACAACAACAACAACAATTAGTTAAGCCACCAAGGATCAGCCAGATACCATTCTTGCAAATAAGGGTCAAACGCGGGCGTTTGAGCTTAAATCAGTGAATTCTTCCAAGCAACAAATATCCGACACCTTCCAAGAGTATCCGTACTGCCGGCATTCCTACACGTACGCGATGCTCCACATAGAATAATCTAGGTAGTAAGCTCTTTGAATGTTAAATGAAAATTCAATTGTATTTCTGAAGTCAAATAAAGAGGATGTTTCCTTCAATTTCTTTTATTAAAATTTAAAGTAACAAATTTTTAACTTACATCTTAAAATGTTAAGATATCGCAAAATTTTCATTCTCGAATTTTGGGGTGAATGCAAGAACTATCTGTTCTCAACATAGGGAACGTCAAGAAATAATTCTGGAGATGGAGTCGATTTCTGTGGGACAAGGAAAATAAAATACTCCGGCGTTTGTTGAACGTGACAAATTTTTCTTTATTGCAATTCAAAGGTAACAATTCGATTGAATTCAAATTGCTTTACTCCTCGCAAGAAACCTCAGTGTTAGTACGTATATACTACCTCAGCTGTAAATCATATGGTCATTGACCTTGACCGCGAAAATGTTTGCTTTGGTGTTGAGTTTACATAAACTTGATTTTCTTTTAACTACTAGAATACATGTTTCTTTATACCATTAAGGTGGCTCACACTGTGCGAGAGTTGCGATTTGGTTTGATCTCCTTCCTACACAGTTCGTCCGATTTCCATCGTAATTAGTGTTGCAATGATATCAAATTATTATGCCATATCTGTTTTTCATTTAATTGTTTGCATCGCCTCCTAGCAAACTCTTATTTTTGTAATTTAGTTTATAAAATGAATACCTGTCAAAAAAAACCTTTTTTTTCCTAATATATTTTGAAGTGTGCTGATTGATACAACGTGTTTTTTTTATTAATTAGCGCGACTGGTTACGACAGTGCATTTGATTGCCAAGTGGTCTTCCTCGTGTGATGGGAAAAGAGCCCGATGGTGCATCGCAAATTGGGCACATTTGACATTTAGCTTTAAGTTTTTTTTTTCCGTGTCCTCGGTCGATTGTTTACGGCGCGGCGTCGCGTTCGGTGGGAATTTGGCTATTTTTGTGTTGGGAAATTAACACTATCAATAAGTTAGAAAGCCAGGATATTTAGTCTCAAGTCAGAGCTTGGAACATCTGAGACGATATCCCGATAGGACTGCCCCAAATGTCAGGACACCATTCAAATATCAGTCTTAAGCAAATAAGCAGACATTTTAATCTAAGCTGAACGTATATATGTAGTATTACACTCAGAAGGCATGCATGCATTGCATCATATACAAGTACAGGAGCTATAAAACGACTCAGACAAGCTTTTGGAATTCTGCAGTTACATTCTGGAAAAACACTTTGTGGAAGGCAAGGTGTATGGACGGATAAGTCTCAATTCACCACGGATGGAAACACTAATTTCCACAAATTCATACCTGAGCAGAAAGCGATCTCCACTCCATGAAAGACAGAGCTTTTCTGCATTAATTCCACGGCATATTGGTAGCAAGCTGATCCGACCCTATCGGCTTCCTCCATAGCTTAATTCACATTTCTACCTGGAATTCTTGCACAACAAACTACCATAACTAATAGGTGATATACACTGCAACAAAGAACTACCATTGTGTACCAGTATGATGGCGCCCCACAAACTATCGCCATACAGTTGGAGTGTTGCTTCCCCACAAAATCTACCGCGCCCTGGAAAAATGGGAGATTGTGTGTTTGCGGGAAATTAATCGCATGAAATAAAAATTGAAAACATATCGAATAACTAGCTTTTAATGCACACAACACAAATAACAAAAAATGAACACAAACCAACTAGTTGAATATAAATTTAACCGCACCCTAAAACGATTTGCTCAGGCCAAAACTCAGAACTAACAAACTGTCAATATGCCGAGCTACGAAGAACATATCAATCTCGCTTTGACGCATTTCAACGCCACTTGAAGAATATGGTCATAATCTCTGGCCAAAGGCAACGAAAATCCAGGATGGCCGAATTGCATGTGAGTGAGATGCACTGCAACACAATGCACTCTAACACCTACTCCGAAAATATGGGGGCATTGTTGGTGCTGGTGTGTTATTCACATATTACACTAAGGTAAATAAGCCTGGGTGATTGACCTTCGAAGAAACAGCTGAGTGCTACATAAGCCATCAGCAGCTTCGAGGGAAGAAGAAATTAATATGTTAAACCACTCTTCAGCCAACAGTCAACGAATAAAGTTTTAAGTTTAAAACCAAAGGTCACGAGTTTTTATTTAATCATTTTTATTTTACTTCCTTCAGTTCATCTAACTGAAGGAGTTTAAACGGTTTTTTCTTCTCTTCAGTTCATCTAACTGAAAGGGTAGCCACCGCTTGTGAATCGTCTATTCCAAGCCAACCCTTTAAATCCCGCTCAGCTCAGTTAGGGACATGGTCCTTCGATTGCCTCCTTTAAATAAAAGGACATAAGTATAGCTGGATAAAGTATTCAGTGCAAATATACGTTCCCGAGACCTGACGGACCGTCTATTGGTCAACGCTGGAACAAATCCAACGGATTCAGTGTGTGTAGTACAGACACCTGTGAATAGCGGTCACAAAGTAACAGCGGTCCGAGGAACAACCGGTGACCAATTGCAACGGTCGAAGTGCAGCAAAACAGAAAAACTAAGATAGGAATTTTTCCTTATTTTCTTGCTTTTATACAAAACAAAATTAATTAAAAACTAATGAAATTATAACACCAATAAAACAAAAAAGGTGAATTAAGAATATTTTCAAATAAAAGTGCAAAAAAAAAAATGTCGAAATTATCGAAATCTATCTTATGTCAGGAAGATATTTTAAATGAAATTAGTCGGGACTATGAACAATTTAAAAAAGATGAAGAGTCTCGAAAGTCAAGGGGGTATTTAACCGCGTGTTTATCTGATATCGATGAAATGTTCAAACGGGCGAAAAAAGAACATTCAAACATAATCGGAAATGCTGTTGATCCACTGAAAACAAAATACATTCAGGATGAAATCTTCTCGAAAATCAAGAGAATATATTTCTCCTTTAGTGGGCAGCTGCACAATGAGACTGGCTCTGATGTACGTCTTCAAAGAATTCAGATAAATTCATTCTCGGGCATTTCGAAGATTGATCAGAATTTTTTAATTTATTCGATAGCTTAGTCCGAAATAGCACCGAATTATCGGACATACAAAAACTTCAATATTTGAAAACGTCTGTTTGTGGGGAAGCTGCTCGATTAATTCAGCACCTTCCAATAGATTTCAAAAGCTTTGCGTCAGCTTGGACAATTCTTACTGATAGGTACCAAAACTAGCGTAAACTTGTAAATACCCAGCTTAGGAGATTAGTAGAGCAAAGTAAACTAACCAGTGAATCTGCTGCTGGCCTGAAATCCTTACACGACACCAGCATTGAATGCGTTCACGCTCTTTTCAACCTTGAAATAGCTGTTGAAACATGGGACGCCATTCTCATTTTTCTAATTTTTAATAAACTGCCACCGCAGACACAACGAGATTGGGAGGAAAAACTAGGCACTTCAAGGGTTCTTCCTGATTGGAAAACTTTCATATCTTTCATCGAGGGTCGTTTAGTTCCGCGGCCTGCCAATTAAGTTCCCAGCAACAACCAAAGCAGTTTCGATGTCGACTTTGCAAGGCTTCTCATGGGATGAGACATTGCAAAAAATTTCTTACTATGGATGTCAAAACCAGAGCTGACGTTATAAAGAAAAATGGAGTTTGTGGTAATTGTTTAGGATATGACCATCATGCCTCGGTTTGTAACAGTAGCAACAGGTGCCAAAAATGCGGTTACAAGCAACACACAATACTGCACATTGATGCCGGACAAAATTTAACTTAAAACCACCAACAACATCCTCAATTCCAGAACCAAAATGCACCCCAATACAATCCTCAATCCCATTGCGTACAAAATCCTGTAAGCCAAATTTCTGTCCCATTCAATACTCCGAGTGATCAACCAAGCACTTCTCAAAATTTTAGAGCACATTTCAACCAAATGCAGTCAAAAACGCTACTAGCGAGTGCACTCGTTAAGGTATATGCAACGAATGGAAAGCAGTGCACTCTTAGGGCCTTCATAGATCCCGGCTCCGAGGCCACATTCATAACTGAAAATGGCACTCAAATGCTTAACCTCAAAAGGTAGAATTTATCTGCTAGAGTCACAGGACTTGGAAAAAACCCAACTGGCAGTTCCAGATACCGAGTGAAAGCTAATTTGCAATCGTTCAACAATATAGCCTTCTCCCTCGATGTTAAAGCATTTGTGTTACCTGTCCTAACTGCAACACTACCAACCTATCCGCTTCAATGGGAGTGGAAACATTTGTCCAATTTGCCATTAGCTGATCCGGCGTACAGTGTTCCGGGGAAGATTGATGTGCTGTTAGGGGCGGACGTGTACAGCTCAGTAATTCTCGAAGGTTTAGTGAAGGGACAAAAGGGGTCTCCTGTAGCACAACGGACTGAATTTGGATGGATCCTTACCGGAAAAACCAACACTACTCCAAAGATTACTTGTTTCACTGTCCAAAATCACTTCAACTCTTTAAATGCACAACTTAGGCAATTCTGGGAATTAGAAGAAAATCTCGATAACAGGAAACTATCACCGGAGGAGCAAAAATGTCAACATCATTTCTCAGAAACATTCAAGCGGAATGAAGATGGGAGATATGAAGTACGACTCCCATGCAAGGATGGAATTCGCCCAGCCATGGCGAGATTCTTTCAAATAGAAAGAAAACTTGAATCAAACCAAAAGCTAAAGGAAGCTTATACCAATTGTATCCACGAGTACGCCACCTTAGGTCATATGAAGAAGGTCTCAGGATCCACGGAACTAGGCGAACACTACTACTTGCCTTATCATGCTGTCGTCAGAGAGTCAAGTAGCACCACAAAACTTCGTGTAGTGTTCGATGCATCTTGTAAGACTTCTAACGGAGTATCGCTAAACGACTGCTTAATGGCGGGTCCACGACTGCAACCCGACATCATAGATCTGATCACGAAGTGGAGTAAGTTCAAGGTAGCGTTTGTGGGAGATATAAGCATGATATATCGGCAGATATGGATGGCAGCACAAGATACGTCATATCAACTAGTTCTATGGAGGCATAGACAAAATGACCCTATAAAAACATATGCTTTGAATACAGTTACATTTGGAACTGCATCGGCGCCATATTTAGCATTGCGCACCTTACATCAGCTAGCGTCAGACGTAGAACACAAGTAACAAAGGTGCTCACTGAAGGATTTTACGTCGACGACCTCATCTATGACGAAAGGGAAGCCATCGATTTACAAAAACACATTATTGAAGTCCTGAAATCAGTCGGGTTTCCTCTAAGAAAGTGGGCCAGCAATTCCACGAGAGTATTAAAGCAGGATCCTGAAAGCGAAAGGGAAATAAATCTGCCTCTAAATTTTGAATCGCCAGATCAAAACACTTGGGATTAATGGCATCCAACGAAAGATACATTCGCATTCAATATTAACTTGCCTGAGGTCCAACAGTTCACAAAAAGATCCGTACTTGCAGACATCGCTCGTCTGTTTGACCCGCTAGGATGGATCGCCCCATGCGTGATAAAGGCCAAGTTAATACTGCAGCAACTGTGGCTGAAACAATATCCTTGGGACTCATCAATTTCTCAAGATATTGCAAGTCAGTGGGTAGAGTTGCCAAGGAGGTTGAGAGCACTTCATGAACTGGAAATACCTCGGTGGATTGAATTCGCAAGGTCATCAAAAGTACAACTTCACGGGTTCAGTGACGCTTCCGAGAAGGCTTTACATTTGTAGCCAATCGAGTCAGCGAAATCTAAGTGCTAACAACGACCGATGCTTGGCTACACGTTGGCACCAAAGAAAACCCAGCGGACATAGGCTCACGGGGAATGTTACCACATGATCTCATCAACAGCCACATGTGGTGACATGGGCCATAATTTCTGAAGAATTTTTCCGTAAACGAAGGTTCAGGATTGACTTTGTGCGATACGGAGCTGGAAACAAAGAAAGAAAATAAGAAGGGTGAAGTAAAATCATCTTTTTATAAGAACAGACTCGCAAATCTACAAGTCAGCTTCGCCGATGTCATCTGTCACTGTGTAATCATCAACAATGAATACTCTCAACGATTTTCAAACGTGAAGCGGTTAGTACGCAGTGCAGCTATATGGCGCAAATACTTCGAATACTTAAAACACAAGGCAAATAGAAGACCATTGGAGAGTCACTGACTCACACCTGATGAACTAGATGATGCGCGAAAGCAGCTCATTAGACTTGTCCAAGGTGAACTATTTCACAAGAAGATAAAAACGCTGAAAGAGAAAGGGAGCATGGGAAAGGGCAGTCATATTCTCCGTTTGAATATATTTCTTGCTGCTGAAGAACTCTTACGCCTAGGAGGGCGCTTAACAAACTCCACCATACCGTTTAGCCAGAAACACCCCATAATACTAAGGGACTCACATCACTTTGCGAGATTGGTCGTCAGCGATGTGCATCAACGCACACTTCACGGTGGACAGCAGATCATGATAGCAGAGATTAGAAGCCAATACTGGATCACTAATTTTAAGCGTCTAGTCAAATCAACAATCTACAACTGCGTCCGGTGTCATCGATATAATGCTAAAATGCAAGAACAGCTCATGGGAAATCTTTCTACGGAACGCGTAATAATTTCAAGGCCATTTACGAACACTGGGGTAGACTACGCGGGCCCTATAGAAATAAAAATGTGGAAGGGCAGATGTAATAGGATAACGAAAGGATAATAGCTGTCTTCATATGTTTATCAACAAAGGCGATACACATTGTAGTAGTGAGTGACCTTACTGCGGCAGCGTTCATAGCAACTTTCAGGAGGTTTGTTGCACGAAGAGGAATCTGCTCCAACATGTACAGTGATTGTGGTACAAACTTCAAGGGAGCCATGAGCGAACTGAACAAGGAGAGCAAACACATCTCCAGGGAATAGTCAGTAGAAGTTTCGGCAAGTCTGGCAGCACAAAACACCAAATGGCATTTTAATTCACCAGCTTCACCACACTGGAAGGCTTTGGGAAGCTGGTTTCAAGTCAATTAAATACCACATTAAAAGAACAGTCGGAGCAGCCTGGCTCACATTTGAGGAGTATGCTACACTGCTCGCTCAAATCGGGGCATGCCTCAATTCAAGGCCGTTATGCCCAATGACTTCCGACCTAAATGATCTGACGGTTCTCACTCCAGGACATTTTTTGATCGGAGCATCAATAATTACTCTGCCCGAAAGAAATTTAATGAAGAAAAACATAAACAATCTCGATAGGTGGAGATATATTCAAAGATTAACACAAGAGTTCTGGAAGCAGTGGAGCACAACTTACCTGCATTTGCTATGACCGAAATGGCTTCAGCAACAGCCGAACATCAAACTCGGAGACATAGTTCTCGTCAAGGAGAATAACCTTCCGCCTTCGTTGTGGATGCTCGCGCGCGTAATTGAACTGCACTCCCGGTGCAGATGGTCTAACGCGCGTGGTGACCATAATGACAGAAAAAGGAGTCCGAAAACGTCCGATCACGAAACTATCCGCCTTGCCGGTAACTAATCCGTCGAACGAATCGAGTTAAAAACTTAAATAAAATGTAAACAAAGCAAAAACAATACGTACTCAAAACCTAATTTAATTGATAAGCACATCAAAAAAAAAAAATAGACTTTAAATGAATTAATAACCCTTACCCCCCCGCCCGAACCTAATAAAATTTCTCACTAATTCGCAAGGTCAACCGATTTGCCACTAAGTTATGGATAACCAGCTGTACCAGCTAACTATAATTTATTTTATTTTTTGAATATGTATTAAACCCAAACTAATACAATTTTGTATCTTTCTCGGCACTCGCAAACCATCACAATCCGACGTGAGGGAAGACACAGAGATCCGTACAACAACAAGAAGGAAAAACTGCGATGAAGCAACAAAGAATGAAATTAGATCCACACGACAAAAGACAGAGATCTGGAAGCCTGATCTATACAGCACCACACAACATACCATATTGGAATTCCTGAACTCCACGTTGCCGGGCCGGGAGCATGTTGCTTCCCAACAAAATCTACCGCGCCCTGGAAAAATGGGAGATTGTGTGTTAGCGGGAAGCTAATTAATCGCGTGAAATAAAAATTGAAAACAAAGCGAATAACTAGCTTTTAGTGCACACAACACAAATAACAAAAAATGAACACAAACCAACGAATTGAATATAAATTTAACCGCATCATAAAACGATTTGCCTCGGGACAAAACTCAGAACTAACAAACTGTCAATATGCCGATCTACGAAGAACATATCGATCTCGCTTTGACGCATTTCATCAGTCGTTCATTGTTCGCCGTAGAGTATTGACGTGCTATGTCCATATACTAAGTTTTTACTTAAAATTGATTTTCTTAGTTTTAGTTTCGTTAAATATAAAAATAAATATACTGTAAGATCCGTCGAAAGACATAGTTTAAGTGTTAGGTTTTACTTAGAGTGCCCGCATGGGGCCAGTAAGTTAGTATAAGATTATCTCTAAGTTATTTAAGCTAATTTTTAAGCGTTTTTTTGTCTAGCATGTAAGAGTAAATTAAGAAATATAAATAAAAATGCATAAAAACTGAAAAACTGAAAGTATTGACGTGTTTCGGCTTTCGGTTGTGCAGTGATACCAATAAAAAAAATTTTTGACAGACCTCATATAAGGCTCCAATTAGCCCAGTGGCAGTGTGCCCGGTTACCAAACTAAAGGTTGCGGGTTCGACTCCGGGTCGAAATAGACTTTTTTTTTTTTTTTTTTTTTTGTTGTTTGTTTGTTCAAATAAAAAAACAAAATAAATAAATTGAGTGCTCAAAATCATCACGCGATGGAGTGTGGAGAGCGGTCCGTTATTCCAGTAACGGGGTCCGCAGATAAATCAGGCGAGGGGTCAAGTGGTTCAAGTCAAACAGAACCGAAGACGAAGAAAAGGAGGGCTCTAAGGCCTACTTCCATCGTAACACAACGTCCCTCCCTACCAACTTCCACTGTAAAGATGCTTGGTGGAGTGAGTTAAGGGGCGCAATCAACGGCAGCATTGAATGGACAATTTACCGACAGCAACCCATTTGCTTCAGATGTTCACCAACATCTGAAAGGGAACAGCTTCGCTTCCTTGGCGTCAACCGAATCGGAAGATGAAGAGGAAGAAATGGAGTCGATTAGTAGTAGCATCAAAATGCTACAACAAAGAGTACTAGCCATTAAAGGAAAGCAAATGCTAAGAAGGAAGAGGGAAGAGGAAGAGCTATCCCAACAGCAACAACAGACACAGCTAGCTCTAAAGCAGACCCAACAACACCAAACAAATACAATAGCACAAGTGCTACAACAACACCAAGAAAAACTCAAGAAACACCAACAACAACAACAAGAGAAGCCACAAGAACGGCAACAGCAAAAACAGCAGCAGCCCCAACAAAAGCAACAGCAAAAACAGCAGCAGCAGCAAAAACAACAGCAGCAGCAACAAGAACAACAGCAGAAACAGCAAATTTCAAAACAAAGGGTTCCACCTATTAATACATTTAAGATGGAACTAAAGGAAACAAAAGAACTATGTAAGTCGGCCATAGGCAATAATTTTTATATTAAAAGGCTTAGCGTAGATAGACACGCGATCCACTGTAATACAGTGGAGCGCTACCATAAAATCAAAAGTTTATTGAGGGATTCGACGACGGAGTTCTTCTCCTACACCCCGAAGGGGGAGAAGCTGCAGACAATGCTGCTGAGGGGGTTAGAACCGTCGACTGACCCGGAGGAGCTCCTGGCACTGCTGAAAGAGAAGGAGTGCGAAGGACTCAAATTCGTGGGGGTCAAGCCATTTGTCACGGCTAGAGCCAAAAGGGAGAAGCGGAAACTACCGTTCTTCCTGGTCCAGCTAAGTCCCAACAGCAAACTGGATGGTCTAAGGAGTATAAAAGTCCTAGACTACCAGGTTGTACACTGGGAAAAATTAAAGAGGAGCGAAAACATTTTACAATGTGTTCGCTGCCAAAGGTTCGGGCACGCCGCGTCGAACTGCGAAATGCAGCCTCGATGCGTGAAGTGTGGAAAGAACCACAAGTCAGAGGAATGCGTGCTAGGTAAGGACGGAGCGTCGGAAAAAAGCCAACTCTCTTGTGCTTTATGTAGGAACACGGGACACACCGCAAATTATCGGGGTTGTCCTAAATTCCAATACATAAAAAGAGTAAATCTGGCTCGGCAGCAGAAGGTGGATGTTAAACGTCCACCCGCGCAAACACAAACACCAGCCGTTACTCCCCAAGTTACCTACGCCCAAATGGCGGCAGGTAGGGGAACTACGGTACAACAAGTAAAGGTAGCTTCTCAGGCCCCAGCGCCTAGAGCACCAGAACCTGTACCTGACATGCTGGCTATCTTGCTCTCTATTCAGGGGCAGATGGCTCAGCTACAGCGTCAAATACAGGAACAGGCTACGCGGGTGGATCAAATATACACGCTGCTGCCGGGCCTAACGCATCTCCAGTCGTAATGGGTACGTACAGGGCGGAGCAAACCCTGAAGGTCCTTGCAGTGAATGTTAATTCACTGATTAGTTTCGAACGAAGAGCCACACTATTTAAGTTGCTTAAAGACCAAGCCCCTGATGTGCTTTTGGTTAGCGAAACTAAGCTTACCAAAAGACACAAAATGAGGCACAGAAGATATAAAATATTACGAAGAAATCGACCCAACTCCATTCAAGGAGGAGGTGTTGCAATCTTTGTAAGAAAAGGACTGCATTCCAAAAGAGTATACAGTCGTGTAGTACGTAGGTTTCAGGTGCCGGAAGCATGAGTCATGTACATCCCTCTCCGTAGTGGAAAGCGGCTGTACATGGTGTCTGTCTATGCACCTAAGTCTACACAATCCACCTTATTCATCTCAGAGCTCGAGACACTTTTTCGATTCCTGAGGCTGGAATTGGAAGATAACTATTTTATTATCGGCGGAGATTTCAACGCCAAACATAGAGATTGGGGAAATAATACACCAAATACTAGAGGGAACCTACTATTCAATTGGTGGGGTCAGCACAGTGTAATGTATCGACTCGGGCTTAAGGCGACGGATAGTCCGTCGTTTCCCAGACACGGGTCCTATTTGGATCTCCTGCTGTTCGACTCACGAATACAACTGACGTGCACTAACCAACAAACTACAAACTGTCTACGCACTTTCGTGTATGACAGTGACCATTGCGGTCTCAGCACCGAAATAACTGTTCCCAACGAAATTGCGGAATTGGAAGAGTTTGTACAAAGGCATTCCTACAATTATAGTAGAGTGCGTTGGACACACTTCTCAAGAATACTGACGAGAGCACTCTCCTCGAATTCGCTCTACCCACCGTCCAATAGAAATCTGTCAAACGAGGAGATTGACGGGTATCTAAAACAAATGGACGAGACGATTAAACGAACTATGGACAAAACGATACCTCGGTATCAACATACTGACAACGAAGACTTATTCCGCAACGCAACTATTGACGCACTGCACCGACACAAAAGTAGACTGCTGTCAAGACTAAAAACCTTGTACAGACAGTTCACTGACAGACATAACCCGGAGATCATGACACTGAAGTCGTCGATTAAAATCATACAGATATTAATAAAAGAAAATTACAAAAAATCTGTAAGTTTGTACTGGAACAATAAAATTCGGGCTGTAAACACCAGCAACCCAAATATGTTGCCGCAAATAAATAAAATATTTCGGAGAAATAATCAGAACGACCTTCCATGTCTTAGAATCGCCCGAACGACGAACAACGAACAAATACTTGTAGCAGCAGGCATTGATCCAAATGAGGCCGTTGATGATGACAACTTCTTTGTAGTCGAGGATCCGCAGGAGAAGGTAGAGGCTATAGGAGCGACTTTCCAGGAAGTGTACAAGGCGAATGACATCATTGGCCCGAACCACGACCTGGAAAGTCGAGTCCTTGTGCACAATTCCGGCCTTCGAAATGAAATTGCGAATTGGCGATTCGAGAGCTCGGGTTTCACCCAGTTTAGTGACGAGAATATGGCAAATAATGTCATCACCAACGAAAGGGTATTACCACCGTTCATTTCGAAAGAAGAGCTCCAAACGATCTTCGAATCGCTTAGAAGTAAGAAATCAGTGGGAACCGATAAAATACCGAACATTGTGCTTCGACATCTCCCACTAGAAGCGGTGGACATTTATACCACCCTGTTTAATAATGCAATGAATAATGCACATTATCCAGCGCATTGGAAAACTGCGGTGGTACATCCCATTCCCAAAAGGAATAAAGATACTTCCAATCCGGCGAATCTCCGCTCGATCAGTCTTCTTCCAAACATCAGTAAGGTTTTCGAGAAGGTGATCAATAGAGTCCTGACTAAGTGGGTTGAGGACAAACATATAGTTCCGGATAATCAATTCGGTTTCAAGGCGGGGCATGATATCATTCATGCTGCGTCTAAACTGGTTTCTGATATCCAATGGAACAAAGGCAAGAAACAGTGCACTGGTGCCTGCCTGATTGACTTGGAGAAGGCCTTCGACACCGTATGGTTAGAGGGACTCTTCTTCAAGTTGGACAGGTTGGGCATTAGTAAACCACTGCTGTATATTCTTTTTGATATGCTCTCCGTGTGGTTCAACGTGAGAGCAAGTTTATTGGAAAAGATTCGGGTGTTTGAGAGGGCTTGCCTTAGGGCTTGTCTTCGGTTATACAGAACACCAGAGTCTGAGTACATAAAATTCTATCGCAATGAGGTCTTGTACAATAGGGCGAACCTAATAAGAGTGGACAATTTTGTTATTAAGTTGACTCGAAGGCACATTGCAAGAGCAATGACATCGTCGAACAACCTGATCTCTGGGGCTTACTACCCTAATTATATGTATCATGAGAGAGTTCGCTTTGACGGCTATGTTCCTCCAGAAGCGTTCCTCTACCTTGATAGCAAAGGTCTGATCCAGGACAGATTGGCTGTGCCGCTAATCTTCCACGTTGCTCGAACAGCTGCGGACAGGCGACTCAACTACGACAGAGACGTCGCACACGGCAGTGCGGAGCGTCTCCGGTTCAGTAGGGCGGTAGGGAGTCGCGACATGAGGGATGTTGCTCAGCAGCACCAACAATTTTGGTGGCTTTTTGAGGGAGAGGATGCTTCGTCGTCGAATTCCTCCAATACTTGGTAGCTTCATGTGAAGCAAAGTGGGTCGCCTAAAAAAAAATTTTTTTTTTAGCCATGGCCGGCTTACATAGTTTTAAGTAGGAGTAAGCTAGATTTAAGAAAAAAAATAGATAAAAACAAAAAAAACAAAAAAAAAAAAATTAATAAAAATAAAATATGAAAAAAAAGAACATATATGTATATAGATATATTTATATATTAAGTATATATATATTATGTATATATATATATATATATATATATGTATATATATATATGTATATATATATATATGTATATATATATGTATATATATATGTATATATATATGTATATATATATGTATATATGTATGTATTAGATGTAAGTAGTTTAAGTAGATTAAGATTTATTTGTAGGTAGTTTGTAGGATTTTAGTTTTAAGTTTTATAATAAAATAGAACTAAAAAGTCATGTTACTAAGTTTTTTCTTTTGTAAAAAAATGTTTTCTTAGTTTTAATTATAAGGAATAGAAATAGTATAGTATAGTAGTAACGTACGTCGAAAGACATAATTTAAGTGTTAGGTTTAACTTAGAGTGCCCGCATGGGGCCAGTAAGTTAGAATAAGATAATTTTAAGTTAATTAAGCTAATTTTTAAGCATTTTTTTGTCTAGCAAGTAAGAGTACTTTAAGTGATAAAATAAAAATGTATATAGACTGAAAAAAAAAAAAACTTGACGCATTTCAACGCTATTTGAAGAATATGGTCATAATCTCTGGCCAAAGGCAACGAAAATCCAGGATGGCCGAATTGCATGTGAGTGAGATGCACTGCAACACAATGCACTCTAACACCTACTCCGAAAATATGGGGGCATTGTTGGTGCTGGTGTGTTATTCACATATTACACTAAGGTAAATAAGCCTGGGTGATTGACCTTCGAAGAAACAGCTGAGTGCTACATAAGCCATCAGCAGCTTCGAGGGAAGAAGAAATTAATATGTTAAACCACTCTTCAGCCAACAGTCAACGAATAAAGTTTTAAGTTTAAAACCAAAGGTCACGAGTTTTTATTTAATCATTTTTATTTTACTTGCTTCTGTTCATCTAACTGAAGAAGTTTAAATGGTTTTTTCTTCTCTTCAGTTCATCTAACTGAAAGGGTAGCCACCGCTTGTGAATCGTCTATTCCAAGCCAACCTTTTAAATCCCGCTCAGCTCAGTTAGGGAGAGAGTGGTTAGATTGCCTGTATGAAAATTCGTGGATAGAGCGAGATGGACTCACTCTGTGGCTTCCAAGGTCTCCGGATTTGACCCCAGCGGAATTTTGTTCATGGGGATTACTTTGGTTACTCATCAGAAATAATCACATGAATCATAGAATTGACGAGGCTGCGGAAGTCCTAGAAGAATTGGGAGAAGGGACATGGTTAGTGCCTTTCAAAGACGATTTCTGGCGTGAATACAAAGCAATGGTCAGCACTTTGAAGAACTGACATAAAACAAGGCTTGATGAAAAAAGTAAAAAAAATAATGTGCAATCAATATTTGTATCAGATTGTAACATACAATAAGTACTGTTAGTTTTTTGGAGATTGTTTTCAAATTACCTTAAAATGCACAAAACCGTCATTTCATAATCGCGTCTCGTTTTCAACATCCACATCAAGTAATTTACTGCCATATTGCAACACTTGTTACAATTAAAACCACTCCGGTTAATGTGAAAACTTAAAGTGACCTTTATTAGTAATCTCTTTGACCGCCAGAATGCGCTGCTACTGCAAAAAAGGTTATGGTACCTTGAAGTCCCTTCACATTTAGGCAGGTATGCAAAATTTCAGCGCGATACTGTCTTTAGTTTCGTTTTGACAGCTGATTGTTGTTGACGTGTTTGGCATCATGTTGAGTATGGACAAGAACGATTTTCGTTCTCTCATAAAACATTATTTTTTGAGTGGCAAAACGGCGAAGGAAACAAAAGACAGGTTGGATAAATATTGTGGAGCTAATGCTCCGTCAGATTACACCGTCAAATATTGGTTTCGAGAGTTTCGTGGTGGCCGCAACTCTTGATAGACTATGCCTGCGCTCATCAATATTTGGGGACCGTATTTAGCAATTTTATTATTACTGGTATGGCTGCCAGTTTTGATCTTCCTTTGTGGCTTGCAGTGATACTGTCTTCACTTCCCCGGCTTCAATATTAAGTGCTTCTTTTACAGCCTGACAGTGTTCGTTTAGTTTAGTATACTTGTGGTTCTGATATTGGTTGCAAGATCTATTGAAATCTTGGAGAAGGGAATTAATAGCAAGCAGATCAGAGGTAAGATTCAGAGATGTTTCGACTAAAAATTCTAAGTTCAGAAGTTTTATCGAAGCATCCCCTAATCGTTGAATGTGGACGCCTGGTGTAAGAGATCGGATAGTTAAATGTAAATTTAAATTAAATTTTGGTGGTGGGGGCGAAAGCCCCCATTTATTCGGCTTAATACAAGCTATAACTTAAAATTAAACTTAAACTAAAACTTAAAACTAAGGTTGGTTAGAGTGGTGAAGGAAAACGGATTTGAGGTAGGAAGTGGTGCGGTGGAAGTCAAAGACGTTAGGGTTTGAATTAATTTTTTGTAGCATACGGGAGATTGGTTCTTTAGCGCCGTAGGTGGTGTGGTGGGTTGGGAGATAGAAGAGACGAGGGGTACGTAGATTACGAGGGTTAGTGTTGAGGAAAATAGAATTGTGAAGGGACGCGCATTCCACCTGACCTGAAAGGAGTCGATGAATGAAGAGAAAGTCCCCTGCATCTCTGCGTTCCTCAAGGGTATTTAGGTTAATAAGGTTGAGACGGTTTTGATAGGGGGGCAGAGTAAAAGGATCATCCCAGGCCAAACCTCGAAAAGCAAATCGAAGAAAACGGCGCTGGATGCTTTCGATTCTCGAGATATGAACGCGATGATATGGGGACCATACTTGACTGGCGTACTCTAGGAGGGGACGAACAAAGGTAATATAGAGGGACCTGGTCACGTATGGGTTGGTGAATTCTTTGGACCATTGTTTTACAAAACCTAGTGCAGAGTTGGCTTTAAGGATTATCCCATCCATATGCGAACGGAAGTTGAGCTCCCTATCATACAAAATGCCGAGGTCGCGAAGAGATTCAATGGAGGAGATAGGTTGGTTGTGGAGAAAATAGAGTCGGGGAGGAGATTTGTGCAGCTTATGTGAAAAGGTGATGGATTGGCATTTGGTGATATTAAGTTCCAAACAATTTTTGAGGCACCAGATCAAAAAACTATCAAGGTCTTGTTGAAGAAGGAAGGAGTCATGAGGAGAGGAAATGGTTTTGAAAAATTTGGTGTCGTCGGCGTAAAGGGAGACGGACGAGTGTTTAATGATCCTATCGAGATCATTTATGGTTAATATAAAGAGAAGGGGACCGAGATGGCTACCTTGAGGAACTCCAGAGGTGGCCAAAAATGGAGCGGAGTGGGCTGACTTAAAACGAACACTGTAAAAACGGTTTTCGAGGTAAGAGGATATCCATTTTAACAGTATGGGTTCAAAGCCGAGGGCAGACAATTTGAAGAGTATTAATCGATGAGAGATTTTATCGAAGGCTTTGATAAAATCGGTTCCAACTACATCGACTTCGTTGCCGTTCTCTAGGGCAGAGATGGCAAAGGATACGAATTCAACGAGATTTGTGGTGGTTGACCTACCCTTTAGGAAGCCATGTTGTCTAGGGAAATAAGTGATTTGCATTGGAAGCTTAGAGCTTCATACAAAATACTTTCGAGGAGTTTGGGTACATGGGAGAGTTTAGCGATTGGACGATAGTTTGTTATTTCGTTCTTTGATCCCTTTTTGTGGATCGGGGTTATAAAGGAGGTTTTCCAAACCTGAGGAAATTTTCCTTGTGAAAGGGATAGACGAAAGAGATCAGAGGGCAAGGGAAAGAGACGAAGAACATTTTTTAAGAAATATGGCAGGGAGGCCATCTGGACCGGGTGTAAATTCGTCATTGAGTTGGTGTAATTTATATTCGATATAGGGGGGGTCCAAGATGTGAGAGAGAAGGCCATTCGAGAAGTTCAGTAGGTAACGAAAATAGGATGGATCTGGTACAAAGGAGTCGTTGGTGAAGGATTGTTTAAAGAAGCTGGCAAATAGCTTGGCAATGGTGAGTGGATCGGTTGATGACTTGTTGTTGAAAGAGAGGTAAGGAGGGTAACCATCGGATTTTCTTTTGTAGTTAACAAATTGGTAAAAGGACTTAGGGTCATTTATAAGGTTGACTTGCGCATTGTTAAGGTAACGCTGGTAAAGGGAATCGTAAAGTTCGGTGAAATGAAGATAAGCACCAAGATAGTTGGAATAGTCGGACAAGGATCTGGTACGCAGGAAAACAGCCAATAACTTGTTTCTCTTGTTTCGTAAGGAACGAAGCTTGCGATTATACCAGGGAGGACTAGTAGATGATGTTTTAAGGCGGGAAAACGGAACGTAAAGGCTAAAAGAATTAAATATTTCTTTATAAAAAATGGATAAGGCATCATTTACGCTTAGGTTGTGAAAGTTAAAGGGGGATCTGCTAAGATAGTCACTGATTTTGTGAAAGTTTGCTTTATGAAAGTCGTAAGATGAGAGAGTTGTGGGAGGAGTGGACTGGATAGAAGAGTTATGAAAAAATGAAAGTAGAAGGGGGAGGGGGGGGGGGTGGTGGTAGTTGTCGATTGTAGAGAGAGATAGGGGACAAAATGAGACTGAGGAGTTAATTGAATCTGTTGTGAAAGTAAGGTCCAATTGCCTGCCCATATAGTTGGATACACCACTAACTTGGCATAGACTTGAGTCTGTTAAGCGACCTAAGAAGAGACATTCCTTAGCTGAGTTGGCATTTGAAGCGATGAAGAACGATTGATCGTCTGATGGAATCCACTGTAGCTGAGGAAGATTAAAGTCGCCGAAAACAAAGATATTGTCAGTAGACTCAGACAGGTCAATTAAATAGTCGATCGCATCGACAACAAGTTGGTAAAATTCGGTAGGTTGAGCTGGCAGGATGTAGCAACATAACACGTAAAGCGACAAAGTCGACTTTAGAGGATGAAGAGATGATAATGGGAGAAGAGTTAAGGCTGTTGTGGATCGCCAATAGAACGCCTCGACAGGGGAATCATCATGTGGGCGGGTAGGATCGTCGTCGCGAAAAACATTAAAAGTAGGGGGGAACAATTCCTGGTTCTTTATGTCGGGAATCAAATTGGTTTCAGTCAAGGCGTAAATATCAAAGGTAAGAGAATGCGATTGACGTAGGACAGCATTGGTTTTAGAGCGAAGACCTCTTACAATCTGGTAGTAAAAAGTAAGAGGGATGTTGTAGGGTGGAAGTGTGAGGTGGGATGGTTTAAGTGCTGGCAAGAGAGGCAAGTTATGGACCAAAAAATTTATCGTGGTCAGCTCGGCTTCGCTGTAGGTGTGAGACTCGTTTAGAGTGAACGTAGTGGCCGAATGCAGCAAGGTCATCTGCTACTTTCTGAGGGGACATGATAAAAATCTCACGGTACCTGACATAAAGGTTACTGAGACTGATAGGGTCGGTAGGGAGGCCTTCCTGCTGGGTGGATACCATGACGCTGGTTTTGGTCTTCCCTTCGTAACAGACCGAGTCCGATTTGTCATGTAGATAGGCGAGAAAGAGACGAATGTTTTCATATATCTTTCTCTCTCTACGCCTAGAGAGTGCATAGCGACTTTCTGTAGTTCCATTGGTTTGCTGGGTTAGTTTAACTGTGGGGAGAAAAAGAGGATCAAGAATAGGAGCAGTGGAGGAGGGAGATGGAGATTCGTGGTTGGATATGGAGTTGGGCGACGGATGAGATGTTGGGTTTAGGGTATGGGAGTTAATAAATTTAGGGTACTTAGCTCCAGTTTGTAGGTCGAAGTTATTAAATGAGTTGTTAGCTGGGATCGGTCGCGTAGAAGATTGAGAAGGGATAATATGGGTGGTTGGGGTTAAGTTGAAAGAGACGCGTTGGCTCGGGGGCTTGGGTGGAGCATTGGGAATTAGCAGATTAGAGGATTGGTGTGTAAGGGCTTTGTGTCGGATAAGTGAGGAGGGGGGACTAAAATTGGGGAACACGTTCGTTTTGAAGCTCCAGTTGGGATCGGGATTAGAGCTTCTTTTTAGTTAGTTTTAAATGCATTTTTATTTTCTAAATCATTAACTCTTACATACTAACAAAAAATGCTTAAATGCTAGCTTAAAATTACTTAACAAACTTATACTAACTTACTGGCCCCACACAGGCACTCTAAGCTACTCTAAACTCTTATATATATGTCTTTCGACTTTGTTTACATTTTACTTATTAATACTTATTTTCTATGCTTAAGGCTAAGAAAAAATTTAACAAAAAACTTAGCATATGGACATAATTTTTTATTTCTTATAAAAACTTAATATCTAACTTAAAATAAACCTTAGTCTACCTAACCTATATACACAATACACACATACACACATATAGACATTATACACAATACATACATATACTAGTATATACCTTTATATATACTAATATATACATGTATTCCTTAAATGCTAACCTAAACCTATGCAAGCTGGCCATCGCTATTTACAGAACAAATAGACTGGTCAGCTCTGCCTCATTAGTGAGGCTGGTCTGTAATTGACGGAAACGACGACATAACATCTTCTCCATCATTCAACCACCAGAAATGCTGGTGCTGCTGAACGACATCCCTCTTATCGCGATTCCCCACCGCCCTACTGAACCTGAGACGATCCACACTGCCGTGTGCGACGTCTCTGTTGTAGTTGAGTCGCCTGTCCCCAGCTTTCCGAGCGACATGGAAGATTAACGGGACCGCTGATCTATCCTGGATCAACCCTATCTGATCTAGGTAGAGGAATGCTTCCGGTGGAACGTAGCCGTCAGAGCGCACTCTCTCGTGGTAAAGGTAGTTGGGGTAGTAAGCCCCATATATCAGGTTATTCGTCGAGTTCATTGCTCTTGCAATGTGCCTTCGAGTCAGCTTAATTACGAAGTTGTCCACTCGTATTAGGTTCGCCCTGTTGTAAAGGACCTCATTACGATAAAATTTTTTGTACTCCGACTCTGGTGTTCTGTACAAGCGAAGGCAAGCCCTAAGGCAAGCCCTCTCAAACACCCGAATCTTTTCCATTAAGCTTGCTCGCACATTGAACCACACGGGACAACCAAATACCAGCATGGGCCTGATAAGGGCCATGTAGCAGATTACCTTTACCCTCGCATGGAGTTGGCTGCTATAAAACAGTCTCTTTGTAAGGGCAAAAGCTCCTTTGGCTCTGGCCAGAGCAGCATCTACATTTTTATCAAAATACAGAAACTGATCTAGCCAGATCCCAAGGTATCTGACTACATTCCGACAGGCAAGAGGCTGTCCGTGTTGTCCAATGATCGAGAACTTACGCCAATTTTTCCTGGTATCCCTAGAGGCTCCAGACAACGGCGTCCTAAAGAGAATGATTTCCGACTTCTGAAAGTTGATTTTCAACTTCCAGTCATCGCAAAATCGTCTTATCTTATCGAAGTCACGCTGCAAGAGAGTATTAATTACCTCGATTTTTGGAACTGTTCTGTACGCTATCAAATCGTCTGCGTACGCAATAGTATGGGGAAGTGAACCTATCAAGTCGCTTGTATAAATGTTGAATAGGATCGGCGAATTGATCGCGCCTTGCTGAAGACCATTTTTAATTTGAAATATTCCAACAGAAGTCACATTGCCATTTTTCACGATGAACTGTCTGTTGGTTAGCATATTATAAAGAATGTACAAGAGTGGTTTACTGATCCCCAGCCTAGTCAGCTTATAAAAAAGACCCTCTAACCATACGGTGTCGAAGGCCTTCTCCAAGTCAACAAGGCAGGCACCAGTACATTGGTTTTTGCCTTTATTCCATTGGATATCGGACACCAGTTTAGACGGGGCATGTGAGATATCATGTCCCGCCTTAAAACCGAATTGATTATCCGGAACTATATTTTTGTCCTCAACCCACCTAGACAGAGCTCTATTGATTGCTTTTTCAAACACCTTACTGATATTCGGAAGGAGGCTTATCGACCGGAGATTCGCCGGATTGGATATATCCTTTCCCTTTTTGGGGATAGGTTGCACCACCGCCGTTTTCCAATGCGCTGGATAATGTGCATTATTCATTGCATTATTAAACAGGGTAGTGTAAATGTCCACCGCTTCTAGAGGAAGATGTCGAAGCACGATGTTCGGAATACCATCGGTCCCCACTGATTTCTTAGCCCTGATTGTGTCGAAGATCTCACGGAGCTCTTCCTTCGAAATGAACGGAGGTAGGTCACCCTCTCTGGTAATGACATTATTTGCCATATTTTCGTCGCTGAACCGGGTGAAACCAGAGCCCTCGGATCGCCAGTTCTCTACTTCATTTCGAATGAAGAAGTCGTGCACCAAGACGCGACTGTCCAGGTCATAATTAGGTCCAATGGTATCAGTGGCCTTGTATATTTCCTGGAAAGTCGCCCCTATGGCTTCAACCTTCTCCTGTGGATCCTCGATCACAAAGAAGTCGTCGTCATCAGCGGCCTCACTTGGATCAATACCTGCTATTGTCAGTAACCGTTCGTTGTCTGTTGTCCGGGCTATTTTAAGACACTGAAGGTCGTTTTGATTTTTTCTCCGAAATAGTTTATTTATTTGCGGGAACATATTCGGGTTGCTGGTGTTTACAGCCCGAACCCTGTTGTTCCAATACGAACTTACAGAAATTCTGTAATTCTCTTTTATTAACGTTTGAATATTTTTAATCGACGCCTTCAGTGTCCTAATCTCCGGGTCTTGTCTGTCAGTTAACTGTCTGTACAAGTTTTTGAGTCTTGTCAGAAGTCTACTTTTCTGTCGGTGCAGTGCGTCAATAGTAGGATTGCGGAACAGGTCTTCGTTAGTCGTACGTCGATATCGCGGTATTGTAGCGTCCATAGTTTGTTTAATTGTCTCGTCCATTTGTTTTAGGTAATTGTCGATCTCCTCGTTTGACAAATTCCTATTGGACGGTGGACGATGGAGCGTGTTCGAGACAAGTGCTCTTGTCAATGTTGCGGAGAAGCGTGTCCATCGAGTCTTACTGTAGTTGTAAGAATATCTTTGGACAAACTCCTCCAATTCCGCAATTTCGTTGGGAACTGTAATTTCGGTGCTAAAACCGCAATGGTCACTGTCATACACAAATGTGCGCAGACAGTTTAGCGTTTGTAAATTCGTACCTGTCAGTCGTATACGTTCGTCGTACAGCAGTAGATCCAAATATGACCCGCCTCTGGGAAACGACGGGTTATCCGTCGCTTTAAGACCGAGTCTGTACATGACATCGTGCTGACCCCACCAATCAAGTAGTAGGTTCCCTCTAGTATTCGGCAAATTATTTCCCCAATCTCTGTGTCTAGCGTTGAAGTCCCCGCCGATTATAAAATAATTCTCCCCCGATTCCAGTCTCAGGAGTCGAAAAAGCGTGTCGAGCTCTGTAATGAATAAAGTGGATTGTGAAGCCTCAGGCGCATAGACAGAGGCCAAGTACAGACGCTTTCCACTGCGGAGCGGGATGTAAATGACGACTGCCTCCAACACCCGGAACCTACGCAATGCTCCCTTGTACACTCTGTGAAATTTTATACCTTGTTTAATGAAGATCGCGACACCGCCTCCACGTTCGGATCCGGGCCTGTTTCTCCTTCTAACAATATAATTATTGTACTCCAGTTTGTGCTTATCGGTTAGCTTGGTTTCGCTAGCGAAAAGCACATCAGGAGATTGGTCTTGTAGCAATTTAAACATCGCGGCTCTTCGTTCGATCCTAATCAGTGAATTAACATTCACCGCAAGGACCTTCAAAGTTTGCTCCACCATGTGCGTACCCATTACGACATGTGTTGCGTTAGGCCCGGCAGCAGCGCGTAGATCTGGTCCACCCGCTTGGCCTGTTCTTGCACCTGCTTTTGCAGCTGAGCCATCTGCCCTTGAATTGCGAGCAAGATGGCCAGCATGTTAGGTGCAGCTTCCGTTGTTCTCGGCATTGGCGCCGGAGAAACAACAGTCGCTTGCTGTACCGTAGCCCCCCTACCTGACGCCATTTGGGCGTAGGAAATTTGGGGCGTGACGGCTGGTGTTTGAAACCTCACAGGTGAACGTTTGACCTCCACCTTCTGCTGCCGAGCCAGTTTTGCTTTTTTAATGTCAGCGAACTTAGGACAACCCCGATAGTTTGCGGTGTGTCCCACGTTCCCACATAACACGCACGAGAGCTGCGCCCTATCGGATACTCCGTCCCTACCCAGAGAACACTCCTCGGAACTGTGGTTCTTTGCGCACTTCACGCATCGAGGCTGCATTTGGCAGTTCGACGCGGCGTGCCCGAACCTCTGGCAGCGAACGCATTGTATAACACCTTCGCTCCTTTTTAATTTTTCCCAATGAACCACCTGGTAGTCTAGGACATTGATACTCCTTAGACTATCCAGACGGCTTTCGGGACTGAGCTGCACCAGGAAGAACGGCAGACTCCGTTTCTCCCGCCTGGCTCTAGCTGTAGTAAATGGCTTTACCCCCACAAACTTGAGTCCTTCGCACTCCTTCTCTTTGAGCAGTGCCAGGATCTCCTCAGGATCAGAAGACGGTTCCAACCCCTTCAGCAGCATCGATTGCCGCTTTTCACACTTCGGTGTGAAAGAGAAGTGCTCCGTCGTCGTTTCCTTTAGGAGCTCTTTGACTTTCGCGTAGCCCTCCACTGTATTACAGTGGATGGCATGACGATCGTTCCCCAATCTCTTTATGTTAAAATTATTACCAATGACCAACTTACAAAGGTCCTTGGTAGCATTTACCTCTAGTTTATAGGTGTTGATAGGAGGCACCTTCTCCTTCTTCTTCTGCTGATGCTGCTGCTGTTGTTGTTGTTGTTGCTGCTGCTGTTGTTGTTGTTGTTGCCGCTGCTGCTGCTGTTTTTGCTGTTGCCGTTTTTGTGACTGCTCTTGTTGTTGTTGCTGGTATTTATTAACCTTTTGTTGTTGTAGCACTTGTGCTATTTTATTTGTTTGGTGTTGTTGTTGTGCCTGCTTTTGAGCATGCTGATGTTGTTGGGATTGCTCCTGCTCTTCCCTCTTTCTTCTGACCATTTGCTTTTCTTTTATGGCCAGCACTCTTTGTTGTAGCATTTTGATGCTACTACTAATCGCCTCCATCTCTTCCTCTTCATCATCGGATTCACTTGCTGCCAATGAAGCGAAGTTGTTCCCTTCCCTCACCCCGCCAAGCAGCTTTACAGTGGCCGTTGGTAGGGTGGGACGTTTTTCTAAGTTAGAAGGTGGACTAAGCTTCCTCCTTCTCTTTGTTTTTGGTGTTTGGCTCGAACTACTCGAAGCCTCACCTGATAATTCAGCAGATCCCGCTGTTAATATAGCGGACCGCTCTCCACAATCCATCACGTGATGGACAACACTTAATACCACTTGTTTTTAAATTTATTTTAAATGAAAATAACAAAAAAAAAAAAAAAAAAAAATGTGTAGAGTCCCACTGGGATTCGAACCCACGACCTATGATATGCCGGCCGAGCACACTGCCACTCTGCTAATTGGGGCTTATAGCAATTTCCTCAAATGTCTCTTTCTTATTGTTATCACTGTTATCCAAGCCGAAACACGTGTATTCTCCACGGAGATATGTCAACGACTGGGGATTAGAGCTTATTTTTTTGTTAGCGTGTTTTTTAGTTGGAAGGGGGTTTGGGAGCGGTCTTTTTTTAAGCTTATCGTTACGTTTATTTTTAAAATTCTGGTTGTCATCGACACGTGGATTTTCTCGTTCCTCAGAGCATTTGGTGATACTTATCTTCCCAGGTTTAGTGGCCTTACCAGGGGAAGTGGGAAACAATCATGAATATTTGGTTGAGATGCTGATTTTGAAGCTGCAGGAACTATTGGAGTCAGCAGGGGAAATCATCTCGCACTCACTAATAATGATGGCATAATTTCGGTGAAAGAAATTCCGCACCCAACTAACATCAGCGTGTTGATGAGCCCCTTCAACGTAGAATGCTGTATGGTTTCCCTCTTTCAACTTTTCGAGTCGGCTTTTCCATTCGGAGGGGGTCCATGAAGTTCCGAATTGTTTAAGCAGTTTGCGTGGGGCGGGGGTGGGCGGGATAGGCAGCGCGCTTTCCGTTTCCGTTGTTAGGGCGGCGGGAGGAGTACTTGAAAATGACTCCTTGTCTACTAATTCATTATGAATTGAGACATTGTACGGGGAACTAGCTTGGAATTGAATTTGATCGGGGATTCCATCGATTTTGTGGGAAGCCAATCTCACTTCTTTACCGATTTCGGCAACGGTCAACCGAGTTGCTATGAGTTCCTCGCTAACATCTATTATTTTTAGGGTTAGGTCATCGATCGTGGAGTCTGATGGATGTGGGGTGGGATGTATTGTTTTGGAGGAGGATTGAAAAAGAAAGTCGAAATCAGTACGGAGAAGATTGATAAAGTCGTACGTTGGATTTAAGGAGGTTGGCAAAATTTGTTTTGAGGAATGCTTTTAATCCATCCAAGTGATATTTGATCACTTCGCTCTCGTTGTCCTGATGAGGTTGATTTTTGGACAGATTGTGGATTGCTGTCAATTGCTTTTCAATCATTCTTCCTGTGGACTTGTACGCTTCCACATTACTGTCAATGCAGTTTACTGAGTCTTCAATCTTCTCTATTCTGTCGAGAATAGTTCTGCTAATATGATTGTTCTCGGTTAGCTTCGCATTGATAGACTCGTTATTGCATTTAATTGCCAGCATAACGTGAGCCAGGGTGATCTCTTTGCACTCGTCGCAGTAAAAATTGAAGAGACTGCAATACTCCTTGAGGTAGGTAATGGATCTCCGGGTAAGTCCGATGCATATGGCATGGAATGATTTTCCACAGAGACCATTGCAGGCTACCCATTCCGCGTTGGGGTCAACAATTGAGCACAAAACACTAGCACAGCACTTTTCCTTACTTATTGACACAATTAATTTTTGTTAGGGTTATTTTTTTATTTTTTTTTTTTTTTGGGGTACAAAACTGACAGGTGAAACTAGGTCGACGAACAACGACGGGAAATATACTGAAATATACTGATTCGGCAGTTTACGGGGCTTTGAAGGAAAGCGGAAAAGTAACTAAATTCGGTATACAAGAGAAAACACGTCCGCACAGGTTGACAGTCAAACTGAACTGTAATGCGCTGGATGACGGATAAGTGAGAGAGAGCTAACAATGACTTGAGTTAGCAGCGTGGTAGTGCGACTTAGTTTTCGATTAGTTCTGCGTAAAGTCGGCTTATCTTGTACATCACCTGGGAAAAGTGGGACCAAGCGCGATCTGTAGATGATGGAGGTACTCTTGGTGGAACCTTTCCAAAAATTGCAGTTGAAGTTGCTGAACTTGTAACCAGCGTTTTGTAATTGGCATAACAGTTGGTAGATCAGCGTCGATTACAGAGCTGTTGAAGCTGCGTTGAGTGATGAAATGAAATAGTGTAAGTGCCGGTGAGTCTTCTGGTTCCGGCTAGTTTGGATATAAGGGTCTGCTGTTTAGCAAACCCTCAATTCGGCACAATAGGTGCTAAATTCCTCATAGGTTAGATTTGTGCTACCGGACATTTTCTTCGCAAAATGTTCCATCGATTTTACGGCGGCTTTCCATAATCCACCGACGTTAGGGTTGTAGGGGGGGCTAAGCTTCCAAACTATTTCTTGGATCGCCATCCGCTCCTGACTGGTTTTGGTCACCTTGCTCCATTCTTCGTTGATCTTCCTTTTGGCTACAATGAAGTTTGTTCCGTTGTCGGAGAGTACCAGCACGGTCTATTTGCACAACGTGAGAAAGCAGCTAGGAACATAACTGTGCTCAAGTCCGAACAAATTTCTAAATGAACAGCCTTGGTTACTAAACAAAGAAAGACTGCTACCCACACATTGATTATTTTTTCAAATTTGATTGCACTTGCTTTAATATGAAATGGACTGCACAGATCGACCCCGATTTTATTGAATGCGGGTGCTGGAGTGATGCGTTTCCGTGGCAGATCTCCCATGATTGGCTGGATAGTTTTGGCCTTCCATCGGATACATACTGGACAGCTTCGAATACATTTCCTTACTCGGGATCTCAAAGCGGGGATCCAGAATTCTTCTCTTATCAGATGCGCTGTCAGGTAGTTTGATCGTGGTGTGTCTGACGTACGATCAAGTCAACTGAGTGGCATTTATCTAATATTATTGGATGCCTTTGCCTTTCTGGTAGGTTGGCAAGGGAAATCCTTCTCCCTATGCGAAGGATGTCGTCTTGACCAAAAAATGGTTTTATGGAGTTTAGCCAACTTTTTCTCGGAAAAATTCTCGATTTTTTAAAGTGAGCTACTTCGGTCTAAAAGGTTTGATGCTACTGATACCTGATGATGTTAGCTTTAGCGGTGGATATTTCTTCAGCGGTGAGTGGGCTAGTTCGAAGTGTGTCCTTTATACTAGCCCAACGAAGGCAATAAGCCATTACTCGTAGTAAATGTTTGAAGCAAGAAAACCTTTCCATGAAATTTTCCTTTATTTGATGTCATTGAGTTGTGAAATTCTTCCCAATATCTTGCTGAATTTCTGTTGTATTTTCTCGCTTACAACATCATCCCAGTCGTATTTCAGCATCCACAACTCCTGGATTCCTATACGGAGAAACATAATGGCTGGAAGGATCCAACCCATCAGATCGAAAAATGATGCTGCTACAGCTAACAAACCTCTTTTGGTTAACTCGATTTTGTCTTGGTTGGAGGTTTGAAAAAAGTACACGTCGTCTGCTGCACTGTAGTTAATTCCTGCGCTCTAGGTAAGGATGGGACGTCAGAAAAGAGCCAGCTCTCTTGCGCGCTATGTAGGAACACGGGACACACCGCAAATTATCGGGGTTGTCCCAAATTCCAATACATCAAAAGAGTAAATCTGGCTCGGCAGCAGAAGGTGGAAGTTAAACGCCCACCCTTTCATACACAAATACCAGCCGTTACTTCCCAGGTTACCTACGCCCAAATGGCGGCAGGTAGTGGAAATACAGTACAGCAAGCGAAGGTTGCTTCTCAGGCCCCTGCGCCTAGAGCACTGGAACCAGTATATGACATGCTAGCTATCTTGCTCTCTATTCAAGGGCAGATGGCTCAGCTCCAACGTCATTTAACCGAACAGACCGAGCGGGTGGATCAAATCTACGCGCTGCTGCCGGGCCTAACGCACCTTTTGTCGTAATGGGTACGTGTATGGCGGAGCAAAACCTGAAGGTCCTTGCAGTGAATGTGAATTCACTGATTAGGTTCGAACGACGAGGCGCACTATTTAAGTTGCTCAAAGACCAAGCCCCTGATGTGCTCATGGTTAGCCAAACTAAGCTTACTAAAATGAGGCATAGAAGATATGAAATATTACGAAGAAACCGACCCAATTGCATTCAATGAGGAGGCGTTGCGATCTTTGTGAGAAAGGGACTGCATTTCAAAAGAGTATACAGTCGTGTAGTACGTAGGTTTCAGGTGCTGGAAGCATGTGTCATGTATATCCCTCTCCGTAGTGGAGAGCGGTTATACATGGTGTCTGTCTATGCACCTAAGGCTACTCAATCCACCTTATTCATCTCAGAGTTCGAGACACTTTTTCGATTCCTGAGGCTGGAATTGGGAGACAACTATTTTATTATTGGCGGAGATTTCAACGCCAAACATAGTGATTGGGGAATATACCAAATACTAGAGGGAACCTACTATTCAATTGGTGGGGTCAGCACAGTGTAATGTATCGACTAGGCCTCAAAGCGACGGATAATCCGTCGTTTCCCAAATACACGGGTCCTATTTGGATCTCCTGCTGTTCGACTCACGAATACAACTGACGTGCACTAACCAATAAACTACAAATTGTCTACGAACTTTCGTATATGGCAGTGACCATTGCGGTCTCAGCACCGAAATAACTATTCCCAACGAAACAGCGGAATTGGAAGAGTTTGTTTAAAGGCATTCCTACAACTATAGTAAGGTGCGTTGAACACACTTCTCAAGAACACTGACTAGAGCACTCTCCTCGAATTCGCTCTACCCACCGTCCAACAGAAATCTGCCAAACGTGGAGATTGAAAGGTATCTATCACTAATGGACGAGAAATTAAACGAAATATGGACAAAACGATGCCTCGGTATCAACACACAGGCAACGAAGATATATTCCGCAATGCAACCATTGACGCACTGCACCGACATAAAAGCTGTCAAGACTAAAAACCTTGTACAGACAGTTTACTGACAGACATAACCCTGAGATCATGACATTGAAGTCGTCGATTAAAAACCTCCAGATATTAATAAAAGAAAATTATAGAAATTCTGTAAATTTGTATTGGAACAATAAAATTCGGGCTGTAAACACCAGCAACCCGAATATGTTCCCGCAAATAAATAAGATATTTCGGAGAAATAATCAAAACGACCTTCCATGTCTCAAAATCGCCCGAACGACGAACAGCGAACAAATACTTGTAGCAGCAGGTATCGATCCAAATGAGGCAGTTGATGATGACAACTTCTTTGTGATCGAGGATCCGCAGGAGGAAGTAGAGGCTATAGGAGCGACTTTCCAGGAAGTGTACAAGGCGAATGACATCATTAGCCCGAACCACGACCTGGAGAGTCGAGCCCTTGTGCACAATTTCTGCCTTCGAAATGAAATTGTGAATTGGCGATTCGAGAACTCGGGTTTCACAAAGTTCAGTGACGAGAATATGGCAAATAATGTCATCGCCAACGATAGGGTACCCCCGTTCATTTCGAAGGAACAGCTCCAAACGATCTTCGAATCCCTTAGAAGTAAGAAATCAGTGGGAACCGATGAAATACCGAACATTGTGCTTCGACATCTTCCACTAGAAGCGGTGAACATTTATACCACCCTGTTTAATAATGCAATGAATAATGCACATTATCCAGCGCATTGGAAAACTGCGGTGGTACATCCCATTCCCAAAAGGAATAAAGATACTTCCAATCCGGCGAATCACCGCTCAATCAGTCTTCTTCCAAACATCAGCTGAAGGCAAGAACCAGTGCACTGGTGACTGCCTGATTGACTTGGAAAAAGCCTTCGATACCGTATGGTTAGAGGGACTCTTTTTCAAGCTGGACAGGTTGGGCATTAGTAAACCACTTCTGTATATTCTTTTTGATATGCTCTCCAGTAGACAGTTAATCGTAAAGAATGGCGTTGTGACTTCCGCTGGAACATTTAACATTAAAAACGGTCTGCAACAAGGTGCTGTAAATTCGCCGATCCTATTCAACATTTACACAAGTGATCTGATAGGTTCACATCACCATGCCATAGCGTACGCAGACGACTTAATCGCGTACAGAACAGGTCCAAAGATTGAGGTCATTAATATACTTTTGCAACGTGAGTTTGAAAAAATTAAGCGATATTGCGACCACTGGAAGAGAATCAACTTTCAGAAGTCGTAAATCATTCTGTTTAGGACGCCTTTCTCTGGGGCCTCTAGGGATACCAGAAAGAATTGGCGAAAGTTCTCTATCGTCGGACAACTTGGACAGCCACTTTCTTGTCGAAATGTAGTCAGATACCTTGGGATCTGGTTAGATCATTTTATTTTAACAAACATATAGATGTTGCTCTGGCCAGAGCCAAAGGTGCTTTTGCCCTTACAAGGAGACTGTTTTGTAACAGTCAACTCGATGCGAGGGTGAAGGTGATCTGCTACATGGCCCTTATCCGGCCTATGCTTGTATTTGGTTGTCCCGTGTGGTTCAACGTGAGAACAAACTTATTGGAAAAGATTCGGGTGTTTGAGAGGGCTTGTCTTAGGGCTTGTCTTCGCTTATACAGAACACCAGAGTGCGAGTACATAAAATTCTATCCTAATGAGGTCTTGTACAATAGGGCGAACCTAATAAGAGTGGACAATTTTGTTATTAAGTTGCCTCGAAGGCACATTGCAAGAGCAATGACCTCGTGGGACAAACTGATCTCCGGGGCTTACTACCCTAATTATATGTATCACGAGAGAGTTCGCTTTAATGGCTTTATTCCTCCAGAAGCGTTCCACTACCTAGATAGTAAAGGTCTGATCCAGGACAGATTTGCGGTGCCGCTAATCTTCCACGTCGCTCGAACAGCTGCGGACAGGCGACTCAACTACGACAGAGACGTCGCACACGGCAGTGCGGAGCGTTTTCGGTTCAGTAGGGCGGTAGGGAGTCGCGACATGAGGGATGTTGCTCAACAGCACCAACAATTTTGGTGGCTTTTTGAAGGAGAGGATGCGTCGTCGTCGAATTACTCTAGTACTTGCTAGCTTCATGTGAAGCAAAGTTGGTCGTCTAATTTTTTCTTTTAGCCATGGCCGGCTTACATAGTTTTAAGTAGGAGTAAGTCAGATTTAATAAAAAAATAAAAATAAAAAAAAAATAAGAAATTAATAAAAATAAAAAAAATTAAAAAAAAATACATATATATGCATGCATATATCTATATATTAGGTATATATATATATATTAGGTATATATATATATATTAGGTATATATATATATATTAGGTATATATATATATTAGGTATGTATATATATATACCTAATATATATATATATATATATATATATATATATATATATATATATATACTAGGTATATATATATATATATATACTAGGTATATATATATATATTAGGTATATATATATATATATATATATATATATATATATATATATATATATATTATATATATAATATATTATATATATATATATATATATATATATATATATATATATATATATATATATATTAGGTATATATATATATATATATATATATACCTAATATATATATATATATATTAGGTATATATATATCATATATGTATATATAATGTATTAAATGTAAGTAGATTAAGTAGATTGGGATTTATTTCTACGTAGTCTTTTAGTTTTAAGTTTTATAATAAAATTAAAATTAAAAAAGTCCAAATTTTTTCTTAGCTTAAGTTGTATTGTCGTAACTATAAGAATAAGAACTGTCCTAAACGTCGAAAGACATAATTTTTAAGCATTATGTTTAACATAGGGTGCCCGCATGGGGCTAGTAAGTTAGTATAAGATTATTTGTAAGTTATTTAAGCTAATTTTTAAGCATTTTTTTGTGTAGCATGTAAGACTAAATTAAGTACATAAATAAAAATGCATAAAAACTGAACTGAAACTGACACGCACTGATTTAGTTTCTCACGCATTAACTTGATTTTCGTTAGTTTCACACGCGCTGTTTATTATTAATTTTTACACGGACTAACTTGGTTTTCGTCAACTTTACACGCACTAACTTGGCTTTCGTTAGATTCACTCGTTAACTTGATTACCGTTAATTGCATACGCGTTGCGTTGAGCAGTGTTACGAAAGCAGTTCCTGCTCGGGCTCCAGTTAAGGAAATTTACACTGAAGAGATATATTTTCTCAGGCAGATTGTTTGTGCTTTATTCACATCAAACTTAAGACTAAATTCGTTACATTACTTCACATGCATTTATTGCTAAATTATGTTTACGTCATCGGAGCTTATTCAAGCATTCGCAAATACGAATTGAATGCAAATATGAATTCAGGTGTTTATCGCAATGATTTCCAAGAACTTTGTCTGGACGAAAATTGGGTCTTGTGAAAGACTGGCTGTTGCATTTCGGCAAGTTGATCTATTTCGTGTTAACTTATATATCCACGAAGTTTACTTGCGAAAAGACTGAATGCAAATGGCTTTTTATATGAAATTCACTAATTATCTATATGTGTAAAAATCTGCACAGAGTGTGGGTAACCTAATTATAGCAATTACAACCGTCATAAACATTTTTATTATGAGGACATATGTACGTTTTTTTTCGCCAAATTAGGGTAGTAATAAAGTCAGAGAATTTCGGAAGTTATTAATTAGTGGTTCTTTGGTGGTGCTTTGGCATTATAAGTTTTTCGGAAAATTGGATAGAGAG
This sequence comes from Volucella zonaria, assembly GCA_963966105.1. Taxonomy (NCBI): domain Eukaryota; kingdom Metazoa; phylum Arthropoda; class Insecta; order Diptera; family Syrphidae; genus Volucella; species Volucella zonaria. The sequence continues at coordinate 94,123,111 of OZ014530.1, read as the reverse complement.
AGAGAAAAAGATGTTTGGGCTAAGGGGTTATTACGCTCCATGGGTGGCATCCAACATTTAATGGGGAGACTAAATTATTAGTGTAAATTGACATGATGTTATATTTAGGCAACTCACGAGATTTTAGTTGCCTGAGAAAAAGTCCGCCGTCCGCCAATACACTGCCACCTGAGCTACGGCCACCTACATATAAACGGAGACGTCGTCTGCGAAAGCTATCCCATTTGATAAGCAGCTCATTAAGCAATAAGGACTTATACTTTATAAAGGAGAGTTGATGATTGAGTTAAACAACCTTGTTAAAAGCTCCCTCCCACAATTGAATTGTATACTCCTTAATAAACAGTGATTTCTCTATGTTCGTATGAGGATGTGTATGCTGTGTATGCTGCTGGAAACACCAATTCACTTAGGCCTATTGGCCCATGGTGATGCCACGTGGATCCATGATCCTCCTACTAATGGAACCAGTTTGAGCTTATGATGAAGCGTACGTATATGTTTTTTAGATCGTTTAGGTCGTTGTAAAAGAAAGCTCCTAAGTGAAGTTTTCTTCTCTGGGAGAGAGTTGCACATGTTCAGAGTAGGTGGAGGATTGCCTCCTCCTCTTCCTCATCCATGCAGCTTCTGCACAAATCGTTTGTAAAGGCGCCAAGCCTTCTTTCGTGCTTGCCTATGAAACAGTGTCCAGTGATCACACCTATGGTGGCGCTGAGATGTTTCTTATTTAGACGATTCAGACACTTAGAGTGATTCAGATCCAGTTTTGGCCAGATCTGTTTGGTCGCTAGACATGTTGCTCCAACAGTTAGTTGGCACGTAGCGATTGGTATACCTATGCTACCCTTTTTCGGTAGAATAGGTAGATTTTGGCGAGTTCATCAGCTCTACAGTTCCCTGGAATGTCTCTATGGCCCGGCACCCAACAAAGGTGAAGGTTGAACTGCTCTGCCATCTCAATAAGAGATGATCGGCATTCAAGAGCGATTTCAGAATTTAATTAGACTGAGTCCAGGGGCGTGATAGCGGCCTGACGCTACAGTGATTTGGAAGACAGAAGATTTAGCTTATCTGAGAAAACACCGCCACCAACTCGGCTATCGGTTTTAGATCCATCTGTGTAGAGATGAATTGACTTGTCCTCCATGAAAACATCTTCCTCTTAGAAGGATCTAGAAGGGAAGCTTACATGGAAATTTTTCTCAAACCAAAGTTCAGGTATGGTGCAATCGATGCTCTCTGTGAGGATTCCTAATGTATTATGAATGCTGGCGTGGGCAAATGAATTATTTGTCCACTGCTGAAAATATCTAGGGGTGTCAAATGAAACAGAATGTCTAATGCCGCAGAGGGGGTAGACCGCAATGCTCCGCTTATGCATATACATGCTGTTCTCTGGACTCTACTTAGCTTACTGCAGTTAACCGCATTTTCTAAGGCCGTCCACCAGACTATCTCCCCGTAAGTAAGTATCGGTCTTATAACCGATATGTATAGCCAGTGGGTTATGCGAGGTTGAAAGCCCCATTTATTCCCAATGGATTTTTTGCAAGAGAATAAAGCTATTGTAGCTTTATTGACTCTTTTTTGAAAGTTAGGTTTCCAGTTTAGTTTCCTGTCAAAAATGAGAGGCAGATATTTTGCTGTATCGGAAAATACTGAACTGGTACCGTTTATTGAGGGAGGGTCTATAATTGGAATTTTGTATTTCCTGGAAAAGAGGACAAGATCAGCTTTATGGGCGTTTATTCCCAATCCACAGCGATCTGCCCAATGGGTTAATCTTTTGAGATTTACTTGCAGGAGATCTTTGAGTTCTTTAATGGTATTAAGATGCTTACCTGAGACGGCTGTAGCAACGCCATCCGCATAGGCAATCATCCTGCTACTACCCGCTTCCAGGTATATCATTAACTACTGCCGACACATCTTTTAGCAGAAGTCTCACTCAGTTCGGAGTTGATTATTCTGCTTTTTAGCATAAGACTGATCGATTCCCCAAGTGAGCTGTCTACCTGCAGAGTTGACAGCACAGTCGTGAATGCGGATGTGTTGACGTTTTTAAAGGCACCCACTATGTCCAGGAAAGCAACAATTGTGTACTCTTTATATCGTAGGGATCGTTCGATGTGGCTAGTCAGTGAATGCAGAGCCGTTTCCACCGACTTCCCGTTACAGTAGGCATATTGAGCCATTGACAGAAGTCTTGGATCAATTTTAGCTCGTATATGGATATCAATCAGTCGTTCTAGAGTTTTCAGAAGGAAAGATGATAAACTTATAGATCTGAGGTCCTTTGGCACAACATGAGAACATTCTGCGGTTGTGGGAATGAAAACTACATTGACTTCTTTCCATGACAGTGGAATGTGTTTTACACAGCTCCTCATAATATTTTCTAGCGCAGGCAGAATAATATCTGAGGCCCTCTGTATCTCGGCAGGTATTATTTTGGTCCCGGTTGCAATAGGCCTGTTTGGGTTGCTACTGTCCGCGACTTGGGGGGCCCCCGCCCAATTATCAAGGCTTCGCCCATCAATGACGTTGTCTAATAATAAAGCGGGGGTAGATTATTCTATAACTGGTCTTATCGAAAACATCCAGATTTTTTAGCATGAGTGGATGATACGATTTGACCAGTTACAAGTTGCCGGTCATAGGTCTTGTTGGTAGGCTTGACCACCGGTAGTCCATACCAGGACTTAAATCACGGTACCATGGGAGTCAGGAGCCCCCCGGATTTCGGTCTGGGCCTGACTTGTTAGAGGTAGGCCCCCTTGTGGGAGCGTCATGGTGGCTGTGGTTTAAACCCAAATCGCGGGTACGGGTGTCCTTTTTGGTTTAGCCCATTGTAGAGTTGCAAATGAAGTACTGGGTGCTGCGACCCTAAGAGCAGCAAGAGGTTTTAGGTCGGCCTCGACTCATACCAAGGGTGGAACTTGTGCCTCCAACACAAGTTCTGCTTTGGTATAATATATAAGCGGGTATAAGTATATATATTAAGCGAGTTATTAGCGATGGCAAGGCGTATCCTTGCTCCCAATGGGTGTATGGGCATCTCGTAGACATTAAGCCTTACGTTAAAAATCCAGGTACGTTCTGTCCGCGACTTGGGAGCTACCTGGAAAGTAGGTGTCCAATAGCAGGTTGAGTGATTCATCACTTGAAGTTGTCCAGGAGCCAATGGTTTTTTTCAAACAGCTAAGCATCATAGAATTTGTAGACGATTTTTCTTAGCCGTGGTGCCTCAGAGGTTTCCATGATTTCGTCACAGAAATACCTCCAGGATTGTCGCTTTGCCCTCCTCAGTTCTTTTTTGTATAATTTGAGGGATTCTTTATATGAGTCCCAGTCAGTCACTCTTCTTGTGCTTTTTGCTGCGTTGAAAAGTTTCTGCATGTGTTTCTGAGCAGTCCCAGTTCTGATGTCCATCAATGTTTCTTTTTCTTGCCTCTAGGTTAAATAAGAGGGCTGGAAACAGCCAGATTGAGATTGAGCCAGAGTGAATTCTCTGACTTTCATGTCAAGCTCGTTGGTGTCACGCGGGGGACTTGACAGTTCAAGGGATAGAGTTCCTGACAGTCTTCCCCTGTATTTTGGCCAATCAGTTTTCCGGTAGTTCCGGAATGCTGGTTGGCTGGGGGAAGCATCACTCAGGCTGAATTGGATGTACTGTGGACAGAAAAAGAGTGGTCAGACGATACCATCCACTTAGTTGGCATTTGAGTGATGCTGTCGGAGACAAGAGTGATATCTAGCACTTCTTGTTGGTTTCTAGTTAAAAAAGTGGGCTCAATGCCAATGTTGCAAATAAAGAGGTTAGTACTTATAATATAGTCAAAAAGTGACTCATCTTTGTTATTGATGTCGGTGCTGCCCCATACCGTGTGTTGCGCGTTAGCGTCGCATCCGATGATGAGATCAGTTTTTTGCCTTCCAGCCTCCAGTACCACCATTTCTAGGTCATCACCAGGGAAAGGGTCCACAAGATCGTGGCCAAGGTATGCCGATGCCAGCCAGTAGGAGTCTTTAGCAGTCTCTAGTCTGGCAACGGTTAAGTCGGGGTCACTGAGATTAGGAATTAAAAATGCATTAAGGCTACGTTTCACTAATATACAAGTTCTGATATTAAGTTTGTCTCTTGTAAAGAGCGGAGCGTATACTGGTATCCTAAGTCCACGAACCACGCCTTCCGAACTCGAATCCGAGCCGAATCATGCCTTTTGTTTGCGCTAGTAGATTAAGGGACTCCTTATTAATCACGATCAATGCGCATCTATAACGGCCCCTTAGATCCTCCCAGTCTCGCGAGCTTCCAGTCATGAGTCGGGTGACTGAAGCCTGATGATTCCCAGAATGCTGTCTGGGGAGGAGGGTTCGACTGGGATCCAGGTTCGAGGTCTGCTATGGATGTCCTCCTTAGATGTACTCCAAGTTTTGCACCTGGCCAAATCTCTCCTAAACCACCTATGGCCTTAGTGAAGATATGGAGAAATCCCTGATTGGCACATGCGATGAGCTTGACGTGGCCTTGTGCCTCGGTGTTTCCCCGCATGATGGCCAAGAAGTTGCTCGAAAGCTTCAGCTTGACCAGCTTCCACCGTTCGGGTGTTATAGAACCATCGGTATCGTTTCTATAGATTACCGCGATTATTGTTGCGATCTTTAGGACTTCGCTGAAAGACCTCAGAGATGTTGTGTTGGATGACCCAGGAGTTTTGGTGCTGTGGGTTTTAGCCCTCTTGGGAACCGGCACAGTTTCCTCCAACGATCTTTGGCGGTTGGAGGAATCTCTAAGTGTTTTGGGAGCAGTGGAAGCAGTGGGTAATCCGTCTTTTAGGATGTTTTTAGCCCACTCAATCTTGCTCTTTATGTCCGCACTTCCCTCAACCTTCGGAATGGATCCGAAGGTTTTAATGATGTTTGAAGCATTTCGGCGTTTTTGGTAGAGAGCTTTAGATGTAGCTTGCGGATGCAGCTGAGCTCCAGATTCATCCTTCGGGAGAGATGTTTTGGTAGCAATGAAAAGTCCGTGACCTGCCACATACTTGCTGCTGCTAGGGGTGGAGGAAGTGATAGGACCATGGCTTGCTACAGTCTTAACACTCCCTGAAGATTTATTTTTAGTCTTGTTTCATTTGCCTTTAAAGGATGGTGCACCATGGCCTGTCATAGTTTTACCACCTCCCGACTATGTAGCAGCGTTGCCGGTAGTCGGTGCAGTCACCGTTCTACCGCCCAGTATTAAAGGAGTACCGGCCTCGGGTTTTGTTCTGTTTAAGTTTTCCACGATGTGGTCCCACGAGTAGCGCAGAAAGGGTGGTCCATCTGTGCAGAGATCCGCCATATACAGGTAAGGCTAGCTAATCCGGAGGTCGCCAGGTATCCGGATACTCCGTTCGCGACTGAGCTATTTTTGGAGATGCTGGGCCCTCATCCAGGTCGATCTTCGGCACGGGTCGTATGAGACCTTGATCCAGCCCAGTGGGAAAAGGAGTAGTTGGGCGGGAAAGAGGTGTGAGCACCCTTTGATTTCCACACTCGTCCGGAGAATTTCTCGAGAGTCGTTGACCCTACTCAGCCTCTACAACTCGACAAGTTCGATTCTCCCGGAAGGGGATGTTAGTAAGTTAACCTTTTTACCTTTTTACCTATTTATCTTCTGTGATTGAGACTGCATTTAATGTGAAAGTCGGGGATTTTCCCGAAGGATTTTAACAGGAATGATGAAAGATGACTCACTTAAGGGTATGAGATTTTCCGAATTGCCTACCTTAGGAATAAAAACAACGGTTATCTAAACTCAGGCACTGGGTATTGCAGAAACAGGTTTAACAGGCTTTCGGAATGCACACAAATTATATCCGGGTTGATCTGTAAGTGTGTGAATTTTCTCAAAGTGGGTTTGATGTGCGTTTCCGAGGTGCAGTCAGGAAAGTGATTGTTCATAGCTGGGTCCAAGACTTGCCTCGGATTCTAATCAAAAAGAAGGAGAACCGTTCGATCATTTCTTAAAAGTATTTTCTACGCTGGAGGATAATTATAATCAGTATATGTGGCCGTAACACAAAAACACAATTGCTCAAAAGTGACTTGACACTTAAAAATGCAATGGAAATGTGTCGAATTGCTGAAATGATAGGCGTGCAATATAGAGTCATGTAGGGCGAAATAGAAGATGTAGATAAACCAACACCATCGATTCATGCAATAACAATGAACGCGGAAAGTGAGCCAAGAGATTGTCGAAAATCTAATAAACATTCCTTTAGTTCTGATTCTAAATTCTGTAAAGAGAGTGCAGAGCAACATGAGAATACAGAAAGCAAGGCTAGAGTTTATAAAAATAAATGTACATATATATTGCAAATTTTTTGCATGGTAAGGGACAGTGCCCAGCTTTTGAAAAAAGATGTGCCACGTGCGGTAGGTTCAACCATTTTGAGGCTGTGTGTCAAAAGGGGAAGCAGGTGAGTGATGTTGCTGTTTAACATGAAAATACGAATAACTATGATGATGACGTCAGATTATTTACTGACTCGGTAAATACCAACGATAATGCAATAAATAATAATAACGATAATTTAATTTGCTGGACTGAGAGATTTGTTGTAGAGAACGTAGAAGTTGAATTTAAGTTGTCTAATCTGAAGCCGCCACCTAAATTGCTGTTAGATTGGGGGCATATGGTGGATTTCGGCTTTCGGTGATGGATTCAGCAATATGTAAGGTAAGACAAAGGGGCAAAAACTACGAGTTAAGCATCGTGGTGACAAAAAGAGGTTGCCAACCGGTGTTGGGAATATGTTCATTTGTGAAATAGAGCTATTACAGCGGGTTGACGGCGTAAGTTCAAAAGCAAAAAAAAAATATTTTATTTGTCCATTCGAAAATATTATATAATAGCAAACATGAAAACGTTACCACACTGTGTATATTTGATCTCTCTTTGCTTCTTTGCATACAGTTATTCAGTCGGATGTATCCAAGGATGGACTAGGTTGTTACCTTGAATGAAAACCATTCTGTTATGCGTTTAAGAGCTAAACCAGAGCAGAAACCCGTTCCGCCTAAATATAGAGGGTATTTCCATGTAAAAAGTTTCTCTCCTATATCTATGGCATATCAGTGGCAGTTCACACAGACCGGAGTAACAACGGTTTGAATTTTGTTGGTGTGCTGGTTCGTATTGTTGTAAGTGCATAACACCTACAGCAATTTGATTCAGTAAACCAACTCTGAATTTTTACTTCACAGCTCTGCTTAGTAATAATGACTCGGGAATTCAGAGTGGATATACGCGGGCTAATAAGTAATCACTTTTCGGCGTACGTCCACGTCTGTAAATATAGACCAGCTGTTTTGGCGCTTAGTGAAACACAGGTAGACCCCCGCCCACACCTATCAGATCACTTTGATCTGAAGCTACCTGGCTACGAACTAGTGCCATTATTCTTCTCTCACCGCGGTCTCGCCATTCACGTGCGTAATGATGTAGCTTACCAAACTCCACCACAATGTATTTCCTGTTCCAATCTGGAATTCAATTTCATGTGGTTAAAATTCCATCTCCACAGAAGCCCCAAACTGGACTGCAATTCGACTTTTAACGAATTCGATGCGCTGTCTCACCCCATTCAAAGAATTGTATCCCTGTATCCTAATACTGAAATCGTTATTACGGGCGATTTCAATATACACAATTCTGGGTGGCTTTGACATTCTGGACAGACAACACCCGAAGGACGGTGTGTTGAGATCTTTGCTGCGGAAAACAACCTGACGCAGCTTGTAAATGAGCCCACGCGAATACCAGACGTTAATAGTCATATCGCCAACACCCTGGGCTTGTTTTTAACTTCTAACTCTGATAAGTACATCGTTGATGTGCTCTCCCATCTAGACTCGTCGGATCATTGTGTTATATCCGCTAATTTCTCGTACACCGACCACACAGTTAGAGAAAAGATTTCCATAAGAATCGTATAGCAATACGAGAAAGCCAATTCGAACGGACTTAACAGCTTCCTTACGAATTTTAACTGGTCGTTATGTTTCTTCGATAACGAGGTGGATCCCACTGGTGATATGATGGCAGACACTATACTCTTTTGAATGAGATGTTTTATCCCTCATCGGATGAAGAGTATCAAACCAAACGTAAAAGCATGGTACGACTCTAGTTGTAAAGAGAAATGTTTTTTCGGTCCTTCAAGACTAACCCAACAGAGGAAAACCAAAAAAAGTTTAAACGAGCCAGGAATGACTGCAACGCCTTTCTTAAAAGTGTCAAATTCCAATACGACCAAAAACTGAGGCAAAAAATACTACAATGTCCCAATGGTAGTAACAATTTTGGTCCTTCGTTAAAAATATTAGAAATTCTGCCTCATCCTCCATCCAAACGCTCATTTACAATGATATTCCAGCTGTCAGGTCTTTGGACAAGGCCAATCTGCTTGCAGCACACATTGCGGCCAGCTTAACACTCCCAGATTGTGCTCTGTCTCCGCCTACATTTGAGTGCGTCGATTCTTCAATGGGACGAATCCACTTTCGCACTCGTGTAGTAGCAAAAGTACTTAAAGGTCTTAACATTTACAAATCCACTGGTCCTGATGGTATATCTCCCCTCCTTCTGAAGAGGTGTTCTTCCTCGCTGGCAAAACAACTGCGTAGGCTTTTTCATAAGTCCTACTCTTTAGGACTCTTTCCGAGCAGATGGAAAACAGCATTTGTCCAGCCCGTCCATAAAAAAGGCGAATCTTCTTCCCTCTCCTCCTACAGGTCCATTGCACTTAGGTCCCTTCTCACCAAGGTCATGGAAACGCTGAAAAACCGTTAGCTCATGAAATATCTCGAAACACGAAAACTTCTTAATGACCGACAGTACGGTTTTCCTAGCAACAGGTACACGGTTATCTGATGGCATGTCTCACCAAAAAGTAGAACCAAAGCGTACATCAACCTGGCGAAAGCAAGATAGTTGCACTTGATATTTCTAAGGCATTTGGCAGAGTTTGGCATCAGTCTCTTTTGTCGAAAATGCGTGCTCTTGGGATCGACGACTCTCTTCCTCAATGGATTAAAAATTACCTTTCGGAACGTTAAATTCAAGTTGTCTTGGATGGTTTCAAATCCGATATTCACAAAATAAATGCTGGTGTGCCCCAGGGCTCCGTTCTGTCTCCGACACTCTTTGTAATTTTCACATGCGATCTCTTGTCTGCTACTTCTAATCACATATATTCCTTTGCTGATGACAGTATTCTCTGTTTTTAATATTCGCTCCCGGACTCTCGTCCCTGCTCTTCGACTGTAGAACGGGAACGTCAGCGTATGCTTAGCTCATTACATTCTGATATTAACAGCATAACTAATTGTGGAACCACTAAACGAGTAGAATTTAATGCTTCCAAAACACAATGCTGTTTGCTGTCGTTAAAGCGAAATTTAAACACCCAGCCGCTATCCATGAATGGCACTTGCATCGTTGAAACCGATAACCTTTCCAGTTTAGTTTAGTTTTAAATGCATTTTATTACAATATATTAATCATTAAACTCTTACATACTAACCAAAAATGCTTAAATGCTAGCTTAAAATTACTTCACAATCTTATATTAACTTACTGGCCCCACACAGGCACTCTAAGCTACTCTAAATTCTTATATCTATGTCTTTCGACTTTATTTACATTTTATTGAAAAATATATTTTGTATACTTGAGGCTAAGAAACGAAATTGTTAACAAAAAACTTAGCATATGATCCTGATTTTTTATTTTTTCAATAAAAATTTAATATCTAACTTAAAATAAACCTTAGTCTACCTAACCTACCTACACATTACATACATACATACATATAGACATTATACACAATGACATACATATACTAGTATATACCTTTATATATACTAATATATATATATATTCCTTAAATGCTAACCTAAACCTATGCAAGCTGGCCAACGCTATTTACAGAGCAAATAGATTGGTCAGCTCGGCCTCATTAGTGAGGCTGGTCCGTAATTGACGGAAACGACGACGAAACATCTTTTCCATCATTCAACCACCAGAAATGCTGATGCTGATGAACGACATCCCTCTTATCGCTATTCCCCACCGCCCTACTGAACCTGAGACGATTCACACTGCTGTGTGCGACGTCTCTGTTGTAGTTGAGTCGCTTGTCCCCAGCTGTCCGAGCGACATAGTAGATTAACGGTACCGCTGATCTATCCTGGATCAACCCTATCTGATCTAGGTAGAGGAATGCTTCCGGTGGAACGAAGCCGTCAGAGCGCACACTCTCGTGGTAAAGGTAATTGGGGTAGTAAGCCCCAGATAACAGATTATTCGTCGAGGCCATTGCTCTTGCAATGTGCCTTCGAGTCAGCTTAATTACGAAGTTGTCCACTCGTATTAGGTTTGCCCTGTTTAAAGGACCTCATTACGATAAAATTTTTTGTACTCTGACTCTGGTGTTCTGTACAAGCGAAGGCAAGCCCTAAGGCAAGCTCTCTCAAACACCCGAATCTTTTCCATTAAGCTTGCTCGCACATTGAATCACACGGGACACCCAAATACCAGCATGGGCCTGATAAGGGCCATGTAGCAGATTACCTTTACCCTCTCATCGAGTTGGCTGCTATAAAACAGTCTCTTTGTAAGGGCAAAAGCGCCTTTAACTCTGGCCAGAACAGCATCTATATTTTTGTCAAAATACAGAAACTGATCTAGCCAGATCCCAAGGTATCTGACTGCATTTCGACAGGTAAGAGGCTGTCCGTGTGGTCCAATGATCGAAAACTTTCGCCAATTTTTTCTGGTATCCCTAGAGGCTCCAGGCAACGGCGTCCTAAAGAGAATGGTTTCCGACTTCTGAAAGTTGATTTTGTTTGATTTTCAACTTCCAGTCCTCGCAAAATCGTCTTATCTTATCGAAGTCACGCTACAAGAGAGTATTAATGACCTCGATTTTTGGACCTGTTCTGTACGCTATCAAATCGTCTGCGTACGCAATAGTATGGGGAAGTGAACCTATCAAGTCGCTTGTATAAATGTTGAATAGGATCGGCGAATTGACCGAGCCTTGCTGCAGACTATTTTTAATTTGAAATATTCTAACAGAAGTCACATCACCATTTTTCACGATGAACTGTCAGTTGGTTAGCATATTATAAAGAATGTACAAGAGTGGTTTATTGATCCCCAGCCTAGTCAGCTTATAGAAAAGACCCTCTAACCATACGGTGTCGAAGGCCTTCTCCAAGTCAACAAGGCAGGCACCATTACATTGGTTTTTGCCTTTATTCCATTGGATATCGGATACCAGTTTAGACGCGGCATGTGAGATATCATGTCCCGCCTTAAAACCGAATTGATTATCCGGAACTATATGTTTGTCCTCAACCCACCTAGACAGAGCTCTGTTGATTACTTTTTCAAACACCTTACTGATATTTGGAAGGAGACTTATCGACTGGAGATTCGCCGGATTGGATATATCCTTTCCCTTTTTGGGGATTGGTTGAACTACCGCCGTTTTCCAATGCGCTGGATAATGTGTATTATTCATTGCATTATTAAACAAGGTGGTGTAAATGTCCACCGCTTCTAGAGGAAGATGTCGAAGCACGATGTTTGGAATACCATCGGTCCCCACTGATTTCTTAGCCCTGATTGTGTCGAAGATCTCATGGAGCTCTTCCTTCGAAATGAATGGGGGTAGGTCACCCTTTCTGGTAATGACATTATTTGCCATATTTTCGTCGCTGAACCGGGTGAAGCCAGAGCCCTCGGATCGCCAGTTCTTTACTTCATTTCGAATGTAGAAGTCGTGCACCAAGACGCGACTGTCCAGGTCATAGTTAGGGCCAATGGTATCTGTGGCCTTGTATATTTCCTGGAAAGTCGCCCCTATGGCCTCAACTTTCTCTGGTGGATTCTCGATCACAAAGAAGTCGTCATCATCAGCGGCCTCATTTGGATCAATACCTGCTATTGTCAGTAACCGTTCGTTGTCTGTTGTCCGGGCTATTTTAGGACACTGAAGGTCGTTTTGATTTTTTCTACGAAATAGTTTGTTTATTTACGGGAACATATTCGGGTTGCTGGTGTTTACAGCCCAACCCTGTTGTTCCAATACAAACTTACAGAAATTCTGTAATTCTCTGTTATTAACGTTTGAATATTTTTAATCAACGACTTCAGTGTCCTAATCTCCGAGTCTTGTCTGTCAGTTAACTGTCTGTACAAGTTTTTGAGTCTTGACAGAAGTCTTCTTTTCTGTCGGTGCAGTGCGTCAATAGTAGGATTGCGGAACAGGTCTTCATTAGTCGTACGTCGATACCGCGGTATGGTACTCGTAGCATCCATAGTTTGTTTAATTGTCTCGTACATTTGTTATAGGTAATTGTCGATCTCCTCGTTTGACAAATTCCTATTGGACGGTATGTGGAGCGTATTCGAGGAAAGCGCACTTGTCATGGTTGCGGAGAAGCGTATCCATCGAGTCTTACTGTAGTTGTAAGAATATCTTTGGACAAACTCCTCCAATTCCGCAATTTCGTTGGGAACTGTAATTTCGGTGCTAAAACCGCAATGGTTACTGTCATACACGAATGTGCGCAGACAGTTTAGCGTTTGTAAATTCGTATCTGTCAGTCGTACACGTTCATCGTACAGCAGTAGATCCAAATAAGACCCGCCTCTGGGAAACGACGGGTTATCCGTCGCTTTAAGACCGAGTTTGTACATAACATTGTGCTGACCCCACCAATCGAGTAGTAGGTTCCCTCTAGTATTTGGCAAATTATTTCCCCAATCTCTGTGTTTAGCGCTGAAATCTCCACCGATTATAAAATAATTCTTCCCCGATTCCAGCCTTAGAAATCGAAAAAGGGTGTCGAGCTCTGTAATGAATAAGGTAGATTGTGAAGCCTCAGGTGCATAAACAGTGGCCAAGTACAGCCGCTTTCCACTGCGGAGCGCGGATTGCCTCCAACACCCGGAACCTGCGCAACACCCTCTTGTACACTCTGTGAAATTTTATACCTTGTTTAATGAAGATCGCGACACCGCCTCCACATTTGGATCTGGGCCGGTTTCTTCTTCTAACGATATAATTATTGTACTCCAGTTTGTGTTTATCGGTTAGCTTCGTTTCGCTAGCGAAAAGCACATCAGGAGTTTGGTCTTGTAGCAATTTAAACATCGCGGCTCTTCGTTCGATCCTAATCAGTGAATTAACATTCACCGCCAGGACCTTCAAAGTTTGCTCCACCATGTGCGTACCCATTACGACATGTGTTGCGTTGCCTTCGCTCCTTTTTAATTTTTCCCAGTGAACCACCTGGTAGTCTAGGACATTGATACTGCTTAGACTATCCAGACGGCTTTCGGAACTGAGCTGCACCAGGAAGAACGGCAGACTCCGTTTCTCCCGCCTGGCTCTAGCTGTGGTAAATGGCTTTACCCCCACGAACTTGAGTCCTTCGCACTCCTTCTCTTTGAGCAATGCCAGGATTTCCTCAGGATCAGAAGACGGTTCCAACCCCTTCAGCAACATCGATTGCCGCTTTTCACACTTCGGTGTGAAAGAGTAGTGCTCCGTCGTCGTTTCCCTTAGGAGCTCTTTCACTTTCGCGTAGCCCTCAACTGTATTACCCCAATCTCTTAATATTAAGACCAGCCTGCACAGGTCCTTGGTAGCATTTACCTCTAGTTTATAGGTGTTGATAGGAGGCACCTTCTCCTTCTTCTTCTGCTGCTGCTGCTTTTGTTGTTGTTTTTGCTGCTGCTGTTTCTGCTGCTGCTGTTTCTGCTGTTGTCGTTTTTGTGGCTGCTGCTGTTTTAGCTGTTGCCGTTGTTGCTGGTGTTTCTCTGGCTTTTGTTGTTGTGTTTGCTTTTGAGCAGGCTGCTGTTGTTGGGATTGCTCTTGCTCTTCCCTCTTCCTTCTTACCATTTGTTTTTCTTTTATGGCCAGCGCTCTTTCTTGTAGCATTAGCGGACCGCTCTCCACAATCCATCACGTGATTTACAACACTTAATACCACTTTAACCTGTTTTTGGATTTATTTTAAATGAATATAAAAAAAAAAAAAACATGTGTAGAGTACACGGGATTCGAACCCACGACCTATGATACGTCGGCCGAGAACACTTTTTTTTTGTCATTTTAAATGCATTTTTATTTTCATTAATTCATTTACACTTACAAGCTAGACAAAAAAAATGCTAAAAATTAGCTTAAATAACTTAAAGATAATCTTATTCTAACTTACTGGCCCCATGCGGGCACTCTAGGTTAAACATAATACTTAAACTATGTCTTTCGACGATTTGAACAGTCGTTATTACTTATATTTATATATTTAATTTAAACTAAAACTAAGAAAAATTTTTATTATGCAAAGGAAAAACTTAGTAAACGGACTTTTTATAAAAATGGTAAAAATAAAGTAACGGCCGAGAACACTGACACTCTGCTAATTGGAGCCTATAGGAATTTCCTCAAATGTCTCTTTGTTACTGTTATCACTATGTACCCGCAAGCCGAAACACGTCTGTTCTCCACGGAGATATGTGAACGACTGGGGCCGATAACCTTTCCATTCTCAGTAAGTGTGTCAATGAAAACTTGCTATGGAATGGTCACATATTCGGTGTCGTCGAAAACACTGCGAATTATCTAGGTTTCCTCAAGCGATGTAAGAAATATTTCTACCCCTCAGATCTGGCCCCAATATACAGGATGTCTCCTAATTCGATCACCATAATTTGGCAAATGATTCCCGGGCATATTCTAAGAAAATATCGTTCTACAGTAAGGGTCTATCTCCAATTTTGGCATCATTTATCGATGATTTAAGAAAAGACTTACTTTGGTGTACCCTGACTCATGTTAAGGGAAATTTCTCTGTTAGTACTAATGCTAAACACTCTTCGTAGGAGTTTGTTTTTAGAAGAAATACCAACCTTTATAACCGCGTTTAAATAAAGTTGATACGAGTATCTTGTTTGAGTCTTTAGATATCCAATTTCGAAGGCTGTTCCATTTTCATTGCCCATGCTAATTTTCGGTTATGAGGTCACATTTCTCCGGAAAATGCCTAATTAACATAACGTTTTATAATTTTCTGCTTCTGAAAGTAACAATATTAAAAAAAAAATCATCAATGTGGTTGCAGAAAAACCCACAGATTTTATGGTACTTGGCAAAACAAATGTTGTGCAAGAAATGAAACAATTTTTTTTTTGCATGGTATACCAGAGGAAGTTGTATGCGATAATCAATCATTTAGCTGGTTAACATGCAGTCGGTTGGCCAAAAGCTGGGAGTTCAAGTTATTTTTTCAAGTCCATACCATCCGAAGTTAAATAGCTTGGCTGCGAAAGCAGTGGGCAAAGCAACGACATTGTTGAGAAAAATGTTGGCCAGCAAGGCAGAGTTCCATCTAATGTTTTTCGAGTAGCGTATCACAAAACGTTCTCTTTAACGGTTGCAATATACAGCTATAGTAATAGTAAATAGTAAATTGCAACCGTGTGTTGAAATAAAGTAGATGAATTAAATCAGAAATTATATTACCACAATAGGGCCAATAGAAAAGAGATGGCATTAAATACGGGAGAGAGGCAAAAGAGGCAAAACATGGGAACCAGCTGTCATGGAAACAAAAGATAGAAACCCAAGATCTTACGTCATTTTTTAGTTAGGAGAAATACAGAGCAATTGCGCCGGTCGTTGAGTCGACTGAATGTTGAACAGCTAGGTGATCTGCAAACTAGGGATGGTAATAATACAATATTAAATCCACTCAGAAAAGGCAACCAACAGTTCAGCAACATATTAAATTAGCAGGTAATGAAGTTTTGCATAAAACGGAATTGAAACTAAAAGTCCACCACCTCACTTCGAATAGCAAGATCCGTTCTGGACGAGTTATCAAAAAGACACAGTTTTACCAAGCATAAAGTATCAATAAAATGGAAAACTGGGTCTAAGACACATTTAATATTAAAAAATAGAAAAAAAACACCAGTTAATTACTGAATATAGGATACCTAAAGAGAACATGAATATTTATGAATGCTTTTAAAGTGACTTGGAAAAGGGGGAGATGTAGTATCAATAAAGTATGTATTCTCTCTCATATTGCAGTGCATTCTCTCTAATCACATATAGCAGTTATTGGCATCACCAGCCAGTCGCTGTTCAACCTTAGTCCAAGTAACAATACACATTTTTCATTCATTTCATTTTTTCATATCAATTTATTCATACATTCCATACATTTAACTTAATATTATTAACAAGGAAGTAAATATAATGTAAGTGGTCATTCTGTAACATAAGGTTAGTGATGAATGACACATCAAATTTAAAATTATAATTTGTAATTCATATGCGGGGTGACAATGTTCAAATTATAAGATTACAAAAATAATAAAAAAATAAAAAGAAACTAGAATCGCAAGCTCATAGAGAAAAGAAAAAAATTAAAACACATGAGCTTTACAATTCATTAATTACATATATATATTGTAGTTTTTGGGTACATCTAAATCAAACTATACAAAGGATTCGACAAAATCATAATTTAATGTGAATAACCAGTTTTTAATTTTCTTAGTGAAATTTGAAAAATGGTATGTTACTTTTATATGTAAGGGCAATTTATTAAATATGTTTGGAGCTGTATATGTATAAAAATGTGAGAAATGGGTTCTATGTGCGAAAGGTACATTTACCAAGCTCATATTGTTTATACGCAGCTTGTACATTTGATAATTTCTATTAGGTATATTCCCGTTTTCTTTGAAGAACTCTCTTAATACTTTGAAAACATATAAATGTCTCATTGGTAGTATACGCAATTCTTTAAATAATGGCCAATTTTTAGCTAAACGATTTTTATTAGAAATTATTCGTATTAAGTGCTTCTGTGCAATTAATAAGGATCCAAAGGTATTGGCAAACGAACCTCCCCAGCTTGTTATGCTACGAGGGCGGATCAATAAGTCCGTGACTTTTTGAATTTCTGACCTCTTTACTGAAACAGCAACACTGCTCCTGTCAACAGGCATCTGTCAGTTGACTCCTGTCAAAATTTAAACTTGCTGCGTCAGTTAGTTTGTGTTTGACAGCTATTTTTATCAGACTACTCACTAATTTGAGGAGAAAATGGAAAAAAGTGAATTTCGTGTGCTTATTAAGCATTATTTCTTGCGAAAAAAAACCATTACCGAGACCAAGGCTAAGCTTGATAAATACTATGGGGACTCTGCACCATCGATTTCAATGGTAAAAAAGTGGTTTACTGAATTTCGTTGTGGCCGTACAAGCACTGAAGATGCCGAGCGTCCTGGACGCCCAGTTGAGGTCTCTACACCCGAAACAATCGAAAAAATTCACGATATGGTGTTGGCCGACCGAAGATTGAAAGTGCGAGAGATTGTGGAAGCCGTAGGGATCTCGCATGGCTCAGTGGTTTCAATTTTGAATGATCACTTGGGCATGAGAAAGCTTTCCGCAAGATGGGTGCCGCGTTTGCTCACAGTCGACCACAAACGCAATCGTGTAACAACTTCACAGGAAGGTTTGGCGTTGTTTAATCGCAATATGGAGGAGTTTTTGCGCCGTTTTGTAACCGTGGACGAAACATGGATCCATCACAACACACTAGAGAACAAACAACAGTCAAAACAGTGGGTTTCTAAGGGTGAATCAGCGCCAAAGAAGGCCAAGGTGGGTTTGTCAGCCAATAAAGTTATGGCGACTGTTTTTTGGGATGCACGCGGGATAATCCACATTGACTACCTTCAAAAGGAAAGAACAATCAATGGGGAATATTATGCCAACTTATTGGACAGATTCAATGACGATTTGAAAAAAAAACGACCTCATTTGGCCAAGAAAAAAGTTCTTTTCCACCAAGACAATGCAAGGGTGCACACATGTGCAGTTGCCATGGCAAAAATCCATGAATTGGGCTATGAATTGCTCCCTCATCCACCCTATTCTCCAGATTCGGCTCCGAGCGACTACTTCTTGTTCCCAAACCTGAAGAAATGGCTTGGTGGAAAAAGATTTGACTCCAATGATGAAGTCATCTCGCAAACAAAGGCCTATTTTGAGGATCTCGACAAATAATTTTGTTTGGAAGGGATAAAAAAATTGGAGAAGCATTGGACAAAGTGTATAGAGCTCAAGGGAGACTACGTTGAAAAATAAAATTATTTTTTTATCAAAAAATCTGTGTTTTAATCCAAAAGTCACTGACTTATTGACCCGCCCTCTATTGAAACCTTGAGTTAGCAAGACCATAATAAATTATCGTAAGTATTTTTTGAGAACAAATACTAACAAATACAATTTACGTATGACTAACAATAAATACGCATTAAGCATTTGTATATGGTTTTTCCAATTTAGATTGAAATCAATTATTGTCCCTAGATACTTGAACTGTTGAACTGATTGAATTTTGAAGCAGTTTCCACTACGAAAAGGTAGTGGAAAATGTTTGCAATTGTGTGCGTGAAATCATATTTTAAGGTCGTATAAAATATTTTCAGACACTTTAAAATACATCAGTTTAGTTTTTTCGTTTATGATTAATTTATGATAAGTAAACCACGACCTTAATATTTCAAGATCTTCATTAATCATAACAGTATTTTCAAAAATTGTTTGTGCTTCATATGCTAAAGCTATGTCGTCCGCAAAAGCAGTTGAGGTACAATCTAATTTTAGTTTAAAAAAGTAATTTATGTTAACTAGGAAAAATAAGGGGCCAAGCGGGAGTTCTTATTTCACCTATGAATTCAAATCTGCAAAGTGGAGGTATAAGAGCACATTGTTGGGCTTTTCCGAGAATATTTTTTAATATCAAAGTGGTTTGCCATCGCTCTATTTACCAAAAACTAAAAATGGTTTTATCATTTATATCAGCTGTGGTGTTCTTTCATGTAAGGGAAAGTGATAGATGGGGGTTACCAATATAACGAAACAAAATCAGATCACACTATTCAACCTTTTTGATATCTTTTGGAAGCGAACAATTATTATTATAATTTAATATTTATACCGCTCAAACAAAATGCATTTGAAAAACTTAATTTAAAATTCAATAAATATGATTTCGGAAAAACAGTAAGCAATTCCCATAACTTGTTTGTATAAAAAAACAATTGACTCATTAGCAAGGTAACATTAAACCTGTTACCTATCTGAAATACAACAATAAAAAGATAATTAAATTAGTCGTATAGCAAATTTAACTGAAATAAAAAAGTCTTGGCTTCACAAGAAAACAAGTTTTTACTTTATTTGCTTCTGATCAGTCAGTCGATAAGTTTATCTTAAGATGAGTGCTAACGCTAAATGTTTAGTGTTTGCTATTTCAATATTTTGTCTTTTAGCTTGTATTCAAGCAGATTGTAAGTTACATACATACATATGAATATTCTGTTATTCAATACAAAAAGCGTGAACATTTGTATTTTTTTAAGCAAATTGTGTGAATCCAAACAAGCGAAAGGGATACTGCATTAATATTAAAGAATGTCCAGTCCTTTTATCGGTAGAAAAGAACCCATCTATCTCAGATGAAGATAAGAGATTTTTAAAAGAATCAACTTGCGCGGATGGTTTTGGTGGTAGTCCTTTGGTTTGTTGTACTGAAGATGCTGGTTTCAAAGAACCAACCACTTCTATACGCTTAAGTGTTGATTTACTACCAAGTCTTGAGGATTGTGGAGATCAACCAAGTGGCAGTAAAATCTACAGCGGAAAGGAAACCGAATTAGACGAGTTCCCCTGGATGGCGTTGCTTAATTATGGTAAGTTATACATTCAAGTTGCAAAATAAGCAAAATTGTTTTTAATATCATCAATTTCCTGCAAAAAAAAGACAAGCGAAACAAAAAAGTGGTTAACGTTGGTATTTTGAAGTTCTGGTAAACATGTCAATTATTTTCAAATTAAGCTTATATCTATACCAGTTATGGCAGCGAGGATCTAGCAAAAAAATCCTTGGTATAACCCAATTGGATTACGAGAATAAGAATACAGAGGTGACATTACGTTTTACGTACAGCTTCGAATTCTATAAACTTCAGGGAACTTATATTTTGCAGAAAAAAAAGCTTTCTGGTATGTACATATGTAGTTAAAAGAAAATATCCTTAAAGTGCGCTGACAAATTTTTTAGAAAAGTTTTTAACATCAAATAAAATGTGACTATTGTGCTGAATTTAAAAACGCGTTTGGAAAAACCTTGAATAACTTGCATCATATAAATTCTTTCTTTATTATTACAATACCAGAAATTGTTACTCCATAAGCTTATTATTAGTTTTTTATTAATTTTTTAAAGAAAAATACATATACATATGTATATCGATGGGAAGCTATAGCCACTTGGCTTCGTCGCATATGGGACATAGCAAATGACAATATTTTTTCTCTCGGAAATTTTGAAAATCAACTTCCTTGCTCATGGTACAACATTCGACACCGTATGGGGACTTGTATTAGAATAATTTTTGTTTTTTGTTCAATATTTTTTATTACAAAAACCTGCTGTCGTGGCTTTGTTGTCTGCGTGATTGACAGTGAATAAATAAAACAAAAAGCTACTTAAGCAAATTAAAATACTTTAAAATGATTCAGCCATTACTCTGTCACGATAATTAATTGACATTGTGCAGTAAAAATAACTTTTTAATAGTGCATTCCTTGAAATGCATTTTAATTTTTCCTATGATAAAATATCAATTTTGGAGATTTGGATTTTCAGACAAAATGTAAAATATCTCCTCCAAGTTATACGAGTACAAAGACAACAGAAGGCCGTTTATGTGTAGTTAAATGAAATTTAGCCTTAAAAGCTGTCCTGTAACGAACATATTCGTAAATTTATATTCAAGATATGTATCTCCTTTAACACGCATCTTATGACTGACTTGTTTTTAATAATGTATGCATATAATACATGTGTGTCACGCATACTTCTTTTCTTTCCAAAAAAATGAAAAGTAACAAAGAACAAATATATATGGTATTTATAATATATATGTAGAAACTTAAGCAAAAAAAAGCGGTTCTAAACTATTTATGATAAAAATCTTTCTTCCAACGAGGAATGTACTCGTATGCAAATAAAATAACAATTAAAAGAATTAACAATATGAGTCCACTTAAACACATATTGAACGACCGGTTTGATTATACATCCATTCGCAGCTGTGGGTGGTGGTTACCCAGCGTCATGAGTAAAACCATCTCCTGAATTGTTGACATCTACGAAGATATTAAAGCTTGTCAAATGTTGTTCACGAATGGTTTAACTGGTTTGATCAACGATATTTTCTTAATTATTTTGATTTCGTACTCCTATCATAGATGTGACTGATTAAATAATGGCTTTTGTTCATTGTGGAATATATTTCTTCTGATTTGCTTTGCATATTCATTTCCAGTATGACTGATCGAGGATATATATTCCAATCCATCTTAAGGAATGTCTGCTCTCCAATCGAGTTGGCAACGTACAAATTGTGGACTGAGTTCTTTAAGTTAAAAAGTAACTCCCTTTACGACTTCTGGTTTGCGTACCTCAAAACACTGATAGGTACTGCAGTTTCCGTCGCTCAACAATTAGCTGCTATTTTTTTTTCTTTCGGATTAGAGCACCCAGACAAAGAATTGTACACCTTATACGTTGAGAAAGCGCTTCAGAGATATAGCGCCAATGGCACCAACACCCATCACGTCAGCCCGGAGTACCTGCAACCTGATGCGAGCGTAAACCGGTCATTAACAAAGGTTATGCTCCGCGATGTCGTCATCCCATTCACAGCTAAGGTCGTTGGATATTGTAATCACTTTGCCCAGAACATTTAAGTTTTTAGCAAAGGCGTAATACACCGTCACGACTCCAGCAAGCAGGCCGCAGGTTTTCTTACTGAGGGATAACAGGAAAGCCGGTAGTTCAGAGTTTTTAAAGTGTCGTTTCGCAGTATATTACGAAGCATCAATGTCAAGTACGGATCTATTTTGTTGAGAGAGCACCATTTAAAAATGCTCGTTGCCATTTACAAGTATTAAATACGATGGAATCGACACTTTTCGTAAGTTTTGTTTTATTTATCTTTGTTTGTCTTTTGTTCAACTTTCGCTAGACCTAGATTAGTAAGTTCTTCTGATGCATCATGACCGATAACTGTTGGTTATTTGAATATTGACCAAAACCCGTTTTGGTGGTGTAAGCAGTATTTGGGGCTTTTTCGATTTTTTTTTTCATTTATAAAGCGAGCTTATTATAGAAGATATACGAGTTGGTAGGTATATACATAATATAGAGACTGAGCCAACAGCTAGAGTAGATGTTATCATTATATTAAACACACATTTGTTATAAAATCAATTCAAAATTTTATTGATTAATAAAGCTCGGTCTATGGCAACTACGCATGGAATACAACATGGTTCATAAGGCCCCCATGGCTTCTGTTGCAAACTACCATCCGAAGATCAAAATAGTCGTTTCCAGTTTACGAGTAGATGTTATGTTTGAGATCCTGAATTGTCGCTGGGTTATTAGCATAGTCCTTACCACAGGAAAGGTCTTAATCGACCTTGGAGGCCAATCAACTTCTCCTCTAACCGAAATAATGCGAAATTCAAATTTCGTATGCAATAAATTGATTGATTGATGGCTTGTGTGAGCGGTAGCACCATCCTGTTAGAACCAGAGATTGTTCAGACCCAATTCATTCAATTTTGGATAAGAAATAGCTGGTCAATATGTTGCGGTAACATTCCCCATTCACTGTAACTATCTCTCCAGCCTCATCACCGAAAAAGTACGGGCCAATGATGCCGCCAACCCATAATCCGCACCATATAGTGGATTTTTTGATATGCATTGGTTTTTCATGAATCTCGAATGAATTTTCCGGTCCTCAGAAATGACAATTTTGTTTATTTACGTACCCACTCATCCAAAAATGGGCTTCGTCGGAAAAGATCAAATTCAATGCCAAATTGTCCTGTCCATCCAGTTAACAAATTGGCGACGTCGTAGATGGTCCAACGGCTTCAATTGTTGTGTAATTTGGATTTTATAGGATTGCAAAGGAGGCCCAATTGTTGACTTCGGCGACGAATTGAGATGGCTGGCTGGTATTTTGGCGTGTACGTGCTCGCCGAGTATGTTGATAGAGAGTTTGACCCGGTGTGACCAGCTTCTTCAAAACGCTTCACCATTGCACGAATTCTGGAATCACTAGGGCGATTATGTTGACCGAAGAATTCACCAATTTTACGAAATGTTGCTTTTACAGATTCCCCATTTTCATAACAAGATTGATTAACAAAAATGCATCGTTGCGTGGTAAATGACTCCATGACTAAAATTGGCAAAGATTATATGACACCTTTCACAAAGATCAAGCACGTGGAATTCAGTAAATGACAGACAACATCCACATCATCTGTTGGCTCACCCTTTGTAATATTTTAAATGTAGTTTTGTTTTATTAGTCTGTTGCAGATTAGAATTTATTAAATTTAACTTTTAATATAATAATAAATTCATATCACATACAATTCATACAATTTTACAAAAAATGTGATTTAAGAAGGGGTATCGGTATGAAAACGTCTATTTTCTACTATTGATTACTATCGACGGTTTTTGTCCTTCCTAAGGACTAATAATTTTCCATTGTCCTCTTATAATCGTCTTTGTTTCCTTGTGCGAACTTCGATCGTATTGCAGCTTGGCGTTGTGTGTATGTATTCTTTTTGCGTCGTGATCATCTTTCTGTCGCCTGCCATCCTTCTACCGAATCCCACATGTGTTTAATCTTTTGTTTCCACATTTAAGGGCTCACGGGCCTCAGAATCATGAAATGAACACGATTTCTATTGAAATACGTGTATGTTTTAATATTCAACTAATGTCTTTCTTATTAATTACTGCATACAAAGGTTTTTTCAGATGATATGCCCCTTTCTTTCAATAGCTATTCTCAGAATTTACGTATACCATATTTTAATAGACGTCCATTTAATCGACATTTCATATCAAAATTCCCGAGCAGTTACGATTACATTACGTGCCTTAAGTCCAATTTCTGACGGTTTTAGTAGTTCTGATAAGCGAACAGCTCAACGTTTAGTGAAAAAATTCGAATTGTATCCGAATAACATCGTACTAACCCAGAAGCTAACGCCAAATCCATGCCGATGGGCATATAACTTAATTCTTGCGGTTTGCTAAGAGATGGCCAACTTGTATTATTCCATTGGAACATGCGTTGGAAAGCTCCTGTCAATGTACGTCATTTCAGTACATGTCATTCATTTGAAGCGTAAACAACAATAATTTTTTTTCACTCAAATATGTCGAACTTTGTGCCTGAAAGAGTGTTTTTGCGGGGAGTTCTTCTTCATTACTTTAATATGAAGAAAACTGCTGCCGAAAGTCATCGTATTTTGGTGGAAGTTTATGGTGAACATGCGCTAGCTGAGCGAACGTGCCAAAAGTGGTTTGCACGATTTAAAAGTGCTGATTTTGCCTTGGAAGACGATGAACGTCCTGGGCAGCCAAATAAGTTTGAAGATGAAGAACTGGAAGCATTACTCTATGAAGATTGTTGCCAAACACAAGAAGAGCTCGCATAATCTTTGGGTGTCACTCAAGCAGCCATTTCAAAACGTTTAAAAGCAGCTGGATATATTCAAAAGCAAGGAAATTGGGTTCCACATGAACTCAACCCGAGAGACGTCGAAAGGCGGTTTTGCATGTCCGAAATGCTGCCGGAACGCCACAAAAGGAAGTCATTTTTGCATCGGATTGTTACTGGTGATGAAAAATGGATCCATTACGACAACCCCAAGCGCAAAAAATCATATGTGAAATCCGGCCAACCAGCCAAATCAACGGAAAAGCCGAATATCCATGGCGCGAAGGTAATGCTCTGTATTTGGTGGGATCAGACGGGTGTGCTGTATTATGAGCTGCTAAAACCGTGTGAAACCATCAATGGACAACGCTACCGAACACAATTAATCCGTTTGAAGAGAGCAGTGGCCGAAAAACGCCCGGAATATGCGACCAGACGAGGCAATAATTTTCCATCATGACAACGCTCGGCCCCACGTTGCTATTCCGGTTAAGAACTATTTGGAAAACAGTGGATGGGAAGTCTTACCCCACCCGCCTTATAGCCCAGACCTTGCCCCTTCTGACTACCATTTGTTCCGGTCGATGCAGAACGCCCTCACTGAAATACGGTTCACATCAGAGCAGAATATCAAAAATTGGCTTGATTCATTCTTGGCTGCCAAGCCGGCGCAGTTCTTTTGGGATGTGATCCACAAATTGCCAAAAAGATGGGAAAAACTCATAGATTCAGATGGGCAATACTTTGAATAATACTATTGTACATGTGTTTCTTAAATAAACGTTCAAATTTTGAAAAAAAAAAACCGGACGAATTAAGTTATATACCCAATAGGATTTCCAACGAAAAATCATCCGATGCATATTTTTGATTAAATGACTTTGTTTAATCACAATGTAAACATTTAATCAAGCGACATTACGATACGATTTGGGGTGAACTAACAAGTGTCTCCAGTTAGTGCTGCCTTTAGCTAACTGCCTCTAGTTGCGGACTCAAAGTCGGTTGAGTTGCACAGTTTTCTGACTAGGTCAATGTCGCTGCACAGCTCCTATAGTTCGTCATTGAACCTTCTCCTCCAAAGCTCGCCAATGCAAACGAATATTTTTTGAAGATCTCATAAAAATTCTACTTAGTTTTTCATGATAGGGCCTTCTTAGCCCAAAGAAACAGCGGTTGGAAAGAGTGAATCTTCGTTTTATTTTTGCTTTTATGTTGGGGTGTTGTTGGCAGAATTCATAGCAGATACAAGGCAGTAAAAGTCCTTTACTACTTCGAAATTATGGCTGTCGATTGTGGTGTTCTGTCCAAACCATCGATGTCGGGTGTCCTTTCTTATTGACAGCATATATTTGGTTTGCCGACATTTATTGCTAAGCCTGATTGGTATTGTAGCTTCCGTTTCAATACCAGCGAATGTATCGGTGACAGTAGTTGCGTAGACTTTTGAAAGGTTGTGCCTCTAGTGTTCGCTTGTTATTTCCGCATAATACGTTCAAGCATGATGTTGAAAAAACACATAAGTACACGTAACCTTGTCTAAAACCTTTTTTGACATCAAAGATTTCAGTTGTTACAGATCTTAATGCCAAACCTAGACATGCCCCTATATATTCGTAGCTAATCTCTATACATCTTGTCATGTGCGACCTTAAAATCGATGAAAAGATGTTGAGTATCGAATTGGACTTCTTGAGTTTTTCCAGGATCTGCCGGAGAGTGAAGATTGGTCGGTTGTGGATTTTTCTGATCTGAAACCGCACTAATAGGAATTAATCAGGTTGTTGATTAAGGGTTCATACAATATACCAGATAAGATCTTATAACCGATCTTGAGGAGACTTATACCTCTATATTTAGCACAGTTGAGGAGGTTTCCTTTTTTTTTTGGATTGGACATATGGTGCTAAGATTCCACTTATCAGGTGTTCTGGACGAAGTCATCTCCAGTAGCTTTGAATTCCTCGGCTGGTAAGTAGTCAGATTATGCAGGTTTGTTGGATTTTAGCTTAGGTATTGCTATCCTCATATTTCCGATCGTGCGCTTCTCGGCTGATTTTTCTTCTTCTGGAGAAAACGAGAAGCTCGCTGCTCTCTATGCTTCTTGTTTAGCTGCATGTTCTTGCCTGCAGTTTTTATCAAACTAGGTAGGGATTTCTTGGTGGTGGTCGGCTGAAAGCCAGCAGATGGCACGTTGGCAGCGTTGCCACTGGTCTTCGGTACTTGATGTTGGCGGCATAAGATTTGTTGAGAGATTTCGGGATACGCGTTCAGTTAAGATTCTGGCGGTCTCTTGTGATTGCAGCATTTTTATGTTATATCCTCTCACAATAGTTCTTCTTTGTTGCTACGCTTGGGAAATCAGCATTCGCACCTTGCGTGCAACAAGGTGGTTATCCAAGTCAATGTTGGCTGTCCGAAACTTTCAGACGTCCGGAAAACGATGCCTTACGTGTACCGCAACATGATCAATTTGATTTAGAGTTATATGATCCGGAGATCGCCATGCCCCCTTGTGTATGTTGATATGAGGAAACTGTGTGCTTGTTATAGTAGTTCGTAGAAACATTCTTTGGTGGCGTCGTCCTTGCCTTTCTTAGAGGCATGGGGGCATATTAAGCTTAAGTTAGCGAATTTAGCCTTGATGCGGATTGTCATAACACGCTCACTTAAATGCCGGAATCTCAAGATTTCTGGCCTATGTCTGCCGCTTATGGCAAATTCGCATCTGAATTAGCGCTATTTCATTTCCCTATAGCAATCAGCATATATTAATGTTTTTCATACTCCTTATGTCTGGCCTATCCCGTCGCACTTCCTGGATGTCGGTGATATCTGCGTGATAGTAGTTAAGGGCCTCTGCCAATCGTTCGACTGCACGTGGCCTATTAAGGGTCACAACATTCTTCGTGCAGATCCTAAGGTCGTTGTCTTTTAAATGTTTACCAGGGTAATCAACAGTGAATCCATTTTTATCCGAGGCCATCGAACCAAAGTCACATTTTTTTAATCTCTTGCCTTACCTCGTAGTGGCAGTCCCCATTACCTGCATGAGTAAACCCTTACTAAAAGGCTAAAATGGCAAGGGCATGCCCGGTTATTAGCATTATGCAGCGCTAGACCGTCATGAGGCTCGCAACCCTATGGCCATGGATGGCCATGGCTCAAGTGGTAGTGGACTGGCTTCCAAATTGGAAGGTTCGTCGGTCGAATCCCAACCACGCCCGATAGACATTCATTTGTTCAGTTAACAAAAATCAAACAAGATGAGTAGTTGACTAGAAGTTTACAACAAGCCAGCTTCGACTAGGAATTTAGTCCCCCCATTAAATGTTGGATGCCATCCATGGAGCGAAATAACCACTGAGCCCAAATATCTTTCTTTCTCATTTTATCCCATTTTCCAAAAAACTTAAAACACGCTGAAGCTTTAAAATTGTATTCATACCCACTTGAGTGTTAAGTTCTTTAAAAAAAAAAAAGATTTTCCTTATGCTCGTACACTCTGTTTTTCTGTCAATATTGGAGCAAAACTTTCTCCGTGATTTTTTTTGGGGCTACAGATTGCGCTCTTGTATTTCCTCAGACTGGCCTTATATTTGTGCCTTTAATGTGGGGAGTCTTAGATTTCTTGACATTCTTAGGGCATGCTTGGTCAAAAGGTCTTTCCCATGCATTCTCCTTTTCGACGGGGGTTTCCATTTTGAGTCCGTTGAGGACTGCTGTAAAGTTTTCTAAGTTGGTATTTTAGGGATTTTTCTATAGTAGGGAAGTTATTTGTATGTCTTGGACATTGAACTTGGTCATTCTGTGATCAGAGAACGATACTTCCGAAGATACCTTCCAGTGCATACGACAAAGGTGTCAGAGTTACTCAGTATATATGCAGTCTATGTTTAACTACAAACGTTAGTTCACTACTCCGGTTGGAGATTAAAATATTATGGTCAATATGTATTGGAATAGAGACTCACCTCGAGAGTTTATGTCCGTGCTACCCCATTGTATATGATAGGAGTTAGCGTCATATCCAAATATGACATCAGACTTTTCTGCTCTACTTTGTTGATAAGTGAGCTAAGAATTAATGGAGAGGATCCGCCTGTTGACTCGTACGATATGTATGTTGAGACAAGTTTGAGCTTTTTTTGAGGTTTTTTTGGCCGCTTAGAGTTGACTACTGCCTGATCGTCATTGCTTAGGAGCATGGGGATAGATAATTAGATATCGGACTTTCCAACCTTACAGGCCTTAATTCTATTGCACCTTCAATACCTGATTCTGCCTTGTAGGTGACCAGTTCGGATGGTTGCAGCCCTCTTATTTTGCCTTGGGTTATCCAAGGTTCCTGTATGAGGGCGATGTCGATGCCTTCCTTGCTCATAAGGTAGACAAGGTTGGCGCTGGCCGCCTTACTATGGTGAAGAAATCTTCCCCAATAAATATTTATACTATCTTTAGCATGGCGGTTTGCTTTCCTCTTCGGTTTCCTACGAAATGCGACTGGAAAAAGTCTGATTTTGCATCGGGTTACCCCGAAAAGGACCTTGTATGTATTTGGCTTTGCGTAGTAGTAGCATAGATTTGTGGTTTAATTTAACCTCAACTTCCACGCCATCTTTGGTGTGGTTTCCCTTTTCGATTACCACTCCTTGCTGATAAGCTCTGGATTAAGGTATCGGAGGTTGAGTCCTATCCTGTCCTTCCGTTTGTTGTGACCAGGAATGTTTAACAGTCCTTTAGATCTGGCGAGATCCATTAGTTCTTTCTTTTAGACAATACGATATTCAGCTTCTGGCCATGGAACCAGCCATTCTAGTGTGGTTATGTTGTCACATTGTATGCCCTTGAATCCTTTTAAGGTGCTAAGCTATGCGAAGAGCGAGATATTCCTTTTCCGTTAAGGAGATATGGTTGCGATCCCTAAAATGCTAGAGCAGTCTCCTCGCGTTAGGACGCTGTTTGAGAAGATTTTAGTTCGTTGTCTACCCTGCTCCCGTTCACATGATCTCTTTTACAGGAATTTGGGCTAGTCACAACCGTACGCAAATACTGTCTAACGTCGAGTTTGCCTACCGTCCCGTCGACGTCTCTTATCTTTATCCTTTAGGTTGGTTCCGAAGAGGTACAAGCAACAGGCTCGTTCACCCATGGGATGACGTTTGAAGAAGTTGGACTTATCCACTTCAACATGTTTTGCATCAGGATCTTTTCTGCTGCTTTGGTCATTTTCTTAGATGTATAGCAACTCTAGAATTCAATGTGGTGCAGCTCAAAGGTCCAAGACCATGGCTAGTTGTTCCATTTCCGGTGATCTTTGCTGTCGGCATCTTCTTCATAGAGGTACGAGGAATAGGCTCATTCATCCTAGAGCTGGATCTCGAACAGCACAAAGTATCAGAATTTTCGGCGTCAACTTCTGTTAATGGGTCCGGTGAGGGCACATGTTGCTGTAATCCCATTAGTTCTCTCTCACCCCCGACTTTGGGTTCTTCTGAGTTGCGAGTAGTAGCCTCGGTCTCCCTTAAGTCCCTTCATCTTGCTGAGAAGAAGTATTATTTGCATATCGATGTCGATTGTTCCGACACTTTCGTCATCCGAAACAACGATGCAAGCGATTGAAGTATTTATTTGTTCTTACTTTGAGATGAAAACTTTTTCCGCCCCAATGTAGATAATCAATTTTTATTCGTTTCATCCGTTAATCTTCTAACATTTTTACTCAACTATTGGGTGTTGCCTAAAAAGCTATCATGTCATCACTTCTACGAGTAATAGCGCTATCGTGGGCGAATAAAAATAAAGTAGTCGTGGATTCATCAATTTTTTTCTTCAGTATTGAACGTTAAACGGCATCAAAAAGCAACAAACTTATAACACTACCTTGGTGTATTACAATTTTAACCTCATCAGTGGCTACTCTTGATTAATAAACAACTTATTTTGAATGCATAAATCTTGATGTATACGCGATGAGCACGCTCTCTCTGCGAATTCCTTGTCTCAAACCCTTTTCCTCCACGTAGTTTTTATTTTCGTACTTAAGTTTCTCTACGTACCCATTTTAATCCCTACCTTACGAAAGAATTTTCTGCCTTGATGTTCTTTTTATATTCAAAAAAATCGTCGAAATTACGTCAAAGCATTTCTACCTCCCATTGCCTATGTATTTCTTACTCGCATTGCGCAAGCTGTTTTCTCATATAATTTATGTTAAGCTTAATTTTTAACTACCAGTTTCATGAAAGTTAATTATTTGTGTAAGCTCAAAATGCTGGAAATAAGTAAACCACTTCTGTATATCCTTCTTAATTTGCCCATACACAGTAGAAGATCAACTGGCGACGACTTTGAAGAAGTTTATTACTATTATTTGTAAGACTCTCTCACCTAGGGACTTTACGGGTAGCACAAGCTATCTAAGAGACTTTTTGTTTAAATAAAGCACAAAAAACTAACAAATAAGGCAACTTATTAAATTCATTCGAAAGACTGTTTCATGCCATTTAATATGATATTTGAACATAATTGTGGGCTTTTTCGAGCAATTGAGGGCATATACCGCGCATTAATCGAACAATATTTTCCTCAAAGTGTCAATCATTGCTGGCTTATCGAAATAACCTAGTGATCCGACGTAGCCCTACCAATGGCATCAAATCGCACGTTGTTGGTGGACAATTAACGGGTCCAATTCTTGAAATAAGTCTATTGGTAAATCGTGTTTTCAATAAGCCGATATTTTCATTGGTAGTATGGGGTGGAACACTATCCTGTTGAAACCACAATTCATTCACATTGATGTCAAGCAAATTTCGAAACAAATAATAATAATTGATCACCGCATTGTGCAGGTGTATATTGACAGTAACTTGTGCTACTGCCTCATTTTTGAAGAAATAAGGACCGGAGATACTACCGGTGTATAATTCGCACAATACGGTACTTTTTTCTGGATGCTTTGGTATCTGGTAAATACCTAGAGGATTGTTCTCTCTCCAGATATGGAAATTCATGTTGTTTCGTAAACATTTAACCAGAAATGAATCTCATGACTGAACAAAACTTTACGGTAAAAAACTGGATCAACTACAAGTTGATTTACAGCCTAATCACTGAACACCTTAAGCAGTAAATGGTTATGTGGCTTTAGCTTTTGCGCCAATTCGATCTTATAAGCCGTGAGGCCAAGTTGCTGCAAACGACGACAAATCGATAAGTCGGGGCCTGCTTCAACATAAGCTTCCACAGCCGCGATATTTTCTTCGGCACGCACTATTTTCGTTCTTGTTGCCTGTGAGTAACCAATATCGTGAATTGGATATGAAATTTTGCAATAATTCCATAAACAGCATGTTCAGATGGCCGATAAATTTCAGGAACTGCTCTATTAGCTTGGCAAACAGGGCTTTGATTTTGAAAATAAATTTGAGTGATTTGAAATCGTTCTTGTGGCGTTAACCTTTGCACATTCAAACGTCAAACTGTACTAAGAATAAATGAAGCTTGGCACCTCAATATGACAGCTGATTTGTTTAGAACTATAGCTCATACCCGTAAGAAAATTCAAAATGTAAAGAGTATTGCACAACTAATGTCAGAAATATGTACTATATATAATTTGTAAATTTGTAACTCAATAGCAACAGTTATTAAGTTTGAATCAAAAATCTTTATTTTTTGTGAATAACGGTTTTCGGCATCATATTTTGACTACTACTTCAGGCATATGGCTTCTTCGGCTGTTTTTGACAAAGTGCTTTCAGTCGGTTTAATTTTTTTGCACTCTCTCGAGTGTTGGCTTTATCCTACAAATAACGCACGTAGCGCTATTTTGCTGGAAAGGCAGAATCCGGATCGATGCCATTTACATTTCTGGTGAAATAATAAATAAAAATGATGAAGATGAAAACATGCACAGATTTTATTAGTCGGTTCTGCCTTTGGAATGATGATCAGAGTTACACGAAATTTTCTGCAGAAGGGTTCCGAAGACATTTCAATTTGGTTGTTGTCTTACCTTTCAGATCAATCAAAGTTACGTAAAGCGTAAATAGAGCCATCATTGATTCATCCTATATGATTAATTTACGTGCCTTCAGTAGCACCGGCAACAAGTAGTCCTTTTTTACCTCGCGTTTTAGAGCGGCAGTTTGAATTCAGAATATGCTGCCCTCCCTCCTTCCATTAACGTCGCCGTAATTTCTAAGGAGCCATTGTCTTATGTAGTGTCAATCAAAATGTTATAATTTCACTACCTGATCCTCTA
Source organism: Volucella zonaria (assembly GCA_963966105.1). Classification (NCBI taxonomy): domain Eukaryota; kingdom Metazoa; phylum Arthropoda; class Insecta; order Diptera; family Syrphidae; genus Volucella; species Volucella zonaria. Next base: position 94,090,136 of record OZ014530.1, on the reverse strand, counting down.
ATTTCCTCTGATAGGGTGGTAAATTCTGCTTCCCGCAATACGGTCATATGTTTACCTTCTGGCAAGTTTCTCTAAATGCTTGTTAAACTTAACAGTTTATTTTACTTAGCTTTCGAACACTCTTGGTCTTCAAATGATGCATGAATATGCATCATATTGTAAGAAAATCGCATCAGCATTATTGCGGTGAATTTAATACATTTGGTTTTAGGCGTCACTCGTGGTTATACATATGATGTGAACGACAGGCCAAATTTTTATCCACAGAAAACTTTTTTTAATATCATACATGTGTTGTACCGAGATATCATAGCAAGTCCTTCCGAAAGAATCTTGCTGACAAAATTAATAGAATAAAATAAATTCTCCTGGGATAAAGCGGAAAATCGTGGGTTGGTAATGTTTAGCTCTGCTCAGCTGCCTCGTTGCTGCTAATGTATTATACCTGCCCAACGGATACCACATCATATCAATGTGTATTTTTTGGTTGTTTATGCCAAAAACCATTTTTTTTTTTTAAATGCATTTTATTTTATTAATCATTAACTCTTACATACTACTTAAAAAAAATGCTTAAATGCGAACTTAAAATTACTTAACAAACTTATACTAACTTACTGACAACACACAGGCACTCTAAGCTACTCTAAATTCTTATGTCTATGTCTTTCGACTTTGTTTACATTTTATTTAGGAATATACTTATTTTCTATGAAAAGAATTTAACAAGAAACTTAGCATATGGACATAATTTTTTACTTTGTATAAAAACTTAATATCTAACTTAAAATAAACCTAACCTACCTACACAATACACACATACATACATATAGACATTATACACAATGACATACATATACTAGTATATACCTTTATATATACTAATATATATATATATATTCCTTAAATGCTAACCTAAACCTATGCAAGCTGGCCAACGCTATTTACAGAGCAAATAGATTGGTCAGCTCGGCCTCATTAGTGAGGCTGGTCCGTAATTGACGGAAACGACGACGAAACATCTTTTCCATCATTCAACCACCAGAAATGCTGATGCTGATGAACGACATCCCTCTTATCGCTATTCCCCACCGCCCTACTGAACCTGAGACGATTCACACTGCTGTGTGCGACGTCTCTGTTGTAGTTGAGTCGCTTGTCCCCAGCTGTCCGAGCGACATAGTAGATTAACGGTACCGCTGATCTATCCTGGATCAACCCTATCTGATCTAGGTAGAGGAATGCTTCCGGTGGAACGAAGCCGTCAGAGCGCACACTCTCGTGGTAAAGGTAATTGGGGTAGTAAGCCCCAGATAACAGATTATTCGTCGAGGCCATTGCTCTTGCAATGTGCCTTCGAGTCAGCTTAATTACGAAGTTGTCCACTCGTATTAGGTTCGCCCTGTTTAAAGGACCTCATTACGATAAAATTTTTTGTACTCTGACTCTATTGTTCTGTACAAACGAAGGCAAGCCCTAAGGCAACACCCGAATCTTTTCCATTAAGCTTGCTCGCACATTGAACCACACGGGACACCCAAATACCAGCATGGGCCTGATAAGGGCCATGTAGCAGATTACCTTTACCCTCTCATCGAGTTGGCTGCTATAAAACAGTCTCTTTGTAAGGGCAAAAGCGCCTTTAACTCTGGCCAGAACAGCATCTATATTTTTGTCAAAATACAGAAACTGATCTAGCCGGATCCCAAGGTATCTGACTGCATTTCCAATGATCGAAAACTTTCGCCAATTTTTTCTGGTATCCCTAGAGGCTCCAGGCAACGGCGTCCTAAAGAGAATGGTTTCCGACTTCTGAAAATTAATTTTGTTTGATTTTCAACTTCCAGTCCTCGCAAAATCGTCTTATCTTATCGAAGTCACACTACAAGAGAGTATTAATGACCTCGATTTTTGGACCTGTTCTGTACGCTATCAAATCGTCTGCGTACGCAATAGTATGGGGAAGTGAACCTATCAAGTCGCTTGTATAAATGTTGAATAGGATCGGCGAATTGACCGAGCCTTGCTGCAGACTATTTTTAATTTGAAATATTCTAACAGAAGTCACATCACCATTTTTCACGATGAACTGTCAGTTGGTTAGCATATTATAAAGAATGTACAAGAGTGGTTTATTGATCCCCAGCCTAGTCAGCTTATAGAAAAGACCCTCTAACCATACGGTGTCGAAGGCCTTCTCCAAGTCAACAAGGCAGGCACCAGTACATTGGTTTTTGCCTTTATTCCATTGGATATCGGAAGGAGACTTATCGACTGGAGATTCGCCGGATTGGATATATCCTTTCCCTTTTTGGGGATTGGTTGCACCACCGCCGTTTTCCAATGCGTTGGATAATGTGCATTATTCATTGCATTATTAAACAGGGTGGTGTAAATGTCCACCGCTTCTAGTGGAAGATGTCGAAGCACGATGTTCGGAATACTATCGGTCCCCACTGATTTCTTAGCCCTGATTGTGTCGAAGATCTCATGCAGCTCTTCCTTCGAAATGAACGGGGGTAGGTCACCCTCTCTGGTAATGACATTATTTGCCATATTTTCGTCGCTGAACCGGGTGAAACCAGAACCCTCGGATCGCCAGTTCTCTATTTCATTTCGAATGTAGAAGTCGTGCACCAAGACGCGATTGTCCAGGTCATAATTAGGGCCAATGGTATCTGTGGCTTTGTATATTTCCTGGAAAGTCGCCCCTATGGCCTCAACTTTCTCTGGTGGATTCTCGATCACAAAGAAGTCGTCATCATCAGCGGCCTCATTTGGATCAATACCTGCTATTGTCAGTAACCGTTCGTTGTCTGTTGTCCGGGCTATTTTAGGACACTGAAGGTCGTTTTGATTTTTTCTACGAAATAGTTTGTTTATTTACGGGAACATATTCGGGTTGCTGGTGTTTACAGCCCAACCCTGTTGTTCCAGTACAAACTTACAGAAATTCTGTAATTCTCTGTTATTAACGTTTGAATATTTTTAATCGACGACTTCAGTGTCCTAATCTCCGAGTCTTGTCTGTCAGTTAACTGTCTGTACAAGTTTTTGAGTCTTGACAGAAGTCTTCTTTTCTGTCGGTGCAGTGCGTCAATAGTAGGATTGCGGAACAGGTCTTCATTAGTCGTACGTCGATACCGCGGTATGGTACTCGTAGCATCCATAGTTTGTTTAATTGTCTCGTCCATTTGTTATAGGTAATTGTCGATCTCCTCGTTTGACAAATTCCTATTGGACGGTATGTGGAGCGTATTCGAGGAAAGCGCACTTGTCATGGTTGCGGAGAAGCGTATCCATCGAGTCTTACTGTAGTTGTAAGAATATCTTTGGACAAACTCCTCCAATTCCGCAATTTCGTTGGGAACTGTAATTTCGGTGCTAAAACCGCAATGGTTACTGTCATACACGAATGTGCGCAGACAGTTTAGCGTTTGTAAATTCGTATCTGTCAGTCGTACACGTTCATCGTACAGCAGTAGATCCAAATAAGACCCGCCTCTGGGAAACGACGGGTTATCCGTCGCTTTAAGACCGAGTTTGTACATAACATTGTGCTGACCCCACCAATCGAGTAGTAGGTTCCCTCTAGTATTTGGCAAATTATTTCCCCAATCTCTGTGTTTAGCGCTGAAATCTCCACCGATTATAAAATAATTCTTCCCCGATTCCAGCCTTAGAAATCGAAAAAGGGTGTCGAGCTCTGTAATGAATAAGGTAGATTGTGAAGCCTCAGGTGCATAAACAGTGGCCAAGTACAGCCGCTTTCCACTGCGGAGCGCGGATTGCCTCCAACACCCGGAACCTGCGCAACACCCTCTTGTACACTCTGTGAAATTTTATACCTTGTTTAATGAAGATCGCGACACCGCCTCCACATTTGGATCTGGGCCGGTTTCTTCTTCTAACGATATAATTATTGTACTCCAGTTTGTGTTTATCGGTTAGCTTCGTTTCGCTAGCGAAAAGCACATCAGGAGTTTGGTCTTGTAGCAATTTAAACATCGCGGCTCTTCGTTCGATCCTAATCAGTGAATTAACATTCACCGCCAGGACCTTCAAAGTTTGCTCCACCATGTGCGTACCCATTACGACATGTGTTGCGTTAGGCCCGGCAGCAGGGCGTAGATCTGGTCCACCCGCTTGGCCTGTTCTTGTACCTGCTGTTGCAGCTGAGCCATCTGCCCTTGGATTGCGAGCAAGATGGCCAGCATGTTAGGTGCAGCTTCCGTTGTTCTCGGCGTTGGCGTCGGAGAGCAACAGTCGCTTGCTGTACCGTAGCACCCCTACCTGCCGCCATTTGGGCGTAGGAAATTTGGGACGCAATGGCTGGTGTTTGAAACCTGACAGGTGAACGTTTGACCTCCACCTTCTGCTGCCGAGCCAGTTTTGCTTTTTTAATATCAGCGAACTTAGGACAACCCCGATAGTTTGCGGTGTGTCCCACGTTCCCACATAACACGCACGAGAGCTGCGTCCTATCGGATGCTCCGTCCCTACCCAGAGCACACTCCTCGGAACTGTGGTTCTTTGCGCACTTCACGCATCGGGGCTGTATTTGGCAGTTCGATGCGGCGTGCTCGAACCTCTGGCAGCGAACGCATTGTATAACGCGTTTTTAATTTTTCCCAGTGAACCACCTGGTAGTCTAGGACATTGATACTCCTTAGACTATCCAGATGGCCATCGGGACTGAGCTGCACAATCAAGAACGGCAGACCCACAAACTTGATTCCTTCGCACTCCTTCTCTTTGAGCAGTGCCAGGATCTCCTCAGGATCAGAAGACGGTTCCAACCCCTTCAGCAACATCGATTGCCGCTTTTCACACTTCGGTGTGAATGAGTAGTGCTCCGTCGTCGTTTCCTTTAGGAGTTCTTTCACTTTCGCGTAGCCCTCCACTGTATTACAGGCGATCATTCCCCAATCTCTTAATATTAAAATTATTACCAATGACCAGCCTACACAGGTCCTTGGTAGCATTTACCTCTAGTTTATAGGTGTTGATAGGAGGCACCTTCTCCTTCTTCTTCTGCTGCTGCTGCTGCTGTTGTTGTTGTTGTTGTTGCTGCTGCTGTTTTTTCAGCTGTTGTGGTTTCAGTTGTTGTTGTTCTTGCAGCTGTTGCTATTTCTGCTGCTGCTGTTGTTTTTGCTGCTGCTGTTTTGTTTGCTGCAGATGTAGTTTTTGCTGCTGCTGGTTTTGTTGTTGCTGCAGTTGTGGTTTCTGCTCTTGTTGCTTTTTTTGTTGGGAGCTCTCTACTTCTAATTGCTCCTTTTGCCTGCGTGCAGTTTGCTTTTGCCTAATAGCAAGCATTTTTTCTTTCAGCTTTTGTATGCTGCTACTAATATCTTTTATTTGTTCATCCTCATCTTCCGAGTCAGATGCTGCTAGAGTGGTAAAGTTGTTGTTGCCCCCCTCATAGTGGACCTCATCAGAGATGTACATCAACGCATCATCTGGTTGTTTTTTGGTTTGTTGTGTTGTGGTTGCTGTATCTGTTGTTAAAGCAGCACTTATTTTTATTTTTGATAAATTAGGAGTGGCTTTCAAACTCCTCCTCCTTTTGATGGCTTTCGCCACAGCACCGGCAACAGAATTGTTGCCTTTCGCAACTCCCGCTATGCGACGCGCGGAACGCTCCCCACCATCCATCACGTGATTTCCACTTTGTAGTTTTGCTTTTATTTATTTAAAAATAAACACAAAAAAAAAACAAGAAAGTTCCGGGGTTTGGCCTGGGATCGAATCCGTGTACGAAGATTTGTTGACCGACGACGCTAACCGCTTGGCTACCGATTGGCAATTAATAATTTCTACCAGGAAAACTGAGTCACTATTTTACTTTAAGAAAAGCCGAAACACTTCTATTCACTGCGAAGATCTTCGGACGACTCCGATGCCAAAAACCATATCACTACCTTCATTAACATACTTGCACGCATATTAAATCAGTACCACGCATTTATGGTACTACACATTTTTGATAGCAGAGGCGAGTTTTGTTCATTTATATTTCGGTGTCTCTGTGCATTTCCCGATGCGAATTGAACAGTATGCTTGCGTATTTAAGAACCTATTTGGTACATTTTCTTTCTTTCATATACTCGTATCTACTGGAAGATGGGGTTGAAATTTCGGTATATGTACTTATAATAGTCCATGGATCACGTTTTTCATTACAATTAGAAAATATTCAGGATCATGCTTCAAGCCACATGACCCTTCGTTATAACGACATTTATTTTAAGCTGCTTCTGTGTAAATACACTTGCAATGAAAAAGTTGGGGTTAATTGAAAAATGTTCTGTTGACCTCCGTCCAATTCGTATTGCAAGCAAAGTAGACCTGATATCATTTTTCGTGTATTTTCGCATGCTGGTAGTATGACTAGGCCACATAATTGTTACAGTATCTAAGTTTTTAAAATAAAAAATTTCTTAGAAACATTCTATGTATTTGTATTTGAGACAAATCGTAGGATAGCTTTTATGTCGAAACGCTAGTAAGATAAAAATAAAATAGATTTAAGAATTTATATCTTGTATGTAACTTTAAATGTATAAGAAAATGAAAAAAAAAATGACGAAGGCACATATTTTTTTACGTTTACGGCATATGCTAAAATATCACTTTGGTAGATATTAGCTTGTTTGCAGACAATAATTCTCACTTGCATATCGACGCTGAAGTGATAAAAGAATTGCCAGCAATCTAATATACCATATGTCTCTATTCTGTATCCCGATCGATTATTCAGTGTACATACGAGTATGTATTGGCTAAAACTTTTCGTTGGTTACTTCACCTGCTGCTGAGTTGACCAGTCTCATAATAAAACGATATTCATCTTCACTACGGAAGAAAATCAGCGTGGCGCCAAAAAAATTTAACTAAAAAATTAAAACTTAAACCCAAATGAATTAGGAGTGTCTAAGGACTGTAGGTGTACAAAATAATGTAAATACCATACGCTACGTATATGATCAATCGTGTGATTTAACACCTTTAAATCATTTTCTATACGGAAATGTGAACCGACAAACTAAAGAAGATGAATGACTTGGATGCTAATATTCTCCGCGTTATTGTAAAGTGGTCGAAAATTGGATTTTGAGCAGCGCCCATATGCCCGAAATCATATTGGAGCTCTAATGGCATACAATTATAGTACTTTTCCGATAAAGCTAAAATCAGGACCATAACAACAATTTCGATGTGCTCTATTTTATTTTATAGTTCTCTAAAGTTCTCTAAAATAATGCCTTGGATAGAAAATCAATTTAAATACAGGGTGATTTTAATGTTACAGACAAATATTGTTTGGCTGAATTTCATACTTGACAGTCGTTGAAAGTTGTCAGTCTAAATTTATGCAGCATAATTCTCCGCAGCAACATGTTGAAGATAATGAAATACTTTATTTCAATAATTATCCAATTGTGAATCATAAAGAAATTTAACATAAACTAAAACTTGAGCCACAATGTGATGACAATGTGTTTTAGAATGTCCAATTCAAAATTAAACAATTACAATAAATTAAAAGATATATTTCGGTACATGCTTCATGATTAAATTTATTTTTAGGTGATGACAAAACTCCAAAATTTTTCTGTGCAGGAAGTCTTATAAATTCTAGATACGTGTTAACTGCAGCTCATTGCGTCGTTGACAAACAGCTGTAAGCTTCTTCTTCCTACTTACTACACTTAATATATTGCATGCTTACACAATATTGTATCTTGTTTATTTAGGCACAGTATACGTTTGGGCGAATACGACACGAGTAAAGATTCCGATTGTATTGAATCAGATTGCGCAGATCCCATTGTAGAAGTCTATATTGAAGATATATCAGTTCACCCGAATTACAATGCAGATAGCATCCACCGACATAATGATATAGCTCTTATACGTTTAAAGGATGATATCCAATTCACGCCTTTTATATCACCTGTATGCATGCCTTCGGTATTGGGACTAAATCGAAGTGCCGTGGGTACAAATTTGGTAGCAGCTGGATGGGGTAGAACCCTTACTGGCAAGTAAATGAAACATTTTAATAAAATTGTGTATATAATATTATGTCTCTTTAATTTAGAAAAAAATAGCAAAGTAAAACTGAAGATATCATTGCCAGTTAGTTCCCAAGAAGATTGTCAAAAAGCATTTCAAAGAACTAAAACATATTTGGTAGATTTTCAATTATGTGCTGGGGGGAAATTCATTGAGGATACCTGCGGTGGAGATTCCGGTGGCCCGATTATGTATTTCAAAGGAAAATGGGCAATTGAAGGAATTGTTTCATATTCCAGAGGATGTGGACTAGAAAATATTCCAGGAATATATACTCGTGTTGCGGAATATGAAGATTGGATAATAGATAATGTAAAATCTTAAAAAAAGGAATAAGATCCTTGAATATATGTTGTGAATAAATGGTTAAATTTTAACTTTAAAAATGATTTCGAGTGTTCTTTTTTTAATTTATAATAGCATTATTTGCTTAATCCAAAAATTTGTATTTCTACAATTTCTCACAAGCTACGAGAGCAAAATATTTTTGGGTTTTTTTTTTTTAACAAAAAAGAACTTAACACTCAAGTGGGTATGAATACACTTATAATGCCTCAGCATGTGTTAAGTTTTTTGGAAAATGAGATATAGAGAGAAAGAAAGATGTTTGGGCTCAGTGGTTATTTCGCTCCATGGACGGCATCCAACATTTAATGGGGAGACCAAATTCTTAGTGGAAGTTAGCTTGATGTTGATTTCTGGTCAACTACTCGTCTTGCTTGATATTCGTTAACTGAAAAAATGGATGATATGTTTTTCGGGCGAGGCTGGGATTCGAACACCGAACCTTCCGATTTGGCAACCAGTCCACTACCACTTGAGCCACGGCTATGGAAATGTTTTATTTAACTTTTAATTGCATTCATTTTGGTCAACAAGTACGAGGGTAGTCCCAGATGTACCCGACCGAACAAAAAAAACACAAAAGCCATCAACCGCAGACTCCACCTCTTTACTGTTGGCAAATTATTTACCACCGAGCCATTTTTTTCAAGTTCGGAAATAGAATATAATCCGAGGGTGCTAAATCTGGTGAATACGGTTCGTGAGGTAGCGATTCGAACTTTAACTCATAGATTTTGGTCATCGCTTTGACGGATGTGTGGACTAGTGCATTGTCTTGATGAAACAAAACTTTTTTCTTCACAAAATGCGGCCGTTTTTTCTTGATTTCAAATCTCAAACACTGCAGGAAGTTCGCATAATACACCCCGTTGATTGTTTTTCCTTTCTGAAGATAATCAATGACAATTATCCCACGTGCATGTCAAATAACTGACGCCATGAATTGTCTTCTCCGATTCTCCCCTTTGAGTCCATTGTTTTGACTGTTCCTTCGTCTCCGGTATGAAGTGATGACACATGTTTCATCCATGGTTATGCATCGACTCAAAAACTCGCATTTATTGCTGTGGAACTTCGCCAAACACACGATTGGAACATCTGCACTACGTTGTTTTTACTTCATTGCATTGTGAGTAATCGCGGCACCCATAGTGCGCACAGCTTTTTCATGTCCAATTTATCAGTCAACATGCTATGAACAGCAATTTTTGAATTGGTAGTTCCATTCACTTTCAATCGACGGTTATCCAATATCATCCATCATCCAATTTTTCCAACATTTCTGGTGAACTCATTTGGTCGACCACTGCGATATTGGTCTTGGCAACTCGTCCGTCTCACTTAAACTCTATCACCCAATATTTTATTGTTGTAAACGAAGGATCAGACTCCCCCGGAGTAGAATCCAGTTCCGTTTTTATGTTGGTTGGATTGAGGCCTTTCAAATGAAAGTATTGTATCACATAACGATGACCTATTTTTTTCATATTTAAAAATTCATTGAGAGCATTCATTATTGATGGCTGCCGAATAAATACTAAACAACGTAGCGTCGTCAAACTTCAAATTTAAGCTTTATTAGGTACATTCTACAATAGTCATTCTTTTTAAACAACAACCGCCATCTATACGCCAAGGCATTAACCAGCTTCAATTGAGGTAGCTAGGTAAGAGTTGCTATTGGAAAGACCAACACACTTAGGCCTGTAGGCCCATCGCGCAGATCTGTGATCCGCCTATTCTTGGAACCAATTTGAGCTTATGATGAAGCTGTTGATGTCTATATTCACTAGATCGCTTAAGCCATTGTAGAAGAAAGCTCCCCAGTGGACTTTCCTTCTTTGGGTGAGAGCTGGGCTTGTACAGAGGTGGACGATAGTCTTTTTCTCCACTCCGTCCATAAAACTTTTGCTGAAATTATTTGTAAAGACGCTAAGCCTTCTTGCATGCTAGCCTATAAGGCAGTGTCCAGTGATCACACCTATGATGCCGAGATGTTTCCTGTTTAGTAGGATCAAACTCTTAGAGCGATTCACATCCAGATTGGCCAGATCCGTTTGGTCGCTAGGCATGTTGATCAAACAGTCCACCTAAGGTTTGTTATTTTGTTAGCATCTAGCTTTAATATTAGTTTGCACGTAGAGATTGGTATACCGTGTCTACCCTTTTCCAGTAGATTAAGTAGATTGGTTCCAATTTTAGAGAGTTCTTCAGCCCTACAACTGTCTGAAATGTCTCTGTGGCCCGGCACCCAGCAAAGGTAAAGGTTGAACTCCTCTACCATCTCCCTTAGAGATGATAAAAAGCGGTTCTAGGATTTAGTGAGACTGAGTGCAGGGACTTGATAGCGGCCTGACTATCCGAAAAGATGCGGATATAACTTGCAGATATCATGTTTTTCTTTAGCCAGGACAGAGCTTCTTTAATCACGTGTAGCAGAATATCAAGTGCCGCGGAGGGGTCGTACGTAGAGCTCCGCTTATGCACAGACATTCTTTGGACTCAGCTAAATTTGCTGCAGTTGACAGCATTGTCTAAGCCCGTTCACCAGACAACCACCACGTAGGTGAGTATTGGTCTAATATCCGAGAAGTATAGCCAGTGGGCTATGCGAGGTTGAAGGCACCATTTATTCCCAATGGCTTTTTTTGCAAGACAATAAAGCTACTCTAGCCTTTCTGACGCTTTCTTGAATGTTAGGTTCCCAGTTTAGCGTCCTGTCAAAAATGAGACCCATATATTTTGCTGTATCGGAGAAGGCTAAGCTGGCACTGTTTATTTAGGGATGGTCTATGCTTAAAATTTTGTATATCCTGAAAAAGAGGACAAGATCAGTTTTATGGGAATTTACTCCCAATCCACAGTGATCCGTCCATCGAATTAATCTGTTAAGATTTAGCTGAAGGAGTTCTTTAATGATATTACGATCCTTACCTGAGACGGCTATAGCACCGTCATCCGCATAGACAATCATTCTGCAACCACCTGCTTCTAAGTATTCCAGCAGTTGGTTAACCACTGCCGACACATCTTTTAGCATCCAATGTGGAGTTGGTTATCCTGCTTTTTAACATAATACTGATGTGATGCGTCTACCTGTAGGGTTGACGGCGCAGACGTGATTGCGATAGAGGTAGCTAATATCCGGGGAACATCTTCAATTAAAATCCGATCAATCCAGGAAAACGATATAGTGAAAACAGAACAGTTTGTGTTTAGATATAAGGGGTATGCGCGGCTCTAACATATATATAGTGCTCTTGGATAAATCAAAGGAATTAAGAAGGAAAAATTATAGCGATTATTATAGCCCATGGTTTATAAAATAAACAAATTAATTAATGCTTCCACAGTCCTACTTTCTCCCACTCACTGTGTTTTCCGATCTGTGATTTTGTGCAAATTGAGAGACGACCTAAAATTTGTTGCCTACTCCAAGTGGGAGACTTTCATAGCCAGAACACTTTTACTGGTAAATGGGGATCAGAAAAGTAGATTACTTTGTCTTCTGTTCCATATTGGCCGCAAGAAAAATAATTGAACTATGTATATGATATTCCAGCCTAGCACCAGCAAAGCAAACCCCAACACCACTAAAGACGTATTCTACAAGACACTAGTAGATTTTGAAAGATAAAAAAAAATTTAGCAATTGTAAAATTGATCAAGTCGTACCGGTTTTACCATATATGTGATGACTTTGTACAAGTAATAGACATAATTAAACTCTGTGACCGACTTCTTAGTTCGTATCCCTCGTCCTTGAAACAAGCGGGCGTTAAAATTTAAGTTGACTGATTAAAAAGTATGGTCATCTAAAATTACCGCAATTATTTTTATTTTCCATTTTTTTTTGTATCAGAGAGTACTTTGATTACTCAGTTTCAATGAAATCAAAATACATCAAGTTATTGCTTGTTATTGCTTATTTGTTTGACAGTTTCTATCAACATTTTAACTAACTCTCTGATTGTAGACCCCCTCAACTTTGATTCAAGTTAAGAATCAACAGGTTTATAAATGGTTGTGATAGCTACACGTATTTACACACATTACGAAAAAACGTTGACATAAATCAACTAAAATTACGAATATTTTTCCATGCGCATTGCAATATAGCCCAAATGTAATCAAAGCCTTATCTCCCCGCAAACTAAGACTTCCAGCTCCAAATAGAGAAAGAAAGAAAACATCTCATTTCAGAGGTTTCAACTTTGGACCTTTTCCATTGCCTGTTTAAAGACATTAGGAATAGGTCACGAACTGAAACTTCACGACACTACATTTATAATATTTACCTTGGTTCGAATTTTTGCGAATACAATATCTAACGGACAAGAAATAGTGAAGAGCATGTACATATTTTTGGATGACGTATGTGTATATACATACAATATAAAAAAAATGCAACAGATAAGATCAAATCTGAAGCAAAAATAATATGATTTACGTATAAAATATATTTAGTCACACATGTGAGGGTAATCAGGTTCAGAATTCCCGAAGAAAAAAACCCAAGAAGATAAAGCCGTTTCTTCATAAATTAAAATCGCTATATTATTTTCGTTAATAATATATGAGACCTTGGCCTCTTACAGTTTTTAAACCTTATTTGGAAACCAGTTTAAGGATTTTTTTCATTTGCTTTTAATTAATAAATAGGAATACATAAAATTGTGCGGTCAATATTCATAAGCCGATTTGATATGATGCTTTGAGAAAAATGTACAATATTTTCACAATGAATATATTTTCAATGGTAAAATGCAGGTATATTGGATCATTGCAAAAGCTCGTGCCCGATTTTCATACGTGGCCGAAAGTCAGCTGTATGCCACAACTATTGTTTGTTTTATGAACTTGCTGTATATCAGTGGATAGGTCGTGGCATCTGAAGTCATTTTATCGCTTGACCCCGTTGAGTTAAGTCAAATTTTGTGTAAAAAAAAATTCTAAAATTAAGAACGAAAAGATACACCTTCGCAATGCAGTGCTGTACGAGTTTCGAAAAAGAGTGAGTATTTGAACTGCAACAAAAAACCTTCAGAGCGTTTATTCGGATCGTACTTCTGCTCTAAGGACCGTTAAAAAGTTGTTTGGAATGGACAACACCGTTCTGGTGTTCCCTTCCGAGACTGATGGCGACATTGTGCGAGACTTAGTGAGAAATAACCTGAAGATTTCAACTGAGGAGTTTTATGAGAGGTTGAATATTGACCGGTCGTCAGAATTTGATACTGTTGATCATAACATATTACTAAGCAAAGCCAACAAAGCCGGATTCAGAGGATTTATGCCTAAATGGATCGAAACTTATCTCATAAACAGAAAACTAAGGAAGTAACATTTAGCGGGTGCGGTGAAGTAAAAATTGCTCCGTTGTTGTACCAATTTAGTTTCTTATGTATTCTTATATTCTATTGTATATGAATTCTATATTCACTCTGAATATGAGAGGTAAATTTACCGGTTTTGAGCATTACATATGTTGCTGATATTCTAGTGATTCTCTCTTAAACCTATCAGTTACTCGTATTTAGAAAAATTAAGACACACACAAAAATAAAATTCAACCGTTGCTGGTAGCACAAACACATATGATTAGAATTCTCTGGGAAAAAAAACGCCATGAACACAGTTTTCGACTATTTTTGAACTCCTCGATATTACCTCTGAAACATCTTTGCTTGTATAGAGTTTTAAAAATATTTTTTCTGAGAAGTGGATAATCGCTTAATGATGATCTTAACGCCTATGATCTTCGCAGCTCTGCTAATAATATTGCATTTATTCGCTCTCATAATACAAATGTCATTATTGAGTTATTATTCTTCTGTAGCACCTCGTATGTTTAATGAACTACCTATTGAACTAATGCGTTCTTGTAATATCCTTTTTTCAATAATAAAGTCAAAAAGCGGCTGTTTGATGATGACTTTTGAAGACTCTTAAAGGTAATTATTTCATAATAAAAATTTCACCGTATCACACCGTATTTTTTGCCATATACTCGTATCTCGATATATTCTACATATACATTGGGTGCCGCATTGTTTGGCGGAAAAAAATAAGCTGGACTGCGTCTCCGTGCCCATATTTTTACTTAGACGCTATGCAACCGGACCTTTTTTGAATCGAGTCGTAACAGGTGACGAGAAGTGGATTCTGTACAATAATGTGAAACGAAAAAGGGACTGGTGCAGAACGCTTGGCAAATGAAGGTATTATTGTCTCTTTGGTGTGATCCCAATTTTTTTTTTTGGGTTCTTTCATCTGGCGAAACAATTAGTCATCCCCTCCGACATACAGAGGTTTTAAGCAAAGCCTTACGCTGCCCTGTTTTGATTTCTGTTGAAAACAAAGTTATGCGTGAATGTTAACAAATAAATTGTTGAACCAATAATTCTGAGTACTTTAATTTTTTCAAAGCAAAAATGATTTTTGTTAAATTTTCATTTCGTTATCATTTTTTTTCGAAAATGTGTTATGTGAGTACATATGCGCCTTATATTTGCAAACAATAAATTTCAAGTCATTTCACTTCAGTTACTAGTTTTTGAGATACGACTCTGCTTGTTCAAACTTCAAAATTAACTAGTTAATTTTTTTTAATTTAATTTTTAATTGTTTGTTATTACGCAATGTATATTCAATACATTTTTTTTTTAAATAATTTATTTTATAACTTCTAAAAGGTGGAAAAAGAACCACCACAAAAAAGTTACAGATTAAAAAATTAAGCAGATCTCTTATGAAATGTGGAAAGAATGCATACACAATTTTTTGCATAACCAGTTTGCAGTTTTTAACCGAGATATTGACGTTTAACTCTTAATATCTTCGATGATGGACTTTTCAACACAAGAATATGCAGAAATGGTTACTTTTATAGTTCCTGCTATGATAACGGTCACCGAGTGAGATTGAAATATCTGAGACGATATCCTAATAGGACCGCCACAAATAGCAGCACATTTTCTAGTACCAGCCTTAGGTAAATAAGCAGACACTTTAATCTAAGCAGTACTTACATCTGGTGAATTCTACATTTAGAAGGCGTGCATGTATTCCATAATATACCGGTACAGGAGCATCAACCATTATATCCACAATTTACATGCCGTGAAACACACAGCTTTTCAACGTGTTCAACGTGTATGTGTATGCATTCATATTGGGTAACAAGCTAATCCGACCCTATCGGCTTCCTCCAGTGCTTAATTTGAATACCTACCTTAGATTTATGGAAACAAACTACCAGAACTAATAGGTTATATACCACTGGAACAAAGATCAGCCATTGTGTACAAGCAGGATGGGCGCCATGTTGTGGCGTGGATGCTTTTGTTTCTCAATAATCACTCGTGGATTTTCTGAACTCCAATTTTGATGTTTAATACAGCGATCAGAATGAAAGGCCTCTTCGCTGAAGATGAAAGTTGATAACTGTAGATGCCAAGCCTTCATTACTTTTAAAATACTGTTCGACAATGAAAATGCTTTGATCTTTCGTGTAGCGCTCCATTTGTAATAACCCTGAACTTCGAGCTGTCACGCGGTCTTTTTTTCTTGTTAGCCAAAGTTTACCGCACAAGTGGCGAAAAATTAAAACCCTTCGTAAATTTTGAAACACCTTTTATAAGCTACATTGCCTACGAAGTGGAACCGAGATTTTGGTAGTCTTATCCTTTCGCGGCTTGAAGTATTAAAACCGTGAATTAGCTCATTATTATGATCAATCACAAGAATTCTATAGCGAAAGTTGTCGATAGTAGGTCGGCAGTATACCCTCTTAGAGAAAAGAAATCTAAGTCTTTCCAATTTTTGTAGACATGATTTTAGATCGGTGAGCTCATGAAAATTGTTTGTTACATTGTAATAATACATAAATGCTCCAAAAACTGTTAAACACCCATAGACTTCCAACATCTTCGAAATACATCCATATTGCTTCATCCAGCTCGTCCAAAGCTAGGCCATTATCTGTAAAAGACGTGTACGCAGGCATGACTAACAGTGCCAGAAGTATTGTTGAAAGTAAAGATCCCTTTGTTATTTTGCCGCTCCTACGGGTTTTTGATTTTTGTGGAATTTGATGATATTATTCTTTTGGTTGGTTCACTGAAAGAAATATCGCTTCGGTCGACAAAAGACATAGGTTGTGGATGGCGCGTTGAAGAATCTCTTCTTAAGCCCTGATGTTCGCCATATGAACTAATCCATCCTTACCATAATAACTTCGTCTATACATCCTAATTTCCATTTATTAGAACAAGAGTGTCTAGGGTTAGATTTTTGGATTGAGTTTTCCGCTTACTTCTTTGTTGTGAAACATGTAAATATTCACAAGACCACCTTTTTAAAAAAGATTGCTGCCTCTTAAGGGAATCGACAAATGTTTCTGACATTAGTTCTCCAATAGTTTCCATATGTACACAAAATTTGCCAAATAAGATTTTGTTTGAGGGGATCTTAAATCTAACTTTGTATTGTGATTTTATCAGACCAGCAAAGTCAACTGCTGTGTATTAAAAAGGTCTAGATGGTATAACTCTCTATTTTCCCAAGTTTCTCTCCTTTTCCAAGCTGCTTAGTTGATGTTGTCTTTGATTTATAATATCTGATGCAATTTGTTATATCTGTTTTAGCTGAGCAATCATATACGATGCGAAGGATTGTAAATGAGCTTTCAGGTTTAACGACACTGTGATGACGTAGTCAAGCTCTGGAACCTCAACGTCATTAATTGCGCTCACTTGACCCAACTCGTACTTTGCCATAAAATCTATACTTAATTATCTCTTTCTATGTAGTTTTCTTTCTAAGGGACACTTTTGTAGCAAATGTGTCTTATGATGTACTAGATTTTGTGTCAATAGTGCAAACGGCATGTTTACTTGTAGATTGAATGCCACCGGCAGCTATCCATCCCAATGCTGTATTCCGCATTCAATTCTCCCGCCAGAGAAGCTCAACAAATATTTCCGCTGCTATCAGGATTGGCCAATTGAAGCTGAAATGTTCCAGTTCGTCGTATCGAATTTGAAACTTGGTTGGTAGTCTGCACTGCGGAGTAAAATATTGGATTGTACATACATATACTTGCCTTATAAGGTGAACTCCTTAATGCAAACATAAACGACATATCAAAGTGCTCTTGAAGGCCATGTCCATGTTCCACTTATAGGGGTCTTCGAATAGAAACGCCTAATGTCTGCGCAAGAGATGTGGTTATAAAATGCAGTTGAGATCCTGAGTCTAGCAAGACACGGCAAGAAAGCAGTGTCCCATATGCAGATATCATATTTGTAACTGCTGTTGCTAGGTAGATCTGTCGCGGATTTGAACTGGAACTTACAGCTGCATTGACCGATTGACTCACCCCATTGACTTAGCTGCTGTGGTTTGCTATCTGTGGGTCGACTAATGTCAATTGGTTTGGTTACCTGTTTAAGTTGGACTGAAGGTTTTGATTTGCGTTTACGATGCAATAGTGAGGTGTGTTTGCTATTGCATTGTCGGTAACTATTCGATTGACACGTGTTAAAAAAATGGCCGGATTTCAAATAGTTTCAATACGCCCGAAGACGTTATACGAGTACACCCTTCTCGTGATCGCCACCAGAAGGAGATAAATATGATTGCACATTGGGCAGTCACCCTTATTTATTGCGACCAGTCACAGGTTTCTTTTTTTCTTTTTCTCGTCACTAATTGAATTTTTAGGAGCTGGTCCAATGCCCTACTGCGTCTACAAAACCCCAATTTCGAATCGCTTGCAGGGATGAAGCAAGGTCATGAAGCTTTTCAGCAGGTGATGCGTTCCATGGGCCATTAAGCAATCCGAACAATCGGTTCAACTGAACATTTATGCTGAACATTTTTAGATCAGATTGGTTCAGACTCGGCTTACATTTCTCTAGCAATGTCCAGAAAATCCCTTGCAACGATTGCACTATTTTTAATTGTTATTTTTTATCACTTTCTAATTAGTATTTTCTAATGTCTTTACACTCTTTTTTTGTATATTTATAATTCTTCCAGGCCACTAAATTACTTTTAGTGATGTTCTGCACGGTCGCCAAAATTGTTCACAAAAAAAAAATTAACTTCCTTTTATCTTGCCATCCAAATCACAACTAATATATTTTACATCTTCTGAAATATAATTACTAATAAATACTTATTACCAAAATTTTGGATAACACATTTGAGCCGCAGAACCAGGTAAAATATACTAGCCGAATAGGCTTACATTACACATTGCGTGTATAGACGAAAATTGGTTCGCACACTTTCGAAGTTTTTTTTTTTATCATACAGTAGCTCTCGTCCCAGTTCTACAAAATCTGTAGATCGTACGTAAAAAAAGTTTCTAAACATAATTTTTAGGAAATTTTGCAATAATAAAAATTTCATAAAATTTTAGATTAAGTGTTAATTAAAAATTTTAAGAAAAATGCATTTTAATAAAAAAATGAAACAGCAAATTTTTATAATTTTGAGTTTAACTAGCCATAACTTTCTTATTGCTGCACAGATGTACCCAAAGCATTTTAGACTTGTATGCAATACAACATTATTTTTCCAAAATGTCCAAAACTATTTTTGTACCTGTATTAGTTTAAAAATTATAGCGTTTAAAGCGGTTAAAAAAAAATTCATTTTACAGTAAGGTTCTATCTTCACTGTTGACATCATTTATCGAGGATTTAAGAAAACGCTTATTTTAGTGTACCTTGACCAATGTTAAAGAAAATGCTCTGTTAATACTAATGGTATAAACTTCGTTTAGGAATTTGTTTTTAGAAGAACTAGCTGGGTTTAAATAAAGCTGATATCTTCTTTGAGTCTTCAGATATCCAGTTTCTAAGCCTGTTCCATTATTCTTGCCCATGCTAATTTTTGAATTTGAGGTCAGTTTGCTCCAGAAAATGCGTAATAACCATAACGTCTTACTGTTTTTTTCTGTTGCGTTCAATGATAAAAAAAAACATTAACAAGTTCCCAAAAAAAAAACCCATAGTTTTTATGATACTTGAGAAAACCTGCAGCCGGTAAAAAAGGAGTATTAAAGGAATATTTGAAAATATGTATTGAACGCTTTATTGCCACTGCCCTCACATTTAATTTGAAACTTACCTATTCTTGACATAGAAATAGTGATATCGTTCGATAGCTTGCCATTTACATTAGATATTCGGTTGTTGTATTACATAAGCGAAAATGCAGGTGCACGGATCTAGGGTGTGAATAAATAGGTTTATTTTAATAGATTCGAATGGTCGCATAGTAGGTTTCCTACAGTTTCTAATACACGACCCAACGCGGGAGCTAGCCAAGTAAGAAGAATTTCGGCGGATGAAAGAATACTGGAATCTGTTACAACTGATCCACCAATCAGCATCAGATGCTCTGCTTTGCAATTCAATGTTTCCAAACATTAAATTTCTAATGTACACCATGGAGAAAATCTTTATCCATACCATCTGTGCAAGAACAACTTCCCGATGATTTAGAAAAGAGACTTGAGTCTTCCAACTGGTTGCTGGAGCGGAGCTTGGATGACAATGAGTTTATTAGCACAATTCTTTCGACGGACGAATCTGAATATACAAGTGATGGGATCGGAAATTTTCATAATCTTCATACGAGTACATGTGGATTGTCCACATAGAAGGAGACATAAATTATTTCAACCCAAATGCAGCATCAATATGTGGGCAGATGTAATTGGAAACAAGTTAATCGGCCCATTCAAACTACCACCTAGGCTGAATTCTACAAACTATCTGGAGTTTATCATATTTCCAACAGGATGGTGCTCCAGGCCACTATGGTCGTGATGTTAAGAACTGGCTAGATGAAGAGTACGATAATTATTGGGTAGGAAGAAATGGACCAGTTCACTGGCCCGCAAGATTGCCAGACCTTACAGTATTGGATTTTTTTCTATGGGGAAGAATGAAAGAACTTGTTTATTCAATCGAAAAAGTAAATTGGAAGAGCGCTTTCTCGAAGCGTCATAAAAAGCGACACAGCAGTTAGCATCAAAAAACATTCGCAGTGGAGTCCAAAAACGGGCTCTAGCATGCATACAAAACCAAGCAGGACACTCTGAGCAATTGTTATAACTATTTTAGTACGAAAATAAATATTATCTAAAACCACACAAAATCATTTTTTTATTCATAGCCTTTAGAGCTTGAAGCAAAAAACTCCTTTTTTAAAATTTTAGCTGCTGCTGGTTTTCATAAAATATATGGGTTTTTCTGCAAACGTGTTGATGATTTTCTTTTTATAATTGTTTCGTTCATAAGAAAAAAATATTAAAACTTTATGTTTATTAGCCTTTTCTGGAGAAAAGTGACCTCAAAGTCAAAAATTAGTATGGGCAAGAAACATGGAACAGGCTTAGAAATTGAATATCTGAAGACTCAAACATAGTGTCACCTTCATTTAAACTCAGCTACCGAGGGTAGTATTTCTTTTAAATACAGGGTCCTAAACAAAGTTTCTAGCATTAGTATTAACTGAGCAATTTCCGTTAATATGGGTCAGGGTACACCAAAGTTAGCCTTTTCTTAAATCCTCGATAAATGATATCAACATCGGACATAGACCCTTACTGTAAAACGATTTTTTCTTAGAATATACCCAAAAATTATTTTTCAAATTATCTTTGACGAATTAGGGGACACCCTAATTTATATTAAATATCGGATTAATTTGTACAAGTTATATGTAAAAAAACTTGTCAGTGAAATGTCAATAAAAGATTTAGCGATAAGTTATGGTTAGGTTGACTGTTACTCTGCGGCACTCTTTCACATGTGGATGCTACAAGGGTTTCCGACCGCAACGTAAAGATAGCGGCACTCGTCAATAAAGGCGAGTGGATGCTAGTTGTGCATCTTTTGACAGTTACAGTCATTTTGGACGCGCAGTTTTTAGTTGACAGTCGTTTGAGTAAGTCGATGTGAGTGTTTTTTGTGAAATGGAAAAAATTGAATATCGAGCTGTTATTAAATTCGTGTTTTTGAAAGGCAATACGCCTACGCAAATAAAAAATGAGTTGGACTCTGTGTATGAGGACTCTGCACCATCATTTACCACAGTGAAATTTTGGGCAGCTGAATTTAAACGTGGCCGTAAGAGCGTGGGAGATGATGAACGTTCGGGACGTCCAAAAACTGCAACCACTGACGTTCAAGTTCACCAAATGAGAGAGATAGTAGAGGTTATGAAAATGTCCAAAGAACGCGTTTTTTACATACTAAATCAAGATTTAGGCATGGGAAAGCTGTCCGCGGGTTGGGTGCAGCGTTCGCTTACGTTAAACCAAAAACGTGTTCGAATGAATATTTCCAACGCTCTGTTGGCGCAGTTTAGGCGCAATAAATCCGAGTTTTGGCGCCGATTAATTACTGTAGATGAAACTTGGATACACCATTATACGTCCGAAACAAAAATTCAGTCAAAACAGTGGACTGCAAAGGGCGAGCCGGCTCCAAAAAAGCAAAAACTGTTTTTTCGGCTGGGAAAATGATGGCGACTGTTTTTTGGGATAGTAAAGGAGTTATCTTAATCGATTATCTTTAAAAAGGAAAAACCATTACAGGAGCATTCTATGCATCATTACTTGCCAAGCTGAAGGCAGAAATTGCGGAAAAACGTCCACATTTGCAGAAAAAGAAAATCATGTGTTACCAAGATAAAGCGCAGCCTCACACCTCAGCGGTTGTCATGGCGAAAATCCATGAATTACGGTTTGAACTGCTTGACCATCCGCCTTATTCACTAGATCTAGCCCCAAGCGACTTCTTTTTGTTCCCTCATCTAAAAACTGCTCTCGGAGGAGAGAGATTTTCGTCAAATGAGGAGACAATCACCTTCGTTATCAATTATTTTGCAGAGAAAAATGCCAAGTACTATTTGGACGGGTTAGAGAGATGGGAGCATAGCTGGGAGAAGTGTGTAGAGTTACAAGGAGACTATGTAGAAAAATAAAAAAAAAATTGAGAAAAAATTCTTGTATCATTGTTCGGTCGGAAACTTTTCAGACAATCCTCGTATAATTTGGAAAACTGTTATAAAGAGTCCACCATTTGACGTGTACGTCGAATCTTGGCTTTAGGCTATATTTTTGGTTAAATGGTTTTGTTCATAATCAAAATTGAAACGTATACCGAAAAATTGAATTTTTTTTTTAACGCTGACGTGGGTATGATTATAATGCCAAAGCATATATTATGTTTTTCGGATAATGGGACAGAAAGAGAAAGAACGATATTTAGGCTATTGGTGGCATCCGACATTTAATGGGGAGATTAAATTATTAGTGTAAAATGACATGATGTTGTAATTAGGCAACCATTCTTCTCACGAGTTTTCAGTTTGCCTGATAAAAAGTCTTTTGCTCACGGCTGGTATTGAACCCCAAACCGTGCGATTGGGAAGCCAGTACATTACCACTTGAGTCACGGCCACCCATATTTGGAGGGATTTTAACGCTGAAGTTGTCATTGGGCCGTCAGTGGAGACTGCTGTCGCTCCATGCTGACTTATTTTCTTTTTAATATAGATTAGAACCAGAAGATTTAGGAGGAATGTGGTTTCATGAAGACGGTGCCACTTCCAACACAACGCGGGCCACAATCAACTTATGGAAAACGAAGTTTGGTTATCAATTATATTCCAATCCAAAATGGAAATTGCATTGATATCGGAAACACACGTCTTAGTAACGGAAACTGTGTATAAAGAATATATTCAAATGATTCCAGATATATTGACAGCTTCTTATTTTCATTTTAACGACAGCGGCAGAAGGATGTATCATAGTTCGACAGAAATTATTCCATAGCACAACATTTTCTACAATTGAAGAAAAAGCAGATACATTTGCAAACGTCGTCAATTTTTTAAAATAGATCGAATAAGTGCTAACTATCTCATAATATTATATTAATAGTTTGCAGAACATAATTACGATTAATAATAACAGGTTCTTAAATTTCCAACTTCACTAATTTGAAGATAGTCTTATTTGCACAGAGCGCAGAAATAGAATAGTCGGCTACTATATATACGATAGTTCCAAATTCAAATAGACCATAGGGAATGGCAAGAAAAATTTATAACCTCACCTCCTTTATGCAAGCAATTATGGCAAGACTCAAAGGTAAATTATAAGTCTTTAATTAAGTGGCTCAACGTTTTGTTAAAAGTTGGCAAGGGAACTGCGTTTTTGTATCTATGGACAACCACCGAAAGATGTAAAATAAAGAAAACGAAATTTGTGCAGTAGATAAAAGACTATCTCAGCGCGTCACGTCACACACAGTACAATTCAATCTGTTGTTACTCATAAAAAAACAGATAAATATACGAGTATATTGTGGACGTGAGGTTGGGTTGGATAACATATCTGAAATGTTGGTTTCAAATGGAGCGCGATTTTGCAAAGTGATACGATAAACAATGACATCTACTAACTGCTGAAGCTATTGTGTCATAGCTCTACAGTCGCTAGCGCAATACATTTGAACTTTGTCTCACATGGTTTCAAGGCAAGTAAGACCAAGATAAACTTAACGAGCCTAAGCGAAGGAGAAGTAATTGTGATGAAAACACCAGCAGTCTATGAGCTATTGATAGCAAATTCTAATTTGCTTAAATGTTTCGTCCAGTCTCTGTGCTCTCCATCACTTTCTTTCGCTAACATATGAGTAAGGCATTTATCCACACGTTAGATTGGGCCGATCTTGATATGTTAAATACAATGCTTCTCACAAAACAATGAAAAGTCTTCAGAAGTAAAACTATACCTTGAAAAATAAGTTTCTAAGCACTGAATTACATCCCTGGCACTAGTATTTCTAACTGCATAAATTTAGTGTACTATATGGTAGGTGCTATTTACAATTGCGTACAGAAGATGGCAAAGGACCATAATGGTCGACTTGAATAGTGTCGGAAAGCTTATCGCCTATCGGAATAAAACATAAAACTGCCTCCTTCTTACCATATTGCGGAGAGAAATGAACACACTTTAAACAATTGCTTATATAATCCTTTATTTTGGATTCCATGCAAAGGAACCATTATGTTTTTCTCAAAAAGACATAACACTTATCAACTCTGACATGACATAACGCTTCATGGTGTGTTTGTACTCGTATAACATTCCTCTCCATTGGTTATGGGACATAAAAATAAATTTTGTTATCAATCTTGCGACATACTAAGCCATTTAAGAAATTGTAGGCATTTCAACATTTTAACTAATCTTTTAACTATGGGATCTCTTTGTTATGAAGCCGCTAATACATGCTCAAATGAATCCGGCTCAACGATTAAAATATTGTATTAAGACACTCGACATGTCTCATCCTCATATAGAGGCAATTCCATCATATAATCGTAATCTTGGAGCTAATAATTTACAAATTTCCCAAAATATTATGTTAATCCTAAAATGGAATTATAAACTCTTAACATTCATTAAATTCAGCAACTTCCTTTAAGCCACTTAAATTCGGCCCAATACCATTACCAGAAATTGTATAAACTAAATACAAATTATGCTGTATAATACGAGACAGCAGTAACTTCTTTCAAAATTTGAAAATGTTCATCTTTTGTTTCCGTTCCGATCAGTAAATCGTCAATGTAAACAAGCAATTCAAATTTTTAAACAACATATTTACGAGTATATACCGCTGAAAAATAGACGGTGCATTTTTGAGCCAAAAGGCATGCGTAAATATTCAAATTGTCCTAAAGGTGTTATAAAGAAAGTATATTTGATGGAATCTTCAGCTATTTTCTCATGACAAAAGCCACTTTTTAAATAGAAAAGTGAAAAGTATTTCATCCCTCGTAATCTATCAAGATTATCTTCGATTAGAGGAATGGGAACATTGTCTTTTAATGTCACTTTGTTCGACTGACGAAAATCTATACAAAGAGGCAGTTAACCCGTCTTTTTCTTTGCTAAGACAATTGGCGAGGCGAAAGGTGAACTGCTTTCAGGAATAATGTTATTTTTGAATAAATCGTCAAGTGTTTTCTGAAGTTCTAATCTATTAGCATAGTTCAATCGCCGAGGCACGCAGCTAAAAACACTGTTCTCATTTCTCAAAACAATTTTCATTTCAAAATCATGTATGCATCTTCTGTAGAAATACTTCGCGTAATCACTTTCTATTAGTTTTGTGTCACCGTATGTTAAATTTTCATTATTTTTAGGATGACAAACCGATCATCCGATGTATCTATACTTAAAATTTCACTAACAAATTCATCCTTTTGGGTGTAGTTCAAATGTTTAATGCTAAACAATCTTTTTTTTCTTCTTTTAGAATAAGTTTTATATTTGTTTTATGTAAAAAGTCTCGTCCTCATACTATCGTCTTTTTTATTGTACCATTTTTAACAACAAACAAACATAAATCAATACAGTATTTTTAGCCTTAACGTTAAAATATGCATTTTCTGACATAATTAACTTTGAGCTATTGATACTTACATAATCTTCAATGTAGGGTGGTACAGTTGTCATCAGAAAGAGTGGGATGTAGCGTTGCTGCACGAAGCTGATCAATCATTGTCATCATATGCATAGTCAAACGGACAGCTCCGGAGTCATCTTCTTGAAATCTATATTTGAGAATACCGTGAAAGTCACGCAGGAAAGGTGTTTGGTCAGCTTGTGGCTCAGATTGTTGAACCATAAGAATCGAGGTTGATTGTGGACAATCCTTTGCCATGTACCCCTTCCGTCCACAGCGAAAACAAGAGACCGTTTTTCTTCGGTGCTTCGGGCAATTGGTTCATATGTGCCTCGCATCGTTACAGCTGAAGCACTTGATCTTATTACTCGGGCTTGATGAACTTTTCGGCTATGAAACTGTCGTTTGATACGCCATTGAATATGTTGGCCGCTCACATATCGTTTTCTCATACTTGCTGAACATGACCCTCAGTCCGGCGATACTATTAGTAGTCAGCAAAATTTGTTTATTGAAAAATAAATCAGGGATTCCGTTGACGATGTAGCATATTACATACTGCTTTTCAATGTCTGCTAGGAGAGTTGTTTCCTGAATCGCAAGCACATACTGCCGACAGATTTCATCGTTGCGCTTTCTTCTATTTCGCAACATATTATGAACGTCTGTAGCAGTAGCGTGCTCTTGAAACACGGTTAGCAAGGCTGCCTTTCACTCACTCCAAGAACGATATGACGTTGATCTCAGAAACAACTGTGCTGTTCCTCTCAGCAATCTCTTGGTATTAACAAAGCTTTCTGACTCGCTGAATTTGTACAAAAGTTTGGCATCTTAAAAACTGTTGATCCATTTAGTAACACGGTAGCTGTCATCTCCGGAGAAGGTCGGCATACGAATAGTATCTTCAACGTCACGAAATGTATACGACGAGTGGTTGTCTTTCGCTGGATTATTTAACCTATTATGCAGTGAAAGAATTTCTTCTTTGTTTTCTTACAATTTAACGCAAATGTTCTAACATTTGTGAAATAACACTTTCCTCCTTTTCTAAAACTGCGGGATATTCATCATCATTAACACCTTCGGTAGCATCAGGTGGGAAAAGCTCTTCCACTTGACCATCATCAAGCAGAGCTATTCCTTCGCCCTGGCGTATCCTCAATGTGGCTTTTAGTCCAGTCGTGGCCAAATACATTTCGGCCGGTTTATTTTTCAATTCAGTTACAGTTGCATTTAATTACACTTACAAATTAACAGCGCGCGTATTAGCGTCCATTGCAACAAAATATTTTTTCTCAAACTAAATGTTTCAACTCAAAATTTAACTTTGGCGTAAAAATTTATAACGAAAAAATTTATTCTATCCCACTTCTGAAAGATATATGTAAGTCACTTCCTAAATGAAAATAAAAAAGACAATCGACACGTCTTGTCACAATGATGGCTTTATTTCGTCTGCCGCAACATAACACTTGTTCAATACAGCAAGTGGTTTACATAATACATAAATCATTCGATTGTACAGGAATGAACAATTAAACTGTATTTTAGGATACACTACGGTCCTAAAATGAGTGACAATAAGTTCTGCGGATAATACATTCTCTTACAAGTCTTATTTAAGAATGACTCAATTATTGATGACCAGCGCAAATGTTACTAGGACGACGATATTGGGGTATGTTCCTGGAATGTTCGGACTCTTAATAGAGCAGGTGCTCCTGAACATCTAGTGGAGACACTGGGAGCATATGGACTGAACAACAAAGCAAACAAAAACTGCATTATTTACTATACGCGCAGTGTATATTTGCATATGGGTTTGTTATTTGAAGCAGAATTAAGGATAAAGTCGTATGCATAGACATTGTGTATAGAGCACACTTTCATCTGTGTCAGATGTACATGTTTATCGCCAGAATTTCATATTACGATACATATTACAATTAATAGATATAATGCTAAAATCGTAATAGTAGATTTCAACGAAAAACTACGAAAGCAATTCCAAAATGAACTTAGTCGCTGCCAGGAATCGACGTAATTCACTCCTCCAGTATTAAGAATGTAAAAGCTTTCCGAGAGAACAACGTTGACTCCGATCATTGCCGTGTTGTTACCGATAGACGGATGATGATAACTAATATTTTGAAAAATTTTAAGATGGAAAATTAAAAATGTGCCTTCAAATCTCTAAAATTTCTTTGCCACTAGCACCAAATTTTGAAGATTAGCAGGAACAGTGAATGAAAAGCCGCCCGTGTTATGCTTGGGCGACCGACCATTTCAATCAAATGCTTATTTTGATCATAACTGTAGGACATCACGTGAGGCATATACAGCGGCACTTCAAAGAAAGACAATAGGTGATCGTATGCTCTACGAGTAAGAGAGTAGGTGGTGAGCCTTCTCAAAACCAAAAGAAACCGCAAGACCATGAGAAGTAAGCTGTTGGGGCAATACACTCTTTTTTGAGAATGAGTGAAGGAGACTACAAAGTCCTAACGACGGGTTAATACAACAGGTTAAGGCTATAAGATGCGAACTAAAGCTTGCAAAGGCGACTGTTTTATGAACACTCTTAATATGCAGATTGATGTCGTGATCATCAGCGAACAGTACGTTGACAAAGAGGCAAACTGGATAGTGGATACCTTAGGATACCTTATCTGGATACCAGACATAAGGTCATTCTCCCTGAAAAACCAAGGTCGAGAACGTTCCTGGATTTTTAACGTAAACCACCTGTCATTTACGACCTTATGTTTACGAGATGCCCATACATCCATAGGGAGCAAAGATACGCCTTGCCATCGCTTATAATAACTCGCTTATATATAATACCAAAGCAGAAAGTTCCACCCTTGGTATGAGTCGAGGCCGACCTAAAACCTCTTGCTGTTCTTAGGGTCACAGCATCCAGTACTTTATTTGCAACTCTACAATGCTTCAAACTAAAAGGAAACCCGTACCCGCGATTTGGGTTTAAACCACAGCCACTATGACGCTCCCACAAGGGGGCCTACCTCTAGTAAGTCAGGCCCGGACCGAAATCCGGGGGGCTCCTGACTCCCATGGTACCGTGATTTAAGTCCTGGTATGGACTACCAGTGGTCAAGCCACCAACAAGACCTATGACCGGCAACTTGTAACTGGTGAAATCGTAGCAACCATTCAGAGGCTGTAATCTGAAGATGTTTACGATAAGACCAGTTATAGAATAATCTACCCCCGCTTTTTATTAGACAACGTCATTAATGGGCGAAGCCTTGATAATTGGGCGGGGGCCCATAACCAAGGTACAGATGTCTCTTGTGTTTTACGTAGGTACCTGCCGTGAGGGCTTAAGCCTACGGTGCGTCTTCGCACAAGATATCAAAATAATGCGTTGATAAGCGCCCTAACCACCAGTACCAGATTCGAAGTCGTGTGTAAGGCACGAACTTCCCCTTTGGTGAAGGGTCGAGGCCTATCTAATCCTCAGCCATTCTGTGGGTCATGGCACCCGGTTGCAATGCAACTCCACATCGAGCAGACCAATTGGTTCCATAGCAATCCCATGGTTTAGCACAGGTCGTAGTAAACTACACACATGCTAAGCCATGAGATGTCCAAGATCCATTCGGCCCATTCTCCCCGCGATTTTGGGTTTAAACCTACAGCCACCACGATACTCCCACAAGGGGGCCAACTCCTAGGTCAGGCCGGAACCATAGTTCCGGGGGCTCCTGACCTCCCGTGGTACCAGAATATAGCTTCCGGTCGAGCTTCGCAACCTTGAGGCTACTTCCAGTTGGGCACCTCACTGCCCAGGACTGGCGGCCTTGCAACAATTTCAAAATCTACAAACTTCCCGCTAGCTGCCTACTGCGCCTACTATTGAATACATCTTTTGCAAAACTACGGGTTCTTTCAAACCGTACGGTATCAGTGATAATTCCACTGACATCGTAGGTCTCACCATTAAAGGTGATGCCCATAGCCTGCAAGTTCCTTATGTCAGTGCAATTGGGACACTCACATAGGACATGAAGCCAGTCCTCATATGTAGCTCCACATGAGCAGCTCGCAACCTCGCTAAGCCCCCTCTTATACAAGAATGCATTGAGAGAGCCATGCCCGGTCAACAAAAAGCCCAGGCTGAGGTTAAAATTCCGTTCAGGAAAAATTCTCATGGTTAGCACATCCCTTAGGAAGCCGTAAGTAACCCTACCATTTTCGCTAGCATCCCATCTAGATTGCCATCTAGATAGAACACATGCGTGTAGCAAGGTTTTACGCTGCTTCAGGGATAGGCCATCCACTTCTTCCGGGGAAACCCAATCGCGCTCATTTAGAGGGAGACCTTTTCTGATCTTGAAAGTAATACCACGACGTATCACTTCCAGATCCAGAGGTGGCACTCCCAGCAAGACCTGCCTTGCCTCTGTGGAGACAGTGTGGCACACCGGTAAACAGCCAAGCAAGGCGACTCTTTGACAAGCCAGGATCCGCTTTAGACCATCAACAGTCATAACTCTGTCGTACCATACCGATGCTCCATATGTTGCACAGGCAACAAAAAGGCCATCGTATATGATACGAACAGAACGCCTGCTGAGTCCCCAGTCGGATCGCAAA
Organism: Volucella zonaria; assembly: GCA_963966105.1. Classification (NCBI taxonomy): domain Eukaryota; kingdom Metazoa; phylum Arthropoda; class Insecta; order Diptera; family Syrphidae; genus Volucella; species Volucella zonaria. Next base: position 94,059,576 of record OZ014530.1, on the reverse strand, counting down.
ATGCGCCTTACCTGGCCTACGGCACTCAGCATACGTAGTCTAGTACGAACCAGGTGAGGCATGAAGTTCATACACTCACCCATCGTTATGCCCAGATACGTGACCTCAGTCACACATCTAATGCCAACGCCGTTCAAATGTATCTTAGGAGCCCGACGTCTTACGTTCAGCTTGCCCTTGAGCTTCATTAAGACGGTCTTATCCTGTGACACACTTACCCCTACGCTTTCTCCCCATTCAGCAACGACTTCTAGAGCTCTTTCTCCTATTGCCTCGATTTCGGCCCTAGACTGGCCTTCAAGGATGAGGAGCAGGTAACCAAGGTACAGAACGTACCTGGATTTTTAACGTAAACCTCCTGTCATGTAGACTTAATGTTTACGAGGTGCCCATACACCCATAGGGAGCAAGGATACGCCTTGCCATCGCTAATCACACGCTTGTATTATTTTTAATAGTTCGCTTTTGAATTATACCAATTCGGAACTGTGTTGGAGGCACAAGTTCCACCCTTGGTATGAGTCGAGGCCTACCCAAAACCTCTTGCTGCTCTTAGGGTCGCAGCACCCAGTACTTCATTTGCAACTCTACAATGGGATAAACCAAAAAGGAAACCCGTACCCGCGATTTGGGTTTAAACCACAGCCACCATGACGCTCCCACAAGGGGGCCTACCTCTAACAAGTCAGACCCGGACCGAAATCCGGGGGGCTCCTGACTCCCATGGTACCGTGATTTAAGTCCTGGTATGGACTACCGGTGGTCAAGCCTACCAACAAGACCTATGACCGGCAACTTGTAACTGGTCAAATCGTATCATCCAGTCATGCAATAAAATCTGGATGTTTACGATAAGACCAGTTTAGAATAATCTACCCCCGCTTTTTATTAGACAACGTCATTGATGGGCGAAGCCTTGATAATTGGGCGGGGGCCCCAACCAAGGAACACAAAGAGGTTTCGCGTGGGCCAAGACCGATGGAGTCACGGTTGTAAGAATATATTTCAGCCCGAACGACACAATCGACGATTTCCGCCAAAAACTGAATGACCTGGAACACTCCTTAAATGAAACGACAAGCGAGATCCTGGTTTCCAGCGACTTTAACGCCGGAGCTCAAGAATGGGGAATGCCAACTACAGACTCTCGAGGTAGGCAAATACTTAAGATGGCTGCGAAACGAGGTCTAAATGTAGTAAATGTTGGTAACAACCCGACTTTCAGGAGGCCAGAGCAAAGAGGCACCATACCGGATGTAACATTCGCTACGGAATCTACATCCGCAAGAATAAAAATCTGGCGAGTAATCGAGAATTATACGGGCAGCGATAATCAATACATTGGAACCGTTCACCAGCACCGAGATGGAACATCAACAGGTTAGACGAAGAGCTTCTCAAATCCGTCATTGAAGAAGGAGAAAGTGGAGTGCTCCAAGTACAAGGATCCGCGGAGGTAAAAGCTGAAGCCACGATGCAACTGATACGGATCGCATGTGATGCTTCAAAGCCCAAGAAAAGCTGCAACAGCAGAAGGAGAAATCCAGTGTACTGGTTGACAGACGAAATAGCTGAGCTCCGCAGGAGATGCCTACAACCTAGGCGCATAGTCACCAGGGGAAGGAGAAGACACGCTGAAAACATAGAGGAAGCTCTAGCGGAGTTCAGAACCATAATATCCGAGCTCAAGACTGCCATCAATTCGAGCAAAACGCGGAAGTGGGAGGATCTCCGCTGAGACATAAACAGGGACCCCTGGGGGCTAGGCTACAAGGTCATAATACGAAAACTGGGAGCCCAATCGGCACCGCCTATTCCAAACGAAGACAAGATGGAGTGCATTGTAAACACCCTTTTCCCAACTCATCCGGTCAGGCCTCCCGACAACACAGCAGCCCGACAACAGGAAACTCCAGGTTTTAACGAAGACGAGTTGGGATTAGCCGCACAGATAATGAAAAACAGAAGAGCACCCGGCCCAAATGAAATTCCAGCAGAAGCGATAAAAGTGACTGCCCAGGCATGCGCTAACCTGCTGCTCAACATGTACAACAGTTGCCTCGAAGAAGGAGTCTTCCCAAAGAGCTGGAAAAAACAACGATTGGTACTGATCAGCAAAGGAAAAGGAGACCCAGACTCCCCATTAGCGTACATTCCCTTATGTATGCTAGACGCTGCGGGAAAACTGATGGAAAAGCTGCTCAAATCACAGCTCACAAATGGGGTACAAAGAGACTTGGCAGGAAGGCAGTACGGGTTCAGGAAAGGACGCTCCACGGTCGGAGATATTAAAGAAGTGGTGAAGTCTGTTCAAACCGCCCAACAAGAAATGCATTCAACTCAGCCAGGTGGAGTGATATACTAAATGCGCTAGAAAATAGATTCAACATCCCAGCCTATCTATTACACATGATAAAGGACTATCTCACGGATCGGGAGCTGATCTACGAGACTACAGAAGGCCTACGAAGGAAGGAAGTAACATCTGGAGCAGCACAGGGATCAATCTTGGGACCAGACCTCTGGAACATCTCCTATGATGATATACTGCGGATGGAGATTCCCGAAGACATCTTTGTCGTTGGGTACGCAGACGACATTGCGGCAGTGATAACGGCAAGAGACACTGAAAACGCTCAAAGAAAGTTGAACCAAGTCATGCGACGAACAACCTTCTGGATGGATGAGCACGGTCTTAGTTTGGCAACAGAGAAAACTGAGATAGTCCTTCTGACGAAGAAAAAAATCCCGACACAAATAGACTTCCAAATTGGCTCTGAAGTCATTAAGAGCAAGGACGCGGTAAAGTATTTGGGATTGAGGCTTGACACAAAACTAACTTTCTGGCAACAGATAAAATACGCAACGAAAAGAGCCTCTACAGTTACAACATCACTCAGTAGATTAATGGCGAACTTAGGTGGTCCAACGCCAAGTAAGCGCAGACTATTAATGTCGACAACGCATGCCATTCTCCTATATGGAAATGAGATCTGGGCAGACGCGCTTCGACAAGAAAAGTACCGGAAGCAGATGGCGGCAGTGCAAAGTTACGGAGCTCTACGCGTGGCTAGCTCTTACCAAACGGTGTCGGAACCAGCCGTCCTTGTAGTAACAGGAGTAACTCCCATCGATCTCCTGGCGGCACAAAGGAAGTACGTCCACGAAAACAAGGCGGAAATCGGATTCTCTTAAAAATTGCTTAATAAATCTGTATTCCATCTAATGTGAACACCTAAGATCCCACTTTAACAACTCGATGTGATTTAAGCACAGAAAAGTTTACGATCGAAAAGATTTTTACATTACATTAGATTTTAGAAAAAACCACGGAGTGAGAAATTTATAGATTTTAAGGTATCCTTGTGTGATCCCAGCTAAACAGGTTCAACTATGCAAATTATTTAATCTTTATTTAACTACTTCTAAAATACAATGGTACCTACTTAATTATTGTACTAATGAAATTAGACTAACCGAACCGCTGGATTCTGCTGCTGGAAGTTGACTTGACTTTTGAAAATCATAGAGGGTATATTGCTGGAATGACATAATCTGAATTGTAGTGATTCATGTTCTAGATTGATTGGGAATCATCTGTGACGATGACATGTTTGAACACGATTTGACGGATGCTCTTGTTTACAGTTGATGCTGAATTGCTAAGATCGATTGTCAATCGTGCTGGTGCTGATTAAGAAGTTTTTCAATATCTTATTCTTGGAAACGATTAACTTAACTTGCAGCATGATGACGGAAAATGCAAGCAGCTCTGTTAAGGTCAATAAAGATTTTACCTAGATTCAGAATTCGGTACCGGAGAAAGAATACCTAAAAATTTTCCATAATTAATCGCTTACGTGCCACTAAATTGATATTATCGGAAGAACCCAGGTCGCGGTCAAGGGTGCACTTGCGTGTGTTGAATTAGAGGTGACGAAGATGGGCTTAGGAGTAGGTAAATGAGGCAAAATAGAGGTTATGCTGCCAACGAAAAAGGGCATACAATATAAAACCGACTACGTATTGAAAAAATCCTATATTATACAAAACGTCGATACGCATTCAAGGTAGGTGAAGACTTCGTCTACCTAATCTTCTACATACATACAGTGGTGGACAGGTAAAGAGCACACTTGATAGAATAAAAAGGCAATTTTTCAGAATATAATCAAAACAAAGACTTTTACTTATATTATTTATTAGCGTTCAAAAAGTTCATTTACTTCACGAAAAGATGAGGTTATTTTCCTGAAAACAAAAAAGTTAAACACATTTGTAAAACTATGCCTGCCCTCATAAATAGCACATTATATTGCATTGCATTAAAAATATGACATACCTTTTAGACACAACGTAGAAGTTAGTATTTTCTCGGAAACCCGTTATTCTTTAGCACATCTTCTTGAAAGACTCTGCACTAAAGCCTGACAACGTTCTTTAGGAATAGATGTCCATGCGATTTAAATCTGGTTCCACAACTCAGATGCATTTCGCGGTGTTATTGTTTCAATGTGATGTTCGACATCGTTCCACAGGTTCTCGATCGGATTCAGATTAGGAGACAGGGCTGGCCATTTCAAGACGTGGGACCACATTATGGACAAACAAAAAAAAACAAGCAAAACCAAACCCGAAGCCGGTACTCCTTTAATACCGGGCGGTAGAACGGTGATTGCACCGACTACCGGCAAGGCTCCTGCATTGTCGAGAGGAGGTAAATCTGTGCCAGGCTATGGTGCACCATCCTCTAAAAGCAAGCGTAACGAGCCTAAAAAGAAACCTTCAGGATCTGGTAAGACTGTGGCAAGCCATAGTCCTACAACTTACTCCACCCCTAGCAGCAGCAAATTTGTGGCAGGCCACGGACTTGTCGTTGCTACCAAAACTCCTCCTTCCAAGGAGGAATCTGAAGCTCAGCCGCGTCGGCAAGCTCCATCTAAGGCGCTCTACGTAAGATGCCAAAATGCTTCACGCATCATCAAAACCTTCGGATCCATTCCGGAGGTTGAGAGAAGTGCGGACATAAGGAGCAAGATTGAGTGGGCTACCAACATCCTAAAAGACGGATTGCCCACTGTTTCCACTGCTCCCAAAACACCAACACCCCTGGGCCATCTAACAACACATCTCTGAGGTCTTTCAGTGCAGTACTAAAGGATGCCATAATAACCGCGGTAATCGATAGGAACGATACCGACGGTTCCATAACACCTGAACGGTGGCAGCTGAAGCTTTCGAGCAACTTCTTGACCATCATGCGGGAAAACCCCGGACCACCTCCTATCACAAGCGACGCTGGCTGGCACCAAGGCCACATCAAGCTCATCGCATGTGCAAATCAGAGATCTCTCGATCTCTTCACAAAGGCCATAGGTGGTTTAGGAGAGATCTGGCCAGATGCAAAACTCAAGGTCGTATCTAAGGAGGACAACCCTAGCAGACCTCGAACTCGCACCTGGATCCCAGCAGAACCCTCCTCCCCAGAAAGCATTCTGAAGATCATCAGGCTCAGTAACCCAACCCTTCCGACTCATGACTGGAAAGTCGCGAAACTGGAGGAACTAAGGGGTTCTTATAGATCCGCGTTGATCGTGATCAACAAAGATTCCCTAAGGGTCTACAAAAAGGATGAACTGGATGCTGATAAGCAACCTCAGACCCTGGAGCGTCGATATCCTTTCCAGAAATGGATAGCGACGACTCCAATCTATCCGAGGTGACAAGCAAATCATCGATTTCCTTATCTGACACCCCGTCGGAAATGGAAACCGATGACGAAGCAGAACGAGGTCCTATACGATCAGAGGAAAAAGATGAGTTCCTGGGCACATCTTTAGAATCGGAGGATCTTAACAACACCGTGGTGGAGGCTACTCTGGAAAACTGTAGCAATGATATGGTTTCTCCAGATTAATCTCCATCACTCAAAGAAGGCTTCGGCCACTTCCACTGTCATGGAAAGAAGTCAATGTAGTTTTCATTCCCACAGCCGCAGAATGTTCTCATGTTGTCCCAAAGGACCTCAGACCTATAAGTCTATCATCTTTCCTTCTGAAAACTCTAGAGCGACTGATTGATATACGAGCTAAAATTGATCCTAGACTTCTGTCAACGGCTCAATATGCCTACTGTAAAGGAAAGTCGGTGGAAACGGCTCTGCATTCACTGACTAGCCACATCGAACGATCTCGACAATATAAAGAGTACACAATGGTTGCTTTCCTGGACATAAAGGGTGACTTCAACAACGTCAACACATCCGCAATCACGACTGCGCTGTCAACTCTGCAGGTAGACGACTCACTTGGGGAACTGATCAGTCTTATGCTAAAAAGCAGGATAATCAACTCCAAACTAGGCGAGACTTCTGCTAAAAGATGTGTCAGCAGAGGTAGGCCGCAAGGCGGTGTCCTCTCTCCCCTTCTCTGGAACTTAGTAAATGAACTGCTGACATACCTGGAAGCGGGTGGTAGCAGGGTGATTGCCTTTGCAGACGACGTTGCTATTGCCGCCTCAGGTAAGCATCTTAATACCATTAAAGAACTCCTTCAATTAAATCTCAATAGATTAACCCGTTGGGCAGATCGCTGTGGATTGGGAATAAACCCTCATAAAACTGATCTTGTCCTCTTTTCCAGGAAATATAAAATTCCAACTATAGACCCTCCTTCAATAAACGGTACCAGTTTAGTGTTTTCCGATACAGCAAAATATCTGGGTCTCATTTTTGACAGAAAACTTAACTGGAAACCTAACATTCAAGAAAGAGTCAATAAAGCTACAATAGCTTTATTCTCTTGCAAAAAAGTCATTGGGAATAAATGGGGCTTTCAACCTCGGATAACCCACTGGCTATACATCTCGGTCATAGCTGCGACTGCAGCTATTCGCCTTAAAGCGACTAAACAGTGGACAAATAATCCATTTGGAGACGCCAGTATTCTTAATACATTAGGAATCCGCACAGAGAACATCGATTACACCACATCTGAACTTTGGTTTGACAAAAACTTCCATGTACGCTTCCCTCTAGATCCTTCTGGGAGGAAGATGCTTTCATGGAGGACAAATCAATCCATCTCTACACAGATGGATCTAAAACCAATAGTGGGGTTGGTGGCGGTGTTTTCTCAGACACGCTAAATCTAAGCCTCTCTTTTCGCCTTCCAAATCACTGCAGCGTGTTCCAGGCGGAAATTTTGGCGATTAAAGAAGCTCTGTCCTGGCTGAAGAAAAACGTGATATCTGTAAAGGATATCCGCATCTTTTCAGATAGTCTGGTCGCTATCAAATCCCTGGACTCAGTCCCACTAAATTCTAAATCCGCTCTTGAATGCCGATCGTCTCTTATGGAGATGGCAGAGCAGTTAAATCTTGATCTCTGTTGGGTGCCGTGCCACAGAGACGTTCCAGGGAACTGTAGAGCGGATGAACTCCCCAAAATTGGAACCACTCTACCTACTCTACCTGAAAGGGGTAGCATAGGTATCCCAATCGCTGCGTGCAAACTAACATTAAAGCTGGATGCCAATAAAAGAACAGACCTTAGGTGGACTGTTGGAACAACCAGTCTAGCGACCAAACAAATCTGGCCAAAACTGGATCTGTATCGCTCTAAGTGTCTGATCCTTCTAAATAAGGAACATCTCAGCGCCATCATAGGTGTCATCACTGGACACTGCCTCATAGGCAAGCACGCAAGAAGGCTTGGCACGTTTACAAATGATTCTGCAGAAGCTGCATGGACGAGGAGGAGGAGGAGACAATCCTGCACCTACTCTGTACATGTCCAGCTCCTTCCCAGAGAAGAAAACTTCACTTTGGGGCCTTCTTCTACAACGACCTAAACGATCTGAAAAATATAGACGTAAACAGTCTCCTCCGCTTCGTCAGGAGCTCAATCTGGTTCCATCAGTAAGAGGATCATAGATCCACGTGGCATCACAATGGGCCATTAGGCCTAAGTGGGTTGGTTTATCCAACAGCCACTTTTTTGCTGCTGACACCTTCTTATAACATAGTACTATCCGACACACAAATGGAATGATTTGCAAAAACGCTGTTCTTTATTGGTTTAGAGCATAAAAATGGGTTGGCGGCACTAGTTCCGTAGATCAGACCTCCTCTTTCATTGTGGTTTTCCTTGGCATCGGATTATTTGACACATTTTTGGCATTCCCATAAAGCTGCATATGACGTAAGGCATTATAAATAACCTTTCAGGAACATTTTAACTGTTTGGCTATCCCTGTAATCGATGAACCGTTGTCTTTTATTGTGCAGATGATTTCAAGTCATTCTTCTGAGCAATGTGTTCTCTCCCCATATCTAGGTACATCTCCTGATATTAACTGTTACTATAAACTAATGACAAACGTACCTACTTTCAAATGAATTTATTTTTAATAATCCAATCAAAACAAAATATAACTTGAATCATTAAAGAAAAATGTGTGCTATTTATGTGGCCAGAAAAAAACACGTTCTTTCACGCTGCAATCGATGATATCAGTGATTGCTATCATGTTTGATGAAACAGCAATATTTTTCAAACTTATAGTTTTAATTTAATACAGTTTTTGCTATACTGTATAATAAATTGGCTAAGTTTGACATACGTTTTTACAGAGAATTGAAAAATTCATCTTAGCCAAAATATGGAATTAAATCGTGAACATTTTCGTGCGATGATTTTTTATGATGTCTGTGGTGAACTAGCTCAAGAACAGTGTACCGGCAAACTCACTCCGACGTTTGGTGATGAATCACCTTTCGCTAGTTTTCCGTCAATTACTTATCGTGAAATTAATGTTGCATGAACGTTTGACCTTTTCGTCCAAACTAAAATGGTCTGAAAAAGCATTCCTATGATCATTGTAAACAATTCAAGTGATTCCATGCCTCGCAGATGTGCAATTGTTATTGAAAATAATAGATATTAAACAAAATGTTATCAAAACGATTTTTTGAGATTTTAATTCTTAGTATTTGCTTTAATTTTGTCGCCGCAATTTTTAATGAATTTTCACTTTTGTTTTAATATTTTTATTTGTAAAAATCTAGTAGAATTAAGTTTTAGTCTATAAATTAGTGTAGTGATATCTGTTTGAATAAAACAAAAAGTATTGAAGTATCTACAACACAAAGTAAGTTATTGAGCTAAATGCCTATATAGACAATTCAGTGCTTTAGTTTTAACAGACACTGTACGTACTAGAGGTGGGTCGTTTTCGTTTTTTGTGTTAACGAAACGAAACAGTTATTTAAAGACATATAACTGGTTAAAAAACTAGTTAACTAACTAATAAGAAGCACTAACGAGAAATTATAATCGTGTACTGCGAGAAAACAAAAAACCATTTTCGTCTAATCTACCCAAACGAAACCGTTGTTTTAATGTAAAATAAACCCAACTTTTCCTTGTTGATTCCAGCAACTACATTCACGAAACAAACGAAAAAGCGTTTTCAGATCTTTTAGTGCAAACGGACAAAAAACGGAAAAAACGCAGAAAATTTTAAAAGCGAAACAAACGATAATGATCGGATGAAGTGTATAGTTAGTGTGTGTGTCAGGGGTGGAATCATGTTATTCGTTTTTATCCTTCATGCGTTTTTCAAGTTTGCGGAACAGAATGATCCGATCGCATGCCTGAGCTGAATATTGTTTACCTATTCTTTGTTTTGTTATTTTTTTTGTCTGCTGGGCCCGTTTTCTTTTGGTTTTGTTTTTTTCTTCAATGAATTTTAAATGCGCAAATATATAGATAAATGTGGTCACTATATAAACTGTTTGTTTATGAAGAAAAGAACGGTTACGTCGTTACGAGATGAAAAACTGTTTTTTTATTGTAACTAGTTCGTTTTATTTATACCCACTCCTAGTACGTACCATATACATACACCCTGAATGAATCGAACTGCAACCAACTTCAGACTGGTAAATTTCCAAGCCGTTCATGACAGTGAGCTCAAATTTTGACATATGACAGATAATTGTATTATTTACATGCCTTCTAAACGAATCAGTTGTGTTGAAAAATTTTTATCCGCGATGGAATTCAAACGGGATAGTGTGATTGCTTTATATTTGGCTGGAAGACCACAAGTAGCTATCGTTAGAGCCCTCCAGCACCCCAACGTGAATAAATCATTTGTGTCTCGAACCACAGCTCGTTACCGTGATACTGGCAGAGTTGCAAAACGCCATGGAGATGGTCATAAAAAAACAGCAACATCGAGAAATGGTTTGGAAAGTGAAGGCTCGAATTGAGAGAAATCCGCGTCGAAGTGGAAGAAAAATGGCTCCTGAGCTCTACATATCGTTGGAACGGATGCAACACATACTGAAAAATGAACTTGGGCTCAAGCCATTAGAGTTCCAAAAAAGCACACGATCTGACACCGCAACAGAAAAAAGTTAGAATCGAAAGAGCGAAGGAGTTGCTACGCTTTCACGAAAGTGGTGAGTTTCCGAATTTGGTTTTTTCCGATTAGTCGCCATTTGTTATCGAGCAATATGCCAACAAACAAAATGACCGAGTTTACTTGCTAGAGAGGTCCTGCGAAAATTTACACCTTCGGACGGCCACCAGAAAGCAGGTAGCGCCGATGGTGATGGTTTGAGCCGCCATAACCGCCGATGGTCGCTCTCCGCTCGTATTTTTGGACCGTGGCCAGGGCGTCAAAATTAATGCGATCGTATACCGTGAAACTGTCTTAGAGGCAGTATTGAAGCCTTGCGCAAATAGTCATTTCAGTCGGAGACCGTGGACATTTCAACAAGACTTGGCACAAAACGCGCGTCAACCAAGATTGGTTAAAAAACAATGTTCCGCACTTCATTTCTTCGACACAATGGATTGCAAATTCTCCGGAGGCAAATCCGTTGGATTTCTCTGTCTGGGGTATTTTGAAGGCGAAGGTTGGCACTAAAAAACACTAAAGTTTGGACCACCTCAAACAAGCACTTCGCCGGGAATGGGCCAAAATACCGCAGACCCATTTGCGTGCAGCGTGCGATGCTTTCTTCGGCGGTCTCAAGGCCATTATTCGCGCCAAAGGTGGGCATATTGAAAACTACTGATACAATTTGAGAATTGATACATTTCCAACGTGTTTTGCTTTGGCACAATAAAATTTATCAAAACATAAAAAAATTATAGCATTTTAAAAAGTTATAGTTCGAGTAAGTCACCCTGTATATATGTATCTCATTTTCAGAGTCATCGGCGTATTCGCTGAATTTGAAATTGAATGTGTCAAAATAGGTTAAGTTGGATATGAAGCCAATACCAAGTATGTGGCGTAAACAAGAAGGAGCAAAGGACATCGACAAATTGGATACAACATCACAGTCGATAGCTATAACATTGAATTAGTAAGCGACTCTATCTACCTTGGGTCTGCTATCAGTTCTGCCAATGAAATAAATCGATAAACCTCTCTTGCCAAATGCTTCTACTTTGGATAAGAAGCCAATTGAGTAATGCGGCCATAACCCGAACAATATATAACCGTACGAGCTGTATGGCGGAACCGATTAGTTAAGATGGTTAAGTCATGTAGAGAGAATGGACAACAATCTCGTCCCATAGAGTATTAGAGCCTAATACGTAGGGACAACGCAGTAAAGGAAGACCACATCTCAACACACCGTCGTGAAGTGCGTACCTGGAAGTAGTTAGCGAAGTATCCGGCTAACTTGAGAGGCTTCTTAGCTGACGCCCATGTTCACCCTGAACTGTAGCACCCCCTGATAGTAGCTCATTGTTGATTTAATTCAAGTTAAGAAGTTAAGCGTTTCCATACTCTTTATGAGTATGTTTTGGTCTTATTAATTAAAAGAGTTATAGAGGTATTCCATAGGTCCCACATATAGGGTGTTTTCGTATAAATCCTCAAAAATATTGGGCCTATAACTTAATTCATGCGGTTTGCTAAGAGATGGCGTAACTTGTACTATTCCATTGTTATTATTCCATTGGAACATGCGTTGGAAAGCTACTGTCATTGTACGTCATTTCAGTATATGTCATTCAATTGAAGCGTAAACAACAATAATTTTTTTTCACTCAAATATGTCGAACTTTGGGCCTGAAAAAGTGTTTTTGCGGGGAGTTCTTCTTCATTACTTTAATATTAAGAAAACTGCTGCCGAAAGTCATCGTATTTTGGTGGAAGTTTATGGTGAACATGCGCTAGCTGAGCGAACGTGTCAAAAGTGGTTTGCACGATTTAAAAGTGGTGATTTTGGCTTGGAAGACGATGAACGTCCTGGGCAGCCAAATAAGTTTGAAGATGAAGAACTGGAAGCATTACTCTATGAAGATTGTTGCCAAACACAAGAAGAGCTCGCATAATCTTTGGGTGTCACTCAAGCAGCCATTTCAAAACGTTTAAAAGCAGCTGGATATATTCAAAAGCAAGGAAATTGGGTTCCACATGAACTCAACCCGAGAGACGTCGAAAGGCGGTTTTGCATGTCCGAAATGCTGCCGGAACGCCACAAAAGGAAGTCATTTTTGCATCGGATTGTTACTGGTGATGAAAAATGGATCCATTACGACAACCCCAAGCGCAAAAAACCATATGTGAAACCCGGCCAACCAGCCAAATCAACGGAAAAGCCGAATATCCATGGCGCGAAGGTAATGCTCTGTATTTGGTGGGATCAGACGGGTGTGCTGTATTATGAGCTGCTAAAACCGTGTGAAACCATCAACGGACAATGCTACCGAACACAATTAATCCGTTTGAAGAAAAACGCCCGGAATATGCGACCAGACGAGGCAATAATTTTCCATCATGACAACGCTCGGCCCCACGTTGCTATTCCGGTTAAGAACTATTTGGAAAACAGTGGATGGGAAGTCTTACCCCACCCGCCTTATAGCCCAGACCTTGCCCCTTCTGACTACCATTTGTTCCGGTCGATGCAGAACGCCCTCACTGAAATACGGTTCACATCAGAGCAGAATATCAAAAATTGGCTTGATTAATTCTTGGCTGCCAAGCCGGCCGGCGCAGTTCTTTTGGGATGTGTAAGGAGTTAGTTTTTGTTGTAAGTTCGGAAAGAGAGATTAGTAGGTCTAATTAATAGATTAGGAGGGGAAAAGGTCCGTTTTTGAAAAGGGGTAAATTGACTGGATTTGGTACAGTGAGGGAACACAAACAGAACACCACAACTAAACAATTTTTTTTTTTTGTGTCAAAAGGCTGACGCTACAGGCTCGAAAGCAGAGTGCGAGTGGTCATGAACATTCTGAATTCGTAAAATAAACCAAGGAGGCCTATTGTAAGAATTGTTCCGACGAGCGTGCCTATTACTCTAAAACGTGGTGCAAGGGCCCACTCCCTGAGATACTCCTTTTCTTTTCAAACCTATAACTATGAAGATCACAATGCATCTCTTACCTATCTAACTTATACTAATATCACAGCTAAATTCCTAATCTAAAATAAATAAATAAAATAAATAAAATATAATAAATAAGTTAATGTAAATGACTAGAATAAAAGTTAAATAAATAAATAAATCAATAAATAAATGAATCTATGTATAAATAAAAATATAAATAAATAAACTATAAATAAGAAAAATAAATAAATAAATAAAATAAATAGATAAGTAAAATAAACAAAAACATCCAGCAACAGCAGGTAGAGTGCGTCAAGTTTTTTGGTTCCCTTTATGAAGCTAGGAATGGAGATCTTTTGCATGGAAAATGCCCACGCTCTCTCCATTTTGGGTACCAACTTCATATAGGGAATTGCCTATCGCCCTTAGTATTACTGATTTTAAGAATTTAGGTCCTAATTTGGCATTGTAACTATCAGCTAAACTATTAGGTCTACAAGTAAGTTTCCAGCATTTGTCAGAGATGGCGCCACCAGTGGATCCCGGGCAGAAATGTCAGACCCCATGTGTTTTATTTGTAGGTTTTGTATCTGTCAACAACTTTGCAGCGTTATATTTGAGCAGTTCTATTGGTGTCGTACATTTTATAGATCAAAATCATGGCAAGTTTCCAGCCAAATAAACGTCATTTGCGGGAAGCGCTGCTTTTATTCTTTAATATGAAGAAAAGTGCGGCTGAGGCCTATCGTTTGCTTTCGGAAACTTATGGGGCGGAATGTATTGGCGAATCGACGTGCCGCGAGTGGTTCAAACGGTTCAAAAGTGGTGCTTTTGGAGTTGAAGACAAAGATAGCCCCGGAAAGCCGAAAACTTTTGAAGACGAGGAATTGGACGCTTTACTGGATGAGGATTCGTATCAGATTCAAGAAGAACTTGCTGCATCATTGGGCGTCACGCAACAAGCCGTTTTCCTGCGCCTAAAAGTACTGGGATTCATTCAAAAGGTTGGAAACTGGGTGCCGTACGAATTGAAGCCAAGAGACGTCGAACGGCGATTTTGCATGTCCGAAATGTTACTGCAGCGGTATAAAAATAAATCATTTTTGCATCGTATTGTCACTGGTGATGAGAAATGGATTTATTATGATAATCCTAAACGCAGAAAATCGTATACATAGCCCGGCGAGCCTGCCCAATCGACGCCGAAACGAAATATTCACGTGAATAAGGTCATGCTCTGCATATGGTGGGATCAAAAGGGTGTCGTATACTATGAACTGCTTCCGAGTGGTGAAACCATCAAAGGACCATTATATCGAACCCAACTAATTCGTTTGAAGCGGGCATTAAAAGAAAAACGGCCAGAATATGAGACCAGGCATGAGTCCGTCATTTTTCATCACGACAACGCTCGGCCACATGTTGCGATTTCGGTGAAAAACTATTTGGAAAATAGTAAATGGGAAATTCTGCCTCAACCGCCTTACAGTCCAGGCTTGTCACCATCTGACTACCACTTGTTTCGTTCGATGCAGAACGCTCTTACGGGAATACGCTTCAGCTCAGTTGAGGAAATCAAAAATTGGCTCGATACGTTCTTGGGCTCAAAAAACGAGAAATTTTTTTGGTCCGGAATTCATAAATTGCCAGAAAGATGGGGGAATGTTGTAGCTTCCGATGGACGATACTTTGAATAAAGCATTGTAACTATGTTTTCATAATAAAACTTCAAATTTTGGAAAAAAACACTGGAAACTTACTTGTAGACCCAATACTTTGCTTAAAGTTGCGTCTATATATTATTTGTCCTACTTTATATTTAATATCATTACTCCTAGTATTATACGATCGCGTCGCCTTGTCATGTGCTAGTTTTAGATTGTCAAAAATTTTCCTTCTTATAAGCTCTAATTTGTCATTCTTTTCCAATACCTCAGTGTTCAGATATTTCACTACGTCTAGTTTCCTTAATATTTCATATGATTTGGCGTGTTGAATCATATGTGTCCCGAAAATGGCATAATACGGCTCAAACCTGGTCGAATCGTGCACCACGCTCCTCAAAGAAAATGCCGCGTCGCTCACATGGAGGTCCCAGTTCTTCTGGTCATCCTGTATGTACGACCGTATTTTGGCCAGTACAGACCGGTTGACCCTTTCTGACGCATTAGCTTGAGGAGAGTAGAGCGCGGTTCGAACATGTTTGATGCCATATTTTCCTAGAAAACTGGCAAACAACTCGGAAACGAATTGTTTGCCGTCATCCGAATGCACATACTCGGGCACACCAAACATATGAAATACACCTTCCTCTAAATATTTTACTACCTCTACTGCTGTTGGTTTCAAAAACACATACTTAGAAAAATGGTCTAACACGATAAAAATGTGGGTATTCCCGTTCTTGGTTCGCGGATATGGTCCTAGAAAATCAATATAAAGCCTCTGGAAGGGTCGACTTGTTGTCCCATCGGCGGTCTAGATACCGTATTGAGTGGCTTGCAGCACTTGCAGACCTCGCAAGACTTGACGAGATTCTGGACATCAGATACCATACCTGGCCAGAAATAAATCTGCCTCAGGCGAGCCAGAGTCCAGCGGCCGGTGCAACATGTGCTGCAGCTACCAAGCTCTCACGCAAACTCCTTCGGAATCCAGAGTTTCCAGGATAAGTCGTCTTGTACCGGGTCTCCTGTCCGTATGTCAGTTCGCTTATACACAAATGCGTCTGAGACGCATGTGTCTGGAAGTCGGTCCTTATTTTCTGTTACGATTTTCTTCAACTCCTCATATTCCTCGGACGAAAAATATGGAGAGTTGAGATCAACCTTCAGAATGTCGGATTGGGTATTGATCTCTTCCATGTGGGCGCGTGAGGGAGTATCGGGCACTACGTTGAGGGTACCCTTTCTATGCTCGATCTCGAAGTCGAAGCCTTGAAGTTTCAGGCTCCACCTGGCCAAGCGACCAGACAGATCCTTCTGTGTCATCAGCCACTTCAGACTAGCGTGATCGGTTATAATAGTAAAGGGCAAACCTTCAACATAGGTTCTAAGCTTCTTCACAGACAAGACGGCCGCATAGCATTCAAGCTCTGTGACGCTATAATTCTGTTGCGCAGAATTTAGCTTCTGGGACATGAATGCCATCGGTCGTTCGTTTTTCTCTGCGTCCACCTGGAATAGCACACTACCCACTCCAAGCGTCGCACTGTATGTAGAAGCGTCTCTTAAAGTCCGGATTTGAGAGTATGGGTGCGGACAACAAAGTCGCCTTAAGTTTGTCAAACGCGTTCAGCGCGTCTTCTGTCAAAGTAAAAGTTTGTCCTTTCTTAAGGCAGTCAGTCATAGGCGCGGATAGTCCGGAGAAGTTTGGAATAAACCGCCTATACCACCCTGTCATCCCTAGAAACCGACGGAGTTGCATAGGAGTCTTCGGTACTGGAAATTTCTCTACCGCCGACACCTTGTCTGGGTCTGTCTTAAGACTGCCATCGCCAACTATGTATCCCAGATACTTTATTTCGCGACAGCAAAATTTACTTTTTTCGACGTTGATCGTCAATCCTGCTTCCCTCTAACACCTGGCCACCTCAGATAGCAATTTGGCATGAGATTCAAAATCTGGGGAACAAACCAAGAGATCATCGAGGTAGACAAAGACATTCTCCTTCAACCGATGAGGAATGACTTTGTCCATTAGCTGACACATTCTCTGGGCAGCATTACACAGTCCAAACGGCATGACCGTGAACTGGTAAAGTGGCCGCCCAGGGACTGTGAAAGCTGTCTTCTCCCTTGATTTGGCCTCCAGAGGAATCTGCCAAAATGCGTCTTTTAAATCGATACCAGAGATGTACCTGGTATCTTGGAGGCGGCTGAGTAAACCGTCGATGTGAGGAAGAGGGTAGGCATACTTTTTGGTCACGGCGTTGACCTTTCGTGAATCTAAGCATAGACGATTCATCCCCGGTTTTCTCACCAAGACTACCGGCGAACTCCAAGCACTGCTGCTTTCTTCGATTACCCCTAATTCGACCATTCGATCCAGCTCGTCATATAAGAGTTTTTGTATCGCTGGCGAAATGGGGTAATGCCGTTGTTTGATAGGAGCTTGGTTGTCGTCTACTTCAATCACATGCTCTAGAAGCTTCGTCTTGCCTAACCCCAGGATTGCGAACGACGGGAAAAGTTGTTTCACCCTCTCCAACTGCTGGATTTGTGGTTGGGTGAGCGCTTGGATTGGGGAGTCGTTTTCGGTCGGCGATGGCAAGTCTAGTCCCGATATAATGTTAGGAGCGACCGCGAAGCTCTTCCAAAAGTCTACCCCTAAATATACTGGTTGTTGTAAATTCGGGACCACGAATATCTCTAAGTCCCTGGTTTTGCCGTGCCATGAGACAGGAGAAGTAAACCGTCCAAGTATTTACTGATGGTTGCCATCAGCTGTCCGTATATTGGTCGTCATTTTAGTCAGTGTAATGTTACGTCTTTTCAAAAAGTCTAGCGCCCCTTTTCCCAAGCAGGTTATGGATGCGCCACTGGCGAGGACATCCTTTCCTGCGATATGCACCTGGGCGAACGGTCTGTTGTCGTGTCGTATTGTTATCACAGTTTCGAGTATTCTCTTTACTCGTAGTCTTTTTATTGCACATTTTTCCCTTAGCCTTTGTATTTTCTTATATTTTCTATTATTCTCCACAGGCACTGCCACTTCTTCTCCGAAAATACGCTTCCTCGCTTCGTTGTACTCCACTATTCGTTGGTGAAGGGTCTTCCTTTGAGGAACTTCCGGGTGTATCCACGCTATAACTGTCGTCGGGTCACGCTGCAATATGCTTACTGACTGGGTTTGTCGGGGTTCGCCGGGGTTGTGGTCGGTTTCGACGGATGACCCCCGGCATTCCCGCCGATCTGCAGGTTTCCCTGACACTTAGTGCAGTGGAAGTTGATGTTACCTTGCCCACAACTGAAGCAAGTAAGCGTATGGAATCCGGAAGGACAAGCCTGTGGATTCGTCAAATTTATCGTCGGCTCAGTCTTGTAGACGTTCGTTCTTTCTGTTCTTGGTCGGTCAGGTTTAGTGTAAGTATTAGGTCTACTTGTCCGTTGATTTTGTAGAGCCGCTATCTCTCTGTCGTCATTGTTCGAAAAATCTTGCGGAGGTTCGTGTAAAGTTGCTCTTCTATGAGTATGTAGTTCATCGATTTCTGTCACGTGGCGTTTGTATCGTTGGTTCCTAGTTGTTAAATACCTCTCTGCTCTTCTACACTCATCGCGCAGGTCTTGTATACTCCGGATGGTGCAGCCGAAGATGAGTGTAGCGACACGGTCCTTAATGTTGTGTCGCAGTATGTCGACTAGGTCCAGTTCGTGCGGTCGGTTCGTCATATGTATAATCATCGACCGTATGTCTGCGTAAAAGTCGTCGAAGGTCTCATGAGGCAACTGTTTCCTATCCATGATGGACCTAAGAATTTCGTGATCACGTCGTCCGTCTCTAAATTGTTTGATCAGCTCAGCTTTAAGATCACGGTAGCTGAGCTGCTCATCCCCCCCGATTTCTTCCAGATATTCCCAGTACCATCTTTCAGCCGGGCCTGAAACTAGGTGATGGAACTGGGCTAGTAGCTGGTCAGAAGACACCCCATTCTTCTTCTTCAGAGTTTCAATGCGGAATACGAAACTCTCTACTGGCATCGTCTTGGATGTGCCGTCAAATTTGATCCCCCACTTATGGATGGAAGTACTGATCCTTCGGGAATCGTCGCGGTAGCTGTTTCCTGGAATGTCCTGGACCCTGTCTAACTCAGGCAATCGAACATTTCGTCGTTCACTGTGAGCGTAAGTCCTGTTATGGTATGGAGGCGATTCGGGTGCGTCTTGTCGTTCCCTAGTATTGTTTAAGCGTCTGTTAGTCGTCGTCATGTTACCCTTGGACGATGAGGCAACTGAAAGCTCGAGGCAGCTTATCTTTTCGCTCATGACGGCAATGCTCTTTTCGAACATATTGCCAAAACAAAAAAAAAAATTTCAAACGGTCGGGAGTTTGTGTTTGGTTTTTTTTTAAAGTTGCAAAACGCAACCGCCGGATAAAGCAATACAAAAACGGGGCATTCGACTAGAACCTCCCCCATCCCCCTTGTGCACAAAACGCATTAAAGCGATCTTCCCCGGGAGGCTCAAATAGCCCAACGGGTGAGCAGTGCTGTGTTTTTTTATATACGGATAAAGCTATATCACCTGCAAGAGGTGCTCCGAGGGACAACTCCAAAAAAAAGTGAATCACAGACAAAAAAAAAAAAATAATAATAATAAATGAATAAATAAAAAAAAATAAATTAAATTATATACCTACGTACTCGTACATGTACAGAAATTTTGAATTTGCGAAGTAGTGTAATTAGTTAACTCTAGGTTAAGATATATGTACATATGTAGATTTTTTTTCTTTCATTGTGTAGAGTAAGAATAGGGTGTTAGAGTTAAGTTTTTTTTTAATTTTTGAATTTTATTTTATTTTATTTGTGGTTGTGCGCGGAAAAAAAAAAAAAACAAATTCAACTTTCTTATATGAAGCGATTCTTCAAGTGCTGGCGCCAGAACTACGAGGCTTCTGTAAAATCCTGTAAGTCTTACAAATATTTAAAATTTTTTGTTTGGGCTAGAATAAGGGTAGCCATACATTTTTTTTTTAAATAGAATTCAAAATGTACTAGTTATTAAGTGTTTCTTTTATAAAATTAAAAAAAAAAAACAAAAAAAAATCTTATTAGTCTATAAGTTTACTTTTGCGAATTTTTTTTGTTTAATTCTTTTAAATAAACGGGCGACTATGACTAGACATGACGCACAAACGATGACGACATAACGGAAATAACGTGACTGACATTCTCTGAGGTTTTCCTTACAGGTGGCGACTGGGAGGATTTCGTTTTAGGGGATACCATTCACAGTTTTGGCCAGAATGGTAGCAATTGGTCGCATCCAAGTGCGATAAGGGTGGGTTGGCCATCCTCAGCCAACAACACCCGGCTTATTTCAGGTCGTGACGAGCTGTCATCGCTGTGTGACTCTGGGACATATTATTCGGTGTAGGGACGTAGGGTTAAGTTAGTTTAGGTTTAGTTATAAGTCGTTATTTAAGTTCGGTAGTTAGGGTTTAAGTTAGTGTAGGTTTAGTTAGCTACATCGCGAAAGTCCCGGTCTTGCACAGTGGTGATGGCCGACAGAAGTGATCTTGCTGTTTCCTTTCATCTTTTTCTCCTCCTGTCTTTTAAGTCCGTTCGTTTATTCAACGTAAAGTAAAGTAGCTTTCTCCAGGCTATACTTGTTTTCCTTTCTTTTTTTTTGAGATTTCGGCACGAAATAAAAAGGTAAGTTGAGTTGAGATGCACGGGGTAGTAGCAAGAACCAACCCAATCCGACGAGCTAGAGCCGAGCAACCGCGAGCGTGCCACTGCCATCTACTCCTGCATCATGGATGCCTCTGACTCCTTACAATTAATTTAAGGAAAGGTTAAAAAAAATATATACTAAAAATAAAAAAAAGGAAATGTACATAATATAGAAAATGGCTAACTAAATAATTTAAAAAAGAAAGAATTGTTATATGACTGTTGGTGTTTAATTGAATTTTATAAATCGCTCTGGTGTGTGGAATTTGTGAACCGATTTTCCAGTCACTCTCAATGGGTACTAAAGTTGGTCTAAGTGTAGTTCGTTTTGTTTGGTCGGGTCACGTATTGTGGAGACTGGTATTTCAGTATCGTAACGAGTGCTGAAGCATAACCCTTGCCTTCGCTCCACACTGGGTATATGGCTGAACCACATCCCAGGCTGGCAGAGAATGTCCAGGTTATACTTCAACACGACGAGAAGTTCGTGATCTCAAGCCCACGCCTCACGATAAGTCAACCTGGGGCTAACTGTATCGGATAGCAGTCAGCTTATCGACCCCTCACTTCTAGTCCGCTTCTGGATCCTTTAGAGACTTCCGGCTACCTCACGAAGTCCCTTGGCTTCTCGCCTGGGGACTGGACAGCCACCTTTGATCTGCTCAGAAACCAAAAGCATAATCAGAATGTGATCTTGGAGAATTAAAAGATATAGAGAAAAGTAAAATTTTGAAAAAAGAAAAAAAACTAGCGGACTAGCGCCAATGTAGGGAGTTAGTTTTTGTTGTAAGTTCGGAAAGAGAGATTAGTAGGTCTAATTAATAGATTAGGAGGGGAAAAGGTCCGTTTTTGAAAAGGGGTAAATTGACTGGATTTGGTACAGTGAGGGAACACAAACAGAACACCACAACTAAACAATTTTTTTTTTCTTGTGCCAAAAGGCTGACGCTATAGATGGGATCCATAAATTGCCAGAAAGATGGGAAAAAGTCATAGCTTCAGATGGGCAATACTTTGAATAATACTATTGTACATGTTAGTCATAAAGAAACTTTAAAATTTTGAAAAAAACCGCACGAATTAAGTTATATACCCAATAACTCTAGCGTATCCGTTGAGGAAAAAAATCGGTAGTCAA
Source organism: Volucella zonaria (assembly GCA_963966105.1). NCBI lineage: Eukaryota > Metazoa > Arthropoda > Insecta > Diptera > Syrphidae > Volucella > Volucella zonaria. Next base: position 94,037,680 of record OZ014530.1, on the reverse strand, counting down.
AATTAAATCGTAGGTGAACTGTAGACTTCTCAAACTAAATAAAGTTAGACATAAGCTGCATAGTAAATCCTGCAAACACCCACTTAATCTACCTTTAAAAAGTCGTTACATTCATTTGTTAATAAAGAAATATTTATTTGTCGTAACAGATTAATAAAATCATAAAGAAACTATAAAAACATACAAACTTATTTCCTTACTCTCAGTCATAACCAACATTTTTGAGAAAATTATTAAGCATTGAATTCTAAAATTTCTGTGTAATATTCACTTTTTAAACCAAAATCAATTTCGTTTCAGAGAAAGCCCTTCCACAGAAGGAGCTCTTTTGGACTGCTGTCAATTTATCTACAAGGGATTTGATGATAAAAAATGCTGCCAGGACTTTTTGAAGACATAAAAGAAGCTTTCGACATGTTGGAACACAAAATTCTCTTGCATAAATTGTGCCATATGGAATTTAGTGGTTTTTTCTTATACTGGTTTGCATCATATCTTAAGAATAGACTGCAGTAAAAATTGGGAAGGCAAGATCATTAAACACGGCGTTCCACAAGGATCAGTCCTTGGTCTCCTACTATCTTTAATATATGTAAATTCATGCTTTAATTTTCCAGTCGTCGGCAAGCTAAAGGCTTTTGCTAATGACTTTGCGTTTGCGTATCGCTCAAATAACATTTTGAAGATTGTTGCGGAAATTAATCGCGATGTCCATTTTTTAAGAATCTGGTTTGACCAGCACAAGTTGTTAGTAAGTAGCAAGACTAACCTTATTTATTTTACCTGAACCGCTAAAGAGTCCCTGCAAACTAACACTATGTTCCATGCAGCTAGCTGTTGCAAACCCAGTTTGCTTGATTGCGGCTGTAATACTGTAATATTTTATAATGAAAATATTTGTTGTAGTTATAATTGCTTGAAATTGAAATAGTTAATAGATATACTCGTAAATACTTAGGCGTCATAATTAATCAAAAGCTGAGTTGGCTCGATCACATTTCTACTTTGAAGAACAACTTCCTATCTACTCTTCGATGTTTTATAAGCTCCATAATCGTATTAAAAAATGTTTGCTTTAGCATATTCCATTCCAGATTACTATATGGTATTAGTTGCTGGGGTGATTCTAACGTAAAATCCGACAACTAAGAGTTTTGCAAAAAACATGTCATAAGGAAAATGTGGTTGTCGTCTAGTGCTATTTAATAACCTGGAAATTCTACCTGTACGACATTTATACAATTATAAAGTCCTAAAAACTTTCTTTGTTAGAAGCGGTTACTTACAGAGTGTTATAATAATACCCATAATCTTCGTAGCAATACTAATTCCCTGGTTAGCATTCCAACATTTCGCACTTCAAGCTTAAGAAACTTTTACACAATTGTATCTTTCAAATCATACAATTCACTTCCGGAAGACATTCGTATCACTAGGACGTTACATTTTTTTTGCTTAAAGTAAAAATGTGGCTTCTGAATATCAATGACAATAAAATCGAAATTGTATATGTATTTTCATAAAATCAATATGGTTTCTATTTCTTGACTTCATATTATTTTTGTTTTTACCATGGAGCACTTATAAGAATTATATATATTTATCGTACCTTTGTTTTTTTATTCACACCACCCTAAAATACTGTAAGTAATGTGACATTTATCCCTATCCTTAATTGAATATAACTATAATATTTCTAATTATTCTCATACAGCTTCTAAGCATTAATTTGTTTAAAACCATTTGTATATGTACTCGTACGTATGAGTATATTGGATTTTAAGAATAAAGAATTTGATAAAAAAAATAATGTTTTGCTCCATTATCATTATTATCATAAACTAGTCTATCATAAACTAGTGACTTGACGTAGCTCCTCAGAAAATAATTCAATGGTGTTAAATCGCACGATCGTGGTGTCCAATTGACGGGTCTATTTCTTGAAATGACTTAAGTGATGAAGGGATGTTTTCTTTGGTAGTATGATAACCTTCCTGTTGGAACCATAGTTCTTCCACATCGATGTCACGCAAATTTGGGAACGAATAATAGTTGATTATCGCATTATACCAGTGCAACTTCTGCACCGGCCTCATTTTTGAAGCTGCCAGATCACTTGATTCCGATGAGTTCTGCGGCTATTTCTACAATGCGTTCGGTAGATTGGGGTGTAACCATTGAGAGAGTACCAGAGAGGCCCCGTCTGTTACGCTTAAACTCCAGCAGAATGGACCAATATTTGGTCAGAGTTGGACGTCCTATCTCGTAAAACCGAAAAGGTGGAATAGGCCCCAAGAAGAGGCACACTCCGAAGAACTACTGTCTAAGGGGCAGATGAAGATGAAAAGAAGACGTGGGACAAATTCACGGCGCAAAGAGGTGCGAGTGCTAATAGTCTTACTGCCGCAGCGGCGACGGAGAAGAGAAACTAATCGGCGCAAGTGACACGAATAGGGCAAAGAGGAAGCAAGTTTCTGGAACTCGTTCTATTAATGGATCTTTCCATGCACGATGTCCGTATAAGATCGATGATGCAACTAACAATAGCTACAGTTCCAGTAGACGGAAGTAGTTAGGCCCATCGAGAAAAACGAAATCAGCGGTTGTTTTACACGCACATGATGTCCAGATAAGACCGGTTCTACAGTTAGCACAGGCCGTAGTACTGGTTGACAGAAGTCGGCTGATGCGGTAAAATCCCAGTGAAGGAACAACACTGGTAGTGACTTTGCCCGCGCACAAGATCCGTCTAAAACCGGTGCTGCAACCAGCAAAAGTTCCAGTTCGAGTAGACGGAACTTAGATGCCGCTAGAAAGCTCATCTACAATAAAAGCCCAAAATGCCAAAGGGGACGACACTGGTGCACATATAAGTATACCGGCGAAGACTGGCAATGACAATAGTCTGAATAACACTGGGTGCAAACCATGTGTCGATTAATTGTGGGAGTTAGCCAAAGCAGAGCATGTTAGGACTCAAGTACATGGTTACGATAGAAAACGAAACTAAGTAGCAAACTCATGAATGCTTGAACAAGTCTGTGCAAAAGAGGTGCCCATTCTTAAGTAAAACGCGGATCTACGGTGACATCGTAAAGAAGCCAGAAAACTTCTAAACCCGTCACTTAAAACTAATTTGGAGGAAGGCTGGTGTCTGGTGTCGAAGCAAAAATAAAGGCTTTTGGGAAAAAATCGAAACTGTCGGTGAAACCAGTAGGCCTCCCAAAGCCTTCAAAAGGGAGAAATCAACGAGGCTGGAACGACCAAAAAAATCTGACTGCACCTACACTGAATTGAAGGCGGAGACTCTCCGTCTCATTATTGAGGCTCACTTCCCAGGTAACCTAATCAGAATCAGCTCACAACTGGGGCCGAATTCCACAAGAGTGAATTCTTCTCCTAAGAAAACTTACATTCACTGTCAGTATACACATTTTCAATTCATGCGTTGCCGCAACATGCTGTGAGTTTGAGTTTGTCAGCTGAGTGAACTAAATTTAGTTTTCTTTCTCAGAATTTAAAAATTCAAATCAAACGTGATAATGAGCTCTATGCACAACAACAATATAAGAAGATATGTATATTAGATGACAAAATCAGTAAATAAACTGATTTAATGGAATTTTTTATTTATATTACTGTGTTTTATTTTCACAGGTGGAAATGGATAATTATTTGGTTTGCAGGAAGAATGAGGAGAACATACATTTTTTTTAAGGATGGGCTGGACAGATTCTGCTTCTCAGCTATTCGAAAGTCTTGTAAGACCGATAAAAGCGTTCTCTAACCCTGAGCCTCTTTACAGCTCAGGTCGTATTTCGCCTTTTCTTTTGACTTGAAAGCGCTCATCCAAAGAGGGATATACTATCTCATTCCAATAAAGAATAGTGTTTGTGGTCATAACCGGAATACAACAGCTAGTTAAAATTGGTAAGGAAGCTGTCTGCACCAACTAGCTATTTTATATTATCTATTGGTATTCTAAGAAAAGTTTTCTCTAATCGTACGATCAGTGTACGAGAAATTAGCTGATATGATACTGTTTTCCAACGAGCCTAGAGAGGAGAGCTCATCAACAGTAATAATTTGACTGTATGGCAGATCTTCCTTCGGGTGCTGTCTGTCTAGGATGACGAAGAAATGATATCTGAATGAGGATACTCTCAAAGGGTGTTTTCTTAACATAATTATACTTTTTTGTTTAAATAAAATACAGAGATTAACTTGATGAAAATTTATTAAATTCATTCGAAAAAATATTTTACGCCATTTAACATTTCTAAATATCTTTGGGAATACGACTATATCCACAACGGCAGCCTCGTTCAAAGTGCAGTCTAGATGTTCCATTTGGAGCGTATGTCACGTATTACTCGAACAACGTTTTGTTCCAAAAAACTGGTTGATCGTTATAAATTAATGACTTGACGTAGCCCGACAGAAAATAATCCAATGGCGTCAAATCGCACAACCTTGGTGGCCAGCTGACGGGTCCATTTTTTGAAATGACTATTGCAAAATAGTGTTTTCAATAAAGCGATGTGGATGGGTGAAGAATCATTCTGTTCTAACCACATTTCATCCACATTCACGTCACACAAATTTGGGGGGAAAAAATTGTTGGTCATAGCATTGTAGCCTCATTTTGAAGAAATAAGAACCGATGATGCCACCGGCATACAACTCGAACCATACGGCAAATTTTTCTGGATGCAATTAAATCTGCTGTATTTCTTGAGGATTGTTCTCGCTCCAAATATGGAAATTCTGCTTGCTTATGTAGCCGTTAAACTAGAAATTAACCGAACCACTTCCGGTTGATTTAAAGTCCAATCCCTTAAGAACCGATGCAATAAATGGTCATGCGACTTTAGCTCTTGCAATAGTTGGATCTTATAATCCTTCAGACCAAAATCTTTACTCAAAATTGACCATATAGTGGATGGACAAAGGGCAAATTTCTACAAAGGACGACAAATCAATAAATTGGGGTCATCCTAAATACAAGCTTCCACAACCGCGATATTTTCTTTCCAATCCACTCTTACCATTGTTGTTGGCGTGTGGGCATACAATAGCTTGAATTGGGTGTGAAATTTTTCAATAATTCGATAGACAGCACGTTCAGATGGCCGATGCTGTCTACCCGAAGTGCTTGAACATAGCTTCGATTTTTGAAATAAATCTCAACAATTTGACAACGCTTTTGAGGGATCAATCTGAAAATAAATGAAGCCAAGGAGCTCAATTCAACAGCTAATTTAACATTTAAACCTTATCCTGGCACTGCAAAAAAAAAAAACGCATCCATTACATACGAGTATGTATGTAAGAACTACCTACTTTTGTTTTTTGGAGCATGCGGAGTTTAAGATAAAACAGTTGTTGGATATTTTGCTCCATGCGTGTCATTCAACATTTAATGGAGAGATTAAATTATTAGTGTAAATTGGCTTGTTGCTGTATTCGTAATATACATATAAATGAACAAAACAAGATGAAAAACTGTACTAATACTTTTATCACATTGTCATTCTGATTCTGATTCGTTTGCGGGTATGTTAACCGATTTAGTTTTGGGTTGGGTTTTACCAGTCATGTATTTTTGGCAACGATTCATTTCACGAGAATTTAGTTGCCTGAAGAGAAGAATGTTTTTCGGACGCGGCTAGTGACCAAAAACCTCTTCCATTCACTGTGTTATTCATCTTACGATTTTGTGAAGTGAGATAAAACAACAATTTGTTCGCCTATTCCGAGGCAGAGAAAAATGGAGACATTTTTTTGTTAGCAGTAGATTTCTAGTTCGGATGTTTACCATCGCCGCGGGAAGGGTGGTGACGTAGTTTAGTTTTTCTTATTCTTTCTGTTGTCCGAGTTTTGAACACAGACCCTATTGCGCGCTAGTCGGCAAATGTATCCAGCTAAATAAATATCAGCTAAAATATAAGGTCAAATATTCGACTTGACGACAATTAAGAATTATCACAATTTTTAGGGAATATTTGTTTATTTTAAAACTATTTTTTGTATATAATTTTATCACATTTTATGGTCGAATGTTGCTTTTTATCCACGGTTCAAAATCTGCGACTTTGGTATAAACGCCAGGCCAACCTTCAAGCCCACAACGGTTGCCAAAGGATACGACACCTTCCAAAGCGAGATTACCCTGCTCTCGCATAAGCGGTCCACCGGAGTCACCATCACAGCTATCTTCAACAAAGTTACCACCCACACATATTTGGGATGTAGTTAGTTGTATTTTTTTTGTAGCAAATTTTTCTGCACACTCTTGGAAGTCGTTTACAGGAATGTAAAGTTTTTGTTTAATGTTGCTTTGACGCGCTGTAAAAAAAGTATGATGTTTACATTATATTTTCGCTTATATATACGGTTATCCAAAAACTAAGCTTTTAAATATACTGCAATAAATAAATTGATAAAACTAAAAAGATTAGCATTTTAAATTATGAGAGAACTCTCAAACATCAAAATTTACTTCCCTGAACATAAAAAAGATATTATAAAATCTGTCATCAACTCGAAGTCTTTTTATTAATTGCAAAATGATTCCTAAAAAGTGTTTTTACAATGCACAAATTTGTAAAATATATAATTTATATACCACATTTTTAAACATAAACCTACATTTCAACTCAATTCATTATTAGGCTTTGTGGATATAGCTTTTTAGGAGTACTTTTATGCATAGAATTGACGAAAGAAACTATGATAAACTTCTAATTTGGTATAGACAATTCTAAAAGGAAAAGAAATGAGATCGCCTTTGGGAGCTATTTTACAATATAAAACAGCAAATTCATTTTATTCGACTTTTGTTTATAAAAATACTTAATTATACTTATACGAGTATAATGCAGATCTTTTCTACTGACTAAAAATCTTAGCAAGGTTTAAATATTTTATTTTGTAGTACAAGCGCATGTAGTTCATGGAAATATGTGTTTACAAATCGGTAATTGACTTATATAAAAACAGGAACAGTAAAGTTCTAGGAAGACTAATTTAACAAATTGTTTGAAAAAAATTTGTGTTGTTTTATAAAGTATTACTTTGGGAGGAGATGGGAATGAATGTAGAGAAAACTTTATTATTCTACTACATGGCCCCTACATGTAGTAACTGTAATAACTACGATTGCAAAATCAAAATAACAAATAAACTAAAAATATGCAAGTAAGTGGTGTATTATAATAAAAGCTAATATAATCACACGATTCACAACTTCCATATAACTAATAGTGAGAATTAAAATGAGACTTAAAATTGTTGGCGACGCGGCGCAGAAGTATCGGAGATATACATTTAATGAAATACATGCTTTATATTGATTTTTGTAAAGTTAAATAACCGGTCGGTTCCTAATACAATTAATGTCGTAGAAATATACACACGAGAAAGAAATTGATTGGTTTAATGAACGGTAGAAATTTTTATTAAAAAAACCAGACCGATTTTTATTTTTTCGTGGTACATAGGTTCAATTCTAAGCAACGAATATGCTTCGTATAACATTAAGTAATTGGATAAAATGTTGTATTGCAGATGTCAAAGAATATTTTGACATATCGAAATATTATGCTGGTTTTGGGAATGTCTTCAATGGAGAAAATATACTCAACTTCATTTTCATCTGTAAATTACACATAAAAAATGGACAACAATCTTTCATGTTAGAAATAATGAAGTATTATTATGGATTAAATGTGGCTTATATGCAATAGTAAGCTAAAAAATCAAAGAAGCCGAAAAAAGAAAAAGCAGAGGACTGAAGCCATTATACAATACAGATTTATTTTTCTTATTTTTAATATTACAATATTTGAAGATCAGCTTCAACTAGTCGCCATAAAAGAAAGTTAATCTACTTGTTGCGTACTACGCATCTTGTCGCCAAATCCACCTTCCCACTAGTGCAGTAACAGAAGTTAGAGATTTTAAAACATACAAACCCATACACAATTTACTATATAGTATAAAAATCTCAATCTCAAATGCCTGATAATAACAAAATAAATAATAGGACTCTATTCCTATTTGCTATTTTAAATTTTCAAGATCTCGTTTGCTACTTTTTCTCAAACTTATTATTTTCCTGACGACAGTATATCTTTTCATACTTGTTCCTGACATCGAATTGTAAAGTCCAGTATAGATAAGATAACTACTTGGCTTTTAAAGAATAGAATAGAGTGGAATGTGAGTATATATGTCCACTTAATGTCACATATAAAGTCAAAACAAAAAACAACTCTTCAACTCTAATAGCCGATGTTACTAAAAATTCAGCGAAATGTAAAGATAACTCCAAATATTCCCACATAATCGGGAACAATAATAATATTAACTATACAATATGATTTGCATATAGGCAAATCAGAAAATTTCCCTAATTTAACATATTTCTAAGCCTATCTTGTTCAAATTTCTACTACGCCAAGTCTACAAAATAAAGAAAAGCAATTATGATAATTGTTTTTTTATTAAAAGCACGACACTAAACAACTACATTGCAACATGCCCATACTTATACAGCAGATACGAACAATTTAAAGGAGCAGTCAACAGTTTATGAAAGATTAAATTATACCTATTATGCAAAAGAGCAAACAAAAGCCTTAGAACTAAGTTATATTTTTCCAAACTAAAATCATGAAAAAGCTCATTTTTGTCAACTAAAAGAATTTGTGTATTCAACGGAGCATCCCTGTAAACAGGAAAGCTAATGCACTGAAAAATAAGATTGAACGATATTCTATGCACTGGGTACTAGTATATTTAATTGGAAAGACTTATCTTCTTAAAAATAATTTGGTTATTGACCTAGGGTTTACATGTGTTAGTGTATCTTTTCACGAGAGAGCCAACTGGTAGCCAACTTGTTGCTTTAATAATAGACGAATTTTACCTGCCAGCCTATTCCCTAGCACCATAATAAAACCCTACTAGTTTAACTCGCGTTTGATTAAAATGTTTAATCGAACAATAATAAGCTCTCAGTTATTGTAATCTTCTTTGTATTTTTGTAATCTTAACACATGACCGTACAAGGCGAATTATCATTATGAGTGGCTTGGTGTTATCATTGCCATAGTAGAAATAACACTAAATAAATTTCAGCATTTTAATTGTATAATTACAGGCTGGGGACTTTCTTAAACCGCAAGAATGCTAGTAGATGATTTGATGATATGATTACAATGACGTGGACCATTATATCCGAGAAGAGGACAAAATTAGCAGTTGTGGAAAAATTCATGGATTTTAATCTGTAAGAGGTGAAAAAGCAATAGCTTATGGCTATTGGCAGATAACAGGAAACAGGTCGAAGGCGTTTTCAGTCAAGTTTAGGGGAATGAAATTACAACTCTTATAATTTAAGACAAGAGATAAACTTGTATACTTTAAAACAAAAGAGTTCTGTGGGACGCATAACTCCAAATAACATCCTTATAGAAAAATATCTTTAACAATATCGAATGTGCATAAGATCAGTAAACAGAATAAATTCTTTGAATGAAACTATGTACATACCTAGCAACGATTTTCCATTTAAGTTTTAAAAACGATCGAAACAGTAAGTATTCATATTGATGGTGTATCAAATTATTTTGAAGTATCGGCAAATAAATCGACAACGCTGTTAATTAATTAAAATGATCGGAAAGTCGCCGAAAGGAATTCGATAAGATGGGCTGCTGAAAATTATGTGGAACTGTTTTGGCTGAAACAGTGGTAAAAGAGTCTTTGAAATGACAAAATTTCAATGCAATATTTTCTCTGAATATGGCCATTCATCGCTCTTCAGTAGATAGGTATGTAGACATACTTAAAGCATTTATTTATTTATTTTTTAGTTTACACTGATTTCATTTATATGATATCATACAAGGAAAGAAAGATGTTAAAGTTTCATATGTTTTCTAATAAAAGAGGAACAAATAGATTTTCACATTTCCTTAGTCATCAGTGTATAATAAAAATTGTGCATAAGCCCTTTCAATTATAAGGCATTTCATAAGACACAAATTTAAAATTGATTAAAAATGATTTTAAATTAGTTTGTACTAATCAGTTTTTGCTTTAATTCAAAATATTGATTTTAGTAAAAAGACTTACCACACTAACTTAGTTAAATGGTTTCTCAATTACTTTGTATGGGAAAAAAAAAAAAATATTCTCCTCAATCAATTACAGGGATTACAATCTAATGTCTATAAACGTCTATATATAGGTAGGATGCATTGAAAATGTACTTACATGAAAGAGTTCTTCCCCAACCAGCTACGACCAAATTTGTTCCTGTTCTTGGCGTCGCTTGAATACCCAGAGCAGATGGCAAGCAAACTGGTTTAATAAAATCTGTATACGTAATTACACTGGCCAGTCGAACTAAGGCAATGTCATTATGTCTGTTGTTCGTAGATTCATCAAATCCTGGATGAGGTATAGCATCTTCCACTTTTATATTAATAACTGGATCCGCGCAATCAGTGCGTACGCAATCAACTTCTGTGGATAGGTCGTATTCGCCTAATCTAACGCTATCTCTATATATATAACAATGCAGACACGACGAATAAAAATAAATTGTTTGCTTCAATATCTGTAAAAAATAGACTCACAGCCGCCCGACTTCCCGTAAAATAGATCCAGTCACACAATGAGCTGCAGTTATCACATACCTCTGATTGATAAGGCTGCCACCGCAATTGAAGATTCGTTTTCCATTACCTGTAAGTGACAGCGTAAAATGCTACATCTACAAACCTTCCAAAATCCATTCTTTATGGGAACCTACTTTGGACATATTCCAGAAGTGCCATCCATGGGTACTCATCGAGGAGAGTATCATTGCCATTATAAATTCTGTCACCGGCAGGTAGTTGTCCACATCTTGGTAATGCGGGTAGTATTGCTCCTTCCCCTGATCCCATAGATGTAGGGACAGACCGCGTTGTCGGTGGTACAGTTGTTACGGGTGTTGTAGTTCTATCGGTGAAACCGACGTCTCCTGTGCAGCAAACATTTATTTGGCCACTAGTGCTTGTGCACTGTGATTGTGCTGCGAATTGTTTGTCTGTTTCCAAAAGCGGTTTCTTTTGGAGAACCGATAAAAGAGCTGGACAACTGTATATAGATATGCAAGATCCACTTTTACCATTCGGATTCCTACAAGAACCTGCCGTTTACATTTTATAGGTAGTTATTGATTGCCTTTGTTGGAATTGGAAAATGTACACGACTTACTTTGTCCATTTGAAATATGCATAAGACTGCATACTACCAATATCACTGCTAGTTTCACTAAATTATTTCCTCCCATTTTGCCTCCTTCAATACTGTCAGAAAATTATAGTGCTAATTTCACAAGTTATCTTCTTCTTTCAAGCAATAACCTTGAGTATAAAATGTTAAATTAAATTAGTTTGGTTTAAGTCAAACGGCGCGGCGGTGATTGTTGTTTACATTAATCGGATTTAAATGCGGCCGACAGTAAGCTCTATTCGAATGTGACTGAAATAACCTCCGGCAGATACGTATTTGGGCTGTTTCTCTCTTACTGCGAGAAGTCACTGAATAAAAAACAAACAAATAATCACAGTGATTTTTTTTCTATACGATGAGCTGGGCCCTCTTTAAACCGGACTCAGAAGAATGGCCTGAAAGCTTTGAATAAATTCATATATATTGAAAAAGCTTTCGTGCACACGATCGTGCTACAAGTAGACTACTGCGAAATGACGTGCCACTGACGCTCATTTAAACGCCAACGCTGGAAATTCCAACTCACGTTTAATCGCAAAGCTCGAATTTACATGTATTTATTATTACTCATTCTATTTTTGGATGGATTTCCCACAAGTTAACATGAGGTTTGGGATGCGGGTTGCCTTGTTGGGAATTTGAATGCGTCTAATCAAATTGTTCTAATCGTATAATTGCTGAGAGAAAATTTTTATTTGCTTCTATAACTGAACTTTGTTAATGTGTAATTGCGTACTAATTAAGTCATTATTTACATAGAATGAATTTGCAATAAAGAAAAAAATTATAAACGATGCTACAATGAAAACATCAGCTGAATTAAGCGCTTTTAATGTAAGTTAATATAATTTGTTGGTTTCCAATTCTTAACGTTTTCTCATGCGGGAGTATAAATACTCGTATACGAAAGTACCGATTATGTTATAAAAGTATTATATGTATGGACTTAATGAGGATTAGGCATGGTAATAAAATCAAATCTAGTTCTCATATAAAGGATATGCCAATTTTTTTTATTGAATTAAAAGGTGTCGAGAAGCTAGAAGACCATAATTTTGTCAAGTTCAAAGCTATTTTCATGTGCTTCAAAGCGATGATATGTCTTAATATATTTATTTCGATTTTTGATTTAATAAGGCAGTCCCGTGTAGAGCTAACAGTGCTAAGATAAAATTTATATTTACAGAAATACTACTATATTCACCTAAAATATTTTGGAAGTGAAGACATACAAAGCTTTATCAATCCAGTTTTATGTCCCCCTCAAACCAAAATGAAGAAAATTATATACATAAATAAATAGGATCTCAAATCTGAAGCCAATAAGCAATTATCAGGAAAGAGCGAGTGACTAATACTTGAGCCATTCAATTTGAAATATTGTACCGCCACATGCTTTTACGATTTCTTACATGCACTAGTATGTACATAATGCACGAATATGTACATATACGAGTAATTACACAGCCTTATAGCAGGTTTTAAACCTAATAGCGTTTAGGTTTAATACTACTTTTTGGAGAGCATGCACCAGCTCATTTCTCAGATCTTGTCAGAAGAGTGTATGCCTGATTAGTAGAATCTCAGCACCGTACGCCCGATCCACAAATAAGGAATACCCCCAACTTCGCCAACTACAGAGATATAAGTCTCCTTAACACCGGATCTGAAACCCTTTGCCAACAACCTGATTGGTCCATACTAGTGTGGTTTAACACAATTATAGTCCACAATCGACCAAATTTTCACACTTCGGGAAATCCTAGAAAAAACTCAAGAAGTCAAAATCGATACCCACCACCTTTTCTTAATGGTGATTGAGAACGCTCCCAGCTCCGTCAAGGTCGGTAACCCCTTAACCAAGACTTTTGGTAGTAAAACAGGTTTTGGGCAAGGTGACGCGCTGTCATGTGACTTATTTAACATAACACTTGAAATAAAGTCACAAGTGAACACTAGAGGCACAATCTTTCAAATTTCTACTCAACGCGATGATATCGACATAATTGGGAGAACTCACATAACATAATTTTAAGGTGGTAAATGACTTTGCCTACCTAAGATCTGCTATGAACTATACCAACAGAAGGACAGCAGAAATAAAACGAAAAATCACTCTAGCCAATCGCTGTTTCCTTGACCTAAGAAGGCAATTGAGTTGTACGGCCCTATCCCGGAAAACTAAGGCGATTCTATATAAGACCTTGATCATCCAGTCCTACTTTATAGTGCAGAAGCATGGACCCTATCGAAAGCGGATAAAGATATCCTCAGTTGTTTCGAGAGAAAAATTCTTCGAAAAATATTTGCTCCGGTTTGCTTTGACGGGCATTGGGGGAGAAGATTCAACGACGAATTATACGAGCTGTTCAGCGACACCGACCCAGTCAGAAAGCTGCATAGCTGGGACATATAAGCCGAATGGATACCAATGGTCCGACCCGCAGAGTCTTGAATCTAACGCGGAAGACAGCTCAGTAGCTAAAGACATCACCTTAAGTGGCGCGCACAGGTAAAATGGGACCGTCCGAAAGCCTGGACTAACAGGAGAGACTTGTTAGTGAAGGCCCAGGTTCCCCCTGAACTGTAGCGCCACCTAAGTACGTAATTATATACCAGGTTAAATAAACTTTGTCTCCGCCCACACTTGAGTGCGTCGAATCTTCAATGGGATGAATCCACTTTTGCACTCGTGTAGTAGCAAGAGTACTTAAAGATCTTAACATACACAAATCCGCTGGTCCAGGTGGTATAGCTCCCTTTCTTCTGAAGAAGTATTCTTCCACGCAGGCGAAACCATTGCGTAAGCTTTTTCATTAATCCTACTCTTCAGGACTATTTCCAAGCAGATGGCAAACAGCATTTGTCCAGCCCTACAAAAGCCGAAACTCCTTCTTTCTCATTATACAGAGCCATTACACTTACGTGCCTTCAAGGCCATGGAAACGCTGATAAACCGTCAGCTCATGAAATATTTCGAAATACGAAAACTTCTCAATGACTGGCAGTTTTCGCAGCAACACGACTACTGGTAGTTTGATGGCATGCCTTACCGAAAAGTGTAACCAGAGTTTACACCAATCTGGCGAAAGCAAGATACTTCCACTTGATATTTCTTATCGTTTGACAGAGTTTGGCGTCAGGCTCTTTTGTCGAAAATGCGTGCATTCGCAATCGACGACTCCCTTCTTCAAAGGAATAAAAACTACCTTTTCGTTTAAATCAAGTTGCCTTGAATGGTTTAGAGTCGACATACAATATAATATTTACAAAATAAATGCCCAGGGATCCGTTCTGTTTCCGACAATCTTTTTAGTTTTCATCAATGATCTCTCGTCTGTTACTTCTAATCCAACATATTTCTTTGTTGACGAGAGTACTCGCTGCTTCTCATATTCGTTCCCGGACTCATGTCCCTGATCTTCGGCTGTAGAACGGGAACGACAACGTATGTTAAGCACATTAAATTACGACATTAGCAGCATAAACAATTAAATTCAACAGAGTGGAATTAAATTCAACAGAGTGGAATTAAATTCAACAGAGTGGAATTTAATGCTTCCAAAACACAATGCTGTCTGCTGCCGTTAAAGTAAAAATTTCAATACTCAGCCATTATCCATGAATGGCACTTGCATCGTTGAAACCGAAAAACTTTCCATTGCCAATACTAACTTATGTTGGAATGACCATACGTGTATATTCGATGTCGCCAAAAATGGTGCGAAATGTCTACTTTTCCTGAAACCGATATAAGAAATACTCGTGTTTGACCCCCTCTGACCTGGCCTCAATATACTCGTATAAGGAGTTTATCAGTCTAAAATTGGAGTACAATGCCTAAACCTCTTTGCACTGGCTAGATAAGATCCAAAATTGTGCGATAAAACCCACAGGTTTTATGACACAGTTGTTCAACACCCTCGAACACCAGAGTAACGTCTCCTGTCTTACGTTGTTATGTCGCTATTTTCACCACCAGTACTGCACCGTTATGAATGCTCATCAATACACCCCCATGCACAGCTAAGGAGGTACTTTGAAATATTGTGATTCTTTCCTAAGCCGTACAACTCGCTTATTTAATGCTCTGCTGAGTTCTTTATTTCCTAGTCAGTAAAAAAGTGTATAAGTTAACGCCAACAACATTCCAGTTAACGTCAACAATATTCCATCATGCGCCCAATGCATCAAAAACATTCCATCATGCGCCCAACGCATGACACAGTTCCCACGAGCAGCAACATCTGCTCCAAGCGTGATCGACTACAACGAATTCTCTTCCCACGGACAGGTGAGACATCGGCAGCAAGGAGACACCTGAGCCATCAATGCACATCCGCTGCTGACCTGGCATCTGGCTGCATTGACATGCACCTAGGTTTAAGTTATGAATTCAATTTGTATTGTAAGTCAGATCTAAGTTAGCCGTAAGACATAAGGTTCTTAAAAATAAATTTTTTTTTAAATACTTTTAACTTTTAATTGTTTAATTGGTGCCCAACGTGGGGCCCAGGAAAAATCACCGCATAACGGAAATTAAAGTAATAACATAAGTGAAAAGTCTCTCGCAAAAAACTCACTCACAAGTCGACCTAAAAAGAAGATCGCCGCGAGTATAGTGCGAAGATCATTTAAGTACGCGTACACTTTTTGATTAGACTTTGAACTGTGTAACCTCCCGTAAAAACGACCTTTACTAAAGCTCGCGCATGGAGTGTAGTGTGTGGTGAAAATACCTGGGTCCCGAACAAAAGCAGCATCTGCAGATTCATCTGCATCTGTAGATTCTGCTGCCAACGAGGGAGTGTGGAGAAAGGCCCTTCAGTAACCAGAGGTAAAAAGGAATGAAGCCCCTTCACAAGCATTGGATCTTCTTAATGTAAGCTAGATTTAAGAAATCTTTTAATTAAAACATACTAAGAAAGTGATAGCATTAAGTAAAAGAAATATTATACATATATCCAATCGAAAAAATTTTGAAAAATAATAACTAGTGGTGATAGCATTAAGTAAGAAAAATATTTTGAACACATATATTTAATTTAAAAAAAAAAAATATATATATATATATATATTGAAAAATAATAATGAGAAGTGATAGCATTAAGTAAGAGAAGTATTATACATATATTCAATTAAAAAAAAATATATATATTGAAAAATAATAATTAGAAGTGACAGCATTAAGTAAGAAAAATATTTTGCATATCCCGTTTCCTTTTACAACTCTTTAACATTTTTATAACGCGTCCTAATGTCTAAACGTACTGCCGTAACGCCCGATCCAGTTTTACGCCCGCCGGTGTTAACCACCTAGAATCCGACCTCATCAGTTGCAAAGCCGAGTCTAACCGTTAATGCTACTCCAGAATTGGAAGCATTAATCGCAGGTATTTCAAGTCGCGTCTGCATTAATGAATGTAAGAACGTAGTACAATCCATGATATATCCTAATAATCAGTTTCACAGAGGAACTGATGAAACCATTCACGACCACCTTCGTACCAACCTTAGTGATCTGGACAAAGTACCAGACGTCGTGCGGTGTTTAAGGGAGTTCTCCGGAGCTCCTTGCGAATTCAGTTCCTTGCGCAAAAGCGTCGATAGAATTCTTAACATCTATGATCAATTTAAGTGAACACCAAAACACTTTGGTATTCTTAACATTATACGTAATAAGATTATAGGCAATGCGGATGCAGTCCTGGAATCCTACAATACCCCATTAAATTGGGACTGTATTTCAAAGTACTTAACGCTTCATTATGCCGATATGGGTGATCTGGGAACTTTGGAGTTCCAGATGACGACACTCGTTCAGGGCAACAACAGAGTAGAGAGTTACTATCAGTCGGTTTACAACCACCTATCGTTAATAATGAACAAAATCTCGAGTATGGATTTACCGCGTGATGCATTACACCTAACATCATCATAGAGGGATAAGGCTTTAGATACCTTCATTAGAGGTCTCAGGGGTGATCTACCCAGGCTCCTTGGCATAAGGGAACCAGCAGACCTTCCTACGGCTCTTAATCTCTGTTTAAAACTCGAGAACCAATAGTTCAGAGCCAATTACGCTTATCATAGTACCGGCCAAGTTAGGAGACCACAACCTCTTCCACCAATTCCTGCACGGAAAGGCCAAGACCAG
Source organism: Volucella zonaria (assembly GCA_963966105.1). NCBI lineage: Eukaryota > Metazoa > Arthropoda > Insecta > Diptera > Syrphidae > Volucella > Volucella zonaria. Next base: position 94,020,231 of record OZ014530.1, on the reverse strand, counting down.
CACCCGTTCTATCCGCAATTGGCATATGTACCTCAATCGTCACATTCTCCACCTCATCTTCCACAGCGCCTGCATTTTGGACAATTTCCAAACATGTAACGGCAACCGTTTCAACCCAACCAAAGACCAACTCACGCTCCAAACCACTAATTCACCCAACAACCAAATTTCCAAATAAATCCACATCAAGCCCAAGGATATCCCCAACCACCCAACAACTTTTTGCCAAACCAATCTGTTCGAAAGCCTGAACCTATGGATGCTGGCAACATCTGTACGCATAACGTTAACTACATGAACCAACCAGTGATGAAAAATTGGCCACCAGCTCCTAAACGACCTATGGCTCCATCGCAACAATATCCGAATCCTAACAAGCTCCAAAGAAATTTTCATTTAGAAACTTTCAGAATGGATCCTCAGAATCAACCTATGGCTCATTCGCAACAATACCCAAATCCTGACGAGCCCCAAAGGAATTTTCATCTGGAAACTTGCGGAATGGACCCCCAGACTAATTTTACGTCTATGGAATCTCAAGAAGTTAGCAACTACAATGTCATGATTTCAGCCATGACCAATCAGATGGGAAGTGATCAAAATTTTAATGAACAAGTAGACCAGCAAGACAACGTACAATCGACAGAAACATTTACTGACTTTGTTGACCTACATTTTTTAGGCTAACGAACTCGTCACTATCTTAATTTGAGTATAGGACGAAAAATAATAATATCCTTAAATTTCTAATCGATACCGGTTGAAATAAAAATTACATCCAACCACATCTAGTTCGAAACCCTATCCCAAATCAGAAAAAATTCCATGCAAATTCAGTCTGTGGTAACATAGAAATCACACACCATACTATAATAAATCTCTTTGACCCTGGCACTAATATTACATTTTTTCTTTTACCTTCACTGCGGTCATTTCATGCAATTCTTGGCAATGACAGCCTTAAAGATCTGTCGGCCGTCATCCATGCCAAACAAAATTACATGATTATAAACAATTCTAACAAAATTAGGTTGAAACAACAAATATCCGAATCCATCCATAATATAAATATCAGAACCCAGCACATGACACAAGAACAGCGAGACCAACTAAATAGCTTGACCATAAATTACGCTAAGCTTTTCGGCGAACCGAATGAGGCATTTACTATTACTACTAAAGTTAAGGGAAGAATTCGCACGACAACCGAAGACCCCGTTTACTCGAAGCACTATCCATATCCTATAGCGCTAAAAGAGGAAATAGATAAACAAATCAATCAATTATTAAATGATGGAATCATTCGACCTTCACGGTCAACGTACAACTCCCCAGTATGGATTGTACCAAAAAAACGGATGCTTCAGGTGAAAAGAAGTACCGTATGGTGATTGATTACAGGAAACTCAATTCGATAACAATACCAGATCGTTATCCGATTCCTGAAACTAATGAAGTATTAGCGCATTTAAGAAAGAATAAATATTTTTCGGTGAACGACTTAAAAAGTGGTTTTCACCAAATACCTCTACACGAAGACGACATCGAGAAGACCTCATTCTCTGTCAATAAAGGGAAGTACGAATTTGTAAGACTTCCCTTCGGGCTAAAAAACGCACCATCTATTTTTCAGAGAGCCCTAGATGATATCTTACGAGAACACATCGGTATGTCTATATCGATGACATAATTGTGTTCAGTGAGGATGTCGAACGACACTTTCAAAATTTGAAAACTATTTTCAAAACTCTCCAGCAAGCCAACCTTAGAGCACAATTGCATAAATGCGAATTTTTGAAACCAGAAATTGAGTTCCTGGGATTCATCGTATCTCCAAACTGTATAGAAGCCAATCCAGCTGAAGTGGAAGCTATCACCAAGTTTCCATATCCACGAACTTTGAAATATCTGCGATCATTTCTTGGTCTGTCGGGATTTTACCGCAGATTCCTTAAAGATTACGCAAAGCTGGCAAAATCTCTTACAGCCTTTTTACGGGGGGAGGATGGACGTGTGTCCAAAACGGCATCAAGTAAGAAAGTTATTCACTTGACAGATGCAGCAATGGAAGCATTTAGTAAGCTCAAAAATTCACTGGTTTCTGAAGACGTTATCCTTACCTTTCCCGACTTTAACAAAGACTTTTTCCTGACTACCGACGCATTAGATTACGCAATTGGAGCCGTACTCGCTCAAGACAGTAAGCCTATTACTTTTATTTCTCGAACTCTAAGTAAAGCGGAAGAACACTACGCTGCTAATGAGAAAGAGATGCTGGCTATAGTATGGGCTCTCAATTCACTAAGAAACTACCTGTATGGTCCTACCAAGCTAAAAATATTCACAGACCATCAACCCTTGACTTATGATTTAAGCAGCAAAAATACCAACAACAAGATGAAACGTTGGAAGGCAATACTCGAGGAGTATAACTACGAACTGAGTTACAAGCCTGGAAAATCCAATGTTGTCGCTGACGCACTGTCAAGACCACCTAAGAATAGTCAAATAAATTCCCTCACAGCAACCCAACATAGTGACGAAAGTTCTGGGTACGATCTCATACAAATTGTAGACGTACCCATAAACGTATTTAAGAACCAGATTTTCCTTCTCGTTGGAGACACCCCCGCACATGAGTTTTAGATTATCTTTCCCACTTATCACAGGCATACTATTGCAGAACCAGAGTACTCCCCAGATAAATTGATAGATATCTTTAGAAAATATTTAAATCCTTCAGTTACAAATGGACTCAAAACGGAGGAGAGAGTTTTAGGCATGGCACAAGAAATATATCGAAAGCATTTCAGACAATATAAAATTCGTTTTGCTAGGAAAATAGTCACTGACCACACAGATCAGAATCGACAAGACGAAGAGATTATAAAAGAACATAACAGAGCTCATCGAAATTCCCGCGAGAACAAGACCCAGAATATTCAAAATTTTTATTTTCCCCATAAGAAATCCAAAATAGAAAAAATCACGAAACAATGTAAAATCTGTAAGGAACATAAGTACGATAGGCACCAGAACAAACTAGAACTACAACCCACTCCTATCCCTGAATATACGTTCCAGATAATACATGTTGACATTTATTTTACTGATAAAAAAATAATCCTAACTGCAATTGACAAGTTCTCTAAGTAGGCCCTAGCTAAAATATTGAAATCAAGAGCCTCAGAAGATATTAAGCAACCTCTTAGGGAACTGATATTGGTTTTTGCTGTACCTCAAACAGTAGTCATGAAAAACCTTGGCTTCTAATTCTAGAGAATTTGTTCAACATTCAAGTTTTCAAAGCGGCTCTCTACACTAGTTCTGTTAACGATCAAGTGGAGAGATGTCACTCAACACTTTCGGAACTAATTCGCTGTCTTAAGACAGATAATATTCATAGTACATTCTCGGAGTTACTAGACCGATCCATCTATGTATACAATCGATCCATTCATTCAACTACAGGCAAAAAATCGATGGGTTTTTTTTTCGGTAGACAGCTACTAAACATCCCAGCACAGGTCGTGCAAAGTTACAAAGCGGATCATTTAAGATCATACACTTGATCGACATTGAGACTTACGAGACAAGACTAAGTAACTTGGAAGATACGCTAAATGCATCCATTAGCAATGATCATATCCTGAGTCATATCCTCTCCTTTGAAATGTCCCGCATTAGAACTTATATATCTAGACTTAGAATTAACAATAGAAGTAAGCGATCATTAGATTTTATAGACTCTGCGTGGAAGTGGATAGCCGGAAACCCGGACCACCAGGACTACGAAATCATTGCAGATAAAATGAATAATGTTTTAGTAAATAGTAATAATCAAATTATAATCAACATAATGTCAATAGATAAGATTAAAGAACTAACAGATATCACAAATAAAATTATTAATGTATTTAAGGAAAATGAACATAATAATAGTGAAATAATCATGAAAATTAAATATAAGCTAGACATAATTAAAGAAGAAATAGTCAATGTAGTTTACGTAATTCATTGGGCAAAAGCAGACATAATAAATTCATTTATCTTATCAAATACTGAAATAAACATAACCGAAACAATTTTAAAAGTGGAGAATATTCCATACATTAATGTAGTTGAAGCGCTAGAGTTCGCTGAAATAAGAATTGCGTCAAATGATAAAGATTTAATATATATTTTAAGTATTTCAACAACAACTAAAGAAACATGTAACCTATCACTATTAAGATCTGTTAAATTAAATAAAATAATAAATAAAATTAAATATGATTCTATATTAGGATGTAATAAAGAAGTTTATGGCATTACAAGCACATGTTAAACATATAATGGTCTTTCAATTTTTAATAAAAATGAAATTGTTAGTTTAAGAAATTCTTCGTGCATTCCAATGCTTATAAAAAGCCAAAAAACACCTTGTTCCATCATCAATAACGAAAATGTTCCAGATGTAGAGGAAATAGCACCAGGAATCTTGCTTCCGAACCAATTCAATGGCCCAGTTCTCATCAACAACGATACTGTCATGCTCAAAGGTACGTTCATTATCAAACACTTCAACACCACCATTGAAGTCAGGGGAAGAACAATTATGTCCAAAGAAGTCACAAGTCATCAACCCTTACCGGCAATACTACAAACATTATATAAGCCAGACAAGATAGAGGAGGTATTACCCCTCGAAATGATTAAAGAGCTGTGCGTCAATCGCACTGAAGAAATCGAGCTACTTGAAACGAAACACAACATCAACTTATCCGTGAACATCATCTTAATGGTTACAGTCTTGGCTACCGCCACCTTCGCATACAAAATGACAACAGGCCATCTGCAACAACCATAGGCCTTCAATACATCCCTCATCTCGTGACATCAACAACATCTCACGAGGACGTTCGAATTTAAGGGCGGAGGAGTTAACTCCAACAACATTTCAGTTAACGTCAACAATATTCCATCATGCGCCCAATGCATCAAAAACATGCCATCATGCGCCCAACGCATGATACAGTTCCCACGAGCAGCAACATCAGCTCCAGGCGTGATCGACTACAACGAATTCTCTTCCCACGGACAGGACATCGCTGCTGACCTGGCATCTGGCTGCATTGGCATGCACCCAGGTTTAAGTTATGAATTCAATTTGTAAATCAGTTCTAAGTTAGTCGTGAAGGCATAAGGTTCTTAAAAATAAATTTTTTTAAATACTTTTAACTTTTAATTGTTTAATTTATATAAAATACCTTGTGCGCGCGCCACTTATGAAAAAAAAAATTGCGCGTTGGTAACCAGGATATATACTCGTACATACGTAGATCAAAAGATTAATTGTTAATTTAATGAGTTTGAAGCTATACATATAAACATGTATAAAATATTAAGCTGCGTAAGTTTAAAAAGTAGTAGGTGAACATTTTTCGAAAGTTTCTAAATTTAATCTAGAGGATCTGAGCGGTTTTTGATTGTGAAACTGGTGACTGTCTTATAACTTAAATTTATACAGCAGTGCAACATTGAAGTTCGTAGCGTACTGCTTCCATCACCTCCCAGTGGTGGTCCCCAGTCATACCATGAGTAAAACCTTAAAGCCTTACCCAGAAAGTACGTGCTTGACCAGTAGCATAATACTGGCCTACGCCGTGCAGGGAGACCCGCAACCCTGTATTTAAGAGAAAAAAAAAAAGTGACAAACAAGCTGTTAGAAAAATTTCCTGATGATGACGCTAGCAAACAATTAAAGGACAACGATCTTCAGATCTGCACGTGGAATATTCGAACCCTTAACAGACCGCTTGCAACCGAACAACCTGCTCAAATCCTCGACTGCGACATAATCACTATCCAAGAAGTGCGATGGGTTGAATCCGACAAAAAGAGAATGAAAAACTATAATATCTATTCTGGAGGATGTTACAGAAAACCGTCGCGACAAGTGCCGAAGTGTCTATTTACTGTGAGAGGAAGAATTATGGAACAATTCTTGAGTATCAGGCATGTAAGCGAACGCCTGACAACGATTTGAATAAAGATTAAGATCTCTCACGTAAGCATCATAAACGCCTGGGCCCCGACAGAGGAGAAGGACGACTTAACCCAAAACTGCTTCTACGACCCCTTCGACAAAACCTATGAGCATTGCCCTAAATATAACGGTAAAATCGTCCTTGGAGGGTCCACCAGGCCCTTTTCTGATCGATTTCTATTTACCTCTCAACGAGCATTGAATATAAAGAACAGAGGCACCTTCGCTAAAGAGCAACCTGGTAGACTGCCTCTGATATACAATATTACGTTTCAACCCAACCCAACAAAGGATTACCTTGAGATAGCCCTTTTATTTTGCCTCCCTATCGTGACCGCCTCAAACTTCTTAACATGAATACCCTCGAAAAACGTAGAGACGTAGCTGCGTCTCTTCATTCGTCGGCTGCTCTCTAGTTTTGTGGATTGCGCCTCTCTTTAAAATTCTATTTCCCTCAACACTAACGTAATTTACGATGTCCTAGTCTTTTCCATATTCTACCATTGCATCTCTTAAGGTTCCAATGAACCAATCACCCGCATGCTCCGTAGGATCAGCTCGAACCTCAGGGGAATAAGACTGCCCATATTAACATATATGAACGCCAAAGACCCTTCGCAAACAGTCTGACCGGCCCTATCAGTTAAGTTAGTGAGGCCAGGAAAATCTACGAAACAGACCACCAGTTTACCGATTTCGAAGCCGTATATTATAGCATCTGTAGAGATGAACTATAGACAGCCATGTCTAGTTTTGGCATCCCTGGCGAGCTCATTTGACTATGCAGAATGACGACGGAGAATGCACGCTGCTCCCCCAAAGTTGGTAATGACAAAATCGAGACCTTCAATATCAGTGATGCGTTATGTCGTCATGTAATTTTTTCAATATCGTTCTTGAAAGAATTGTGCGAAACTTACAAATCAACTTCTGAGGCACTACCTTTCAAAAATCTGTTCAGTTACTCGTATTGACAGTAAATGACGTAGACGACATTGACATAATGCGAAGAATACGGCGAGCTGTCGATGTATATGCTATCAACACAGAGGGACGCACAACACCGACGCCTAGGACAAAATGTCGCGATAGGCAGCTAAAAATATTAAGATAGCAAGGGAATTAGGATCAATATTACTAACTGCCACTTTATTGAGCTAATAGGTCAATTAAGTAGCAAAGCTCTCTCTTGACCAATCAAGGGGATATTATACAAGACAATGAGCACCGGATTGCTGCTTTAGAGCGCTTGGAGAGAAGAGTTCCTCGGGTGATTTTCGGTCCCGTTTGCATCAACGGAGAATAGAGTAGACGTTTCACAAGCGAACTGTACTTGCTGTACAGCTATGCCCACTTAGCCCGAAAAGCTCAAATACTCCGACTTAGATGGCTATGTCACCTTATGTGCATAGACACCAGCGTCCCAACTCAGAAAGTTTTCGATTTCAACCCCAGAGGGACAACGTAGTAAAGGCATTGTACACAAGTGGAAGGGGACCTCAGCCATCTTTGCGTGCTCATCTGGATGCAGCTGGTAAAAGGTCTCGTTAGCTGAAGGGGTATGCGAGCTGAGGCCCTGGTCCACCCCGGACTGTAGCGTTTGATTTCGAGAAATTTGCTGTAGTGCTGTAGTCACACTGATATTTCGTTATTATATGTATGTATATGGTGCACATGAATTTTCTGTGATACGAGTAGTATGCTATGCTAGAAAGAAAAAAAAACTTAGTTCGTTTCTTTACATTTTCGACGAAATTATGGCCATACTCGTATCATTTTCGTAGGAAAGTTTATTACCGTTAAGTCATTTTCGGCTGGAAATGAAAAGAAATTGAAGGCAAATACTATTGGCAAATAAAATTTTCTATTGCAAACAGGCATAAATATTGACGAACGATACAATCCGAATGTTATTCCCGTATTTATTGTACTTTTTATAAAATGATGTCAAGTAATTGAAAAAAGCAAAAAACTCGAAAAAAAATTTAATTACAAGCTCTTTAACGATATCGAACTTATTGCTTATTCTTGATTATTCCTTATGTGATAGCATTGCATTAATCATAAGTGACTAATAGTATTATTGATTTTGATTGCAAAAAAAAGGTGCTTGCGAATTGTGTGAGCAAAGGAAAGGGAGGGATTGCTTATTCTCAGGGAAAAAAGACAGAAGTACAGAACTGCTTAATGGAGACCATGGAGGGAAATCATTTCATATATTTTATTATGTTAGAATCAACTTGTCAAGGTCGCAACTATGGAGCAAAGATGAGGATGGAAACGTTATAATGAAATCACTGTCGGCGCTGATAATTTCGAAGGATTACCTCTGCAGACTGTTAAATTGGGAATGCAGCCAAACTCCTCTGATAGGCAGAATAAACCATAAAACGCGTGAGATAATCGATAACATTTATTCCAGGACATTCACAGCAACTTGATTAATCATATGGAAAATTGTAGAAACAAATTGAGAAAAGAAAACTACTCTAAAGAAGATCACGGTATCGATCATTTTTGTTTGTGAATATAAGTCTATTTTATCTATGTTTTCGTATATTAATGTACTTTGATAACCGCCTTTATTCAAAAAACTATATAATGGCGGAAGCAAATTACGACCGCAACGCTGTCAGTAATCATAAACATTACGCAGCATCATCGAAAATACGAGGGCTATTCCAAAATCAACCTCCGAAGTGAAAAATATTTTTAAAAAAACCAAAAACATTAATTTTTTGCACAAAATAGTTTTATTAATATCTAAATTATTTTTCTACATAGTCTCCGTTTAAATCTATACACTTAATTACTTGGTGACAAATCAGGACTGTAGGGAGAGTGATCCCCATTGACCTCCTCCACTAAAGTTTTTGTGCATGCAGCAGTCTGTGGTCGTGCGTTGTCATGCAGAAGAACCACACCTTTGGCAAGCATTCCTCGTCTGTTGTTCTGGATTACTCTTCTTAACTTACGTAGAGTTTCACAGTAAGCCGCTGCATTTATTGAGTTTCCAGATTCCATAAACTCGGTCAACAATAAGCCTTTCCTGTCCCAAAAAACTGTCGCCATCATTTTTTGATAGGAAAAAGTTTGTTCGAATTTTTTGGGCTTGTTTGGGGGAATGAGTGTGCATCTATTGCTTTGACTGTTCTTTGCTTTCTAAGTTTACATACTGGACCCAAGCCTCATCTCCAGTCATAATTTGTTGTAAAAATTCTTCACCTTTCATTTCTAAAAGTTCGAGAAATGCTTTTCCTGAATTGACACGTTGGGTCTTGTGGACATCTGTGAGCTGTTTTGGGACCCAACGGGTACAGAACTTATGGTAACCCAAGTTTTCAGATATGATTCTGTATAGAGTAGTTCGAGAAATTTCGGAAAATCTTGTTGCAAGATCTGAAATTGTAAAACGCCTGTTTTCTCGAACAAATTAGTCAACTTGGTGAACCACGTCTTGATTCATGATCGATTTGCGCCCTTAGCCTCCTTCATTATGCACATCTGTGCGTCCGTTCTTAAATTGTCTACACCAATCACGTACCACCACTCATCACTGTATTCCGTAAACAGCACATAACCGACGATGAATTTGAGCTGCGCCATTTCCTTCGGCTTGCAAAAAACGAATTACACTTCGTAATTCACAGGCGGCGGGAGATAAAATGTATTCTCCATGTTAAAAGGGCAACTATTGGAAAAATACTGAACGAAAACGGTCGAAACTTGGCATATTATTAGAGAATAATGTACTGGTTGCGACATGCAGAAACACGTCACCGAAGTGTACGTATGTATTGAATTGTAACACATCGGAGTTTGATTTTGGTGTAGCCCTCGTATATACACATATATGTTATGTACATGTTTCGGATTTGAAAGTTTACTTATGGTATATCTGCTGAAAGCGTTTAATGTTCCCTATTTTCCCAACGTAGCATTTTAAACCTCCCCTAACCGAGGAAATAATAATTGTATTAAAGTGATATGTTCATACAATTGCATCTTGCTCATAAATGCATGCATAGCAAAGATTTTTTTTTCAGATGTGGATATATTGACAGCTGAGCTACTTGACAAGATCAAAAGACGAAATTTTTAGAATTTAATTAGCGCCTACGTATCCCAGGTATGTAGTGAGTAATCCTAAAAGAAATACATGCAAAAATTTCGATGACAAATGTGAAAATAGTGCAAAAGCTCTGCTCGATTTTTGGAAAGACAGGCTCAAAACAAATAAAGGAATATGGTGGTGAATCGATGAGAAGAAAAAAAGTAAGCCTTTCAACCGCGTACAGCAGAGGTAGCAAAACCGATAAAGAATTTAGAGTTAGACTGTCCACGTTGGAAAAAACGGTACCCTCACAACTCAACGGATAATTATGCTACGAGGAAGCGTGGATACCGCTTTAATCTCGTACAACATATTCGATGACGATTAGCAAGCGATGAAAAGGGACGAGACAAAGGGACGACCAAACCCTTAACCTCAACTAAACCAACTGGCTCTAGGTGGGTACAAAACAGATGAGTTTTACGCCAGTTTTCATTCATAATCAATAAGATAAAGACCGAATCGTATTCAAGCTATTGGAATCGCGCATTGGAATGCTTACAATACAGAATCCAAGAACACTCCCCGAAGCCTACACGACTTGAGATCCAAAACTTGAGCTATCGAAATTATACGATTCATACTCCCAATTCCTCGAACCAGTCATTTAGGCCGCAGAATACAAGGTCATAAGAGGTGTGGTCTTTTCCACCCTCGAATAAATTTTCGCGCCGTTCTAGTCCACCACATCAGTCTCATCCCAATAACGATAATCCATCTCTCAGGCTAACGGCTCCAAAACCGCATGGGAAAACAGAGCTGGGGCCTATACATAGACGATAAGTAAATTATATGAATCATCCTAATGGAGGTAAGATATTTAAATGGGGGACCGAATGTAATCACGGCAAACAAAGGCGGTATAATACTGAAATTGTGTCCAAAGGAAACTCCGATGATCATAACAAGGTGGTCGAAGATACCGTTGAAAACAACTGAAATTTTATGACAGGTACCTCACTAGGGTTCCATATATATAGAATACGTGACGCGAGAGGGCACCAGACTTAATTTCTTGGTCGATATTGTTGCAAACAAAAATTTCATTCATTCAACCATAACGAAAAAAACTATTCGTTTAATCAAACCATTATTCTGGGTTGCGCTGCTGTCAATATAACCGTCAATGAAAAGATCTCTGACAAATTCTTGCAAAAGATAAGCAACGATTCTGTTCTTACATTTTATGTCCTCAAAGATCTGGATCCACGACAGGGTTAAAGAACACCATGCACTGAAATACGAGTTCTTGAGACTCGCATTTAGGCTAAAGAACGAATGATAAACAGCGTTCTCGAGTCATACGAGTGTATTGTAAAAATTTGCTGCGTTTATATAGACAATATAATCGTTTTCGGTCACACTGAGGAAGAACATATTAAGAGCGTCGATACTGTCTTTGCTAGACTTTTGGAAGTAAACTCAAAGTTTAACATAGAGAAAACATAGTTTATGCAGACCGAGATAGAAATTATTACTTCATAGATCCAAAAATCTCGCCCCATCAGACGTTAAAAGATCTGAAAAGTCTCTTGGAACTGACGTCTGAACAGAACTATGCGACCAATGAAAAAGAGATGTTGGCAATTGTTTGGTCCCTCAATAACATCCGCTCCTAGAGCAAATATGGAGCACAATCTATCCGAAATATCTATGTACATACACAACCAGCCCTTAACATTTGCATTAAGGAATATAAATTACAATGCGAAGTTGAAGCCCTGGAAGACCCGCATCGAAGAGTACCGCTGTGAACTTATTTATGAGCCAAGAACGCAACCAAGTTGCCGACGGCCTTTACGTCTAAATATTGAGATAAAACCTGCAGAACAATGTTCAATGTGCCTTGCTCAAAAATGCACGAAATCTTGTAAAGTTTGTAATATTAACAAATACGATAGATATCCAATTCCAGTCAACTACGGACCCTTTTACCCTAGTTAAGTACTTCATTTGAATATAATTGAGATCCAAAATGAAAAGTCCATTAGTAGTATTCACGAATTTTAAAAATTGGCAAACAGTCCCGTATTAAAAACAGGTTCGTTTACCATCTAAAAGAAAAAAACTGAAAGTCCTTCATTATTTTGCTGTTCCGAAAGTGTTAGTTACAGATAACATGAGTAGCTTTTTAAGCCCAATCGCTATAAATTTAATAAACATTTTAGGGATTAAAATTTACAACACATCCGTGCGCCGCTCCGATGTGAACGATCAAGTGGATTCCATTTAACGACCCTCGAAATCTCACCGGTGTCTCAAGGCAGAAAACAGAGACCTGGAACTAAACGAATTTCTGAGCATTGGTGGTGGCAGGCACAATAACACAATACACTCAGTAACGAAACGTAAGCCAATCGACAACTTTTTCGATAGATCCCAAATATTCATCGATTTCCGCACAAAGGTTAACAGAGTGTTAAAAATCGAAACAAAAAGAGAATAATCTCTATAGAAATATGGAAAGAACCAATCCAAAATCATATAAAAAAGTGGATGTAATATATACAGCATCAAAGAGAATTAAAGCTAATAGGAAAAGGAGACCAAAAACAACAAAGTTACTATTGTAACCTTCAACTAGCAGGAGAGTTCACGAAACTTATATAAACAATTTATAATATATAAAAAAAAGTAAAAAAGAGAAACAAAGAAATAAATAAATTTAAAACATATATTGTAATTATATATTGGGTCTACAAGTAAGTTTCCAGCATTTTTTAGAGATGGCGCCACCAGTGGATCCCGGGCAGAAATGTCAGACCCCATGTGTTTTATTTGTAGGTTTTGTATCTGTCAACAACTTTGCAGCGTTATATTTGAGCAGTTCTATCGGTTTCGTACATTTTATCGAGCAAAATCATGGCTAGTTTCCAGCCAAATAAACGTCATTTGCGGAAGCGCTGCTTTTATTCTTTAATATGAAGAAAAGTGCGGCTGAGGCCTATCGTTTGCTTTCGGAAACTTATGGGGCGGAATGTATTGGCGAATCGACGTGCCGCGAGTGGTTCAAATGGTTCAAAAGGGATGATTTTGGAGTTGAAGACAAAGATCGCTCCGGAAAGCCGAAAAGTTTTGAAGACGAGGAATTGGACGCTTTACTGGATGAGGATCCGTGTCAGATTCAAGAAGAACTTGCTGCATCATTGGGCGTCACGCAACAAGCCGTTTCCCTGCGCCTAAAAGCACTGGGATTCATTCAAAAGGTTGGAAACTGGGTGCCGTACGAATTGAAGCCAAGAGACGTCGAACGGCGATTTTGCATGTCCGAAATGTTACTGCAGCGGTATAAAAATAAATCATTTTTGCATCGTATTGTCACTGGTGATGAGAAATGGATTTATTATGATAATCCTAAACGCAGAAAATCGTATACAAAGCCCGGCGAGCCCGCCCAATCGACGCCGAAACGAAATATTCACGTGAATAAGGTCATGCTCTGCATATGGTGGGATCAAAAGGGTGTCGTATACTACGAACTGCTTCCGTGTGGTGAAACCATCAAAGGACCATTATATCGAACCCAACTAATTCGTTTGAAGCGGGCATTAAAAGAAAAACGGCCAGAATATGAGATGAGTCCGTCATTTTTCATCACGACAACGCTCGGCCGCATGTTGCGGTTTCGGTGAAAAACTATTTGGAAAATAGTGGATGGGAAATTCTGCCTCACCCGCCTTACAGTCAGTCCAGACTTGGCACCATCTGACTACCACTTGTTTCGTTCGATGCAGAACGCTCTTACGGGAATACGCTTCAGCTCAGTAGTGGAAATAAAAAATTGGCTCGATACGTTCTTGGGCTCGAAAGACGAGAAATTTTTTTGGTCCGGAATTCATAAATTGCCAGAAAGATGGGGGAAAGTTGTAGCTTCCGATGGACGATACTTTTAATAAAGCATTGTAACTATGTTTTCATAATAAAACTTCAAATTTTGGAAAAAAAAAACGCTGGAAACTTACTTCTAGACACAATATATTTTATCATATTGACCTATTTTTATTACTCCTTCACATAATCTTTTTTATTATAGATAATCAATTTTCCTTTTTTTTTCCTTTTTCACGTACTTTTACTTACCAGCACAATATTGTATTATATTATTATTTTACATCTTTTCAAAAAATTATACATATGTATACGAGTATGTTAACAGGCATAGTAATTTTTAAGTATAATCAAGTCTGTGTTTAGGAAAAATTATGTTAAACTAATTTAAGATATTTTGAGATATTTGGTTATAGTATTTTTATTTCATATCCATTATGCCACTCACAAGAAACAGAGTTACTCGTACTGTTTCCAGACTAGCTTGCCTAATCTATATAACATCAGCCAAGGACTTCAAATATTTGAATATACAACATCCCTTATTTCTATCGAAGGGTAAAAGGCCGAGTAGATAGCAACTACAGGTAGCTGTGGCTCAAGTGGTGGTGTATTGGCTTCCTAATCGGACGATTCGGGATTCAATACCATGGGCGCCCGAAAGACATTCTTTTTTTCAGGCAACTAAAATCTTGTGAGATGAATGGTTGCCTAAAATACAACAAGTCAATTTACACTAATAATTTAGTCTTCCCATTAAATATTGGATGCCACCCATGGGGCGAAATAACCACTGATCGCAAACATCTTTCTCTCTCTCTTTATTTAGTGCTAAGTTCTTTTATAAAAAAAAAATCCACGAAATCAACTTGAACCGATATGAGCGTCAATTAAGAGAGATCGCTAAATCTATTGAGAAGAACATCAGTAACCAGGATACAAAGCAACTGATCAGGTATCATCTGACTCAGATAAAAGACCATGTCAGCTTACTAAGAAGAGCCTCAGAGCAGGTCTTAGCGATAAAGGAAGGGGTTAATGAAATAGTACGAACCTACCAAATGGCGAAAAATTGTATCTTCAATGCGAATCTACTTGACCACAGCGAAATCAATATGCTAATAAACGAATTTGAAACTCTTCGAGGCGATTGAGTTCAGAACACCCTCAATCTACGCTAACGAATCAATCCTTCTTCATATTTTTTCAACGCCGAATGTAAGGAAAAAAACATTATAATATGCTCCTTTCGAGATCATCGGGTACAAACGAAAAACAAATCGCCGTCGATTTTAATAGGATGTTAGTCAACCGTGAAGAAACCCTTGGCTTAATAAAGAATTGCTATAAGTAACTCTACGATCTGTAGCGAAGAGGCACTGGAGAAGATTCCAGAGGAATCACGCAGCGTGCTTTTATCGCACAAACACAAACGAAGTTATCGAACTGTTAAAAGAGGATACCATATTCCTGACCAATTTCAAGGACCAGCTTACCCCAAGAAATCATTAGATTCACTTGTTGGAACCTTTATTATCAAAATGAGTAATGAGTCGTTCGTATTGAACAACAGGACGTTCACAAGTTTAGGCATCACAACTCTCCAAGACTTACCACTCATTATCGTGAATGTTACCAATGAAGACCATCGAATAAGCCTGCAATTTGTCCACGATTTCAGTTTCCGGAACATCGAACGGCTTTTTAATATGTCAGGAAGAATAAGATTTTCTTCCCTCTCAGATTCTTTAATCATAATCCTGTTTACCTCATTTGCATACATCCCGACTATAAGATATCCTCAAGAAACATCAAGAGCAACCTGAAATTAACAAAACCGTACCTGTCGAATGCGGGTAATCTACGGGACGTATATTTTTCAAGAGAGAGGAGTTGACACGATCCAAGCTACATTGACATTAGGGAATATGGTCCACTTCACGATGGCCATGAACTGTTTAGTGAATACATGGGAACCTGTGCTGACGAGGCACACTCGTCGCTATCTAGAATGCATGAGATAGCTGTGTCTGCAGTTCGGTTTTGGCATATGCGAGGCAACGACCACAAGACTGGTGGTTTGTAATGGCAACATTTGACAGTGGCTTAACCAAGCATATTTTATTAATATAACGGAAATAAACTATTGTATTATTATAATGAGAATAAATTAAAAATTAAAACTTAAATACATGTTTAATTTACTGAGAAGTTAGTCGTTCGGTTTTTTTTATTGAATTATCGCTGTGGAACTCGTTAACTTGCTATTGAATTTAAAAAAAAAATGCTTTGATGGAAAAATAAAAATAACTCCCCATTTCACCACGCACTTTCTTTCATTATTTAATCCTCTAAAATATTTCTGCACATTTGGTAAAAAATTTTCGTATCGTATCGACCAATCACATTCAAGAAAGCTAACAGTTTGTGCTGGCAAACTCTACTAATACTTTTGCAATTACTTAAACTTCTCATAAGTCCAACTGGTTTGATTCAGTTGGAACTGAAGTGAGTCACTAGCCATTTCTATCAAGGTTGGTATTCGGTTTTTTTTTCTGGATAACATACTTATTTGTACTCAGTACATCATCGGCGGATTTTAACAGCATAAATAATTGGGGAACCACTAACAGAGTAGAATTTAATGCTTCCAAAACACAATGCTGTCTACTGTCGTTAAAGCGAAATTTAAGCACCCAGCCATTATCCACAAATGGCACTTTCATCGTCGAAACCCATAAACTTTCCATTCTCGGTATGTGTGTCAATGACAAATGACGTTGGAACAACCACATATTCGGTGTCGTCAAAAATGCTGCGAAATGTCTAGATTTCCTCAAACTATGTAAGAAATACTTTACCACCTCTGACCTGGCTTCAATATATAAGGCCTTTACCCTCCCTAAATAGGAGTACAATGCCCACATCTGGTACGGTGCGCCCAAAACACCTCTCTGGCTAAATAGGATTCCAAACCATGTGATAAAACTCATAGGTGATGCTAATATCACTCAAACAATGGACACCGTCGAACATAGACGTAATGTGTACAGTGTCTCACTCTGTTTTATCGCTATTTCCACCACCAGTTCTCAATAGAAATTGCCCCTTCAAACTTTTAACTGTAACACCTGTCCACTCTCGGACAGACTCTAAAATATCGAAAGTCGTTCCTGAGCTGTACAATTCGCTTATGGAATGTCCTGCCTAGCTCTTTATTTCCTAATCATTATCACCTACAAACATTTAAAACCGACGTTCACCTAACTCTCTTTCCATCCTCACAGATTTTCCACCGACCGCGCTGTGTAAATTAAACTATTTTGAGTTCTTCATTAAGAAAAAAAACTTTATTAATTTTACTTTACCGCTTCATGGTCACTTAAGAACTAAACTAACAATTTCTATAATCTTAAAGGTAACTTCGCGTTTCTGTATCCAGACGCTAAATCAGCAAAATTGTGTTTGTTCACTCGGGTGTCATCTCCGGCATGTGGCTGCATGTGCAAGGTGTTATGTTATTATGTTTGCAGTTTCCCATGGGAACATTACCATGGGGTTTTTGCGTGATCATCTGATTCGGCGTGTGGCGCGTTAACTCCTCCGCCCTTAAGGTCGGACATCCTCGTTCGATAACTTTGACTTTAAGAACTTCGGGATGTCTTCGAGTCCAATGGTGGTATGCGTAGGACCTCTTTCAGTGGGGATTGTGTGTTCAATCTGCTCTGCTCCTTTCTTATTACGATTTTTTAATGTTCTTCGAATTTTAATGGTGAAAGGTGTTGCCAAAATGAGTAAGATTATAATAAGTCCAAAGGTGGTCATGGTGCTGATTTGTTTTTGGTTTCTAGCAATTCTATCTTTGGTGTGCCCTTAGCGTAAAGTTGTTTTAGCATTTCTAGTGAGAGGACTTCTTCTGTTTTAGTTGTAAAGGTGGTGGTTTGAAGAACAGCAGGCATCGGCTGGTGGAAGATTACTTCATTATTTCTTATTTCTTTTCCTTCGATCTGAATGGTTGTATTAATGTGGTGGATAACGTATGTGCCACTTAGTTCCAGTGTTTCGTTATTAATAACAACGGGGACCTTATATTGATTAAGAAGGAGTATTCTTCTACCGTAGGTATGTGCTGATTGTTGATCATGGTACAGTTGGCTTCTTGACTTTTGATTAGCTTTGGAATACAGATAGACGAGCGTAAATCTACAATATTATTTCTGTTACATATGCTTAATTTATTGTAGTTCTTACAATTATTTATAATGCCGTATATTTTGTTTTGGCAATCTAAAATAGATTCAAATTGAATTTTACTTATTTTTTCTTTTTGCTTAACAGCTTTAATTATTAAAAGGTTACATGTGTTTACTTCCGTTGTTGGAAAATCTAGTATATAAATTATATTTTTATTGTTAGTTGCTATCTTTACATCAGCAAATTCCAGTGCTTCATCTGAGTTAAAGAATGGTCTGTTTTCTTTCTTAATTATAATTTCATTTACATTAATTTCATTCTTTGACAATATACATATATGAATTAATTACGTTGGCCTTAGCCCAATGAATTGCGTGTGCTATGTTAATAATTTCTTCCTTAATTAATTCTATACCTTGTCCAACAAAACATGTCAGTACATTGCTTATGGGAAAGGTTTTTTTCTAACAATGGTGCCTGTAGGTGGACTCAATAGCATATTACCACTGAAACACAATTGAAGCCACTGAACTTTGTGTACAATTGTTGTTGTAATTATTTTCAGATTTAACTGCAGCCACCCTATGACTTGCTTACCCGATAGCCGTGGGCAGAATGATCATAAAATCACCATTCGCCATTACAGCTCGCTGTGTGCATTGAAAATACCCTCATCAAAGCAGCGTTGCCATTCTCAAATGTTAGCCGATCGTTACTGATTTTTCAGTTCTATTGTTACAGAGCTTATGGGATTTGAAGCTTCTGAGAACACAAAAATGAGTTTGTGTGTAATAATATGTGTGGTGGTGTTATCATTTGCGTTTTTTTCTCCTCTTTTTGAGAAATCGTTAAAATGTAGTCAAACCATTTTTTCGACTTTGTATTTTAAAAGGAAATTTTATTCGCGCGCTATTTTAATGCATTGCAACAAAGCAGTGCAATAAGTGATCATATTATTCTTGGACTATGTGCGTTTTAGTGATATTGTGTTAAATAATATGTAATAAGCTTTTGATTTTCAATATAAATGGTTGTTCTAGACTTTCTTTCAATGTGTTTATTGCCACACTCGTAATAAAAGAAAAATTGCTTTATTGCGTTTTCAATTCAATTAAGCGGGTTTTTGCTAAATGGGACAGCGGGTTTTTGCTAAATGGGACAGCGGGATTTAGCGGGATTCTTGTAGTTGCGTATCCCTGTTAAATGCGTCTTAAATCGTGCATTTAAGGTGACGCAATTAACCGGGGATTACTGTAGTGGTTCAAATTACTGTGTTGTGTCGGTGTCAATGTTGTGTTTAAGATAAAAGGATTATTTTCGCGGTGTTTTGAAACTAGAATTCATTGACTGTGCAATTAGTGATTATATTTAATAGCATAAGTATTAGTAGTGATATTGTGTCAAATAAATAGTGATTAATTAGCTTTTAGCAACTGTGTTTTGGCTAAATAGAAGAATGGCTACAAAGTCTTCAAAGGAATTAAGCGCAGAAAAGAAACAACAAATTATTAATGCAACTAACAAATTTAATGGCATTCTTAAAAATAAAACGGAATCCGTGAGAAAAGCAGCTGATGAGTTTTCTGTTACGGAACGAACTGTATATAGGCTTTTAAAGGAAAATGAAATTAAAGGCCACAATTCGCCTTCAAAGAAGAAAAATAATTCTGGTCGCAACAGCAGCGTCGATGATTTTGACAAATGTGCCATTAAGCGCATAGTCCATCAGTTTTTGATGGATAATGATTTACCAACGCTCAATAAAATATTGCATGAAGCCCAACAAAATGCAAATATTACAAAAATAAGCAGATCAGCTTTACATACAATCTTAAAAGAAGATCTTCAATTTAAATTCGTCAAACGTCAGCGTAAAAACTTGGTGTTGGAAAGAAGTGATATAATTTCATGGAGACGAATTTCATTTACGCGAAATAAAAAAATTTCGAGAAGAGAAAAGAAAAATATATATTACTGATGAGACTTGGCTCAACGAGGGACATACTCGGGAGAAAGTATGGGTGGATCCATCCATTACAACACCACGTCAAGCTTTTAATGAAGGGTTGTCAACTGGACTGCGATCACCATCTGGAAAAGGAAAGCGACTAATTATAATCCATATTGGAAGTTCTACAGGTTTCGTAGATGAAGGGCTGCTATGCTTTATTTCAGGAAAAACTGAAGACTACCACGAAGACATGAATGCCGAAGTGTACGAGAAATAGTTCAAAGATATTTTAACGCGCCTGGAACCCAACTCCGTAATAGTTTTATACAATGCTTCCTACCATTCGAGAAAGAAAAATAAAGCACCAACCACTTCTACTAGAAAAGATGACATAAAAAGTGGCTGATATCTAATGCTATAAGTTTTGAGGATGATATGGTTAAAACAGAGTTGCTTGAAATCGTTAAACGTTTCAAAGCCAAGTATGAAACCTATGTCGTGGATGAAATGGCTCAAGCTGCAGGTTGTTGTTTACGAGGAGGTAATGGTGGTGCAGGATTTGGTCTTCTTGTTGTGGTACTATTATGAGTTGCGTGTTGTACCCTATAGTATTGGTTCTCGAGTTTTGGCCTAAATGAAGGGCCTGTGGTAAATCTGCAGGTTCCCTTATACCTAACAAGCGCGGTAGGTCTCCTCTCAGGCCTCTTGTGAAGGTGTCTAAAGCCTTCCCTCTATATGTTTCGGTCAATAGATGCATTGCATCCGATGATACGTCAGTACCGTGCCGACCACCGACGAGTGCACACGTCATCTTGCACTCGTATTTCTCCGTGCTGTAAAAAAACCCCAAAACCACCGCGCGCGTGTGAAAAAAAAAAGAAAAAAAAACAATGCAATGCAATGCCATAGAAAAAAAAAACAAAAATTATCACACAGTGTGGGAATCCTACACCTCTCCCGCTCCTGGTCGTAGTACTGTTGCGTGCACTCGGTCACTGCCGTTACTGTATTTATCATACGGTACGGGCAGTGACTGAGTGTATGTAACAACTGATGGATAGCGGGTTGTGTGTGAAGATTTTGTTGGTGCACTGTTTCATATTGTTGTAAGCAATTTGATTCAGTAAACCATCGTCAGAATTTTCACTTCGCAGCATTGCTAAGCATCGTCGGTGTTTGTGTTTACTGTGTTTGTTTGTGATTATGTCTAGGGAATTCAGGGTGGACGTAGCCAATATACGCGCGCTAAAAAGTAATCACTTTTCCGCGTACGTCCACGTCTGGAAGTACCGACCAGCTGTTTTGGCACTTAGCGAATCACAGGTAGATCCCCGACCACACCTCTCAGACCACCCTGATCTGAAGCTACCTGGCTACGAACTAGTGCCACTATTCTTTCCCCATCGCGGTCTCGCCATTTATGTGCGTAGTGATGTAGCTTACTAAATTCCACCACAATGTAGTCCCTGTTCCAATCCGGAATTCAATTTCATGTGGTTAAAATTCCATCTCCGTGAGCGAATTATCCACTACTGCTTTATTTACAGAAGCCCCAAACTGGACAGCAACTCGACCTTCACGAGTTTGATGCGCTGTCTGATTCCATTCAAAGAATTGTATCCCTATATCCTCATACTGAAATCGTGATTACAGGCGATTTCAATATACACAATTCTGGTTGGCTTCGACATTCTGGACAGACAACACCCGAAGGACGGTGTGTTGAGATCTTCGCTGCGGAAAATAACTTAACCCAGCTTGTAAATGAGCCCAAACGCATACCAGACGTTGATAGTCATACCGCCAACACCCTGGACTTGTTTTTAACTTCTCACCCTGACAAGTACTGCGTTGATGTGCTCTACCCTCTAGGCTCGTCGGACCATTGTGTCATATCAGCTAAATTCTCGTACACCCACCACACAGTTAGAGAAAAGATTCCTAAAAGAACCGTATGGCAATACGAGAAAGCCAATTGGAGCGGACTTAACAACTGCTTTAGGAATTTTAACTGGTCGTTATGTTTCCTCGATAACGACGTGGATGCCGCTGCTGACATGATCACAGAAACTATTCTCTTTGGAATGAGATGCTTTATCCCCCATCGGATGAAGAGTATCAAACCAAAAGAAAGTGAATGGTATGACTCGAACTGTAAAGAGGCTGTCCGGGTTAGAGAACTGTTTTTTCGGTCCTACAAGACCAACGCGACAGAGGAAAACCGAAAAAAGTTTAAACGAGCCAGAAATGACTGCAACTGACTCATCCAACGCTCATTTACAATGACATTCCAGCTGTCAGCTCTTTGGACAAGGACAATGTGCAAGAGTTCTTAAATATCTTAGTATACATAAATCCGCTGATACAGATGGTATATCTCCCCTTCATCTGAAGAGGTGTTCTTCCACGCTGGCAAAACCCCTGCGTAAGCTTTTTCATCAGTCCTACTCTTTAGGACTCTTTCCGAGCAGATGGAAAACAGCATTTGTCCAGCCCGTCTCTAAAAAAGGCGAATCTTCTCTCTCTCCTCCTACAGACCCATTGCACTTACGTCCCTTCTTTCCAAGGTCATGGAAACGCTGATAAATCGTCAGCTCATGAAATATCTCGAAACACGAAAACTTCTCAATGACCGGCAATATGGTTTTCGTAGCAACAGGTCCACTGGCGATTTGATATTTCTAAGGCATTTGACAGAGTTTGGCATCAGGCTCTTTTGTCGAAAATGCGTGCTCTTTAGATCGATGACTCTCTTCTTCAATGGATTAGAAATTACCTTTCGAAACGTTCCATTCAAGTTGTCTTGGACGATTTCAAGTCTGATATTCACAAAATAAATGCTGGTGTGCCACAGGGCTCTGTTCTGTCTCCGACACTCTTTTTAATCTTCATTATCGATCTCTTGTCTGCTACTTCTAATCCAATTTATTCCTTTGCTGATGATAGCACTCTCTGCTTCTCATATTCGTTCCCGGACTCACGCCCCTGCTCATCGGCTGTAGAACGGGAACGGCAGCGTATGCTAAGCTCATTAAATTCCGATATTAACAGCATAACCAACTGGGGAACTATCAACCGAGTGGAATTTAATGCTTCCAAAACTCAATGCTGTCTGCTGTCATTAAAGCGAAATTCAAATACCCTGCCATTATCCATGAATGGCACTTGCATCGTCGAAACCGATAAACTTTCCATTCTCGGTATGTGTATCAGTAGCAACTTACACATCGACCACATATTCGATGTCGCCAAAAATGCTGCGAAATGTCTAGGTTTTCTCAAGCGATGTAAGAAATATTTTACCCCCTCTGATCTGGCCACAATATATAAGGCATTTATCCGCCCAAAACTGGAGTACAATGCCCACATCTGGTCAGGTGCTCCTAAAACATCTCTGCACCTGCTAGATTGGATTCAAAACCGTGCGATAAAACTAATTGGTGATACTAATATCAGTCAATCAATTGACACCCTCGAACACCGACGTAAAGTCTCCTGTCTCACTTTGTTTTATCTCTATTTCCACCACCAGTGCTCCATTGAAATTGCCAGTAGCATTCCGCCCATTCAAACTTTTAACCGTAACACCTGTCTCGCTACGAATGCTCATCAGTATACCCTCAATCCCATTTTCGGACGTACTCTAAAATATCGTGATTCTTTCCTAAGCCGTACAACTCGCTTATGGAATGCCCTGCCGACCTCTGTGTTTCCTGGTCATTTATAACTTGGAAACATTTAAAAACAATGTACATCGGTACCTGTCTTTTCTTCCTCCCTAAATTTCCTTCGCCCGCGCTGTGTACGAACATTTTAAGGGTACAAAAACCCCTTGAGCGCGCGCCGATTATAAAAAAAAAAAAAAAAAATACTAGAGATCTTATTTATTATGAGGGTGAGGTGAGAGTACATGGCTTGGTAAGCCGTGTATTTACCTTGGATTAACGTTGTCAACTGGTACTCAAAAGTTCCCAAGTCACGTTTGTCCGCGTAGTGTACGGTTAGGCACTTGGATATGCATTGCCAATTCAGAGGAGTGTTGTATGATTCCAACACTGCATCTGCAGAACCGACGATTTTATTTCGGATGATATTAATGATTCCGAAATATTTAGGAGTTCCTTTGAGAGGTTCGTAAATGTTGAGAATTCTCTCGACACTTTTCCTCCATGAGCTCAATTCACCAGGGATTCCTGAGAACTCACGCAGACTTCGTACCACGTCTGTATTTTGTCTAACTCTTCTAAATTCCCTAAATATTGCGAGTCAATTCCCTGTTCTGTTCCTTTGCAAAAGTTAGCATTAGGGTTAATTATCGACTGAACAATACTTCTACACTCGCTTTGGCACACTCTAGCTACGATATTTTTTATAAGCATCTCATGTTCATGTGTAGCACTTACCGAAGATGGTGGTTGGGACATATTAAGTTGGTTAGGATTTGGACTAGGATTTGGATTAAGACGATCCGAAGTAGACGGAAAGTTTTGGGGATTTAAAATTCGAGGATTCATTTTGAAGCGGGGGTTTTTTCGGAATTTTGAAAAGAATTATAAAATATACCCGAATTTGAAAATTGAGAACGAATTTTAGATTTGTTAAGCAAAAGCTTAGGAAGTTGTATTCCTAATTTATTAAATGGGGTAACGAGTTCTGAATTAATTTCTAACCAGGCTTAGAGTTTACATATATGGGAAATTTTTATCGGCAATGGTCACTTTTCTTAACCTAACATTGTTGCCTTCGAGGGCGATACACTGATTGAAACGATTTTTCAATCTTTCGATACCAGTTTAGTAGTACGATTTCGGTTTAGCCTCAAAATAGGCCTCTGTTTCGACGATTACTTCTTCATCGGTCTTAAATCTCTTTCCGGCGAGCATTCTTTTGAGGTCTGCGAACAGGAAATAGTCTCTGGGGGCCAAGTCTGGAGAATACGGTTTGTTGGGAAGCAATTCGTAGCCGAATTCTTTCAATTTTCCCATCGTTTTCATCGACTTGTGACACGGTGCATTGTCTTGATGAAACAGCACTCTCTTTTTCTTCAAATGCGGCCGTTTTTCTGCGATTTCGTTCTTCAAACCCTCCAACAACGCAATGTAATAGTCGCTGTTGATAGTCTGCCCCTTTTGAAGATAGTCGATGAAAATTATTCCACGTGCATCCCAAAATACGGATGCCATAACCTTGCCAGCCGATTGATGAGTTTTTGGTCGTTTTGGACGAGATTCGTCGCCTGCTCGCCACTCAGCTGACTGCCGACTTGACTGTGGTGTGAAGTGATCCAGCCAAGTTTCATCCATTGTCACATACTGATGCAAAAATTCGGCTTTATTGCGGTTGAACAGCTTTAAACACTCCTCTGAATCATCAACACGTTGTTGTTTTTGGTCTCTGAGCAAACGCGGCACCCACTTTGAACAGAGCTTTCGCATGTCCAAATATTCGTATATGATATATCCAACACGCTCTTTTGATATCTTCAGAGCCTCAGCTATCTCGATCAACTTCACTTTACGGTCATTCGTAATCATTTCGTGGACTTTTTTGATGTTTTCATCTGAAACAGCCTCTTTTGGACGTCCACTGCATGCATCATCTTCAGTGCTTGTATGACCACTTTTAAATTTTTCAATCCACTTGCGAGTGGTTCGTTCGGCTGGTCCAGAGTCCGGGTAACACTTATCAAGCCATTTCTTTGCATCAGCTGCATTTTTTCCCATCAAACCGCAATGATAAATCAACACACGAAATTGCTTTGAACCCATTTTTTCCACAATAACAAAAGTTGCTTCACTCACAACGGTATACCTCGAGAACTAATCGCCCGACAGCTGTCAAATTTATACACGTATCTTTTGAAGCTTGGTACTAACTGAAAATGGTATGGATTTAATTTAAGTGGTGACTTCTCTTAGAAACGCACGGACTTTTCAGCCAATGTGTTATATGTATATGTTTTTTGAAATTTGTATTCTTAGTTAAAATATTCATATATTCATGCAATTTTTACCTCCGCACGTACACGAACTTTTTTTGAACTACTTAAGGTCACTAAGTCACGTATTTATTATGCGTTCACTGCATTGGGCCCCACGTTGGGCGCCAGTTAAACTATTTTGAGTTCTTTATTAATAAAAAAAATTTTATTTTACGGCTTCACGGTCACTTAAGAACTAAACTAACGATATATACCTATAATCTTAAAGGTAACTTCGCGTTTCTGTATCCAGACGCTAAATCAGCAAAATTGTGTATGTTATTATGTTTGCAGTTTCCCTTACTTACATCCTTCGAGCGCGCGCAAATTATAAAAAAAACAAACAAACAAATACCAACTGAGTGAGAAGACATGTGCTTACCACTATAAAGGATGTCTCCTTCAGTACTATGGATATAAAATCCCAGGGAGAAACCAACTCAAAACCATCATGTAAGCAGAATGCTGACACGTTACAACTCCTTTCATGAGACTTAGAAATGTGATTGGTTTCCGCTGCATACTGTTTTTTCCTAACTCTGATCTAGATATACTGACAAATCTTCTTTCTTTCGATATGCATGCCAAGCGGTTAGCACATTTAAATGGTACGCATTTAAGCCTTTCAATACGGATTTTTTTTACAGATACAAAGACTTTCCTGATGTATATTGGTATAATATCTGAGGACAGAGGAAATGTCCTGCGACAGAAATGTAGCATCAGTTAATGTAAATGAGACACATGTGCCCCAATAGTAACATAATAAAATAAAAGCGTTTCGAATTCTAATCGTACAATATATATGGTATAAATGTAAACGAAAATGTAAGTTAATTCAAAAGATATTCGGCAAAAACAACTTGCATAGAGGTAGATTGCAATAAATGGATATTTTTTCTTATTCGCACAGCTTCTGCAATGGGGGCGTAAACTCCAACTTCCAACAACATTTTGATCTTTTCCATATGCGAGAAGCTGCTCCGCCAATTGAATGAGAAAACTAATTAATGGTATCTGGGTATGCCTTGTTTCCTTACAAAGGATCTATGAATTGGATACGCAAACCATGAGTGGCTTTTGAAAAACTATCTTCCACCATTTTCCCGCTGCAACTGGCAGCGATCTAAAATCTATCCAAAAACCAATCTAGTTTCCATCCAGCAGGAAGGCCTCCCTACCGACCCCATCAGCCTCAGGAACCTTTACGACAGGTACCACGAGATTTTTAGAATGTCCTCACAGAAAGTGGCAGACGACCTCGCTGCATTCACCATCCAGCCTGTAAGAGGCCTTCGTTCTAAAACTAATGTTGTTCTACGCCAATCGCATGTTCTTCCCTATGATATATACGCCCTGACTGAAACCAATCTGATTGCCGACATAAAGAACCAGGAATCAATTGAGTTCTTGGCGGTGGAGGGGGAAGGTCTTTACCTAAAAGTGACCGTCATCCACAGTTCTATTTGCAATCTTTCGTTGTATACGCGGCCTTTCATCTGATGTAGCACTAATTTTCTTGCCGTATTCTTCTTCTCATTTTATCATCACTGCCTGCACGCATTTAATACAATGCGTTTATGCCTGCAGTATCTAGTATTCTATGGAAAATTGTCATAGGCCAACGACGGGATTTGAGGGTGCAATAATATTATATCTTGTTGAGTTCGTCAATTCCTCCTTTTGTGTGATTGTAATTTGCAATCATAACTGATTTTCTTTATCAATGAATATATGATAACAATGTATAGTCCTTCGTGAAATTATACAGGGAATACTGCAACTCTCTATTCTTGTTCTGCAATAAGCATGGTGATATCTCCGCTTTATTTTTCTTCAGCGTACCTAAGTAGTTCAGTCCTCTTTCAGCAATATTTCCATAAGTGGAATCGAACCGAACCAAATATCAGCTGTAATGTTGCGGTTTGAGTTTTAGAGAACTTTCGCAAATCTCAGAACAGATTGAGTTTATATTCTATCTTGTTCAGTCAGGCCTATGCCATCCGAATTTTTGGCATGGTAGATGTATGCATTGCAATCGTAGCGCGTGCGGGCATCTACCGATAACAGTAGATATTTTAATGCCATACTTTACCGGTTTCTGGGGTATGTAAATAATGAATTTGCATCGACATCTAAATACCATCAACATATCATTGATGCAAAGTTAGGGCTCAGAGGTATACTGAGACTGAATGTTTGAGATGAAATTGTTGAACATGCCTGATATTGGGGCAAGTAGATCTTGTTTCAAACGTTCCTCTCTGGTAGTCGAATCATCAAATCGGAGGTAGTTGACCAAACAAAAAAACACCATTCGGACATACAGCGGAATAGTAATACAATCCAATCGGTGGAAAATATTATGCGACGATCAGCGTCATTACACATAAATATTGACGAGTAGTCCAGAAGTTCTACTTTAGTGCTATTTTTGAACTGTGTTTGGTAGTTATTGAGTTTTTGATTCGTAAATGTCAACAAACATTTCAACATTGAATTGTCAAAAGCTTAGACCAAAGTTCAAACTAGCCTTCAAAATTAGGAGTATGCAAACGTCCAGGTAATCTTACTATGTTGTTGGCGGCAGTTCGTGATGTCCTAGGGCACTCTTGTCTATATCAAATGAATCCTTTCTTACCTTTGTAGTATTTAGAAGGCTCTCTTTACGTTTCTTGATGCATATTTTTGGCGGCGGGTTTATGAAGCATTTCTTCACGTAGTTCTTGATACTCGTCATCACCTGAAACTTCGTCGGCTTCCAAGAACCTGGGTTTGGCTGAAAATTCGGGTCATCACCTAAACTGTCAAAATCGCTGAACTCGTTCTCGCTTTCTTCGTCCAACCACTCTTCTCTTAGCTGGTCGTGACTTACAAAGGTTCCAGTCAATGTTCTTTAGATCTACATGACCCTTGGCTGTTATTTGAGTGAGCCATCTAAGAAATAACAACAAATTGAACTTAACAAAACAATTTTACTGACATGTTGCTTAGGAGACATTATGAACATATAATTTAATAGTGAGGTGGTTGTTATCAGACATTAACACTGACGCATTTAAGTATACTAGTAGACCGTTCGATTCTTTTGAGCTTAACTGTAACCCATTCTTATCTGACCAAATCGGTGAGTTCCAAGCCGTCAGCGTAAATGCGAGTATGTACATATATAAGAATTATTAACCACAAGCAGTTAATCGTAACCATTTCTGATCATAATATTAATCTTCGAAATAAGATGCGCTCTGCATTCTTTAAGTAAAATCCTTCATTTCAGATATATGTAAGTGTTTTGTGATCCACAATGAGGAATATCTAAGTTAAGTTAAGAACTGTTTGGCAATACGAGAAAGCGAATTGGAGTGTACTTAAAAGCTTCTTTTGGCATTTTAACTGGTCGTTATATTTCCTCGATAACGACGTAGATGCCGCTGCTAATATGATAACAGACACTATTCTCTTTGGAATGAGATTATCCCTCATCGGATGAAGAGTATCAAACAAAAAGAAAAAGCGTATTACGACTCGAGCTGCGAAGAGACTATCAGAGTGAGAAAAACGTTTCTTCAGTCCTAGAAGACCGAACTTAAGTCTTATTTAAGCGTGTAAATTTTCAATAAGACTAAAAATCGAGGCAAAAAATATTACAATGTCCCAAAGGTAGTAAACTCTTTTGATCGCTTGTCAGAAACATCAGAAATTCCGCCTCATCCTTCATCCCAATGCTCATTTACAATGATATTCAAGCTATCAGCACTTTAGACAAGGCCTATCTGATTGCTGTACACTTTGTGGCCATATCACCACTTCCAGATTGTGTTTTGTCTCCGCCTACACTTCAGTGCGTCGAATCTTCAATGGAACGAATTCACTTTCGCACTCGTGTAGTTTCAAACTACTGCGTAAGCTTTTATATCGATCCTAATCTTTAGGACTCTTTCCAAGCAGATGGGAAACAGCATTTGTCCAGCCCGTCCCTAAAAACGACGAAACATCTTCTCTCTCCTCCTACAGACCCATTGTACTTACTTGTACGTTCCTTTCTTTCGATTAGAACCTATCTTTCGAAATGATCAATTCAATTTGTCTTAGATGGTTTCAAGTCTGATATTTACAAAATACATTATCAAGCCATTATCAACAAATGGTACTTGCATCGCAGAAACTGAAAACTTTGCATTCTAGGTATGTGTGTCCAACTTACGTTGGAATGACCACATAAACGATGTCGCCAAAAATGCTGCGAAATGTCTAGGTTTCCTCAAACGGTGTAAGAAATACTTTTCCTCTTCTGATCTGGCCACAATACTCGTATACGATACATATCCGCCCAAAATTGGAGTACAATGCGCAAGTCTGGTCATTCAGTCCTAAGCCGAACAACTGGCTTGTGGAATGCCCTGCCGAGCTCTCTGTTTCCTAGTCATTGTGGCGTTCAGGGATTTAAAACCGATGTTCATAGGTACCTATCTTTCTTTACTCTCTAATTTTCCTTCGCCCTCACTGTGCGCGAATATTTTAAGGGTAACTTAACCCCTTGATCGCGCGCTATTTAAAAAAAACACAAAACAACCCAGTAGAAAAAACACAAGAAATTTGTCCTACCAAGAGCTTGACTTTGAGCTGCTGAGGATCAACCATGTTTTTTGCTAAAACCTTAAACCGTAAAGGTTTGTTATCATTAATAAATAGCTATATTTGTTTATTCCAAATCATTTCTAAAATTTTTGACAGAATCGAAAGAATTAAAATTACCTAGTATTCAGCTTTCTCCAGTTGAGTAGCAGCTAAATACTCTTTGGGATATTTTTCGTGACTGTGGGTCCTAGAAATGATCGTACATAAAACAGAAAATAATTAATTAAATATTATATAGACGTTTAACGACTCTTTCTTCTTCTATACTTTTTTACATAGAAATTGCCCGCATATCACTACCCATAAACACACCTGTTCAAAAAATCGATATGACTTAAAGTCCAGCAATACAGACAGTAGAAATTATAAAAAAAATAATAAAAAAAAAACACTCAGAAATTCCTGAAAAAGTTCATATTGTATTTTGGACTAACCTTGTCAGACTTGAATTTTGTTGTTTTTTATTGCAGTAACATACTCGTATACGAGTATTTGTGTTTACAAATAGCAACTTGGTACGTAACTTGTGATTTATGATTTCTCACAAGTTTTTTTTGTGTTTGTCAGGTTATTATTTTAATAACCGTTGAAATACCGAAAGTAATGTGGGATATAACTGTATTACGAGTATATTCCATGTTACTTCCATGCTTACGGGGTTGGCTTGATTCCGGACCTGAATATCACCTGAAACGCATTTTATTTGTATAGATCACCATCTTGTGTCGGTTTTTGCATTTCAGCTGGAGTTGGAGTTTAAAAAATTCTCCGAACGTTAGTGCCAAGGGATGTTTTCATACAGTTGACCAATACTCGTATGCCTAGTATTTTCTTAAAAATTCATTTCTTCTATTAAATTTTTTTTCGTTTAAAGCAGTTAATAATAATTATACGTTACTATATTCTAATCTACAATAAATATTACAGAGCAAAATGTATTGGAATCACTTTTATTGTAAACATTTTGTCTATAACGACCGGTGTGCGTAAAAATTGCTGTGTCATAACCTCGGTTCTTCGCGAGCTTTGTCAAGCTATTGAGGTTTGGTCCTTGTATGTTATCCCATGCATGACGAACGCCATATTTGAAATCCATAATACTGATTTTTGGTTCACATTTTTCGTAAAAATAGCCAAATTAGCCAACAGCCTTCCACAATTTTTCCATGGGCTTGAGATCAAGCCTACAGGCACGTCAAAACATAAGCCGTTCTTTCGTTTGATGAGAAGAATAGATGGTGGCATTGTCATACCGGAAAATCGGCTGTTCGCCACACTTTATCCAAATTTCAATGTAATTGGAAGTATTCATTCTTGTTGAATTCTACAGCACGACGTGTGTATATTTCATATGATAAAATCTATTCCAAATCATCTCCGATCCTCGAACAAAATTTCGACCCCAACAAGTTTCCCGTATTTTAAGTATTACGAGATTCGATTGCCATCGGGATCATAGAAATTAAACTTTTACACTTCAGTCAAAATTACTCTTTCCCATTCTGCGGTCCAAGGTATATATACCTATATAATTTTTGGTTAGACCTTTAGCTTTGCGATATTCCTTCAATTCTGCTTTTGGCTCCATTTTAACGCACCTAAACGTTTGACTTCTTCCCAAAATTTATCGAGAATTAATCAATAAATTCAAATATCAAGTATTGGACGATATTAATTTTTTTGTGACGCAATTCTAGCAATATTTAACAAGTCTGAATAGAAAATTTATTTTTTTTAAATGTGCGGAAAAAAATTTAATTAAAGATATTTCTATGCACGCATATACTATATATATCGTCCTAGACAGCGATATCAGTTTTCTATACTTCAAGTATTGAACTATTACATAGAAGGAAATCATTTTATTCCAAGTCAAAAACTCTCAATTTTTAATAAATGAAATAAGCAATGTCCATATACCTCTGACCATCATTTATAGGAAAAGTAATTGACTTGGAAGTCATTATTGTATTTGGTACTGGTCGATATTGGTCCGAAATTGACGGGATAACCTTTAATAATAATAACAATAATTCAGTTTATTAAGATGGCTTACACAGTAAGAAACATTATCGTTTCAGGTAATGATAAGCTTATATGAGGTAATAATAATATAGAAAGCTACTAGCAAATTAGACTAACAATGTTACAAACAAGTATAAATGGTCGATCAAAGGTTAAATAACAACACAATGATAATTTTACATGGCAATCAAAAAGGTGAAATAAACTACAAAATAGAAAGATAAGGTTTGAGTTCTTTTTGAAATCTTTTTTTCTCTTTTATTTCTTTAATTTGGCGAGGGGGGGAATTCCAGAGTCGAGTAGCGTTTACCAAGAATTGGCGTTCTGACATTAAACAAGAAAATCGCGGGAGTAATAGTTTCCCTGTTCTTACAATGCACACGGCGTTATTCTGTTCAAAAGGTTGCGGGGTTGATGCGTATGTATGATGTTATACAGCAGTACAGTATTGCAAAACGCTATCAAACGTGAGGTTACAGATCCGCTAAGAGAAGTGTGAAATGCGATCATACCTTCGCAAGCCGAAGATGTATCGGACGGCGTTGTTATATGCGACATTAAGTTTCCGCCTGTTGATAGAGTTGCAACCATAAGTGAGTGTAGGAGTGATGAGTGTTTTAGTGAGACGAATTCTTGTTTTTATCGGAGTGAATGGTTTGAGTTGCCCACAGGGAGCGAAGGATATCATGAACTTTGCACGCAGATTTATTGATGTGATCGCTCCATTTTAAGGTTTTGTTGAAAGTCATGCCTAGATTTTTAGCGGTATCCACATATTCAATGTGATCGTCATTGAGGTGGAGCGGTGGGAATCGGGAGGTGTTTAACGATTTCTTCGATATGACAATGCACCTTGACTTTCTGGGGCTTATCATCAGCAGATTCTGTTGCGACCAGTCAAAAATTTTTTCCAAGTCAGATTTTAACTAGCTAACGCAAAGGTCGATCGAGTCAAGTGAACAGCTGCTGTGGAATTGGGTGTCGTCGGCATACATTTCAACGGAGGAACTTGTGACAATGGAAGGTAGCTCGTTAACATATAATGAGAACAGGAGGGGTCTCAATATAGATCTCTGTGGTACTCCACAGGAATTGGGAAGAAAGTCGGACATTCCACCATTCACACAAAGGGAAGACAGGAATTTACTTGAGAGTTTATCGCATAATATAGCGTGGTTGACAGTATCGAACGGCTTTGAGAAATCAAGGAGGACTAGAAACGGTAGCTGTTCATTATCTACAATAAGTTAGGTCTTATGTCGTCTACTATCGTTAAAAAAGCTGTGGTGCAGCCATGTTTAGCGCGGAAGCCGGAATATTTAGATGTTAATAGATTATTCGCGTTAAGATACATATTTACTAGTTTCTGCATAATTTTTTCGAAGACTTTAGAGAGGAATGAAAGTATCGCAATTGGCTGAAAGTCATTATCTGTAGGGTTCTTAGGAATAGGTAAGATTTTAGACTTTTTCCAGACTGAAGGAAACACACCCGTAGTGAATATATGATTAAAGATATTAGTAACGTATGGTAATATTATGGGAAGAATAACCTTCATAAACTTGGGATTCATTTCATCTACTCCGACTGAGTTAGATTTAATGGAAAGTAGACTCTCCACCACATGCGGCTGCTCTATAGCAGAAAACTCGAAGGTTTCGAAAGGCGATGTATTGGTGCTGATGTTGAGGTTGGGACCATAAGAAGGAGGGTAAGCAATCGGAGAGAAATACTACACAAAGTTTTTATTGAGCACGTTACCATTGACATTGTCAGGAACGCTACTCTTTTGCTTAGCCACGCCAATATCCTTGAGGTTCTTCCACAACTATTTACCAGACAATGACGTGTTCAGGCGTTTAGAACAAAGCTGTGTTTTGGCTGCGTGAATTTTGCAAACAACGTTATTACGGAGAGTTCGACATTCTCTACGATGCTCGTCTAAAGCGCTTCCATTGGTCATACGCCTCGCCCTTTTTTTTCATAACTATTTGAATGTCAGTTGTAAACCATGAATTTAGTGCATGTCTTGGTGTTTTTGTCTGGGATACGTGATTGTTAAAAAGCTGAAGGTCATCGGTTTCTAAGAATTTGACTTGTTGATTAGGTGAGGATATGAAATACACTTGCTCCCAGTTTATGCTGCACACATCGTTTTCCAACACCAAGTAGTCAACATGTAACAACCTGGTAACTAAAATCTAATGTATGCTAAATAAGTTCGTGTTTTGAGAACCTTTGTAAAACGTAACTGAGGTGATCATAGTCGTATGCACAAAACCGTATTTAAATACTTATTCCAAAAAAATATCAGTAAGTTTCGTCTCAATTCAAAGTTCTTACGCTTCAGAAAGAGCACATTCTTTACACATTTGCAAACAGATTTAACGTATCTAAAAAAAAAATATTTTTTATTTAAGGCTTGCAGTTCCCGACGATCAGTGAGAGCAGAAATATGATACGAGGGCGGGTCAATAAGTCCGTTACTTTTTGCATTTCTGACCTCTTTACTGAAACAGCAACACTGCTCCTGTCAACAGGCATCTGTCAGTTGACTCCTGTCAAAATTCAAACTTGCTGCGTCAGTTAGTTTGTGTTTGACAGCTATTTTTATCAGACTACTCACTAATTTGAGGAGAAAATGGAAAAAAGTGAATTTCGTGTGCTTATTAAGCATTATTTCTTGCGAAAAAAAACCATTACCGAGACCAAGGCTAAGCTTGATAAATACTATGGGGACTCTGCACCATCGATTTCAATGGTAAAAAAGTGGTTTACTGAATTTCGTTGTGGCCGTACAAGCACTGAAGATGCCGAACGTCCTGGACGCCCAGTTGAGGTCTCTACACCCGAAACAATCGAAAAAATTCACGATATGGTGTCGGCCGACCGAAGATTGAAAGTGCGAGAGATTGTGGAAGCCGTAGGGATCTCGCATGGCTCAGTGGTTTCAATTTTGAATGATCACTTGGGCATGAGAAAGCTTTCCGCAAGATGGGTGCCGCGTTTGCTCACAGTCGACCACAAACGCAATCGTGTAACAACTTCACAGGAAGGTTTGGCGTTGTTTAATCGCAATATGGAGGAGTTTTTGCGCCGTTTTGTAACCGTGGACGAAACATGGATCCATCACAACACACCAGAGAACAAACAACAGTCAAAACAGTGGGTTTCTAAGGGTGAATCGGCGCCAAAGAAGGCCAAGGTGGGTTTGTCAGCCAATAAAGTTATGGCGACTGTTTTTTGGGATGCACGCGGGATAATCCACATTGACTACCTTCAAAAGGGAAGAACAATCAATGGGGAATATTATGCCAACTTATTGGACCGATTCAATGACGATTTGAAAAAAAAAACGACCTCATTTGGCCAAGAAAAAAGTTCTTTTCCACCAAGACAATGCAAGGGTGCACACATGTGCAGTTGCCATGGCAAAAATTCATGAATTGGGCTATGAATTGCTCCCTCATCCACCCTATTCTCCAGATTTGGCTCCGAGCGACTACTTCTTGTTCCCAAACCTGAAGAAATGGCTTGGTGGAAAAAGATTTGACTCCAATGATGAAGTCATCTCGCAAACAAAGGCCTATTTTGAGGACCTCGACAAATCATTTTTTTTGGAAGGGATAAAAAAATTGGAGAAGCGTTGGACAAAGTGTATAGAGCTCAAGGGAGACTACGTTGAAAAATAAAATTATTTTTTTATCAAAAAATCTATGTTTTAATCCAAAAGTCACGGACTTATTGAGCCGCCCTCGTAGTATAGATTGAAATAGATTGTGTTGTGACTTTAAATTTTGGACAAGTTCAATTGGCTACGTTAAAAGAGTTTTAAGAGTCCCCCTTAATAGGGTTTGAGAAATCTTTTAAGTCTGAGCCCAAAATACATCGAATTGATTGCAGAAGTGAAACTCCCTCGAAAGCTCTCCTTATAAGGAGCTTGTTGAATAATATCTTTATTTAAGTTGAAATTTTTATTGAGTCACCCTATATGACTTATTGTACTTCTCCCATTACAACTGTTTCTCAATTCTAAACAATGTTCTCATCTTGTTTGCTACATAATCATATTATGTTATAAGTAATATATTTGTCTAATGAAATCTGAACAAATAAAAGTTAGTTCCTCTAGTGAAGTGAAACTGCGCGGTTTAATTTCATATAGTAACAGAACTCTTGCTAGGTTTCTTACCCACTGGATCAAAATGAGAAATGAATTATAGTATCTATGATTCAAGTTAATTATCTTAAATATGCTCCTATGGATTCAATTTTCATACACATAGCCTCCAATTTGTTTTAGAATTTTGAATAGCGAGATTTTACTCTTAGAAATTATTGTACATACTTGTAGTTTATTATACTTTTATTTTTTAGATTTTTTTTTTTTTTAAATACTCGTAAAAATGACATTGGAAATAGTTTATGATTCAAACTACTTTCTAGGGCAGCAGAAGAAGCTGACTATACTCACTATACCTTCTTCCTATGATACTACAATATGTACAGATATTTGCCTTGCCCGAGATAGCACCGATGCATATAAAGGATGTCTTTCTAAGAGTTCTAAGATTCGAAATTGAAATAGAACACAATCAAGCAGGGCAGAAGAGGTAATTTTTTTTTTATTCGGATAATTTCATGGCACTAATGATGAGAAATAATTTCGGGGATATGGTCACCACGGGACCGTCTCAGGAACTGCATTCCGGGGCTCCGGTCTCCGAACACTTCTTCAAGCATTTGAAGCCATATCTTGTTAGCTTGTACATATAGATCAAAAATTTCAAATACCCTCAGAGAAAATAGACCAGCTGCGTCAAATCGCACTATCTTAAAGACTAGGCCACAAGTCCATTTCAGAAGATAATGTTGTCATCGAACACCCTCTTCAATAACTCGATTGTTTAACCGGCAGTATGGAACATGGCACCATACGAGTGGATCGACTTTCAACTATTCAAGTGCCCAATCAATGAAGTCATGACGCAAATAATGATCGCTTGGCTTCAATTCTAGCAACAATTGAATCTTGTAAGCGCATAAATCAAAATCCTTGAAAAATCTTCCACTCAGGCCAAGTTCTTGCGGAATCTAAATTAGTAAACGTAGTGCGTAATTTTTCAACATTCTATAAACATTTTTTACTGAACACTGATTTAAATTTCTACAATTTGTAAAAGATTCTTGAGCGTAGGCCTTTTCTTGATCATTTGACAAGCAATATTGAAATATTCCGATAGAAATGAAACGGAATGAAGCTCAATAAATAGATAAAATAAAGATGCTCATCCTATATCACAAGTATTTAAAAAAAAAAACATTTCTGGGATAAAAGGAACTAATTTTCGTTATTGAGGAATTTTTTGAGGAGTATTTCTCATTTCCTTATAACACTATATGTATAAAGTCGATAATAACAAATGAGTTACGTATTTTGTCCAGCCCTTAGAAATAAAGCATAACTTTTTTGAATAATGTCTTTTTATTTCAAGATGTTTCACACGACCGACGTGTTATCTTATACTACAATACGTTTACATCGCACATTGAAAACGAGTGTTTTGCCATACATTATTGAAAACAAGTCGATATCTTGTTTTCATTAAAACACAGAGAAATGTCATGGAAAACCATTCAACTTTATTCAATTCAATCCAATAACTGACATCGGTTTCCTTTGTTTATGATTGCAAATTTCCAAATTATTTGAAAACGTAGAAGACATGTCGCAGAAATTGCTAACAAAATATAAAAATAGTAGGAAGAAGTGGACAGAGAATGAGGAACGCTATTTATTTCACAATTCACTGTAAATTAAAGCACAATTTATTTATTTCTCCATGTTCTCGCTTCTTCTAAAATAATTTTTATTTTAATATTACTTTTGATATACAATACTATTTTACACATGTTTTCGGTGCGATGTAAATGAGGTACTAGACTAACTTACGAGTAGCATGATACCTAGAATAATATATACATACTCGTATAATATGACCAATTCAAGCCATATTTTGTATTTAAGCTGAAGTTTTCCGTTATGTGCTTATGATGATTTTGAAGTACTGTTTAGGTAGGTACTTTAACGATGGTAACAATGATAATAACAATGCTGATGGTGTCGCTATGAACGTAGCTCGTGCGCTCCTAAGATTTTTCAGTGGTTAGATAACTGTGGAGGTTGGATGATTATGACCATTTTCTTGCGAAATATTTGGTTTTCGTTTACGGTGTTTGAATTTTGGATGAAAATCGTTAGTCTGCTTTTTGCATATAGCCCACCTATTGTATGTAGACAACCGTGTCTAAAGATTTTTTTTTGTGTTTAAGGGATCTGATCCGCCAACTGCGAGGGCACTGCGACCTAAAAGATTTCTGGTACCACAGATCGGCTAAGGGCCTATGAAAAAAACAGCCGAATCGTTTCTATCCAGTTCATCGGCTATTTTACTTCCTACAACCTTTATGATCAGGCACCCACCAAACTTAGATTTGGAGAGATCTTATAGCGTATTGAAACAGTGCAAGATTGATTTAGAGTCGATAAGATTAGAGCCTAATGCTTTAATATGGATGGGAACGCCCTTCCATTATCTAGGATGAGATTTGTGAACTGAAATACGCTGGAACTTCTTCCCATTGGTTGCGAATGTCTAGTGTTTGGGAAAAAATATACCATCACCCACCCCGGTGTCCATTTTTGATCCATCCGTATACCACTTTGTGCCCTTAAGGTTTGTGGTGGGATTTATTTAGTTACATGCTTCTCGGCTTGGGATCACTATATTGAATCTCCTGCCAAAGCACAAAGTCTTAAGTAGACGCAGATCATGTCAAGCTCGGGTATTAATTTAGTCCATGTGATCTGAGTGATTAATCTCTCCTATTCATAGTAGTCTGGCTGTGCTACGAATTGACATCTTTTGTCATTAAGCATGTATTGATATATTTTAAACTGCATTTTCCTCACTTTCGTAATTTTTTGTGTAGTATATTTGAGCAAACATTGTATGTTGTGGGACTATTCATTAATATTTCATCTATAAATCTTTTACATATACCATATATCAAAGGTGTGTCTAAAGGCTATTATTTTATTTAAAGCGTCATGATATTTCCGCGAATAAAGAAAGGGGTTTTTCAATACGATTTGGGATTCCAAACTGAATTGCTTGAGAAATGTCAAACAAGTTGTACAATTTGGGAAGAACATAATCATACTAAAGAAAGAAATCCTGTCGGTATGTATATTTTTTTTTTTAAAACCCAGCACGTTGTTCGATTTTTCAAATATGTCACAAAATGCCATAATAGCTTAGACTAATTAACATGAAGCCAGCTCGTTTCGTTAAACATGTTTAAACAAAGTACTAATAACTCAGGCTACGGTGAACGGGCTAAACAATATATCAATCTACACATATATATGTATGAATATGTAGATGTAAACCATAATTAATTCGTGAAGTACGTAGACTCATCGGTTGCTCTGCAATGGTATTTATAAATATTACTTCGTTGTAGTGTATGTATACTATATTGTTTGCATTTGATCTGTTTTCCATTAATATAAAGATTAAATGCCGGGGAATAACTTCGATTTGATAACAGGTTTTAGTCATTTTGAATTTTAGTCATCATTTGGAAGCGCGTCATACAGTTTTTTATGACTTATGACACCTTAAGTTTATATTTGTGCTGATGTTGATTTTGAAATTCAACTCCAACATATGCTAACCCTTAAACTCTGAGAAAATCCAAGCACAAAATAAGAATGAAGAGGACCAATTCTATATTAAGAAACTTATGTTCAGAACCGTACACAATTTTTATCGCTGTATTACCTTGAAGAATATACTCGTATTAAAATGAAAATTTGAAAGATGAAAATCTCCCAAGCGTGAAAGCTCTGATAGAATTGTACTATATATGTATGTATTGTACTTAAATGCAAAGCATTTAGCTCGAGCGATATCTACTTTTCCATTAATTTTCCTTCCATGTAAAATTATTTTAAGTACAGATAAAGAAAAAAAACGTCTTATCAATTACACGTATTATGCATACTAAGACTGATAATAGAAAAATCCAAAATAATTCGAAATATGTCCAAATAAATCGATTGAGGTAGTTCCATGAATATTAATTACCGTTGCTTTACCATAGAGTTTAATTTAGAATTTTAACTTGAAAAAATCATGTTCTAAATAATGATCAGTCTGTGTAGAATTTTTTTATTAGTCAGTTTGACGTAATTATTGTATGATTATAATTATGATATAAAATACAGATTTTTGTTTTAAATGACTCAAGCTTTCTACACTGTGTCGTCAGTTTCACGAAGCAAACATATTTGTTGTAACTCAAAACAGAATTAAAACTTGAGGCAAGCTTTATTTTCTCATAATATATGTAGATATTTATATAAGCTTTCGTTTTATGTGAAAGAAAATATTCTTCCGGAATAATTGTGCGGGAGGTTAAATTTACTTTTTAATAATTTCAGGGGAATATTTCCCTGTTTCCAAGGTGATATCGTGGCAAAATGCAATATTAATGCCCACATGGAAGTTCATCAAAAACTTGAACTATTTCTTTATTGTCCTCCCAGAAGTGAAACTCAGCTCCCTTTGTTTTCATAATATTTGCTATTGAGTTAAACAAAAGAGAAAAAAACATTCCAAATGATTTACATAGCAGAGAAATAGATCCTATTGATGAAAGCTACGACCTACGTTATTTACAGATCACTATTCATAACAAACTTTGTCAATAATTTCGAAACAAAGTTTCAGTAATTTCTTCCATCATGTATTTCTGATTTTTCCCCGTAGGCGACTCCAAATCGGCCAAGGACATTAGTAAGTAAAAAGGCAACTGTGATCACGCCATCATGGCCACAGCTCAATTCTTGGTAAAATGCTCATTGTGTTACTTTCAAAAGATGCTTATGTCGATTTGCTTTTAGTTTGTGTTCAGGTAAACTAAAACTGCGCTTTTGTTTCACACAAACTTAGTAATTTTTTCACAACAGTTAAACACGTGTGGTGTATCCACAGGAAACAGTCTTTGTCTTTACACTTTTCCTTCGCATTTGCTTACATAAAAAGCATGACAGTTTTAACCCTTAGCTGAAGCCATAAGGATAATGTCATTGAGGACGTTCCGAATTCT
Source organism: Volucella zonaria (assembly GCA_963966105.1). Taxonomy (NCBI): domain Eukaryota; kingdom Metazoa; phylum Arthropoda; class Insecta; order Diptera; family Syrphidae; genus Volucella; species Volucella zonaria. The sequence continues at coordinate 93,978,296 of OZ014530.1, read as the reverse complement.
AGGGACTAGTTAATCAAATGATTGTGATCGGTCGTGACCCTGAAAATTCTATCAAATATACATAATCTATCAATATACTATCAATATACATAAATTTTTTATTTTGAAGTGAAACTTCTTATGTCTCATTGGGCAGTACTTCCGAACTTCGATGAATCGAAAAAGCGGAATGAAGTGATTCCGAACTAGAGCGAAACGAAAAAGCAACACTAAGTGATTTTGAACTCCGATAAAACGAATAGTGAGACCATTTTGCATTTACTAGATGGTATTACAAACCATGCGATTATACTTCAAAATAACACTAATATTATCGCTATTTCCACCAGTAATAAAGTTTTTCCATTGCAAATTCTCATTAACACCCATCTGGTTGTGAATGCTTAAACTCAGATGAAACGAAAAAGCGACAGGAAACGGAAGGGGTAGCGTACGTGGGAGAGGAACAAAAAGCCGATAGACTCGGAGTTGGGAACAAAAGGACGCGGTGACGTCTGTGGAAGGGCACTAACTAGGGCGGGTGTTGTTGCTTCGTCTCGGGTGTGAAGTAATGGACCCATATTTCATCCATGATTATGAATCGATGCAAAATTTGGCTTTATTGCAGTGAAACTTCGCCAAACACACGATTAAAACATCCTCACGTTGCTGTTTTTGTTACATGGTGTGTAATAGCGGCACCCATCTTACGAACAGCTTTCTCATGTATAATTTTTCAATCAACATGTGATGTACAGCGCTTTTTGGAATGCCTACCACAACTGCTAGTTCACGCACTTTCAATCGAAGGTCACCCAATACCATTTTGTGGCTTTTTTTCAACTCAGCTCATTTGGTCGACCACTTCGATGTTCGTCTTGGCAACTCGTATGGCTTGAATTGAGGCCTTTTAAATGAAAGTTTGTATCACATAAAGATGACCAATTTTTCTCATGTTTAAAAATTCATTGAGAGCGTTCACTATTGATGGCTGCAAATACTAAATACTAAGCAAAGTAGGGTCGTCAAATTTCAAATTGGTGCTTTCTACAATTATCATTCTTTTTAAACAACAACTGCCATCTTTACGTCAGGTCGGGTACTTCTAGGACTACCCTTATAACATATAAATGAACTAAATAAGTTGAAAAACTCTACGAAAACCTTTATCGCATCGCCATAATCTGAATTATTTACGGATGTTTTGTGATCGTTTTTAATAGAAAAATGTCAATCACTTTCCTTTGTATTACGAGCACTTCTTAATACGTAACACTTTCGTAATTTTACCGCATTGAAATAATTTGGCGCAATTCCAAAGACTTATATTGAATTTACCTTCATTACTCTTAAGACGTTCGAAACAAGACGGAGTCCTGTAACCTAACTCTATATAAATTTAAGTAGCATTATACATTGCATTGACATTGCATTTTTGTTTTGAAAGTAAAGAGATGCAATTTAAAACGGAACATTGCCAGAGTTATACATCTCTGCATTGAAAGTTTACCTTTTGCATTATAAATCAGTGTCATCCCGACATAAGACTATTCGCTTTTGCTGCCCTATTACAATGCCAAAAGGGTTGCCAAGTGGATCAATTATACTAAACAATATTGTATCCATCAGAATCAAAAGTAACGTATTCCACTTTTAGTACCTACAATGGTGGACATGTATTTAGCACACATCACACTTGTAGGGTTATTTTCAATTTTTGTTTTTTTTTATTTTCTTTGAGGAACGGTAAATAAACATTAATTTATTAAAAGTCAACAATGAGAAAAAAATTCTTTACATTAAAAGTGCAATTCTGTTTTAGTTTGGAGAACAACATCGGTTGTTGTCTTACAAATAGGTAAGAAGTTGGACACGAATTTATCACACCTCTAAACCTGTTGCGTGTTTATTCTTAAAACCTGTGATTTAAAAAAAAAACAACTGAACAATTTTTGAGGTAATTAAACACTTTTTAGTATGTAGGATGTAAATAAATTAAGAAAAGTTTACGTAGTTATAGCAAAGAGACGGTGGTGCTCAGATGAAAAACGAATGCTCATTTTGCAGATGGAAGCAATAGGTCCGATAGTGTACGAGATTTCTAAGCTATTAGAGTGCTTCAGAAAGACGGTGTATAACGGGCTTTTGCCTTTTGAACTTTTGAAGTAACCCAAACATTAAAAAAGTCCACGCCAGCGAAACACAACTCCAAGAGAAGATCAAATCATTTATCACCTATCAAACAAAAATCCGTTTAGGAGCTCCAGCGCCATTCAAAGCTAATTAATGTCAGAATACAACGTAATTGTGTCTTGAAGAACCGTAAGATGTCGCCAAAATGACAAAAAATAAAAAGTTGAATGACAATATACTTATGTACTATACATCACATATATGTATATAGGCATATAAATAGAAGCAATTTTTGGGGGCAGGTTTCCTATGCAACCCACAAACGTTGTTAAAGTTCGACTAAATATATTAATCAAGTATTATGAAAAACAATGCTCGTATATTTTTTAGTAATAAGCTTTCCTTGCCGATTTTTCGATCTATTGGAGTTGATAGGTGACAGTACCTATTTCAAGGGCTCTCAGTGGATGTATCCAAAATTTAATCTTTTTTGCCATTAATTTATTATCATAACTGCCAAAATATATAATGAATACAAATGCCTGCAGATTGAGCCCTGCCTTGGTGCGGCCCAACTCTAACTTGGAATTCAGTGGTACTTCCTGCTTTGCATTTTTCTTTTGTTTTGACTTCATCGTACATAAACATATGTTCATGAACTCTATCGAACACTTTTTCCAAATCGATAGCAATAATATGCCTTTCTTAGAACCACATATGGTATGTTCTCATATATTTTCATAGTATGCGACTTCACCTTCGGTAATTATCCCAGTTAAGATTTTAATCAGACTTTCTCACCTCTGGCAGGATCGAATTTATTAAAGAGTATTACGAATATCGTTTAAATCACTATTTATACAACGGGTGACGAGATAGCAGTGATACTTTTTCCAATTGTTATGTTTCAGTTTGATTTGATTTGATTTGCGGCCCGGGTCAACCCCGGACAGATTTATTAATGCTTATTGCAAGCTTATTCTTAGAACTATCAATTTTCACTTAAAACTAAAGATAAAAACTAAAGGGTGGGAGCGGTTAAAAAAAGTTAGGACGTGAGGCATAGGTGGAAATAAGAGTGTTCTTAAGAGAGAGTTTGGTGAGAAGGTAGTCGAAGAGAGGCAGAATATCGTTAACTTCAAGAAGCATTCTAGACATTGGCTCCAAGTGTCCGTAATTCGTTCTGTGAAGATTGAGCCGGAAAAGTGGAACAGACCTAAGATTACGTGGGTTGGTATTAAAAGAAATAAGTCGAAGTAAAGAAGGACAATCGATATTACCAACTAAAATTTGATGAATAAAGAGAATGTCGGCAACTTTTCGACGTATAGAAAGGGGTTGTAAATTTATAAGTTTCAGTTGGTTACCACCTTATACTGCGATAAGTTTTGGCTATCATCCCAGGGAAGACCACGTAAAGCGATTCGTAAAAACCTGCGTTGAACAGCTTCTATCCGGAGGATGTGTGCTCTGTAGTAGGGTGACCAAACTTGTGTTGCATATTCAAGAAGAGGGCTAACAAAGGTTATGTAAAGAGATTTGGTAACATAAGGATTGGAAAACTCCTTAGACCAGCGCTTGATGAAGCCAAGGGCAGTGTTGGCTTTCTTTGTAATATTATCAATGTGAGAACGGAAATTGAGTTCCTTGTCACGGGTAACACCTAAATCACGCAACTCATTCACTAAGGGAACAGGCAGATTAAAGATTAGGTAGCAGCGTGGTGAAGTAAGGGGCCGCTTACGGGTATACGTTACAGCCTGATACTTATTGACGTTAAGCTCAAGAAAATTCGTCTAACACCAAGTACAAAATCTGTGAAGGTCTTCCTGCAGTGGTAGGCTGTCTGAGGAAGAAGATATATATCTAAAGATTTTCATATCGTCTGCGTAAACAGATATGTGTGAATTTTTAATGATTCAATCAACATCATAATGGCCAAGGTGGCTGCCTTGAGGGACACCAGAGGAGACTTTAATTGGGTCAGAAATCATGGACCTAAATAAAACCTAGTAATGTCTTTCATTTAAATATGATTGACCCCATGTTATAAAGTTTATTTGGAAACCAAGAGCTTTCAATTTCAGAAGGATTATATCATGTGAAATCCTATCAAAGGCTTTGCTGAAATCGGTGGCAATCACATCAACTTCATTTCCAGATTCCAGTGCACATAAAGTGCTTGATACGAATTCCGTTAAATTGGGAAACAATAGGTTTACAATGGAAAAGCATTATGTCGCGCGTTTTGTGAGACGGTGCCGAGTCTTGTTGAAATGTCCACGGTCTCCGACCGAAATGATTGTTTGTCCAAGGATTCAATACTGCCTTTAAGACAGTTTCACGGCATACCATCGCATTAATTTTGACGCCACGGCCACGGTCCAAAAATACGAGCGGAGAGCGACCATCGGCGGTTATGGCGGCCCAAACCATCACCATCGGCACTTTTTAGTTTTAAATGCATTTTATTTTCTAAATCATTAACTCTTACATACTAACAGAAAATGCTTAAATGCTAGCTTAAAATTACTTAACAACCTTATACTAACTTACTGGCCCCACACAGGCGCTCTAAGCTACTCTAAATTCTTATATTTATGTCTTTCGACTTTATTTACATTACTTAGGAATATTTATTTTCTATACTTAAGGCTAAGAAAAAAATTGTTAACAAAAACTTAGCATACGGACATAATTTTTTATTTTTTATAAAATCTTAATATCTAACTTAAAATCAACCTTAGTCTACCTAACCTACATACACAATACACACATACACACACATAGACATTATACACAATTACATACATATACTAGTATATACCTTTATATATACTAATATATATATATATTTCTTAAGTGCTAACCTAAACCTATGCAAGCTGGCCATCGCTATTTACAGAGCAAATAGACTGGTCAGCTCTGCCTCATTAGTGAGGCTGGTCCGTAATTGACGGAAACGACGACGTAACATCTTCTCCATCATTCAACCACCAGAAATGCTACTGAACCTGAGACGATCCACACTGCCGTGTGCTACGTCTCTGTTGTAGTTGAGTCGCCTGTCCCCAGCTGTCCGAGCGACATGGTAGATTAACGGGACCGCTGATCTATCCTGGATCAACCCTATCTGATCTAGGTAGAGGAATGCTTCCGGTGGGACGAAGCCATCATAGCGCACACTCTCGTGGTAAAGGTAATTGGGGTAGTAAGCCCCAGATATCAGGTTATTCATCGAGGTCATTGCTCTTGCAATGTGCCTTCGAGTCAGCTTAATTACGAAGTTGTCCACTCGTATTAGGTTCGCCCCGTTGTAAAGCACCTCATTACGATAAAATTTTTTGTACTCCGACTCTGGTGTTCTGTACAAGCGAAGGCAAGCCCTAAGGCAAGCCCTCTCAAACATCCGAATCTTTTCCATTAAGCTCGCTCGTACATTGAACCACACGGGGCACCCGAATACCAGCATGGGCCTGATAAGGGCCATGTAGCAGATTACCTTTACCCTCGCATCGAGTTGGCTGCTATAAAACAGTCTCTTTGTAAGGGCAAAAGCGCCTTTAGCTCTGGCCAGAGCAGCGTCTACATTTTTGTCAAAATACAGAAACTGATCTAGCCAGATCCCAAGGTATCTGACTACATTTCGACAGGCAAGAGGCTGTCCGCGTTGTCCAATGATCGAGAACTTTCGCCAATTTTTTCTGGTATCCCTAGAGGCTCTAGATAACGGCGTCCTAAAGAGAATGGTTTCCGACTTCGGAAAGTTGATTTTCAACTTCCAGTCATCGCAAAATCGTCTTATCTTATCGAAGTCACGCTGCAAGAGAGTATTAATGACCTCGATTTTTGGACCTGTTCTGTACGCTATCAAATCGTCTGCGTACGCAATAGTATGGGGAAGTGCACCTATCAAATCGCTTGTATAAATGTTGAATAGGATCGGCGAATTGACCGCGCCTTGCTGAAGACCATTTTTAATTTGAAATATTCCAACAGAAGTCACATCGCCATTTTTCACGATGAACTGTCTGTTGGTTAGCATATTATAAAGAATGTACAAGAGTGGTTTACTGATCCCCAGCCTAGTCAGCTTATAGAAAAGACCCTCTAACCATACGGTGTCGAAGGCTTTCTCCAAGTCAACAAGGCAGGCACCAGTGCATTGGTTTTTGCCTTTATTCCATTGGATATCGGACACCAGTTTAGACGCGGCATGTGAGATATCATGTCCCGCCTTAAAACCGAATTGATTATCCGGAACTATATGTTTGTCCTCAACCCACCTAGACAGAGCTCTATTGATTACTTTTTCAAACACCTTACTGATATTCGGAAGGAGACTTATCGACCGGAGATTCGCCGGATTGGATATATCCTTTCCCTTTTTGGGAATAGGTTGCACCACCGCCGTTTTCCAATGCGTTGGATAATGTGCATTATTCATTGCATTATTAAACAGGGTGGTGTAAATGTCCACCGCTTCTAGTGGAAGATGTCGAAGCACGATGTTCGGAATACTATCGGTCCCCACTGATTTCTTAGCCCTGATTGTGTCGAAGATCTCATGCAGCTCTTCCTTCGAAATGAACGGGGGTAGGTCACCCTCTCTGGTAATGACATTATTTGCCATATTTTCGTCGCTGAACCGGGTGAAACCAGAGCCCTCGGATCGCCAGTTCTCTATTTCATTTCGAATGTAGAAGTCGTGCACCAAGACGCGATTGTCCAGGTCATAATTAGGGCCAATGGTATCAGTGGCCTTGTAAATTTCCTGGAAAGTCGCCCCTATGGCTTCAACCTTCTCCTGTGGATCCTCGATCACAAAGAAGTCGTCATCATCAGCGGCCTCATTTGGATCAATACCTGCTATTGTCAGTAACCGTTCGTTGTCTGTTGTCCGGGCTATTTTAAGACACTGAAGGTCGTTTTGATTTTTTCTCCGAAATAGTTTGTTTATTTGAGGGAACATATTCGGGTTGCTGGTGTTTATAGCCCGAACCCTGTTGTTCCAATACGAACTTACAGAAATTCTGTAATTCTCTTTTATTAACGTTTGAAGATTTTTAATCGACGACTTCAGTGTCCTAATCTCCGGGTCTTGTCTGTCAGTTAACTGTTTGTACAAGTTTTTGAGTCTTGTCAGAAGTCTACTTTTCTGTCGGTGCAGTGCGTCAATAGTAAGATTGCGGAACAGGTCTTCGTTAGTCGTATGTCGATACCGTGGTATTGTAGCGTCCATAGTTTGTTTAATTGTCTCGTCCATTTGTTTTAGGTCATTGTCGATCTCCTCGTTTGACAAATTCCTATTGGACGGTGGGTGGAGCGTGTTCGAGGAGAGTGCTCTTGTCAAGGTTGCGGAGAAGCGTGTCCATCGAGTCTTACTGTAGTTGTAAGAATATCTTTGGACAAACTCCTCCAATTCCGCAATTTCGTTAGGAACTGTAATTTTGGTGCCAAAACCGCAATGGTCGCTGTCATACACGAATGTGCGCAGACAGTTTAGCGTTTGTAAATTCGTACCAGTCAGTCGTAAACGTTCGTCGTACAGCAGTAGATCCAAATAAGACCCGCCTCTGGGAAACGACGGGTTATCCGTCGCTTTAAGACCGAGTCTGTACATGACATCGTGCTGACCCCACCAATCGAGTAGTAGGTTCCCTCTAGTATTTGGCAAATTATTTCCCCAATCTCTGTGTTTAGCGTTGAAATCTCCACCGATTATAAAATAATTCTTCCCCGATTCCAGCCTTAGAAATCGAAAAAGGGTGTCGAGCTCTGTAATGAATAAGGTACGAGTAGATTGTGAAGCCTCAGGTGCATAAACAGTGGCCAAGTACAGCCGCTTTCCACTGCGGAGCGCGGATTGCCTCCAACACCCGGAACCTGCGCAACACCCTCTTGTACACTCTGTGAAATTTTATACCTTGTTTAATGAAGATCGCGACACCGCCTCCACATTTGGATCTGGGCCGGTTTCTTCTTCTAACAATATAATTGTTGTACTCCAGTTTGTGCTTATCGGTTAGCTTGGTTTCGCTAGCGAAAAGCATATCAGGAGTTTGGTCTTGTAGCAATTTAAACATCGCGGCTCTTCGTTCGATCCTAATCAGTGAATTAACATTCACCGCAAGGACCTTCAAAGTTTGCTCCACCATGTGCGTACCCATTACGACATGTGTTGCGTTAGGCCCGGCAGTAGCGCGTAGATCTGGTCCACCCGCTTGGCCTGTTCTTGCACCTGCTTTTGCAGCTGAGCCATCTGCCCTTGGATTGCGAGCAAGATGGCCAGCATGTTAGGTGCAGCTTCCGTTGTTCTCGGCATTGGCGCCGGAGAAGCAACAGTCGCTTGCTGTACCGTAGCACCCCTACCTGACGCCATTTGGGCGTAGGAAATTTGGGACGTGACGGCTGGTGTTTGAAACCTAACAGGTGAACGTTTGACCTCCACCTTCTGCTGCCGAGCCAGTTTTGCTTTTTTAATGTCAGCGAACTTAGGACAACCCCGATAGTTTGCGGTGTGTCCTACGTTCCCACATAACACGCACGAGAGTTGCGTCCTATCGGATGCTCCGTCCCTACCCAGAGCACATTCCTCAGAACTGTGGTTCTTTGCGCACTTCATGCATCGAGGCTGCATTTGGCAGTTCGACGCGGCGTGTCCGAACCTCTGGCAGCGAACGCATTGTATAACGCCTTCGCTCCTTTTTAATTTTTCCCAGTGAACCACCTAGTATTCTAGGACATTGATACTCCTTAGACTGTCCAGACGGCTTTCGGGACTGAGCTGCACCAGGAAGAACGGCAGACTCCGTTTCTCCCGCCTTGCTCTAGCTGTGGTAAATGGTTTTACCCCCACAAACTTGAGTCCTTCGCACTCCTTCTCATTGAGCAGTGCCAGGATCTCTTCAGGATCAGAAGACGGTTCCAACCCCTTCAGCAGCATCGATTGCCGCTTTTCACACTTCGGTGTGAATGAGTAGTGCTCCGTCGTCGTTTCTTTTAGGAGCTCTTTAACTTTCGCGTAGCCCTCCACTGCATTACAGTGGATGGCATGGCGATCGTTCCCCAATCTCTTAATATTAAAGTTATTACCAATGACCAACCTACACAGGTCCTTGGTAGCACTTACCTCTAGTTTATAGGTGTTGATGGGAGGCACCTTCTCCTTCTTCTTCTGCTGCTGTTGTTGTTGTTGCTGCTGTTGTTGTTGTTGTTGCTGCTGCTGCTGTTTTTTCAGCTGCTGTGGTTTCAGTTGTTGTTGTTTTTGCAGTTGTTGCTGTTTCTGCTGCTGCTGTTGTTTCTGCTGCTGCTGTTTTTGTTGTTGCTGCAGTTGTTGTTTCTGCTCTTGTTGCTTTTTTTGTTGGGAGCTCTCTACTTCTAACTGCTCCTTCTGCCTGCGTGCAGTTTGCTTTTGCCTAATAGCAAGCATTTTTTCTTTCAGCATTTGTATGCTGCTGCTGATTTCTTTAATTTGTTCATCCTCATCTTCAGACTCAGATGCTGCTAGAGAGGCAAAGGTGTTGTTGCCCCCCTCATAGTGGACCTCATCAGAGATGTACATTACCGCATCATCTGGTTGTTTTTTTGTTTTGTTGTGTTGTAGTTGCTGTATCAGCTGTTAAAGCTGCACTTATTTTTATTTTTGATAAATTAGGAGTGGCTCTCAAGCTCCTCCTGCTTTTGATGGCTTTCGCCACAGCACCGGCAACAGTATTGTTGCCTTTTGCAACTCCCGTTGTGCGTCGAGCGGAACGCTCTCCACCATCCATCACGTGATTTCCTTATCACTTTTTATTTTTGTTTTGATTGTTTAATTAAAACTACACACAAAAAGAAAAAAGAACCAAGAAAGTTACAGGTTCGGAGTGGGATCGAACCCGTGTCCCAAAATTTGTTGACCGACGCCGCTAACCGCTTGGCTACCGATTCAATAACGAAATTGCAATTAATAATTTTCACAAGCAAAACTAACTCACTATCTTAATTTAGGAAAAGCCGAAACACTTCTATTCTATACGAAGATCTGCGAACGACTGGACCATCGGCACTGCCTGCTTTTTGGTGGCCGTCCGAAAGTCTTAAAATGCCGGAGCACGTGTTAAGTTTTTCGGAAAATTGGATAGAGAGGGGGAGAAAGATTTTTGGGCTCAGTGGTTATTTCGCTCCATGGGTGGCATCCAACATTTAATGAGGAGACTAAATTACTAGTGTAAAATGGACTTGATGTTATATTTAGGCAACCACTCATCTCACAAGATTTTAGTTGCCTGAAAAAAAGTCTTTCGGTCACGGCTGGTATTGAACCCCGAACCGTCCAATTGGGAAGCCAACAAACTACCACTTGAGCCACGGCCACCTATATTGACATATTGCTCGATAACAAATGGCGGCTCATCGGAAAAAACAAAATTCGGCAACTCACCACTTTCGTGCAAGCGTAGCAACTCCTTCGCTCTTTCGACTCTAACTTTTTTCTGTTGCTGTGCAAGATCGTGTGCTTTTTGTAACTTCAATGGCTAGAGCCCAAGTTCATTTTTCAGTATGTCTTGCATCCGTTCCAACGATATGTTGAGCTCACGAGCCATTTTTCTTCCACTTCGACGCGGATTTCGCTAAATTCGAGCCTTCACTTTCCGAACCATTTCTGCCGATGTTGCTGTTTTTTTATGACCACCTCCATGGCGTTTTGCAACGCTGCCAGTATCACGGTAACGAGCTATGGTTCGAGACACATATGATTTATTCACGTTGAGGTGCTGGAGGGCTCTAACTATAGCTACTTGTGGTTTTCCAGCCAAATATAAAGCAATCACACTATCACGTTTGAATTCTATCTCGGATAAAAATTTTTCAACACAACTGAGACGCAAATCGTTTAAAAGGCTTGTAAGTAATAAAATTGTCTGCCATGTATCAAAATTTGAGCTCACTGTCATGAACGGTTTGGAAATTTAGCAGTCTGAAGTTGGTTGCAGTTCGAGTCATTCAGGGTGTAGAGTTTGGCAAAGTACAGAGAATTTTATTTGGGCAGACTGGTAGTAAAAGAAATCGGTGTCGGAACGGGATTTCAAGTGAAAATACCATAGCTTATTTCTCTTATAACGAAGAGATCCAGCTCTTTATTATACCAGGGTGGTGATGATGAGGGATTCTTTTTGGGTAAAAAAGGTACAGATTGGGAGAGACATTTGAAAATTTCGATATAAAAGGATGGGAGAGCATCGTTAGCCGTGAGGTTGGGATTGTCGTAAAGAAATTCAAAATTGGCCATACTGAGGAGGTTATTATTAGAAAAAGATGTCTGCTTTCTAAAACTATGCAGTTATCTGTATCAGTGGCGAAGACTAGGTCCAGTTTTCTGCCAATGTTATTGGTGGCACCACTTAATTGATACAGACCAGAGTCAGTCGATGAAAAGATTTTCTTTATCAGAGGTGGGATTTGTTGCAGTAAAGTAGGACTGGTCAGTCTGAGTCCAGAGAAATCACCTAAAAAAATAACTACGTCGTTGGGATGAGCAGCATTAAAAATGGTGTCGATTGCATCAACAGCTAGCTGGTAACCTTGAATTGGTTGAGAGGGGCGAATATATCAGCAGCAAATATATATGTTGCGCTTGCAAATAGGAATTCTAGCGCAAACAAATTCAAAAAATGCAGTGGACGATTTTTTAAAGGGTTTAGACTCGAGAGGAGAGTGTATAGCTATAAGTAGCCCACTGCAATATAAATTTTCCTCTTTATCTAGACCGTCGTCACGATCTAAATCAAAGTATTGAGAAAATAATTCATTATTCTTAATATTAGGGGTGAGATTGGTTTCTGTGAGTGCAAAAATGTCGTAGGGCAGAATCTTCGAATTAAGATATATAGCAGAAATCTTAGTTCGTAATCCTCTTACGTTTTGATAATACATGGACAGATATTTGGGAGGCTTCGGCAAAGAATTGAGTGGCGGGTTAGGAGCGATGGTAGTTTTTGAAACTAGATCGTGTTCGCTGGAGGTGTAGTATGGGTTTGGAACTTACGTGAGACGCAAAAGAAGAGAGATCACTAGCCACATCATCAGGAGTCATATCTAATTGCTCATGAAGGCGTATACAAAGTTGCCGCAGATCATTATGATTAGTGGGAAGGCCTTCTTGCAGAATGGAAACCATTACATTGGTTTTCGTTATACCGTCTATACAGACAGAGTCTGGCTTGTCATGTAGGTATGCGAGATATAAACGAACATTATCGTATAGTCTACGGTCTCTTAGTCGAGAGAGAACATACCGGCCATCTTCCCCTGAATCGATAAGGTGCTTGGTTAACTTTGCCTTTGGAGGAAGTATGGGGTTTAAAAAAGAAGGTGGTGTGGTATTACGGTGGGACTCTAGCTTAGAAGATGGGGAGGGATTTAAAATATTGGAGCGAATAAAGTTAGAGTATGCCGTTTTTGTTTGAGTGGGATGAGGAGATGTTGTTGTGTTGCATCGCAACTAACACCGTATATCAATCAGGGAAATCAGCTTCTCACCCGCATGTTTCCCGTCGGCATTTACCAATTTTCGAAAAGCCGACGACAAACACGTATCAGCTGACGTAGCTCCCAGCAAAATTGGGCGCTCAGAAAAGATCACAAACAGCCGCAACACATTAGCTGTAGAGGCGCTAGCATGAGAAAATGCATAGAAAAAAAAATGATATGCTTTCGACAATTAGCCCCGCCCAATGAGTGGATTTTGCAGTGGCGCTTTGCACATAAGCATGTATTGGTGATGTATGCACTCGCTAATCAACGAAAAACCAAATACGTTATGCAGTAGCAGCTAAAATGTGAACAAGGTCCGCAATGGGTCATTGACCAGAAGAACATGCCTTCAAGAATCAGCTGGACAAGGAAGTTATCGTTATGACAACTGCGGCGAATGGTTGGGCATTCCCAGTTAAACCAGCAGAATGACCGTACCTGCAATTTATGTAAAATAAATAAAACTCTTAAAAACAATAGTTGCGTTTTAATTTAACTTTTTTTTTGAACTAGATAAATAAATCGGCACTTAATTTAGTCTTGCCAATATATATATACATTTTTTTTTTTTGCTAGTTTCCGTGCGAAACATATGGCCCTTCGAGAAGGATCAGGATCTAGACAAGTGAAAAACTATTTTATTCAATGCGTGAGATTAATTTAAATTGCAAATAATTCGTCGTGTGCATTGAAGTATCGACATAAATTCGGTTCGGTCGATCGTTGGTGCTTACTAAAGACACCTGTTGGAATTCGAGAAGCTGGGGCAGCGCGCGAGCAACGCTTATAATCAGGTGTGTGGCATTTTTAATAAGATAATTATAATTAATTTATCGATCCTCGCGATCTTATTATTATTATAATATTATCCTGTGTGTTGGATGCTATTCTGGGTGCAATTCTGCTATTTCATTTTTGCTTTTGGTTTTTCTTGCAAAATGAGTAAATCTAAGATCTCAAATTTAATCGATTCAATTCAAAATATCTTGAGTGAACTCGAAGCTGATAATATAGCTCATAAAGAGCTTGGTAAAACATCGAAATCTATCTTCATGGCTGAAGCGCGGTTAAAGAATTTGGAGAAAGGATTTGATGATGCTAGGGCACGTCATCAAAAAATTGTTGCTGCTCCTAGTGAAGAGGCTAAAGTTAAATACATTGAATCGCTAACATTTCACAAATTAAAAGAGCTCTATTACATATATTCCTCCGATTTAAAGGAGCGGTTATGTACCTCCGACAATCCCAATAAAACTTAGAGTTTTCTGAATAATTCAATAGCAGGATCGAAACCCCCTTTGCTTAATGTGAAGCTCCCCCGATTAAGATCCCTACATTCTCGGGTTCCTATCAAATGTGGTCTGAATTTAAAGGTTTATTCGAAAGCTTGGTAGTCAGAAATCCTTCTTTATTCGATCTTCAGAAGTTGCATTATTTAAAGGCTAATTTAAGCGGTGCAGCCGAACGGTTGCTTCGAAACACTTCCATCACTGATGGTAACTTTGAGTCAGCATGGGCAACGTTAGTGAAGCGGTATCGAAACCTACGTTTACTTAAGGACAACCAATTTAAATTACTGTTTGATCAACCAAAACTATCTAAGGAATCAGCAGACGATATAAAAACGATATAAAATCACTTTTAGATACCAAGCAATCTCTTGAAAATCTCGGAGTCACTGTAGATTCATGGGAAGACGTTTTAATTTTCCACACTGTGCAAAAACTTCCGATCACCACTCGAGGTCAGTGGGAATCGCACATTTCGGCTTATGCAGATTATCCGTCATTCAACACCCTAGAGTATTTTTTGCTCATGATGTCAAGAACATTAGAAATCCTAGGACAATCTTCATCAAACCCCCCTCAATCGAAATCAAGGCAATTTAGCTAAATCACAGTTCGAACGCACAATTCCATAATCTCGAAATGTCAGATGTGTCAGGGTTTGCATCCAATTAGGAAGTGTTACAAATTTAACGCATTAGCTCCATAGAGAAAAAGGGACATTGTCAAAACGCATAAACTGTGCATCAACTGCCTGTCACACTCGCATGCCAAGCAAAACTGTACAAGCACCTTTACATGTTCTGCATGCAAACAAAGGCATCATTCGTTGCTGCATGAAAGCGATCCAGCTAACATGAATGCAATGCATGCCAACAATTCAACTTCAGCGTTGGTTACTCAGCCACCTGTTCAACCTGTCTCCACTACGGTTCAATCTTCACAGTCAGAATTTTTAGAAGATCCAACCTCCTCAAACAAAATAGCTGCAGTACATAATACGTACGCATCCAGGAACAGTCAGTCAAAGGCTGTCCTTTTGGCCACTGCGTTTATCAAGGTTGTTCCAGCTGTGGGCCAACCGCTGTTGCTGCGGGCTTTAATTGATCCAGAATCGGAGACGTCATTCATCTCGGAATCGGCTGTACAGCTGATGAAACTTAAAAGGACAACGAACTACGTCAACATAATAGGCGTTGGGGAAACCAACAATGGCATTTCCAGATCTAAAGTTTCGCTCACTATCCGTTCGAACGTTAACGACAATTTCACCTTACAGCTTAATGCGTTGGTTCTATCCAAGCTAACAGCAGTCCCCCCTGTGCTAAATATTCTCTGGGCTAACTGGATGCACCTCCAGAACATTCAACTTGCTGACCCCACCTTTTACAAACCAAACAAAATTGATGTCATACTGGGGAACGATATATATCCATTTATTATACTCGACGGTGCTGTCAAGGGAGAACCAGGTACACTCAACGAATAGAACTCGGATGGATCCTCTCTGGTTGTACATCTGCTGGCGACCAAAAAACAGTGACATCTTTGCACATCATGACGGAGACGCCCGACTTGGAATCCATGGTGCACAAGTTTTGGGAACTTGAGGAGATAACTACAAGAAAAATTCTTTCGGAGGAAGGAAAACAGTGTGAACACACCAGAGTCAGTTAGGTGGTAAATATATTGTTCAGCTATCATTCAAGGAAGTTTTACGTCCTAAACTAGGCTTGTCATTCAAATCCGCTCTTGTTAGGTATCTTCAATTAGAAAGAAAATTTAGGCTAAACCCATCGCTCTACAAAGAGTACAAAAGCGTTGTAGATGACTACAAAGTGTTAGGGCACATTCAACTCGTAGAAACCACGTCATTAACCCATGCGCATTATTTTGTTCTCCACCATGCAGTGAGGACGGAATCTAGCTCCACCACAAAACTACGTATTGTATTCGATGCGTCATGTAAGACGTCCGACGGCACACCACGGAATGATCATCTATTTGTTGGCCCACGGCTACAAGACGACATCTTTGATCACATCGCCCCCCTTAGGAAACATAAGATAGGGTTTGTAGCGGACATCAACAAAATGTATAGGCAGATCTGAGTTCCATTTGAAGACTCTGTATACCAACTAGTGGAGAGATGCGGAAGGAGAGGAAGTAAAAACATATCGCCTCAACACAGTGACGTTTATCACCGTCGCTGCACCGTTTTTTGGAAGTTCGCACACTTCAACAACTTGCTGCAGATGAGCGAACAGACTACCCAATTGCATCAGACATTGCTAAAAAACACTTTTACGTGGACGATGTGATTCATGGAGCTGACTCTGAAGAGGAAGCCTTAGAGATACAACGCCATCTCATAACAATGTTGAGGCTTGGAGGGTTCCCATTGCGAAAATGGGCCAGCAACAGTGAGAAGTTATTGGCATCAGTTCCAGCTGAAGATAGAGAAGTACAGCTATCGCTGTCATTTGATGAAGACAACGCAATAAAGACTTTAGGGATCCAGTGGCATCCTGGGAAGGATACTTTTTCTTTCAGAGTAAATCCATCAGACGCAAAGACGACAACAAAACGAACAATTTTAACGGACATCGCTCGGCTCCAATGGGATGGATCTCTCCTTGCGTGGTCATAGGTAAAATGTTGATGCGAGAGATCTGGAAGGAACATCAAACATAGGACAGCGAACTTCCTACTTCAATCATTTCAACATGGCATTCATTTGAAGAGGAGCTAACCGCCCTTAATGACATAGAGATTCCTCGCTGGATTAATATGACGAAGGAATCAGACCTCGAAATCCATGGGTTCTGCGATGCCTCCGAAAGGGCGTATGCTGCAGCTGTTTATCTTCGAGTCATCACTGGAAATGGATCACAAACGGGTATTCTTGTATCCAAAACGCGAGTCGCACCCCTAAAAACAATATCGCTGGCACGCTTGAAGCTATGTGAAGTTCTGCTGCTAGCACACCTTCTGGTCCACACCAAGGAAATTATGAAGATCAGCAATGCCAAAATATTCGCTTGGTGTGACTCGCAAATCACCCTCGCGTGGATCAAATCTGTTCCTTACAACAGAACCACATTTGTTGGCAACAGGGTGGCTGAAATCCAGGAGCTCACAGATTCTAAGTATTGGAACTACGTCCCATTTAAGGACAATCCGGCGGACATGGCTTCAAGAGGACTTTCACCTAAGGATCTGAGCAATCATAAAGAATGGTACCAAGGGCCGGAATTTCTGCAATCGTTTAAGAAACAATTGCATCCTTCGTTTGACATTTAGCCACAGACCTCGAACTGAAAGCTTCAAAGATTTCAAGGACTAAGAATAAATTGATCGATTCTGGGTACCCACTAACAAATATTTTTCAGCTCTGCGTCCAATTTACCGCCTTTGAATATAATGAACTTCTCACGAGATTTTCTTCACTACAGCGCTTATTACGAGTTACAGCCTTTTGCCTTCGCTTTGCTCACAACTGCCTGAAGAAATCGGCGAAATTGTCTGGGTCACTGTCGGTCGGCGAAATATTGTCAGCTCGACTACGCTTGATCAAAATTGTCCAGCAAGATTTTTTCGCTGAAGAGATATTAAAATTATCAGAAGGGGAAATGATTTTCAAAGGAAGCAAACTGGCACGACTGTCACCAATCATAGACGAAACCGGCACATTACAGGTGGGCGGCCGATTAGAGAACGCGGATCTCCCGTATTCACCGCGGCATCCAATAATATTACCCGCGCAGAACTATTTAACCACTCCCTTAGTTCATGAAGTGCACATAAAATCACTGCATGACGGTCAGCAGCTCATGATGGCAACCATTCGAGCGGAATATTGAATATCACACCTAAAATCAACTGTAAAGAGTTGCATTCATAAGTGTCTTAAGTGTTATAAGCATAAAACAACCCAAATGCACGAAAAACTTCACTGCACGCCGTGGGATTTGCTCCGACCTCCACAGCGATTGTGGAACAAATTTTCAAGGTGCTGCAAGGATCATAGATCTTCAAGCTTCACAATGGTCAAAACAATGGACAGATGACATCGTGACTCAACTGCAAGGGAATGGGACTACTTGGTACTTTAACCCACCGGCTGCTCCACACTTCGGTGGACTCTGGGAAGCCATTATATTCTATAATATATTTTTTTTTACAATTTAACTTTATTGAGACATAACAAAATTTCAATCAGTTAGGTTTTGTATTCACAAAGTATATAAATGTGGCCGACTTTAGTAAGTATGTCTGGCTATTTACAACTGAACAAAATGTATCTTTTACATTTACATGAGCAATCAGAATGTACAATTCTACTTAATTTCAATACTTATTAGTATATGCTTGCTCCCGACATATATTCTCAGTGATGCTCTTTTTGGCAAAACTGTACTAAATAAAACATAAAACAACTTAAACTAAGAATACGAAATACTGGGTTTTACAGTTTCCAATCTCATTAATGATCTATAAAGTTAGTTTACAAACGAAAGAGATTGGATACTGTTTAATATCAGAGACCCGAGTCCATGTAACCTTAGAGGTTAATTTTCTCGTAAAAGGGAAAGACTTAGCCTCCACTTGCCTCAGGTCTTAAAAGCTGTAACGATGCGGTATGTAAAAGATTAAGCGGCGAAAGATAGTAATGATCGTTCACGCAGCTGTCAATATTGGAGTCTAACAAGGTTCTCACAAGTGGGTTGGGATGCTCTTTTATTCGATACAATTTCTTGAGTAGAAGTTCTGCTTGATAAATCATCAGGGGGGTCATTCTCGTTGCCTAGTAGAGCGTTTTATTAGAGAAACACTTTTTATCTGGTCTCCTAAATTTACCACAGCAAAAGCGTAGTATTTCCCTTTCAAAACTCTCGATTTCCTTGGCAACTGTAGGTGAAATTGTAGACCAAGATGCAAAACCGTAGGTCAGAATTGGCCTAATGACCGTTTTATATATCAATATCTTCGTGTTTTGCGAGAGTTGTTTTAAATTGAGCAGAGGTTTTAGACACCTGTTACCGTTTTTGCTTTGCCTAAAGCTCTCTGGCCATGTTTGTTAAACAGAAGTCTATTTTGAAAATGAATACCTTGATATTTAGTTTCAACTCGCAGTGGAATGGGACTTCCATTAATTTGATGTTCTAACCGTTTGCTTTTCCAAGGACAGACCCTTGTGGTACACCTGAATGCACATTAAAATATTCCGATTGCTCTGTGCCGATGACGATAGAAGTGGTTCGGTTTTGCAGGAAACTGTAAATTAATCGTGTCGTCCATGTCGGGCACCCTAGCCTTCTGATTTTGAATAACAGTCCCTTGTGCCACACCGAGTCAAAAGCTTTTTCAAAATCAAGATCCAAACTCACTGTGCATTTTTTGTTCCGTAGGTTTTCAACAATTTTGTCTGCAAGGTAATGAATGCATGTTCGGTTGAGTGACCTTTTTTAAAATCGAATTGGTTGTTTGGGATTACATTTACTGCATCGCAAAACCTATTTAGTCCGTCCGCCAGTACTCTTTCGAAAAGTTTTCCCACGTTTTATAGCAATGAAATGGGCCGAAAATCTTTGACTTCCTTAGCGGATTTTTTTTTGCTATTGGTAAAAGCTTGGCCAATAGAGAAAGTGAGAGAAAAAGGTCGAGCGAATAAGGACATTTTCGCAGGATGAAGTTAGAAATTTTATCTATACCTTCCGACTTTTTATTGTTCAAAGCAAGTCTAAACTGATTAACTTTATTTGGGGTGGTAAAAATAGGTGAATTGGAATCACGAGCATCATTTTCGGGGGGAAATGATGTATACGAACGGTTCAGCTATGTTTGGCAGAACTGGCTTATTGTTGATGATATTTCACCTTCTAAATTTGGATCAAGCGTGGGCGTATTTTCAATATATATTTGTGAATAGAATTCTTTGAACGCAGAAAATTTGGTTTGTGTATCTGCTAACTGTTGACCGTTATAAAAAAGTATGTCTCTAGAGATATTTGTTCCAAAGTACTTCCTTCCTGTGATCCTATCAATTTCTTTAAAAGCTTGCGGGGATGGACGAATTTTCGTAAGCCTTGACTTGAAGCAATTATTTAAATCAATCCTTACTCGTTCTTTAATTATCTTACTAAGACACAGGATTTTGGAATAAAGTTCATGGTATTCTTGATTGAATCTATTCAGATGGCCTTACTGTGACTCTTTTAGAACAAAGCCAAAAACAACAACTGCTTCACGTGATGCTAATGGCACTATAATTGTTCGACTCTCTTGTCATGCGGAACAGCGCGTTTTTCTATCTGTCTATAGGTCTAAGCATCGGTTGCACTTGTCAGAGATGGATGTCTACATTAATGAAAGTTTAACGCCAAAGAACAATGCAATTCTGCACGAATCCCTTAAATTGCGTCGGTGTGGTAAAATTGTTGCTGTTAGAACAAAGAGTGGTTTGGTGCACATAAAGCGGAGAGATGGTGGAAAAGAAGAGCGAGTTATCAGCATTTCGTGAATTTCCGAGCTTTTCTGAGCTTTCATGTTGTCTTACTGATTGCAGTGATCCCACTTTTTATTTTTTGTCTTTGAGTCGGCACTTTTAATGGTAGTATTTTTCTTTTTGTTTCTTCTTTTTATACATATTTTGCTTTTCTTATAAATTTATTTATTTTTGTTGTTTTAAAATAAGTTATTGATTACTGTTTTTTATATATTCACTATTTGTGTATTATTCCTTTTTTTTAATTTATTTATTTTGTAATGAGTCCTTATGGTGTGAACAATTATTGTATTCCTCGCGTTATACTTAACATTTTCAGCAAATTTGCAAATGGGCTAAAAATATGTAGCTTTAATACTCAAAGCATACCCGCACACATTGACGAGTTACGTGATTGTTTCTCGGAGGGATCAATTGATTTTACTGCCATTACCGAAAGTTGGTTAAATGAGAATATCAGTAATTATGCTATTGATATACCAGGGTATTATATCTTACGTAACGACAGAAACTCGAAACGTGGTGGGGTTGCCATATACTGTAAATCGGAATTTAAATGTGAAGTAATTGAGTCGTCAGAAGATTCCGATTTTGAGTTTATGTTTATTGAAATAATGAATAGTGTTACAAGTGTACTAATTGGTTGTGTGTATAATCCAAACAAAAGTGTAAGCGTTAGTCAGTTTTTTGAAAGTCTCAGTATGCACAGTCCTAAATATTCATCCTTAATTGTGTGCGGTGAACTTAATATTGATCTCTTACTAGAAAACAATCTATCACAAAACTTAAAAAATGAATGTTCTATGGTTGATCTAGATATTGTCAATGTTTCCAGAGCTACTCATTTTCGTCCGCATTGCAAAGAAAGTCTTCTTGATATAGCGTTAACGTCAAACTTAGAGCTAGTCACAGAATACAAACAAGTAAGTTTTCCAGTTATTCCATCACACCATGACCTAATCTTTCTTAACTTAGATATACAGATTAGTGTAGTGCCATGTCCCGTGCAATTTACCTTCCGTGATTTTAGTAAAATTAACGAGCTCGATTTGACTCGCGATGTTCTTAATTGTCCTTGGCATCTTTGTTGGGAAACTTGTTCAGTCGATGATAAAGTAAATATTTTTCAATCACTTGTCCAGTCACTTTTTGAGAAACATGTACCAATTAAAGTTAAGAAAGTCCCAACAACGTTGTCCCCTGGTTCTCTGAAAGCATTAAAAAAAACTTATTTTAAATAGGGATAGATCTATTGTCGTTGGCGAGAAAATCGTAGTAGAAATAATTGGAATATTTTCAAATTTCAAAGAAATAGAGTTACGGCCGAGGTAAGAAAAGCCAAAGCAGCATTTTACTCCTCAAAGCTTAATACTACCCAGCCTAGCTCTACTCTCTGGAAGAACCTCCGATCCTTAAGAATTGTGGAAAAGACGTTAGTGAGATGCGATCTAGATCCGAACCACTTAAACAGATTTTTTCTTAGAATATTGGATAGTTCAGTTACAGCTAATAGCAGCAACACTGACCTTACTGTAACCAATCATGACAATTTTAATTATCTTGAGTTTCACTGTGTGTTAGAGAGTGATGTGGCTAAAGCCTTATCCAACATCAAATCAAACGCGGTAGGAGTAGATTGTATATCTATTAAATTTATAAAACTAATTATGCCCTGGATATATTATCCTCTTACGCACATTATTAACTCATGTATCATGAGAAGAAGCCAGAAGATTTAAGGCCTATTAGTATTTTACCGTGCCTATCAAAAATTTTTGAGATTTTATTAAAAAACCAAATCAATGAGCACATAAGTTCAAATAAAATGTTGTCTCCGTTTCAATCAGGCTTTAGAGAAAATCACAGTTGTACCACGGCTGTAATAAAAATTCTAGATGATTTAAAAAGAGCGTATGATAAGAATAATGTATCCAAGTACATACTAGCCAGGGAAGTTCGAATTTTCTAGCGGTGCATTCAGGCGTCCCACAAGGATCTATTCTAGGACCACTCTTGTTCTCATAGTTTATAAACGACATGCCTAAGGTCTGTCTTGATGCATCGGTGCACTTATATGCAGACGATGCTCAGGTATATCTGTTTAGACCGATTGGCTTAATGGATGATTGTATAGCTAGACTTAAAGAGGACTTGGAACGAATATATAACTGGTCTGTTCTCAATAAACTGTCCTTAAGCCCTGCTAAATCTAAAGCAATTGTTATCTGTAATGACAGGATTCATTGCAGTTGCTTGCCACAAATACATTTAATGGGACAATTGATTCCATATAAAAATGAGATGAAGAACTCAGGAATACATATCAACTGCAAACTTTCCTGTGAAAACCATATCAATTACGTTATCAAAAGAATATATGGTGGTCTAGGCCAACTTTATATCTCATTCGCCTTTGTCCCGACCTTAACAAAGCTTAAACTCGTAAGAGCTTTGTTTATGCCCATTATAAACTACAGCTCAGTAGTTTATAGTAATATTGATGCAATGTCCTTTAGGAAACTAGAATTAGCATTTAATTCGGCGATTCGCTACATATATGGTCTCCGTAAATATGACCACATTTCGAAGTTTTCCCTTAAGCTTTCCGGATGTACCCTTAGACAACATAGAAATATACTAAAATGCAAATTTCTGTATAAATTGCTCAAAATTAAACAACCGATATATCTCTTCGAGAAACTAAGTTTGGCTCATTCAAATCGTACTCAAAATATCAATGTTCCTTATTTTAACTTTTTAAATAGTCAACGTATATTTTTTGTAGACTATAAGACTTTGGAATTCCATACCAATATACACACGTCAATCTAGTTCGCTTTTTATTTTTAAAAATTTGCTTGTTTCTTTTGTAAAGAGTAATCGTAACAACCACATTTTTGATTAATAGTAATTTTTGTCGACTCATATTAACTTAAAAATTTATTTTTTCTCTTTTTTTTTTATTGAAACTATGTAACCTAGATTCCTTAATGTTAAATTTATATAAATAAGTACAAATAATGAGAATGTAATTCTTAATGTACAGTTATTGTATCTTAGCTTTTTAGTGTTATGGACTTCGGAGTTTGCCACTATATAGAGGTTTATTTGCTCATTAATTTGGGTAATTATTGCATCTATTTCAATATTCGATACTTTTCTATAGGTTGGGATATAGAGCCGCGAAAGACGATTATGAAGGCTTGATTTAAAGATTTCCCAATCGGTGTTTTTGAAGCTTATGTGATATGGGGGCGGTAACATGAACGGGAAAAAGTCTGTGAGTTGGACACCCAATTCTATTCCAAAATGATCCGAAATTGTAGGAAATGTGGTACAAATAGCCAGATTTGCATTTCTTGCTGAATTCAGAGTAGGGGAGATAAGAAAAAAGTCAAGGACTGAAGATCTTGGAAATGTGGGACTGTTGAGAGATACCAAATCCAAATCCATGAATGGTGCGCTATAAAACCAGTTGTGAAAAAGGTTTCCATTTCTATTCTATGTGCTATCCCCACATGATGTATGTCGTGAGTTGAAGTCTCCACCGATACATAATCGCTGCTTCATATGTATTAATTAATTTATAAAGCCTATCGAGCTCATTTTATAAAAGTTGACTAGCATCAGAAGGAATATATATACTCCTAAAACTAGACGATAAGATAAATTGGCAGCGTCTTGTGAGGTTATGGATACCAGGCATACTGAAAACAAACTACTTTGGAAAGGAATCGGGTCATATTTATACCGTTGATCCAATATAATGGCTGTACCCCTACCAGAGTTTCCCGGTATGAAGTTATAGCCTTCGAATTGTGAATTATGTCTGCTGTTTAATCTAGTTTCAGAAAGGAAACATATTTGAGGCTTTTTATTTTTTAGAATATCAGACATTGCCAGCCTTCTTTCATGAGAGATTATTGAATTGATATTCATCGATATTATTTTAAGTTTATTTACTTCTATCATCGTTAAACAGCTATTGAGGCAACAAATTCAAGGTAAGCAAACATCTTTTCCTCCTTGGTTTGTAATTGTTGGTATGCAGGCCAAAATTGCCAAATCTTTATTAATAACTCTTTGAATGAAATATCAAATAAATTTTGCGCTTCGTTAAGGAATTTACTGAGGTCACTCGTAAAACAGTTTGAGCTATTTGTAGCGGCGGCTGTTGTTTTGCCTATAAAGGGTATACTTGTTGCAGACACAAGTTTTTGGTTGTTATAAAAATCATTAACTGCCGATTTTGCTCTTTGTGCGTATGATACACTAGGGTTGACAAGACTACTAATTTGATCTTCTATTTCTTTTTGTTTTATGTAAGAAAATGTTTTTGCTCTTTGAGTTAAAGACTGTTTTTTTTCCTTGTATTTAGTGGACGAAGGACAACCACTGTAGCTGGCTGCATGACCAGTTGAATTGCAGTTGATGCACTTTGGTTGAGGTACAGGCTGGTTTGCCTCCGTATGAGATTTCGCTAAATTGATGCATATGGTAGAATCACGAGATTCACCGCAGAGAACTCATCGACTGTTATATGCACAACATTCACCGGAAT
This sequence comes from Volucella zonaria, assembly GCA_963966105.1. Taxonomy (NCBI): domain Eukaryota; kingdom Metazoa; phylum Arthropoda; class Insecta; order Diptera; family Syrphidae; genus Volucella; species Volucella zonaria. Next base: position 93,953,311 of record OZ014530.1, on the reverse strand, counting down.
TTGGGCATTCCGCTGACAACGATAGCATCTAATAACCGTTCGGTTATGTTTTTTTTCCCAGTAGATACGTTGATAGAGTAAATATCTAATATATCTTAATAGACTCCCCTATATCCAGTTGTACCAAGAATATATTCAATTTCATATTAAGTTCCTTTTTTTTTAGAAGTAATAAATGGAACTATTTTACTTATTTTGACATTAGAAACCAATGCCTGCAACGCTTGTTTAATGGTTTCACAGGGTGTGTCAGAATCAAGTCCTTTCAACAGAATGGAAGCTTTTTGCGTTTCCTTTGGAGAGAAAGAGTACGCGTCTATAACCGTACCGCACAATCGGTCGATTATCATTTTATGTACACTAGCATTGCTAACATAAACTCTAGTTTTCTGCTAACCCATGTTTACAAATTTATGTGCTAAATCAGATAATTTGCATTCTTTTGATGCCAGATTTATAACCTCACTAATAAGGTCACAGCTTGCACCAAATATATAAATGGGAGGACAATAAGAAATTTTATTAACATTTGATGGGCTACTGCTATAATTATTTTTGTTGGATCCACTCTGATGAGTGGCGCTTCTTGGGTTTGTCTTGCATTTTCGTGTTGCTGCAAAACCGGTTTCCAATGACTCGCTCTCTGCTAGAGGTGAAAAGGAGTGGTTGGTTAAGTTAACTTGCTTAGCTGAGCGAATAGTTGTATCGTCTGCGAAATTTATCTTCCTTTTATTAGTGTTGGATTGAAAATAACTAGCTGATCGCTTCAAATTGCTAATGACTGTTGTCCAATTATTTGGACTGTCATTACTGTCTGTGAAATTGTCTCGATGAAGATTCTCATAATCCATACCTGATGAATCGATGCACACGCTGGCACAATCCACCGTTGTATTACCAGAAATGTTGATTGACGTCATTGATTTACTGTTCAACAAATCATTTTTTTACTGAATGGCTGATTGATTTTTGAGTCACATGTACAAGTTTGGACTACATTCGGATGTTTGATGTGAGCATATACGCTTCAATATAACTTCAAAATAACTAGGCACTACATTCGTAATTATTTTCGATTATAAAAGGCCACTGTCTCGAAAAAAGTGCTAGTTGGCTTCGTCGCCCCGAAACACGTCCGCCTCCAACGATACGTCACAAGCCACCACAACACCGTGGACGCTAACGTTGAGCTTGATATGTCGGCTTATTTCTTTTTTTTTTTGCTCAAAGTGCACACGCAGATGCACCTGATGTAATTGTAGGAAGAAAAAAAAATTGACTTTTTCACTCTTTATTCACCACCAATTTTATGCGCGTCTACGAATGGCGTTCAATATATTCTCGGTATCGATATGAAGGAAAATGCGAATTCAATTTAAATTGTTTTTATTTTTCAATATAATCTCCCCTAACATCAATGCATTTGTTACATCTTCAGATAAGCTTTTTTAAACCCTCAAAAAAATAAATTTCCTCTTTCTCTGCAAAATACCCATTTATTGCCGACTTGAGTGGAAAATCTTTTTCCACGAAGACATTTTTTCAAATCCGGAAACAGGAAATAATTACTAGGGGCAAGGTCTGGACTATAGGGTGGGTGTTGGATTTCTTCGAAACCACAATCTCGCGCAGCAGCCTTGGAAACTCGCGCCGTGTAAACAGGAGCGTTGTCATGAAGAAGCAACACACCCGCTGCGAGTTTACCTCGTCTTTTCTTTTTAATTTCCTCCCGCAAATTATGCAAAGTGGAAGCGTAGGATGTGGCGTTGATGGTTTCACCTTTTTTTTTGCACTCAATGAGCAAGATTCCCTTTGAGTCCCAAAAAACTGTGGCCATGAGCTTCCCGGCAGACGAAGTGACTTTGAACTTCTTCGGGGGGTCTGTTCCTTCTTTATGCCACTGCATGGACTCTTGTTTGCTTTCAGGGTCATAGTGGTGGACCCATGTTTCGTCCCCAGTAACAATTCGATCCATAACACCGTCCGCGTTCTCACTACACATCTCCAAAAGCTCTCTACAGCATGCGATTCTCACTTTTTTCTGAGGCGCTGTGAGCATTCGTGGCACCCACCTTGCACTGACCTTTGAAAGGTTAAGATGGTCATGAAGAATGGTGTGAATGGTACCAATTGAAAGCTTGGTGATCTCTGTCATCATTTTCACCTTTATTCGGGCATCCTCAAGAACAAGTTTTTCGACTTCTTTGATGCTTTCTCCCGTACAAGCAGTAGCCGGTGCGCCGGAGCTGGGGTCGTCTTCAATGCTCTCTCTGCCTCTCTTGAACTCACTTGACCACTTTTGCACAGTTGATAATGAAGGTGTGGAACCCTGGTAAACAGCCACCATCTCTTCATGAATAGTTTTTTGACTTTTTCCTTGCTTAGTGAGAAATTTAATTACAGCGCGATGCTCAATTTTCACCATCATCGTCTCAGTTGCCATTATGATTCTGTTTAACTAGAGATAAAACGCGAATTAATAATCACATTTATATGACATTTTACATGAATGCACTAAAATAATAGTATTACTTGATAAATAGGTCAATTTATATATACAACCACAGCTTCACCCCGATATCGAGAATATGTTGAACGCCCCTCGTATATTCCACGAAATCTGAAACGACAATCGAATTATTTTCCACTACACATTGACTTTCGAAGAGTACGCAACCGTCTTAGCACAGGTAGAGGCATACTTGAATTCACGTCCGCTTTGCCCACTCACTGAAGACCCTGATGAGCTATCCATCTTAACGCCAGGACATTTTTTAATCGGAGCCCCCTTAAACGCGGCACCCGAAAAGGATTTGACCAACGGAAAATCAAATTATTTAGATAGATGGCAACTTATGCAGAGGATCCAACAAGACTTCTGGAAAAAATGGAAATCGGAGTACCTCGCACGGCTACAACAGCGTCCAAAATGGCTTAGCTCGAATTTGCAAATCAAAGTAGGACAGCTTGTGCTATTGCCCGATGAGCAAACGCCTCCTACTCTTTGGCGACTTGCTAAAATTGAGGCAGTGCATCCCGGAACCGACGGAAAAATTCGTGTCGTCACCATCAAGACGGCAACGATATCATTAAAACGCCCCGTAGTCAAACTTTGCCTTCTTCCAATGGTGAATTAACTTTACACACACACACACACACACACACACACACACACACAACAACCCAAATGAATGAATACCTTAATTATAATTAATTTAAATAACCTAAACTTAATCAATAACCTAAACTAACCAATCCCTATAAACTATTATTGCCACACACCATTCACCACACCCCTTTCTTCTTTACATGTACTCATCAACCACCAAAACGTATCAGAAGATACAATGTCAGCGGATATCATTCAACAATTAACACAGGAACATCTATAAGCGAAGGCTGACATCCGACTAGCCAAGAAAACGCGGACGACGGCCTAAGCCATCGATGACTCTTCCAGTGGCCCAGCAGGAATCAAGGAAATCAGCTTCTTACAAGCCGCATGTTTCCCGTCGGCATTTACCAATTTTCGAAAAGCCGACGACAAACACATATCAGCTGAGAGGAGGATCAAGATTAAAAGATACACGTTTGGGAATTGGGTTGGACGGTGTGGAAGAAGGTTTTGTGTATACGCGATTAGCAGTATGAAGTGAAGAAGGAGTGAAGAAAGGGAATGTCTCAATTTTGAAACTCCAGTTTAGATCAGAAGCTTGTTTACTAGGCTTTGGATTTTTTTTGTGAGAGTTGGGCTTCGGTATAGGGTTAGACTGCTATTTTCTAGGTTTAGTGGGATTTGAATTACTGTAGTTAAAGGTAGTATCCTTGCGATGTTTGTTGTTTCCTGTATTTGGTCTTAATCTTCCCATGGTTATTCCACCCAGATTGATGATGTCGGAAGCAGGGTTGATGAACATCCATTCATATTTTAATGGGATGCTTACCTTGAGGGTGTTGGTGGAGATTTTACTGCAGTTGATGGCATCAATTTTAAATTTAGATTTGAAGAGACTGGTTAGCCTGGTTCGATCGGGATGTGTACCTCTTATTAAAAAGGCAACCGGTGAATGAGAATTGGGTTAACTTTAATATTATTAGGCACTTTTATTCAATAAACAAATCGAGTCAGCAAAATAGTTGGAAATGTACACAAAGGGCGGTGAATGAGAATTGGGTAAACTTTAAGATAATTAGGCGCTTTTACTCAATAAACAACAAAGGCGATGGCCAAGAAATAGCTTGTGCGAATTATTGCAAATTAGGCAGGAACAAATTAAATGAAAATAAATTAGCGGAGCGAAATTTAAGCACGTCTGAACTTAATAAATGACAACACTATTACAATTACAAATTACATCAGGCTGTCAAAATATTATGTAAAGTTTGCCATTTTATCATGCATGGTTTTACGCTTGCCGAACGTGAAGGAAAAATTTTGCCGATGCGATCATGCGATTTCACACCACTCGATTACTTTCTCTAGGGCTCCGTTTAGTCCTTAGTTTAAGCTAACAAGACAACCACTTTAGACGAGCTCGAGGCCTTCATTAGACATGCTATTGCCAGAATAACGCCGCACATCTTGGACCGAATCATCAAAATTGGATTGACCGCTTAAAGCACTACCAGCGAAACAAAGGCGGCCATTTGAATGATGTGCTATTCCAGATATAAGGGCATGAACGTAGCTTCATGTTGTTGTTTTATTTAATTTTTTTTCCTTTCGTTGTTATCAGGTCACCCTTTATATACCAGGGACTGTTTTTCATTAGATGTGCACCAATTCGTTGCTTTAAATAAAAAAACGTCTGTTTAAGTTGCCAATAAAATTTTTATTTTGGATTGAAATATAATTGATACCATTGGTTATGACATATGACATCATTCAAATATTTTCCAAGGAATCGCTTGAATGAGTGGATGCACTCAACCATTTACATAAATTTTTGCGTAATTTGGAAGACATTCTAGCAATTTCACGCTGAATGTTAGCTTCCAAGTAGTCTAAAGTGTATGGCTTTGTCGGCACAGGTCAAATATTTAATGTATTCTTAGGCTGTGTCGCACCAGTGTTTTTTTTTTTTCTTTTTCTTTTTCTTTTATAATTTGCTGGCGTTTACAGGATTTAAGTACTCTTAAAATGCTTGCGTACAGCCCAGGCGAAGGAAAATCAGAGAGAATAAAAAGAGAGGTAACCGTGAACGATGGTTTTAAATGTTTGAAGGTTATAACGACTAGGAAATAAAGAGCTAGGCAGGGCATTCCATGAGCGAGTTGTACGGCTTAGGAACGAATCACGATATTTTAGTGTGCGTCCGTAAGTGGGTTTGGGGATATACTGATGAGCATTCATAGCGAGGCGGGTGTTATAGTTGAAAGTTTGAATGGCCCGATTGATGACACCGAATATGTGGTCATCCCAGTGCAAGTTGCCATTGACACACATACCGAGAATGGAAAGTTTATCGGTTTCGACGATGCAAGTGCCATTCATGGATAATGGCTGGGTGTTTAAATTTCGCTTTAACGACAGTAGACAGCATCGTCTTTTGGAAGCATTAAATTCTACACTGTTAGTGGTTCCCCAATTAGTTATGTTCATAATATCAGAATTTAATGAGCTTAACATACGCTGGCGTTCCCGACCTACAGCTGAAGAGCAGGGACATAGGTACGGGAGCGAATATGAAAAGCAGAGAGTACAGTAGTCGGCAAAGGAATATTTTGGATGAGAGGTAGCAGACAAGAGATTGTTGATGAAAATTAAACAGAGTGCCGGAGACAGAACAGAACCCTTTGGCACACCAGCATTTATGTTGTGAATATCACAAGAAACCATCCAAGACAACGTGAATTGAACGTTCCGAAAGGTACCTAATTTCTAATTCATTGAAGAAGACAGTCATCGATCCCAAAAGCATGCATTTTCGACAAAAGAGCCTGATTCCAAACTCTGTAAAATGCCTTAGAAATATCAAGTGCAACTATTTTACTTTCGCCAGATTGATGTACGCTTGGGTCCCACATGACATGCCATCAGATCACCAGTGGACCTGTTGGTAGGAAAACCGTACTGCCGGTCATTAAGGAGTTTTCGTCTTTCGAGATATCTCATTAGCTGACGGTTTATCAGCGTTTCCATGACCTTGGAAAGAAGGGACGTAAGTTCAATGGGTCTGTAGGAGGAAAGAGAATAAGATTCGCCTTTTTTAGGGACGCCTGGACAAATGCTGTTTTCCATCTGCCCGGAAAGAATCCTTAAGGATAGGATTGATGAAAAGCTTACGCAGTGGTTTTGCCAGCGAGGAAGAATACCTCTTCAGAAGGAGGGAGATATACCATCTGGACCAGCGGATTTGTGAATGATAAGATCTGTAAGAACTCTAGCTACTACACGAGTGCGAAAGTGGAATTGTCCCATTGAAGATTCGACGCACTCCAGTGTAGGCGGAGACTAAGCACAATCTGGGAGTGTTGAGCTGGCCGTAAATTGTGCAGCAAGCAGTTTGGCCTTATCCAAAAAGCTGATAGCTGGAATGTCATTGTAAATGAGCGTTGGGATGGAGGATGAGGAAGAATTTCTTGGGATATTGTAGTATTTTTTGCCTCAGTTGGGTTGGTCTTGAAGGACCGAAAAAGATTTCTCTAACCCTGATAGCCTCTTTACAGCTCGAGTCATACCATGCCTTTTCTTTTGGTTTGCTACTCTTTATCCGATGAGGGATAAAGTTTCTCATTCCAAATAAAATGGTGTCTGTGATCATATCAGCAGCGGCATCCACGTCGTTATCGAGGAAACATAACGACCAGTTAAAATTCCTAAGGAAGCTGTGTAGACCGCTCCACTTGGCTTTCTCCTATTGCCATACGCTTCGTTTAGGAATCTTTCCTCTAAATGTGTGGCCGGTGTACGAGAATTAGCTGATGTAACACAATGGTCCGACGAGCCTAGAGGGGAGAGCACATCAACTACGCACGCAAAGGACGAGACCGCGGTAAGAGAAGAATAATGGCACTAGTTCGCTACCTGGCAGCTTTAGATCAGAGTGATCTGAGAGGTGTGGGCGGGGATCTACCTGTGTTTCACTAAGTGCCAAAACAGCTGGTCTATATTTGCAGACGTGTACGTACGCAGAAAAGTGATTATTTATTAACAATATCCACTCTGAATTTCCCAGAAATTATAAAGAAAGACAAACAAAAAACACAAACACCGATGTTGCTAAGCACAGCTGTGAAGTAAAAATTCAGAGTTGGGCTACCGAATCAAATTGTTGTAGGTGTTATGCCCTTACAACAATAGGAAACAGCACAGCAATAAAATTCATACCCAGAGCCCGTTATCCATCGGTTGTTACATACACTCAGTCACTGCACGCGCTGTATGACAATGTAATACAGCAACGTCAGTGACCGAGTGCAAGTAACAGTAACGGCTTTTTTTTTTTCTTCAGGCGAGGAGCGAATTTTACAAGTGCACTTGTGCGTGCGCACTTGTTGATGGTCAGCTCGTCCTTATCACCGCACTCAATGACTCAAAAGATTTAAGGAATACTTTTCCCCTTCTGGTCTGGCCTCAATATATAAGGCATTCATCAACCAAAAATTGGTGAACAATGCCCATATCTGGTCAGGTGCTCCTAAAACCGATCTGCAGAGATGCTAGTATCATTCAGTCAATAGACAACCTCGAACACCGACGAAATATTTCCTGTCTCAACTTGCTCTACCACCATTTCCACCATCAGTGTTCTATTGAAATTGCTAGTAGCATTCCGCCCCCTAAAACCTTTAACCGTAATACCCGTATCGCTATGAATGCAGTTGCTCGTTTCATTCGAGCTGGCTGTGGCATGCATATGCCCGATATTATATTTAGGCATTAATGGCATAAAATTATCTATTAAACAAAGCTAAATCATAGACATTAGCATTAGCTGCAGGTGTTTTATTTCATATTGAATTCGTATACCTCTTAAAAAAAATCCGTACTGTGAAAAAGGAAGAGGAATACAATTAGATTGGAGTTGAACATTACTCGGAATCTCATAGCTGACATTTTTTTTTCAACAAAACCGAATGGAAAAGTTGTAGTGATCCGGATCACTATTCCCATAAGTCTAGGCATTATGATAAATGGGTTAATGAAGATTTTCGTTTGCCTCTTTCGAAAGTTTACTTTTGTACTATCGAAAAATATTTCGTAAAAATGTTGTGCAAAAATTTCCAAGCACCTTTTATGATCTACCACTGACGTTATTTTATGGGGATATGTACCTGCACATTTGGCGAACAGAATGAAAACAAAGAAAAACAATTTGACGGGTTTTAACTTCAATGCAGTTTTTGTTTAAACATATACAGATAATCTAAAGACAAAAGACCGAAAAAAAAATTGTTTCCTTTCTTGAATTAAAAAAATCAAAGATTACGAGTCAAAAATGAATTTTCTCCTTTTCCAATGGAATGTTAGCCATCATCGATGAATACATTATATAAGAATTAAAAGGGTTGCTGTTTGTAAGCTTAGATATGTCTAGGACTTTTTAATATGTTTAGGCTAAATATTGGAAATTTTGTGGACCTGCATAAGTCTTATGATAATGCAATATATTCTATCTGCAATTATGTCGTTTTAAATCCGATAACGCGGGTACCGCAAAATGTACTGATGAATAAAAGAGCCAGATTAAATGAAAGAGCTAACCAAAAAACGACAGGAAATGTAAAATTACTCAAAACTTTATATTGCGGATTACTGGTTCTTACACACACTTTTTGAAAATATGTTAGAAGGGTTGAACACGCTAAGCTACTTGTAAATGACATTATTCCAAATCCAACGAAGTGATTTTTTTCTCTGCAAGCCTCTTGACATGCAATCAAATGAAAGGATTTCATGAATGAGGTCCGATGAGTTATGTGACATCATTCTAAACCAAATATCTTATAATGGACGCGGCAAGATAGGCGATTATCTTTTTTCACAATATCCTTGACATGGGTATTAAATGACGATTACAATACAATAAGCTATGCGGTAAAAAGTTAATTTAGATTCCTGGGACGGTTTTTTTGGGCGGATTATGTAACCTGAAACAAGCTGCAGAATGTAAATCACTAAAATAAATGTAAGGTTGTCCTTATAACTTAGTTGTATTGAGGTGTCAAAAAATATAATGTTTCGAAGGTACCATGTCAGGATGCCAAAACATATCCTTTTGTACAATATTTCAGTCCTTGGCTTTACACGTGGATGACTGAGAGGGTCGATCATACATAATATAACTTTTATCCGATATTCGTGGGAACACAAAACTTACATTTAAAAGCAAATAGAAACTTTCTGCTGAAAAGCGTGAACCAACACGTAAAATATTTAAAAAAAAAAATGGTAAGACTTCATCGTCAAAGCAGATTAAGTAATGCATTTCGAGGGTTGGAACAAAATGTTCGATTAGAAAGTTTAAGGAGACACAGTTCGGAAGCAAAGGCCGCTTCAAAACGCGATGTCAGAAATACGGGTGTATGATTACATATGACTAACGGGCAAAAGTAGTCGATAGATAGATCCTAATAAAAGTAATGTTTCAGTAATAACTTTAGTCCTGACCATTTAATGATCCTCCTAAATGAACGTAGTCACCTTATAAATAGCACTGAGCATTGCCGCAATAAGAAAATGGTACTTATATTCTTTTTTTCTTTTTCGGATACCAATTGTATAGGTTTTTGGGTGGCATGTTAACAACTCATTTACCTATGTAACATACAATATATAAAATAATATTTTTATATATTAAACAGATGTTTGTTTATATGGAGAATATACAAGTGCACAAAAATTTACGCCACCTTTTCGTTGATTTTGAACTTGTCAATTACAATTTAGAAATCCCAAGAAAACTCATCTACCTTTGTAAAATTACTGCAAAGCTATGAGCAGCACAACTCGAGTTAGGTTCACTCGGAAAATCTCAACTGTTAGGTCAAAGTGTCTCCTTACAAGTGCTATGAAAAAATTAGGTTTTGTTGGATATATGGCATTATTTTTAATTACAAATTAAACACCACTCAATATAATTACTTTGCAATACAATGGCATCGAAACAATATATTTAACCTTTAAATAAAATCGCTGATGATCTTGCTAAACAAGGCTCAGAAGACAGTTTTTCAGGACCCGAACGATGTTCAGTCTCCCTACATGCACATAACTGTAGATGGTTTGAATCTCCTGGTTGCCCATAGACCAAAGAGTGCTTCCTGACGTCTCTAAGGGGTTAGCCTATTGTCCCTTAGTAGGAAAGACTTCAGGCTGCCTACTGGCATCGTGATGCGGCCCTATGCTTTTGCTCGAGAATAGAATGTACTGGGCATAAATGATTCAACACCCTGTGAAAATGATGACCACAACGACGAGACTACCTCTGTGAAAGTCCGGCCTATGCTCACAGTAGGCTGCAGCTACACCGCACTGATGTATTGAATGCTGGTATTATAGGTAATGCATCACTGAGTACAATGGCCTAGTTCTTTGTATGGGCGCTGTTTCGATATTTATCAGAAAGCCGTCTGATAATTTGCATAAAAATGTATTACCCCTCCGTCTAGCAAGGAAAGTAGTACACACAAATTCATATCCCATACTTCGCAAACATAAAATGAGTTATGTTAGAGTTGAAAAACATTACATGTGTTTTTCTCAGTGGATATCAGTGATATAATTTGGTAACAGTAAGGAGGCATACTAGTTAAAAAATGCGCTGAAATCGAGAGAAAATTGCAAAGCATGTATTTACTCCAAATTTGCATTGAAAGCTTATTTTACGCATTTTTCGCGAGTCCCAGAGGAATTAGGGGTACATCCTTTTTCGTCAAACCCCCTCTCGACTTGAAGGCAAACCAAAGCATATTTGAGACTAAATATAAACCCGAACTGAAGCAGAATAAATATACGTTGTAATAAAATATTTAGTGCTTGATTGTTAAATGCCATTCTTCTAAATTGCTACATATTTTGTGTTTCTTGCTATTTCAATGGATCTATCTTTCCTATGAATACCTGATTATAAGTTATTCAAATATGTACTTAAGGTATAAGTAAAATGAATTGAAATGTACAAAATATGAAAATATATACAACTTCAGAATTGAAACACCACTCGAAGTGTACGAGCCCTTAAACATTTCACATTCATTCTACTTATATGTTAAAGTGTTATACATAGTTTAGTTAACAGGCAATGACATGGATTGTTCACCTCCTTACAGTTTAACCCATTTTTTCATTCCTATGTTTTCCTCATATACATTTTCTATTAACTTCTCGCATCAGGTGTTTCATTTTGTCAATGACGACGACACAAAGAATTGGAAGTTATTTTGCATTAGATTGGATACAGATTGCTTTTGAAATGTTGCTGCTACTTGTGCATAAGATCTGAAGGCGCCAGAGAAGTCTTAATGTCAATTTAAGTTTGCAAAATGTCCATACAACCTTGTGTCGGGTTACTTGCATAAAAATGCAATTCACCTTCTTCTAGGTAGTTGATTACGATGTACCAGAACTAGAAAACTGAAACCCATAAGGCACAATTGCATTCTCACACGAAAGAAGGAAATTTGAAATTAAATTGAATGAAGCCTTAAGAAAAAAAAAAAAAAACAAAAAACGCTGGAGAGTACGACTACATCCTGTTGAACTATTACAAGTATTTCTGAGGAACTTTGTCTTGAATGGCATTCACGATTTGCCTTTGGATATCATTTGCAATTATGTGTCATTAACCGGAATATTCGAAGGCCTCATCTTTTGCAAATTGATTTCCATAAAATGCAAGATAATATCATATGTTAAGTCTTCGTCTACTCTTGTTAATCCAAGGGAAAAAGTAGCAATAAAAAAGCAAGTTAATCGAGTGCCCGCTATATTATAAATTTAAATTAAAAAAAAAATTTTTAATTTTAGATGCCGAGTACATCTCCACTATTTTAAAATTGTAATGAAGCCATGCCATTGAAGATATTTTCAAAAAAAAAGACACTTTGGTTATGTCGTATGGATGTGCCTGTATCCAAATAATTTTTTTTTATAATATTTGTTAGTTTGGCTGTATTTGAGCTACTACTAAACATACTACATATGTTAATGTTACTTTTGAAGGTGATTCTTAATCATATTCATAAATCATCCCGTTTTTCTACATAGCGCACAGGCTATTGTTTGCAAGTCGATTACTCTAAAACAGTGTATTCGGTTTAACTAAATTTGAATTCGTTGTAAAGTGCTAGACACAACAAAAAGTTTAAGGCATCACCCACTTCTACACGTAACCCAAAACGGTAAATATTTGCAGATTTATTAGCCTTACAAAATCTAATTACAACTCAGCGTCAATCATTAAAACCGATCATACCATATACCATTGAGCATTGAAATAAAAATTGTTTTTTTTTTTCCTTTTCTTTGGTTCTCTTTTGAGTTAGGGAGCATATGGTATTTCATATTCGTATCAATACAAATCAAATTTGGTTAACGTATTATAATGGTTTACATACTATTTTATTGTGGAAAGATGTACTGAACGTTGTTTTTTAATATTATGCTATATTTATTTGATTGTAATATTTAAAAGAATTAAATAATTTTGAATATTCCGTAATCTAAAAAGTCTACGAGTATCATCAGATCGCTGTCAGCCACGTTTATTTGTAACCTATTCGGACTACATTTTTCCAATTATTTTTTTACGTATTGTGTGAGAACGACCCCCAGTTTTAGACCATTCAAATACCTTAACATTCCCATAATTCACCTCTACTAACTACTAAAATGTTTTAAAAATGTTCTTTCAAAATTCCGGGAATAAGAACGCTAGACTGTATGACAACCCTACTTTGCGGGTTAATTCTAGGAATTTTGTAACTCGACCATGAGTCAATAAATCATTTTTCTCTCGGTTTTTTACCATCATTGCACCTAGTTTGTTCAATAATTTACCGGAAAGTATCAGATACAAGAGAAAGCAATCTTTGTTTTTACAAAATATTATTAGTTGGCTTTTCTCTTATGATCATTAGCGCAAAGACTCATTTTTCGCTAAAATTTTGAAAATAGAAGCAAAATATAAACACAACTAAGAAAAAAATTATAAAAAAATAATAATTATTTTTTTTGTTTATTTATTAACAAAAACCATATGTTGCAGATATGCTACATTGTGCCTTAACTTTTAATTTTTTACATGATAATTTGCAATGTAAGTCTTTGGAGCAATTGTGTGCTTGGTTGTAGCATGAGCCTATTCCACACTTTTCACATAACGTCTGTGTGAAACCAGTGCAATTGGGCACTTTACAACGAATTCTCTTCTCCCCCCATACTGGCCAATGGCTGGTTTGATCCTGTCAAACTTCCTTAGGTGGTGCGTCTTGAGCAGGGTCTTTCGTTTTTTTGCCTGGAGACCTTGCTCAGCATCTGATGTTCTTTTAGTCGGCCTTTGTTTGATGCCCATCATGCAAAGTGCCTCAGCTACTTCCGCTCGAAAGTCTGCGGCGCTTAAATTGTCAGATCTCCCTGGGTGAAGCAGGGTTACCGCCCCAGGAAGGAATTGTTATTTGTATGACATAGGCAGGGGCAGTACAGTGTCCTTCCTGCTCCACATCTATATCGGACACATATTCGGAAACGGACTGTCTTTCCGTGCCTGCTTCTGCATCCTCCTTGTAAATATTGAAAGCAAATGCTACGAACCCGTAACTGATAGCACCACCAGATTCCACCAAAGCAGTCAGAGGTCCTTCATTTATATATTGCCATTATCGCCGATCTAGAATCACCTTAAGGTTCCTCCAAGGGCTGCCACTATATTAATTTCCAGTATTATAGGTATTGCTCCAGCGGGATCCAGGAACGCTTTCTAGGTCGATAGAAACGACCTCTACTTGTGCTCTTGGATAAAGGTCGGCTGTTTTAGCTATTGCTAGCTAAACATGGTTATTAATCTCTGATCGGCGAAGGTGGCTTCCACCACCTTCCTCCTCTTTTCTGGAGTGATACTACAATACCATCTATACGACTTTTGCCGATAACAACCATGGTCCAACTTCGTTGAAGTTCATGCTGAATGACCCATGCAGAAAGGCTGAAAAACCTTACTATTATCCGCGGTTTTATGAGCGCCGGCCTCAGAACTAAATTTTTGTTTATTTTTTGGACGAGTTTGAGATTTTATAATTTATCCCACGAGTGTTGGAGAAGGGAGGGCCCACCTGCACAAAGATCCGCTTTATTCAAAAAAGGTTTCAAGCCGATAGGTATACGGATACGGATATGACAACTTAATTCAGGCAGAAGTGGAAAAGAAAGGGAGGGGGTTGAGAGGTTTAGGGTTGACTATAATCTGGCTTTGTGCTTCATCTGGGAAATAGTAATCCCGAGAATCTTTGGCCTCTACTGCGCTCCTAAACCGCGACTTAATAGTAACTATTTCAATCGAGATCAAAGTTTGTTTAAAAATAATAAAGTTTTCTTCTTCGCCTTCTTAAATTTCATAACAAGGAGTTTGTCTACTAAATTTGGAGTGTTGTGTTCCCGAAACACACCGAGTAAATATATTGCACATTATACATACATATACTATTTCATATCGTACAAAAAACTTTAACACGTTTGTAGGGTTAGACATTCAAATTAAGTACTGATGTATAGAAAAAGCAAACAAAGATTTCCTATATATATATTAGCTTTTAAGACTTCGCTTTTTTGCAGAAAAGAGTGTTCCTTATCCCAATTTTCAGCGACTTATTGCTCCAGCCTCGTACCGACAATTAAAATAAGTACAATTATATTACAATATTTGTTTCGGATTAACTGATTCTTCGTTGCCGTACTTTGAGTGCAAAGCGAAGATTGATAATATTTTAAAATTTATTGACATATAATCTTGCAAAAATCATTTTCAACCCCAACTAGTGCAGAGACCATGTAAAAATGAACAAAACTTTCTTGCGAAATCCATTGCTTGAAATGTTGAAATCACTCAACATACATTTATTAACCTTTATGGTCAGAACAGTGTGAAATTAAAATTGCTCTTTCCTCCAAAATTAAAATTATTTCACGGAATTCTGGGTAATGAGGGATTGCCATTATTTATACAAAAGAAAATTTTTTGAGGATTCTGACAAAGTTAAATTTAAAATCAATTAGCAAAAATCTCAATCCATTAATTTAATTAACACTAAATCCGATCATATGATAGATAACCAAAAGGAAGTAATTATCTCGCTTATTAACAATTTCCCTTCCCTTTTCGCCGCTCATGATGAAAAACTCACACATGGCGATGTTGAAATCCGCATTATCATAGATACTCCGGTTTACATGAAATACTACCCTTATCTCACATCTCTCAAAGATGAAGTAGAAAAGGAATTAAAGACGCTCCTCGATGATTACTAGATGGAGTGAAAAGTGGCCTCCTTGGGAATTAAAATTTTTTTTTTTATTATTCAATATAGTCCCCTTTTAGTTTGATACATTTATTCCAGCGATTTTCCAACTTTTTGATCCCGTCCGAAAAGTAATTTTCCGGAAGGTCTGCAAAATACTCCTCCGTGGCGTCGATGATTTCCTCGCGTGAGCTGAATTTTTTATTGATGACCCATCTTTTGAGGTTTGGGAAGAGATAATAGTCCGAGGGATCCAAATCCAGTTACCAATCGACGCCAAAGTCCTCCCGATTCTGCATCAACAAGTCCAAAACCTCTTTGGAAGTGCTGTCGCATTCGTGTTTTTGGTCATACGCGGCACCCAGCGGTAGGATAAATTTTTCATATGCAGAATATTGCCCAAAATATGGCGTGTGCGTTCAGTACTAATCTTTGTGGTATCTGCTAGCTCGCGCACCTTCACTTTCCGGTCAGTCAACTCCATTTCATGTATTTTTTTGACATTGTCCTCTGTAATCACATCGGAGGGCCTGCCGCTACGGACTTGATCGGTAGTGGAGTTGCGGCCACCACGAAACTCTCGAAACCAATATTTGACGGTATAATCTGACGGATCATTAGCCCCATAATATTTATCCAACTTTTCTTTTGTTTTCTTCACCGTTTTGCCTCTCAAAAAATAATGTTTTATGAGAGAACGAAAATCGTTTTTGTCCATACTCAACATGATGCCAAACACGTCAACAACAATCAGCTGTCAAAACAAAACTAAAGACAGTATCACACTGAAATTTGGCATGTCTGCCTAAATATGAACGGACTTCAAGGCGCCATAACCTATTTTTCAGTAGCAGCGCGTTCTGGCGGTCAAGGAGGTCACTTTTCACTCCATCTCGTGTTAGACCTTCCAGATCACCAACCTCGATTGTACCCAAGAAACCTGTTTCCCTGGAAATAAACAGTACAGGTTGACAATTGATTATAGAAAACGTATTGTTTATCATTATCCCCGACGGCTCAGGGCTCAATACCAGCCGAGCCCGAATGACATTCTTTTTTTCAGGCAACTAAAATCACATAAGGCCAAGAATACAACAACAAGTTCAATTACTATTACACTAATAATAATTTAGTCTCCCCTTTAAATGTTGGATACGACCCATGGAGCGAAGTAGCCACTGAGCCCAAAATTTCATTTTCCCAAAAACTTAACACGTGCTCCGGCACTTTAAGTGTAGTCGTACCCACTTGAGTAGTAAGTTCTCCAAAAAAAAAATAAAAATTACAATTTTTCTCAACCATGATGCCTTAGATGTCTTCCTTCCAGTTTCGCATTAGATGCAGTACTTTCACAAGAGCAAAAGCCTATTACATTTATTTCGAGAACATTACTCAGCAAACTAAAAAAAAAGAATTTGTATTAGAAGAAAATAATTCTAAAACAAAATATAAACAAGGAAAATCTAACGTAGTCGTTGACGCACTTTCTAGACCATCTCCAATACTTTAGGTAAATATGACTGATACAAGCCCTATCCATGAAAGTTAACAACGTGAACTTATTCCTACGACAGAGGTACCGATACATGTTTCTCGCAAATAATTAATTTTAGAATTAGGTGAAAAAAGTAGCCATAAACAGCGCTCTCCAAAGACATATAATTTAAGAATTAAACTACTCAAAAGAAAATCTGAGTGGAATTTACAAAAGATTTTTAGACTCGAAAGTGGCCTGCTGCTGAAAGAATGATAGGAATAATACGAAGGTATTATATTTGAAGACGAACAAGAGGAAATAATAATAATCTAAGCTCACAATGGAGCACATAGAAGGCTAGTGAAATTTCCAGATAATGGAAAGAGCCTTGTTCCATATGCAGAACAAGAAATACGATCAACATTTTCAATATTCGATATATTCACTACTGAAAACCATGTGGTTCTCACAGTCATTGACAAATTTTCTTAATTTGTCATTACAGGAGCAATAAAATCAAAAGCAATGTAACACGTCAGACGTCCCCTTCGTGATATTGTTTTCCAAATTGGTGTCCCAAAAATTAAATTATGCATTGCACTGGGCTAAAACTGGTATTTTAAATTCTTTCATTTTGTCAAATATTAAAGTAAAATTTATTAAGAAACTTTCTAAACAGAACAATGTCACATATTTAAATGTAAATAAAGTAATACAATTTGCAAAATTAAAATTATAACTAGTAACGCTTCTCTATTTTACATTGGATGCCACTCATAGAGCCCAAACGTCTTTCTTTCTCTCTCTAACTTAACACATGCTGTGGCATTGTAAGTGTATTCATACCCACTTGAGTGTTAAGTTCTTTTATAAAAAAAAAACGAAGTTTCTACCATTAGTATTGACAGAACAATTTCCGTTAACATAGGTCAGGCTATATCAAAGTAAGCCTTTTCTTAAATCGTTGATAAATGTTGGGCACATTGAAGATAGAACCTTACTGTAGATCGATTTTTTTAAGAATATACCCAAAAATCATTTCCCAAATTATCCTTTACGAATTAGGGGAACCACTGTAGAAATATATATTGTACTCGTATATTTACTATTTTGAAGTTTAAGAGCTTAGAAATTCTCGGTATCTAAATTCAGTTCAGTTCCACAACCGCGCGCTATTTCCACCGACTTAGCATACCAGCTAGTCCTGCTACATACTGCTTCAAGGGCGACATTTTTTGGAAGACAAAGATGGTATTATCCATATTAAGGACTTTTAAGATATAGTCCACCTGTAATCTTAATGTTGTTATGAAGAATGGAAAGTGGTACGTTTCCAACATTATCGTAGAGTTTGGTGTTCTTGGCGGAAGGCGAAATATTGTTTTAATGAAATACCTTAGCAATTCTTCGACCGTTTTATACTTCTTACAGCCTCGCATAAAATAAAAGGCTTTCCGAAACTACCATGAAAGCTTGGTATTTACTGCTGTGCGCAATATTTTTGTTGGAAAAAAATATTTCTTCCATGTTGAGGTCATTGCATTTTCAGCCTTTACAAGCTTTCCCTTTAAATGTCTGTCCATATGTAAGTTCATGGTGAAATACACGCCAAGATATTTAAATTCTTTAATAACAATAATATTCTTAAATAATAATAATTAAAATGCCACTTTTCATTACACGCATTTCTTCCTGTACCATTTTTAAATATAAGTATGTACATTTGACTTATCTAGATGCACTATCAGGTTCCAAATAGGGCAATATCGGTTGCAGGGACTCAGGTATATACACGAGCAGGCCCACATCATCCGCAAAGAGCAAACCCTTGATTAATTATCCTACCTACTCAATACCTCCAGGAATGAAGTCAATTAGATCCTCTGTGAAAAGCGCGAATAAGCAGGGGCTCAGCGTGCATCCTTGTGCCACTCCCGATTTAGTCCCAAACCATTCCGATACTTCCTCACCATTCCAAACTGCTACCTGTATAGGTTTTGGATAATTTCGCCTAACTCCTCGATCTATCTCGGATCAAATGCTCGATCTATCGTATCAAGTGCTGCTTTGAGTTCAATAAAAACTACATACAGTTTTTTTATTTCTCCGACAGAATGACTTCGCGATGCTCTTTAGAACGAAAATATGGTCAGAGGTCAAATATCCCGATCTAAAACATTTTCAGTTAATAGATTATACGTAGCAATCCATGAGTTTTGTCGTTTCTGTACAAGGGCAGTGAAAATTTTATAAGAAGAATACAGGAATGAAATGCCACAATAATTAGATGGGTCCGACGTACACCGATTTTTATCAATTGGGAAAATCAAGTCTTTTATTAAATTGCTGAGGATTTATGCTATCTACTAGAATGGTGTTAAAAACAACATAGATCGTTTTTACTAGTTCGTTTGTGCCATATTTATAGAATTCGATAGGAATTCGATCGAATCCTGCAGCTTTTCCATCTTCAAGCCGCTTTAGAGCTTCAAATAATTCATTCTCAGTAATTTTTGCACCTAAGATTTCGTTGTCGTAGAAAGGTGCGGCGTACTGGAAAGGATATAATATATTAGATGTTGGACTCAACAGCTCCCTGAAGTATGTTTCGGGATCGTCAGAACTGATTCCTGAGTAATGTTATGTACAACGCGCCACTGGTCTAGCTTCCGCATCAAAGCAACTTTTTTTCTTAGACTTACGAGTACATCGGGTCTATAATTTGAATTGGCTTCCATATAAAAATTCCTAAAGGACCCATCCCCCGAGTGGCCAGGCAAAAGATAACCGCTTCGCCCTTTTACACTCCCTATCAAAGCAATGCTCAAAGCGTTCCTGTGCAAAATTTCTGCTGCGGCTGGTGATAGGATACGAGTATGATGCGTTGGCATTTTATTTGTTGAAAAAGTGGCACATGTTCCCATACAAGTTATCGCTATCATGGAAAAATAGGTCTGGAAGCATTATAGTTACCGCCGTAACCCCAATAAATATCTTTTATTAAGTTAGCGCGTAAAGGTTAAATTGTTAGTGTAATTTACACGTAGATTGGAAATAAGCGCTGATACCAATCCCAAAAAAACCTAATGTTGCTGGGAATCATGCAAATTTGCATGAAAGTACCATCCTGTAAAATAAAGCGCTTCCAATAATATGCCGCCTAAAAATATCTCAGATCCTGCAGCAATAGAAAACGAAAATCAGGAAAGCCATTATATAGATATGAAGTCATCACGCTTCACCAAATACCTCGAGTTTCATTTTATCCAACAAGGACCTTTAAATTTAAGAAGAAGAGAATTAACGTAAACTATCTTAGCTTGACTTTAAGCGGATATGAACATATTTTTGAGCACATCGACAAAAATCAAGTAAGATGAGTATGTTGTTGACTAGAAATCAACAACAAGCCAACTTCCACTAACAATTTAGTCTCCCCATTAAAATGTTTGATGCCACTCATAGAGCGAAATTACCACTGAGCCCAAACATCTTTCTTTCTCGCTCTATCCCATTTTCCAAAAAACTTTGCTAAAGAATTATACATAAGTGTATTCATACCCACTTGAGTGCTAAATTCTTAAAAAAAAAATCATCTACGGATGATTCCCTGAATCGGTTCCAATAAATTCAATGCCGCATCGATCTTGCTGCCCACACACATCAACTGTTGCCGCCCATACATGTCAACTCAGTACGGTCGCAGAATAGAGGTAGATAATCATATTTTTTAGATTTAAGTAAAGTTAGTTCTCAATTCCGATTCTTTTTTGAAAAGGCAAAAACCAAAAATATTAGTTATTTTATGCACATTCAAATGTACCTAAATCCTCGTATATAGCTGGATTAAACAAAGTTCTTGCACACGTTTAGGAGCATGTACCATATTGCGCCAATTATTCGTGTAGCGAACATTTTAGAATTTTTGAGATGTTGAGATGAGCGTTAACTAAGCACCCGACTTCTTATTATTTTTTTTAATTGCACTTTGGCCTGTATCGGAGAATATTATTCATAAAAACGGGTAATAAACTGTCTTCTTCAGCTCGGCAAACTACGTTAAAAAACCAAAAAAGCTGAACCCTACCATCATCCGTAAAATATTAGGACCGCCAAGGAATGAGTACACTTGTAACAATAAGAGTCAAAAGTTTGGCTTTTCATTACGAAAAATTGACAAAATTTTAAAATTTTTTGTTTGTTTAGTCTCGAATACGGAAGGCCATTTTCAGCAAAAGTTATGAAGAATTGGAATTTGCAGAAACACCAAATCATTGGAATTTATTTATTAATAAGTCTTTGAAGATTCCATTTTATATTGTATAGGAACGAAACTGTTAAAATTTTTTTAGCGTGTATCGTGATGGAAATTCTACCCAAAAATGCCATTGCCCAAAGATGGTCACGTTATACGATATTCGTACATCTAGTAGTCTTAATTTGCAACAAAGGAGTCCTATATTTTCGGGTAGCATCTATCCGTTAAAAGGGTTAATGTTAGTTTTAAAACTTAAGCTCTAGAAATCGATTCCTTCCATCATGATAATATTCCAAGTTGACCGCTCAATTTCAAGATACTGTGTGAATGGACCAAAGGAAGCAAATAAAAGTCATTGTAGTACGTCTAACCACATCAGGCAATTAGAAAAAGTACTGTAATCAACGCAAAATATGTACAAGGCTTTGCAATTTTTTTGGTTTTGATCTTAATATTTTAAAGTTTTCATACAATTTCTACAATTTCTCTTACTTGTTTACTTAATGTATTATACAATATATATGTATTTTATACATATTTCTATAGCGTTGCTTATTGGCCTTTGCTAAAATGAATTCATGGATATTTGCATCACCCTTTATTACACGCATTTTAATGTATAACACACATACATATATGTGTTAGTATTTCTTATTCTCTTATATCCATCGCACTTGCATTATGTATTTTTAGTCAGTCCTATTAAAGACCTTAAACCGATCGATCGTGTTTGTTTTTGGGAACTTCAACAGTCTTGATAAACTTCCACTACTATTCTTAAACCGTGGGCACTCTGATAACAGCAGTTGTTATAACCAAGTATTGCATTTTAGATGTCCGAATATTCAGAAGAGCAATCATTGATCTCAATATTAATGAAGACAAACTTTTATATGCACAAATTACTTTAGTCAGTACTGCGCTAGGAAAGTGAAATACCAAAAGGAAGCTTGACGCTCATTCGACACAGTTGCAAACTGTCTTCAAAAGCTTTCCAACAGACCAACATTCATCGGTATTTCTCTTTCTTTCCTCCCTAACTTTCCTTCGACCGCGCTGGGTTCAAACATTTTAAGGACACACAAACCCTTGAACGCGCGCCAATTTTAAAAAAAGAAAAATTAGATTGGTATGTTGTCCGAGCCGTTTGTGTTGGCCGTCATTTCTTTTCGACGGCATATTATATTCCATTAAACCGCTCTCCTTATAGCTTGCTGATTTTTCCCAATATTGCGTCGTATGCTAAAAGCTGTTCTGAAATATTGTATCTATGATATTGGTCTATGAATTTCGCACAATTCTTTCACATATGATGTTGCAACAATCATATGCCTCGGTGGTGTCATTATATGAAGCAGGGAGCGTTGTCTTCCTACACAGACGAGGGTGTTTGGCTACACAACTTGTCACTATAAGTGCTGTTAATACATTCTCAAAATCAATTAACAGGTGATGGGCCCATTTGAAGATATTGGGTGTTATCCAAAATCAGCCGTTAGGTAGTGGACTTACCAGGCATTAAACCATACTGATAAAGATCTATCAGGTAAAGGGTTTCAGTCATTCATAGAGGACGGTTGTCAAATTCCGGTTACCGGGTATATTTTTATCCAATTATTTTTACAGACAAGCTGGTGCACGCTTGTTACCAAATCTATCATCCGCTTATTGGGCTTTAGTTTAAATATTGCTATCCACACCTCTTCTTGGGCGGGTGGACCAAGTTGTTACTACAATATTATCATCCATTACATTCATTAAGAGCAAGTTCTGCCAATATCTCACTAATACGGTGTAAATTTGTAATCAAAATTCGCTCTATCAGGAATAGCCAATAGTTTATAGACTTGATTCATATCACGCTGGCCCTGAAATTAAATTTGCATAGATTAAGTGAAATTTTCCGGGTTTGAATCTACCACTGAAATGCGTCTACCCACAAAATTTGTTGCGGATTTATTAATGGAATGCTGTTGTTTGTGGTTTTCACTTTATGTATGTATGTATATTTGTGGTTCGTTGAAATGTGGTGGAGGTTTTGTATTAACCGCATTTCTTGGTGCATTTATAGATTTACATTTATTTATGAACATTCTGATTCAATATAGCCTGTGGTTAATTTTGAACTAGAAGATAAAGGTATTCGGTATGATTATGGGAATATGAAAATAATTTATAAAGGCAGCGGATATAGGATTGTATTATGTCCATAGCGTTTTGCTAACGAATAGACAGATTGTTTCACTGACCAACACAATACGATAGTCCTAATACCTCTATGCAAACCAAGGATTTGGATATACGATTGAAACTTGCAAACCTCGCTAATAATATGAGTGACTACAGTAATTCTAGTTTGTTTTTTCTTTTGCAGGGAAAATGTTTTTATTAATTTTTATTCTTATGACAAAGTTTTTAATGCATGCAAATGAAAACAAGTTGACATATCCGGTCTCACGCTGCACTTTGCACTTATTGTAGCATATACATAGTTACAATTCTATAAAAATAAGCAAAGCTAACGTAGTGTCTGCTCCCACGATATCTGAGCTTGGCTGTGAGTATATTACAACACATTTGTGAATTGAAAAATAATATTGGCTTTAAACATTTAAACAGAATTTGTAATTATATATTCTCCAAACGTAACTTGCTACTCCTTAGCTTACAGAGTTTTCCAATAATAGGTTACATTTTAAGGGGTAATACTACCTTATAATTTTGTTTCACCCTTTTTGTATTGGCTTAAGTGCTTAGTTAGCGATCCAAAAATCATAATTATGGATACCAAAATATCTGAATTCGAGGGAATTTTTTTTAAATTTTTAGTAAAATAAATTTTTCGAAAGAAGTCACGTTGCCGGTATGCAGGTAATTTAAAGAGTGAGCTTCGAATCCTTGGTTATTAAGAGGCAAGAAGTTCGTAAAGCTTTTCATTAAGCAGGAATCAGGAACAGGGAATTAATTTTTCACTTATTTGGCAGGTCAATTGTATTGCCCAGATATTGCAGATTGAAGACAAATAAAGAATAAATTTCCCTAACATTTTAGTACTTGAAACTTTAAATGCGTTTTTCTCAAAACGTTGATTTTTGAGGCGGGCGACTAACTAGCGCCTTCAGTTTTCAACCAATCGCCTCCAAATTGTAATTGCAGTTTCCTTACGACATTTTCTAGTTTTTGTATTGAAAGTTGCGATCTGTGGGTGGTCGCCCAGTGAAGTTATGAAAAAAAAAGAATTTTCATTCATCCGCCACTACGCCGTCATTATGTTTTTAGAAGTTGAAAAAGTAAATTAGTTTGCAGTGTTAACTCTAGGACCCTACACGTGGTGCTATATCACCCCATGGTAACCTTGATTGAAAATGTTTTTTAACGATTGACATCAAAAGCTTGTTATTTTTTCTATTCTCTTATCAATTTGTATCCACATTATTGTGCTGGTTGTCAGTTGAATGTCGTACCGATAAGTCATAAGTAATCGATAATAATTAGAATATTGTTTCACGTTTATTTATACGGTTTTTTCCTTTGACTAAACACTTGTTTTTTTTTTATATTAGAAATCTGTTGCTTTTAGTTTATGCAGTTTCTGTGACAAAATGGCGAATACTACTCGAAGTGTAGTGATTGATGACGAATTTATTGAGCTTTTACTACTCAAAGTCGATGACGAAAGTGGAGCTTAAGCTAGAGGTGAAATATGATAGTTGAATTAGATCAAAGAATGTAAGACTTTCATCTGACTCCGAACATGACATACTTTTGTCGACTTCGCGAAGAACTATACAAAATTTACTAAAAGTGTTGAAAGTGCCGACAAATGAAGCGGAAAATAACCACGTTCGTCACGAGTTCCTAGACGAAACACAACATTGTATCCACCAGGTTGTAAGGGACCCGCGAAAAATATTTATACGGTAATAGAGGCTTGGTCACTGTTTTTTTGATAAAACGACAATTGAATATATTGCATCATATAATAACGCAGCAATAAGCCTCTAGAGGCATAAATATACAGGTGACCGAAACAATTTCGACTAAGATTAGGACCAAGCAGTATACGACTTTGAAAAATGTTCACCGCGTGCTGTTGACAAGAACGCCACATGGGCATAGTATCCCGGCATAAAATCCCAGACTTGTAGCAAGCCATAGGAGAGAAACTGATAAGAATGTAAGAAATATAAAGTGGCAACACTAACTAAAGGGCCACACTAGGAAAAGAGTCTGCCGGTAGGTAGGAGATTTAGTCAAACACTGTAGAGTACAGACGCCTGTAAGCAACCAAATAAAGAGCGTAAATTATTTTTTTTTTAAGGATTGTGTTTCTTTTATTCGCGATAAGACTAACGGCTAAAGACTTTACAAATTTATTTGTATCGATCCCTTGAAAAATAAAATAAATAATTCAACTTCAAATTTTTATTTCAGTTTCTTCTTAAAAGAAAAGCACTTCTCGATGACCTCAAGATGCCAAAGCACAACATTCTCGACTCGTATATTGGAACTTAATGGCTTTTGGGCGTGAAGTAAAGTTCTCAATTTTAGCAGGTATTCTTTATACCACCTCTTCTTGAAACTAGCCATAAAGCATAGACACTCCTTCCACTGTCCTCGGTGTTCTTTTCCTAATGGTTGCACGTATACTGACTCGACTAAATTTCTGTCTGCACCAATAAGGAAATGTTGTGCCACAGTAAAGGCCGCAAGATCCAACGGATCATCTCCAGCGTACGTCAGCGGCCTCAAGTTGACGATACCTTCGACTTCTGTCAATAAAGTTTGAAATTGATCAGCATTTAAAGTTGCCTTACCAATAGCTGCTCTTAGGGCCGACCTAACTACCCCTATCAATCGCTCCCAGAACCTACCCCACCATGGGGCTCGCTCGATGATAAGCTTCCACTTGACGTGGGAGTTGCTTATGAAACCAAGAAAGCATTCGCCCATCCACATATCGTTGAGTTTTCATAGCTCCGACGACTTTTTTAAATGTAGTGGCGTTATCGGGATAGATTATAGAAGGAACTCCTCTCCACGCTATAAATCATCTGACAGCAAGAAGACAGGATTCAGTAGTTAGGTCTGTGGAGCTCTCAATATGTACAGCACGGACGGCAGCATATGTGAATAGCAATACGTAAATCGTGTTGCGATGTTTTCCATCCTCGGTCACATACAAAGGACCTGCGAAATTCATTCCAATTACCTCAAATGGTAGGTATCAGTGTATTCGATCTCTGAGAAGTGGCGTAAAAATCTGCCTAGCTGGAGTACCTCGGAGACCCTTGCAAGTATAACACTTTTTGATGATGTTTTTTATTAATTGGCGCCCTTTTACGATCCAGTATAAGGAGCGCAGCCGTGAAAGGGTCGTGGATGTGCCGCCATTTTTTTTTTTTTTTATATAATTTACGCGAGCCTAAGGGGTTATATGATACCCTTTTACTGTTGCCAGGGCGCGCGCGGAAAGATAGAAGGAGGAGAAAGGAAAGCATTGTTGTGATGTAGTGGTTTAAAACTCAGGTGTGTTTGGTTTCGATATTGGCTCTCCAGGGGTAGGAGTCCGAATAAGACGGAGAGATTTTCTTCACTCAGAATGATTCCGGTTATGAATTTTAACGGCTGATTTGTGCTTGAAAACCCTACAACAGCCAAATCTACATGTAAGTGTTATATGCCTTCACACGCAGATTTTTCTGACTGAGTTCCAATTACACAAATGAAAACTTTGTCGTGGCTAGGATTCGAACCTTGACCCTCCGAGTGAGAAGCGATTGCTAGTACCACTACACCACGGCCACCCCATGAAATGCCTTTTCAAGAACATCGGTGACGATTAGATCTGTGACTTTGGTAGGGTAATTGGGTGGGCCTCTTTAACGCTAGCGGCCACAAATTGAAAACGACCTCCTACTATAGAAATCCATTACCAGCGTTTAAAAAATGAGAAAGCGTTATTAATTTCGGTTTCGAAGGTATAACCAGTATAATACTGGCGTTGGACTCTATGAATCCAGTGCTTCTCAGCACGATTAAGCTCTTCAGCGGTCAGATACTTTGAAAATTTATATTTGCGCATGATGTCTACCGCTCTTAGGAAGTAAGCTGCCACACGCAAAGACGCTTCCAATCAATGAATTTCTTAGTATTGAGAATAGGTGGAGTGCCGTCTTCAAGATCGTCTATTTCCTCTTCCTCAGTGCTCGATGCCAAATTACACAGCCATTGTTGTGTTTGACGATGTCCAGTTAATCTCTATCTGCAGCAACCAAGAAGGTCCGTTAAACCAAGTCAATGAACTCGCAAGTGAGGCTGAGCTGACCCCACGGGTTAGAAGATCTGCCGAATTACTTGCAAAAGGACAGTCCCTCCAAGACGAAACAACTGTTAACGCTCTGATCTCCTTGACCCGACTCACGATGTACGGCTTCGAATGCTTATGAAATCCCTTGATCCAGAAAAGGGAAATCTGTAAGTCAGACCAGAGGAACGCTCCAACTTAGGTACGGTCAACTCGTTCCGATTATCGTTTTTAAGAGGAGCCACCCTGTTTTTAGCACAAATAAGGTTCACAAAACTTGTCCGTTGTGATCGACGGTCCTAGCATAGGCAGCAGCTCCAAAAGCGAATTACTCGCATCCGCAAAGATATGCACCTCAGTCTTGTTACAGGTCGTTAAAAAATGACGAGGTGTCGCGATTTCGTTAAGCTCATTTATTTCATTACAGCAGGCAGTCCAAATGCTCTGTAGATCCTCCAGATATCCTGAAAAAGCATTTTTAAACGTACATACTGTAGTAGAATAACAAAGTGGTAACACTGCTAAAGATATATTGTAATTGTAGGTGTAAGAGAGTCTGCCGGTAGGTAGGGTTTAGTGCTAAGCAAACCATCGTGAGATACGGACGATAGAAAATAAAGCTAAATACGAAAAGTAAATAAACGTTTTTATTATCAGTGCGCGCATGAAACATCAGAAGTTGGATTCACAAAAGTGCCAGTGCGTTGTAAAAAAAAAAAAAAATTTCTCAAAAAAAAAAAGAAAGACAATGGAGTTATTAATCAGTGTAAATGATTATAACGTTGTAACTGCACAACTCAAGTGGTCAACACCCTTGTGCTTAGGATAAACGAAGTGCCTGTTGAAAATCGTGGTGTAGCACCCAGAAAACTCGGCGAGGAGACAGACGACATAAAAATACAACAGCAACGGTCGACGCAATCAGACGAAACCGACGGAGACAAGCTGTTGGCGTGTCTAATGAATGTAAAACAGTAGAGAGGAGACTCTACGAAAAAGAAATCCAACTACTAGAAAGAGGGAACAATTTGTTAAAAAAAGAGAATGAGTGGTTGAGTAGAATGATGAAAACGAGTGAAATGAAGAGACACGCTCACAAAATGAAGGAAAGCAAATGAGTGAAAAAAATGAGATGTCTACACATGAAGAAACACAAATGAGCAACATTGCTGCGCCTGCACTATTTGAGTCGCAGCAGCTGAGCATGTGTAGGGACATGTTGCCTGAATATGACGGTAGCACCAGTTTGGACGTGTGGTTAGCTCAACTGAAAAACATTGAGAGTCTCTACAAACCAAGTGAAAACATGTTGCGCTCCCTGCTGTTAACCAAACTGAAAGGCAAAGCACTTCAGTGGCTGCACTCGAAGCCAGATTTCTTGACGGAAGGACCTAGATGAAATAACTAAACAATTGAAGGAATTGTTCTGCACCAAGGAGAATAAAATGATAGTGCGTCGGAAATTTGAGGATCGCAAATGGCAAACAAATGAAAGTTTCGCAGAATATTTTAACGACAAAATATAAAGGACGAGTCTTTACGTCTTCAGGCACAATGCTACTCCACCAGGGCACAGCTGTTACAAGCATTCTCGAAGATCATGCAAAAGAAACCACCACCAGTAAGAACAGTCCAACAGAGAGAAACCTCCAAGAACAACATGGAGAGGAACCAAATAAGATGCTACAACTGCAATTGTGTCGGACACATGGCAAATGAGTGTATGAAGGTCAAACAAGAGAAAGGTGCGTGTCACGTTTGTCCTAAAATGAGACACCTAGCAGCAGACTGTCCAGAACGTAAGAAGCCGGCAAGGAAGCAGACGTACAACATCAATCAAGGGGACGTAGGAGACGAGTCTGTAAGATCATTCGATTGTATATTTATGAGCAAAAATTTATGTTATAAAATATCTTTAAATTCGTTTTAAGATACGGGCTCTATCAGCATAGTAAAGCAAGGATATATACCAACAGCAATTCTACGTAAATATGAAAAAAAACGTCAGGTTGTATGGAATTAATAAAAGCTTGTTCAAAATATTAGGTAAAGTGTATTGTCAAATTCTAATGGAAGGGAAAAAACTTGAATTAGACCTAATAGTAGAACCGTATGGTACTATGACGTACCCTCTGATTTTAGGTAGGGATTTTATGAAAAAGGCCAATCTAAAATTAATTAGTGTAATGAATGAGAGACAAACTGGAGAGGTAAATATTCAGGAGTTATTAAGAATAGAAGTTGAAACGGAAGTAGATTTAGTGAAAAATGATAAATTAAGTTGGGAGATAAAAGAAAAGTTCAAAAGAATGTTAAACGAGAATTATTTGTATTGTAAGCGTCCCGATGAGCCTGAGATAAAATACGAAATGAGACTAAAATTAAGTGATACAAAGCCGTTTTACTGTTATCGCAAGAAACTCTCATATATAGAAAAGGAAAAAGTGCAAACCTTCATAGACGAGCTTTTGCGCGAGGGGATTATTAGGCCTAGTAGATCGGATTACGCATTACCCATTGTACTGGTAAAAAAGAAAACAGGTGATAGGCGACTGTGTCGATTTTACAAATTTAAATAAAGTTACATTAAAGGACAATTAGCCAATACCATTAATAGATGACCTATTAGATGAGTGTTTAAATAAAAGAGTGTACACACTATTAGATCTAAACAGTAAATTTTATCACATACGAATGAATGAGGAATCGACCAAATATACAGCATTTGTAACACCAATGGGACAATACGAATGGCTAAGGATGCCATTCGGGTTGAAAAACTCCCCATCGGAATTCTAACGTTATATATCGAAGGTTTTTGAGGATATGATTAAAGAGAAAAAAGTAAAAATTTATATAGATGATACAGAACAAATTGGAATTGGAATTAGATAAGTGTCAATGGAAGCTAAAGTACAGTACCTAGGATATACAGTGTCTGAAGATGGTATACAGCCAAGTGAAAAGGGGATTGAATCTGTAAAAAATTTTCCTATACCACAGAATACAGTGCATATGATTTTAGGACTATGTCCTATTTTAGGAGATTCGTTAAAGGATTTTCGGTGTTAGCCCAACTATTATATAAATTAATAAGAAAAGACACTATTTTTAAATTTGGTGATAAAGAAAAGCATTGTTTCGAAGAACTCAAAGGAAGGTTGATGGCGACGCCAACATTGGCTATATATAGCCCACACGAAGAGACAGAGCTTCACTATGACGCGAGCTCTATAGGTTTCGGTGCCATATTAATGCAAAAGAAGACGGATGGCAAGTGGTACCTAGTGTTCTGTGAATCAAAATATCATAGTTTTGAATTGGAAACTTTGGCAATTATCTATGCACTACAAAAATTCAGAATATATTTGCATGGTACCAAATTCAAAGTTGTAACAGATTGCAATTCCCTGATGCCAACACTTAACAAAAGAGAGGTAAATCCCAGAATAGCTAGATAGGCCTTAGAACTTCAGAACCCTGGAGCACCGAGGTGGGGACAAAATGCAGCATGTAGACGCCCTCAGTCGAATTTCAAACATTCTTGTGCTAGAAAAAAACACATTCGAACAGAATCTATCTATTTGCCAACACAAGGATAGAGAAATTAATGAGATAAGGAAACAATTCGAGGAAAAGGAAAGTAGTTTTTACGAGATGCGTAATAGACTGGTGTACAGAAAAGCCTGAAAAAGGATATTGTTTTATGTACCTAAAGAGATAGAGAGTAAAATATTAGATCTTTATCATGATGAATTGCAATGCCTAAAGATCTACCCGCCTCGGTTCGTCAGAAGAGGAATATACTGATGTCCATCAAAAGGCGTCTTAATGAATATAATCCAGAAATCAAAGTACTGGTAAGAGACGATAGAATGTTCACTAACAGAAATGTTTTTCGCTGGAGCCCCACGCTGGAATTTTTGCACTACCGGCGGAATTCAAGTTTTAAATGACATATATGAGACCGATCTTCAACATCAGCTGTCTTCTCTCATGGAGAATGATAATAATTCAACTCCAGTAGATGTAAACATCAAACAAGATCATCGCGCGCCACCTAGTTTTCACGATGAGCACAGTTTAGTACATACACAAACCAACAGCATTTCCCTTAAAGCATAGGATGATGGGCGCCAAAATGTAAAAAAAAATATTGAATTTAGAAATCTTAAAATTATTAGTTATAATGTATCAGGCTTAAGCAATAAATCTCTAAACATACAATTTTTCAATTTAATTAATAGTTTTGATATCGTGTTCTGATACGAAACATTTTTAGTCGAAGACGAATATAATTTGTATAGAAATAGTTTTAACAGCTTTGAGTTTATTTGGATTCCGGCAACAAGACTAAACTCGAGAGGAAGGGCGAGCGGAGGATGCTATTTTGGTCACAAGAAGTATTTAATAAATATAACGTGCGAATTTAAAGTAGTGGATAAAATTAATATCCTTGAAATGATAATAGGAGAAACTAAAAATATTATTGTACCTTCGTACATAAATTGTAATCACTGGGAAAGAGACTTTAATGAACTTTATGTTTTTATTGAACTCAGCGAAAGCGATAATGTCATGGTAATTGGAGATCTGAATGCTAGAAAAGAAACAGAAGAAGGACAAGAAAACAGATATGCGGGAAAGCAACGAAAATCAAAAGACACAACAATCAACGCAAGAGGAGTCAAATTGCTAGATTTCTGCAACTCCTTCGGATTTCGGATAATGAATGGAGTTTTTGAGCCGGATAAGTGCAGAGAATACATCTTCATTGGTCAGCAAGGATGCTCGGTCATTGATTATTGTTAGCAAGTGGAAATTGGATTCCTAGGATAGCGGATCTCTAAATTCTAAGTGTTCCATATTCAGACCATTTGCCCTTAATAGTAGAATTTGAAATAGAATACAAGGATCGAGTTGAAACAATTAATTTAAATTTCCCCCAAAAACTAAGATGGAAAGCAGTTAAAGCGGATGAGTATAGATACAATCTAGACCGAAACCTCCCAACAGTGGGCCAACTCACGGTAAGCGATATTAGAGATATAATAAGATCATCGTATCCGGTTTGCAGAGAGTATTTTAGAAAAGTCTCCTAGCAAAATCGAAGTGGTTCGATGTAGATTGTGAAAAGGCACGCCAGAAATCTTTTGGATGGCTGAAAGCCTTCAGAAAATATAACAGTGACTTCTTCCAGAATATGTATATATGCATTCAAGCAAATATGCAGAAAGAAAAAGTATGATTTCTATCTTAGCCTTACCGACTGCAGAGATACCAAAGAATTCTGAATGGCCGTAAACCTATTAATGGGAAAAAAATAAAATAAGTAAAAAAATAAACATAGGCGCATTGTACGACCACTTTAAATTACTTTTGAACCCTGAAACTCTTACCCCACCTATCCACTACGCAAAACTTGAATATTCAAATGAAATTTTAGATACTGCTATAACACATGAGGAAGTGCTCAATGTTTTGAGGAAACTTAAGGATGGAAAAGCACCAGGATCAGACAGGATACCAATGGAACTAATAAAATATGGAACAGAAACGCTCACTATCAGATTAACCTTAGTATTTAATACCATTTTGGACACTGGAGAAATACCAGCACAATTCAAGGAATCTATTATATGTCCAGCCAATTATCGAGGAAGAATCTCTTTCCTTAACACCTCTTACAAGCTATTTACAACAATTCTCAATGACAGGCTAACAAGTTGGATTTATAGTAAAAAATCACTCGGCGAATTTCAAGCTGGATTTCGAAGCGGCTATTCGACAATTGATAATATTTTTGTACTGCAGAGCATAGCCAGTACCTTCATCGAACAGAAAAAGAAGCTATATGTCTTTTTTGTCGACTTCAAAGCTGCATTTGATACAGTGGACCGCAGGGCTTTATTCTTTAAATTATACAATTATGGAATGTCAAGTAAATTTGGAAAAGCGCTTGAAAACATCTACGATGGAAATTTATTCACCCGAAACTCTCCAGCTGATGATTAATCGTCTTGAGGTATACTGCCGATTTTGGAACCTGAGGGTTAATTTGGGCAAGGCGAAGGTGATGGTTTTTCGAAAAGGATCGGGTAGAACAGCCAGGAACGAGAAATGGCAGTTTAACAGACAGGCAATCGAAATCGTAAAAGCTTACAAATATCTGGGAGTAACGGTAACGAGCAACCTAAATATGGAAAGTCACCTCAAAGACAAATTAGTTAAAGCAAAAAGTGCTATAAACGCAACTTGGAAAAATTGCTTTTCGGACAAAACAATTAATCATAGCGTTAAATATTAAGTTTTTGTTGCAGTGGCTGAATCTATTATGTTGTACGCAGCACAGGTCTGGGGAGGAGAAAAGTATGAAACTGTTGAAAACCTTCTTAGGTACTTAGTAAAAAGATGCTTCCGCTTACCCAAAAACACGCCTAACTACATGATCATAATTGAGATAGGCATGTCACCACTTTTCATAAGAACACTCAAGTATCATGTTGATTATTACAAAAGTTCTTAATATGCCAGATGAACGACTTCCCAAAATTCTAGCACTACAAGCGATCGAGAAAAAAAATCTTTGGTATAACAAATTAGTAGAACTTGCGGGCTACTGTGGAACCAATTTACAAATAAAAGATGAAAATGCAAGGTACTTCAATAAAGGACTCTTGACTCTTGTTGCTAAGGTAGACGAACAATTCAGATTGGACTGCGTAAACGAGGCTAAATCATCAGTGCACCGATCAATCTACAGCCTTCTTTCTCACAACTTGTGCGAACGTAATTACTTCCGTAACGAAAATAAACAAGAACTTATCTCGGCGATCTTTAAAATGAAAGGAGAACTGGTAAGGTTTCATTACATACCTCATCGGAAAGACCTCCAAATTTACTGTAGTTTATGTAACCTGAAAGAAAGAGAGGATGTCATCCATTTTGTTGACAAATGTCCAGTTCTACGTGAAATAAGGAAAAGCATATTAGGCAGTAATATTAAGTCTGAAGCAGAAGTTTTATCCCTTCTTAACTGCGAATGTGACATAATACACCTCTATAATTATTGTCAAACCGCCATGTTCTATAGTGACCAAATTATAAACGAAGCCTTCTAAAAGATCAAAGATCGAGCTGGTAGTCATGGTAGCTAAAGCTCATTAAATTATATTAGCATTGCAATTTATTTGCGTGTTAATAAAGATATAAATAAATAAATAAATAAATGTATATAAAAAAAAAAACTATGAATACTTTATTTTAAAATTAACTTTCCACAAAATATGTATATATATTAGGGTGTCCCTTATATGATCGATATATTTTTCCTTTTAAATTTCGTAACGCATACCCCCTAATTCTTTTAATAATACTAAACGCTAAACACGTGCAAAATTTAATGGTTATATAACAACGATAACCCGTGCCGACAAAAGCTCCAATCAGAAAGCGCATTCAAAATAGCTTAAGTTTTGCCTTTTCTAATAGAAGTTTCGAGTTTGGGCACTGCTAAAATATGTTCTTTTTCTCCGAATGAAATCAGAATTAGCAGTTCTTCTTTTGAACCCGTCACATTTAAACTTTGCAATAGATTTCCATCCCAATGAACGGTCACAATTTCAGGAACATTGTTCTGAAAATCAGATTTGATCGATGTTGCGCTTTCTTCTCTCACTTGGGTCCAAATTCATTGAATAGGAGATTTGTTGATTGTAAAATCTTCACAACTGAGATTAAGTGCTTCTACTATAGCCTGAAGTGTGTAAACAGAATCCCTTACACTTCGTTGAAACCTATCTAAAGCAGCAACTAATTGAGGGGCGATAAAACACGTCCTTCTTCTTTTTGTGGTAGACAGCGAACTCACAGGTTGCGTTTGCGAAGTGGAGGGCAAATTTTCGTCCAAAGTTTCGTCAGAACTGATACACTGTTCGTGAATATCTTGAGGTGGACTATTGTATGAAGTCGAGAAGTTCTTGGCAGTCAAAGACCTTAGTCTTTTTTCCTCTTCTTTTAGTTTTCTCTGCCTTACTCGTTCTTCTTTCTCAGCTAACTTTTTGTCAACACCCGCTAAACAACCCGGACGTCGGGGCTCTCTTTGTTTTTGTAGAACAATTTTGTCTTCCTCTATTTTGATCTTTTTTAGAGAATCAGCGTGTGCGATATCGAACAAATTATATAAATCTTTTTGAAATTTCTCCTCGCGGTGCTTATAAGCGTCCTGTGTTTTTTTTACAGTTTTTTTTGCAGCTCTCTCCAAACTTGGTAAAGATCCATAAGTTTTTTCACATAGTTAGGTACAGTTTTGGCGGGTATTCTTGCCTTTTCCCAAAATATAATGCACTTCCGAATCACAAGATTTGCACTTTCATTTACAGTCAATTTTACTTCCCGAATATTAAAGGAACGAACTGAGAGAACTTGGCGATTAGACCGTAACTTTGCATCAGTTATTGTATTTGGTGAATTATCTCACCAACCAAGAAAATACTTTTTTAATATTTCTTAGTTCCACTGACATGTTGAAACTTTACTATTATGCACGTTAACTATTCGATAAAACGCAAACAAATGACAAATAGAACGAAAATGGGCGTCATCCAGGTAAATTCTATGAGCATATGTATATTTTGCGCGCAACTCGGCACGGGTTGCTGCGATTCAAATAAGATAAAATTTTATTTTCATAAAATGGTCAAATGAAAAAAATTGAAGCGTATGCGTTAGAAAATATTAACTTTGAAAAATAAGGACACCCTAATATATATATATATTTATTTATTATTATTATTTTTATTTTTTTTTTTAATTGATGTCAATCGGGCAGATGGCAAAGCCAAGCTTAAACGATTAAGGAAAATCAAACAATTTTGTAAAATAATAAATCTATCTATCTATCTATCTATCTATCTATCTATCATGATGAGATGGGACATGTAGGTTGCGATAAAGTCTCGGATGCTGTGCTTAAGATATACTGGTTCCCTGAAATGAAAAAAAAGATAAAATCGCACATAGAAAATTGTTTAAAGTGCATCGCATTCTCCCCTAAATTCCGGAAGAATGAAGGCTACCTACATAACATACCAAAGGGAAATGCACCTTTGGAAATGATGCATATAGATCACTTTGATCCGGTGTCCCTTACGAATGCAAAAAAGAAATATATGTTTCTAGTAGTAGGCGCTTTTACTAGGTATGTCAGGCTTTTTGCTGTTAAAACAACTAATACTACCGAGGTAATTAGCTGTCTACAATCTTATTTCAATGCATATAGTCGACCAAGAGTGTTAGTATCAGATAGGGGGAGCGCGTTTACTTCAAAAGACTCTGAAGGTCTGAAGATATACGCCACATAAAAATCGCTACGGGTTCGCCACAGGCCAACTGGTAGGTGGAAAGAATAAATAGAAGTCTAGCGCCCATGATAGCAAAATTAACAGACGCAGGATATGAGTCTTCATTAGATAAAGTATTACCAAGGATAGAATTTGCTATGAATAATACTGTACATAGAAGTATAGTTACGTCACCAATTGAGCTGCTGTTCGGAGTAGAACAGAAAGGAGAAGTTATTGATTTCTTAAAAGAAAGTTTAAATGAGAAAGCCCCAAAGTTTAATTGTCCGTATAAAATTAAAAAGACATTGCCAAATGATCGGTACGTACTGAAAAATGTAGAGGGATTCCAAGTGAGCCAGATACCATATGAAGGAATATGGGAAGCAGCGAACATCAAACCGTGGTTACAAATAACAGATAACATAGCGAGCTGTGAATCTATGGGTGAAATCGGGACGATTACATATCAGGATGGCCGAGTTATTGTAGAATAACAAAATGGTAACACTGCTAAAGGTATATTGTAATTGTAAGTGTAAGAGAGTCTGCCGTTAGGTAGGGTTAAGTGCTAGGCAAACCGTCGTGAGATACGGACTATAGAAAATAAAGCTAAATACGAAAAGTAAATAAACGTTTTTATTATCAGTGCGCGCATAAAATACCAAGCGGATCGAACACATCGCCGTAATCTTTAAAATGCATCGTTTTGTAGAAAGCAAAGGTCCAGATTTAATCAATTGTAAGAGCTTATCTGTAGACCCAGAAACTTCGAAGTGTTAGCAAATCGATCCTCCATTGAAAAAGATTATCTGACGCTTCCGCTGCTGCAGTTCCATTTTCGTAAATTAGGTTAGCTTCTCGATAGATTTCCTTCGCGATTTCTTCGCTACGCAAAATCATCTATATAAAACGCTTGCAACAACCTTCCACAAGCACGTGTGTATTGTGCCATGGACTCTTCGATAATTTTCTGCAACGTTGCAGCAAAAAGAAGGAAGAAGTGAACTGCTTGTGACGCCAAAAGTTAGACGCGTCATTCTAAAAGTTTGCACAGCAGGTAGGTTTCTCTCATCGTCGATTTTATTAGAGAACCAAAAGAACCGATGACTGTCTGACTCGGCCAATTATATCTGCAGAATTGTCTTCTCGATGTCAGCAATGAGTCCAGTGTGAAAATTCAATAAGATAAATTCGGGCAGTAAATTTGGCCCCACCGAAGTCTTTGTCCTCTCAGTGAAGCAAATAATAGATACGTTCCTCGTTCGTACTAATATCAGGAACAATTTCAGCTAACGTAACGAGAAATCACCACTCACCCCTTTATTATCATCCAGAGATATACCCATGATGTCAAAATTCTAAAATCTTTGCACATCTTAACAGGCGCAGACGTGAAGGGAAGTTATGCGAATCGAGCTCTCAGATGTTGACCGCATTATTAAAGGGCTTTGATTAGTCCATCCCAGTACCGTCTCCACTGCAACTAATCTTTCCGTAAGACGTCGATGCTTACCCCTAGCGAACTGCCAGTAGGTATCAGCTTCAATGAGAATACTTATTCCTTCTTCAAGTCGTTGTCCCTAGATTCTCGCATCGGCCAATATCAATTCACGTAAGGGAACCGTTGGATCGTTAGTTACCACCGAAAGCACATCAAAACATATTTCTGGTACCTCTATCGCGTCAATAACTACTGCTTGATCGTTATGCTGACTACGTAACAATATCGGAACTTTATTGCACATTTTACTCGGTCCAGGTATCACACTGAGGCTATTTACTGCGATTATTGGCAAATTCAGTCGTCATGCCAATGATGACCTCACAAATGTTGCCTGCCCCAATCCATGACATACAAGCGCACAGAAGACAGTTCACTGCAAGCGAATGCACACGCGGTTTGTAAATAGATATTAGCCCGCTGACTGGAGTCTGATGCATACAAATGAAGACTGTGTTGAGGACGGGTGACTAAAGGTCGTTACTGCATTTTCGGTCCGATTGAATGTCGAAGAAGAAAAAAATTTTACTTTTAGGAAGCAAAGGGTCACACATACTTGTGGCGTGTCTTCCACTGCAAGTTTTACATTTGATTCCGACTCTGCACGTTCTAGAATTGTGTCCAACTTTACAGCACCGATAACATCTTCCCTCTGTCTTCAAAATAAATTTCTTGTCTAAGATACTACAACAGTTCTTTGTATCGTGGGGTTTTTATTTGCAGAACGAACAGCTATTTTTTGTTTCCGATGTTAACAATCCAGCGGTCGTTCTGATTCTGCACATTCACACGGGTTGTCTGTCTTTGTGGTTAATTACGCCTTTTCAAGATATTCGACTTCTCTCATCAGTAAACATTTGACTTGCTTGTCTCCGATCATATTTACTGATGAATGAATGTTCCAAGCCTGATGCAATACTATCGTCTTCATCTGCTTAATCCGCGCAAGAATCGTTGTTTTCTGCTGAATCTGCGTAATATTAATGAAAGTCAACGCGTAGTTCATCTGAAAGGCATCTCATCTCAACAAAACTCCCTTTAGCATAACAAAGCAGTTTGACGGAGGAGTTCCCAGTGCTGTAAGTGACCGAGTGGAAGCCGGAACAGACGTGTATAGCCGTCTCAAACCAATGACACTGGCTGAAATTAGAACAAGCGTTGTTCACAATGGTAGTTGTTGCCGTGACAGCGGAGTAGTAATTGTAGGAGTGAGACCAAGTAATGTCTCCGCTACTTTACCCGTTAGAACCGTTTCTAAGCAGTTAAATTTATCGATCGTACTCAAAGACGAATTCTCTTGTATGAGTGCTCTATATTGTTCCCAAAACGGGACCCACTCTTTGAAGTCACCAGAGAATTGCTTCGGTTATGATTTTGCAATTTAAATGCACCTTGTGGAGAATGGCGGTTTGATGGAGAGTCTGTCGTAACATTATGCGAAGTGTTTTCTGTCTGGTTGATATTTTCGGCAATTGCAGTTAACTTGGCTTGGTGTTGGCGCACTTTAGCCAACCAATGTTTTAAGCGCGTAATAAATGCGATTGCTTTGTCATCATACTCTGCAAATCGGCTTCCCTTGCTACGTCGGTCTCTTTTATTGATGAGACTACCTCTTGGTTAGCTTTTCGTAAGCCCTCGTGGACGGCCGTTAAACGATCTAGCGAAACCTCAAGCTCTTCTTCGATTTTCGCATATTTTAGAATCACCCGACGTTAGATATTCGGTCGCATTTCTGACTAATTTTGTCACCTGACCTCAAGAGGATGACCGACTCGCCAACTCCATCATCCGAAATTTAACACGCTTTTTAAAATACTCGTTCGTTTCCAGGTATGCATTCGTTAAAAGGTCCCGGGTTTCGGCACCAGATTTCAAAAATGTTCACCCGAATTTAATAAAACACGAGCCGTTATATTTAATTCAACTTCAAATTTTTATTTCAGTTCCTTGTTACAAAATTGACCGAGTCAGTCGCTCACAAGTAAATTTGTTTCGATTTTCAGCAGTTAAATTACAATAAGAGAGAGAAGCACATAATACATTTGAATGTGTTTACTGTCATACGGTCCACCTAAACGTACTAAAAAGAAAATAGTAAATCTATTGTCAAGAATGGCAGGGAGTAAGAAAGGACAGCAGTGCCGTAAATCCCATTACAACCTTGTTAGCAGGGCCTAGCAGACATGATTCGAGACAATTGTATTTTTCAGGGGCTGCAGGAGACCCATTTTCATGAACTGATAGGCGAAATTGCTCCCAGAAAGGCTGCCAGTATTTTACATTGGCATCGAAATTTTTGAGTGTGAGCTAAAGGAGAGTTACGCGACTTTAGGGTGGCTTTGCAGTTGAATTTGTTAATCCAAACGTGCCAGCGCTGCAACTGCAGAATCTTGATATCTGGCGATTTTTGTCATCTCCTGCGCGAAATCTACTTTAACGAGCTTTTTTTCCATGCTAAATCGATTGTTTGTGTTCAAGCTATCACATACCGATGTTAGTCACTGAAAGAATATGCAACACGTCTTGCCAATTCAATTGCGGTAAGATAAAAATGAACGTAATTTTAAATTCTTGACGCGGGCTTCGGGAATAAATGTTACAAAAAAACCCGAAATTAAAAAATTAAAAGACTTCTTAAGAAGATGATACATTTCTAGCAAGTTACAATTTTTTCGTTCTGGCTGTCTTATGACATAAAACGCGGGGGAATAAAAGAGGATGAGGTGGAATTAGATAAAAGAAATTGACTATATATACTGGGGTGAAAAGTAACCTCCTTTCTTTTTATAATTTACGCGCGCCTAAGGGGTTATGAATACCCTTATACTGTTGCCAGCGCGCGGGCGGAAAGATAGAAGGAGGAGAAAGGAAAGCTTATGATATAGTGGTTTGAAACTTTATGCCTTCACACTCAGATTTTTCTGACTGAGTTCCAATTACAATACACAAATGAAAACTTGCTGTGGCTAGGATTCGAACCTTGACCTTCCGAGTGAGAAGCGATAGCTAGTACCACTACACCACGGCCACCCCCTTGACGGCCAGAATGCGCTGATACTGCAAAAAAGGTTATGGTGCCTTGAAGTCCGTTCATATTTAGGCAGACATGCCAAATTTCAGTGCGATACTGTCTTTAGTTTTGTTTTGACAGCTGATTGTTGTTGACGTGTTTGGCATCATGTTGAGTATGGACAAAAACGATTTTCGTTCTCTCATAAAACAAAACAAAAGAAATATTGGTTTCGAGAGTTTCGTGGTGGCCGCAACTCCACTACCGATCAAGTCCGTAGCGGCAGGCCCTCTGATGCGGTTACAGAGGACAATGTCAAAAAAATACATGAAATGGTGTTGGCTGACCGAGAGCTCTTCGAAAGAGTGTTTGGACTTGCTGATGCGGAATCTGGCGGACTTTTGGCATCGATTGGTAACTGTTGATGAAACTTATATCCACTATTACACACCAGAGAACAAAATGAGTGCCCGGCAATGGACTGAAGCCGGCACGGGTGCTCCGAAGCGGCCGAGGGAGGCTCGATGGGTTGGAAAGGTTATGGCGTCGGTTTTCGGGGATTGTCATGGCATACTCTTTGTGGACTACGGCGATTGAAGGCCTCACATGAAGCGAGAAAAAAATTTGTTTTTGCAAGACAATGCGCTGGCGCAGAAGAACATCACAACCACGGCTAAAATCAATGACTTACGGCTCCAATTGCTGTCGGATCCACCGTATTCGCCCGATTTGGCTCCCTCGGACTATTATCTCTTCGGAAACCGCAAAAGATGGCTCATCTTCGCAGACCTTCCGGAAAATTACTTTTCCGACGGGATCAAGAAGTTGGAAAATCGCTGGAATAAGTGTATCAAACTAAAAGGGGACTATATTGAATAAAATAAAAAACATTTTAAAAGAATTTTTTTTTATTCCCAAGGAGGTTACTTTTCATATCACCTATATATATTGCCTTCGATTTTGATATTCGGTTATTGCTGAACCCACTTTGGTTGTTACTGTAGCAAATGCACGTATGTTGTGCTCTATTACTTCCAGAACTCTTGTGTTACTCTTTCAAAATACGAGGGTTGCCTGAAAAGTTTCCGACGTAAAGATAGCGGCACTCGTCAATAAAAGCTAGTGAACGCTAGTTGTCCATCTTTTGACAGTTACTTACCGAAGTTTCAGTCATTTTGGACTCGCAGTTTTTAGTTGACAGTCGTTTGAGTGAGTCGATGTGAGTATTTTTCGTGAAAATGGAAAAAATTAAGCATCGAACTGTTATTAAATTTTTGTTTTTGAAAGGCAATGCGCCTACGCAAATCAAAAATGAGTTAGACTCTGTGTATGGGGAATCTGCACCATCATTTACCACAGTGAAATTTTGGGCAGCTGCATGTACGCGTGGCAGTAAGAGTTAGGAGATGATGAACGTTCGGGATGTCCAAAAACTGCAACCACTGACGATAACATTGCTAAAGCTCACCAAATGGTGTCAGACGACCGCCGAATTAAAGTGAGAGAGATAGTAGAGGTTATGAAAATGTCCAAAGAACGAGTTTGTTACATATTAAATCAAGATTTAGGCATGAGAAAGCTGTCCGCGCGTTGGCTGCCGCGTTTGCTTACGTTAGACCAAAAACGTGTTCGAATGAACATTTCCAACGCTCTGTTGGCGCAGTTTAGGCGCAATAAATCCGAGCTTTGGCGCCGATTAATTACCGTAGCTGAAACTTGGATACACCATACGCCCGAAACAAAAATTCAGTCAAAACAGTGGACAGCAAAGGGCTCCAAAAAAAAGCAAAAACTGTTTTTTCGGCTGGGAAAGTGATGGCGACTGTTTTTTGTGATAGTAAAGGGGTTTTCTTAATCGATTATCTTCAAAAAGGAAAAACCATTACTTGCCAAGCTGAAGGCAGAAATTGCGGAAAAACGTCAAAATTTGCAGAAAAAGAAAATACTGTTTTACCAAGATAAGGCGCCGTCTCACACCTCAGCGGTAGCCATGGCGAGAATCCATGAATTACGGTTTGAACTGCTTGACCATCCGCCTTATTCACCAGATCTAGCCCCAAGCGACTTCTTTTTGTTCCCTCATCTAAAAACTGCTCTCGGAGGACAGAGATTTTCGTCAAATGAGTGAACAATTATTTTGCAGAGAAAAACGCCAAGTACTATTTGGACGGGTTAGAGAGATGGGAGCTTCGCTGGGAGAAGTGTGTAGAGTTACAATGAGGAGATCATGTAAAAAAATAAAGTAAAAATTTAGAAAAAATGTTTTGTATCATTGTTCGGTCGGAAACTTTTCAGATAACCCTTGTATCTTCACCTATCGAGGTTGTTTATGTTTTCCATTAAATCTCGTGCAGGGTAAGTAGTGATACTCCGATCACAAAATGTCCTGGAGAAAATCATTGGGGTCGGATGTCCGTGGACATATCAGTCTAGACGATCCGACTGTTCTCAATTGACTGTTGTTTAATTGACTTCACACCAGCCTCAGAAAGTATTATGATGCTGGTGCACTGAACGGCCATTTGGTGTTTTGTGCTACCATACTTGCCGAAACCAGCTGACTACTCACTGCAGATGTATCACTTCATCACTGTACATGTTAGAGCAGATTCTTCTTCGTGCCAAGAATCTTCTAATACCGACAAAACAACAACAAAGAAATTCATTTATGAGACGGTGGATTAATCTTGCACTCAAATGTCTACCTACGA
The DNA here is from genome assembly GCA_963966105.1 of Volucella zonaria. Lineage (NCBI taxonomy): Eukaryota > Metazoa > Arthropoda > Insecta > Diptera > Syrphidae > Volucella > Volucella zonaria. The sequence continues at coordinate 93,909,247 of OZ014530.1, read as the reverse complement.
GAGTGTCTATCGAAATAGAACAACAATTTACTGCATTGTGCTCTTCTACTAAAGACACAAAAATAACTCTTATCAGTTTTTACGAAGCGTTTTTACGAAGCGCGGACGTGTGTTTGCGAAACTTCTACGCATTGATGAAGCTATGAAATTAAAAGCATTGCCAAATTGCATAGCATTGCCAGTCCCTAAAGATATTATTTATGCACATAGTTTGTTTTTCTCTTTCTCTCTTTCCCTATTATATTATTTCTTTTTGTAAGTTCTCAATTCTTAAGTAATTATATTTAAATTTATTTATTTTTGATTTAATGATTTAATGATCTCCAATTATTATTCTTTTTTTTTTCTTTGTTCTAATAAATCATTGAAGAATTTGATGGAAGGTGTTATTTTTGACCTTAAGCCTGCTGTGCTTCCTGCTGCTTACCTCAAGACCTTTCCGTGGTTTGAAATCTGTCGCTCAATGATTAATGTTCTGTGTAACCGGACGAATGGTCTAAGTATGTGTCACTTAAATCCACAAAGTCTCTTTTCCAATCTTGATGAGTTTAGAGATTTGCAAAGGTTTCAAGGTTGACATTATTTGCATTCCAGAATCGTGGTGTAAGAAAGGTATGGGGGTTTAAGTGTACAATATTGACGGATAAAAGCTTTTCGAGGGGATAGGATAGGTAGGTGCTGCTGTATATGCAAAAAGCGGTGTGAGATGCTACCCGATATTAAAGTCTCCTGTCGGTAGTCAAATTAACTATGTGTTGTGAAGGTCATATCTAACACAGGCAAACTTCTCATTGGATCTATTTATAGGCCGAACAAATATACTGATCCATCTCCGATATTCTCTATGTTGAAATCCATCTAGATTTACACACTTAATTTGTTCTAATTCAATACAAGCAATGCTACATACTTTTCCGACGAAACAAATACTATTTTAGATGTTTTCTTTGTGAATAATCTCAATGACACTCTTTTGTATGACCAGTTGTCCGTACCTGCTTTTTCTAGACAAGACCTGCTTTCTCTGATCTTCGAATTTGCATTTGAATATACAGTTACTCGTACAACCTTCGAATTCAGCGATTTTAACAACATTGATTACCACAAACTGGAGATTCTCGGCATATTGTTTGGGATCTTGTGTATTTTAGTCTTCCCCTAATGACCAAGTTGAGTGCATAAATAAAAATATATGTACCTACCCTTTTTAATAATAATGTTTTCAAACGTATCCATTTCAGCCAAAGTCTTTGGTTTACACCCCGAATTCAAGTACTGATCCATGAGCGCAATCGTTTCTACTCGAGTAGGAAGCGTTATAAGTAAGATATAGAGTATACACCTGAAACTATATCGTTCCATTCGCAATCAGGTTGTCGGTATAATTAAAAAAACAAAATTAACCAGTCAACAACAGGTCGCCAACACTGGAAACAATTTCCGACAAATTGGAATACGTGGAAACATTAAAGATATTGATTCCGACTTGGGCCTAAATTGCCTGAACAATGTTGCTCCTATAAATCGGCTTGGTTTTAACTTTCTGACAGTGCTTTTGAATTTTCCTGTATAGATGATACTGTAATGGTTGCTTGTTTATTGTCGGTCAAATCAACTGCTGTAGGCTTCGATGAAACCCATCCCAAATTTGTGAAAATAATCCTGCCAATTTTTCTTCCATCACTGGTCAATGTCTTCAACCTAATAATAACAACAGGCATTTACCCTTCTCAATGGGAATGTGCAAAAATAATTCTTATACATAAGACTTCTAACAGTACGGAATATCGGCCGAAATCCATACTGCCTTACTTCGCTAAAATATTTAAGAGGGTTCTTCAAAGGCAAATGAACACCTATATTCATTCAAACAACTTCCTCTCTCTAATGCAATCTGAATTTAGGAAAGGCCGTAGCTGTACAACGACCATAATTAAAGTTGCAGACGAGACAGTTGGAAGCATTCGACACAGTTAACGACACTAACATCTGTAACAAACTTCTGACATTGTTTGGTTTTTCGAACTCAACTACAAATACCATATCATCTTACCCAAAATTAAGAAAGCAAGCTATCTCAGTAGGCCAAAAATCGTCTGACATTATATACAATACTAGAGGAGTTCCATAGGGCTCCGTCCTGGGACCTATTCCATTTTCGCTTTACGTAAATGAGATTCCCACTTTCGTGACCTCATCTATTCAAAGGTGTGCTGATGACGTTCAACTCTATCGATGTTGTCCTCTTCGCTCAAATGACTGCTCAAATGCTTTAAACACTGATCTGGAGCGCATATCAAACTGGTCAGAAAAAAGTTGACTTTTCCTAAACCCACTCAAAACTAAATGCATCGTCATTTTTTTTATAAACTGCTCGATCTCTCCTACTTCCTAGACATTGTGCTCAATGGCTCAATAATCGAGTATGTTAGCACCGCAAAAAATCAAGGAGTTGTTTTTAACAGAAAATTTCAGTGGAATAACTATATCAACACTACAGTTGGTAAAGTATATAGAAGGTTACGCCAGCTCTGGATGTCACACTACTTCACCCCTTGTACCAGTTCTCTGTTATAGGTGCGAAATATTCTGTTACTGTGAAGCTAACAGTAAAAGAAACCTTAAAGTCCCTTTCAACAATATTGTGCGTTATGTTTTCAATCTCCCACGCTTCGACAGAATGTCTCATTACTCGAAGTTGCTTTTTAACTTTTCCAGTAAGATTTACGATCTCGACTGATCATTCACCCTCGTTACTCATCCCTAACATCTGAGTGACAATTTTTCATAATGTCTACTCGCCTGTATGTTCGCGTCATGTCCGAAGATCTTGTGGCACCAGCAGGTTTAGTAGTGAACTTAAGTCCTTCTACATGATTCTGCATGAACAGTAACATCTAACTCTTTAATTTTTTTTTCTCCTTGTTTGAATACTCATACTCAGAAAATTGCACAATTTTATTTGGAGATATACATACATGTACGTAGTTGAGATTATAATAATTTATATATAGATAACTATTATTTCTTAGTAACAATATTACCTTAATCTTTTTTATTAGCTTGAATCCGAATTTGTATTGAACATATTAAAGCTTCACTAGTTTATAAGACAAATTTATGTCTTAATGTGATTGCAAAACACAAACTAAACTAAACTAAAGTAAGGCTGCTATGAACGCTGTGCAGTACTCCAATGCGTATCGCCTTTGTTGGTAGACATAAGAGATAGCTATCTATACTTTTGTCCTCCTATTGAATCTTTATCCCTATCGGGTCCACGTAGTCCACCTCAGTGTTTAAAAATCGCCTTGACCTTATTACGTGTTCCGTAGTTCAGTTGCTGTTGCATTTTCGCATTATATCGGACGTACTCGTAGTTGTAGATTATTGATTTGACTTGTCGCTTTAGATTGGTGATCCAGTATTGGCATCTAGTCTCTGATATCATGATCTGCTGTCCACCATGAAGTATACATTGATGCACATCACTATCGACCAATCTCGCAATATGGGATGTTTCTGGCTAAACGGAATACTGGAATTTGTTAAGTGTTCTAGGAGGGTAAGAGTTCTTCTGCGTTAAGAAATGGATTTAAGTGGAGAATATGACGGCCCATTCCTCTTTCAGTGTTTTTATTTTACTTTGTTTTTGCAATCCATCTACTTCATCAAGTGTGTGTCGGTTACTCTCCAATGATTTTCTATTTGCTTTACGTTCTAGATGTAGAAAGTATATTCACCCTGTAGTTGCAGTGTGTACTAGCAGTTTCAGGTTTTAAAAGCCGAAATTCTTCATTATTGATAATTACATAGTGACAGACGAAACGTAAGAAGCATACATATGGTATAGATTTGTTGTTTGTTCTTAAAAATTATGATTTTATTTCAGCCTTCTTATTTTCCTTTTTGCTTCCAGTTATGAGTCGCTTAAAGTCATTCCTGGACATTCGTTTACGAAAAAATTCTTCAGAAATTGTGGCCTATGACACCACACATGACTCTTCATGATATCATGTGGTTACATTCGTCGTGACCTTATGTGCCAATGCCTAGCATTGATGTTTTTTTAGCGCTTGGATTTCGCTGAATCGATTGGCTTTACCTTAACTACTAACTGTAATTTTCTTGGGAAATTGGTGAGTCCCTAGAAGTCCTTCAGATACAGTTGCTGAATAATTAATTTGGCCTTTATCACTCATGGGGAAATTCATCGACCAAGCAGACGAGCATAATCTGCAAGTGCAGATCTTTTTGTGAATTGTTGGACCTCAGGTAAGTTGATCTTAAATTTAAATGTATCTTTCACTTGATGCCATTGCATCCTAAATGGCAGATGGCATCTGCAAAGGCAGATTTATTTCACTTTCGCATTCAGGAACCTACCCTAATACTCTCGTGGAATTGCTGACTCATTTTATGCTGCTTTCAAGAATGTCCAAGCCATGGTCTCTTTCTCATCAATCCTACTCGGACCATAGATGATGTCGTTGAAAAAGCCCTTCAGTGAGCACCTTGGTGATGAATGGATACTTCCGTCACAAATTTGACACCAGCTGATGTAAGGTGAGCACTGCTAAATATTGCGCTGATTCAGTTCCAAATGTGACTGCGTTCAAAGAATATGTTTTTATCGGCTCATCTTTTCTATGTCTCCATATAATGAGCTTATGTAAAATATCTTGTGCTGCTATTAATATCTGCAGATACATCATGGTTATAGCTGCCGCAAATCCTAACCTGAACTTCCTCCACTATGTGATGAGATCTATGATGTCGGGTTGCAGTCGTTGCCCCACCATTAATAAGTCGGTACTCCATTAGACATCTTACATGATGCATCGAACACCACACGGAGTTTTGTGTTGCGGCTTGGCTCCTTGAAGACCGCATGATGAGGCAAGTGGTAGTGTTCGACCATTTCCGTAGATACTGTGACCTCCTTCATTCTCTCCCGCCAATACATTGCTCCAAACCGGTAACGGACATAACAGATAAAGGGAGTCAAAAAAGTGTTTAGGAGCTGCATTCCCCCATTCCCGTGCGGAATGGCTTAGCTCTACTTAAGGATGAAGACTAACCATCCACACAGAACAACACACGGATCAAGCGCCGACTGCTTCGCGCTAAAAAAAATTCTATATAGCACTTTCCTCGCGCTCTTATAGCAGGTTCCATTACCCTCTAAGGATATTGGAAAACAGTAGTGAAGGCGAACTTTTTCAATTGAAAAGAGTCCAGCTTGTTGTTGTAAGTTTTACCGCAACAACTTATAATAATGACTAGATAAAAATATAAATTTAAACAAAAAGAAAACGAAACAAATCAAACTAGCGCCATGTGCAACCAATTCAAAATGTATTATCAATTACATAAGAATATGGTAAGTATCTCCCTACTTTCTATGTAGTATACATTTTGAATTAATCTGCTTAATGAATTATATACAATACAAATGCTAATTTAACCAAAGCTAACTATTAATTTGAAATTAAAGCCTTACACAATATAGTGTGAGTATGAGAGAGTTTTATAATTTATATAAGTAGAATATTTTTATAGTTTTAAGAACAATTATGCTATTCTCTAAATAGACGGTGATGCTTTTACATAAAAACGTAACATAAGGCTACTACCAACATCTTGTTCGATATGATGCAGGGATCTTTCATTAAGGAGATTAAGTGGTGAAAGATAGTAATTGTCATCAAAACCCTCATAATTTTTTTTTTATTTCTTTATTTTTATTTTTTTTAAAGAACTTAACACTCAAGTGTGTATGAATACACTTATAATGCCTCAGTATGTGTTAAGGTTTTTTGGAAAATGGGATAGAGAGAGAAAGAAAGATGTTTGGACTCAGTGGTTATTTCGCTCGATGGATGGCATCCAAGATTTAATGGGGAGACTAAATTCTTAGTGGAAGTTGGCTTGATGTTAATTACTAGTCAACTACTCATCTTACTTGATTTTCGTTAACTGAACAAGTGAATACCATATGTCTCTCGGGCGAGGCTGGGATTCGAACACCGAACCGTCCGATTTGCAAGCCAGTCCACTACCACTTGAGCCACTTGAGTCCAGCAAAGTAGAGTTTCAGTTCAGTTCAGTTTAAATGCATTTTTATTTGAACTCTTAATTTACTCTCACATGCTAGACAAAAAAATGCTTAAAAATTAGCTTAAATAACTTACAAATAGTCTTATTCTAACATACTGGCCCCATGCGGGCACTCTAAGTTAAACCTAACTCTTAAACTAAGTCTTTCGCCGAATTTTACAGTCTATATTTAATTTTATATTTACGTTAAAACTAAAACTAAAAAAATAAATTTTAATCAAACACTTAGTATATGGACTTTTTGTTTAAATTAATTAATTAAACTTACAGACTACCTAAAGAATAAATCTTAATCTACTTAACCTACTTCCATATAATACATTCATACACATATATACAATACAAAACGCATATACACTTCATATATACATATATGCCTATACATGTACATGTACATATATGTATATATTTATATTTTTTTTTCGGATTTTTTTATTTTTTTTCTTAAAATCTAACTTAATACTACCTAAAACTATATAAGCCGGCCATGGCTAAAAAAACAAAAACTAGGCTGGCCCACTCTGCTTCACATGAAGCTACCTATCACTGGAGGAGTTCGACGACGAAGCATCCTCGCCTTCATCAAGCCACCAAAATTGCTGGTGCTGATGAGCAACATCCCTCCTGTCACGACTCCCTACCGCCCTACTGAACCGGAGACGCTCCGCACTGCCATGTGCGACGTCTCTCTCGTAGTTGAGTCGCCTGTCCGAAGCTGTTCGAGCGACGTGGAAGATTAGCGGCACCGCCAATCTGTCCTGGATCAGACCTTTACTATCTAGATAGAGGAACGTGATAAATATAATTGGGGTAGTAAGCCCCTGAGATCAGGTTGTTCGATGAGGTCATTGCTCTCGCAATGTGCCTTCGAGTCAACTTAATGACGAAATTGTCCATTCTTATCAGGTTCGCCCTATTGTACAAGACCTCATTGCGATAGAATTTTATGTACTCAGACTCTGGTGTTCTGTATAAGCGAAGACAAGTCCTAAGACAAGCCCTCTCAAACACCCGAATCTTTTCCAATAAACTTGCTCTCACGTTGAACCACACGGGACACCCAAATACAAGCATGGGCCTGATAAGGGCCATGTAACAGATTACCTTCACCCTCGCATCGAGTTGGCTGTTATAAAACAGTCTCCTTGTAAGGGCAAAAGCACCTCTGGCTCTGGACAGAGCAACATCTATATGTTTGTTGAAATACAGATATTGATCTAGCCAGATCCCAAGGTATCTGACTACATTTCGACAAACAAGTGGCTGTCCATGTTGTCCGACGATAGAGAACTTTCGCCAATTCTTTCTGATATCCCCAGAGGCCCCAGACAAAAGCGTCCTAAACAGAATGGTTTCCGATTTCTATCGCCATATTGTTTAATTTTATCGAAGTCACGCTGCAAAAGTATGTTAATGACCTCCATCTTTGGACCTGATCTGTACGTGATTAAGTCGTCTGCGTACGCAATGGCATGGTGAAGTGAACCTATCAGATCACTTGTGTAAATATTGAATAGGATCGGCGAATTACCGCACCCTGTTGCAGACCGTTTTTAATGTTAAATGTTCCAGCAGAAGTCACATCGCCATTCTTCACGATGAACTGTCTACTGGAGAGCATATCAAAAAGAATATACAGAAGTGGTTTACTAATGCTCAACCTATCCAGCTTGAAAAAGAGTCCTTCTAACCATACGGTATCGAAGGCCTTCTCCAAGTCAATCAGGCAGGCACCAGTGCACTGGTTCTTGCCAGAAACCAGTTCCGACACAGCATGAATGATATCATGCCCCGCCTTGAAACCGAATTGATTATCCGGAACTATATATTTGTCCTCAACCCACTTAGTCAGGACTCTATTGATTACCTTCTCGAAAACCTTACTGATGTTTGGAAGAAGACTTATCGAGCGGAGATTCGCCGGATTAGAAGTATCTTTATTCCTTTTGGGAAAGGGATGTACCCCGGCAGTTTTCCAATGCGCTGGATAATGTGCATTATTCATTGTATTATTAAACAGGGTGGTATAAATGTTCACCGCTTCTAGAGGGAGATGTCGAAGCACGATGTTCGGTATTTCATCGGTTCCCACTGATTTCTTACTTCTAAGCGATTCGAAGATCGTTTGGAGCTCCTCCTTCGAAATGAAAGGAGGTAGTAGCCTATCGTTGGCGATGACGTTATTTGACCTATTCTCGTCACTAAACTGGGTGAAGCCCGAGTTCTCGAATCGCCAATTCTCTATTTCATTTCGAAGGTAGAAATTGTGCACAAGGACTCGATTCTCCAGGTCGTGGTTCGGGCCAATGATAACATTCGCCTTGTACACTTCCTGGAAAGTCGCTCCTATAGCATCTACCTGCTCCTGCGGATCCTCGATCACAAAGAAGTTGTCATCATCAACGGCCTCACTTGGATCAATGCCTGCTGCTACAAGTATTTGTTCGCTGTTCGTCGTTCGGGTGATTCTAAGACATGGAAGGTCGTTCTGATTATTTCTCCGAAATATTTTATTTATTTGCGGGAACATATTCGGGTTACTGGTGTTTGCAGCCCGAATTTTATTGTTCCAATACAAAATTATAGAATTTCTGTAATTTTCCTTTATTAATGTCTGGAGGTTTTTAATCGATGACTTCAATGTCATGATCTCCGGGTTATGTCTGTCAGTAAACTGTCTGTACAAGGTTTTTAGTCTTGACAGCAGTCCACTTTTTTGTCGGTGCAGTGCGTCAATAGTTGCGTTGTGGAATAAGTCTTCGTCGTCAGTGTGTTGATACCGAGGTATCGTTTTGTCCATTGTTCGTTTGATTGTATCGTCCATTAGTCTAAGATACCTGTCAATCTCCTCGTTTGACAGATTTCTGTTGGACGGTAGGTAGAGCGAATTCGAGGAGAGTGCTCTCGTCAGTGTTCTGGTGAAGTGTGTCCAACGCACCCTACTATAATTGTAGGAATGCCTTTGAACAAACTCATCCAATTCCGCAATCTCGTTGGGAACAGTTATTTCGGTGCTGAGACCGCAATGGTCACTGTCATACCCGAAAGTTCGTAGACAGTTTGTAGTTTGTTGGTTAGTGCATGTCAGTTGTATTCGTGAGTCGAACAGGAGAAGATCCAAATAGGACCCGTGTCTGGGAAACGACGGACTATCCGTCGCCTTAAGCCCGAGTCGATACATTATGCTGTGTTGACCCCACCAATTGAATAGTAGGTTCCCTCTAGCATTTGGTGTATTATTTCCCCAATCACTATGTTTGGCGTTGAAATCTCCGCCGATAATGAAATAGTTATCTTCCAATTCCAGCCTCAGGAATCGAAAAAGTGTCTCGAGCTCTGAGATGAATAAGGTGGATTGAGTAGCCTTAGGTGCATAGACAGACACCATGTACAGCCGCTTTCCACTACGGAGGGGAATATACACGATGCATGCTTCCAGCACTTGGAACCTACGTACTACACGACTGTATACTCTTTTAAAACGTATACCTTTTCTTACGAAAATCGCAACGCCACCTCCCTGAATGGAGTTGGGTCGGTTTCTCCGTACTATTTTATATCTTCTGTGCCTCATTTAATGTCTTTTGGTAAACTTAGTTTCGCTAACCAAAAGCACATCCGGGGCTTGGTCTTTAAGCAACTTAAATAGTGCGGCTCGTCGTTCGAACCTAATCAGTGAATTCACATTCACTGCAAGGATCTTCAGGGTCTGCTCCACCACGTACGTACGTCCCTGGATAGAGAGCAAGATAGCTAGCATATCAGGTACTGGTTCCGGTGCTCTAGGCGCTGCGGCCTGAGAAGCAACCTTCGCTTGCTGTACCGTGTTTCCCCTACCTTCCGCCATTTGGGCGTAGTTAACATGGGGAGTAACGGCTGTAGTTTGTAAATGCACGGGTGGACGTTTAACTTCCACTTTCTGCTGCCGGGCCAGATTTATTCTTTTCATGTACTGGAATTTGGGACAACCCCAATAATTTGCGGTGTGTCCCGTGTTCCTACATAAAGCACAAGAGAGTTGGCTCTTTTCTGACGTCCCGTCCTTACCCAGAACGCATTCCTCTGACTTGTGGTTCTTTCCGCACTTCACGCATCGAGGCTGCATTTTGCAGTTCGACGCGGCGTGCCCGAACCTTTGACAGCGAACACATTGTAAAATGTTTTCGCTCCTCTTTAATTTCTCCCAGTGTATAACCTGGTAGTCTAGGACTTTGATACTCCTTAGACTATCCAGTTTGCTGTCGGAACTTAGCTGAACCAGGAAGAACGGTAGTTTCCCCTTCTCCCTTTTAGCTCTAGCCGCGACAAACGGCTTGACCCCCACGAATTTGAGCCCTTCGCACTCCTTCTCTTTCAGCAGTGCAAGGAGCTCCTCCGGATCAGTCCACGGTTCTATCCCCCTCAGCAACATTGTTTGCAGCTTGTCCCCCTTCGGGGTGTAGGAGAAGAACTCCGTCGTCGAATCCTTCAGTAAATTTTTTATTTTATAATAGCGCTCCACTGTGTTACAGTGGATCGCGTGCCTATATACGCTAAGTCTTTTAATATAAAAATTATTGCCTATAGCCGACTTACATAATTCTATCGTTTCCTTTAGTTCCATTTTAAATGTGTTAATGGGTGGAACCCTTTGTTGCTTCTGATGTTGTTGTTGTTGTTTTGGCTGCTGCTGTTGTTGTTGTTGTTTTTTTTGCTGCATTTGTTGTTTCTGCTGCTGTTGTGGCTGTTGCCGTTGTAGTGGCTGTTGCCGTTGTAGTGGCAGTTGCCGTTGTTGTGGCTGCTGTTGTTTTTGCTGTAGCTATTTTTGCTGTTGCCGTTGTTGTGGCTGCTCTTGTTGTTGCTGTTCGTGTTTGCTCATTGTTTGCTCGTGTTGTTGCAGCACCTGCCTTATTGTTTTTGTTTGGGGTTGATGCTGCTTTTAGCTAGCTGCGTCTGAGTCTGCTGTTGCTGTTTTGATTGCTCTTGTTCATCCTTCTTCCTTCTGAGCATTTGCAATTCTTTAATGGCAAGAACTCTTTGTTGCAGCATTTTGATGCTGCTACTTAGAGACGCCATTTCTTCCTCTTCATCTTCCGATTCCGTTGGAGCCAAGGAAGCGAAGATGTTCTGTCTCATACCACCATCTGAGGTATGTATGTGAGTTGTCGTCAGTGTCTTGCCTTGGACGTTTATTTGCTGCTATTCCTAGTGTTGAATGCGCTGCTTCCCTCACTCCCTCAAGCAGCTTTTCGGCGGAAGTTTGTCGGGAGGGACGTTGCACCAAGTTAGGAATTGGCCTTAGCTTCCTCCTTCTCTTTGTTGGTGTTTGGCTTGTTGTGCTTGAAGCCTCACCAGATGAGCAAAGTTGAGTCATTCGCAGATCTTCGCAGTGAATAGAAGTGTTTCGGCTTTTCTTAAAGTAAAATAGTGAGTCAGTTTTCCTTGTAAAGATTATTAATTGCAAATTCGTTGTTGAATCGGTAGCCAAGCGCTTAGCGGCGTCGGTCAACAAATCTTGGTACACGGATTCGATCCCAGGCCAAACCTGGAACTTTCTTGTTTTTTTTTTTTATTTTTTGTGTTTATTTTTAAATAAATAATCAAAGCAAAACTAAAAAGTGGAAATCACGTGATGGATGGTGGGGAGCGTTCCGCTCGTCGCATAGCGGGAGTTACAAAAGGCAACAATACTGTTGCCGGTGCTGTGGAGAAAGCCATCAAAACGAGGAGGAGCTTGAAAGCCACTCCTAATCTATCAAAAATAAAAATAAGTGCTGCTTTAACAACAGATACAACAACCACAACACAACAAACCAAAAAACAACCAGATGATGCGTTGATGTACATCTCTGATGAGGTCCATTATGAGGGGGGCAACAACAACTTTACCTCTCTAGCAGCATCTGAGTCGGAAGGTAAGGATGAACAAATAAAAGATATTAGCAGCAGCATACAAAAGCTGAAAGAAAAAATGCTTGCTATTAGGCAAAAGCAAACTTCACGCAGGCAAAAGGAGCAATTAGAAGTAGAGAGCTCCCACCAAAAAAAGCAACAAGACTACATCTGCAGCAAACAAAATAGCAGCAGCAGAAACAACAGCAGCAGCAGAAACAGCAACAGCTGCAAAAACAACAACAACTGAGACCACAGCAGCTGAAAAAACCGCAGCAGCAGCAACAACAACAACAACAGCAGAAGAAGAAGGAGAAGGTGCCTCCCATCAACACCTATAAATTGGAGGTAAATGCTACTAAGGACCTGTGTAAGCTGGTCATTGGTCATAATTTTAACATTAAGAGATTGGGGAATGATCGCCATGCCATCCACTGTAATACAGTGGAGGGCTACGCGAAAGTGAAAGAGCTCCTAAAAGAAACGACGACGGAGCACTATTCATTCACGCCGAAGTGTGAAAAGCGGCAATCGATGCTGCTGAAGGGGTTGGAACCGTCTTCTGATCCTGAGGAGATCCTGGCGATGCTCAAAGAGAAGGAGTGCGAAGGACTCAAGTTTGTGGGGGCAAAGCCATTTACCACAGCTAGAGCAAGGCGGGAGAAACGGAGTCTACCGTTCTTCCTGGTGCAGCTCAGTCCCGAAAGCCATCTGGATAGCCTAAGGGGTATCAATGTCCTAGACTACCAGGCGGTTCACTGGGAAAAATTAAAAAGGAGCGAAGGCGTTATACAATGCGTTCGCTGCCAGAGGTTCGGAGACGCCGCGTCGAACTGTCAAATGCAGCTACGATGCGTGAAGTGCGCAAAGAACCACAGTTCCGAGGAGTGTGCTCTGGGTAGGGACAGAACATCCGATAGGACACAGCTCTCGTGCGTGTTATGTGGGAACGTGGGACACACCGCAAACTATCGGGGTTGTCCTAAGTTCGCTGACATTAAAAAATTTATTATTTTATAATCGGCGGGGACTTCAACGCTAAACACAGAGATTGGGGAAATAATTTGCCAAATACTAGAGGGTACCTACTACTCGATTGGTGGGGTCAGCACGATGTTATGTACAGACTCGGTCTTAAAGCGACGGATAACCCGTCGTTTCCCAGAGGTGGGTCTTATCTGGATCTACTGCTGTACGACGAACGTATACGACTGACAGGTACGAATTTACAAACGCTAAACTGTCTGCGCATATTCGTGTATGACAGTGACACCGAAATTACAGTTCCCAACGAAATTGCGGAATTGAAGGAGTTTGTCCAAAGATATTCTTACAACTACAGTAAGACTCGATGGACACGCTTCTCCGCAACCATGACAAGTGTGCTCTTCTCGAATACCCTCCACCCACCGTCCAATAGGAATTTGTCAAACGAGGAGATCGACAATTACCTAAAACAAATGGACGAGACAATAAAACATACTATGGACGCTACATACGAAGACCTGTTCCGCAATTCTACTATTGACGCACTGCACCGACAGAAAAGTAGACTTCTGACAAGACTCAAAAACTAGTACAGACAGTTAACTGACACACAAGACCCGGAGATTAGGACACTGAAGTCGTCGATTAAAAATATTCCAACGTTAATAACAGAGAATTACAGAATTTCTGTAAGTTTGTATTGGAACAACAGGGTTGGGGCTGTAAACACCAGCAACCCGAATATGTTCCCGCAAATAAACAAACTATTTCGGAGAAAAAATCAAAACGACCTTCAGTGTCTTAAAATAGCCCGGACAACAGACAACGAACGGTTACTGACAATAGCAGGTATTGATCCAAATGAGGCGGCTGATGATGACGACTTCTTTGTGATCGAAAATCCACAGGAGAAAGTTGAGGCCATAGGGGCGACTTTCCATTAAATATACAAGGCCATAATTATGACCTGAACAGTCGCGTCTTGGTGCACGACTTCTACATTCGAAATGAAGTAGAGAACTGGCGATCCGAGGGCCCTGGTTTCACCCGGTTCAGCGCTGAAAATATGGCAAATAATGTCATTACCAGAGAGGGTGACTTACCCCCGTTCATTTCGAAGGAAGAGCTCCATGAGATCTTCGACACAATCAGGGCTAAAAAATCAGTGGGGACCGATGGTATTCCAAACATCGTGCTTGGACATCTTCCTCTAGAAGCGGTGGACATTTACACCACCCTGTTAAATAATGCAATGAACAATACACATTATCCAGCGCATTGGAAAACGGCGGTGGTTCAACCAATCCCCAAAATGGAAAGGATATACCCAATCCGGCGAATCTCCGGTCGATAAGTCTCCTTCCGAATATCAGTAAGGTGTTTGAAAAAGTAATCAATAGAGCTCTCTCTAGGTGGGTTGAGGACAAACATATAGTTCCGGATAATCAATTCGGTTTTAAGGCGGGACATGATATCTCACATGCCGCGTCTAAACTGGTGTCCGATATCCAATGGAATAAAGGCAAAAACCAATGCACTGGTGCCTGCCTTGTTGACTTGGAGCAGGCCTTCGACACCATATGGTTAGAGGGTCTTTTCTATAAGCTGACTAGGCTGGGGATCAGTAAACCACTCTTGTACATTCTTTATAATATGCTAACCAACAGACAGTTCATCGTGAAAAATGGTGATGTGACTTCTGTTGGAATATTTCAAATTAAAAATGGTCTTCAGCAAGGCGCGGTCAATTCGCCGATCCTATTCAACATTTATACAAGCGACTTGATAGGTTCACTTCCCCATACTATTGCGTACGCAGACGATTTGATAGCGTACAGAACAGGTCCAAAGACCGAGGTTAATAATATACTTTTGCAACGTGACTTCGATAAAATTAAGCGATATTACGATGATTGGAAGTTGAAAATCAACTTTCAGAAATCGGAAACCATTCTCTTTAGGACGCCGTTGTCTGGAGCCTCTAGGGATACCAGAAAAAATTGGCGAATGTTCTCGATCATTTGACAGCACGGGCATCCTCTTGCCAGTCGAAATGTAGTCAGATACCTTGGGATCTGGCTAGATCAGTTTCTGCATTTTGACAAAAGGGCGCTTTTGCCCTTACAAAGAGACTGTTTTATAGCAGACAACTCGATGAGAGGGTAAAGGTAATCTGCTACATGGCCCTTATCAGGCCCATGCTGGTATTCGGGTGCCCCGTGTGGTTCAATGTACGAGTAAGCTTAATGGAAAAGATTCGGTTGTTTGAGAAGGCTTGCCTTAGGGCTTGCATTCGCTTGTACAGAATACCAAAGTCGGAGTACAAATTTTTTTATCCTAATAAGGTCCTTTACAACAGGGCGAACATAATACGAGTGGACAACTTCGTAGTTAAGCTAACTCGAAGGCACATTGCAAGAGCAATGACTTCGACGAATAACTTGATATCTGGGGCTTACTAACCCAATTACCTTTACCACGAGAGTGTCTGCTCCGATGGCTTCGTTCCACCGGAAGCATTCCGATAGATCAGCGGTCCCGTTAATCTACCATGTCGCTCGGACAGCTGGGGACAGGCGACTCAACTACAACAGAGACGTCGCACACGGCAGTATGGATCTTCTCAGGTTCAGTAGGGCGGTGGGGAATCGCGATAAGAGGGATGTCGTTCAGCAGCACCAGCAGTTTTGTTGGTTGAATGATGGAGAAGAGGTTTCGTCGCCGTTTCCGCCAATTACGGACAAGCCTCACTAATGAGGCAGAGCTGACCAATCTATTTGCTCTGTGAATAGCGCTGGCCAGCTTGCATAGGTTTAGGTTAGCATTTAAGAAATACATATATATATTAGTATATACATAGGTATATATATTAGTATATACATAGGCATATACTAGTATATGTATGTCATTATGTATAATATCTACATGTATGTATGTGTGTATTGTGTAGGTAAGTTAGGTAGACTAAGGTTTATTTTAAGTTAGATATTAAGTTTTTTTAAAAAAATAAAAATTATGTCCATATGCGAAGTTTTTTGTTAAATTCTTTTCTTAGCCTTAACCATAGAAAATAAGTATATTCCTAAATAAAATGTAAACAAAGTCTGCTGAAAAATGTGGAATGTTGTGGTATAAAATACCTTGCCTTGAATTCAAGTTTTGGTGAATGCTACCCCAATCGTTTGCTATTAAGCAACCCCTATTAAATATATTATTGGAACTTATTAACTTCCCTAAAAAATTTTGCGCAAGAGAGCGCTTCGTATCAGGATGCAGATCCACTGGGAAAATATACGGCGAATACATATGTTCATTTTACTACCATTTAAAAATGATAACTTAACACCAACATTTTATATTAAATTCGTATGACATCTGTAATAGGAAGCACCTCATGTTTTAAAGTTCTTTTCAAGACTTCGGCAGCATCGCCACTCCTCCGTACTTCTCTGTCACACCTATAGCACTTATATTCTACATTAGACAGATTACATTCATTATTATAAAGATGATTATAAGAGTTTAACCGTGTTTCCGAGATAAAGCCTATATCTGTATTATATTTACTTAGAAAAACAAAAAAATTTAAAGATTTATAACATTACTACGTATTGTATTTGTAAGAGTACTGATTATTTGACATCTTTATATAAATATCTGAAAGCTAATTGGGTAATGGTGTTGAATTGACCGACTTTTGTGTTATAATCCCATAAGGGCGTAGTCATCTCTGCTGTGGGAGCATTAATTGCATCTAAGTATAGAGAAAAACTCATTTTGATCGCTTGATGCTGGTACGGTGTTGCTGTTGTTGGACCAAACACTGCTGCTGTTTGTTGTTGCTGGAATACAATGGAACTCATAGGTATGAATTCCATGAGTTGAAAAGTTTTAAAGACTACGCTTTTCGTTGCTTCACCTTGAATTCTGTTTGAAAATCGTTGTTTAACGTCAAAGAAATATTTCCTGCCTGTACAGAATGGATCTGTTGATTTGTGTTTTACTTTGCAATTCGCACACTTAATGTTATTAGAAATTCACTTGCATGGGGTTCCGATCAGATTGCGTAGTGCGTTTTTATATGACAATTCTTTTCTCTGTGCCGAAAAATCTGGCAGTTATAGCATTTAATTATTCTATTCCTTTGTCCCCGAGCATAGTCCCATTCGATTTGAGTCTTTAAAATTTATTTAACTTCTTGTTTGAGATCATTTAGTCTCGCAGAACTATTCTCAAGTGAAATTAGATAAAACACATCTATGGATGTGTGGAAAAGGGCATCGTTTAGCTGTGAAAAAAGCAAAAAATTGAGTTTGTAAATCGGTAACCATTCCACTTCCCTACAGTCAGAATTGAAATACTTATGTAGGTGTATACGAGTACTTCTGCAACAGTTTTCGTTTTAATAAACATGCTAGAAAGACTTTAGTAAAAGCTAAAACTGTTACCGCTTCGCTCAGGGTTTTATTGCAGTCAAAAGCATTACCCCCGAATACAAGCTTACTGATATGCAAAACGCGTATAAGAGCCATAATGGCATACGGATTCAGTGAATGGTTTACTATCTCTCCCACAGTGGCAAAATATTTGGAACAATGTGAATGAAGAATCTGTTGTGGGAAATGTAGAACATCAGATAAAAAATGGTATCCAAATCAACTTCTGTATGACACATGTCACGTAATACCTCTTATGACATACCTACTCGTAATTACACGTTCATACTTCATGAACGGATAGACTTCTATCCAATTCACTGATAAAAGCTTTGCTGGGCTCAAGTGGCTCAAGTGGTAGTGGACTGGCTTGCAAATCGGAAGGTTCGGTGTTCGAATCCCAGCCTCGCCCGAGAGACATATGGTATCCACTTTTTCAGTTAACGGAAATCAAGTAAGATGAGTAGTTGACTAGAAATCAACATCAAGCCAACTACCACTAAGAATTTAGTCTCCCCGTTAAATGCATTGGTAAAAACTTTGCTGGACTTTTTTTTTAGTTTTAAATGCATTTTATTTTCTAAATCATTAACTCTTACATTCTAACAAAATGCTAGCTTAAAATTACTTAACAAACTTATACTAACTTACTGGCCCCACACAGGTACTCTAGGCTACTCTAAATTCTTATATCTATGTCTTTCGACTTTGTTTACATTTTATTGAAATATATATCTTGTATACTTAAGGCTAAGAAAAAAATTGTTAACAAAAACTTAGCATATGGACATAATTTTTTTTTTTATAAAAACTTAATATCTAACTTAAACTAAACCTTAGTCTACCTAACCTACTTACATAATATACACACATATATATAATACACAAGTATATACATATATTAGTATATACCTTTGTATATACCAGTATATATATGTATTTCTTAAATGCTAACCTACACCTATGCAAGCTGGCCAGTGCTATTCACAGAGCAAATAGATTGGTCAGCTCTGCCTCATTAGTGAGGCTTGTCCGTAATTGGCGGAAACGGCGACGAAACCTCTTCTCCATCATTCAACCACCAAAACTGCTGGTGCTGCTGAACGACATCCCTCTTATCGCGATTCCCCACCGCCCTACTGAACCTGAGAAGATCCATACTGCCGTGTGCGACGTCTCTGTTGTAGTTGAGTCGCCTGTCCCCAGCTGTCCGAGCGACATGGTAGATTAACGGGACCGCTGATCTATCGGAATGCTTCCGGTGGAACGAAGCCATCGGAGCAGACACTCTCGTGGTAAAGGTAATTGGGTTAGTAAGCCCCAGATATCAAGTTATTCGTCGAAGTCATTGCTCAAGGTATCTGACTACATTTCGACTGGCAAGAGGATGCCCGTGCTGTCAAATGATCGAGAACATTCGCCAATTTTTTCTGGTATCCCTAGAGGCTCCAGACAACGGCGTCCTAAAGAGAATGGTTTCCGACTTCTGAAAGTTGATTTTCAACTTCCAATCATCGTAATATCGCTTAATTTTATCGAAGTCACGTTGCAATTATTAACCTCGGTCTTTGGACCTGTTCTGTACGCTATCAAATCGTCTGCGTACGCAATAGTATGGGGAAGTGAACCTATCAAGTCGCTTGTATAAATGTTGAATAGGATCGGCGAATTGACCGCGCCTTGCTGAAGACCATTTTTAATTTGAAATATTCCAACAGAAGTCACATCACCATTTTTCACGATGAACTGTCTGTTGGTTAGCATATTATAAAGAATGTACAAGAGTGGTTTACTGATCCCCAGCCTAGTCAGCTTATAGAAAAGACCCTCTAACCATATGGTGTCGAAGGCCTGCTCCAAGTCAACAAGGCAGGCACCAGTGCATTGGTTTTTGCCTTTATTCCATTGGATATCGGACACCAGTTTAGACGCGGCATGTGAGATATCATGTCCCGCCTTAAAACCGAATTGATTATCCGGAACTATATGTTTGTCCTCAACCCACCTAGACAGAGCTCTATTGATTACTTTTTCAAACACCTTGCTGATATTCGGAAGGAGACTTATCGACCGGAGATTCGCCGGATTGAGTATATCCTTTCCATTTTGGGGATTAGTTGAACCACCGCCGTTTTCCAATGCGCTGGATAATGTGTATTGTTCATTGCATTATTTAACAGGGTGGTGTAAATGTCCACCGCTTCTAGAGGAAGATGTCCAAGTACGATGTTTGGAATACCATCGGTCCCCACTGATTTTTTAGCCCTGATTGTATCGAAGATCTCATGGAGCTCTTCCTTCGAAATGAACGGGGGTAGGTCACCCTCTCTGGTAATGACATTATTTGCCATATTTTTAGCGCTGAACCGGGTGAAACCAGAGCCCTCGGATCGCCAGTTCTCTACTTCATTTCGAATGTAGAAGTCGTGCACCAAGACGCGACTGTTCAGGTCATAATTAGGGCCAATGGTATCAGTGGCCTTGTTTATTTAATGGAAAGTCGACCCTATGGCCTCAACTGTCTCCTGTGGATTCTCGATCACAAAGAAGTCGTCATCATCAGCCGCCTCATTTGGATCAATACCTGCTATTGTCAGTAACCGTTCGTTGTCTGTTGTCCGGGCTATTTTAAGACACTAAAGGTCGTTTTGATTTTTTTCTCCGAAATAGTTTGTTTATTTGCGGGAACATATTCGGGTTGCTGGTGTTTACAGCCCCAACCCTGTTGTTCCAATACAAACTTACAGGAATTCTGTAATTCTCTGTTATTAACGTTTGAATATTTTTAATCGACGCCTTCAGTGTCCTAATCTCCGGGTCTTGTCTGTCAGTTAAATGTCTGTACAAGTTTTTGAGTCTTGTCAGAAGTCTACTTTTCTGTCGATGCAGTGCGTCAATAGTAGAATTGCGGAACAGGGCTTCGTATGTAGCATCCATAGTATGTTTAATTGTCTCGTCCATTTGTTTTCGGTAATTGTCGATCTCCTCGTTTGACAAATTCCTATTGGACGGTGGGTGGAGCGTATTCGAGAAGAGCACACTTGTCATGGTTGCGGAGAAGCGTATCCATCGAGTCTTACTGTAGTTGTAAGAATATCTTTGGACAAACTCCTTCAATTCCGCAATTTCGTTGGAAACTGTAATTTCGGTGCTAAAACCGCAGTGGTCACTGTCATACACGAATATGCGCAGACAGTTTAGCGTTTGTAAATTCGTACCTGTCAGTCGTATACGTTCGTCGTACAGCAGTAGATCCAGATAAGACCTGCCTCTGGGAAACGACGGGTTATCCGTCGCTTTAAGACCGAGTTTGTACATGACATTGTGCTGACCCCACCAATCGAGTAGTAGGTACCCTCTAGTATTTGGCAAATTATTTCCCCAATCTCTGTGTTTAGCGTTGAAGTTCCCGCCGATTATAAAATAATTCTCCCCCGATTCCAGTCTCAGAAGTCGAAAAAGCGTGTCGAGCTCTGTAATGAATAAAGTGGATTGTGAAGCCTCAGGTGCATAAACAGAGCCAAGTACAGCCGCTTTCCACTGCGGAGCGGGATATAAATGACGACTGCCTCCAACACCCGGAACCTACGCAACACTCCCTTGTACACTCTGTGAAATTTTATGCCTTGTTTAATGAAGATCGCGACACCGCCTCCACGTTTGGATCGGGGCCGGTTTCTTCTTCTAACAATATAATTATTGTACTCCAGTTTGTGCTTATCGGTTAGCTTGGTTTCACTAGCGAAAAGCACATCAGGAGTTTGGTCTTGTAGCAATTTAAACATCGCGGCTCTTCGTTCGATCCTAAACAGTGAATTAACATTCACCTCAAGGACCTTCAAAGTTTGCTCCACCATGTGCGTACCCATTACGACATGTGTTGCGTTAGGCCCGGCAGCAGCGCGTAGATCTGGTCTACCCGCTTGGCCTGTTCTTGCACCTGCTTTTGCAGCTGAGCCATCTGCCCTTGGATTGCGAGCAAGATGGCCAGCATGTTAGGTGCAGCTTCCGTTGTTCTCGGCGTTGGAGTCGGAGAAGCAACAGTCGCTTGCTGTACCGTAGCACCCCTACCTGCCGCCATTTGGGCGTAGGAAATTTGGGACGTAACGGCTGGTGTTCGAAACCTGACAGGTGAACGTTTGACCTCCACCTTCTGCTGCCGAGCCAATTTTGCTTTTTTAATGTCAGCGAACTTAGGACAACCCCGATAGTTTGCGGTGTGTCCCACGTTCCCACATAACACGCACGGAAGCTGTGTCCTATCGAACCTCTGGCAGCGAACGCATTGTATAACGCCTTCGCTCCTTTTTAATTTTTCCCAGTGAACCACCTGGTAGTCGTAGGACATTGATACTCCTTAGGCTATCCAGATGGCTTTCGGGACTGAGCTGCACCAGGAAGAACGGCAGACTCCGTTTCTCCCGCCTTGCTTTACCCCCACAAACTTGAATCCTTCGCACTCCTTCTCTTTGAGCATCGCCAGGATCTCCTCAGGATCAGAAGACGGTTCCAACCCCTTCAGCAGCATCGATTGCCGCTTTTCACACTTCGGCGTGAATGAATAGTGCTCCGTCGTCGTTTCTTTTAGGAGCTCTTTCACTTTCGCGTAGCCCTCCACTGTATTACAGTGGATGGCATGGCGATCATTCCCCAATCTCTTAATGTTAAAATTATGACCAATGACCAGCTTACACAGGTCCTTAGTAGCATTTACCTCCAATTTATAGGTGTTCATGGGAGGCACCTTCTCCTTCTTCTTCTGCTGTTGTTGTTGTTGTTGGTGCTGCTGCTGCTGTTGCTGATTCTGTTGTTGTTGGGAGCTCTTTGCTTCCAATTGCTCCCTCTGCCTGCGTGCAGTTTGTTTTTGTTTAATAGCAAGCACTTTTTCTATCAGCTTTTGTATGCTGCTATTAATTTCTTCTATCAGTTCATCCTCATCTTCCGACTCAGATGCCGCTAGAGAGGCAAAGTTGTTGTTGCCCCCTTCATACTGCACCTCATCAGCGATGTACAATACATTAATGCATCATCTGCTTGTTTTTTATTTTGTTGTGTTGTTTTTGCTGATTCAGCTGTTAAAACAGCACTTATTTTAGTTTTTGTTAAATTATTAGTGGTTTTTAACCTCCTCCTCCTTTGGATGGCTTCGCCACGGTACCAGCAACACTATTGTTGCCTTTTGCAGCTCCCGTTATGGGACGAGCGTAACGCTCTCCACCATCCATCATGTGATTTCTTTTTTAGTTGTTGGTTGTGTTTTTGTGATTACATAATTTGAAGAAGAAAAACAAATTTAAAGTTCGGCCCGGGATCGAACCCGTGTGTCCTACCAGTTTGATGACCGATGCCGATAACCGCTTGGCTACCGAGTCAAGCAGTACAACAGAAACTATTTTCTTTATGAGAAGAACTGAATCACTATTATTTTACTTTTGAAAAAGCGGGAACTCTGAAAGATCTCTGAGGAGATCTACAAACGACTGACTTTCACAACGATTGTCCGGCCATTATTGTCCTTTGAGCGTCGTCGATAAACTGGATATTGATCTGATCCCGTTACTGTTTCAGCTACTAAACGTCGTGGGTATCGTTTCGTGCACTTTCCATCAACGATGCATGTTGATTTTGGATTCAATGCACGACACGGTCCATGCACCAGCTGCGTTCAATCTAGTGCAGTTATCGATCGGCGATTGGGTCGAGGATTTCAGCTGATATGATATCGTCTACTTCATCGGACCGCAATTTGTTCATCAGCCAAATCAGAATATGTGCGTATGGTAGACCGCGCTTCTGCTCTGCTAGTTGACCGGATACACCCAACACTTTGTAATGCCGAACGCTCGATGCTTCAGGATCACTTCCATCATCATCTTCACTTTCTGCTTGAATACTTTCGCAATTATATCGTGATGGTCTTCCGGTTTTTGTCCGTGATACAATTCGCTTTTAATCTCGTTCCACTTCGGATTATACGTACACGTGATAAACAAGTCCGGTATTCCGTAGTTGCGTACATATGTCATTGCATCTTGTGCATACTCATGCATATGGCGACGACTTCTAACAAGAGTCGATGTTAAAATCACCAGTTGTCCAAGATTCTGCGCATTTCCATCAATGTTCACAGCATCTCGTAAGTGGATCGAACAGCTGAAGGATCAAGTGTTAATTGACATTTTACCAAATTGTCCCTGCCAATGAATGATGGGGTACTGCAGAGCGTCAGATGATCTATGCGTTTCGGATATTCTTTGTAACGATGCAACGGTTCTTCGCAGAAGGACAATATCTCGGCTGTGTGCTTGATCGCCAACTACCAATGCACAAATGTCTGTGGAAGTTGGAGCATTGTATCGCTGTAAATGTTCACTGGCTGGAGCGCCATCAGGTTTGAACACAAATCTGCGATTGTCTGAGTTCATTTTCTCCATCGCCTTTTTAAACATCGTAACCAAAGCGTTGTTTGCATTAAAGAATTGTTGCAATTGTCGAATGGCGTTTTTTATCACACCTATACTCCTGTACCGCCTATCGACCTGATCATCCTCCGACAAAATGAAGTACACCTGCTGATACTGACGCACACCAATATCTGGCCAATTTACTGGCAAGAATGCTCCCATCCGATTTTAAATTTGGCCTTAAATCTCTGAACCCGAATTGTGCAGTGTGGAATCCCGTGTCATTATTAGAACAGGTGTGTTTGCATGATGTATAAAAGAAAAAAATACCTTGCAAGTCGGCATGAAACCAGTTTCTTGAATGATTTTTGCTCCCAATGAAGTCATACCGAAACAGTTGTTATACTGTCGAATATTCTCGAGAAAATCATCCGATTCAAACAACGATTTCAATGACTCCGAAGGTACATCTAAGGGAACCAATTTCACTTTGCCATTCGCACAGCAAAAACCGGGCATTTCGCCTTTGAATTTGTGTTGCAATGTTGGCACACAACAGTCATCGCTCCAATATCGAAAATTGCATCACCACCGTAGTTTTCTATTGGTTCATACCGAAATGCCAGTTTTTCGTATGTCGGCGACGATGCGCGTCTTTTCACTTTTCGATTAGAACTTGTGTGCTCTCTCCCAGCAGCAGTACGATTTGACGCAGTTCTCATTAGATGCAGTCTCAAATTGAGTGCCTGTTGATCTGGTCTTATGGCATGTTCCATTCTGTCGACTTCTCTATGTGCTTGGCGTTCTTCTTCAGTTTGGCATCGTTGATATATTTGTTATCGTCTGGCTTGCTTTGTTCGTCGGCCAATGTTTACGCGCATTGGTCTTGGCATTTTTTTACCTTAATTCAACTCACAAACCAGCACTGTGGACAAACGTATTATATTAACCTGAAATTCTCGATTTACTCAATTCACTTTTGTGAAACAAAATAATAACGCGCATACAAATAAACTGTCAGACACCCCCAACCCAAACTATAGTAAAATGCGAAAAGTGCGAAAAATGTGAATTAATCGATTTTCCGAAATTTTCTTTCTGCCTAAACCTGAAACACAGCAATACAAACAAAACAAAAAAGAAAAGAATCAAGAAAATCGGCCCAGCGGTTATCAAGTTATAACGTCATCGGGTTTCACGCCGAAGGAATTACAGCTATAAAAATATGATATAGAAGATTTATTATTTATTACTTATTACTTATTATTTATTATTTATTATTTATTATTTATTATTTATTATTTATTATTTATTATTTATTATTTATTATTTATTATTTATTATTTATTATTTATTATTTATTATTTATTATTTATTATTTATTATTTATTATTTATTATTTATTATTTATTATTTATTATTTATTATTTATTATTTATTATTTATTATTTATTATTTATTATTTATTATTTATTATTTATTATTTATTATTTATTATTTATTATTTATTATTTATTATTTATTATTTATTATTTATTATTTATTATTTATTATTTATTATTTATTATTTATTATTTATTATTTATTATTTATTATTTATTATTTATTATTTATTATTTATTATTTATTATTTATTATTTATTATTTATTATTTATTATTTAGTATTTATTATTTATTATTTATTATTTATTATTTATTATTTATTATTTATTATTTATTATTTATTATTTATTATTTATTATTTATTATTTATTGTTTATTATTAAGTTTTTTTTTATCTGCAATAAAAATCAAAGGATTATGTAGCACAATGATAGTTTTAAATAAACCCTTTTATTTTTTAGAAAATCAACAAAAAATATGTAATTCCCAAGCGGTTTTGGGTGTAAGCCCTCAGGTCACGCCCAAGAATAAAACACATATGGACACAAGACTACATAAACGAGTATGTACACACATACATTCCCATTTTTAGAAAAGATTGTACATACTCACCGTATGTTTGAAGGTACTTAAAATATGGAGATTTTTAGTTTTGATTTTCGGAGCTAATCATTAATCCTTCCCTAATCAGGAAGCTAACTTTTTGCGTTGGTAGTCGGAATTAACTTTCGTTGAACAAAAGGTAGATAATAAATAATATGTAAGATTACGGAGTTAAAACAAAATTATTAACTCTTTTTAAACCTGAGGTATACATACATACCTATGTAACACAATAATATAATCGTTCTGATACGAGGGGCGTTCAACATATTCTCGATATCGGGGTGAAGCTGTGGTTGTATATATAAATTGACTTATTTATCAAGTAATACTATTATTTTAGTGCATTTATGTAAAATGTCATATAAATGTGATTCTTAATTCGCGTTTTATCTCTAGTTAAACATAATCATAATGGCAACTGAGACGATGATGGTGAAAATTGAGCATCGCGCTGTAATTAAATTTCTCACTAAGCAAGGAAAAAGTCAAAAAACTATTCATGAAGAGATGGCGGCTGCTTACCAAGGTTCCGCACCTTCATTATCAACTGTGCAAAAGTGGTCAAGTGAGTTCAAGA
The DNA here is from genome assembly GCA_963966105.1 of Volucella zonaria. Lineage (NCBI taxonomy): Eukaryota > Metazoa > Arthropoda > Insecta > Diptera > Syrphidae > Volucella > Volucella zonaria. The sequence goes on along the minus strand of OZ014530.1, from coordinate 93,882,862 downwards.
GAGGCAGAGAGAGCATTGAAGACGACCCCCGCTCCGGCGCCCCGGCTACTGCTTGTACGGGAGAAAGCATCAAAGAAGTCGAAAAACTTGTTCTTGAGGATGCCCGAATAAAGGTGAAAATGATGGCAGAGATCACCAAGCTTTCAATTGGTACCATTCACACCATTCTTCATGACCATCTTAACCTTTCAAAGGTCAGTGCAAGGTGGGTGCCACGAATGCTCACAGCGCCTCAGAAAAAAGTGAGAATCGCATGCTGTAGAGAGCTTTGGAGATGTGTAGTGAGAACGCGGACGGTGTTATGGATCGAATTGTTACTGGGGATGAAACATGGGTCCACCACTATGACCCTGAAAGCAAATAAGAGTCCATGCAGTGACATAAAAAAGGAACAGACCCCCCGAAGAAGTTTAAAGTCACTCCGTCTGCCGGGAAGCTCATGGCCACAGTTTTTTGGGACTCAAAGGGAATCTTGCTCATTGAGTACAAAAAAAAAGGTGAAACCATCAACGCCACATCCTACGCTTCCACCTTGCATAATTTGCGGGAGGAAATTGAAAAGAAAAGACGGGGTAAACTCGCAGCGGGTGTGTTGCTTCTTCATGACAACGCTCCTGTTCACACGGCGCGAGTTTCCAAGGCTGCTGCGCGAGATTGTGGTTTCGAAGAAATCCAACACCCACCCTATAGTCCAGACCTTGCCCCTAGTGATTATTTCCTGTTTCCGGATTTGGAAAAATGTCTTCGTGGAAAAAGATTTTCGGATGATGAAGAACTCAAGTCGGTATTTTGCAGAGAAAGAGGAAATTTATTTTTTTGAGGATTTAAAAAAGCTTATCTCAAGATGTAACAAATGCATTGATGTTAGGGGATATTATATTGAAAAATAAAAACAATTTAAATTGAATTCGCATTTTCCTCCATATCGATACCGAGAATATATTGAACGCCCCTCGTAAGTTCTGCTGCTCTATTTTACTTTTGGCATATTTATTTGTTTCTATTAAAGTACAATTGTTTCAGGCAGTGTATCTGTGAAAAAAGTCTCAAAAAATTGATAGGTCGAAAAATTAGTTTTTGATTGAGGCCGGCCTCTGCGCGTAACATCTCTCCAAACAGTAAATTTATTTATATCACTATTCTTATTTTCACCATTTTCTTCTGCTTCGCTATCGCAGAACTTTTATAATTGCATCATTCGTTACTTCACTTTAACTATGTAACTATCAGAATCCCGTTCTCTTTACCAATTTGGACTAATAAATATTTTAAGAAGTGAAAATCCCAAACTTTAAACACAATTTTTACAATGTTATTTCGAATTAATTAATGTAATATAAGATCAGTGTAGTTCTGTGGTATCTGAGAGCAGACGTACGACTGGAACGGTAAAATAGATGAGGTGGTTGAGAGTAGATATACGACCAATGAGTACATCAAACTGCGAAAGCAATTATCTGGTAGTCCATACCAGAACTTAAATCACGGTACCATGGGAGTCAGGAGCCCCCCGGATTTCGGTCCGAGCCTGACTTGTTAGAGGTAGGCCCCCTTGTGGGAGCGTCATGCTGGCTGTGGTTTAAACCCAAATCGCGGGTACGGGTTTCCTTTTTGGTTTGACCCATTGTAGAGTTGCAAATAAAGTACTGGGTGCTGTGACCCTAAGAACAGCAAGAGGTTTTAGGTCGGCCTCGACTCATACCAAGGGTGGAACTTGTGCCTCCAACACAAGTTCTGCTTTGGTATAATATATAAGCGAAGTATTAATAAATATAAAGCGAGTTTATTAGCGATGGCAAGGCGTATCGTTGCTCGCTATGGGTGTATGGGCACCTCGTAAACATAAGGTCTTATGACAGGTGGTTTACGTTAAAAATCCAGGTACGTTCTGTCATTAAACCAAAATTCAAATACCCAGCCATTATCAATGAATGGCACTTGCATCGTCGAAACCGATAAACTTTCCATTCCCGGTATGTGTGCCAGTGACAACTTACGTTAGAATGACCACATATTCGATGTCGTCAAAAATGCTGGGAAATGTCTAAGTTTCCTCAAGCGATGTAAGAAATATTTTACCCCCTCTGATCTGGCCACAATATATAAGGCATTCATCTGCCCAAAATTGGAGTACAATGCCCACATCCGGTCAGGTGCTTCTAAAACATATCAACACCTGCTAGATAGGACTCAAAACCATGCGATAATCAGTGAATCAATTGACAGCCTCGAACACGAACGTATGGTCTCGTGTCTCACTCTGTTTTATCGATATTTCTACCACCAGTACTCCATTGAAATCGCCAGTAGCATTCAAACTTTGAACCGTAACACCCGTCTCGCTATGAATGCTGATCAGTATACCCTCAAGTACAATTCGCTTATGAAATGCCCTGCCGATCTTTGTGTTTCCTGGTCGTTATAACTTACAAACATTTAAAAACAATGTACATTGGTACCTGTCCTTTCTTCCTCCTTAAATTTTCTTTGCCCGGGCTGTGTACAAACGCCTTGAAAGCGCGGTCATTGTAAAAAAAATTAACACCTTAATTATACTGAAAACGCTTGTAGGAATCATAGCTAGACAGGCCGTGTCGTTATCACTTTTACAGCAAGCGTTGCAGAATGTTGTACCACTTATGCCCAGCATATCTAAGTGCTTAGCAAAAGTGTAGTACCCCGTTGGGACACCCGTAGGCAGCCTGCAGTCTTTCCTGCTGAGGGACAGCAGAAAAGCCGCTGACTTCCTAAAGACATCGGAAAGCATTCGTTTGGTGTACCTGCAACCAGTCACGCCATCTGCAATTGTGCTCATATGAAACCCAGCTGTCAATGGAAGCCGTAACCGAGGATGTAGGCAGATGCAGCATAGGTTCGGGTCCTAAAAAACTCTCCTCTGAACTTTTATCTGGCAAGTTCACGGCGAAACTACCTTGGAAGTAATAAGAGGGTTCAGCAAGGCTTTAAGTACAGCTTGCCTGTCACTATAGATACAAATGCTTCGCCTCCTCCATCGGAACTTCACAATATAGTTCGGTGCCAACCGTATTGCATTTATCTCAGCTTGGAAGGCAGACTCGAAATCTAAACCAATATCAATAGAAATTTGTTATACAGGATGACAATCAAATACTTAGCTTCTTTTGAGAATTGGATGGTTTTATCTGGGTGGGTGGCCGTGGCTCAAAAGGTACTGAACTGGCTTCCAAGTCGGAAGGTTCGGTGTTCGGATCCCAACCGTGCCCGAAAGATATTCACTTTTTCAGTCAACTAAAATCAAGTAAGATGAGTAGTTGACTACAAAATAACAACAAGCCAGCTTCCACTAACAATTTAGTCTCCGCATTAAATGTTGGATGCCACCAATGGATGCCACCCACTGGGCCCAAATATCTTTCTTTCTATTTCTATCCAATTTTCTTAAAAAAAACTTAACTCATGTGTGGTATTATAAGTGTATTCATACCCACTTGACTATTAAGTTCTTTAAAAAAAAAGAAAAAAAAAGTCCTAGTTGAGCCAGACCAGATAGCTTTTTCCCTCTCGTAAAGAAAACAGCCTCAGTTTTGAGCGCATTGACTGAAGGCATATTTCTAGCGCGCCAATCGTCGACTCAGCAGGCAGTAGAGCTACTTACATTACCCACGTATGCTTGTATATATACGTCAGAGCTATTCAAGCTGTCGAGCAGTGAGTCGACCAAAATACAAGATAGCAGTGGAGACAGAACATCGCCTTGCGGCAAACCAATGTTTACCCTCTCCATCACATATTGGCCACAGCCAGCATCCGCAATCAATGTTTTATTCATCAACATTGCTTTTGTGCAGAAAACTGGTGATTCGTCCACCCCGTATTGTCTGGCCGAGTTACACATGTCGTCAAAAGTTGCAATGTCGAAAGCTCCCTCAGCGTCGAGTGGCTTGTTCCTTTTTGTCGAATGCGCTTTCACATCTGCCTACTAGATACGCACTCTCGCAGGATCTTTCGCGTTAGTAAGCACGTTGTATCGTGTGCCCATTGACCTCAACAATTCTCTCTTTATCTTTTCAACATGAAGTAAGTCAGACTTATAGGTCTGAAGCCTTTGGCGAGCATGTATTCACCTCTTCCGATTTTCGATGTAAAGGCTACGCTCACTGTCGATCAGGGTTCCAGTATGTATGTCAGTGTCAGGCTAGTAGTGAAGATTCTCTTCAGAGTTACCAGTAACTGATCTACACCTTTTGGATATATGCCATCGGTGCAAGACGAATTGAAGCCATTAAATGAAGCAACAGCATGTTTAATGACCTCATCCGTTATCACTACCAATGATATATACCAGCTACTGTGGCGTGCTGTGTTATTCAGGTAACTAGCAATTTCGTTAATAAGAGCTGGTTGTGAGGCGTTTCTGATTATGCTACCCGGAGAGTGAGCCTCCAGCATGAGGCGAAGAGTTTCTGCTTTCGACTCAGTATAGGTGCCATCATATCTTATAAGTGGTTCCAGCCTGGTTAATCTACCCCTTTTAAGGACTTTGACCAGCCTACGGATTTCACTGACAGTTTCAATCTTCTGGCAAAAGTCTTTATAATAGGCACTCTTCGTAATCCGTATGAGCTTCTTATATCCTTTTTGCTTCGATCTGTAAAGATTTCAATCTTCCTCCTAATAAGTCTTAAGTGACCTGTTTCGAAGTTTGCTGGTTTCATTACGAAGGCGATGCAGATCTGCGTTCCACCGAGGAATGGTGGTATGATTCGTTATTACCAAAAGCTGCGAAGGCAGTAGCCGAACTCATTGAATATTATATTTGCAGAAAGTTGGGACTTATATATGTGCCCGTGAGACCTATGTGCGTTTTTTTCGAGGTCTGGGGTTGGTGGGCCACTGGCTGATGAGGCCATGGCTGCCCTCCACCTCCGCCAGAGCTCAGTGTTCCCACTCAATGAAAAAAGGGACCGAAGGGACTTGCCAGGAAAAGAGAGCTAAATTTATTGGGGGAAAATTTACCGCAACACATTGGCAGAGGGAGTGCCGGACATCTTCTTCCTCTTGGCCCTGTTCGGGACGGTTTTAGATCGCAGGGGTTGATCCGTTTCAGTTTCTGTCACTTCCACCGACCTGTTTCTCTTCTCTGTCGCCGCTGGGGGAGTGAGACTTTTAGTACTCGCGCCTTCGAGAGCACTTGCCGTCCCTTTGCGCCATGTGTTTACTACACGCCTCCGTTTCTTCTCCAACAGCCCCTTAGACGGTAGTCCTTCAGATCGTGCCTCTTCTGGAGCCCGTTCCAACTTTTCGGTTTCCCGAGACAAGCTATCAAAAACAGCACTCTAACCAACCGCTGATCTATTCTGTGAAGTTCAACCATAACAGACAAGCTCAATCTACCGAACGTGTCGTAAAAGAGCCGCAGGAGTCGTCGAAGTCAAGCAATCCAGCAACCCTTTGCTCATCGCCGAAATCAGAGTACTGTTTTTGAAGTATGTAGGATGGGGCTTCCAGAATCCGTTCCCTGGCCGAAGTCGAAAGACCACTGGTTGATTGTCTCTATTGCGAGGATAATTCTTTGGGGTCAGATCCATACTTTTAACCGTTTTACGCCTAATTCGGACGTCTTTGGTGCTTGCGCCGTATTACTTATTAACAACGACTAGAACTATAATGGATAATTAAAGAAATAATTACTTTGTAAAATATAATATACAATAAATATAAATGGTCATATTAAGGAAAACCTTAATCCAAGCGAAAATAACTTGATCAAATAGCACGTCTTAGGCCGAAATTTGTATGCCGTTGGAAGAAAACTTCAAGCAATCGAGATCGCTAACTGGGGTTCTCGAAATTCATAACTTTTCTTATGCAATCTGTAAGTTTCATACTTTATTATTATTTTCTTGGAAGCAAACTTTATTTCCCGGCAAAGTGAGCTTTAGTCATCGCGTCATCGTACTTTTGTCATCGAGTTCTTTAAATAATCGTGTAAAACATCACCTTATGAAAACCCATGTTTCGCTTTAAGGATGATTATTCGTCAAAATTTCTAGGATGATTGGTTTTGATGGAAAAGTAATCGAAATTGTGATGGGGTAAGATTTATGTAAATACTCGTAGTTTAACATAAAGAGAAATAATGATATCGTCGTTTGCCCGAATACTGAATACTGAATTCAGGTTCTAGCCGTTACGTTAAAAAATGGGCGCCTACATAATTTTCGCTATTCGTATTTATCCCTTGTTTTCTGGAATTTGCAAGAAAAATGTCCGATTATTAAGTCCCCGATATGGCAGACAAAACACTAACTCTTGGGCGTTGTAAAGGCAGTTGGTGTTTAAGTCGCGGATTACGTTTTGGTGCAGAGCCGTAGAGAGAGTTTTGCTTATTGGAGTGCCCATTCAGGTAGCCACTTGTCGCCCCTGAAGATGCAGTAAGTAATATAGTACTAAGTCTTTTTAATAATGTATCACAAACGTTTTTGCATAAATAAAAGTAATTTTCCTGAAGTTCTTATAGTCAAGATTTAAGCCTTTCTGTAAAATTTCATAATCGAGTCCCAAAGCAGCTGCTCTTTTCCATACTTAAAAGCTAATAATTTCATACAAGCTTCGTTCCACTTCCCGAATGTTTTCGCTGTTCCTTGATATTCTGGTGGGCTTGGCTGAGGAAGAAATTCTGTGGAACCTGTGCACCAACGTAGGAATCAAATTACACTTTATTTCCCGGCATTTTCGTTTGGGCAGTCAGAAGGCTTTTTTTTGTGTACTCCGATTTTGATGCGAATGGAACGCTAAAAACTTCTGTGGACTTTTATTTTTTAAATATATTTGCTTGGAAATCAATTTGAACACTCAGAATAATAAATTGGGCAAACACAGCCTATTGTACCAAAACAGAAATCTAGTTTGATACACAATACTATTTGACGTTTATATGTACATTTTGACATAAAATCCAGGAGAGAATTAATTTTGATTCTCACCAAAAAAAACAAATAAAAAAAGAAAAAATGTTAAATTTAGTAAAAATTGCTCATGATAAGGAAAGTGTTGAAAGCAATCAAATATTCTACACTTTATGATTTTAAAACTGTTGACCCATGCTGGGACACTAAAAAAAAGAAAAAAATAACACGTAATGTTAAGGAAATTTTTATTTACTCGTATTACGGCCTTTGCGTAGAACTTCCGAAAAGCGAACTGCTCTTATGGCGTGACGTCTTATATATGTATAATGTATATGTATAATATATATGCATATGAACATGATATTCATTTACTAAAAGTATCAGTTACTATTATTTAATTAGTTGAATAGTTTTGCTAATGCTTTCTTACACCTTTAAACCTTTCCCTTTCCTAGAGAAACAATACTACCTGCCTGGGATGAAGAAAACCCCAATATATTTTTGTTCTTATTTCAAAAATAAAAAAAGCTTTAGCTTAAATTATTTTTTATTGAGCTCACTTTGCCGGAAAATAAAGTTTGCTTCCAAGAAAATAATAATAAAGTATGAAACTTATTTTAACTAAAAATTTGCAATCGGGGCACTCTTGACACTTGCCACATGTTTTTTTTTGTAATTAAAACAGGTTTGGACTCAACCAATGGTCATTTCCCGTTTAAGATACCTCTCTGGAGAACTTGGAGATTCGCAGGTAAAATTGTCAAAGAAGGCCTTTCTCCCATTTGGGGCGTGATGATATCCAGTGAAGAAATGCCGGCTTTTTTGGGGTTGATTTGATGATCTCAGATATTTGGTTTCTTGCATCAGGATCTGCTTCTATGTGCGTAGACGATAAAAAAGGGACAATTTTTTTTTAGTTGGATTTTAGCGGACAGTATGACAATAAAACAAACCATTCAGAAAAAAAGCAAATTTTGCTGTATTGAGCTCAATTAAAGAGGTGGAATTTCTCTTTTTCTTTGACGCAGTGTATCCATATAATCATCACGCTCTTTGGTAACAATTCCTTTGCTATTTGTATTGATGTAAACCAATTACCACAAGTGAGATATCAGTTAGTGTCGTGAATGGTCTTCATTAACATCATAATATAGAAATACGCAGATGGAATATTTCTAGGAGCTGAAACTCTTCCCAAATATACAATAGCAGTTAGGATATATGTTGTTTTGGAATCGAATAACGTCAAAAATTTTATATCGTATTTATCGGGTTTGCACGGAATAACATTTTAAATATGCACTTACCTCTGAATCTCCTCTACCGCGATCATCGAACTTGTCGAGATGTAGGCGCTGAGCAGGGTCAATGAATCTCGAGAAATTTTCGAGACGAGTCCTGAAACCAAAGGATACTCCCCCCTCCCTTCCCACCTAACCATCCCTTTTTCCACTGGCCTGGATCAAGGTGTCATACGACCCCTGTCGAAGATCAACCTGGCTGAGGGCCCAGCATCTCCAAAAATAGCTCAGGTGCGAACGGAGTATCCGGATACATGGCGACCTCCGGATTAGCTAGCCTTATCTGTATACGACGGATCTCTGTACAGATGGACCACCCTTTCTGCGCTACTCGTGTGACCACATCATGGAAAACTTAAACAGAACAAAACCCGAGGCCGGTACTCCTTTAATATCGTGCGGTAGAACGGTGACTGCACCAACTATCGGCAAGGCTCCTGCATTGTCGAGGGAAGGTAAAACTGTGGCAGCCCATGGTGCACCATCGTCTAAAGACAAGCGCAACTAGACTAGAAATAAATCTTCAGGGAGTGTTAAGACAGTGGCAAGCCATGCTCCTATCACTTCCTGTTTGAGCAAATGTTTATATATATGTTATATTAAAATTCGTAATTTAAACTTGTTAATTCTTGCTTTAATGGAAACGTAACTAAACACAAAATGTCTAGTTTCAAATAAATGTTTAGCAACATATGCAATTCAAGCAACATTTTGTACAGATATACAAACAGTAAGAAACTGAAAATAAAACCGACGTCTTACAACACCGAACAGAAAACAAGTGGTTTTATTTTATTTCTTTAGTCCAATACATTTTACATATATTAAATAACTCTACAATAGAAAAGTCGAAGGACATTCACAAACAACCCAACACATCCATTAACATTTTTTTTAAGTACGTGAATCTAAATACAAAAGAGAAAAACTTTTCATTAATACATACGAAAAATATTTTTAATTTATAATAATTACCTGGATGAAAAGTGTGAAGAGTGTCGATTAATTGTGCACATCAAGAAAAATTACTCCGAGGAACTTGGCTGTCCATATCAGGAGCTGCAACACACAAATAATTTTGTCCCCACCAACTATCCACAAGTGAGTACTGCACAAATTTTTCTTTTACGATTGCATATATTTCATAAGTAAAGAAAATGTCCTACGGAAAGCTTCAGCTTAATATCCTTGCTACCATCAAACAAGATAGGTCAAATTTTAATAAAGCTGACAAAATTAGACTAGGGAAAATAAATTACCTTAAATTGAGACTAGAGATGATGGAAAAGCAAATGACATCAGCAGAGCACTATCATCAACAGATTCTAGGAACAGGTAAAATCGAAGCTGAACTGAAATAGGAAGATCTAGAAGCAGCATACAATACCATTCGCGAGATATATGCAGAATACAAAATGGAAATTTTGGATAATATGGACAAGTTAAGATCCGAAGAAACCTCAAAATGCAGCGGTACAACAGCAACGGCATCGGTAGAGAACAGTGATAGCAGTGGAAGTGGGCTCAGGTTACCCGTTATCACACTTCCAACATTTTCCGGTGGATACGAAACCTGGAGATCTTTTCACGACATGTTCGTATCTCTGGTTCATACCAATGCAGCTCTGTTGGAAATCCAGAAGTTACATTATTTGAAGTGCAACGTTCGTGGTGAGGCCGAAAGGCTGCTGCAACACCTGGCCATTGACAAAGGCAATTACAATCGTGCTTGAGAAATCCTAACCGATCGTTATGACCACAAAAAGGTGTTAGTTAACACACAGTTGAAATTATTTTTCGGGCAAGTTACCATGAGCAGCCACTCAGCAGTCCATTAAGAACATTTTAGATACCTCGCAGAAAATTATACACTCGTTAGACAATTTAGGGGTACCAGTGGGTTATTGGGATACCATTTTAATTTTTGTTATCCTGCAAAAGTTAACAAATACAACCCAACAGCTATGGGAAGAAAAATTAGGCAGCAACAAGGAATTGCCGAAAATAAAAGACTTTTTTGAATTTTTACAGTGTAGATTTAGAACGCTGGAAGCAGTTGAGCAGCAGTCTACAGCAAAGACTGTTACAAAACCCAGATCTGCAACTCAGGTTCTTCCCACCCGGCAGGTGCAAAAACGGCAAATAAATTGCAAGGTTTGTCAAAAGGGACAACATGCATTGAGGGAATGTAGGAAATTTTTGGAGATGGATGTAGGCCAACGAAAACAAACTGTTTTCAATATTAAAGTCTGCGAAAACTGTTTGGCCTACAGCCATTTCAAGAATAAATGTCCAAGTCAGAAATGTTGTTACTACTGCAAACAACGCCACAATTCCTTACTACACCCAATACCACAAAATCAGTCAAACCAAACAAACAATTACCCATCTTTCAACCCAAATACCTCTCAATTTGTTCCACACAATCCAAATTTTCCTCAATTCCAACAGAAAGCACAAAATAAATGGTCTGCGACTCCAAGTAATTACTGCATACAAACCAACACACAACCAAACGATCCGAGGGTACCTGGCAATTCGAATCAAACGCAGGAACAGCCACAGACGGAAATCAATGGGCCATCAACTAGCCACAACTACCGAGTCCATCATACGCACACCAACTCGCAAGTTTTCCTGTCAACAGCTTTAGTTAACGTGAAGGCAGCTGATGGAAACTTGACCACACTCAGAGCCCTCATAGACACCGGTTCCGAGGCTTCCTTCATAACAGAAGCAGCTGTGCAACACCTGAACCTGAAGACGAGATGGACACTTAGCCAAATTAGTGGGTTGGGGGAGGTCAGCAGTGTAGAAACAAACAAAATAGTCGATCTAAATTTCGCGTCCCTAGTATCGAAGTTTACAGGTCGAGTGCAAGCTCTTGTACTAAAGACACTGACTGAGCTCCTTCCGGCCCAATATACTAATACAGAGAAGTGGTCTTACCTCAATGGATTGCAGTTGGCAGATCCGACTTTTAACGTTCCAGCGAAGGTTGACATATTGCTGGATAGTGACATCTATGCAGATATAGTCATCGGAGAAGTCGTGAGGAGGTCCAATAGCACAACGAACGCAGTTGGGATGGATCTTAATAGGTAAAGTCCCGACATCCAAATCACAGGTAATCCGTGCGTTCTTGAACCAAACCGACCTCAACACAACGATGAAGAAGTTTTGGGAGATCGAGGAAGAACCCTGTGGAACCTATAAAACAGAAGAAGATGAAAGAAAGATGTGAAGAACATTTTAAACAGCATACAAAACGTTTACCTGATGGCCGTTACCAAGTTTGTCTGCCCTTTAAGGGTGGAAAGTATCCAAGTATGGGCCCAACACGAGAAGGTGCGGTCAGGCGTTTCTTGCAGTTGGAGAGGCGACTACAGAACTACACAACTCAATACGCAGAATATGCCAAATGCATGGCTGAATACCTCGAGCTGGGACACATGACCCCAGTTGATGAGTCCAATGAGGTGCTTAAATCACCATTTCATTTTTTTATTCCCCATCACGCCGTTGTAAAGGAATCCAGTACCACTACAAGGTTGCGGGTGGTGTTTGACGCAACCTTTAAACCAATTTTTGGCTCTTCCTTGAACGACAAGTTGATGGTTGGACCTAAAATACAAACGAATGTTATCGACATTATTTTAAGATGGAGAAAATATAGGTTTACCTTCACTGGTGATATAGAAAAAATGTACCGTCAAATCCGTGTCAATACAGCAGATGCAAACTACCAACTGATTGTATGGAGAGAAAATCCCAGCCAAGATTTACGGATTTATCGATTGAATACGGTAACTTTTGGTACGGCATCAGCCCCATATCTTGCAATCAGGGTCCTTTTGCAACTATCAGAGGACGAAGCATATAAATATCCTACGGCTACTACTGTCATCAGTGAAGAAACCTATGTTGACGATGTTATCAGTGGAGCTGATACTATTGCTGAAACCCAACACAAACTTCATTAAGTAAGAAACCTTTTGCAAACTGGAGGTTTCCAACTACGCAAGCAAGTCAGCAACTCAGTAGAGGTTTTGCAGAACATTCCAGCAGACCAGCGAGCAGTAGACTTCTCATTACCGTTTGTTGAAACAAGTGAAGTGAAGACGCTTGGCATCAAGTCGATGCCCATTCCGGATGTTTTCTCTTTCCAAGTCGTACAGGTTAAGGAAGTCGAAGTCACAAAACGATCGATCTTATCCTCAATAGCTAAGCTCTATGACCTAATGGGCTGGGTCTCACTCTGCACAATCAAAGCAAAAATAATCATGCAGCAGGTTTGGGGTAGAGGATTAGAATGGGATAAGCCGATTCCACCTGCATTGGAAAAGGAATGGGTAGCCTTTCGGACCGAGTTATCAGCACTTGAACTAGTCCAGATTCGCCGTTGGATCAACACTGACAAAAACAACAAGAAGATTGAGGTCCATGGTTTTAGTGACGCGTCGGAAAAAGCATACGCGGCAGCCGTTTACCTACGTGTACTGGATGGAAACGACGAAACACACATGCATCTAGTAATTTCTAAAACGAAAGTGGCTCCCTTAAAGACAGTCACACTACCTAGGTTGGAGCTATGCGGAGCGGTACTGATGGCTAAACTTCTTCATGAAACGGCAAAAATCTTGAAGTTAGAAGCAGCCGATGCCTATGCTTGGACCGAGTCAGTCATCACTTTGTGCTGGATAAGAGCTTTTCCGTCAAACTGGAAGACTTTCATTGCGAATCGTTTTCCCAGATCCAGAAATTGACCAGCAATACCATATGGAAACACATTCCGTCGGATCAAAACCCAGCACATATAGCATCGCGCGGGGCCTTTTGCTCGATGATCATCGACAACAAATTATGGTGGGAAGGGCCAGATTTTCTGCGGCATCATTGGGACGCAATCCACCCTGTGCAACCATCTTGCTTAAGTACTTCTCAAGAAGCCCGTTCTTTGAACATCCATCACTGCCTAGAAAACAAAAACAATATCCTTATTAATGGAATTCTAACAAAATTTTCTACACTTCAACGGTCATTGCGAGTAATTGCCTATTGTCTACGTTTTCGACACAGAAGCAAACTCCCGGAACAGTACTCAGGTATTTTAACACAGCTGGAACTGGAAAAGACGCTGACAAGAGTCATATGCTTAGTGCAAAAGGAAATGTTTGCTGAAGAAGAGGAAAATGGCAAAACCAAGGGATATACGTCACTCAATCCGTTTCGAGACGTGGAAGGAATCTTACAAGTTGGTGGGAGACTTTCCAACTCGACCCTACCCTTTCATAAAAAGCACCCCATTCTTCTTAGAAACCACATATTGACGAGACACATCATCGCCAATGCTCACGAAAAAACGCTTCACGGCGGTAATCAAAAAATGATTGCCTACATTCGCCAACGGTTTTGGATTTTTAACCTGAAAAGTGCAGTCAAAAAGCACATTCACGATTGCAGCATTTGTTTTAAATTCAGAGCCAAACCGTTGGTTTCGAAACCATTCACTTTTACCGGAGTGGACTATGCGGGACCCATCGACATAAAAACTTGGAGAGGACGCAACGCAAAGACATTGAAGGGCTAATTCGCGATATTTGTGTGCATGGCAACAAAAGCCATACACGTCGAACTGGTCAGCGATATGACGACTCAAGCCTTTCTGGCAGCTTTCAGAAGATTGGTTGCTCGGAGGGGAAATTGTAAGGAACTGTACAGCGATTGTGGTAGAAACTTCGTAGGAAGCAACAATGAGTTACAACGTCAGTTCAAACAAGCGAAGTTGGATTGGAGAAATGTGGCAGATGTGTTAGTCAACGAAGGCACTAAGTGGAATTTTATTCCCCCGGCTTCTCCGCACTTTGGAGGTCTATGGGAAGCAGGGGTGAAGTCTGTGAAATTTCACCTTAAGCGTGTAGCTGGAAACCAGGTTCTGACCTTTGAAGAACTCACCACGCTTCTCGGACAGGTAGAAGCGTGTCTGAACTCTAGACCACTATGTCCACAGTCAGACGATATTGATGACCTTAACACCTTGACACCCGGCCACTTCCTCGTTGGAGAACCACTAATCGCACCGCCCCAACCTGAGTACGAGTTAGAAAAAATTTCCCACCTAGAGCGCTGGAAGAGAGTACAGACCCTGGCTCAATCTTTCTGGAAGCAGTGGAGTAACGAGTACCTCGCCCGACTTCAACAAAGACCGAAATGGGTTCGAGAAACCGACACAAAAATAAAGGAAGGCGACCTAGTACTAATTAAAGATGAACGGCTGCCTCCATTGAAATGGAGTCTAGGACGAATACTTAAATTACACCCGGATCTGACGATTTGGTACGAGTGGTACACCGAAACAACGCAAGTAAAACGACCGATATCAAAAATATGTCCACTACCGTGTAATTCCTTTAGTACAGGATTGCAATAAACGCGACGGGTAAAAGAAAACATTACTTTAATACTCTTATCATAATTAACAAATCAACACACATATTTAATTAATCTAGAAAGGAATCGATTGTGCTGCCAAATGGCCCCTCCTCGACCGTACTCATGCCATCGGCACTGCAGGAGCTCGAGGAGGCAATCGTTCCAGAAGGATTCAGCAAGTGAATCAACAACACAAGCCTTAACTTAAGCATAAAATAAATCCAACACATTTTCATTCAAAAAAACATTCATACCAACACTCCACATATGAACTCAACATAAACCAACACTCAAAATTACAAATAAAATTCTTAAAATAGTAAATGATATAGAACTCATAATAAATAAATTCATTTATACTTTTAAATGGATTTAACTTAGCTTACACAAAAAATAAAAACATAAATTTTAAAAATTTCACTGTGTCAAGGAACAAGGCGCAGCAACAATGGTCAAGACACAAAGCATACAGTAAACTGGTTTCTGATATCCAATGGAACAAAGGCAAAAAACAGTGCACTGGTGCCTGCCTGATTGACTTGGAAAAGGCCTTCGACACCGTATGGTTAGAGGGACTCTTCTTCAAGCTGGACAGGTTGGGCATTAGTAAACCACTGCTGTATATTCTCTTTGATATGCTCCCCAGTAGACAGTTCATCGTGAAAAATGGCGATGTGACTTCTGCTGGAAGATTTAACATTAAAAACGGTCTGCAACAGGGTGCGGTAAATTCGCCGATCCTACTCAACATTTACACAAGTGATCTGATAGGTTCACTTCACCATGCCATAGCGTACGCAGACGACTTAATTGCGTACAGATCAGGTCCAAAGATTGAGGTCATTAATACACTTTTGCAACGTGACTTCGACAAAATTAAACAATATTGCGATGACTGGAAGTTGAAAATCAACTTTCAGAAATCGGAAACCATTCTGTTTAGAACGCCTTTGTCTGGGGCCTCTAGGGATACCACAAAGAATTGGCGAAAGTTCTCTATCGTCGGACAACATGGACAGCCACTTGCTTGTCGAAATGTAGTCAGATACCTTGGGATCTGGCTAGATCAATATCTGTATTTCAACAAACATATAGATGTTGCTCTGGCCAGAGCCAGAGGTGCTTTTGCCCTTACAAGGAGACTGTTTTACAACAGCCAACTCGATGCGAGGGTGAATGTGATCTGCTACATGGCCCTTATCCGGCCTATGCTTGTGTTTGGATGTCCCGTGTCGTTCAACGTGAGAGCAAGTTTATTGGAAAAGATTCGGGTGTTTGAGAGGGCTTGCCTTAGGGCTTGTCTTCGCTTATACAGAACACCAGAATCTGAGTACATAATATTCTATCGCAATGAGGTCTTGTACAATAGGGCGAACCTAATAAGAGTGGACAATTTTGTTATTAAGTTGACTCGAAGGCACATTGCAAGAGCAATGACATCGTCGAACAACCTGATCTCTGGGGCTTACTACCCTAATTATATGTATCATGAGAGAGTTCGCTTTGACGGCAATGTTCCTCCAGAAGCGTTCCTCTACCTCGATAGTAAAGGTCTGATCCAGGACAGATTGGCTGTGCAGCTAATCTTCCACGTTGCTCGAACAGCTGCGGACAGGCGACTCAACTACGACAGAGACGTCGCACATGGCAGTGCGGAGCGTCTCCGGTTCAGTAGGGCGGTAGGGAGTCGCGACATGAGGGATGTTGCTCGGCAGCACCAACAATTTTGGTGGCTATTTGAAGGAGGGGAGGGTTCGTCGTCGAATTCCTCAAGTAATAGGTAGCTTCATGTGAAGCAAAGTGGGCCAGCCTAATTTTTTTTTAGCCATGGCCGGCTTACGTAGTTTTACGTAGGTATAAGTTAGTTTTTAAGAAAAAAAAAATAAATATATATATAAAAACAAAAAAAAAACAAATAAAAATAAAAAATAACAAAAAAAATTAAACATATACATATATATATATATATATGTACATATGTGTATATATTAAGTATATACGCATTATGTGTGTATATATATATATATATATGTACGTATTAGATGTAAGTAGGTTAAGTAGATTAAGATATATTTTTTAAGTAGTCTGTAAGTTTTTAGTTTTAGGTTTTTATAATAGTATGTCCATATACTAAGTTTTTGCTTAAAATCTATTTTCTTAGTTTTAGTTGTAATGTAAATATAAAATTAAAGATAAACTGTAATATACTTCGAAAGACTTAGTTTAAGTGTTAGATTTAACTTAGAGTGGCCGCATGGGGCCATTAAGTTAGTCTAAGATTATTTGTAAGTTATTTAAGCTAATTTTTAAGCATTTTTTTGTCTAGCATGTAAGAGTAAATTAATTAAGAAAATAAAAATGCATTTAAACTGAAACTGAAACTGAAACAAAGCATACAACTCTGCAAAACAATAATCTTTCACATCCATCCCCCAGAAAATCATTCACAAAATTCAAATTTAAAACCACTAAATTATAAAATAGATTACAACTTAAAACCCAATTCAACACTTTATTTCCCTAAATACACACAATAGTCAAAAAATAAATCACGCGAAACAAAATAAAAGCAGTCCATCCACAATCCACATTCATACATACACAAAAATACACAAGAAAACGATCAAAATTAAAACAATAATATTAGAATATAATTATAACAAAATGAAATCAATAACAAATCAATCAATAATATAAATCTACTCACCTGAATTCCATTCTAATACACATAAATCCACCAATGCACATTTTAAAACAACACAAATATCGGCTTTCGGCAATGGATGTCACACATTATTCTAAATATCCATGCCATTCATATTCACTTCCACTCACACACTTGAGTCGTTCATAGACCTCCGTGAGGAATTGACGTGTTTCGGCTTTCTAAGTGAAATAAATAAGTTTTAATTAAAAGTGCTACAAAAACATTTATATCAAGTGCTTCGGTGGCCCAGTAGTAGTGGTGTCCGACCGACAGAACTGGGGTCGTGGGTTCGATTCCCGGAAAAGTTGCATCGACTTTTTATTTTTAAAAGTAAACAAAACAAAAAAAAAAAAAAAAAAAAAACAATAAAGTGGTAAAGTGTTGTTTATCACGTGACGTGATGGATTGTGAAGAGCGGTCCGCTATGGCTATAGCGGGACTTGCTGAAGTTTCAGGTGAGGCTTCGAGTGGTTCGAGCCAAACCCCGAAAACAAAGAGAAGGAGGAAGCTTCCAACTTCCAATTTGATAAAACATCCAACCCTATCAACGGTAAACAACTTCGCTTCATTGGCAGCAAGCGAATCTGACGATGAAGAGGAAGAAATGAAGGCCATAAGTAGCAGCATCAAAATGCTACAACAAAGAGTGCTGGCCATAAAAGAAAGGCAAATTGTAAGAAGGAAGAGGGAAGAGCAGGAGCAATCCCAACAACAGCAGCTTGCTCAAAAGCAGGCACAACAACAACACCAAACTAATAAAATAGCACAAGTGCTACACCAACAAAAGCCTAAGAAAGACCAGCAACAACAACAACAACAGTCACAACACTGGCAACAGCTCAAACAGCAGCAGCCACAAAAACGGCAACAGCAAAAACAGCAGCAGCAGCAGAAACAACAACAGCAACAGCAGCAACAACAACAACAACAACAACAACAACAACAACAACAACAACAACAACAACAACAACAACAGCAGCAGCAGCAGCAGCAGCAGCAGAAGAAGAAGAAGGAGAAGGTGCCTCCTATCAACACCTATAAACTAGAGGTAAATGCTACCAAGGACCTGTGTAGGTTGGTCATTGGTAATAACTTTAATATTAAGAGATTGGGGAATGATCGCCATGCCATCCACTGTAATACAGTGGAGGGCTACGCGAAAGTTAAAGAGCTCCTAAAGGAAACGACGACGGAGCATTACTCATTCACACCGAAGTGTGAAAAGCGGCAATCGATGCTGCTGAAGGGGTTGGAACCGTCTTCTGATCCTGAGGAGATCCTGGCACTGCTTAAAGAGAAGGAGTGCGAAGGACTCAAGTTTGTGGGGGTAAAGCCATTTACCACAGCTAGAGCCAGGCGGGAGAAACGGAGTCTGCCGTTCTTCCTGGTGCAGCTCAGTCCCGAAAGCCGTCTGGATAGTATAAGGAGTATCAATGTCCTAGACTACCATGTGGTTCACTGGGAAAAATTAAAAAGGAGCGAAGGCGTTATACAATGCGTTCGCTGCCAGAGGTTCGGGCACGCCGCGTCGAACTGCCAAATGCAGCCTCGATGCGTGAAGTGCGCAAAGAACCACAGTTCTGAGGAGTGTGCTCTGGGTAGGGACGGAGCATCCGATAGGACGCAGCTCTCTTGCGTGTTATGTGGGAACGTGGGACACACCGCAAACTATCGGGGTTGTCCTAAGTTCGCTGACATTAAGAAATCAAAACTGGCTCAGCAGCAGAAGGTGGAGGTCAAACGTTCACCTGTTAGGTTTCAAACACCAGCCGTCACGTCCCAAATTTCCTACGCCCAAATGGCGGCAGGTAGGGGGGCTACGGTACAGCAAGCCACTGTTGCTTCTCCGGCGCCAATGCCGAGAACAACGGAAGCTGCACCTAACATGCTGGCCATCTTGCTCGCAATCCAAGGGCAGATGGCTCAGCTGCAAAAGCAGGTGCAAGAACAGGCCAAGCGGGTGGACCAGATCTACGCGCTGCTGCCGGGCCTAACGCAACACATGTCGTAATGGGTACGCACATGGTGGAGCAAACTTTGAAGGTCCTTGCGGTGAATGTTAATTCACTGATTAGGATCGAACGAAGAGCCGCGATGTTTAAATTGCTACAAGACCAAACTCCTGATGTGCTTTTCGCTAGCGAAACCAAGCTAACCGATAAGCACAAACTGGAGTACAATAATTATATTGTTAGAGGAAGAAATCGGCCCGGATCCAAATGTGGAGGCGGGGTCGCAATCTTCATCAAACAAGGTATAAAATTTCACAGAGTGTACAAGGGAGTGTTGCGTAGGTTCCGGGTGTTGGAGGCAGTCGTCATTTACATCCCGCTCCGCAGTGGAAAGCGGCTGTACTTGGCCTCTGTTTATGCGCCTGAGGCTTCACAATCCACTTTATTCATTACAGAGCTCGACACGCTTTTTCGACTTCTGAGGCTGGAATCGGGGGAGAATTATTTTATAATCGGCGGGGACTTCAACGCTAGACACAGAGATTGGGGAAATAATTTGCCAAATACTAGAGGGAACCTACTACTCGATTGGTGGGGTCAGCACGATATCATGTACAGACTTGGTCTTAAAGCGACGGATAACCCGTCGTTTCCCAGAGGCGGGTCTTATTTGGATCTACTGCTGTATGACGAACGTATACGACTGACAGGTTCGAATTTACAAACGCTAAACTGTCTGCGCACATTCGTGTATGACAGTGACCATTGCGGTTTTAGCACCGAAATTACAGTTCCCAACGAAATTGCGGAATTGGAGGAGTTTGTCCAAAGATATTCTTACAACTACAGTAAGACTCGATGGACACGCTTCTCCGCAACATTGACAAGAGCACTCGCCTCGAACACGCTCCACCGTCCTCCGTCCAATAGGAATTTGTCAAACGAGGAGATTGACAATTACCTAAAACAAATGGACGAGACAATTAAACAAACTATGGACGCTACAATACCGCGGTATCGACGTACGACTAACGAAGACCTGTTCCGCAATCCTACTATTGACGCACTGCACCGACAGAAAAGTAGACTTCTGTCAAGACTCAAAAACTTGTACAGACAATTTACTGACAGACAAGAACCGGAGATTAGGACACTGAAGTCGTCGATTAAAAATATTCAAACGTTAATAAAAGAGAATTACAGAATTTCTGTAAGTTCGTATTGGAACAGCAGGGTTCGGGCTGTAAACACCAGCAACCCGAATATGTTCCCGCAAATAAACAAACTATTTCGGAGAAAAAACCAAAACGACTTTCAGTGTCTTAAAATAGCGCGGACAACAGACAACGAACGGTTACTGACAATAGCAGGTATTGATCCAAATGAGGCCGCTGATGATGACGACTTCTTTGTGATCGAGGATCCACAGGAGAAGGTTGAGGCCATAGGCGCGACTTTCCAGGAAATATACAAAGCCACTGATACCATTGGTCCTAATTATGACCTGGACAATCGCGTCTTGGTGCACGACCTCTACATTCGAAATGAAGTAGAGAACTGGCGATCCGAGGGCTCTGGTTTCACCCGGTTCAGCGACGAAAATGTGGCAAATACTGTCATTACCAGAGAGGGTGACCTACCTCCGTTCATTTCGAAGGAAGAGCTCCATGAAATCTTCGACACAATCAGGGCTAAGAAATCAGTGGGGACCGATGGTATTCCGAACATCGTGCTTCGACATCTTCCTCTAGAAGCGGTGGACATTTACACCACCCTGTTTAATAATGCAATGAATAATGCACATTATCCAGCGCATTGGAAAACGGCGGTGGTTCAACCTATCCCCAAAAAGGGAAAGGATATATCCAATCCGGCGAATCTCCGTTCGATAAGTCTCCTTCCGAATATCAGTAAGGTGTTTGAAAAAGTAATCAATAGAGCTCTGTCTAGGTGGGTTGAGGACAAACATATTGTTCCGGATAATCAATTCGGTTTTAAGACGGGACATGATATCTCACATGCCGCGTCTAAACTGGTGTCCGATATCCAATGGAATAAAGGCAAAAACCAATGTACTGGTGCCTGCCTTGTTGACTTGGAGAAGGCCTTCGACACCGTATGGTTAGAGGGTCTTTTCTATAAGCTGACTAGGCTGGGGATCAGTAAACCACTCTTGTACATTCTTTATAATATGCTAACCAACAGACAGTTCATCGTGAAAAATGGCGATGTGACTTCTGTTGGAATATTTCAAATTAAAAATGGTCTTCAGCAAGGCGCGGTCAATTCGCCGATCCTATTCAACATTTATACAAGCGACTTGATAGGTTCACTTCCCCATACTATTGCGTACGCAGACGATTTGATAGCGTACAGAACAGGTCCAAGAATCGAGGTCATTAATACTCTCTTGCAGCGTGACTTCGATAAGATAAGACGATTTTGCGATGACTGGAAGTTGAAAATCAACTTTCAGAAGTCGGAAACCATTCTCTTTAGAACGCCGTTGTCTGGAGCCTCTAGGGATACCAGAAAAAATTGGCGAATGTTCTCGATCATTGGACAACACGGACAGCCTCTTGCCTGTCGAAATGTAGTCAGATACCTTGGGATCTGGCTAGATCAGTTTCTATATTTTGACAAAAATGTAGATGCTGCTCTGGCCAGAGCTAAAGGTGCTTTTGCCCTTACAAAGAGACTGTTTTATAGCAGCCAACTCGATGCGAGGGTAAAAGTAATCTGCTACATGGCCCTTATCAGGCCCATGCTGGTATTTGGTTGTCCCGTGTGGTTCAATGTGCGAGCAAGCTTAATGGAAAAGATTCGGGTGTTTGAGAGGGCTTGCCTTAGGGCTTGCCTTCGCTTGTACAGAACACCAGAGTCGGAGTACAAAAAATTTTATCGTAATGAGGTCCTTTACAACAGGGCGAACCTAATACGAATGGACAACTTCGTAATTAAGCTGACTCGAAGACACATCGCAAGAGCAATGGCCTCGACGAATAACCTGATATCTGGGGCTTACTACCCCAATTACCTTTACCACGAGAGTGTGCGCTCTGACGGCTTCGTTCCACCGGAAGCATTCCTCTACCTAGATCAGATAGGGTTGATCCAGGATAGATCAGCGGTTCCGTTAATCTTCCATGTCGCTCGAAAAGCTGGGGACAGGCGACTCAACTACAACAGAGACGTCGCACACGGCAGTGTGGATCGTCTCAGGTTCAGTAGGGCGGTGGGGAATCGCGATAAGAGGGATGTCGTTCGGCAGCACCAGCATTTCTGGTGGTTGAATGATGGAGAAGATGTTTCGTCGTCGTTTCCGTCAATTACGGACCAGCCTCACTAATGGGGCAGAGCTGACCAATCCATTTGCACTGTGAATAGCAATGGCCAGCTTGCATAGGTTTAGGTTAGTATTTAAGAAATACATATATATATTAGTATATACATAGGTATATACTAGTATATGTATGTCATTGTGAATAGTGTCTATGTGTATATATGTGTGTATTGTGTAGGTAGGTTAGGTAGACTAAGGTTTATTTTAAGCTAGATGTTAAGTTTTTATAAAAAAATATGTCCATATGCTAAGTTTTTTGTCAAATTCTTTTCTTAGCCTTAAGCATAGAAAATAAGTATATATAAGTATAAAATGTAAACAAAGTCGAAAGACATAGATATAAGAGTTTAGAGTAGCTTAGAGTGCCTGTGTGGGGCCAGTAGGTTAGTGTAAGATTGTTAAGTAATTTTAAGCTAGCATTTAAGCATTTTTTGTTAGTATGTAAGAATTAATGATTTAGAAAATAAAATGCATTTAAAACTAAACTAACTAACCACTCACACACTTTCACTCCAGCGATCGCGAAAACAATTAAAAACCGATTAAATTACGCGAAATTAGCCGAAAAAGGATATAAAAATAAAAGACACTCACCTAATTCAAATCAAACAAAAAAAAAGGGCAAAAGGCGAAAAACAATCACACATGAATTAAAAATTTCAACTGAACGCGAATTACTGCATTCATCGTGACACAATTTGCGAAAAGGACGCAAATATGCACCCCGACACATTGATCATCATGAGTGCAAACGGCGCAGTTGATATGTGCAATGCAATTTTCTAATTTGCATACTACTCTTTTTGTTGTTGTCACATTTTTTTTATGTACTTTGTATTCATTTCACTAATATCATTTGTCTTTACATGTCGTGAGATGACACTATATACTCAAGAGAATATATATCAGGGTCAATAATGAGGCATCAATTTCAAG
Source organism: Volucella zonaria (assembly GCA_963966105.1). Taxonomy (NCBI): domain Eukaryota; kingdom Metazoa; phylum Arthropoda; class Insecta; order Diptera; family Syrphidae; genus Volucella; species Volucella zonaria. Next base: position 93,859,298 of record OZ014530.1, on the reverse strand, counting down.
GTGAACATCTTGTGAAGATCGTAAAGAACAAATCTTGCACATTAAGGTCAACCCACAAAATCAAAAGTGAAGATGCAAATTATGTATATCATCGTGAACATTATTCACCGTGGGGGGAGAATGTTTGAGCAAATGTTTATATATATGTTATATTAAAATTCGTAATTTAAACTTGTTAATTCTTGCTTTAATGGAAACGTAACTAAACACAAAATGTCTAGTTTCAAATAAATGTTTAGCAACATATGCAATTCAAGCAACATTTTGTACAGATATACAAACAGTAAGAAACTGAAAATAAAACCGAATTTTATAACGTCTTACAACATCGAACAGAAAACAAATGGTTTTATTTCATTTCTTTAGTCCAATACATTTTACATATATTAAATAACTCTACAGCAGCAGAATTGGCAAACTACATCTAAGGCGTTCTATCTAAGACGCCGAAATGCTTCACGCATCAAAACTTTCGGATCCATTCCGGAGGTTGAGAGAAGTGCGGACATAAAGAGCAACATTGAATGGATTACCCACTGCTTCCACTGCTCCCAAAACACATTAAGGCTCCTCCAAGCACCAGATGCCGTTGGAGGAAACCGTGCCGGTTCCCAAGAGGCCCAAGACTCACAGAACCAGAACCCCTGGGCCATCCAACAGCACATCTCTGAGGTCTTTCAGCGAATTCCAAAATCACGCAATAATAATTGCGTTAATCGATAGGAACGATACCGACGGTTCTATAATACCTGAACGGTAGCTGCTGGTTAAGCTGAAGCTTTCGAGCAACTTCTTGGCCATCATGCGGGGAAACACCGAGGCACAAGGCCACGTCAAGCTCATCGCATGTGCCAGTCAGAGATCTTTCGATCTCTTCACTAAGGCCATAGGTGGCTTAGGAGAGATTTGGCCAGGTGCGAAACCTGAGGTCGTGTCTAAGGAGGACATCACTAACAGACCTCGAACTCGTACCTGAATCCCAGCCGAACCCTCCTCCCCAGAAAGCATTCTGGAAATCATCAGGCTCAGTAACCCGACCCTTCTGACTTATGACTGGAGAGTCGCGAAAGGAACTAAGAGGCTCTTATAGATGCGCGTTGATCGTGATCAATAAGGAGTCGCTTAACCCTCTAGCTCAGATAAAAGGCATGATTCGGTTCGGATTCGGGTCTATATATCTAAGGGTCTACAAAAAGTATGAGCTGGATGCTAATAAGCAACCTCCTCTTCCTTTAACGGAGACACCTCCAAACACAACCTCAGATCATGGAACATCGGTCTCCTCTTCTGACACCCTGTAGGAAATGGAAACCGATGACGAAGCAAACGAGGTCCTATACCATCAGAGGAAAAAGATGAGCTCTTGGGCACACCTTCAGAATCGGAGGATCTTAACAACACCGTGGTGGAGGCTACTCTGGAAAACTGTAGCAATGACATGGTTTCTCCAGATTAATCTCTATCACTCAAAGAAGGCTTCGGCCGCACTCATTCTGCGTCTTTCAAATAAACGCAGAAGACATTACCCTGTTCCAGGAACTACGGATCGTAGAAGGCGAAATACGTGGACTTAGAACACCCGTATACGCTACGCTCTATACAAGAGACAAAGGTAAGATCAGAACTTGTATATTAGTGAAACGTAGCCTTAATGCATTTTTACTTCCTGATCTCAGCGTCCCCGACTTACCAGACTAGAGACTGCTAAGGGCTCTTACTGGCTGACATCGGCAACCTTGGCCACGATCATGTGGATCTCTACCTGGTGATAACCTAGAAAGGGTGGTACTGGAAGCTGAAAGGCAAAAAACTGGCCTCATCATCGGATGCAACGCTCATCACACGGTATGGGGCAGTACCGACATCAACAATAGAGGTGGGCCACTTTTCGACAATATTAAAAGTACTAACCTCTTTATTTGCAATATTGGCAATGAGCCCACTTTTATAACCAGAAACCGACAGGAAGTATTAGATATAACTCTTGTCTCCGACAACATCACTCAAATGCTAATGAACTGGATGGTATCGTCTGAACACTCTTTTTCAGACCACAGATGTATCCAATTCAGACTAAGTGATGTTCCCCCCAGCCAACCAGCATTCCGGAACTACCGGAAAACTGATTGGCCAAAATACAGAGGAATACTGCCAGAAACACTACCCTCTGAACTGTAAAGTCCCCTGCGTAAAGTCAACGGGCTTGCTATGAAAGTCAAGGGATTTACCCAGGCACCTAATCAGGCTATGGCTGCTTCCTGCCCTCTTATTCAATCTAGAGGCAAGAAAAAGCCACATTTTCGGACATCAGCACTAGGACTGCTCAGAAACATTTGCAGAAAACTTTGCAATGCAGCAAAAAGTACAAAAAAAGTGAGTTCCTGGGACTCATCCCTCAATAAACGGTACCAGTTTAGTATTTTCCGATACAGAAAAATATCTGGAAACCTAACTTTCAAGAAAGAGTCAATAACGCAACAATAGCTTTATTCTCTTGAAAAAAAGCCATTTGGAATAAATGGGGCTTTCAACCTCGTATAACCCACTGGCTATACATCTCGGTCATAAGACCAATACTCACTTACGGGATGGTCGTCTGCTGGACGGCCTTAGAAAGTGCAGTCAACTGCATTAAACTAAGCTGAATCCAAAGAACAGCATGTTTATGCATAAGCGGAGCACTGCGATCTACCCCCTCTGCTGCATTAGACATTCTGTTTCATTTGACACCCCTCGATATTTTCAGCAGGCAAGTAGCTGCGACTGCGACTGCAGCTATTTGCCTTAAAGCGACTAAACAGTGGACAAATAATTCATTTGCCCACGCCAGAATACATTAGGAATCCTCACAAGGGACTACACCATACCTGAGGCTTAGTTTGACAAAAACTTCCTTGTAAGCTTCCCCTCTAGATCCTTCTAGACAAGTCAATCCATCTCTACACAGATGGATCTAAAACCGATAGCGGAGTTGGTGGCGGTGTTTTCTCAGATAAGCTAAATCTATGCCTCTCTTTCCGTCTTTTAAATCACTGTAGCGTGCTCCAGGCGAAAATATAGGCGATTAAAGAAGCTCTGTCCTGGCTGAAGAAAAACGTGATATCTGCAAAACACATCCTCATCTTTTCGGTATGTCAGGCCGCTGTCAAGTCCCTGGACTCGGTCTCATTAAATTCTAAAACCGTCCTTGAATGCCGATCATCTATTATAGAGATGGCAGAGCAGTTCAACCTTAAGCCTTGCTGGGTGCCGGCCCGGTGCGGTGAAATAACGCCGAGCGCAATAACGCCGAATTCCAAAATTTCACTTTGTTATTGTAAAATAACGCCGAACATTGCTTGTGAAATAAAGCCAAATTCAGAGAGAAGGCAAAAGAATCTGCCAAGCCAAATGCACTTAATCAATCCGTTTATTTTAATCATTTGTAGCATGATATGAAAACAACTGATTTGTATTGAAGTAATATTAAAAACAATGAAAAGTGAAATAAGGCCGATTCGGCACTATTTCACTTTCACAAAGCGAAATAAAACCGAATTTTGGAATTCGGCGTTATTGCGCTCGGTGTTATTTCACAGCACCTGCCGGGCCACAGAGACATTCCAGGGAACCGTAGAGCCGATGAACTCGCCAAAATTAGAACCACTCTACCTATTCTACTGGAAAAGGGTAGCATAAGTACACCAATCGCTGAGTGCAAACTAACATTAAAGCAGGATGCCAATAAAAAACAGACCTTAGGTGGACTTTTGGACCAACGTGCCAAGAGATCAAACAGATCTAGCCAAACTGGATCTGAATCGCTCTAAGTGTCTGATCCTTCTAAATAAGAAACATCGCGGCGCCATAATAGGTGTCACCACTGGACACTGCCTCATAGGCAAGCACGCAAGAAGGCTTGGCGCCTTTACAAACGATTTCTGTAGAAGCTTCATGGACGAGGAAGAGGAGGAGACAATCCTCCACATACTCTGTACATGTTCAGTTACTCCCACAGGATAAAACTGCACTATTGTTGAAAAATTTTCATCCGTAAAAAGCAAACTATATGCCTTTTCCGCCATTGTCAACCTTCGAGCTGCACCTTTAGGTCCAGGAAGATGAAGCAAAATGTTCCTTTGTGGTGTCCTAGAACTTTTCGGAAGTTCAACTGTCAAGTTAAATGCGGTTTTTCCCCTTAAACTTTTAGGAATACTCAAAACTCGAAGAAAATTTCATGGGGCGTAGTTAGACCAAGGAACATCACCTTCCAAAGAGGAACTATCACTATTATCTGCCACTGATTCTGAATGAAAGTCCTCGATGATTCCATCTTCCTCAAGATCACTCAAATTTTCAGGGACCGCAATATCACTAACCTCTTCCTCCATATCATCCTCTTCGTGCAACCATTGGGAAATATTTTCTTCCATATTGCAAAAACGTATTTTTTTTTTAGCTAGAATAGGTGGAACTCCTACTATAGTATATAGTAACAAAACAAAAAATTCTTTTTGTTTAACTATTAAATTATTCGATTGCTTTATTGTTTTGATTAGGTTGTACCACATGGAATGTCCGATTTTCGCTCATTCGGAAATAAGCAGTTCTCAAGTGAACATCTGTGCAAGAACGTGTGCTTAACATGTGAGAATTTTACGGTTCGTTACAAGTACAGTTATTTTTTCTACGAATTATTTACCGTGTTGTCGACAGTTTAAATTTGAACCCTTTTCCTTTATGAATTTAAAATGGGACATAATGCGTCATTGGCAATGAAAAATACTAATGACGCATTTGAGGATGTAGCGGTAAACGACCACACTATACCCTGTTGGTTTGGAGAGTTCCGTTCGGGATAATTCAGCCTCGAAAATGAACAACGTGGGAAGCCGGAAATGTTAGTTGACGACGATGTTTTAAGAGTAAGGGCGGATGCGGACCCAACGAAATCGACACCTTTCTCTCGAAAGTTTCTTTACCTTTCCAATGAACTGAACGAATCCCAAAAAATACGGCATCTGAAAATCTGCACATCGCTTACATTAATAAATCAAATTCAACTGTTTTTGCAATCGCCTGTCATAAAAAGTGGATACTGTATGATAATCGTAAAAGATTCGGACAGTGTTTGGATGCAGATGAAAAACCAAAACACACCCCCAAGCCCAATCTTCACCCAAAAAAGGGTTATGGTGACAGTTTGGTGGTCATCGAAAAAACCAATCCACCTTTCATTTCTTCAACCAGGAGAAACGATAAACGCTATCAAATATTGTGAGGAAATCGACATATTGCATGCCAAATTGACTGAAAAGGAACCTGCGTTGGTCAATAGGGACGGTCCGATTTTTTTGCATACTTCACAAGTAACTGTGCAAAAACTGTTGCACTTGAAATTTGAAATTCTTCCGCATCCACGGTACTCTCCAGATATTTCCACAACGGATTACCATCTTTTCCGCAATCTGGATTCATTTTGACGGCAGAAGGTCTTTCGGAACCGAGCAGAGGTCATAAAAGCCTTTGAAGATTTCATTGCCTCAAAAAGTCTGCACTTCTACGAAAAAGGAGTATTTGACCTTGTATCACGTTGAACGAATCTCCTAGATGCCAACGGATCATATTTTGATTGAATAAACATTTACGGAAAAATAATACTGGCTTTCAAATTTTTACTATAAAATTGGATACTTCATGCGGTACAACCCAATACACGCTAAGCAAGTGTCAGAGTTTTCTCTAGGCAAAGATTTTGTTTATCGTAGGTACCCATAATTGTATTACAATTATTACAGAGAGAGAGAGAGAGAAAAAGCCTATTGCGTAATACCCATCGCGCCATGCCAACTGGTAAGTAAATCTTATTAGGCGTAGTAAAAAATACAATGAATAAAAGTATATGTTTCACAGCATTTAATTTCGTTTCATTTTAGAAAAGCTCCGATGTAAGAACTTGTTCAAATCGATTCACATACTTACGAGGGGCGTTCAAGATATTCTGGGTATCGGGGTGAAGCTGTAGTTGCATATATAAATTGACTTATTTATCAAGTAATACTATTATTTTAGTGCATTCATGTAAAATTTCATATAAATGTGATTATTAATTCGCATTTTATCTCTAGTTAAACAGAATCATAATGGCAACTGAGGCGATGATGGTGAAAATTGAGCATCGCGCTGTAATTAAATTTCTCACTAAGCAAGGAAAAAGTCAAAAAACTATTCATGAAGAGATGGTGGCTGTTTACCAGGGTTCCGCACCTTTATTATCAACTGTGCAAAAGTGGTCAAGTGAGTTCAAGAGAGGCAGAGAGAGCATTGAGGACGACCCCCGCTCCGGCGCCCCGGCTACTGCTTGTACGGGAGAAAGCATCAAAGAAGTCGAAAAACTTGTTCTTGAGGATGCCCGAATAAAGGTGAAAATGATGGCAGAGATCACCAAGCTTTCAATTGGTACCATTCACACCATTCTTCATGACCATCTTAACCTTTCAAAGGTCAGTGCAAGGTGGGTGTCACGAATGCTCACAGCGCCTCAGATAAAAAGTGAGAATCGCATGCTGTAGAGAGCTTTTGGAGATGTGTAGTGAGAACGCGGACGGTGTTATGGATCGAATTGTTACTGGGGACGAAACATGGGTCCACCACTATGACCCTGAAAGCAAACAAGAGTCCATGCAGTGGCATAAAAAAGGAACAGACCCCCCGAAGAAGTTCAAAGTCACTCCGTCTGCCCGAAAGCTCATGGCCACAGTTTTTTGGGACTCAAAGGGAATCTTGCTCATTGAGTACAAAAAAAAAGGTGAAACCATCAACGCCACATCCTACGCTTCCACTTTGCATAATTTGCGGGAGGAAATTAAAAAGAAAAGACGGGGTAAACTCGCAGCGGGTGTGTTGCTTCTTCATGACAACGCTCCTGTTCACACGGCGCGAGTTTCCAAGGCTGCTGCGCGAGATTGTGGTTTCGAAGAAATCCAACACCCACCCTATAGTCCAGACCTTGCCCCTAGTGATTATTTCCTGTTTCCGGATTTGAAAAAATGTCTTCGTGGAAAAAGATTTTCGGATGATGAAGAACTCAAGTCGGTATTTTGCAGAGAAAGAGGAAATTCATTATTTTGAGGGTTTAAAAAAGCTTATCTCAAGATGTAACAAATGCATTGATGTTAGGGGAGATCATATTGAAAAATAAAAACAATTTAAATTGAATTCCCATTTTCCTTCATATCGATACCGAGAATATATTGAACACCCCTCGTATATCTTTGCTGCCAAATGTAAAACTATTCGTAAATGGTTGAAAAAAATTTCACTCTTTTCTAAGCTTTTATTAATTTGTTTTACTTCTTTCCGGTGTTAGACATTGTTTCTCATCATTCGCTCTAATGGCTAACATAAAATTTGATATACTACAATATAATGAGGAAAACAATTGCTTTATTCTCAAAAATGTGATAGGCATTATAACATGCTTAAATACCAAGGGTTCATGTGATTTGAAAATTAATTTTCTCCCACCAAAGCTTCATTAATATCAATTAAGCTTATGTTAGCTTAATGTATAATGAAAATTGGAATATGAATTTAAGATTCTTATAGCTTTTACTGCAATATGAAAAATAACTTTTGAAGGAAGCAGTAGGTAGAAATTGGCTATGCGTAGGCATGATGCTCATTTTAAAAATTTATATTGTAACAGGATAAAAGTAGCAAAATAACTGAGTTAAATTCAGAGGTTCCACTTTTTAATTTGTGTAAGCCCAGTTTAAGTGGGAAGGAAGATTCAACGATGAATTACAAGTGTCAGGGTGCGTATGAGATGATAAAGGCAGATGAAACGTGTGGAAACTTATGAGTCAATCTGATTAGTTTTACACCTGTACGTACAAAACGAGAACCATTTGTTGAACTTTTCCGACACTTTACCAGTAATTCTTAACTGAGGTTACGCGTATGTATGTACCGAATTTAACCAATTCATTTTCATATAAATAATGTTTAATTTCAAATTACAATTAAATTTGAAAAATTATAATTCTATTTAAAGCATTGTATCATACTATTATATGTATGCATTATCTACAATATATATTTGTAGCAGTTCGCTTTGTGCCTAAGTAGCGGTGTTGTAACATGAAATTACCGCTGAACGCCGTAAGCGTATTTGTAAATATTAATTAACAAAGAAGTTTCCTTCAAGGCGTGGGTGATTGTGGACTTGTAGGCAGAAACCTCAGGCTTAAAAAAATCCCAATGAAAACAGTCCAACGGCGGAATTGGGCAACCAATTCTGACCATTAAATTGGAAATTGCACGACCTGGAAATGACTTATGCAGTAATCAAATTGTTTCTTACGATGTAATGTATGTGGCACCATCTTGTTGAAACCACATGTTGTTCACTTTAGTGTAGTGAACTATCGAATGAATTCGACTATCGATAGTTAGTAACTGACGAAATGGAGTCAATTAGTAGTAGCATCAAAATGCTACAACAAAGAGTACTAGCCATTAAAGGAAAGCAAATGCTAAGAAGGAAGAGGGAAGAGCAACAGCAATCCCAGCAGCAACAACAAACGCAGCTAACTCAAAATCAGAGCCAACAACAACAAACAAACACAATAGCGCAGGTGCTACACAAACACCAACAAAAACTTAAAAACCACCAGCAAAAACAACAAGTGCAACCACAACAACGGCAACAGCAAAAACAGCAGCAGCAGCAGCAGAAACAACAACAGCAGCAGCAAAAACAACAGCAACAGCAACAACAACAGCAGAAACAGCAAATTGCAAAACAAAGGGTTCCACCTATAAATACATACAAAATGGAACTCAAAGAGACAATAGAACTGTGTAAGTCGGCCATAGGCAACAACTTTTTTATAAAAAGATTATCATTAGATAGGCATGCGATCCACTGTAATACAGTGGAGCGCTATCATAAAATTAAAAGTTTATTGAAGGATTCGACGACGGAGTTCTTCTCCTACACCTCGAAGGGGGAGAAGCTGCAGACAATGCTGCTGAGGGGGTTAGAACCGTCGACTGATCCGGAGGAGCTCCTTGCACTGCTGAAAGAGAAGGAGTGCGAAGGGCTCAAATTCGTGGGGGTCAAGCCATTTGTCACGGCTAGAGCCAAAAGGGAGAAGCGGAAACTGCCGTTCTTCCTGGTCCAGCTAAGTCCCAACAGCAAACTGGATGGTCTAAGGAGTATTAAAGTCCTGGACTACCAGGTTGTACACTGGGAAAAATTAAAGAGGAGCGAAAACATTTTACAATGTGTTCGCTGCGAAATGCAGCCTCGATGCGTGAAGTGTGGAAAGAACCACAAGTCAGAGGAATGCGCTCTAGGCAAGGACGGAGCGTCGGAAAAAAGCCAACTCTCTTGTGCTTTATGTAGGAACACGGGACACACCGCAAATTATCGGGGTTGTCCCAAATTCCAATACATCAAAAGAGTAAATCTGGCTCGGCAGCAGAAAGTGGAAGTTAAACGTCCACTCGTGCAGGCACAAACACCAGCCGTTACTCCCCAAGTTACCTACGCCCAAATGGCGGCAGGTAGGGGAACTACGGTACAACAAGCAAAGGTAGTTTCTCAGGCCTCAGCGCCTAGAGCACCTGAACCTGTACCTGACATGCTGGCTATCTTGCTCTCTATTCAGGGGCAGATGGCTCAGCTTCAGCGTCAAATACAGGAACAGGCTACGCGGGTGGATCAAATATACGCGATGCTGCCGGGCCTAACGCACCACCAGTCGTAATGAGTACGTACATGGCGGAGCAAACCCTGAAGGTCCTTGCAGTGAATGTTAATTCACTGGTTAGGTTCGAACGAAGGGCCACACTGTTTAAGTTGCTTAAAGATCATGCCCCTGATGTGCTTTTGGTTAGCGAAACTAAGCTTACCAAAAGACACAAAATGAGGCACAGAAGATATGAAATATTACGAAGAAACTGACCCAATTCTATTCAAGGAGGTGGGGTTGCGATCTTTATAAGAAAGGGACTGCGTTTCAAAAGAGTATACAGTCGTGTAGTACGTAGGTTTCAGGTGCTGGAAGCATGCGTCATGTACATTCCTCTCCGTAGTGGAAAGCGGTTATACATGGTGTCTGTCTATGCACCTAAGGCTACTCAATCTACCTTATTCATCTCAGAGCTCGAGACACTTTTTCGATTCCTAAGGCTGGAATTGGAAGACAACTATTTTATTATCGGCGGAGATTTCAACGCCAAACATAGAGATTGGGGAAATGATACACCAAATACTAGAGGGAACCTACTATTCAATTGGTGGGGTCAGCACAGTATAATGTATCGACTTGGGCTTAAGGCGACGGATAGTCCGTCGTTTCCCAGACACGGGTCCTATTTGGATCTTCTGCTGTTCGACTCACGAATACAACTGACATGCACTAACCAACAAACTACAAACTGTCTACGCACTTTCGTGTATGACAGTGACCATTGCGGTCTCAGCACCGAAATAACTGTTCCCAACGAAATTGCGGAAGTGGACGAGTTTGTTCAAAGGCATTCTTACAATTATCGTAGAGTGCGTTGGACACACTTCACCAGAACACTGACTAGAGCACTCTCCTCGAATTCGCTCTACCCACCGACCAACAGAAATCTGTCAAACGAGGAGATTGACAGGTATCTTAGACTAATGGACGATACAATCAAACGAACAATGGACAGAACGATACCTCGGTATCAACACACTGACGAAGAAGACTTATTCCGCAATGCAACTATTGACGCACTGCACCGACAAAAAAGTAGGCTGCTGTCAAGACTAAAAACCTTGTACAGACAGTTTACTGACAGACATAACCCGGAGATCATGACATTGAAGTCGTCGATTAAAAACCTCCAGATATTAATGAAGGAAAATTACAGAAATTCTGTAAGTTTGTATTGGAACAATAAAATTCGGGCTGTAAACACCAGCAACCCGATTATGTTCCCGCAAATAAATAAAATATTTCGGAGAAATAATCAAAACGACCTTCCATGTCTCAAAATCGCCCGAACGACGAACAACGAACAAATACTTGTAGCAGCAGGTATAGATCCAAATGAGGCAGTTGATGATGACAACTTCTTTGTGATCGAGGATCCGCAGGAGAAGGTAGAGGCTATAGGAGCGACTTTCCAGGAAGTGTACAAGGCGAATGACATCATTGGCCCGAACCACGACCTGGAGAGTCAAGTCCTTGTGCACAACTTCTGCCTTCGAAATGAAATTGTGAATTGGCGATTCGAGAACTCGGGTTTCATCCAGTTCAGTGACGAGAATATGGCAAATAATGTCATCACCAACGAAAGGGTATTACCACCGTTCATTTCGAAGGAAGAGCTCCAATCGATCTTCGAATCGCTTAGAAGTAAGAAATCAGTGGGAACCGATGAAATACCGAACATTGTGCTTCGACATCTCCCACTAGAAGCGGTGAACATTTATACCACCCTGTTTAATAATGCAATGAATAATGCACATATCCAGCGCATTGGAAAACTGCGGTGGTACATCCCATCCCCAAAAGGAATAAAGACACATCCAATCCGGCGAATCTCCGCTCGATCAGTCTTCTTCCAAACATCAGTAAGGTTTTCGAGAAGGTAATCAATAGAGTCCTGACTAAGTGGGTTGAGGACAAACATATAGTTCCGGATAATCAATTCGGTTTCAAGGCGGGGCATGATATCATTCATGCTGCGTCTAAACTGGTTTCTGATATCCAATGGAACAAAAGCAAAAAACAGTGCACTGGTGCCTGCCTAATTGACTTGGAAAAGGCCTTCGATACCGTATGGTTAGAGGGACTCTTCTTCAAGCTGGACAGGATAGGCATTAGTAAACCACTGCTGTATATTCTTTTTAATATGCTCTCCAGTAGACAGTTCATCGTGAAAAATGGCGATGTGACTTCTGCTGGAACATTTAACATTAAAAACGGTCTGCAACAAGGTGCGGTAAATTCGCCAATCCTATTCAACATTTACACAAGTGATCTGATAGGTTCACTTCACCATGCCATAGCGTACGCAGGCGACTTAATCGCGTACAGATCAGGTCCAAAAATTGAGGTCATTAATATGCTTTTGCAACGTGACTTCGAAAAAATTAAGCGATATTGCGATGACTGGAAGTTGAAAATCAACTTTCAGAAGTCGGAAACCATTCTGTTTAGAACGCCTTTGTCTGGGGCCTCTAGGGATACCAGAAAGAATTGGCGAAAGTTCTCTATCGTCGGACAACATGGACAGCCACTTGCTTGTCGAAATGTAGTCAGATACCTTGGGATCTGGCTAGATCAATATCTATATTTTAACAAACATATAGATGTTGCTCTGGATAACAGCCAACTCGATGCGAGGGTGAAGGTGATCTGCTACATGGCCCTTATCAGGCCCATGCTTGTATTTGGATGTCCTGTGTGGTTCAACGTGAGAGCAAGTTTATTGGAAAAGATTCGGGTGTTTGAGAGGGCTTGTCTTAGGACTTGTCTTCGCTTATACAGAACACCAGAATCTGAGTACATAAAATTCTATCGTAACGAGGTCTTGTACAATAGGGCGAATCTAATAAGAGTGGACAATTTCGTCATTAAGTTGACTCGAAGGCACATTGCAAGAGCAATGTCCTCATCGAACAACCTGATCTCCGGGGCTTACTACCCTAATTATATATATCACGAGAGAGTTCGCTTTGACGGCTTTATTCCTCCAGAAGCGTTCCTCTACTTAGATAGTAAAGGTCTGATCCAGGACAGATTGGCGGTGCCGCTAATCTTCCACGTTGCTCAGCAGCACCAACAATTTTGGTGGCTTTTTGAAGGAGAGGATGCTTCGTCGTCGAATTCCTCCAATACTTGATAGCTTGTGAAGCAAAGTGGGTGGCCTAATTTTTGTTTTAGCGTTGGCCGGCTTACATAGTTTTAAGTAGGAGTAAGTTAGATTTAAGAAAAAAAAAAATATATATATAAAAAAAAAAAAAAAAAAAAAAAAAAACAACAACTTATATGTATATATATATGTATATGCATATGTATATATATTAAGTATATATATATTATGCTTATATATATATGTATACATGTATGTATTAGATGTATGTAAGTAGGTTAAGTAGATTAAAATTTATTTGTAGGTAGTTTGTAGGATTTTAGTTTTAAGTTTTATAATAAAATAAAAAGAACAGTCCTGTTACTAAGTTTTTTTGTAAAAAATGTTTTCTTAGTTTTAATTGTAATTAATAGAAATAGTATAGTATAGTAGTAAGGTACGTCGAAAGACATAATTTAAGTGTTAGGTTTAACTTAGAGTGCCCGCATGGGGCCAGTAAGTTAGAATAAGATAATTTTAAGTTAATTAAGCTAACTTTTAAGCATTTTTTTGTCTAGCAAGTAAGAAGTTAGTAACTGACATTGTCGAATAGTTTTAGTCATTCAGGCATTCATATTTATACATCCCAAGATTTAGTCAAAAGCGGGGGAGTGGGGGGGGGGGGTTTATACCTTATATACATAACACATATTAATATAAGTGTGAAAAAATTCAACCACGATAGTCTAAAGTCCAAACTAGTGAAAAAATCTTTCATTCATATGAAAATGATTCGAATATTTTGCAACCTCGAGAGTTCAAAGGCCAAAAAATCAATCATTAGTATGAAAGCCAAAGGAACATTACTTCCTACTTCCAAACCGATAGCCTACGCTTGATACGAGTGAAAAACCATTCGAATGAAAAAGCGATTAACTCACATGAAAAACATTCAACATTTTTTCCAACCTCGATAGCCCAAAGTCCAAAAAATCATTTTTTTGGTATGAAAGCCAAAATAGTATTACTTCCAATCGCGTAGTCCACACTCCATTCGAGTGAAAAAATGATTCGAATTAAAAATACAGTGTGAAAAACAATCGAACATTTGAATGTTTTTTTTCTCGTCTGGTTTGAACGAATGATTTCTGAAAAATAATATTTGAACGGTTTTTGGGTAACTATCGAATAAATGAATGTTTTGCAATTATCGCATACTTCAATTGTTCCTAACGTGCATATCTTGTATTTCAGGCACAATAAGCTGTGTTGCGACAGGGAGCACTATTAACTGCTATTGCCTGTCTAGGCACATTTTAAAAGATAGATTTTCTTTTTTTTTTTATAAATAGCGCGTGCTAAATGGATTTGAGAATGAGGGAGAAAGGAAAGAGAAATACCGATGTACTCGTACATTGGTCTTAAATGTTTGCAAGTTATAACGAATAGGAAATAGAGAGCTCGGCAGGGCATTCCATAAGCGAGTTGTACGGTTTAGGAATGAATCACGATATTTCCTAGTACGTTCCAAAGTGGGCTTGAGGGTATACTGATGAGCATATATAGCGAGACGGGTATTACGGTTGAAGGTTTGAAGGGGCGGAATGCTACTACCGATTTCTATGGAGCACTGGTGGTGGAAATAGCTGTAAAACAAAGTGAGACAGGAGATATTATGTCGTTGTTCGAGAGTCAATTGACTGACTGATATTACATAGTATCACCTATGAGTTTCATTGTACAGTTTAGAATCCTATCTAGCAGGTGGAGAGATGATTTAGGAGCACCTGACCAGATGTGGGCATTGTACTCCAATTTTGGTCGGATGAATGCGTTATACGAGTATATGGTATTGAGGCTAGATCAGAGAGGGCGAAATATTTCTTACATCGCCTAAGAAAACCTTGACATTTCGCAGCACTTTCGGCGATGGATGGCTGGATGATGCCTCCAGCCAAACCCTGCACTAAACAGTGATCACTGCTGGATTTTCTGAACCCAAAATTTGACAATTTAGACGATTGAAAAAGCCATCAGGATGAAAATGAGCCTCATCGCTGAAAATGATTTTGTTTTAAAAATCAATATCCATTTGTTGTTGTTCTAGACTCTCTTTATTTTTATTTATTGCACTTTGTATGTATGAAAATGCAAATCTTTCGTGAGAGAATTTCACACAAATCAATAACAAATGTACTAAGTGGCGATAACTTTCCGAGTTGTAGCAACTGCGGATAGCCGTTACATAATTCGAATCCCAGAGGGCGCAAAATCACAAAAATGAGCTCTTAGATAGTATTTGTTCCTTTAAGGTTGGCAGGATTTTTTTATTTTCAACCGGAGCAACTTCGGTCCTCGAGCGCATCTGACATCGTAACGCCAAGAACATTAAGAACTGGCCCTTCAACCTCACAGACAACACCAAAATCAAAAATCATCCGTTTTGATTTCTACAAAATGCGATTGGAGCAGATCGAACGGCGATTAAATCAAAAAGAGCGGCGGTTGCAACAAAAAGACGGGGAACGGAAAGATATCGCCGAACGGTGGGAGAAATTTTTAGCAAGTAGAGTTAAATGGCCAAAAAAAAATAGAGTTACTTGAAAATGCGCTGAATAAAAAAACGTAAAAGATAATTTTGTGTTTGGTTCTATTTATTATATCAAACTTTTTTCACTTAAATAATTAAATACATTTTGAATATTTTCAGACAATTCATTGTGATCATAATCATGGCTGCCTTCTTCATCAATTTCAGAATATGCATTATTATTTATATTGCACAGATTGTGCAGAATACATGCACTAACAATTATTTTTTTTTATTGAATTGATAGCGCGTTGCTCTGTAAATTTATTTATTCTCCTGAATCTTCCTTTCCGCAGTCCGAAAGAGTTTTCGACTACCATTCTTGTAGCTGAGTGCAAATTGTTGAATGACCTTTGCTGATCAGACAGTCGGCCATAATATTTGTAGGGTGTAGCAGGATATGCATAATCTCCTATAATGAAGGTGTTGTGCGGAAAGAGCCGTTCATAATTGGCTTGCGGTCTTCTGTATAGCGCAGACTTTCTAAGCACTCTACTATCGTACAATGACCCCGGTTCACCACAGCATATGTCGATGAACTTTTTGTCCGCATCAACAGCAGCTTGCAGCAGAAGAGTAAATTTATGTTTGCAATTTTAATAACACTCTTTATTTAGCTTGGGGGCGGCTATGGTGATATGTGTATAATCGAGAGCACCAATTACACGCAGTATTGTTTTCTTAGCTTCAAATTTTCGCCAATTGTTAACAACAGCATCATTTGATGAATTCACTGCATTTTGAAACCATCCAGCTAGTTACACGTCCAACTGCAGCCCTGAAGATTTCTCCATATCAAAAAAATTTCCCAGCTGCCTAAATATGATGGTCTTACTCATTTACCAAATATATAAGTATATCTCTCTCCTGGCTCCCAACTTTGGTCTGCCTCCACGTCTTGAATTAGGCAAAAATGTTGAATGAGAATAATTTGCATTTGAAAATATCGAAAAAGGACAATACATTTTACTAAAGGAAACAGAAGCAGATAAGACAAAATTCAACTTATTAATTCCCCAACAGTTGATCAGTTTAATCTGAAGTGAGACTTGAAATCGGCCCCAGTATACTCCTCGATTGTTTGCATAAAATTTCTCACTTTAGCGTGCTTTTCATCTCCCGTCGATTTATCATTGCTCGTGGAATCGTCAGAAGCTCTGCTATCAAAAAATTCTTTGAAAATAAAATCTTCATCGCTTGATGAATCCAGAATTTGTAAAAATATCTCCAAATAACAGGTGTAATTAATAAAAGACAATGGGTAATATTAGTTTATTATTTTTACCTCTTAACTTTCATTATCCATTCCAAAAAACAAATTTAATAAGCTTGTAAACTTTTTACTTATCACGGTGACAACAAAAAAATATTTTGCCATCTAATGTCATTAAATATCTGTGGTTATGCTAACTCAAAAAAAAAAAAATGAAATGAGAATAAGTCGTTTTTGCATTGAAGTGAGAATAATTATCAAAAAACCACGGCTAATATCTTCATAGTTGATAAAGTTAAGTCACCATTCCGATCATATTTTGTACGAAGATAGCCAACTCTAGGTCCCAAATTTTCATTATTTTTAATATACATACGAGTACATATTGCATAAAACTAAAAACGCGTTCTACATTTGAACTGTCAGATTTTTTTTTTCTATGAATTGTTTCACATGTTGTTAGTAGTTCAAATTGAGACTCTTGTATTTTATGGACTTAAACTGGGACCTAATGCGTGTGTAGCAGCGAAAAATATTTATGACATAATTGGGGACGCAGCGGTAAGCGAACGCACTACTCGACGTTGATTTGAAAAGATATTTCATTGACGAAAACGAACTACGCATGAAACTGGCAACGGTAATTGACGACAACGTTTTCAGAGCAACGGTAGATGCAGTCTTAACGGAATTGATGTGGAAGATCGCACAGCATATTGGAGTGTCCACCTCTCTCGCTAATAAGTTGGAAAAGTAAAGAATCTTGACAAATGGGCATAGCGTGAACTACACGAGTTATAGATCCTACTGCGGCTAGGAATTTGTTCATCGCTTAGCTGAAGATACTAGAGTGAGTAGTTTTTGCACCGGATAATCACAAGTGATGTAAAGTGGATCCTGTATGCCAACTGTAAAAGACCTGGACAGTGGTTGGATGCAGACGAAGAACCAAAATACAACCCCACAACCTGTCTTCAAGTAGAAAAGGTTGTGGCAATTGCCCGGTGGACATTGAAAAGACCAATTCTCTTTTCGTTTCTTCAATCCGAAAAAACAATGAACGTCATCAAGAAATTGACACACTGCGTGCTAATACGTTGGCGGGATCCAATCCTGTTGCATGCAAATGCCAGGCTCCATGTCTTCCAAATAATGGGACTTGAAGTTCTTCACCATCCACAGTACCCTGCTGATGTTTCCCCATCGCTTTTTCTGCAGGAAGGAGTTATTTTGCTGGCAGAAAATCTTCTGCAACCGAGCACAGGCCATACAAGCTTTTGAAGACATCATTGCGTGATAAATTCAGCACTTTTACAAAAATGTTGACATAATGACTACGTTGGAAAAAAGTCACGAACTCAAACAAATTTCATTGGCTCTTTAAATATGACCATATTTTCCTAGGTTTTATCTTTGGAATATAATAAAGAGAAATTCATGGGCTTTTTTAAATGCTATTTGGGCATTCAAGTTTTTTTTCCATCATAATTCGAAAATGATACCTCTTAAGTGGCCGTCGCCATTGTTGATTACCTTCGGGGTCTTTTTATGGCATTTCCTTGTTGTCTTGTTCACTTAACCCGTGACTTTAAATAATCCTATAGAAAAAAGTCAACATATTGGATGACTGGAAAATGCCTGTTTTAGAATGTCGGTTGTGACTCGTGAAGTGTGTGCCGTTGCTGTAACCAAATGCCCTCCAGTCTTAATTCAACCAATTAAAGAACGAAAAATTTATTGGTCATGGCTCTGTATCGCTCACCATCCACAGCGACCGTTTAGCCCACGCCGTTCTAAAAAAAATCCCCCGCTCTATGTGCATTATTCGCGGATTTTCAGTGCCCCAAAAACCCAAATTGTGTTTGTTCACGTGTGTTCACGTGAAAATTGCCACGTGGTTGTCAGTCTTGCTTTCGGTTGCTTGCCTATTTCTGAAGCTCTGTTACGTCTCTGTAGCTTGACTTTTGGGCCCATGGTACCTGCACACCTTATGTACTTTTTTGCACCAATTCTCGGCATCTTGTTTTGCACTTAACCAATCTTCCTCAATGTCTTCTCAAATGACCTCCTGAGATGCCGTCATGTATTTCAGGCAGCATTTGGCTGACTCTGGACCGTGGCACAATCAGCTGCATACGAAATTTTGTTCCATCTGTACTTTCCCATTTTTTTATCAGCAAGCCATCTTGCATACAAAGCGAGATCCACTTCTTTCCAAAACAATATTGGTTCGATGTCGTTATCTGCCTGTTGGTAGGAATGGATTTCATCTGTACTCCAACCCTCTATTGGATCAGTCCTTTTCATTTGGATAGTGGCCTGGTCCTTCGCTTCCTTAGGATTGCAGCGTCCTTGTTTGACCTTACACAAGTCGATAAGAGCACCAGCGTTTGAGTGGAGTTTTCCCTTGCGGTGTTGCATTTCAAAGTCCGAGCTCTGCAATTGCTCGATCTATCTCGCAACTTGACCTTCAGAGTTCGTAAATTGAAGTAGCCATTTTAGAACTGCGTGGTCTGTCTGAAGAATGAACTTTTATTCATAGAGGTACATACGGAAATGTTTCGTAGCCAGAATTAAAGCACGAAGCTCTTGCTTAAGAGAGTACTGCTCCGATCCCACCATTGCTTCCGCGATGAATATTTTTCCGGGTGTGGGTAACCGAAGATGGAGCACTGTATAGCAGCCGCTTGAGTTTTTGGAATACTTTTTCACACTCTTCAGATCACCTGAACTTTCGCTCTTTTCCGGTAAGTTAATGTAGGCTTCTGAGATGCTCCTTGAACGTCCAGATACGAATACACTGGGCAGATTTTTCACTTTCCATTAATCGCTCGGAGGTGGTCGGAGCGTTGCACAATTCAAATGGCATCACCATAAACTACCAAAGACCGCTTCCTCCAGTGAAAGACCTTTTTCACGATATTTTCGATCAACCACCACCTGCTATAACCGCTATTCAGGTCTAGTGTTGAGAACCATTCCGCTCCAGAAAGCGTATCCAAAGTTTGTTTTGCCAATGGAAGACGCCTTGCAATTGACGGATTGGTTGGCGTCTTCCGTGTCAATGTGGTGTTGAATAAATTGCGTACGTCTGGTGTAGCAAATATATCAGCGCACTCGCCGATTAGTTTGTCTGCCTGGATACGCTGCCTGGATACGCTGATCCAAATTACGGAGACTGAGGATTTTGTTTTTGATTTTCATACTCTGGATACTCGTGACCGGTATTGCACGATTTCTTGCTTCAATAGGTATACATGCATTTTCCCACTATCTCTCCTTTTTCACATTTACACTGAATGTTTTTGGATTTAGAAACCTTACAGGAGCCACGTTGTTCTTTGGTTCCACTAATGCCTTTCCCACCATGAAATTTCTCCGATTTCACTATCTTTCACTTTTGTCCAAACAATTGCTTCTGACGAAGGCTCTAGAATCTGATTTATGCAGATGAAAACTTTTAAGATGGAAGTGTTGGTATTTCCCTATATCACTGGTATCTCTATGTTTCCGTATATCAGGGTTCGTGCCGAGTGGACTTTGGGGCTAGTATATGTTCTTTCATGAAATCTGTACCAATAATATAATCGTCGTACATATAAGCGAGCAGAATAACGTGAGAGAAGGCTGTTCCGGCCAGGAGGACATTTAGCCCTTTGCTGTTCTCAAGCTGTAACTGTTGGTGTTTTGCAACCAGGATTTCTGCACCAGACCGGTCTTGATGATTGAGCCTTTGGCACCGATGTCTATTGTTGCCATCCATTTTTCCTTTCAACTGACTATTTGTACAAGAAGGCTTTCATTGCATCGTTTTGATAGCGAAACTTAGATGATGATCCTGGAGCCGCCGACTCCTGCTATGAACTTCTACCCCGCGAAGTTGGTGCTGAAGCATTTCCCGACTGATGGCTTCGGGAAGGTTGACCGGCTTCTTGATACCCGTTTCTGACGGTTTCTTCCTCTAGTTGTGTGTTGCCACGTCACACCAGTTCTTTACACTGCCTTTGAAAATGTTATATTTTATTACAGTTCTATCCCATGCATTTTCTGTTGAAAGCCCTGTAGGCTGTTCTTTTGTTTGTCTAGATTTTTATTTGGTTCGTCCAGCGTTTGTTCGAGGCTGTTCTTTCGTTCGTCGAATTTTAGTTCCTCTAGATTTTTCTTTTGTCCGTCGAATTTTTGTTCAATGCTTTTCTTCTGTTCGTCTAGATTTTTCATTTGTTTATCTAGTTTTTGTTCAAGGCTAGGCTTTTATTCGTGTAGATTTTTCTTTTGTCCGTACATCTTCGCTAAAAGTTGTTGCATCATATTAGCCATGTCGTTTCCGGTACTTATTTGATCTTCCTCGTCAAAGCCAAAGGAGTATATATCTGGATCATGTCCCTCGTTATTCAAAGCGTCCCACAGTGGTTCAGGTTCCAAAGATGGGTGTCAATAGGGTTTTTTTGGGCAGATTTACAATGAAATCATTTCATTTTGGCCTGGAAAATGGTTGTTATGTAACTAGAGGGTTAGAACAAGACAAAAAAGCTATTTTTTTTCACAGAGTATATTCATGCATAAAATATTCATCATATATAAAAAACATAATCTCACAAAAAAAATCGGGTTATAATAACAATAAAATTAGTTTTGTTTATCTTATCAAAACGTAGTATTTTATATGAAACAAGTGCTATTTACATAGTTTTAAAAATGTCAAGTAATATAATATAATAAAGTTACAATAAAGCTCAAAAACATAATAAATCCAACACTTCTTTCCCTAACGCAGATGTCTTTTTATACTGCAACTTTCTTAAACTAGAAATAAGTGGATCTAAATTCAGAAGAAGCCTGTGCAAGGAATCCATGTTAGTAACATTTCGGGAATGTTTCCTAGTACTATCGCGTCTGAATAGTTTGACTAATTTATTACAAGACTCAGCGGCCTCCTCAGATAATTCACCAATAGATAATAAAGAACTATCTATCACGTCTGCTCCGTGAATCAATATGTATTGATGAAGGTAAGTTATACCAAGGGTATTCCTCCACAAGCATCTTGGCAGTATCAAAAGCATAACTCTTAAATTTTTCTGAATTTATTTTATAACCAGAAGAAAGGCTCTACAGAAGATCTTTTCTAATACCTGTTATTTCAGATGAAATATCAGAGTTATGGAAAAATGTACGTGCTGTGTGCCACTTCCTCCATTTCGAGATTTGTCTACAATTAAACCTAATTGTTTCCTAAACTGCCGTTGAACTAGCTCTTTCCTCTGAGCAAGACTAGCTTTATCTTCTACAGAACGCGCTTGCCACTTTTTAATACTAATTCGATAAGAAACGTGAATAAAATGCTCGAAAAATCTAATGTATGAATGCAGAGGAGATAAGCCAAACTCAAATTTACTAGTATCATCGTTCATCTCTTTTGGGGTTGTACCACAAATGTAACACCTACTCGTAGATAAGCCGCTAAGTGCAGAACAAACTTTACCATCTACCATTATCACTTGTAAGGCATGAGTGATCTTAATTTCGTGGCCATTAATAAGCACTGAAGTAGAGGCTAACTGGTTAATTTGGCTTTTGAAATAAACTTCTTCTTGCAAGGTGACTTCCTTTGTTTCTTTTGTAAATTAAAAACAAATTTTTCTGCACCACCTAGTAGAGGAAGGGCGTGGGTTTTTTCAAATGATTGATTCATCACAGGTATTTGGTTTATAAACAAGTTGAAAAGGTACATAAGATGTGACAAATAAACTCGAATCTTCGATAGTTGAATCTTAAACTTTCTGCTTATACTCACTATGGCCTGTGCTGGCATCAAAACCCCATTTACCAATTAAAACTAAGTCATTCTTAGGTTCATGAAGACTTCCAAACACAGCTTTTTGAGATTCAACAATGCGACTTGATGTATGGTCTAACAATGATTGCAAATTGATTTCAGCAAAAGATTCCGTCACGCGAATATCAGTTGGATAGCATCGTTTTTTGGCTTCCAGCATTTTATGATAGGACGGAAAAAGATTTGGTATTTTAGAATGAATCACTTCTCTTAATATTAAATATTGGTTTTTAGTAAGCTTAGCTTCATTAATAAATGAAACAACTTCATCCGTGCTAAATTCCAAAGAACTTTCTGATTGATTTGAACTGCTAAGTAAAGTAGTTACAGCGGGATCGTCCATCTGTGATAAAAATGCTAATCTGCGATATTTGGACCTCTTGCTGCAGTCTCCAAACTCCTTCCTGTATCGTGTTCCATTTGTAGATTGAAGAGATTCCTTTTGCTCGTTGTTGTAGTTTCCACATACTTCTCCATCAGATACTTTAAGTATGCAAATTTCGGTCTCATTTAACCAGCTTTCGTATTTGGCCACTAGCTTGGCTTTTGATCTCCTAAATTGCTTCCAATATGCGGCAAAAAGTTTACAGAGATTCAAAAGGAGATTTCACAAGCAATCCTTTCTGCTTCATTTTCTTTATTTTATGAAGCTATCCACGTATTTAAAACAAGCATTCGGGTAAAAGAACACGTAATGGTTGTACCTGCAAAAACAAAACACAAAAAATTAAAAAAAAATTTTTTCTAGTACTGGACCTGGTCTCCTCAATGACCTGTAACAACCCTCAGAGCACCTAGGAGCACCTAAACTTTGCGGTTATTAAAACTAGCAAAATAAGAGATTATATTGATATATGACTCATTTATGGCGATTCCTGCCTTCATAAGTAAAAGCTAAGTTGAATATGGAAAATCATCTATCTAAAGTCGCCAGCCACTGCCAGCTGGACTGGGATCGAAACATACATCTCTTAATATCCTACTGAAATGCGGTCCATAGTTCAAGAGGACGCACACCATTCCAGATCTTATTTGTTCAAACTGTTCGGTTGCCAAGTGAAACGAAATTCGGATCCTTACCTATGGAGCCGAAGAAGGTAAACGAAAATGTGGATGATTTGCGCACAGGATTCGTAAATTGCATGAAAACACCCGAGAAAAGATGAAGCTAGCGAGCAACCGCATGACGGCTAGGTATGACATCAAAGCGGAATCTTCCTGCTTCAGCGAAGGGGATCTAGTGTGGCTGTATATTTCCTCTACGTAAGAAAGGCAAATCCACAAAATAGCAACAGGTGAGGATTGGGAAGGTCCATACCCGCATTAATGAAGTTGTCTACCGGATCCATTGTGGGGATCGAAGAAAATTTAAGGTGATCCATTTGGATAGAATGTGCCATTTCAAAGGAACGATGAATGAAGAAGTTGTTCGGGACGAACTACTTAGAGAGGGAGCAGTGTGGTATCCGTTTGAAAATGAACAGCATCATCTATATTTGAAATGCAGTAGATTTCCATCTTTAAATAGCAGAAGACAACAGAAAAATGGAAATTTGTATGGAACGCTGGGCAGTATAGAATATTCTCGAAAGATGTCAGGGGAGTATAAATATCAGCATCCCCCAAGATATACAAGTTAGTTCAAAAGTGGAATTTAAAGGGTGAATTGAAACTGTGATCAAGTGGTGGGGATAAGCGATTGAGTTGTGAATTGTAACTGTATTGAATAAAATGATTGTATTGAAAGGAATAAGTTCTATCATCTGACCGACACAAACATTTTACAATACTTTGAAAGAGAATCACCAAAATTTCAGCCATTTTGGACGAACAGATGTTGTTTTCTAATCCTTTGTGTGAGTCGATATAAGTGTTTTGGTGAAAATGAAAAAAAATCTAGTATCGAGTTGTCATTAAATATAAAATTAAAGTCGAGTTAGACGCTGTACACGGAGACCCTGCAGTATTATTTACCACCGCAAAATTTTTGGCATCTGAATTTAAACATGACCGTACCAACTTGGGTGACTTGAACTGCAGCCACTGATGATAACATCACTTAAGATTACCAAATGGTTCTTTAAACCAAGGCAAAACAAATTTCTCGATGAAATTTTAAGAAGCGTCAAAAATCATCTGATTTGCCGTCTTTAATTTAACTGAAAGTTGTACTTCATTATTTATTAGTTTGATAAATTGTTTTCTTTTGTAAAAATTAAAATGCTGTTTAACGTAAATCATGCAATGAATATTTCTGTTTATTTATTTTTTTATTTTACTTGTTTTTTTAAGCTAAATAAGTTAAGTTATATGAATTTCTTGAAAAGATAAATAGAAAACAATGAGCTACGAAGAACCGCGTTGTCTATCTCGGCTTGAACTTCCACTTTCAGGTTCCTTTTCGGTGTTATTATATAATATCGTCTAGATATTATTCCTTTTGAATAAACTCTTCGTTGCTTTCGTCTCCAAATACATATGTGATTGTGGTTGTCTAATAATATGTAAGCCACAAAAACTTTGATAGCCATATTAAGATTGGCTCCGTTTTGATACTTATGTATGTATATGTATTTACAATAAAGGCGACGCAATCTGTTTTTCAGCAGCGCAAATTGTGCAAGTTTGAAGGAACGTTTGCTACAAAAGGCATAACTTGACTTTTATTGTAAATAGTTTTATTTTCGAAGCACAAGTGTTCACATATGTTAATTTGACTTATGTACATCCTGTTTTATTTTTTTTTAATAATTTGAATTAATTATTAGCAATTCTTCATCAAGTTTTAGGCAAGAATTGAAAGTAAATATCCAATTATGACGTGCATATGTGACATATGAAAATTGTAACAGAATTTGCAGGTAAATTCGCCGTTCAGTATGTTAGATTTGACTGACATTACAGTCCGTAGAATTCCGAACCCGCCGATTAATTACTTGAAAACGAGTATATCATTATGCTCCACATAGAAAAACACAGTCAAAACCGTGGACCGGGAAAGACTGTTCCTTCGGCTGGGGAAGTGACGGCGACGGTTTTCTGGGTTAGTCATGGAGTTCGATAATCGATAATCTTGAAAATGGAGAAACCGCAACAGGAGCATACTACGTTTCAGTACTTGATAAGCTGAAGGGAGAAACTGCGGAAAAATGGCCACATTTGCAGACAAAAAAAATTCTTTCTCAATGGCAATGTTCCGTCTCACAGCTTAGCGGTAGCAAAAATCTACTAATCATGGTTTGAACTGTCTGACCATCAAGCTCCAAGGAGGGCAAAGATTTTCGTCAAATAAAAACGCCATCACCTTCATTAACAATGTGAACATGAGTATAAATATCCTCAGTAAATATTTTTGTAAATGTATGGATGGGTCTTCCAATAGGGACCTCCGAAATTTGACAGTTGATAGCGGCCATATTGTTGACGGTACATCTGTCAAATTGGCTGTCTTTCTTCAGCGCGGTTCGCCCATATTACATTCGCCATAATCGTCCTACCGAGAGGACTATACGCAGTGTGGTGGATAAATTTGAGTCCACTGGTTTAGTAAATGATAAACCAACACCCATACGTCGACGAAACGCAAGATCTGCCGAAAATATCGCCACTGTCCCTGAGAGTGTGCAGGAGAATCAGAGGCAGTCGACTTCGCGTCGCTCACAAGAACTCGCAGACCACAATTTGGCGAATTTTGCGTCGATACTTGGGCCTGCACCCTTACAAAATTCAACTAACCCAGTTAAACGACCATAGGCAACGACGTGTGTTCGCTGAATGGACTCTGGAGCAGTTGGAATCTGACCCTAATTTTCATCGAAAAATCATCTTCAGCGATGAGACCCATTTCTGGATGGGTGGGTCCGTCGACAAACAAAATTATTGAATTTGGTACGATACCATCCATAAGATATATAAGAGCTTCCAATGGATCCCCAAAAAGTCAGTGTTTGGTGTGGATTTTGGGCTCGCGGCATCAGCCCTCCATATTTCTTTAAGAACGACGTTGGCCAGGCCATCACCGTCAACGGCGAGCGCTATAGGTCGATGATTACCAACTTCTTTTGACCTGAATTTTATGATATGGACACCAACGACTTGTGGTTTCAACACAGCTCAAGCCACATTGGAAATCCGGCACGAGCGATTCGAGGGCATGGTCATCTCACGTGGGGTTGATGTGAACTGGCCATCGAGATCGTGCGATTTGTCCCCGTTAGACTTTTTCTTGTGGAGTTTTCTGAAGTCGCAGGTCTATGCCACAAATCACAGCTCCCCTCAAAGCCAACAAAACCCATGCCATCGGTCAAATACAGCCTGATTTATGCTCCAGTCATAGAAAATTGGACATTTCGTTTGCGCGACACCCAGAGAAGCCGCGGCGGACATCAGAACGATGTTATATTCCATACATAATGGTATCGATAGGCCTTTGAAACGAATAAAGAATTTCGGTGATATCTCTCACACACCTTGCGGAGGAAGCGCTTGATGAAAGACTCTTTATTTTATAATGTTTCAACTCGGTATGGATACAAATAAAAAAGCCCAGCCAAAGAAACTTGTATATTTAATATGAATATTTAAAGAAATCTATAATTTTAACAGTTTGATGACATGATTAACTCTTTCTAAAGTTATTAAATTTTCGGTATAGGCTGATTTTCAAATAGTATTTTGCGGTTTTCACCTACGTTCAGAATTGTCCGACTTAAAATTAAAAAAAAAATAACTAGATAAGTCAGCATAATAGTTTATCAAGTATTAAATCGAAGCTTGACTTACTTTCAAAAACAAAAATTTTCAAAAACTGAGCGCATTAGATAAAGAACTAGCTTTTGACGTCTGAATAGAATCCGCGAAATCAAATTATACGATTGAGCCATTTTCGAGAAATAGTGGGTTTTCAATTAAAACAAGCTAGCTTTGTAGTCTCATGCAAACAAAATTATGTCAACTTTTTACATGTAAATTGTGAATGCGGAAATTATTTCATAACAAAAAAAAACTCAAATAAAAACAAAATAAATTTTTAGACAAAAGAAAAGAAAATTTTCTTCTAGTTTTACAAAATTAAAGAGAAATCAACAATTCATCAGTTATAGAATTTTTGTATGCATGAGAAAATCCAAGCGTTTCTTTTGTTTATGGGTTAGACGAAAGAAATTATTTTGAAAGAATCCAATTTCCTTCCGATTATGAAGGGGTGGCCATAAAGTAGTTATACACATGTGCCTAATTGAATTCTATAGATAAAGACAGAGGTTAACTTTCGCTAAGGCAAAGGGTTACCTATTAAATCTTGCTGAATCATACGCTGTTGGTTGATGATTAAGTATATCGTTAAGCTCGTGTTGAAATTGTCGTTCATATTCTTCAGTACTTTTAGAATATCGTAGCCCGCACGTCATGTGGCTAAAGATGCAAATATTTTACACCCAAAAATATAAATGTATATCAAATTAAAACTAATTCATCTGTGTCATACTATGGAACTTTGAAATTTGTGTAACTAGGATGAACACTTCTGTCTGTTTCATCTTCAAATATTCTCTCCCTTTGATTGATTTCTTGAATTATTGTTTTAATACGATTACGATGAAAATCGGAATACTTAGTGGAGCTACGAACATGATTGTTTTGATCTTGAGGTGATTTTTCAGTAGTCATGTAAGAAATAGTACTACCTAATGTGATAAAATTTAAAATGATTTGATGAATTTTATTTCAAAGCGCTCTGAGAGCGTTTTATAGAAGTAGAGTGGTACACGCAAAAATGATGGCTTTCCGTTTCTGTTATAAAAATTATAATGCTTCCGAACATGTCAATCGATAACCAATAAAAATGAGCAGTAGTTCTAATGAAAATGAATGGTTTTTATTTATTTACACTTGAATCAAAAAAGGGAAGGAACTAGGTACAAGAATTGGAATGATCCCAAAGCTGCTTTCAAAATCAGGATGCAGTTTTTTTTATAATTTGCGTGCGCTCAAGGGATTTGAGTATCTTTAGAATGCTTCGACACAGCGCACGCGAAAGAAAATCAGGGAGGAAAAAAAGAAGGTTATAGTGACTAGGAAATAAAAGGCTAGATAGTGTATTCCATAACCGGATTTTACACCTTTGAAGGTATACTGATAAGCAATCGTAACGAGTCGGGTGTTACGGTTAAAAGTTTGAAGAGGCGGAGTGATACTAGCGATTTCCATGGAGAGTGAAACACGAGACATTACGTCGGCGTTCGAGTGTGTCCCTTGTCTGAGCAATATTAATATCACCTATGAGTTTTATCGCACGGTTTTGAATCATATCTATGTACGTAGCAAGTGCAGAGACGTTTTGGGCGTACGCGACCAGACGTGGGCATTTTATTACAATTTCGGGCAAATAAATATCTTATACAGAGTGAATGACTCGAACTACAACTTTTTAAAATGCTATAATTTTTTTTATTTTTTCATAAATTTTGTTGTGCCAAAGCAAAAAATGTTGGAAAATACGAGGGGCGTTCAAGATATTCTCGGTATCGGGGTGAAGCTGTGCATATATAAATTGACTTATTTATCAAGTAACACTATTATTTTAGTGCATTCATGTAAAATTTCATATAAATGTGATTATTAATTCGCGTTTTATCTCTAGTTAAACAGAATCATAATGGCAACTGAGGCGATGATGGTGAAAATTGAGCATCGCGCTGTAATTAAATTTCTCACTAAGCAAGGAAAAAGTCAAAAAACTATTCATGAAGAGATGGTGGCTGTTTACCAGGGTTCCGCACCTTCATTATCAACTGTGCAAAAGTGGTCAAGTGAGTTCAAGAGAGGCAGAGAGAGCATTGAGGACGACCCCCGCTCCGGCGCCCCGGCTACTGCTTGTACGGGAGAAAGCATCAAAGAAGTCGAAAAACTTGTTCTTGAGGATGCCCGAATCAAGGTGAAAATGATGGCAGAGATCACCAAGCTTTCAATTGGTACCATTCACACCATTCTTCATGACCATCTTAACCTTTCAAAGGTCAGTGCAAGGTGGGTGCCACGAATGCTCACAGCGCCTCAGATAAAAAGTGAGAATCGCATGCTGTAGAGAGCTTTTGGAGATGTGTAGTGAGAACGCGGACGGTGTTATGGATCGAATTGTTACTGGGGACGAAACATGGGTCCACCACTATGACCCTGAAAGCAAACAAGAGTCCATGCAGTGGCATAAAAAAGGAACAGACCCCCCGAAGAAGTTCAAAGTCACTCCGTCTGCCCGAAAGCTCATGGCCACAGTTTTTTGGGACTCAAAGGGAATCTTGCTCATTGAGTACAAAAAAAAAGGTGAAACCATCAACGCCACATCCTACGCTTCCACTTTGCATAATTTGCGGGAGGAAATTAAAAAGAAAAGACGGGGTAAACTCGCAGCGGGTGTGTTGCTTCTTCATGACAACGCTCCTGTTCACACGGCGCGAGTTTCCAAGGCTGCTGCTCGAGATTGTGGTTTCGAAGAAATCCAACACCCACCCTATAGTCCAGACCTTGCCCCTAGTGATTATTTCCTGTTTCCGGATTTGAAAAAATGTCTTCGTGGAAAAAGATTTTCGGATGATGAAGAACTCAAGTCGGTATTTTGCAGAGAAAGAGGAAATTTATTATTTTGAGGGTTTAAAAAAGCTTATCTCAAGATGTAACAAATGCATTGATGTTAGGGGAGATCATATTGAAAAATAAAAACAATTTAAATTGAATTCGCATTTTCCTTCATATCGATACCGAGAATATATTGAACGCCCCTCGTATATCAATTTTCAAATTGTATCAGTAGTTTTCAATATGTCCACTTTTGGCGCGAATAATGGCCTTGAGACGGCCAAAGAAAGCATCGCACGATGCACGCAAGTGGCTCTGTGGTATTTTGGCCCATTCCCGGCGAAGTGCTTGTTTGAGGTGGTCCAAACTCTGGTATTTTTTAGTGGCAACCTTCGCCTTCAAAATACCCCAGACAGAGAATTCCAACCGATTTGCATCCGGAGAATTTGCAGTCCATTGTATCGAAAAAATGAAGTGTGCAACATTGTTTTTTAACCAATCTTGGTTGACGCGCGCTTTGTGATACGGTGTCGAGTTGGCCACTGTTTCCGACCGAATTGATTGTTTGCCCAAGCTTCAATACTGCCTCTAAGACAGTTTCACGGTATACGATCGCATTAACTTTGACGCCACGGTCCAAAAATAGGAGCAGAGAGCGACCATCGGCGGTTATGGCGGCCCCAACCATCACCGTCGGTGCTGCCTGCTTTCTGGTGGCCGTCCGAAGGTGTAAATTTTCGAAGGACCTCTCTGGCAAGTAAGCTCGGTCATTTTGTTTGTTAACATATTGCTCGATAACAAATGGCGACTCATCGGAAAAAACCAAATTCGGTAACTCACCACTTTCGTGCAAGCGTAGCAACTCCTTTGCTCGTTCGACTCTAACTTTTTTCTGTTTCGGTGTAAGATCGTGTGCTTTTTGGAACTTCAATGGCTTGAGCCCGAGTTCATTTTTCATCATCATATGTTGCATCCGTTCCAATGATATGTTGAGCTCACGAGCCATTTTTCTTCCACTTCGACGCGGATTTCGCTCAATTCGAGCCTTCACTTTCCGAACCATTTCTGCCGATGTTGCTGTTTTACAGCACTGCCAGTATCACGGTAAGGAGCTATGGTTCGAGACACAAATGATTTATTCACGTTGAGGTGCTGGAGGGCTCTAACGATAGCTACTTGTGGTTTTCAAGCCAAATATAAAGCAATCACACTATCACGTTTGAATTCTATCTCGGATAAAAATTTTTCAACACAACTGAGCCGCAAATCGTTTAAAAAGCTTATAAATAATAAAATTATCTGTCATGTGTCAAAATTTGAGCTCACTGTTATGAACGGTTTAGAAATTATAGCAGTCTGAAATTGGTTGCAGTTCGAGTCATTCAGGGTGTATATGTATATTGAAGCCAGATCAGAGGGGGTATTTCTTAGATCGCTTGAGGCAACTTGCATATTTTTTTTTGACGACGTTGAATATGTTGTCATTCCATTGTACGTTGTCATTGACACACACACCGAGAGTGGAAAGTTTTTGGCTTTTAACCATGCAAATACAATACCATACATGGACATTAGTCTCTGGTTTTTAACGTAAACCACCTATGTAGACTTATGTTTACGGGATGCCCATACATCCATGGGAGCAATGATACGCCTTGCCATCGCTTACCTACATTAATAGTATAATACCAAACCAGAACTTATGTTGGAGGCACAAGTTCCACCCTTGGTACGGGTCGAGGCCGATCTACAACCTCTTACTGCTCTTGGGGTCACAGTACCCAGTATATATTTGCTACTCCACAATGGGTCAAACCAACAGGAAGACCCTTCCCGCGATTTGGGTTTAAACCACAGCCACCATGACACTCCCATAAGGGGGCCTACCTCAACAAGTCATCCCCGAACCGAAATCCGGGGGCTCCTTACTCCCATGGTACTGGTAGGGACTACCGGTGGTCCTGCTGCCAACAAGACCTATGACCGGCAACTTATAACTGATCAAATCGTAGCAACCTTCAGAGGCGTTATCTGAAGATGTTTACGATAAGACCAGTAATATGCTCTGCCCCCGCTTTTTATTAGACAACGTTATTGATGGGCGAAGCCTTGATAATTGGGCGGGGGCCAGCCATACATGGACAATGGCAGGGTGTTTAAATTTTTCTTTAACGACAGCATTGTATTTTGAAATCATTAAATTCTACTCTGTTAGTGGTTCTCCAATAAGCCATGCTGTTAATATCAGAATTTATACGCTACCGTCCCGTTATACAGGCGATGAGCAGTATTGAACATGAAAGCAGAGAGTACCGTTGTCAACCAGAAATATATTGGATTAGAAATATCAGTCAACAGAACGTTGATGAAAATTAAAAAGTTGACCGGAGTGCTGGGGCACGCCAGCATTTATTTGGTGACCATCAGACATAAAACCATCCAAGACAACTATCTTGCTTTCGCCAGGTTGATGTACGCTGTGATTCTACATTTCGGTGAGACATGCTATCAGATCACCAGTGGACCTGTTGCTATGAAAACCGTACTTCGGGTCATGGAGAAGTTTTCGTGTTTCGAGATATTTCATAAGCTGACGTTTTATCAGCGCTTCAATGACCTTAGAAAGAAAGGACGTAAGTACAATGGGTCTGTAGGAGAAGTGAAAAGAAGATCCGACTTTTTTAGGGACGTGCTGGACGAATGCTGTTTTCCATCTGCTCAGAAGTAGGATCGATGGAAAGGCTTAGGCAGTGGTTTCGCTAGGGTGGAAGAACATCTCTTCGCAAGAAGGGGAGGCATACCATCTGGACTTGCGGTTTTGTAAATATTAAGATTTTTAAGTACTTTTTCTACTATACGAGTGCGAAAGTGGATTCGTCCAATTGAAGATTCAATGCAACGTATCTTTTTTTTTATTTTTGGTAGTAGTAGTAACATATATTTTTAGTAGTATTTTTCCGCAGTTTTTCTTAGGAAAGATGTTGTAGTGATTCCTGGGTGGTTTACATTTTTTTTAGTTTTTCTCTGGCGGGTAGGAATTGAAGGACCAAAAAAACGTTTCTCTAACCCTAGCAGCCTCTATACACCTCGGGTGGTATTCTGGCTTCTCTTTTGGTCTGATACTCTTAGTCCGATGAGGGATAAAAGATTTAATTCCAAAGAGAATAGTGTCTCTGATCATATCAGCAGCGACGACTACGCTATTAACGAGGAAACTTAACGACAGCCGAAAATTCCCGAAGAAGGTGTTAAGTCCGACAAGCCTAGAGGGGATAGCCCATCGACCTTTTGTATTTGTCAGGGTTAGAAGTTAAAAACAAGTCCAGGGTGTTGGCGGTATGACTATCAACATCTAGTATTATGTGGGCTCATTTACAAGCTGAGTTACGGTCCTTCGGGTGTTTTCTGTCCAGAATATCGAAGCCGCACAGAATTGCGTACATTGAAATCGCCCGTAATAACGATTTCAGTATGAGGATACAGGGATACAATTCTTTGTTTGGAGTTGGACAGTGTATCAAACTTGTTGAAGGCCGATTGGTGTCCAGTTTGGGATTTCTGTAAATAAAGCAATATTGGATAATTTTAATTCCGGATTGGAACAGTTATTGCGTTTTGGTGGAGTTTGGTAAGCTACATCACTACGCACGTAAATAGCGAGACCGCGGTGAGAGGAAAATGATGTCACTAGTTCGTAGCCAGGCAGTTTCAGATCAGAATGATCTGAGGTGTGGGTGGTGATCTATCTATGTTTTATTAAGTTCCAAAACAGCTGGTCTATATTTACTATGATTACTTTTTACCCCGCGAATATTGGCTATATGCAATTGTACTATATTAGTGTCTACTAACTCGCAACAAATCTATCAATATCTCTGTGTCATAAGACATTTTTGATGCTTTCGTGTTGCGTTATTAAAAACCTTAACAGTCAAGAGGATATTAATACCCTTAAAATATCTGAAAACGTTTTTTAGAAAATTGGGTTGGGAGATAAAAAAAAGTTTGTGTTCACCGGTTATTTTACTCCATGGTAATTTTATTAGTGTAATTTTTCTTGTGTTGTGTTTTCTTGTTTGATATTAGCTGAATGAAAAAATGTATGTGTCTTTGATTGGCCTGTAATCGAACGCCGAACCCTCCGATTGTGAATTCAATAAACTTTTACTTATGTCGGCACTACCCGCTCGAATTCTGACTGGCTTGCTCTACTTGGTTCTACTGTTGGACCAATATGATTCAATTCTTGTTTTAGTAACATTCTTAATTTACATTTGTGTCATAAAGTTTTTAATGACCCCACTCATTCTGTTTATTGATTTTTTGTTTTTTTTTGATAAATTTTTTGTTTTTTCTACCTGTTTTCGCCTCTAGTTCCTTATGAACTCTAGATTACAGATTCTTTTCCTTTTATTGATATTGATTGATTGTTATATGTACGTATAAATAAATAAAAATAAATAATAAATAATAAAAAAATTCTACGAAATATTAAAGTTTAAATCGGAAATTTAGTGAAATATAATAGTTTTTGAATTACCGTCAAATTAGAGGAATAAAATATTTGATATTCTGCTCTGATGTGAACCGTATTTCAGTGAGGGCGTTCTGCATCGACCGGAACAAATGGTAGTCAGAAGGAGCAAGGTTTGGGCTGTAAGGCGGGTGGGGTAAGACTTCCCTTCCACTGTTTTCAAATAGTTCTTAACCGGAATAGCAACGTGGGGCCGAGCGTTGTCATGATGGAAAATTATTGCCTCGTGTCTGGTCGCATATTCCGGGCGTTTTTCGGCCACTGCTCTCTTCAAACGGATTAATTGTGTTCGGTAGCGTTGTCCATTGACGGTTTCACCTGGTTTTAGTAGCTCATAATAAAGCACACTCATCTGATCCCACCAAATACAGAGCATTACCTTCGCGCCATGGATATTCGGCTTTGCCGTTGATTTGGCTGGTTGACCGGGTTTCACATATGATTTTTTGCGCTTGGGGTTGTCGTAATGGATCCATTTTTCATCACCAGTAACAATCCGATGCAAAAATGACTTCCTTTTGTGGCGTTCCGGCAGCATTTCGGACATGCAAAACCGCCTTTCGACGTCTCTCGGGTTGAGTTCATGTGGAACCCAATTTCCTTGCTTTTGAATATATCCAGCTGCTTTTAAACGTTTTGAAATGGCTGCTTGAGTGACACCCAAAGATTATGCGAGCTCTTCTTGTGTTTGGCAACAATCTTCATAGAGTAATGCTTCCAGTTCTTCATCTTCAAACTTATTTGGCTGCCCAGGACGTTCATCGTCTTCCAAGCCAAAATCACCACTTTTAAATCGTGCAAACCACTTTTGGCACGTTCGCTCAGCTAGCGCATGTTCACCATAAACTTCCACCAAAATACGATGACTTTCGGCAGCAGTTTTCTTCATATTAAAGTAAGAACTCCCCGCAAAAACACTTTTTCAGGCACAAAGTCCGACATATTTGAGTGAGAAAAAATTATTGTTGTTTACGCTTCAAATGAATGACATATACTGAAATGACGTACAATGACAGTAGCTTTCCAACGCATGTTCCAATGGAATAATAGCAATGGAATAATACAAGTTACGCCATCTCTTAACAAACCGCACGAATTAAGTCATAGACCCAATAAATAGAAAAAATCAAAAAAATTAAGTGCAATATAATATGTGCTGATAAAATGATATGAGAAAATACTGAACAAGTATCTTAAACTGTTACAGATAGCTGTATATAAAAATAGGTTCGATGTACAAATTCCTCATATTCTCGCCATGGTGAAAAGACTTTTAATTTGAAGCGAAACATATCCGGCGATGAAAAATGGGTCATCGGAAGCGTCAGGAATGGTAGGCATTTGCGAAATCATAACGAAGGTGATGGTTTGTTTGTAGTGGGACTGGTGGGATGGTCAAACGGTTAATTCTCAACTCTACTGTTAACAACTCGAGAGATAATTCCAGGCAATTGAAAGTAAATGGCCCGAATTATTTAATACTAGTAGGATAGGTGTTGTCTTCCATCAGGACAATCTCCTCAGTCGTTATACACTTATATTTTTGTTTTAAGTCACTACACTACGTACCCTTAAGCATTGCTCGTGGAGTGATGAAATCAAATGGAAATATGGATATTTTAAAAGTATCTTAAATTTGGAGGATATCATTCTCTTGGATAAAGCGGAGTGATATTTCCCATTTTCTATACATTCAAGTTAGAATAATTGAGTTCTCTAGTAAAAGGTCTTCTTGTGGAGTATAATCCATGAAAACCCATTGTTGGGTCTATCAATAATCACCAAAGAAGAATTGGATAGGGGTGAACAACATTACTGTTTTTAAAGTGGTGGTATACTTCCGATGCATGCACTATGCATTTGTACATAAATATATACATAGGTATACACATATTTACATATATGTACATATCCATACCCATGTCCTATACATACTTCTCTTAAAAATATAATTTCAGGACAACGCTCGACCACACAATTCTTTGATTAGCAGTCAGAAATTGTAAGATTTTATTTAGGAAATTTTGATGTAACCACCGTATAGTCTAGACATAGCACCCTCTGACTATGACTGGGTGCCCAGTAGCAGGTTAAGTGATTCATTACTTGAGGTCGTCTAAGAATCATCAGGTTTTTTGAAACAGCTAGGCATCGAAGGATTGGTAGAGATGAGTTTTTTGAGCCCCGATGCCTCGGAGGTGTCTGTTATTCCTGCGAGCGCTTCTAAGCGGTCCCAGTGTTGATGTCCAGCAGTGCGACTTTTTGTTGCCCCTAGATTTAATAACAGGGCACGAGGCAGCCATCGCCTGATTGAGAACCAGGGTAAAATCTTTGATTTTCGTGTTGAGCTCATTGGTGTTACATAGGGAAAATTAGGGTTCAGAGTATTTTGGCGAGTCAGTTTTTCGATAATTCAACAATGCTAATTGACGGGGCGGAGCTGACTGAATTGGATGTATTGGTGATCTGAAAAAGAGTGTTTAGATACTACCATACAGTTCGTTATCATTGGGTTGATTTTCTCGGACACAAGAGTGATATCCATCACTTCCTGTCGGTTTTTGTTTATAAAGTTGGGCTCAGTGCCAATGTTGCAAATAATGAGGTTAGTACTTATGATATATTCAAAAAGTGACTCACCTCTGTTGTTAATGTCGGAACTGTCAAGACTGTGGTTTTTTTTAAGCTTTAAATTGACCAGTTGGCGCCGTTCAAGTGAAATTGATCTATTCGCATCGCTTTTATCGATCAACGCCTTCTTTATTGCGTTTTTTAGTACTTTGATAAAAAAAACCACAAAGATGTGACGTTTGATTTACGGCCCTAGCTGTTTTTAAATTGGCGGTGTTATTATTATCTAAGGTGAACGGATAACATCTAAATCATGTATTTCCGTTACTATGGGAAGA
Source organism: Volucella zonaria (assembly GCA_963966105.1). Classification (NCBI taxonomy): domain Eukaryota; kingdom Metazoa; phylum Arthropoda; class Insecta; order Diptera; family Syrphidae; genus Volucella; species Volucella zonaria. The sequence continues at coordinate 93,821,819 of OZ014530.1, read as the reverse complement.
AATCCGTTTTCAATAAAGTGGGTCCAAAATAAAGTTTTGAAATATTTTCGAATGAATGTTATTGTTTGGCATTTTTAGCATATAGCTCGAGAAAATTTTTCTAGCACCAAGTGCAAAACCTATTTAACTTTTCTTGCAGAGAAATCAGGCCAAGGGAGACGCAATGTGTCGAAAGATATTGATGTTGTCTGCATACATTGATATAAAAAAATGCAAAATAACATAGTTACATTGGCAATCGCCAGAATGGATAACAGAGCGGTTTGGATACTGTTGACCTGAAGAGGACACTACAGCATCTTTTTTTTAAGTAGGAAGTAATTCACATAATGAAATCTGATTGAAAGCGTAAGCCTTTAGTTTAAAACAGCTTTACTGAAATTGGTAGTGATTGCATCTTCCAGAGCGTACCTACTTGATATGAATTGTGTTAGGTCTGTTGTTGTTGATCTACCCTTTAAGAATCCGTGTTGGTTATTCCAAAGGATAGACTTGCATTCAAAAAATATTGAGTCACATATAATGCGCTCGAGGACTTTTGAAATGGAGGACACTTTCATGATGAGCCTATAATTTCGAATTACGTCTTTTCGACCTTTTCTATGGAGAGGAATTATGTATAAATTTTTCCAGGAGTTAGGAAAAATACCCTTTGAAATGCAGAGTTGAAAAAGAGCTGTGAGAGGTTGTGCCAATTTTACACAGACCATCTCGACCAGGAGAGTTTTTGTCCTCAAGTTTTTTGATCTTTGTTTTACTAATTCTGCAGTTATGTTCTCTAAAATAAATGATGTTTGTGGAAAACTACCCAAGTAGGAGAAGTAAATTTTATCGGGGTCTTCGGAGTGGTTAACAAAGGACTGTAGTTATCTGCTTTTCTTGTTAGATTAATAAATTGATTAAACATCTGGGGTTAGATATTAAACTGTGACATACGGTTTAAATAATTTAAATATAGTGATTCACAAGGTCAGAGAATTGAGTGTAAACAAGGTGATAGCTATGAAAATCGACATCGGAGCGTGATCTCAGATGAGTATTTTTCTTGTTATTGCACGTAATTCTATGTTATACCAAGGTGGGGATGATGATAATTTTTTTTGGAGCAAAAATGTTCCATTTTTGTGAAAAAGAATTGAACATTTTAGTATAAAAAGTAGCAGGACCCTTATCCACAGAAAATCTTAACAGCCCAAATATTTCCACTACGCTACAAGAATCTATGAAAGATTCGAATTTACTTTTTACATAGTGGAAACCGTATTGTGTGAGGTGTTTCAAACAATAAAATTTTACATATTTTCGATGAATTATTTAGCAACATATTAATCTTGATACCAGTAGTATAACTAAATTGTAGTTTATTTGGTATTGTGTCGGTGGTCTTTATTCGACTTTTCGCTCATTATTTCACAATGCAATAGAAAATATGTGAAGCAGCTTACGAAAAAAGCAGATAATATCTAAGGATTTTTATGTAACACAACGTTTTTCGCCCGTGCCTAGTTTATTTTTTCCTCATAAACTTTAAGGTTCAATTTTAACGGATGGGAAAGCTTAAGTTGGAAAACGGTACGTTTATTTATGAAAAATTAATATTGTTTAAAATTTTTGTAACTTTTTACTTTTCGAACTTTAATCTTCTCTAAGATAGGATCACAACTCAGGCATATCTTCTCGGTTTTATATGCACCACTTTATTCGTAGCTTATTTCTTATGAATACATTCGGAAATGTGTCCTACAAAGTAGTTTAATATTTAGTTACAGATTTACTAAATTTTTTATTTAGCAATCGTGTCAGTTTGCGGGTAGATGTGTAGTGCGATGTACGAGTATAGATAAGATTTTCATTTTGCTATGTTGTTAGTTTTAATTTCTATATTTACTAAATTTATCCAGAAGCATTTTTATTGTTCTTCACAACTTTTGTTGAAATAGATTGTTCCGTCCATCACGATATATAGTTAAAGATAATTAAATTAAATGAGTCCGTAGATTCACTGATTTAAGCGGCCATAATTCTGAACATATTATTAAGGTACTGACCATGCTAGCTTTCTTGTCTTGTATCTTGGATTAATCTTTGTTTTAAGCCAAGGTAAAAATGTGAGATTTGTGTAACCTTATTTGGACTTCAAAACGGTGACAGTCTATTATTCTAAGTGAATAAAAGAAATGTTTAAGCACCTTTTTCGCGGTATGTACTGCAACAACTAGAAATAATTAATAATTGTAGGTACTGCTAGATGAAATATTCAAATAGGAATTGAAAGTTTCACGCAAAATGATAAATATTTAGTATCTACTCATAAGAAATTCCTATGCACTACAACCATTTCTAAGCCTTAAATATGTTTTAATTGCGATTAATAATAATAATAAGAGTTTTTTAAACTTAATATTCTTTATATTCATATGGCAGGCCATAATTTGTTTACTTCATTGATTAATGATTTAAGTGAGTCTCGTATGAACCATTAAACTTAACATATAACACAAGCAGGGCTACACCTTCTAGCATAAGGCCTAACGTTCAATCAAAGGATTTTCATCCAGAAGATAAAATTTCGGAGAATTCTATCTACTGTAGTTTGAAAAAAAATATAAAAAGCCCACAGGATGGCAAAATAAATAATAAAATTAAGAAAAAAATCAAAATTATAACCTAACTTGTCTCGCAAACAGTTAGGGTGCTTTTTATAACGCTTCAGTTTGTACTAAAAACGTTCAAAGTTAATCCTTCTCAGTGTCTGATTTTGAAATGAAGTGCTTGATGTGATAGTATTTTAAGTTTCTTTCTGTTTAAGGCAAAGTTTATGTCCTCAGAGAGCTTTGAGGAGAAGTTAAAGCACACTCCATATGATTTCATATAGTCGTCGTCATGTTCTGTCGACTTTTAGCTGCGATGGCATAATTTTTGCTGTCCTTTACTTGCATAAGGGCAACATGAGGTTGAGCGAGCTTTTACTGGTATGTCATGGTGAATACTTGTAGGAACTTCAGAAGTTTTGTATTCATTTAGTTGTTCCGGAGCCGGCTAGTCATTTGGACATATCTTGGAGAGTTTGGATTGGGGTGTTGGAAATATTTACGAAACGAAACGGAGTTTCTGGTCGTGTGTTAAAGGATAAAGGATAATTTAATAGGTTTTTCCACGAAAATCTCCTCAGTCGTTATACACTTATATTTTTGTTTTAAGTCACTACACTACGTACCCTTAAGCATTGCTCGTGGAGTGATGAAATCAAATGGAAATATGGATATTTTAAAAGTATCTTAAATTTGGAGGATATCATTCTCTTGGATAAAGCGGAGTGATATTTCCCATTTTCTATACATTCAAGTTAGAATAATTGAGTTCTCTAGTAAAAGGTCTTCTTGTGGAGTATAATCCATGAAAACCCATTGTTGGGTCTATCAATAATCACCAAAGAAGAATTGGATAGGGGTGAACAACATTACTGTTTTTAAAGTGGTGGTATACTTCCGATGCATGCACTATGCATTTGTACATAAATATATACATAGGTATACACATATTTACATATATGTACATATCCATACCCATGTCCTATACATACTTCTCTTAAAAATATAATTTTTCGGTTTTCTCTTTGTATCCTGAATTGAGTTGCATTTCCTTAGTTTTGATTGAATGCTTTTTTTGCTTTTGAGTCTGATTTAAAAATATAACCATTTCTACGCTTTCAAACGGTTTTTTGCAAAAAAGAAATGGGCGGTGTTCATAGAATGAAGCTATTCGGTGCTGTGACCTAAATCATTTGCATTTTTATCATTGCCTTCTTTTCTTTCCTTTTCTTTTATGCGCCTATATATGAGTATATGTAGTATGTACTTACATTTGGATGCATAACAATGAATATGGACTTGAACTTAGGAATATGCATAAATATTGTATAATAGGAAAAGAAGAATAATAAATTTAGTATAGATGTCAATTTTGTGCTAAATTCAATTGAAAATTTGCTTTTATCAAATATGAAAATGGGAATTGCTGTTTTTTTTAGAAAGTCGTAAGGTACATTAATTAGTATTAGTCTGTTCAATCCAGGAGGGCTAACAGCATTTGTGAAATGCATAATGGGAAATATTTATTTTTTCTTTGATAGGCTTGTCGATTGTTGTAACAATGACTACAGACTACGAGTAATTGTACAAGACTTTTTGACTTTAAACTTTAAACCTCAACAACAGATTTCGATCACATCCACGTTAACCCAACACGCTAGAGTTATAGGTATACTTGTCAAGAAAAAAGGAAAACATTGGAGTAATATAGACAATACACTGCGTCAAAAAATTGAAAGAAAAATGACACAATTTCCAGAACTGATCCAGGATATTGGAAAATGCCAGATGAACCCACTTTTAGATTAACCACCCTTCTCCGAAGTTGATTCTTAGTTCTTCATACTGGTGGTTGTTTCATGCAAATAAAATCAAATTAATTAGTTAGATAATAAACGCAGAGCCCAAAGCAATTTTTGGGTATGAAGATATTACAAAAATATTGATAAATACTCGTAAATATAAAGCTCTTGAATAACTATATTTAGTATTTTGTCGCAGCTGAGGTTGGTGTTAAGTTAGTTGCTAGTTATGTCTTTTATCTCAAAAATCTAAATTTTTTATATAACCACTTAAATTTAGTTTTAAACATTTGCATTTGCGAGATGATATGTTAGTCATATATGTACGAGTAAGTATTTTGGAAAGCCATATTTGTTGGAATTGCACATAAGAATATTCAGAGCGTTTACTTGAATCTTGCCCCTGCTCTCCGCAGAGTAATAAAAATTGTTTGGAAGATTTCGAAATGGCGATTTTGACTTGAATGATCGGCCCCGCTCTGGAGGAACTTCTGTAAAATATAACCCAAGCGTTATTACTGAAGACATTACTTACTCGTAGAGGCTGAAAATTGATAATTCGAATAATTTTCGCCATTTTAAAAGCTGAGATATGTTTCTAAACTCGACATTTGGGTGCCATATCTTTAACATTAACCAATAAGCTCGACCGATGAATGTGGCAATTTTTCTGCATTTCCATTGCAAAAGTTGATTTACATTCAGTTATGGTATGGTGTGTGTTTGTGGGATTGCAAAGGAGTAGTTTACCATTACTATTTACTAGCCATGTGGTAGACAAGTAACAAGTTCCAACTCACTAAATGCGGCAATTAGCGGAAAATGTCCCTTTCTATTCAATCGACAATGCTTAGCCGCATATTGTCAGACAGACGCTGCGAAAAATACAGGAGCTATAGGGGGACGTTCGGCAGCATCCGCCATACTCACTTGATATTGAACCTTCAGGTTAATATTTGTTCCGGTCTTTGCAGAACAGTTTAAATGGGAAATATTATAGCTTCCACGAAGCTATCGAATGTCACCACACATGCTTTTTCCAGTGAAAAAGTCTTTTTCCAAGTCCTTTTTTCAAAAATTAAATCAAAAAGGTTGGTGAATGCTCGAAAACTATTGTAAACAGCGCGAGAAACTATGTATATAGTAATTTGTCTTCATGTAAATTTTATGTATTGAAGTTTACTCTCAAATCGGGCACGAACTTTTGCAATCATCCAATAGATATATGTTCACATTACCTTTCAATTAAATACTCCAATATTTTTTTTTCATTTATTTATTTCCTTTCTCTACTTAAAATATTATATGATTACAACATACCTCTGCCTTAATTAAATAAGTCTAATAATATAATTCTATGAAAGAATAGGTAGTGTCATTTTGTATTATATTTAACAAAACATAGAATTAAATGTCACATTCTAATGTAAAAAATTCAAATTTTTTGTGTTCATAGAGTAGTTTATAATACTTAGCCACGATCTTATTCCCCCCAGAAATGCGGATATATGTATGCCTTATGTTTCGTATTCAACCAGGGAGCCTACATATTAAACAAATTGTGAGAGTAGAGATTTCTGTAGCAAGAGGTCAGAAAAACGGGAAGATCAACAACGTATCTTGTAATGCTACGTAAGTTGTGCATGTCAGAGATTGCATATAACAACCTCTCATAAAGAAAACTTTTATAACTTTATCTGGCAGAATCTGGATAGCCCTAAATAAACTCATAGAGTGAGCAAAGCGATTGGTTTTGTAAACATTCCTTACATAACTTACCTGAAGAATAGTTAGTTGTTGGAGTTTATTGCGATACGCGCCACCTCAACAGATAATTACGTATTGCAATTTCAAGTGAAATATGACATAATATCCTGAGGCGAAGATACCAATAGAAGATAGCAGATATTGTTTCAAACTAGAAATGTGTTTAGGCCAGCTGAGATGTTGGTCAATTGTTACGCCAAGGTATTTTTAGTCGACCATAGTTTCAATTTTGAAACAACCTCAGCTACATTCGACGTTATCAAGTTGTTTTTAACATAGTCAGCTGCATGAAATATAATGTTTATATCCGGTTGTTCTAAAATACATTGATTTAATTTTATTGCTAACCATTAGTCTGTGTTTCGCACACCATATCCACAAAAGTTGAATATCATGGCTTATTTCAGCCATTAAATTCAACGGGCTACTTGAGTTGCAACCAATGCCTGGGTAATCTGTAAATGCACTAACTCTCCCCACGAATGCCAGTTAAAACAAGGAATTGATATAAACAAGAAACAAAATAAGCTCCAGAACAGAACCTTGAGGCACACTTAGATTGATTGCTTTCAAGTTGCTTTCTAAGATTTTTAAGATACGATTCGAATCAATCATACATACAACCACGAAAACCGGCTTTTTGCAACTTATCTAGGAGAATGTTGTGATTGACCATATCAAAGGCTTTCGTTATGTCGACAAAAAATCCAGCACAACACTTTGTATTTAAATGAACAAAAATCTAGTAGAGCCTCGTCAGTAGAAAGACCTTCTCTAAATCCAAACTGGACTGGACTGAAGAAACTTATTGTCTTAAGATAAGATACAATTCTAGACTTACCTCTTTCTCAATTACTTTTGAAATTGAAGACAAGGAGATAGGTATGTAGTTAGTTTTGTCTTTCCGGTTACCCTTTTTGAACATTGGATTTACAACTGCACATTTCAAGTCTTCAGGGAAAACTGCAGAGACAATACTTAAATAGATGCGCCAAGATATCAACGATGTTAAGCGGAGTTTTTTTAGGGCATGGTTAGAGATTACATCCAGGCCACAAGAATCCGAGTTCTTTAAGGAATTGATTAACTTTGAACCTTCGCACCCTATCAGGAAACACAGGTTCGTAGACACAACTGCAAAATGATAGCAGGTTACTGGTAAGAGACGAAAGACCTGCGGTGGCAAAGTATTCACTAAATTCTTTAGCTACAGAAGAAGAGTCTGAAATATTTTCATTACCTCTTTTTAACATGATCGGGCCGGAAAAATTAGTAATATTACGATTGACAATGTTGTTTATTACTTTCCATTCTTTTTTAAAATTTCCTGTAGCTGCTCTTATCTTGGTGACAAAATAGATATCGCGAGAGTAACGAATTTGCAGATTAATTTGTTTTTGCTCAATCTAGTACAACGAGTTATCGAACTCAAATTTAGTGGATGTTTTCGATATTTTCTTGGTAGTTTATTCTTTAGTTGTATTTTTTTTTAGAAAGGCTCGATTGATCCAAGGCTTTAATCTCGCTTCCGAAGGTTTTTGTTAAAAAAGTATGTTTCGAGGAGCTAACGTAGTTTTTTAAAATTTTGAGCAATACTCCATATGCTTTAGAAACGTTTTCTTCAGAGTAAACTACATCCCAGTTTTCAAAGCGAAGCTTAAATTTCAACTTCTCTAAAACTTTTATAGTTAATTTTTAAACGTTCAAAAAAAATACCAGTCATGCAGTGATCTGCTGTTTGAAGATCCAAATTAATACCAGCTAAGATATTTAATGGAATATTACTGAAAGGACCAATGACATGATCAATGCAGGTACCAGATAAAGGTCTCGTTGGTTCATTTATAAAAGAGGTGAATCCGTGCTCTGCTATAAGAGTTCTAGAAGAATCAAACACTGGGTTTGGATTTAGTATGTCAAGATTGAAATCACCTAAAATAACTAAATTTACCGCATTCTCATTTCTCAAAAAGTTTGCAAACTCATCGATAAACCAAGTTAAAGGTTTACATTTTACATCACATTCATACGAATCTCTCACAAAAACTCCCACTCTACTTGCTTTTATATGTTACAGTAGTGCAAGAACTATGTGCTCATCAGAGTCAACCGATAATTTGCTAATACGAATACCATCTTCATTATTAGATGCACTTACTAAGTACATTCCTTAACATATCGCCTAGTCTATCAGATGCGGGATTTCCGTCGAACTTTTGTGGACGGTGTCATCTAACTACCTGATAATAATGACTCGATTGTTGCATCCGTACATTTTCTGTAATAACAGAGTTTTATTTGGGAGCAAAAGCCTTCATTGCAAGCCTACGGCAAACAAATTTATTGACTACATTTGTACAATATGTACCTACCTGCTTTTTAAGAAGTGTGACTTACTATAATTCTTTGACATTTCTATAAATTTTGTTGGTTGTAAGCTCGTAGGCTCTGTAGAATATTTCATACCTAGTCTCATTTACATTCAAAGCCTTCGTGTGGTACGAGTAGATATGTTACTACAGACGACATTTTCAAAAACGGCACTGTTTTGTTGTTGTTATACAAGCCGTTTTGCCTATGTAAAGCCGAAGACTGGATTCAAGTCTAGATTTTGGAAGTAAATACATTTTTAGTAAACTATTCCTAACCTCAGCTTCGACAAAATACTCGCAGGCTTCCGGGTTTAAATTTATTTATTCAAGTATTTTGGGTATTCGAGTATCTTCACACTCAAAAATTGGTCTATAACTGCGAGAGTCTACAAAAAAAAAATTGTGTAACAGAAAGCTAACAGCTAACAATGGCACATCGAAATATAATAAAGTAGCCTTTGTACCACTCTAGAGACAGCTAAATTTTGTACCACTTCGGCAGTGAGGCCGGCAGTTTGCTGATGTTTTTTTTTTCATCCGAGTAATCCAATAATTTTTGTTTCACCCGAAATTTGAATTTTCTGCCTTTTCGGATTATGGTTTTCTTAGCATGGATACTTTTTAGAGTTCGCGCATATTGTCATGTACGTATAACCAACTTTTAAATTTAAGCCGCATTGTTCCATCATTCTACGCTTACTCCATGTGCAATATTTTCATTGCAATTTCCTAAATGGTTTACGACCGAGCCTAAGTCTTCATATTTTGCGCACTTTGCACGATGAGTTCTTCTCAATAGAAGTGAGGGGTTGGATTTGCGGGTAAGAGTTTCCAGAAGGGCAATCGGGTCATTGCATATGATAGCACTATCATCGGCAAGAAAAGAGTAATTTCGATTCAGATTTGGTAATGTGCTGTTTCAATAGGAATTCTTGCACGACATGTACAACAAGGGACTTTGTATTGGTGTATTCCAACTTTCACTTCGAATCCTCCGGTTATTTCCGCTGGGCATATACTCGTACATACATATCGGTTTTATTTTAGTATAATTGTACATATATTGAATACATTTTGGGATCTTAGCGCCATTCATGCACTACCTTGTACTTAAACAAAGAATCTCCAATGGTTGGCAGGTTTATTTTGCGGAACTCGAGAGAAAGTTCACCAATTATTATTTCCACTATTATACATATTATATGTATGTATATCATCAAGTGATTAAGCTTATTACTGTGGACTGTGGTTCTAAAGTCGCCTATTGCAATCGAGGCATCTGCTCTAGAAACAAAATAATTAGAACTTAGTTAATCAAAGAAACTCTTCTATCCTTGCCAAAGCATGAAATGATTACTTTTCAAAACATTTAATAACTAAAATATTCGTTCCCTGGAAGCCCCGTAAAATATAATTTTATTTTGTATCAAATAACTTTTAATAGAACTGAATGCATCTGATGCTTTGATCTTCAGGGTTTATATTATTATATTTAGGTGATATCTCAGACCGTCCCCGAAGAGGAAGTTGAAAAGACTACCAATACATTTCAATTGTAATTAATGATATTTTCGAAGTTGGTTTTCTTAGCCTATCTAATTCTATGAAATTATTTTATGTGTAGCTCATTTTCCCAATTGCTTATGTACTCGGTACCTATGTGCTTTTCGGCACAGCCGCTTCATTCCCTTCAATATCTCTATGACCTGGTACTCACTAGAGTATAACATTGTATCGTTTGGTTAAGTTTTGAAAGTTATTGAGGCAGTTTGCTAGAATTTATAAGTCCATGCAGTGAAAAGGCAGCTCTTTAATCGTTGTTTTACTGTCAGTGAGTATGTATATTGAAAGTAGAACATTATACACGGTAAATCTAACAAATAACTCAGTTTTCGAGACTTTGTGACTTCGACCGAATGCGCCAGTACCGACACCACAGTTCATCTTTGACCATCAATTTACGAGCTTAATCGAATAACGAAGGATCCTCAGTAATTCAGTCTACATGACATGGAGCTTTAATTTCCATTTTTTTTAATCAAACAAAGCGTGTGGGGCATAAAGTCGATTTCCATCTCTGGAAGATTTAAGGGAATAGGTATGAGGTCTGATTTTCTACTCTGTTTTCTGTTGTTCTCTTCTAAACGAATGGAACTTACCGCTTGAGACTGATGCTTTTTAAAGACGTTTGATTACAGACCCCAAATGTTATGGTTGGTAACGACAACCGCATATGGCATTGGTTGCTCTTTCCATTTTATTTTTGATGATTTTCCTCTAATATAGAAATCATATGTTGTGGTATTGAGTTACGGCTCGAGAAAGAATCACGATATTTTAGAGCACTATACCTCTGATAGTGGGCTTGGTGTTATATTCATCACCATTAATAGAGAGACTCGTGTTGCGGTTAAAAGTTTGAAGGGGCGGAATGCTTCTGGGGATTTTGGTGGAGCATTGATGGTGCAAATAGCAACAGAACAAGATAGCGATAGCGATAAACGCCTTATATATTGAGGCCAGATCATAGGGTCGAAAGTATTTCTTACATCGTTTGAGGATACCTAGATATTTCGTAGCATTTTGGGCGGGATCGAATATGCGGTAATTCCAAAGTTGTAATTGACATATCATATATACCGAGAATGGAAATTTTTTAGATTTCGACGATGCAAGCGCATGATAATGGCTAGGTATTTAAATTTCGCTTTAACTAGAGCAGACAGCATTGTGTTTTGGAAGCATTAAATTCCACTCGGTTGATAGTTCCCCAATTGGCTATGCTGTTAATATCAGAATTTAATGAGCTTAACATACGCTGCCCTTCGCGTTCTACAGCCGAAGAGCAGGGGCGTGAGTCCGGGAACGAATATCAGAAGCAGAGAGTGCTGTCATCAGCAAAGGAATGTATTGGATTAGAAGTAGCAGACAAGAGATCATTAATGAAAATTAAAAAGAGTGTCGGAGACAGAACGGAGCCTTGGGGCACACCAGCATTTATTTTGTGAATATCAGGCTTGAAACCGTCCAAGACAACTTGAACTGAATGTTCCGAAAGATAATTTCTAATCCATTAAAGAAGATAGTCATCGATCCATAGAGCACGCATTTTCGACAAAAAAGCCTGATGCCAAATTCTGTCAAATGCCTTAGCAATATCAAGTGCAACTACGAGTATCTTGCTTTCGCCAAATTGATGTACGCTTTGGTTCCACTTTTCGGTGAGACATGCCATCAAATCACCAGGTGGAGAAGTTTTCGTGTTTCGAGATATTTCATGAGCTGACGGTTTATCAGCGTTTCCATGACCTTGGAAAGAAATGACGTAAGTGCAATGGATCTGTAGGAGGAGAGAGAAGAAGATTCGCCTTTTTTAGGGACTCGCTGGACAAATGCTGTTTTCTGCTCGGAAAGAGTCCTAAGTTGTAGGATTGATGAAAAAGCTTATGCAGTGGTTTTGCCAGAGTGGAAGAACATCTGTTCAGAAGAAGGGGAGATATACCATCTGAACCAGCGGATTTATGCAAGTTGAGTTCTTTAAGTACTCTTGCTACTATACGAATGCGAAATTATATTCGCTCCGTTGAAGATTCGACGCACTCAAGTGTAGGCGAAGACAGAGCACAATCCGGTAGTGTTGAGCTGGCCGGAAATTGTTCAGCAAGCAGATTGGTCTTGTCCAATGAGCTGACAGCTAGAATGTCATTGTAAATGTGCGTTGGGATGGAGGATGAGGCAGAATTTCCGATGTTTTTGACAAACGACTAAAAGCTTTTACTAACTTTAGGACATTGTAATATTTTTTGCCTTAGTTTTGGTCGTATTGAAATTTCACACGCTTGAGAAAGACGTTGGAGTTATTTAAATTTTTCGGTTTTCCTCTGTCTATTTCAGTATGAGGATATAGGAATACAACTCTTTGAATGGACTCAGAGAACTCATCAAACTCGTCAAAGATCAAATTTCTGTCTAGTTTGGGGCTTTTGTGAATATAGCAGTGGTGGATAATTTGCTTATGGAGATGAAATTTTAACCACATGAAATTTTAACCGATTGGAACAGGGACTACATTGTGGTGGAGTTTGTTAAGATACATCACTACGCACATAAATGGCGGGACCATGGTGATAGAATGGCACTAGTCCAAAGTCAGGTACCATCCGATCAGAGTGAACTGAGAGGTGTGGGCGGCGGTCTGCCTGTGTTTCACAATGTCAAAACAGCTGGCCTATATTTACAGACATGGGCATATGGGGAAAAGGGATTACTTTTTGGCCCACTAAAATTTGCTGTTTTCTCTCTAAATTTCTGAGTCATTACAGAAGACAAACACAAATAACACAAATTACGTGAAGCAAGGCAGTGAAATGAAAACTCTGATGTTGTTTTATCGAATTAAATTGTTGTAGTCGTTATGCCTTCATAGCAATGGTAAGAGTGCACAAACAAAATGCACACTCATAACCCCCCTATTAGTGGTTGCATGCACACAGTCATTGCGTATGACAAATACAGCAACGGCAGTGACTGAATGATAGCAACAGGACTACGACCAGGAGTGGGGGAGGTGGGATAATGACAGATCCTTGAAAAAAAGAAATCAAGAAATCCAAATCCATACCCACCATCTTCTTATCGGATTTTAAGGCCGGGTATAACAGCACTTACAGAGATAAGCTGTAGGTTTGGCATTAACTCGTCCGTCTTTGCAGAATGACGATTGAGGACGTTCACTGTTCCGTCAAGGTCGGTAACGACTTATCAGAGGCTTTTGATACCAAAAAATAATTTTGGACAAGGTTAAGGTAGTAAGAGAACTTGTCTACCTTGACTCTTCTGTCAATTCTGTGACATCATTCTTGCCAATCGCTGTTTCTATGGGCTAAGAAGGCATTTGAATAGTATGGATCTATCCCGAATAACAAAGGAGACTCTGTGTAAGATCATCCCAGTCCTACTTCGTGAGGTTAGAGAACGGACTCTATCGAAAGCGGACGAAGAATCTTCGGTCGATTCAAATGAAAAATTCTTCGTAAGATATTCGATTCCATTTGCGTTGATGGGCTTTGGAGAGATGATTCAATGCAAACTATACAAGCTGTACGGTGATATCGATCTAGTTAAAGAATGCGCTTTAGCCTGAGATGACTAGGACATGTAGAGCGAATGGACACCAATGTCCCGGCAAGCAGAGTCTTCGGAACTAACCCCGCAGTGGTTTGTGTGCGCCGCAAATTGTATGGGACCCCAACCCGCTTTTAGTGGGCAAATAGAGAGAGTTAACTAAGCATCGAGCTGACTGTAGAGGCTCGTTGGTTGAGGCTCAGTGTCACTCCTAACTGTAGCCCCACCTAAGCTTATAAAAGTGGCTAAAAAACTAGAAGACCAGCGCATGCAATGACCTTGTAACTACCCATCGTTGCTCTTGACTAAGCAGTACATGATCAATCTCTTATGGACTCGCTGCTGATTGGGGTGGCCGTGGTGTAGTGGTACTAGCAATCGCTTCTTACTCGGAGGGTCAAGGTTCCAATCCTAGCCATGGCAAGTTTTCATTTGTGTAATGGGAACTCAGTCAGAAAAATCTGCGTGTGAAGGCATAACACTGACATGTTGATTTGGCTGTTGTAGAGTTTTCAAGCACAAAACAACCGTTAAAATCCACAACCTGAATTATTCCGAGTGAAGAAAAATCTCTCCGTCCTATTCGGACTCCCACCCCTGGAGAGCCAATATCGAAACCAAACGCACCTGAGTTTCAAACCACTACATCACAGGAACGCTTTCCTTTCGCCACCTTCTATCTTTCCGCCCGCGTCCTGGCAACAGTAAAAGTGTATTATAACACCTTAGGCGAGCGTAAATTATAAAAAAAAAATAAAAAATTAAAAATTAAATATTGTAGTTGTTCAATTAGAAGTTGGGGAATCCATCAAAGACTTAATTAATATTAGAAGCTAATTGCATCAAAGGGTGTACTGGGAAAGGAAAAATAATAGGGTAGTACTGAGACGTTACTGCTGCCAACGATTTGGGCACACGGGAGACTGTTATGCCTATAGTAGTCGCTGCGGTCTTTGTTGACTCAGACCCTTGTATTGGGTCTTACGAAAAACGTAGTGCAGCAAATCAGGAAGTTCCAAAACTTAAGTGCATGAATTGCAATCGAACAGTTCATGCAGCTAACGATAAAAGCTGCCCATCGTACTGAAAATATAAAGAAAAAACGGAAGCCCTAGCCAATATCTTAAAAAACAAACAAGGCTCTAAATATAAGGCATGTACATCAAACGATAAATCATCTCACAAGGCCGCAAGCCTCCTATGCTGACAGAGCTAAAATGACATTGAATGAGCCGCAGCCTCAACACACAAGTGGATTTAGCCTCTTCCACAATGAATCTCAAAGTATATTTAACATTCCCTTCAGGAACCTCTTATTAAAAATTTATCAATTTATCAACATATCAACAGCTTCAATCAAAGGAAGAAAAAATGTTTTCTTACTTGGAGTTTGTAGCCACAATCGTGATTTAATGCCCCCAATAAAACTTAATATAATATTTATGAATTCCAATTCAATTATTTCTCACGAAGGAAGATTTCAGATTTTAAAAATACTTAAAAGTAAGAAGCCTCAAATTTGTTACCTATCGGAAACTAGATTTAAACCAAGACACAAACCTAAATTTAATGGCTATAATATTGTTCCCAATTACATTGGAAGAGGTTGCCGTTCCTCCATTTGTCCATTTAAGACAAAAAATACAAATGCAGTTCTGTTCCTTTTAACAGCAACATTTTTGCAGTTTCTTTTGCCGCAATTACTCTTAAAAATCCGCAAAAAATACAATCACGAATACTAATAGGAGGTATTTACATCCCAACAAACGCAGGCCGAAATTTAGTAAGAAAACTCGATAGGTTATATAATTTAGCCAACACATTTGATGCGGTGGTATATGAAGGAGACTCAATATTGGGGAGATAGCATTCAAAACAGAAATGGGAACAGAGTTTATGATTGGTTCTTTAATGGTCCTTTCTTAAATCTTGACTTATTCTCACCAAAATGCCCAACATCGTCCTGCCTGAATTATGTATCTCATTCACAGCAGTTATCTTACCTTTCCTAAAATATCTGACCATTACGGAATTTCCTATAAAATAAGTCTTGGTACATTTATACCTATTTTGGTATCACCAACGGCGTACAGAAGCTTCAAAAACACCAACTGACCAGCTTTCAGAGCTGATCTTCATAATGGTCTTTCTCGATTCAACGTTACATTTAACAGAAACCTTTCCAATACAGAAATAGATGCATTTGTAGAAAAAATTAATTCAGCATTGGTATCAAGTATTAATTCTAACTCGGTTGTATACCAACCTAAGCAATTCACTGGCTTAAAAAACTTAAAAGAATTTACCATAGACTTCTCAATAGAATAAATCAAGGATATCGCGAGTTGTCATCAAGAATTAATTGTCTTAGCAAAATAATAAGTGAGAGAATAAACACAGATATCAATTCCGCGTTCAAATTCAAAATACAGGAAACAAGAGCTTTTCCTCAAGCTTTAAAAGGAGTAGATAGAATAATAGGGACATTCTAACATGTAACGGTCTGGAACTAGTTGATATTGATACTAAGCTAATTACTTTTAAAGAGTTCTATGCCAATGTTTACTCAGAAAAAACACCACATTTCGATGACAGTTTAATTACTGAAGTTCTGTCAATTTTTACTGAATTTCATGCCAGTCAATGTGTTACTTCTCCCACAACGTTTTCACCATATCTTTGTTCTACAAACCCAAATGCGCCATCTTTTACCACGTCTGAAAAAATTAAAATTCTTCAGACGGGCTTGTGCCCTAAGCTCGATTCAACATTGTGCTCTCTGTTTAACTACTGTATCTTCAATTTGGAAAAATTCCAAACTCTTACCAGTAGGAAAAGTAAGATCAACTAAAGAAATCGAACACTTTCGTCCTATATGCTTGCTTTCCAATTTAGGAAAATTATTTCGAAAAGTTTTGGCCGATCACATTCTCATTATACATATGTGTAAGATGTACAATAAATTTGATCCCAAACATGCAATTCGGATTCAGGAAAGAGCACTCAACTGAACATGCGATACTACTTTTAAGTAACAAGATAATCCAAAATCTCAGAACTAAAAAATGTTCGGTGGGTTTGGACATTGACCTTGAGAAAGCGTTTGACTTGCTTTAGCATAAGGGCATAGTTTTTAAACTTATAAAATTAAACTATCTATAACTATCTACAAAATCGTTTTGCCTAAATAGTTACCAAATCTGAGTTTTCAGAATCATTCCCAAAACTATCGGGCATTCCGCAGGGGTCTATCCTAGGTCCGATTCTTTTCATAATATATTTGTACGACTATCCATATGAGAGTGTAATAAATAATGGAAGAGATATTGGCGAAATTTTCTTTGCAGATGATACTATAATTTTAGCTAGCGATTCGAGACCACAAATTTCCCTCAACAAAATCTACTCGTAACAAAAGCTTCCTTTGTTGTTAGGCTACTTCAAGAAATGGGGGCTAAAACTGAACTTAATCAAATGCGGTATAACTTGCTTTCGCAATGCAACTGGGAAAGGGCACCGCCTAGTTGTGGAGGAAAGCAAAACGTTGAATCTACAAATCGACAACCGCACCATTCTCCTGCGCTAAGAACTGAAATACTTGGGTGTAACATTTCACAATAGATTTCTTTTCAATAAACATGCCAGGAAAACCTTAGCTAAATCCAAAGCCGTTTCCGACACGTTAAAGCCCTTATTGCAGTCCAAAGCATTACAATCAAGTACAAAGATACTCATATACAAAACCCTTATACGACCCAGTTAAGCCTACGGTTTTTGCGTATGGTTCACCGTCACCCCTACAACCGCAAACGAGTTGGAAGAATTCGAAAAAAGGATATTTAGATTCTGTTGTGGAAAATATCGAAGACCAGATAAGAAATGGTATCCAAATAAACTTCTTTACGACACATGCAAGGTAACACCTCTTATGACATAAATTATTAACCTTACATTAAGAAAACTTCACCGAGTAGAGTTTCATCCTAAGAAATTAGTGGAAAACTCACACATAGAAACATATCTGTATCTTCTGGGTATTGTAATAATAATTTATATTGAAATTAACTGCACTTTGCAAAATGAGCGGTTAAGTATAAATGTAACATATTCTAGTCATTATTTTAAGTTATAATATGGATTGATTTAAGTATGCCGGAAGCAAGCATATAGTAAAATACTTATACTGTTATTTTAGAATATAACGCATATGGTATATACTGATTGTTAGCTTATGTAGTTATATACCTTAATTTACAAGTCTTTAGCCAGGCATACGCTTTCTAAGTCGGCTACAATTAACTTAAATTAGACATGGACTATATGTATTATAATTGATTTTTTTTAAGTCTCAATAAAGATAACTTGAACTACTTGTCGTAACCTCTGTGCTAGGTCCCAATTAGCTAACGACAATATTATAAGTAGTAGTCATTTTCTTTGAAATAATAATAGGCCATGCGCTTTGCAAAATTATAAGCTCGCTTAACAACTCAAGCTCATGTGGAAATAATGGTATGTCCGATATCACTCTATAAATCCCAAACTTCTCCCGAAGTTTGGTTTGCGGAACATGAGCTAGACCTCAGTAGTAAAACTAAATTGATGAACTTCAGCCTAAGTATGTATAAGCTACCTGAACTTGAAATTTACTTTCATGTAAAAAATTTACCAAGTTCAAACATTTTAAATTGCGTTTGCACAATATTTTATAATCACTTGTCCTGTGATCTGAATTAATTTATAATTCAAGTAGTAGATCACTTTAAATATTTAGGTATTACCTTTGACCAACACTTGAGTTGGTGTGAACGTCTTTTACATGTAAATCAATATTTACGATCTGCAGTTTGAAGCTTGTACCGGCACAGAAAATTCTACGAGACTCGAACTTTGAAGATGGTACATTTTGGAATATTTAAATCTAAAGTATCATACAGAATTAGCGCTTGGGGTGATACCTACTAGACCAGATTTCAGCCACTGGTAGTTCTGCAAAAGTGTGCTATTTGAAAAGTAGGTAGAATTTATCGTTTAGCTCATTCTATGGTTTTGTTCAAAACATTGAAAATTCTTCCCGTTAAACATTTGTATTACTCTAAAATATTGAACTATGGCAATCAAAAACTTTTACTCCGTGTTATCCTGTAAATTTTTTAATACGCTTCCTTTGAATATTCGTGTTATTATATATTTGTCAGTCTTCTTGAAAAATTTTAAAATATGGCTTCTCAGTTTTGGTCACAAAGAAATTAAAACATAGGGAAGCATGTTGTTTGAATGGAGATAAAATTCTCTATCATTGCATTGTTATACTCGTACCCTTATCCCGACTATGTTTAAGTTATTTCGAACGAATCTTTTCTCTAGCCTTTATCGTTTAAGAATGAAATAATTACGACTACTGTCCACAATATGTTCCTAAGAAGTGACATTAACACTAGTATTAACTTTCTTATACAAATGTCACTACATATTCTTAATTCATCTTTCATTCATTCATCTTTAAATATTGTAAAAAATATGGTAGACTTAGTAAAGACGTTTTATTAAAATAAAGAATATTGACATATAAAATTAATTCATCTGTTCTCGGTAACCTACAAGCAATGAGAAAACATTTTTTTAGTTGGAGCATGCGAGTTCATGCTGCATATTACTCGTACATGGAGTGAAACCGACAAATTGAATCCATACTTGCTGTCACCACAACCACTATCATCAATTAGTTTTCTAAAATGCTTTGTCAATATCGAAATTTATATAACGTACTTATTGTAAAATTTGGTATTGTACTTTAATGCACAAGTAACTCTGCTACTGGAAAGACACATGTCTGCTAATGCTTTTTAGTGCATGGTTTTATGACTCCTTCCTCCATTGTACTCGTACGAATATACTTGAATACTTGTATCCTTGTAAGTAAATATTTTTATATAGGGTAAAGTAGAGCTCATCTTTTAGCATTTTTATATGATTTTCTCAACAGTATTCGTATATTGCAGACATGATATCTTGAATTGATTTTGCTCTTATATCTACATACATATCTATGCAGATTTATTCATTTTGCTTGCACAAATCACCAGAGATTGCAGACTTGGATTACAAATAGCAATCTTGTTCCGATGGATCAGTGGGGATTTCCATAATGTGTATTGTGTCCATGTATCTCATTTTTATATCAAACTGAATAGAGTGGATACAAATGATTTATTTACCATTTGTTTTTGTGCATTTTATTATTCATTTACGAAATGGAATCAAATGCACCTAAATGTTGCTGCTAATCAACTATGAATGAAGAAGCAAACAAAAACGTTGATACTTTTGGATCATACAATGGATCTTATTAAAATATATGGATTCACGAAAAGTTTCCATTCTGTCGTAACATACGACGCATCACCTACACAAATGTATAATTTTTTTTTTATTTGTATTTAAAACATACATACATTTCTATCTGGTCATTGCTGCCTACTCCAGGGTTAAATGGTTTAGGCAGTGGAACTTATAAAACCGCCCTGATTTAATTAGGAAGATTTCAAGGCAAACCTGATCTCTGAGGTTTGAGAACAGCAGTCTTTAAGAGGCCCAGAGAAATCTGAGGATTCATGTCTCAAGATTTCAGTTGGAGAGGAACTAGATTTTTTTTTTAATCCGACTAAAGGCTGCACGGAATTCGTATGAGCGGAAAGACCAAGCTACAGAGGCTCTAGCTCAATCGTAAATAGTTTATTGTATATATATGTAACTCCTGGAATATATGTGCCATTTTTACAAAAAATCTGAATGGAATCGGCCTGAAAGAAACGAACTACCGACTCCCACACAAAATAAACAATACTATATACTCACTTGAGAACCAGAAACTAGATTTTTTGCATCTTTTATCGGCAGTCTTTATATTGTTTCTTTGAAACTTTTAGAAACGTTTTCTTGCAGTGCAATCTCCCACCTTATTCGATTTGGTGATTACTATGCTCTCCAGATGGTAATTTACCCGATTTCATAGCTGAGAATTTAAAAAAAATACGAATAGAGGATTTTTTGTACAAGTATAATGGTTCAGTTGGTAAATATGGAACACATTTACTTGTTTATTCACTTACTTACTAAGATAGCGCTACAGTAGGAGGTGCGCCTGGACCTCAACTAATAAACTTCTCGAAAATACTTCGGAATTGAGTGTTAAGATCCAAGCGCTCTGCATGTCCTATCCAGTTTAGCCGACATACTCGTACATAGATGTATATCCTTGTACAGAGTTCCCTGGTGTATCTTCCCCTTCCAATCTCGTTTACTCCAACTAAACCAAAAACCACAAAAAGAACTCAGCAATTAAAATGACCAAGGGTTTCTTCATCCGCATTCCCTAACGCGGAACTAAGATTCTTGGCAATATAGATATTATTACTCAATTGGCGTTTTAGGTCAAAAGAACAGCGATTGGCAAGGGTCATTCCAGGTTTGAGTTCTGGTAGAAGATATTTTTATCTGCCTTGAATATATATATAGGTGTACATATGTATATTGTGACGATGTTTTTAATTTGTCGATACTGTACCTGTACCAATTTTTATAGCTTCTAATGACACTAGAGGGACGAGGGGGACTATGTTCAGGAAGTCATATAACAGCACATCACCTTATCTAAATTCTTATTCGACATGAAAGCTGAAATTTCTTCTAAAGAAAGCATTTAAGCACTTAAATATATGTAATATACTAGTAATCGTCATAAACACACACGAATGGAGAAAAAAAATTGTTTTAAGCCAAATGTGTGCGGATTTCTGGAACATAAATGATTTTTCTGTGTTTGATATTTTCTGGCAAAATTATAATATACCTATGGTAGTTTCCCTTTTACTCATTTACAATTGAATTTAATTTTGGTAGGATACAGAATTTTTCGAATTTTTCGCAAAGGCTCTATCGTATGCAATTTTGGGGTTGTCTTTAAAATTATGGTTGAGTTAACTTTTCTGATGAACCCAATGTCTGTTGTTGTAGTTTTCGGTTATTTTGCGCTACTTATGTGAATAACTTTTACTGGTTTGTCATTCTATGTCTCCCGCATTTGCTTATTGCGTCTACTTTCTGATCGTTAGCGCGAATAATGTAAATACTAGAGAACTGAGCCCATTTGCGGATTAGGAGGAAGTCTCAATTTATTGTAGGTGGTAACGATTCTAGATTTGTTTGCATCAAACCAATGAATAAAAATCATCACGAAGATTAAGAAAATAGGTACTTAAAATATAGGAATACTAGCTTATAACCGCAACTTCGTTCGCATTGGTATAATGAATAATTGATAAAAGGTTTCTGACGGTTGAATATTACACAGGTTTTAGAATATTACATAGGCTGCTAATGGCTAAGACTTTTAGCGGGTGACCGTGGTCCTAGTAGTAGTGTATTGGTTTCTCAATCGGACTATCCAGCGCTCAATCCGAACCGGGCCTTGAAAAACAAAAATGTTTGCAGACAACTTAAAACATTTCATATCCTATTGAGAGTTAAGATCTCAAAAAAAAAAAAAAAAACAATACAAAAATAAATAAAAAATTAATTTCATGTTTTACAAAGGTTTAACTAATTTTTTTTTAATTTATATGGTATTGGTATTTCTAATTTGTTGGTTTCAGGTTTTATGTCACTAACAGCCAGATTACAGAGACGCTGGAAATGAAGTGAGTTCACTCCTCTGTTTTCCGATGGGCATCAAAACAAATAGAACGGTATAGAATTAACTTTGAATCAAGGCTTCTCTGGCTACTACATTACTTGTTTAGTTCTCGGGAGCATAAATGGTGAGACGCGAGGAGACCCTGACTGATGGGAGGGGTTCGAAAGTCTACGCCGACCGTATTTAGCGTTTGGTTCAACAACTTGTTTACGGTCATGGCGAAGCAGAGGGAGACGGGGAATTGAAGTCGTTTGAACAGGAAAGAGAAGTCAGAAGGAATCACCAAATTTCGTGACATGGAAACACTATCCGCGGCCACATCCGATTAAGATTGTCACATCTTTGATGTTCCTTAGTTATTGTTTGAAGTGGAGTAGCATTACATAGTTTCGGGGGATCCAAGTTGCACATGAGCATTATATGTAGATGCCCTAACTTTTAACTACGGCTTACACACAATGAAATCGAATGGAATTAAATTCAAAAATTGTCCCGTTATTCCACACAGCCGTCAAACTATTTAATAGTTTTAATTTTTTTCACATTTAAACATTGATCACTCAAAAACTGCGTATCCGATTTAATTAAATTTTAAGTCGTGCTTTAAAGTGCTTGATTTAACAATAATTTTAAGTTATCACTCATTACTATATGTTACTTCAAATGATTAATATTATATACTACCTAGATTTATTTATCTTACAAAATATAATTAGAACCCAGGGAAAATCAATGAAACCGATGATACGCCAGGAGCAATGAAAACAAAAATTTGTTTTGATAAAAACGAACAAAGTGAGCTAGAACAGTATTTTAGTACGATATTAATCGTTGAAAGCATATCTGGCTTTTTTATACTTAAAAGCTGTTTTAATTTTGATATCATCAAATGAGTAACAAGAACAATAAAAAATTGATGGAAGATGGATGGGCAAATTATGATCGATGGGAATTGAGCATGAAGAATTGTACATAATTTGGAAGTATTCAGCAAATACTCGTATATCTGCAATCACAGCTGTAAAGTAATGAAATACATTTGTACTGCAGTACGGTGCAAGTACTAATAACCTGTAATTGTACTTGTACTTAAAAATTTCAAGTACAATGTACTCTCTATTTGAAAATAAATTGGTACCAGTTGTTTAATAAATTGTTCAGTAAATGTACCAGTAAAAAATATATAAAATATATGTGTATTATAAAAAATTATCTTTGTTTAAATGTAATGTGTTACGTGTGAAATGCTCTTCGTCTCCTGGTGTCCAAATTGAAAAAGAACGAGGAGTTCAAGCAGCAACAGCCACCAGCGAAACCGAAACTAGCAAACAAAGAAGAGATTTCTACAAAGAGAGTGCGCGAATAGAATTGGTGCAATGCAAATGCAGAGTGCGCGAATAGACACATCTATTTAGGTATGGTTGTGCGTAAATACAGTGTTCGGTTTCATTGCTTGTGTATTGTTGGGTGAACTGCGCTCTTACAAATATTCATTGCAATTACATATTAGGCAATTCTCATTTTGTCTAAACTAAGTGAAAGTTAATTAAAGTAGGTATGAAGGATTTGTGTGTACTTGAAAAGTGCTTGCAAATGTACTGTAGTATATTAAAGTACCTAGTAAATGTACTTGGAACAGAGTACTTAGGCAAATACTGGTACTTATTTATTTTCAAGTAGGGAGCACATTGTACTTGCAATTTTTAAGTACAAGTACAAGTACAGGGTATTGGGTACTGGACTCGTCCTGGTACTTCAAAGTTTACAGCTCTGTATGCAATATACTTAGGGTCACTAGACTGCAAGTCATTAAGATGCATTAAGCGGGGTGAGAATTTACTTGTTTGCTTATCATTGGCACACAGTCTATAAGTACAGAAATTCATTTGTCCTATTAATGAGAGTAATTCATATGAGAAAGATTATCGGAATTGAATTGATACGAGTTAATTGATTTATGAAAATTAAAAAAATTATTGTAATGAAAGGATTTGATACTAATTTTTATGTGTTATTGCATAATGGAAATTCCAAATATCATTCAGTTAAACCTAATAGGTATGTCAAAAGCAAATAAAAAATCGGGCGATTTCAGTATACACAATTCTGGGTGGCTTCGACATTCTGGACAGACAACACCCGAAGGACGGTGTGTTGAGATCTTCGCCGCGGAGAACAACTTAACGCTTTTAAATGAGCCCACGCGAATACCAGACGTTGATAGTTATACCGCCAACACCATGGATTTGTTTCTAACTTCCAACCCTGATAAGTACTCCGTTGATGTGCTCTCCCCTCTAGGCTCGTCGAACCATTGTGTCATATCACCGTATACCGATCACATAGTTAGAGAAAAAATTCCTAAAAGAACCGTATGGCAATACGAGAAAGCCAATTGGAGCGGACTTAACACCTTCTTTAGGAAATTAAACTGGTCGTTATGTTTCCTCGATATGTCGCTGCTGATATGATTCTCTATGAGATCTTTTATCCCTCATCGGATAAAGAGTATCAGACCAAAAGAAAAGGCATGGTACGACTCGAGCTGTAAAGAGGCTGCCTGAGTTAGAGAAGTGTTTTTTCGGTCCTTCAAGACCAATCCGACAGAGCAAAACCGAAAAAATTTAAATGACTTTCTCAAGCGTGTGAAATTTCAATACGACCAAAAGGTGAGGCAAAAAATACTACAACGTCCCAAAGGTAGTAAAAGCTTTTAGTCATTTGTCAAAAACATCAGAAATTCTGTCTCATCCTTCATCCCAACGCTCATTTACAATGACATTCCAGCTGTCAGCTCTTTGGACAAGGCCAATCTGCTTGCTGCACAATTTGCGGCCAGCTCAGCACTCCCGGATCGTGTCCTGTTTTCGCCTACACTTGAGTGCGTCGACTTTTCAATGGAACGAATCCACTTTCGCACCCGTGTACTATAAAGGGTACATAAGGATCTCTACATACATAAATCCGCTAGTCCAGATGGTATAGCTCTCCTTCTTCTGAAGAGGTGTTCTTCCACTCTGGCAAACCACTGCGTAAGCTTTTTCATCAATCCTACTCTTTAAAACTCTTTCCCGCTGGTGATTTGATGGCATGTCTCATCGAAAAGTGGAACCAAAGCGTACATCAATATGGAAAAAGCAAGATAGTTGCACTTGATATTTCTAAGGCATTTGACAGAATTTGGCATCAGGCTCTTTTGTCGAAAATGCGTGCGTTTGGGTCGATGACTCTCTTCTTCAATGGATTAGAAATTACCTTTCGAAACGTTCAATTCAAGCTGTCTTGGATGGTTTCAAGTCTGATATTCACAAAATAAATACTGGTGTGTCCCAGGGTTTCGTTCTGTCTCCAACACTCTTTTTAATTTTTATCAATGATCTCTTGTCGGCCACTTCTAATCCAATATATTCCTTTGCTGGCGACAGTACTCTCTGCTTTTCAAATTCGTTTCCCGACTTACGTCCCTGCTCTTCGGCTGTGGAACGGGAATGGCAACGTATTGTTCAGCTCATTAAATTCCGATATCAACAGCATATCCAATTGGGGAACTATCAACAGAGTGGAATTTCATGCTTCCAAAACACAATGCTATCTGCTTTCGTTAGAGCGAAATTTAACTACCCAGCCGTTATCCATGAATGGCACTTACATCGTCGAAACCGAAAAACTTTCCATTCGCGGTATGTGTGTCAATGAAAACTTACGTTGGAATGACCACATATTCGATGTCGCCAAAAATGCTGCGAAATGTCTAAACTTTCCCAAACGATGTAAGAAATACTTTTCCCCTTCCGATCTGGCCTCAATATATAAAGCTTTCATCCGCCCAAAATGAGAGTACAATGCTCACAACCTAAAACATCTCTGCATCTGCTAGACTGGATTCAAAACCGTGGGATAAAACTCACAGCTGATACCAATATCACTCAGGCGATGGACACCTTCAAACACCGACGAACTGTCTCGTGTCTCACTTTGTTTTACCACCACCAGTGTTCCATAGAAATCGCCAGTAGCATTCCGCCCCTTCAAAGCTTTAACCGTAACACACGTCTCGCTATGAATGCTCATCAGTAAACCCTCAAGCCCACTCTCGAACGTATTCTGAAATATCGTGATTCGTTCCTAAGCCGAACAACTCGCTTGTGGAATGCCCTGCCGAGCTCTCTATTTTTTTGTCATTCTAACATTCAAGCATTTAAAACCAACGTACATCATCGGTACCTATCCTTCTTTCCTCCCTAATTTCCGTCGCCCGCGCTGTGTGCAATTATTTAATGAGTACCTTAACCCCTTGAGTTTATAAAAAAAAACAAAAAAAATTATTTTGGATCTTGAGATTAGGGATTGGGATTGTTCTGGCCAAAAACGCATATAGAAAACAATTTTTTTTTGTGTGTTATTATTTAATTTAATTGATTTTATTTAAATTGTCATTTATATGTTGCTATGTGGTAGGTGGAGTAGGTGGAGGATCGCATCCTCCTCTTCGTCGTCCAAGCAGCTTCTGCAGAAATCGTTTGTAAGATCACCAAACCTTCTAGCATGCTTGCCTATAATACAGTGTACATTGATGACAAATATGATTGCGCTAAGATGTTTCCTATTTTGAAGGATCAAGCTTTTATGGTATTGGCCAGATTTGTTTGGTCACTATAAGTGCTGACCCAACAGTCCACCTCAGGTTTGTTCTCCTAATAGCATCCAGTTGTAGTTTTAATTTGCACGTAGCGATTCATATACTGATGATAGCTTTTTCAGGTAGGATAGGTTGAGTTGTTCCAATTTTGGAAAGTTCATTGGCCCTACAATTCCCTGGAAAAGCTCTGAGGCCCAGCACATAATATAGGTGAATGTTGAACTGGTCTGTTATCTCCCTGAGATATTATCCGCAATCAAGGGCGGTTTTAGTGTTTTGTGAGACGGAGACCAGAGTTTTGATAGAAGTCTGATTATCCGAAAAGATGCGGATACCCTTTGGAGATATCACATTTTTCATCAGCCAGGACAGGAGTTCTTTAATCGCCAAGATTTTCATCCAGAGCACGCTACAGTGATTTGGAAAGCGGAAGGAGAGACTTAAGTCAAGCTTATCTGAGATAACATCTCGCCATCAGTCTTATATAATGCCGTTGGAAAACAAAGATATTAAATACATTTTACAAACAAAGCAATTTGTTGGTTCATTTTTTGAATAAATTGTAATTTTAAATGACAAGCTCCCTTTTGGTTAAGTGTATGTACATACAACGATTTTATCTTTGTATTTCTTCTTTCTTGCTTCCCAATTGAATTATTCACTACCATTTCCGTCTTCTTCTGCAAAGAAGTCTTATTAAATGGTCTTAAGAAATATTGAAAAACTCGAACAGAAACTGATAAATAATTATTTTCTCTACTTTACACTCTTATATATTTCATTTTTATTTTTTATTTTATTTTATTGTGGCAAGAAATTATTATTTTTTTGAATACAATTTTATGGATACAGGCTAGCTACCCTACTTCTAAAATATTTGTACAATTTTTTACTACAGATTAACATAAAATTTGAAGGAAAAGCCAATAAGAACCTTCATTAAAACAAAATTCGCAGGGGGAAGGGAGAAGCGGTTTCAACACTTGATTTCAAAAATAAAGATTATTAATTTGTGAGAAGTTACACAAATAAAATGATTAACAGGTAAAAGGATAATGAAGGAGAAACAAATAAATAAGTAATTAAATAAATATAAATGTATTGGAACATAATATATGAACAAGCAAATAAATAAATAAATAAATAAATAAATAAATAAATTAGTAAATAAATAAATAAATTAATAAATAAATAAATAAATAAATAAATTAATTAATTAATTAATTAATAAGTTAATAAATAAATAAATAAATAAATCAATAAATGAATAAATAAATAAATATATATATAGATATATAAATATATAAATAAATAAATATATATTTATATAAACACATATAAATAAGTATATATATATATATAAATAAATATATATATATATAAACAAATAAAATAAGTATATGAATAAATAAATAAATTTAATATATAAATAAGTAAATAAATACAGAAATAAATATGAATATGAAACAAATTTATATTGC
This sequence comes from Volucella zonaria, assembly GCA_963966105.1. NCBI lineage: Eukaryota > Metazoa > Arthropoda > Insecta > Diptera > Syrphidae > Volucella > Volucella zonaria. The sequence goes on along the minus strand of OZ014530.1, from coordinate 93,793,348 downwards.
ACTCCTACGAGACTAACTTAGAAATCAAGTAGTTGTCAGATGAAGAACAAGAGATATTATATTGATGGTTTAGTTTTTCAATTCCATCTGAAACCATTTCAATGTTAGCCATTTTATGAAGTTCCTCTGTTGAAAAAAACCAGGGAAGATTAAGTATCATTTTGAGCAATTTCTTTTGCTTGGAATATTGATTTAAAAATTAATAATTTGTTGGCGACACTCAATTTTGAATTCCGGCATATAAATGGGTAGAGATCTCTTATTGTCACATTAACCTTTTTAATTATTTGTTAAACATGTAGATTGAATGTAAATCGCTTATCTAAATAGATGCCAAGATGCTTAACAGTCGATTTCCACTCAACTTAAGTACCGTTGATTAGAAGGTTGTTAGTAGGGAGTAAGCAGGCTTTTTTTTTACGAGTAAAAAGGATAGCCTGAGTCTTAGAGGCATTAATGTTTATTTTCCAATTACTACAATATACTTCAACAGCATTTAAACCAGATTGCAAATTAGTTTCAATGTTAAAACCAATTGCATGTGAAGAATAAATGCAAGTATCGTCAGCGAATAAGGCAATGTTACAGTTTGTCAAGTTGGGGAAATCGGAAGTATATATATTAAAGAGGACTGGACCCAGAACAGATCCTTGTGGGACACCTGCATTAATCACATGATTGTCTGAAAGACTTTGGTTGATGGATACATTGAAACTTCGGGATGACAGGAACGTTTGAATAATTTTAACTATGTACAACGGAAAATTAAATCTTAGAAGTTGATATATTAAACCATTATGACAAACGCTGTCGAAAGCTTTTTCTACGTCCAAAATTACCACACCAGTGCTTTTGCCCTCTGAAAGGTTATTTTTAATATCTTTTGTGATACGATGCACTTGGTGAGTAGTGTTGTGAAATGGCCTGAATCCAAATTGCTCCGGGGGCAAAATAGCATTTTCGTCAACAAAAGATACAATTCCTTTTTTTATAATTTTTTCCAGGCACTTACTAAGAAAGCTTAGCAGACTAATTGGCCTGTAGCTACAAGATAAATTGGGAGCTTTGCCCGGTTTCAAGATTAGAATTATCTTGGCTACTTTCCACTTATTAGGAAAGTATGCCAATCTAAGACAGTTGTTGAACAAATCCATCAACTTCATAAGGGCAAAATCAGGGAGATTTTTGAGGCACTGATTCTTAATCCCATCTGAGCCAGACGGTTTTCTAGTCTTCAAACTACGTATGAATTGAAGGATATAATTCATTACGAGTAAGATGTATAAGCTTAATGTTATTAAATAATGACTGTGAATTGAGAATGTTTAGTGATTGTTCTACGAAAGATTCGGTATGCGTGACTGGAATTACGCTTCTACAAATCGAATGACTTTTGAAAAAGTTGATTGCCAGCGCATTAGCTTTATCACAACAAGAAACCAACAAAGAATTGCCAACCTTAAGTGTGTTGTTGCTTTTCTTCACTACCTTAACGATATTCCAGAAGAGCTTGCTGCCCTTATTTAGACCCTGTAGTCTATCGTACCACGATTGGTTTCTATGGTTCTTTATTGCATATTTTACCAAAGAATTTATTTTATTGTAATCGTCGAGATAAGACACATTTCTTGTACGTTTACACCTGGATCTACAAGTGTTTCTCAGTTTTATCATCTGGAGAATAAATTGGGGAAGAACATTTGATGTACATCTTGCGGCCGTTGAGGGTTATGGGGGAAGTAGAAAGATCAGGCATATTAATAAAATATAAATCCAACATAAAAGGGTTTCTGTTCCTACTAGACGGAATGTGAGTAGGACTATCGGGAAAGAGGATTTTAAACGGATGTCTTACGTTGAGGTCTCTAAGAATGTTACCCCATGCATTTGCCCTCATACAACACCAGTGCCTATGCCTGCAATTAAAATCACCACCTATTAGGAATAGATCGGTAGTATTAACTAGCCTGAGGAAGTCACTCCGGAGATCAAATCTTTTTTGAGGTGTGATTACTCCACCCGGAAAATAAGCACTATAAACTTTTAATGTGTGTTCATTAACAAAAGGAACTTCAATACCAATGGCTTCAATTAATTTAAAATAAGTAATAGGAAGTACCTCGTGTTTAATAGTACGTTTTATTAGCACGGCAACACCACCACCACTTCTCTCTTCACTATCCAAACGATAACACTTATAATCAGAGTTAGACAAACGATCATTTGAATTTAACCAAGTTCCACAGATTAATGCTACGTCAAAATTGAATGTACGAGTACTAGGGCAAGAGTTAAATTCTAAGAGTTTCCCTCGAATGCTTCTAGCATTCCAACATATAATGTTTAAGCTACAAATCATTACTAACAATTATATAAATACTTAATTGCAAGTTGAGTTATAGCGTTGAATTGTTCCGCCTTCGTAGTACAATTACAGAGCATGGAGATCATCTCTGCAGTGAGTGCATCTACTTTTTCCAAAGAAAATAGATCTTCTTTGTTCTTCACACTATTGTTGTTGGTAGACTTGGCCCACGTATTCGATGATCGGTTGATTTGTGCGTGCCATTGCAGTTGGCGCATTTAATACTTTTAGAAGCGCATTCACTAGTCTTGTGCGACTCGGAGCAAATAGCGCAATGAGTTTTGATGTGGCAGTTTTTTTCGCCATGCCCATATATTTGGCAGTTAAAACACTGCCTAACTCGGTTGAGTTGTGTTCTTGCAAAATCTCATTTAACTTGAGTTTTATATATGGTTTTAAAGTTTTTTTTAAGTTCTGCAAGTCGGATGGAACCAGTTTCAAGAAAAACTAAATAAAATATATCCCCGAACCGTCCATATTGTTTTTTAATGATTTTGATGTTCTGACACTTCAGTACGAGTTCGCTCTTCAGCTCTCGGGAGATCATTCCTCTAGCCCATACAACAACACTTTAAATGACCTTGATGTTGATATGTCATGAGTAAAAAATTGGAGGTTTTTAATTTTAACAAATTACACAATCTTTGATGCAATTCAGAACTATCAAGGTTTATTTTCACACCCATTTTTTTTTTCACAAAATAGTTGTCTATTTTAACTTCACGGAGAAGAGCACGAATTTCTGTTAACTTCTTTTGCAAGACATATATCGATGGGATTTTAATTTTTTTGTTCGTTGCGGGTGGACTCAAAACTTCATCACAATCAATATCGTCGTTGTCTGAATCTGGTAGACACTACAGCGGCGCAAAGTAATTAGTTCTCGGGTTTTTAACACTAGAACTCATTTTATATAGTTTTTTGTTTGAAGACCTGAGGTCTTCAACATTTGGCGAACGATCGCGTTTGGGAATTTTGGATTTTTTTTTTATGTTTTTCTGCGCGAGGGGTTGAGAAGAAAGACTTTCTCGGTCAAAGCTCCGAACAGAACTCATATACTACATTTAAATAATTAATTGACACAAAACAATTTGATACGTGATAGTATATTCTGAAAAATCGATAATACCTCTAAAAAATTCGGCAGTTTACCTTATACAAACAGAGGGTGTCACATCCAGACACAGAAATGTTATTTAACCTGAAGGAACTGAAATATACAAAAAGAGAAAAGAATTAATCGAAATTTTTTTCCTTCACTTCAATGAGTTACCTCAGCCATCCTCCTTTAATACAATATTTCATCTCTTGCTAAATTTTTACGAGTGCAAGGTAAGAGTATCCACAATCATGCAAAGGTACAAGCGTATGAAAGTGCATACGCAAAATATCACTGGACATCCATGTATTTTATATATTTCTGAATGTAAGGTACGTGTACTCGTGGATTGAACTCTTTTCCTTTTAATTGTAAATTCGACATCGAATGAAAATTTCATGGAATACCATAAAATGAATCCAGTTGGTTTGTAAGTATTGGACATTATATATTGCAACCGATTTTGAAAGCTTATACAGGACAACGAAACGCAAAAGTCAGCACTCTGTTGGAAGATGCTATAATTTTTGTAAATTGCGGCAAATATCAATTCAAATTGAACATTTGTGAAATAAACAGATACAAAATACACGTCAACAAGACATGAATCGCTATACTCCTAAGGACCGCGGAATAATTGTTACGATTTTTTTGCGGAATAGTTCGTCGGTGGTGTTGGCGCAGAGTGAATTTTAGCGCAGATTTCAAGGTCGTCTGACACCAACGGGGCAAATACCCTAAGGTTTAGCCCCTCGCTTAGACGAATATGAGACAATAGAGGATGCTGCCAGGGCTGGCCGGCCCCGGTGCAGCCGTTCTACTGAGAATATCGCAGCTATGGTTGAAAATATCGCATCGACCAGGTGACGTGCCACGGAATTGGGCATTAATCGGCGATCTTTACAGAGAGTTTTGGTGACAGACTGTAAGATGTTCCCTTATAAAAAGCAGACAATTTTTATTAGCTGTTGACCACCAAATGCGTGTAACCTACTCTCAAGCCATTCTGAATCTCGACCACGAGGGTGACTTCTTTTCCAAAATCATCATGAGTGACGAGGCTCATTTCCATATCTGTGGATATGTGAATAAGCAAAATTATTGCTTTTGGGGCACCGAATATTTGCGTATAACAAACCAAGAGCTCTTACACCCGCTTAAAGTTACTGCATGGTGTGTCGTTTACCCTGGAGGCGGCACTGGGACTTATATTTTCAAAAACGCCGCTTGCCAAACAACTACTATGGACGGCGAGCGCTACAGAGCTATGCTCAACGACTTTCTCCTTCCTCAATTGGATGAATTAGGACTGGAGAACATGTGGTTCCAACAGGATGGAGCAACGGCACACCGAAATTTTGGAGGGCTGCATTTCTGGGTCGCCCAATCTCTCGTTTTGGCGATTTGCACGATATAACTGTTCCAGATTTCTTTTTGTGGGGTTTTTTGAAGTCACACGTCTATATCAACAATCCTCAGACTCTTGAAGACCTCAAAGAGAATATCCGTCAAGAATGCGAGGACCTATCGCCGGAAGTTTTGGCAAGAGTGGTGGAAAATACCACAAATCGGGAACGAATGGTCATCATTTCGGGCCACTTAGCCGATATCATTTTCTTGACTTAATGAAAAAAAAGACATCAGATAAACATAATGCGAAAACAGATCCAAAGTTTTTCATTCTCAAAAAAAATTACAGCCAAATTACATCAGGTAACAACTTATGCAAATTATGCGAATACAGAAATATTAAATATAAAATATATTTATATTTAATATTTCTGTATTCTAAAACAGATTCGCTAAGGGAAATTCCGTATCACAGATATTTTGCAATACTTCTAAAATGCTGACTTAATAGTAAACTGATAAGTGATTATAGCAAGACAAAAATTACATGTGAAAGTTTTAAGGAGCGAATTGTTACTACTAATTTTGACTGAGTTATGGCTGAAATTTTTATTATGGTCGGTTCACATCCAACAAATACCGGATCTAATATTGTAGTGCAACTTCCAGGATAGATATCTTATACGTACATGTTGAGCCAGATCAGAAAGTTCTTCGGTTTCGGTGCAGTTCGGTAATATTCCATGATCGCCTCACCGACAGAACATCATATTAAATTAAACTCCCCTGATCGTTTCCTTAAAAGTTATGTCGTAAATATTGGAATTTGATGAGCTTAGTAAACAGTGCCATGAATGTCAACGAGACAGAACATAGCACCACTTCAAATTCCGAAGAATTCATTCATCGATCCCAAATGCACGAGTAAGCAAAAAATAAGGATGATGCCAATCACACAAATTACTGTCAATCATTGGAAGTTCTACGTGTGTGGATATATTTGTACTTCAGCCGCTGATCATCGTTTCCAATTCCTTTCAAAGAAAAACGTAAGTGCAAATGATTTCGTAATGATATATTTTTATGAGAATGGTATCTGTAATTGAGTCAAAAATCGTTTGCTATCATCAACTCCACTGTGATATGAGTCTTATGGTCGCCTGCAAGTTCCTAGACAGTAAGCTGAAATGGAAGTCTAATGTTGAATAACGTGAAGACAACGACCGCTTTCTACACCTGGAGTCGTATATTTTGGAGAATATGGGGACCTCAACCTAACCCCAAGACTATCCTATAGATGTTGATGGCTATCGTCACACCCATTTTAACATGCGGTAGCCTTGCATGGTATCAATCTATAAATAAAACTACCAACCTTAAGTTTATGACAAAAGCAGAGAGGATTGCATGTACTGGCACAACTCATGGCATATATATGGTCTCTTGCCCCAAAATTTCGACATGCAAGAATCGGCAGCAAAAAAAATGACTCAACTTAAAGGGTGGAAACTAAAGCCAAATGGGCACGGCTCAATTCATTCAATTGAACTAGTTTTATGCTCCAATAAGGACTATATAATACCCGATCTTGACTTTGAAACACCATGGAATAGGCACTAAATATAGTGACTCGATATCAATTTGCGTGAATGAATCAAAAATAGAGATAAGCTCCGATCAATCGAATTGAAGAATCTCATGACCTCTCTGAGCTATTTGCTGTTTCATTTTCATCTCCTTTCAAATTCGCGGAAAAGATATCCAACGCGAGATGAAAAGCGGAAAACAAAACTAGCAATCTACCGCAATCCAATTCCCATTGCCTTCCGATTCTCCCGGATAGGCCTTACAATGGGTCTACACACGCCAAAGTGCGAGGTATAGCGTACTTTCGGCTCCAGATACCACATTATCTAAACCTATCTAAACCAAAATCAAAATCCCTTTGATTTTCAACAAGTATTGTTATTACTGCGACAGGAATAGCGTTCGAAAAGAAAAGGAGTACCTTCGGCACTCTCACGCTTTCCATATAACGCATTAACACCTCGACACAATGTGGCTTTCGCCGAATTCAAGATTAAGATTGCTTGAAGAATACCAAGGTTTAAAAAACTAGGATTCGTGCTGGAATTCCTCACTCAATAATAATAATTTAAATACCGTTTTTTTTAAATGAAAGCTTTTACATCATAGAGAAAAATTTAGCCCAACAGGAAAAGGTGTCGCAGAGGTTGTGCAAAATGCGACTTTAGTGAATCTAAGGTAGTCCTGAATAGGAATCAGAATCTCCGATTCAAGTTCTTTCACACAAGCAGATACATACTAGTAATTATACAGGGTCTTCCATTAAGAACTATGTACATATATATTTTTTTTTAAATGTAAGCGCACCCTTAATGTTCTTCGTGAACTCTCATTAACATTTTGCTTGTCAATGTCTACCATCTAGTCATGGTTCAATACTTGAACGAGCAACGTTTAAAAATTATTAAAATTTATTACCAAAATAAAACTCCTTAATGGAAAACCCGATATTAAGTCTAAAAAACCTTTCAATCTCTAAGAGAATTTTAAGTGCTGTACAGGTTGGAATAGTCAAGCTGTAGGTCGGATATAGTGGGGGCTTCTTTGGAGGTGGAAGTAGGTAGTATCTATCATGCACTACGTATTTGAAAGTGTAGCAACCATGTAACGAGGTTTTTATGTTACAGCGAAATGGTCGAAATTACTCATACGTAAGTAACTTACACTAAATACGAATTTCGTGTTTCTGTTTGGCATAAGAACGGGTCAAATTACAAGAAGGTATGCACGGTTATGTAATCTTGTAGGCATGAACTACGGAAATTCTCCTATCATCGTCGATTTTCTTAGAAAATTTTGCAGCGCTGTTGTTGCTGTGTTGTTCTCGTTGTGATTTTGTGCATAGTGAGAGACGACCCAAAATATTTTGCCGACTCTAATTGACTATGTTCCATACTTGTACATGCATGGGTGAAATATAACCACATTTCCATCTCTGCGAATATGTTAATGGTTTTCGTTATTGAATCGCTGCTAATCGTCAAAAAGAATCAATGGCCTCTCCATTTGACCAAAGTTGCAGTCAGTAACCACGCACAATTTTTTGAATGGAATTTCCGTGGGAGACTCGAATTTGTGCATAATATAATAACGATGGTCCCCACCTTTCTGGGGAGTGATATTTAATATACTCGTATGTAACATCTTGCAAGTTACTTTCCCTTATAGTCTTAGAATAGTAATGCAAAAAATAAAGGAATTATATCCTTTGCTATGTTTTTTGAAATATCTATAAATAGCGCGTCTTGTCTGTCTCACTACGTGTAAGTCGAAACTTCAACATGCAGCAAAACTAAAACTAACAATATTAATAATTCGAAAAATCTACACAATACGCCCATGTGGTTGTCATTCTCGTTTTTATTGAGTCGGTATACGACGCTCGATACGCAAAAACATAACAATATTGTAGAATAATATTTAGATGGTCATACTAATTACTGACAGTTTCGATATTGATTATTTGAAATCGAAAACGTAGTAATGGAAACGAACATCGCTTCATAGAAAAAAAGAAGTACAAAAGGGAGAAGCAATCGAGGCCTTTGGGGGGCGCTTCTGCAGAAATAATGTCCCAGAGACCTATCAAAATGTGAAAATAGACTGCAAACGACCGAGGATAAACTTCGTCTACCAGCGATATCTAAATTAACGACCAATAAGACTGCTGGAGCAGATGGGCTACCTGCCGAATTATTTCATGCAGCAGCAGATGACTTGCATCAATTCATTTCCGAGATTTGGTCAACAGAAAACATGCCTGAAGAATAGAAACTAAGCACCGTTTGCCCGATCCATAGGAAAAGAGACCCTCATAACTGCGCCAATTATAGAGCCATCAGTTTTATCCCTCTTATTTGAATGCCTGAAATCATTTATCAACAATTTGATTGGCCCCTATCAGTGATGTTTTTGATCCGGTAAGTACACAATCGACCAAATGTTCACACTACCGCAGATCTTACAAAAAGTAGAAATGGATACGCACCACACTTGTCAATTTTAAGTTCGGATGCGACAGCATCTATGGAGACGCGCTATAAAAGTGCAGAACCATGTCTGACCTTGGTATCACTGCCAAACTCGTCAGATTATGCAGAATGACCATGCAAGACATTCTATGGTCCGTAAACCTCGGAAACAATCTCTACGAGACCTTTGATGCCACAGAAGGGTTTAAGTCATGTAACTTTTTCAAAATGATACTTGAGAAAACTGTGCAAAACTCACAAATCAACACCAGAGTCACAGTATTTCAAAAGTCTGTACAACTTCTTGCAAATTCTGATGATAATTGGCAAAACTCAGCTACCCGTCACTGGCTTTAGAAGTTAATGAGGCCAAAACTATGTCAACATGAAGGGACACCCAACATCGAGGAATCGGACAGAATGTCATAATCGACATAATCAGATTTGAAGTAGTCAGCGACTTTGTGTGTATACCTTGGCTCCGCTATTAAATCTGATAATAACATCCCATCAGAAATCAAACGAAGAGTCATATAAGCTGCCTCCACTGTAAAGGAATCGGTCAGATCCTTGCCAGTGTTTTCGGCCTGGTAAAATCACGACTTACCAGATATTCATTCATAAGGTTGATCTTGAAAAAAACCAGGAACTTCGAATCGGTATTTATTGATTTTAAGGCCGTATATCAGCATTTAAGTCGATCTATGAGATTTCCTCACATGTGATCTCTTCATCATACTTGAAATAATGGTACAGAGCTCAAAAGCCAATACCATAAGCACAATATTTCAAAAATCCTGTACAACTGCTTACAGAAAACTCTGAAATTATACGCGTTAGAAGAAATCAGCGAGTTGTCATTGGAGCGTTTGCGGCCATTGAAGCTCCTGCTTGAAGTTGCTTTTAGTGGTAAATGAGGGTAAAACTAGGTATAGTATTTGTTGCAGAGAGGAACGAATACCAAACACCAATGGATATGTAGTGACTACATCGTGCCAAATGTGGAATTTGATAGGAGTTGGTCCACATCCTAGCAGGCATCACTGGTTATCAAACACTGCCACCACCAATGGAAAACTCCTCCTCTACACGGATGGCTCCACAATGGAGAAAGGTACTAGAGCAGGAGTCTACTGTAAAATACTACAAATCTACCGTGCCTCCAAGATTCCGGATGAATGTAGTCTTTTTCTGGCAGAAATATATTAGCTTTTCGTAAAGCTGAACAGGCTGTACTACTTATGGAACTTGATCAAGTAGGCGCAAAAGCTTCTGCAGGTGAAACTACCAAATCAATAGAGGTACAAAAATATCGTCAAATTCTAAGTACAATCTGCGAATCTCAACGAGTGGATATCTGATGGGTACGTGGACATACAAAAGTTAAAGCTCCTTTCTGCACAAGAGTAACACATTCAACGACATAAATATACCAAATAAAACCTTTGGCCAAACCTAGCCAGCGGGAGAGCACATAACGGGCTCAACAAAGAATAGAGACTCTTCTCAAGATTATTGTAAAACCTGTAGGAATGATGAGGAAATAGAGAATGTCACATCTTTGTTGTGCGACTGCCCCTTTGGAGGCCTTGAGGATGTCGGATTTGGTAAAAACTTTGGTTGCTTTTCAGCCAACACAAGCTAGGTAATAATAATAGTAATACAATAATCTGCAAACATCAATAGGGAATCACAATAGACCAATCAGCCTCCATGTATGCTTGTGCCTAAGGGGTTAGCATATTCCTTATTACCTAACCTAACCTAAACAACTAAGATTTTGAAGTTATAAGGACTTACACTGTCTGTGCTCCGTTGTTAATTCAAATAATGTCAACCGTAGGTATCAAGTAATAAATCACTTATTCCGATCGCAGTTTCTTTGGACTAGAAAAGTAACTGAAATTGGAGAAAGACTGTATGACACTATCATCGTGATAGTCCTATTGTATGACGCGAAAGTATGGACTAAATCTAAATCAGACCAAAATCGTTGTACATGTTGCGGCAAAAGGAAACTTGGCTTTATATGATGTTTTCAACCCGAAAGAGACTGGAAGGGTGTTCCCCAATCTGAGCAAAATTATATTGAGCTCCCGCCCACCCCCAACTGTAAAGCTGTCTAAAGAAAGTAAATTAATGAACATACATATCTATGTTATACACGAAAAGAAATCGAAATATTAGATATACTCATCATCTGTTGAAATTTTAGATAATGGGTGATAACACTGAAATCAGCTACACGCAATGTGGTTTTTTTGTAGCTTCAATAATTATTATTTAAACTGTTTTAGATGGTTTATAGAAGCTGAAAAACTGAAAATGTTAAGGAAACACGGAAATATTTTGGCGAAAATTTGGATAAATGTAAATAACATACTATTTATCCAATTTTATCTACAAAAGTTCAATTACTTACTTACTTAGATGGTGGTACAGTCCTAGGTAGACCTGAACATCAGTCAATATGCCGTACCAGTCAGCGAGGTATTTTCCTTACTGCCTTCAGTTGCGCACTGCAAATTGGTTACTGAGGTCCACTTCCACCTAAGACGAGACCTTCCTCTATTGAGCTATCCTGAAGGGGCATTTGCGTTCATTCGCTCTACATATCCTATCCGTCTTAGGCGACTAATGTGCATTTTTCTGACCTGATCAATTTCAGCTCATAGTGTGCTCCTCTTCCAAACCGTTTCAACGCAAACGGGACCAAAAATCTTTCGAAGAATTTAGCACTTGAAACGGCCAAGAACATCTTCATCCCCTTTCGCTAACGACCAGAGGTTCTTATACGGAGGTGGTTGATTATTACTCATTTGCGTTCTTAGGCTGAAGAAAGGCAAGGGTAACTCTACGTTTTATTTCTGATATCATGTCATTTTCAATTTTATGTAATAGCGGAACAGAGGTATGCAAAGTCCTTATCGTAATAGCTATCTGTGTGACATTCTGTCCGATTCACCGATGTTTTCTGGCGTACGAGTATATGATATGCATGTTACTTAGGCTTACCATCATTCACGACTACGCTCATTTTTGTCGCTTCGGTTCTGGTACTTGCAAATGCAGCAGTGACAGTTCGCAGAGTTATGGCAGTAATGCCAATGTTACCAGCATATGCAAGTAGTTATACAGACTTTTCGAAAATTGTGCCTCTATTGTTGACTTAATAGTTTCGCACAACTTTCTCAAGTGGAACACGATTCCTCTTGAAATTTGCTAAAGATGGTAATTCTTTACATTAAAAAAATATATCTTTGTTATTTTTAACGTATTATTTTGATCAGTACCTACTACAGCTGAATTAATTTTGGTGGATTTTATATCTATTACCTGCAGGACTGTGGTAGCCAGTGATCCAGATCCTGTTATTTTTGCATTTCTCTTTTTACAGGGTGTTCCGGATAATGCAGCGAAGGCTTTGAGAGGAGATTCTTTGTTATTTTGAGAAAAAATTTTATTGGAGGGGGGAGGCCGGAAATGCATACTCACCGAGGTAAAGATGCTTTAAGCAAAGCCTTACGCTGCTCTGTTTTGACTTTTATTGAAAATAATATTTTTGAAATTTATGCGTTCAAAGTAACAAGTGGGGTATCATCGAACTCGTAATTATGAGTATTTGAGTTATTTCAAAAGTGATTTTTTTTTTTTAGATTTTTTTATTTTTTAAGAACTTAACACTCATGTCGGTATGACTGCTTGTGAAGTTCTTGATCACTTGTTTTTAGGAAAATGGAGCAGTGGAAAAAAGAGCGATTTTTGGGCTCATTGGTTATTTCGCCCCATGGGTGGCATCCAACATTTAATGGGAGGACTAAATTATTAGTATAATTGGACTCGCTGTTGTATTCTAGGCAACCACTCATGAGTCCATCCGGACTTAGATTACTAAACATATAAGGGCGAATGCCCTTATAGCAGAAGAAAATATCAGCATTATAGGCGGGATCACAGCAAACAAAATCTTGTCCGGGGTACGCCGACATATTTGTAGCGCATGCCGTCAAAGACTTCCGAGACTAAGCTAGAGTCTTGGAAAAGAGAAGGTAGCGGATGAGCTCAGGCAAGAAGTCTTGAGTTTCCGGCATGTTAATGAGCACCTCGTAACAATCCGTACTAAGGCTAAATTTGCCAACATTAGACCTTTATGCGTACACGCTATGTCAGAGGAGAAAGATGACGACATCAAAGAGAGCTTCTACGAGCTCTTGGGCAAAACTTACAAGCAGTGCCCTAGCTATTTGAATGGAACGCTAGGAAGAGAGGATAGTATTGTCGGAAAAGACGGGGGGGCGAAACATTTCCGTAGCTAGCATGCGGTTCCCGCATCTCGATATTCATAAGGGGACTCGGGAATCAATCAACTGTCAACCAGACTGACAACATTGCGACCGACACAAGTCATGCTCCAATATTATGAATGTCCGAACGTTCCGAGGGTCCAACATCGACTCTGGCCATCACCTTGTACGGTTATGGATATCCAGAACGCAAAGGAAAGCGAATACTCGTACTGTGACGAAGGACGACTAAACTCGGAAGAGATTGCTATATCTTTTTCCGATCGAGTTTCCTATAATCTCTTAAGAGGTAATATGCCACCAACATCAAATATCGAAGACCAACATTGCCAAAAAGCCGTCAGAGATTCCGCCTCTGATTTACTGGGTTTCGGTCGAGGAAATTGATATACGAGGGCGGGTCAATAATTCCGTGCATTTTTGAATTTCTGACCTCTTTACTGAAACAGCAACACTGCTCCTGTCAACAGGCATCTGTCAGTTGACTCCTGTCAAAATTTAAACTTGCTGCGTCAGTTAGTTTGTGTTTGACAGCTATTTTTATCAGACTACTCACTAATTTGAGGAGAAAATGGAAAAAAGTGAATTTCGTGTGCTTATTAAGCATTATTTCTTGCGAAAAAAAACCATTACCGAGACCAAGGCTAAGCTTGATAAATACTATGGGGACTCTGCACCATCGATTTCAATGGTAAAAAAGTGGTTTACTGAATTTCGTTGTGGCCGTACAAGCACTGAAGATGCCGAACGTCCTGGACGCCCAGTTGAGGTCTCTACACCCGAAACAATCGAAAAAATTCACGATATGGTGCTGGTCGACCGAAGATTGAAAGTGCGAGAGATTGTGGAAGCCGTAGGGATCTCGCATGGCTTAGTGGTTTCAATTTTGATTGATAACTTGGGCATGAGAAAGCTTTCCGCAAGATGGGTGCCGCGTTTGCTCACAGTCGACCACAAACGCAATCGTGTAACAACTTCACAGGAAGGTTTGGCGTTGTTTAATCGCAATATGGAGGAGTTTTTGCGCCGTTTTGTAACCGTGGACGAAACATGGATCCATCACAACACACCAGAGAACAAACAACAGACAAAACAGTGGGTTTCTAAGGGTGAATCGGCGCCAAAGAAGGCCAAGGTGGGTTTCTCAGCCAATAAAGTTATGGCGACTGTTTTTTGGGATGCACGCGGGATAATCCACATTGACTACCTTCAAAAGGGAAGAACAATCAATGGAGAATATTATGCCAACTTACTGGACCGATTCAATGACGATTTGAAAAAAAAACGACCTCATTTGGCCAAGAAAAAAGTTCTTTTCCACCAAGACAATGCAAGGTTGCCATGGCAAAAATCCATGAATTGGGCTATGAATTGCTCCCTCATCCACCCTATTCTCCAGATTTGGCTCCGAGCGACTACTTCTTGTTCCCAAACCTGAAGAAATGGCTTGGTGGAAAAAGACTTGACTCCAATGATGAACTCATCTCGTCATTTTGAGGACCTCGACAAATCATTTTTTTTGGAAGGGATAAAAAAATTGGAGAAGCGTTGGACAAAGTGTATAGAGCTCAAGGGAGACTACGTTGAAAAATAAAATTATTTTTTTATCAAAAAATCTGTTTTAATCCAAAAGTCACGGACTTATTGGCCCGCCCTCGTATACTACTCCAGGATTGAGATTCGGAAATTTTGCCAAATGCCAAAAAAACATGACACCCACAAAATGCATGGTAGTAGAGCCGCAGTCAACGTTGAGGATTTGCAAAGAGCATTTCTGGAAGCTGTATAACGGCGATGATGAACTAAATACAGCTATCAGGTGGAATGAACCTGGGCATCAGTCTCCTTAAAATCGCCTACAAAATCCAATCTACAGCAGTATGTGAACGCTTGAAGCCGTTCGTCAACAACCTGATTGGTCACTATCACTGTGGTTTCATCCCAGGAAAGTGCAACATCGACCAAATATTCACTCTACGACAGATCTTGGAAAACAACCGCTTATGACAGCATCTACCTATGCATCACTATCAATTCGGAAAACGAAGAGTAACTCTTCCCAATCGCTGCTTCTTTGGGTTAAGAAGGCAATTGACTAGGAGTAGCAAAGCACTTTCTCGAACAAGAACCCTACATAAGACCATAACAATTCCAGTCCTGGCATGGATTTTATAAAAAATGGATGATGGTGCACTTGGCTGCTTTGAATGGAAAATTCTTCTTGTGATTTTCGGTCCCACCACATAGACGGTGAGTGGAGGAGATGATACAACGATTAAATATACGGGCTGCACAGCGACACCGACTTACCTAGAAGAGTGAGAATATCCAACGACTTTCGAATCCGCACTCGAGGGCCAGCGCAGACGAGGAACTCTGTGCGGAATAATGGGATAATTTAATGCGCATGAGCAGAAG
Source organism: Volucella zonaria (assembly GCA_963966105.1). NCBI lineage: Eukaryota > Metazoa > Arthropoda > Insecta > Diptera > Syrphidae > Volucella > Volucella zonaria. The sequence goes on along the minus strand of OZ014530.1, from coordinate 93,777,754 downwards.
TTAAAAGTTGGGGCATCTTTAATGCTCATGCGCAGCTTGGATCCGCCGAAATTATGCAATGGACTCCGCGTTAAATAACAAGTAAGGAACGTCAAAGAAATCAGAACCTTAAACGGATATGGCCGCAGATATGATGTTTTTCGCGAATTCTGCTGATTGCTAACTTCTAGAAACAAGCAAGTAATTTGGTATAAGACCTAGACTTAAACCTAACTCCATACCATTCGGTTTGTTTTGATTCCCTCCGACAAGCAGAGGCATTAATTCACTTCTCTCCCAGCGTCTCTGTGTACTGAACAATGTAACCTGGCTGTTAGTGACCCAAAACCTGAAACAACGAATTCAAAATACTAATTTCAGTTCTGTCGGAGCTTTGATCGCATTCGCATTGATACGGAAAATTTGCTGTTCTCTAAGTGTTTGAAAGTGAAAAGTGAAAAAGCTTTCAAAGTTCTGCTATTTGGTTTAGGTACATATGATTTTAACGAACTAAAAAATGAACTAATACGACTTGGACTTAAATGCAAAGAAATCGAAATGATAACTAGAACATACGAACAATACACTGACATCTTTTATCTAGTTTCCTGGATGTGGTTCAATCAAACTCAGTGAACTAAAAAAGAATATTCGCGCCATTTTCCATACCCAAATCAATTGGAACTATCAGAGAAAACAAAAGAATAAACCAACACAATGCCGCAACTTTCAAATGTTTGGACACGACGAACCGTAACTGCCACATCAAAATATACTGCCCCACTTGCGCCGGTAATCACAAAACTACTGATTGTAAGAACTCGGGTATATACAAATGTGAGAACTGCAAGGGAAATCATAAGTCCACAGACAGTGCAGGCGCCAGCAGAGTTAAGTACATGGAAATGCGGCAAAAAACTGCAACAAAATTCAATTTCCTGGATTCAAGAAAAAGCAACAACAATATTCCACTGATGACAATGCATGATTTCCCTCCTCTACCAACGCATACTACCAAGCGGATAGCGGTGGAAACCAACAGCAACTTCCAGAAAGCTTGGGTGTATGTTCCAGCTGCAGCTCCATCTACACGCCAGAGTAATTTGAACGGATTCAACAGCAACATCATTAATCACAATGAGGAACTCTTTTCAATAGATGAATTGAATTCGCTCGTACTAGAGATGATTACACAGCTAAGTACATGTAAAATTAAATTAGACCAATTTAGAGTTGTCGCTCAATTAACATCTAAGTTCTTGTATAATGCTAAGTAATTCAAGAAACCAAATTAATATTATAACCTGGAATGTCAGAGCTATATGTAACAAACATTTTGAATTTGTAAATTTCATGAACACAAACGGAATTGATATTGCTTTAGTTACTGAAACGTAGTTAAAACCAAACGATCGGATATCGACCCCAACTTTGAAATGTTATCGTGTGGATAGAGATTACAGAAGAGAAGGAGGTGTTGCCATTCTGGTTAGGAGATCAATTCGACATGAGCTTCTACCTTGCATTCAAGCAAACTACATTGAAAATATAGGGATTGAAGTAACATTGAGAAACAATAAAACGATCAAGATTTATTGTGTCTATTTCCCATGAAAAATAGTAAGAAACTTTGCTAGAGAGGAAAAAAAGCGTAGATTTAAAAATAAGCTTAGAAAATTTTTCAATAAGAACTGTAAATTCTTGATAGGAGGTGATTTAAACAGCCAACACAGGGATTGGGGCTGTATAAGAGCAAATTCCTGGGGGAATGTTCTCTCTATTATGTCACCAATATCTCTAATGTTTCCCACTACTCCTACATTTGTACCAACCAGTTCTCGAAGTAGTCGCTCTGTAATAGATTTACCATATTTGTAACAAATGTTTCTGGTCTTATCTCACAACCAGTTGTCTTCAATGATCTTAGTTCCGATCATAATCCAGTTCTCTGTAAGCTTTGTTGGTCGGGTGTAGAAAAAGTGCAATATTTTGCAGATATCAAAAATTGGGTAAAATTTCGGAAAAAACTTAAAGAAAAACTTCTAAATATACCAACAGACATAGAAGCTTTAACAAACAAACGAGACATTGACAATACCCTTCAACAATTTACAGATCACATTTATACTTCAGCAAGTTCTAGGATCCCCCAAAATTGGAAAAAAGTAACTGCGATGAAATTACCGAGTCATCTTATCAGAATTAGAAATACCCACAGGAGAAATTGGCAAATTTCAAAAACTCTCTTAGCATATTTCAATAGATTAATAAGTACGAATATATGTAAAGACACATCAAAACTCAGAATGGAACAATAAGTTGAAGACCCTCGATAAAGCTGGAAAGCCATTCTGGAATTTAGTCAAAGTAATTAGAAATAAAAACAAGCAAATACCTTTTCTTAAATGCAACACCAATGTCTTTGTTGCTGACAACGAAATAGCCAATGTATTTTCCCAAAAGTTTCCAGAAAATCACACGGTATCTCAACATATATGGTAGACAACGCAAACACTACTACGCTTGTAGAGGGCGCACTAAGTACTTTTAATGAAATTAATTGTAATACTCCTCCAAATGAAGTTATTAGTGAGATGGACATCAAATATATTATAAACCAATTGCAGGTAAGAAAAACGAGTGGTACGAGGACGGGTCAATAAGTCCGTGAATTTTGGATTAAAACACAGATTTTTTGATAAAAAAATAATTTTATTTTTCAACGTAGTCTCCCTTGAGCTCTATACACTTTGTCCAACGCTTCTCCAATTTTTTTATCCCTTCCAAAAAAAAATGATTTGTAGAGGTCCTCAAAATAGGCCTTTGTTTGCGAGATGACTTCATCATTGGAGTCAAATCTTTTTCCACCAAGCCATTTCTTCAGGTTTGGGAACAAGAAGTAGTCGCTCGGAGCCAAATCTGGAGAATAGGGTGGATGAGGGAGCAATTCATAGCCCAATTCATGGATTTTTGCCATGGCAACCTTGCATTGTCTTGGTGGAAAAGAACTTTTTTCTTGGCCAAATGAGGTCGTTTTTTTTTCAAATCGTCATTGAATCGGTCCAATAAGTTGGCATAATATTCTCCATTAATTGTTCTTCCCTTTTGAAGGTAGTCAATGTGGATTATCCCGCGTGCATCCCAAAAAACAGTCGCCATAACTTTATTGGCTGACAAACCCACCTTGGCCTTCTTTGGCGCCGATTCACCCTTAGAAACCCACTGTTTTGACTGTTGTTTGTTCTCTGGTGTGTTGTGATGGATCCATGTTTCGTCCACGGTTACAAAACGGCGCAAAAACTCCTCCATATTGCGATTAAACAACGCCAAACCTTCCTGTGAAGTTGTTACACGATTGCGTTTGTGGTCGACTGTGAGCAAACGCGGCACCCATCTTGCGGAAAGCTTTCTCATGCCCAAGTTATCAATCAAAATTGAAACCACTAAGCCATGCGAGATCCCTACGGCTTCCACAATCTCTCGCACTTTCAATCTTCGGTCGACCAGCACCATATCGTGAATTTTTTCGATTGTTTCGGGTGTAGAGACCTCAACTGGGCGTCCAGGACGTTCGGCATCTTCAGTGCTTGTACGGCCACAACGAAATTCAGTAAACCACTTTTTTACCATTGAAATCGATGGTGCAGAGTCCCCATAGTATTTATCAAGCTTAGCCTTGGTCTCGGTAATGGTTTTTTTTCGCAAGAAATAATGCTTAATAAGCACACGAAATTCACTTTTTTCCATTTTCTCCTCAAATTAGTGAGTAGTCTGATAAAAATAGCTGTCAAACACAAACTAACTGACGCAGCAAGTTTAAATTTTGACAGGAGTCAACTGACAGATGCCTGTTGACAGGAGCAGTGTTGCTGTTTCAGTAAAGAGGTCAGAAATTCTAAAAGTCACGGACTTATTGACATATCGAAGAACAAAAAATACACCCTGATGAGCAGTTTGGTTTTATGCGTAATCATAGTACCTCGCATCAGGCTCTCAGAATATGCAATCTGATAAAGATTAATCGTGCAATAGGTAAATCAACTGGAATGATTTTGTTGGATATTGAGAAAGCTTTTGACTCCGTTTGGTATGCTGGGCTTATCTACAAAATGATTAATAATAATTTTCCTCCATTTCTTTATAGAATCGTTCAAAGTTTTGTGTCAAATCGTCGCTTTAAAGTATTTGTTAATAGTAATGCGTCTGATGTAGTCAGTTTTTGTGCAGGTTTGCCCCAAGGCTCAGTGCTTGGTCCTACCCTTTATAATTTGTTTACGTCGGATATTCCAAATCTTCCCCATTGTAAAATTGCTATTTATGCTGATGATATCGCTATACTTTCTTCGCATGAGTTCAGTCTCAACATTGAGATGAACTTAAAAAATGCCATTGGAATATTGCAAAGCTATCTGTCCAAATGGAAAATAAAACTGAACGTAGAAAAACCCCAAGCAATCTTTTTCACCCGAAAAAGAAAGTCTTGTTTTCTTCCAGCTATTCAGTTAAGAATCAATGACCACCTAATAGCATGGAAGCCATTTGTAAAGTACCCGGGTTTTTTTCTTGATCAAAAATTGACATTTAAAAAACACGTTTTTGAAACAATTAACAAAGTAAATAAAGCAATACAAATGTTATATCCCTTTATTAATAGAAAATCAACACTTTCAAATGATAACAAAAGGATAATTTACAAAACGATTTTCCAACCTATATTATTGCACGGTAATATGGTGTGGTGTAATTGCGCTAAGTGCTACATTAGAAAGCTTCAAATATCTCAAAATAAGGTTTTAAAGATGATGCTTAATCTCCCCTGGCATTACTCCTCAACAGATTTACATGATAGAGCTAATGTTGAATTGATCTGTTCTAGAATATTCAAGCTACTCGTAAATGATTCGCTCAGGCTAAGATGTTATATTTACGAAAATCCTCTTGCAAATAAACTCAATTAATCATGAGAGAATTCTTTTTGTGTTTATTAAATATCGATATATGTTTATTACGACATTCATTTACATGTTTATATTTTGCTTATTAAATATATTTAATTGATTGTAACAAAGCTTCTGTTACATTTATTTGCTTATGAATTATGTGATTATATATCTGTATATATCTATGTATGTCTGTGCGCAACGTAATTTGTAATTTATTTATTTATCCATTGTATACTATTTATTTATTGACATATGTATAATGTCCTGCTTATTTTGTTTATTTATTTATTTATATATTTTTCATTTACTTATTTATTTATTTATTCATCTATTTATTTAGTTCATTTTTAAATTTATATATATATATTTATTTATTAAGTATTATTTTTTTTTTTTTTTTGTTGTTTTGATTTGAGGTTTTTTTTCATGATTTTCCTCAATATTTATTAATTAATTTTTCCATATTGTATATACGTTAAATCAGTTTATACATAATGATACAGTTGAAAGACAAAAATATGTCGTATTTCTGAAAATTGTACAATGTAAATTGAGTGACCAGATACTATCATTTCAAGAAACAATAAAATTTAAAAAAAAAAATTTAAAATACTAATTAAAATTCAATATAAATTAGGTAAAGATTTACTTTGTATTTAATAATAAAATAACAAATAAATTCTTGTTATTATATTTATTTACCGTTGAAAAACCGGGATCCATTACTGGTTATTACTATTATTACAGCTCCAGACAGAATTTTTTGAATTCGTAGTCAATAATCTTGATGGATTTATTGAAGAAAGAAAGCAGGACCACCGGACTGTAAATGTAGTGAATTTGTGGACTGATTTGATAAAGCATTGACAGAGATACTGTCCCGTTCGGTTAAGGAAAAAGTGGTGTCCGATCACGATCATGCACCAACTCTCTCATCTAGAATCGCCGTAGCCAAATTGCTTAAATTGCAGCCGCATCCACCATACTCACCCGACCAGTCTCGCTGCGATATTGTTTTGTTGCCCAACGCGAAAACTTGCTCTCAGTAACAAAGTTTAGCTCGAACGAGTAGGTCATCGGAAAGCTGGAGAAACTATATCGTCCTAAAAGCAGATAAGGAAAAAAAAATTAAAATTTTTATATCTAACATAATACGGGTATTTAGTGATGCACTCTCGTACATACTTGGATTCCTACCCGTAACATTACCTTGTGTTAATTCACTTTAGACCGATTTAAAGTACAACACTTGAGTAAGGAGTTTTAGGATCTACCTTACTAGAGTGGCTTTTTGGTTAAACTTAAATTTAGAATACTCTAACCTCTTGATATAAGAAGTAGGCCAAGAGGGGTCATACCATGTGAATATGAATTTACTATAAATAATTATTGCATTGGAATGATTTTGGTTTTTTTTATTAAGTAATTGTTATTGATCGAAAAAAATTAGGAGCGAAAGATAATATCGACTATTACGTTGTCCTTTAACTTTTGAATTGTTGTTGGCTTACTGGCATAGAGCTTACGAGTACTTTTGGAAAGAAAGACTCTGAGGGTGTAAAATCGTGTCCAGTTGACATAGCTCTCGTAAAATATTGCGAACCGGGAGTTTCTCGTGCAATAAAGTTATTGTTAGGCATTGTTATTATAGTAAAGCATTCACCATTCACAGTAACTTCATTACCGGCACCATTTCCAAAACCAGAAAAAAAACAATCCAATAATTACTCCAGCCAAAAGCCGTACCAAACAGTTATTCTTTGAGGTTACAAAGTTTTTTCGACAATCTCTTTGAAACACTTTTGCTTATTAGCATATGTGCTGACATGAAAATGGACCTCGTTATTGATGATGATTTTCCTTCAAAATTCTTCATCAAGTTGTGTTTGCTCCTGCATTCAATTGGCGAACGTACGGTGTAGAGGTACAAATAGTATAGAGGCTTCAATTCCAGAATTAAATGAATTTTTTAAGAGTACACGTTCAAATCTTTTGTTAAAATTCGACATGTTGTGGTCCTTTAAATCTTTAATTTCTGTGTACAATGACGAGTTGTTGGCTCTCGGCCACACCTGCCTGCACGAGCACGCACTGATGAATTCAATGCAATATGCACTTTTTTTGAACGGCCATTTCCCTAATAGGCTTCGGTCATTTTAACATGTTATGCCACCGAGTATCTGAGTAACTGAAATTGTAAATGACTGTTTCTGACAGATATTGACAGATATTTTAATCGCTACTCTCATGGTAACATACTCATTGGCCCACACGTTAATTCTAATTTTGAATTTTTCAGTTCGAAATTTGGTGGAATGATTAATATCTAAATATTATCTTCTTCTTTTTTCATTAACCATTAAAAGGTTCAATGCGTATTATTACATCTAATGTTACATATTTCTCTCACGTGTCTGCTTTGCTTCCGTTACGGTCAATTTTCCTTTTTTTTCATGCACTGTGCACAATGCGATGCGTATCTTAAAGCTGGGCAAACCACTGTCGTGTATAACGAGCCCTTATTTTCAGCAGCATTTTTTCTGGAACAAAATACCGCAGCTTTCTCGCCATTTAAGCCACCCCACACTGGTTATATGTTATGTGCGGCATGGTCATCACAATTTCCTTGGTGGCTAATGACAGATCCTAAGTATATGTTTGGTACTTTGGAACGATAACTTTTTCTAATTTGATGTCAAGAGTTGGATTTGCTGCTCGGGATGGCGTCACCTATTATATATCGCCTTTATCCAATTATTTAAGCTCGATGGCCTATTACGTTGTTTTATTGACTCAAAAACCAACAGACTCTGTACACTGTCTTGGTGTACTCCAACTTTAACTTCGAATTACGTGATTATTCCCAATGTGCCTTAAACTTTGTTTTCAACATCATCATATATACATATCGCGTATGATTTCTACATTTGTATGTCTCGGGTACTTTTAGAGATGTTGGTGCCATCCACATAAGATCTCTGGAAACTCTGTCGAAGCCTTTGTTTAAGTCGATGAATACGATATGCTGATCCTTCGAAAATACGCTATGTTTTTTCACCATTTTTTGGAAACTTTGAATTGCGTCATATGTCGGCCTGCCTCTCTCGAAGCCGCATTGGCTGCCATGGAGTTTATTAATATTCCGTTGCTGACTGTCTAGAATCACTCGGATATTTTTATAGTATGCGACAGTAGTAGTTGTAATTTCTAGAGTCGCCTTTGCCTTTATACTGTGGAACTAGAAAGCTCGCCTTCCGCTGGTTAGGCTTATGATCGCCTCTCATCATTTTATTGAATGAAATCGCGAACTCTTTAAGAGTTCCTATTGTTACCCACAATTTGGAACGTATGTTATCATGTCTGACCGCAGTTCATTCTTTTTGCAGCTTCGCTAACTTCGGCTTCTGTAAAATCCGCCTGTAAATTCCCCCGTGCACGATAACGGAGGAATGGTACTGCGCGGAACTGCTTTTTCCTATCTATTGCAAATCTCGTTTTCCCGTAGTAGCTTTCGCTGTTTATCTACAATAAATTTTCATATTTAGCGCCTAGAAACGGCCTCTGTTCTTATTGAAATTGTGTCAATTTATTTTTTCTACTGACGCCGGTTTTCGTTGGTTATTCTCTGTTTTTTCATCATTTTCATGATATGATACATTATAGTGCCACAAATTTTACATAGCTCCCGCCGCTTTTTATAACGTCTATATGTACAATATGTAGATCGTATAATGAATACTCCCAATGAAGTAGGAAGTGTTTAACTAATGTATGCAACCAAGTTTTTTTCTAAAAAAAACTGTTCTCAGATATATGTCTTTTTTATTGGAAAAATAGATAACAACATACACAATAATTGTTTACTAGCTTAGCCAATATACCCGTATCTTTTTGAAAACAAAATATATGCTCATGTAAAAATCAAATCACTTTTGACTTTTTATTATCATTTTTGCACGTAGCTCAGGAAACTAGAAATCTCATTTCTAAAATATAAAAGAAAATGACAAGAAATTACTAAATCTATTTAATGGAAAAGAGTAGCAGACTCCTAAAATTCAGCCTGTGAAATTTAAGATTCATCGACATATAGGTATATTTACATTGCAACCAAAAAAAAAAACAAACGCTCACGAAACTTGTAAATATGTCTTTAGCATTGAATAACTCCTAAATTATTTTGCGACAATCATTTTTGTATGTAGGTATTTTTTCAACTTGCGAACACATCATTTTCAAGCTGCTGCCATGGTGTCGAAATTGCTTTAGTCTCACTTGATTGCGCAAGGATAAGAAACGAAATAAATTATTTCCTTTGAATTTTATATTTATTGTCAGAATATAACAGACGCATTTGAGCAAATAAAAATGACAAAACTAAAGAATTATCCTCCCAAAGGGACACATCAAAGGATAAGAGATCTAGCCAGAAATAAGGATATAGGTTTTACGTATGGTATACTCGTACGAGTATACTCATATGTACGAATGGATGTGTTTATTTATGTGTATTTGACTTTAATATTTTCATGCAAATGCCAAACATCACAAGTAACTGTCGTGTTTGGGATTTGGTTTTTTTTGTTTTTTTTTGTTATTTTTTGTGTGTAAGATTTATAGCTGACCCTTAAACTTGTTTTCTCATCCTTTAGAGTAAAGAATTAGGTACTGTGTTCCGTTTACCCTTAAATATTGACGCTTTAGGCTTAGTAAAAGTGTTCCTATTTCCTCTGTCGAATTATAAGTATGGACATATGTAGTTACATATGTCAGATAGAACTAATGTGAGCAAAATTCCTTCTTGCATAATGCAGAAAATCACGTGTGCAATGTTTTTACAGTTTGTTCAAAATCGAATTTACACTTGCCCATAAACGTTCTCTTGAACAAAGCACACATGAATCCTTCGGCACCGGTTCTATTATTTTCTTAAGTGCCCTTGAATTTTTTCTGTGTTTCTATTGCTTTCCAGTCAATTGACCCATTTTATTTCAAAAACGGATTTCCGTCCTCAAATCCGCAAGGGGGCCATAGGATGGTCCATCTGCCAAAGTTTACTACAATTTCGTATATGGTTATGTTGCAGAGCTATTCGATCGGGTTCATGTTGGCCCATTACAGTACATAGTTTTGTGTGGGATAATCCTTTAATTTAAAGATACCAATGACGGCAGGGTATTAATACATATGTTATGTGGTAGTTAGCTAGAATGAAACAACATTGGAGAACTTTTTCTTTTCATTCTTACAATGGAGAAAGAATTTTTTGGTTTAAGTTAAGTTTGGGTATTGCGAGAGATTTACATAATTTAGGTGAATGGGCGGTAATCTCATGAATGGTGCTAATAAATAAAATAAATATACGAACAACGTTAATCATCCATTGCTTAAAGTCTTAACTAAAGAACTTATGAGAAGAGAAAAACCTAAACAGGCGTTAAGTCTTATCCTCATTCATCATGTGTAACTATTTTTACAAAAACAAATAGACTACTGTGGTAAAAAAACATATTCAGTATTAACAATCGAATGTCATATTCAAATATCACTGAAGACGTGTGTCCTTATTAGAATTTATTATCAAACATATTTTGAAAATTCCAATAAAATGGGATGCGCAAATTTTATAAAAGAAGTAACGGAATAAGTTATTCACCTCACTCTTTTCTCCATATCTCACTATAAGCCTCTGGATAGTAAAGATCGACAGATTAAAACAATTTGGCCAAACTGGAATCAATACGCCAAACACTCGTATAACTATCGTCTAAGCGGCCGCCATTCACACACTGGTACAACACATTTGCCGGATTACTTATATCAAAGAAAGAAAGATGCGTCAGCATACCACAAAGCAAGATCTTCAATTTCGGCTATACTTGTCAACTGTTTTGTAGGTTTAACTTATAATTTCATAACCACGCTTTGTTTGGGACTTCCACTGTAATACTATACTTATTAACAAAAAGAAGTTCATGTGATATCATATTGTAACGATAAGCCCTATTTTTTTCTTTTAAATGCTAATCAATGGTGCGTCTGCTACTTTTTGATATATTAGCGCTTTTATACATGCTTTACGTAACTTTTGCAAATGTTCAACGTCTTGTAATATTGTGAGTTTTTGTTAGATTATTGTTTTATTTTCCTTACATTTCTCAAATGATACTTCTGTTTTAGTGACTATGATACAATGGCGTCTCGTCAACAGTTAAATGAAGATAAAATAGCAGATATATTGGAAAATGAAGACGATTTTTCTCCGAACGATTGTGTTATTGAAGACGATGTGAGAAGTGACATTGAAGACAAACAGTCTAGAAGAGTACCTCGAGAACCCTAACTCTTCTTCAGGAGCGGCTAATATTGAAGTAGCACCATCGATTTCCCACAGTATTATTACTTTACCTCAGCGTTCAATCCGTGGAAAAATAACTACATATGGTCTACAATAAAAGGACGGTACACGTTCAGAACCTCAGCCATAAATATTGTACGCATAAATAGAGAACCCACGCGTATGTGAAGAAATATTGTCGACCCTTTGCTTTGCTTTCAACTTTTCATTAAAGAAGAGATCGTTGAGGAAATTCTTAAGTGGACAAACGTGGAAATGATAAAAAAACGTGTCAATTTGAAGGAAATCTCAGCAAGCTACAGGGATACCAATGAAGTGGAGATCTGGGCTCTTATAGTTATACTCACATTGACGGCTGTTATGAAAGACAACTATCTTTCTACTGACGAACTATTCAACGCCTCACTCTCTGGCACTCGATATGTTTCTGTAATGAGCCGCGAGAGATTCGAATTTTTGTTGAGGTGTTTGAGAATGGACGATAAATTACTAAGACCATTTTTACGTCAAGAAGATGCTTTAATACCTGTGAGAAAAATTTTCCGCATGTACATACCCAATAAACTGGATAGACATGGAATAAAATTTCTAATGATGTGTGAAGCTTCCACAAAGTACATGGTAGATGCTATACCTTACCACGGTAAAAGCACAAAGACAAGTGGTCTGCCATTAGGCGAGTTTTATGTTTACTAAAACACGGTACACGGAACAAATAGAATTATTACCTGCGACAACTGGTTCACGTCTGTTCTAGTAGCTAAGAGTTTGCTAAAGACTCCATACAATCTAACTTTAGTGGGAACCATCAGGTCAAACGAGCGGGAAATTCCAGAAGAAGTATAGAACTCACATTCGCGGCCGGTTGGGTCTTAAATATTTTGTTTTGATGGACCTTTGACATTGGTATCCTATAAACCCAGGCCATCCAAGATGGTATTCTTATTATCATCATGCGTTGAAGATGCCGCAATTAATTAAAGTAATGGAAAGCCGGATATGATATTGTTTTATAACAAAACAAAAGGATTCGTCGATTCTTTCGACCAAATGTGTTCATCTATGTTTTCTAACTGGCCAATGGCTGTATTTTACGGCATGCTGAATATGGCCTTCGTGAATTTCTATATTATATAATGTCACAATAAACTGGCTATAAAAGAAAAATCACTAAGCCGAAAAGATTTTATGAAAAAGTTGAGCACAGACTTGGCATCGCCGTGGATGCAAAAACGTCTGAAGGCGCCTATTTTAAAGCGTAACTTACGTGATAATATAAAAAATATATTGAAAACTGTTCCACAGGCAGAAACAGATGCTTCCTGTGATAAGCCAGAACCAAAGAAACGACGCTCGTATAAAAAAAGGAGGATGACCAAAACACAGTGCTCCAAATGCAAAAAAGCAGTATGTGGAGAACATAATATTGATATTTATCAAGACTGCATATAATCACTTTCTTTTTTCATATTATATTTTATATTTTGTATTGATAAGAGTTGTTTTAATTCAAAGAATGTGATTTTAAATATTGTTATTTTTTTTTAAATATTAAAATGTAAAAAAAACTATTAATGATCTCATTTTTTGTTAAATTTCTTATGTTCCCAAAGTTATTATCGTAAAAGTATAAATAAAAAGCAGACTTTCTTTAATTGATATTGATTTATTTTATTAGACTTTATATTAAATAAATAATACAAAAGCTAGAATATATACAATATAAAATCATAAAATAATCGATTTCATTATTACACGTAATTTGTACGTACAATTGGGTTTTATAGCCGTAAAAATGTAAGAAAATAATTTTTTTTATGTAAGGTCTACTGCTGTTTTTAATCACAGCTGAATAAAACTGAACGCGAAGGTTCGGAAAACTTTAAATCATGTTGGCCCCCCAAGTCATACTTTCTTGCTTACCTAACTCAGTGAAAACATCATTGTTAGGTATACTAGCGATGCATAATTGGCAAAGATCCAGACGAATACGCCTACCCATTGTGAAAATCAGGCACATAAGAACACATGGGCCTCAGTTTTAAATGAGTTATTTGATAAAGTGAATTGATAAAGAGTAATGAGTTAGTTCGTTGGTATTGAGGGCATCTCTTACAAGCCAGACATCGCTAATTTATATAAAGACATCCAAAACATGGAAATATATAATACTGGACATTATTTATACCATAAAATAGGATATTAAAAACCAGAGTAGCGAACAAAGCACTACAATTACTATCACCGTAAATCATAGTCAACTTGTATATGACTCGATTTTGAATACTAAACAGAGGTTAATTTTGTCTCTTATCGATTCAGTAGAGCACCGAATTAGTTTCACATTATACAAGTAGAAGAAAGTCGATCTCAACTGTCACCTTAAGAATAATATAATACTATTGTTGCATTCTACAAGAGTAGAAAGTGGACAAGGCTCAAAAATCTCACGAAATTTCGTGATTTTCTAGGGGCAGTAAGTACAAAATTCTCATCCAGATGAAGAATTTGCTATCATGAAATCATAAATAATTGAAAAAATGGGAATCTTTTGTAAGGAGTTAGTTGGCCACGGAGGCATCCATGATGCAGGAGTAGATGGCAGTGGCACGCTCGCGGTTACTCGCCTCTAGCTCGTTGGATTGGGTTGGTTCTTGCCACTACCCCATGCATCTCAACTCAACTTACCTTTTTATTTTGTGCCGAAATCTCAAAAAAAAAAGAAAGGAAAACAAGGATAGCCTGGAGAAAGCTACTTTACTTTACGTTGACTAAACGGACGGACTTAAAAGATAGGAGGAGAAAAAGATGAAAGGAAACAGCAAGATCACTTCTGTCGGCCAACACCACTGTGCAAGACCGGGACTTTCGCGATGTAGCTAACTAAACCTACACTAACCTAAACCCTAACTACCGAACTTAAATAACTTGAATAATATGTCCCAGAGTCACACAGCGATGACAGCTCGTCACGACCTGAAATAAGGATGGCCAACCCACCCTTATCGCACTTGAATGCGACCAATTGCTACCATTCTGGCCAAAACTGTGAATGGTAGCCCCTAAACGAAATCCTCCCAGTCGTCACCTGTAAGGAAAATAATCAGCGGAAGTCAGTTACGTCACTTCCTGTTATGTCGTCATCGTTTGTGCGTCATGTCTAGTCACAGTCGCCCCATCGAAGGACGGTCGGTCCGCCCATCCACACACCACTTGCGCTGGTCTTACTCCATCATTTTAATAAAAAAAAAAAAATCTATTTCAACTCATCACACATGGTTTTATTAAAAAAAGAAGTAAATTCACAAACGAAAGAAAACTTAACTACTAATACAAGTTTTTGTTTTTGAATTCTATTTTTTTTTTTTAAATCTACTATAAGGCTACTCTTATTCTAGCCACAATGGAAACCTAAATATATATGAAAGTCACCGGTTATACTTGAATCCCTGGTAGTTCTGGCGCCAGCGCTTCGAAGAAATTTCACTATTTTAAAACTATAAGAAATAATTTTTTTTTTGTTCGCGCACAAGAAGAATACAGCAAAATAAAATTAAAAAAAAACTCTTAACCCTAACCTTACTCTATACAATTTAATAAAAAAACAATTCTATATGAAAATATCTAAACTTAAAATAGTTTCTATACCATTTATCCACTAAATCCAAAGTATTTTTTTTTTTATATACATAATGTACTTAGAAAAATGGTCTAACACGATAAAAATGTGGGTATTCCCGTTCTTGGTCCTAGAAAATCAATATAAAGCCTCTGGAAGGGTCGCTCCGTAACGACTTGTTGTCCCATCGGCGGTCTAGATACCGTATTGAGTGGCTTGCAGCACTTGCAGATCTCGCAAGACTTGACGATATTCTGGACATCAGATACCATACCTGGCCAGAAATACATCTGCCTCAGGCGAGCCAGAGTCTTGTGAATCCCGCCATGACCAGCGGCCGGTGCAACATGTGCTGCAGCTACCAAGCTCTCACGCAACTCCTTCGGAATCCAGAGTTTCCAGGATAAGTCGTCTTGTACCGGGTCTCCTGTTCGTATGTCAGTTCGCTTATACACAAATCCGTCTGAGACGCATGTGTCTGGAAGTCGGTCCTTATTTTCTGTTACGATTTTCTTCAACTCCTCATATTCCTCGGACGAAAAATATGGAGAGTTGAGATCAACCTGCAGAATGTCGGATTGGGTATTGATCTCTTCCATGTGGGCGCGTGAGGGAGTATCGGGCACTACGTTGAGGGTACCCTTTCTATGCTCGATCTCGAAGTCGAAGCCCTGAAGTTTCAGGCTCCACCTGGCCAAGCGACCAGACAGATCCTTTTGTATAGCACACTACCCACTCCAGTCGTCGAAGCGTCGCACTGTATGTAGAAGCGTCTCTTAAAATCCGGATTTGAGAGTATGGGTGCGGACACCAAAGTCGCCTTAAGTTTGTCAAACGCGTTCAGCGCATCTTCTGTCAAAGTAAAAGTTTGTCCTTTCTTAAGGCAGTCAGTCATAGGCGCGGATAGTCCGGAGAAGTTTGGAATAAACCGCCTATACCACCCTGTCATCCCTAGAAACCGACGGAGTTGCTTAGGAGTCTTCGGTACTGGAAATTTCTCTACCGCCGACACCTTGTCTGGGTCTGTCTTAAGACTGCCATCGCCAACTATGTATTCCAGATACTTTATTTCGCGATAGCAAAATTTGCTTTTTTCGACGTTGATCGTCAACCTTGCTTCCCTCAAATACCTGGCCACCTCGGATAGCAATTTGGCATGAGATTCAAAATCTGGAGAACAAACTAAGAGATCATCAAGGTAGACAAAGACATTCTCCTTCAACCGATGGGGAATGACTTTGTCCATTAGCTGACATATTCTCTGGGCAGAACGTACCTGGATTTTTAACGTAAACCTCCTGCCGTAAGGCTTAATGTCTACGAGGTGCCCATACACCCATAGGGAGCAAGGATACGCCTTGCCATCGCTAAATACTCGCTTTATATTTACTAATACTTCGCTTATATTTTATACCAAAGCAGAACTTGTGTTGGAGGCACAAGTTCCACCCTTGGTATGAGTCGAGGCCGACCTAAAACCTCTTGCTGCTCTTAGGGTCGCAGCACCCAGTAATTATTTGCTGGGAAACCCGTACCCGCGATTTGGGTTTAAACCACAGCCACCATGACGCTCCCACAAGGGGGCCTACCTCTAACAAGTCAGGCCCGGACCGAAGTCCGGGGGGCTCCTGACTCCCATGGTACCGTGATTTAAGTCCTGGTATGGACTACCGGTGGTCAAGCCTACCAACAAGACCTATGACCGGTAACTTGTAACTGGTCAAATCGTATCATCCGTTCATGCAATAAAATCTGGATGTTTTCGATAAGACCAGTTATAGAATAATCTACCCCCGCTTTTTATTAGACAACGTCATTGATGGGCGAAGCCTTGATAATTGGGCGGGGGCCCATATTCTCTGGGCAGCATTACACAGTCCAAACGGCATGACCGTGAACTGGTAAAGGGGCCGCCCAGAGACTGTGAAAGCTGTCTTCTCCCTTGATTTGGCCTCCAGAGGAATCTGCCAAAACGCGTCTTTTAAATCAATACCGGAGATGTACCTGGTGTCTTGGAGGCAGCTGAGTAAACCATCGATGTGAGGAAGAGGGTAGGCATACTTTCTGGTCACGGCGTTGACCTTTCGCGAATCTAGGCATAGACGATTCTTCCCCGGTTTTCTCACCAAGACTACCGGCGAACTCCAAGCACTACTGCTTTCTTCGATTACCCCTAGTTCGACCATTCGATCCGGCTCGTCATATAGGAGTTTTTGTATCGCTGGAGAAATGGGGTAATATCGTTGTTTGATAGGAGCTTGGTGGTCGTCTACTTCTATCACATGCTCTAGAAGCTTCGTCTTGCCTAACCCCAGGATTGCGAACGACGGAAAAAGTTTTTTCACCCTCTCCAACTGCTCAGTTTGTGGTTGGGTGAGCGCTTGGATTGGGGAGTCGTCTTCGGTCGGCGATGGCAAGTCTAGTCCCGATATAATGTTAGGAGCGACCGCGAAGCTCTTCCAAAAGTCTACCCCTAAATATACTGGTTGTTGTAAATTCGGGACTACGAATATCTCTAAGTCCCTGGTTTTGCCGTGCCATGAGACAGGAGAAGTAAACCGTCCAAGTATTTGCTGATGGTTGCCATCAGCTGTCCGTATATTGGTCGTCATTTTAGTCAGTGTAATGTTACGTCTTTTCAAAAAGTCTAGCGCCCATTTTCCCAAGCAGGTTATGGATGCGCCACTGGCGAGGACATCCTTTCCCGCGATATGCACCTGGGCGAACGGTCTGTTGTCGTGTCGTATTGTTATCACAGTTTCGAGTATTCTCTTTACTCGTAGTCTTTTTATTGCACATTTTTCCCTTAGCCTTTGTATTTTTTTATATTTTCTATTATTCTCCACAGGCACTGCCACTTCTTCTCCGAAAATACGCTTCCTCGCTTCGTTGTACTCCACTATTCGTTGGTGGAGGGTCTTCCTTTGAGGAACTTCCGGGTGTGTCCGCGCTATAAGTGTCGTCGGGTCACTCTGCAATATGCTTACTGACTGGGTTTGTCGGGGATCGCCGGGGTTGTGGTCGGTTTCGACGGATGACCCCCGGCATTCCCGCCGATCGGCAGGTTTCCCTGACACTTAGTGCAGTGGTAGTTGATGTTACCTTGACCACAACTGAAGCAAGTAAGCGTATGGAATCCGGAAGGACAAGCCTGTGGATTCGTCAAATTTATCGTCGGCTCAGTCTTGTAGACGTTCGTTCTTTCTGTTCTTGGTCGGTCAGGTTTAGTGTAAGTATTAGGTCTACTTGTCCGTTGATTTTGTAGAGCCGCTATCTCTCTGTCGTCATTGTTCGAAAAATCTTGCGGAGGTTCGTGTAGAGTTGCTCTTCTATGAGTATGTGGTTCATCGATTTCCGTCACGTGGCGTTTGTATCGTTGGTCCCTAGTTGTTAAATACCTCTCTGCTCTTCTACACTCATCGCGCAGGTCTTGTATACTCTGGATGGTGCAGCCGAAGATGAGTGTAGCGACACGGTCCTTAATGTTGTGTCGCAGTATGTCGAGTAGGTCCATTTCGTGCGGTTTCGTCATATGTATAGTCATCGACCGTATGTCTGTATAAAAGTCGTCGAAGGTCTCATGAGGCAACTGTTTCCTATCCATGATGGACCTAAGAATTTCGTGATCCCGTCGTCCGTCTCTAAATTGTTGGATCAGCTCAGCTTTAAGATCACGGTAGCTGAGCTGCTCATCCCCCCCGATTTCTTCCAGATATTCCTAGTACCATCTTTCAGCCGGGCCTGAAACTAGGTGATGGAACTGGGCTAGTAGCTGGTCAGAAGACACCCCATTCTTCTTCTTCAGAGTTTCAATGCGGAATACGAAACTCTCTACTGGCATCGTCTTGGATGTGCCGTCAAATTTGATCCCCCACTTATGGATGGAAGTACTCATCCTTCGGGAATCGTCGCGGTAGCTGTTTCCTGGAATGTCCTGGACCCTGTTTAACTCAGGCAATCGAACAATTCGTCGTTCACTGTGAGCGTAAGTCCTGTTATGGTATGGAGGCGATTCGGGTGCGTCTTGTCGTTCCCTAGTATTGTTTAAGCGTCTGTTAGTCGTCGTCATGTTACCCTTGGACGATGAGGCAACTGAAAGCTCGAGGCAGCTTATCTTTTCGCTCATGATGGCAATGCTCTTTTCGAACGTTGCCATCATTGCGGTCATCCTGTCGTCGAACTTCGACATTAAGTTGTCCTCGCTTCTCTCTGT
This sequence comes from Volucella zonaria, assembly GCA_963966105.1. Classification (NCBI taxonomy): domain Eukaryota; kingdom Metazoa; phylum Arthropoda; class Insecta; order Diptera; family Syrphidae; genus Volucella; species Volucella zonaria. The sequence continues at coordinate 93,758,642 of OZ014530.1, read as the reverse complement.
CTTCCTTAGGTATGCGTCTTGTGGTTTGTATGTACTTTGCCTGTCCTCTTTCTGTTTCTGTCCACGTATGTTGTAGTCTTCGTCTTCATCCACTGTTCTGCGCCTCCCTCCTGGTCGTCTCTCGCTTGGTTCGTACTCCTCATATTGTCTAGTTTGTTGTTCGTAAGCGTCTTGTCTTTTCATCGGGACACGTTTGCTCGTCGAAGCTCGTGTTTGCCGATGCTCAAAGTTTTCATCTTCCGAGGGATGGGAATGAAACTCGTCCCCGGAAATTTCCGGAACCCCTGCCAACACAGGAAGCGCCTTGTGTGTTATTGGTTCTGAGGCCTCGCGCTGTTTGTATTTTTGACGATCTGGGCTAAACCGCAGAAATTCGTGCGAGATCGTCGTTAGGTCCAGGACATCCGCTCCGGGTTCGATATTTTCTTTGGGCCGCATGTGTCGGTGGTTACCCATTCTAAACACGTCGTTCCTCCACGGAGATTGTGTTGCGACTCCTAGGAGGCTGGTGTCCGAGCTGTTAATTGGAGCTCTCCGCTCATCCTCAAAATCGAAGCCTCCTGCAGCTACATCGCCCGCAGAAGTGTCCCTAGGGACTGCCCCTGTCTCATTATTCATAACGAAGAAAAAAAATAACTAACTCCTTACACTTTCTTTGTACCTTCAATAGACCTTTTCGCAGCAGCAAAGACCTCAACCTAAAGTTGTCGCCCTGGATATTTCTCTTTTATTTGGTCAGATTGATTCGTACGCTGCAACTACGCAGTAACATAAAAATATAAAAAAAGTTCAAAACAAACCAAGCTAGGAAAGAGAGTAGACTAAGTTTTTATGTATGTATTAGAATGAATAAACTTAAATACCTAATTTTTTTTTTGTAGACATTATTGCAACACTTTTGCTCTTCAGAGAGTGTAGTGACATAAAAAAAAGTTCAAAACAAGCCAAATATCTAAGTTTATATAATAAAATGAAAGTGAGATATCATAATTTTGATTATATGGTTAAAACAAAAACTCTATATTACTGGATAAAAACAGAAGGTATAGGATAAAATGCAATAAGGATATTTAGATTGCCATTTTGCGTTATTTTAACAAAGATGGTTATCTATTTGGATTCGATGTGTGCCACCTCCGCAAGAGGTTAAGGAACAAAATATATAATTTACTTAGATTTACTGTATCCTTTACCGCGCCGAAATTTTCTCTTTCATAGCTGTTTTCGTTTCGTACTTCGATTCTCTGACGTTTCCATTTTAGTCCCAATCGATTAAAAACATTCCCTTACTCGAAGTTTAATTTTAACGAACAATAGAATCAAACTAAACTATTTAGTTTTTCTATTTCTCAGTACCTTTTTGCAGTGAGCACGCCCTAACAACCTTCCAAGTTTAATTCGGAATTACCAGTTCTATAGACATAAACTGTTAGCTTAATTTTAAATGATTTTATATATATAATTGCCCAAAAAGTAATTGCTCAATTTAGAATTAACTTTATTAGTCAAAATAAAAATCTTTGAAACTAAAAACGAGAAACAAGTCAAATAACTCTGGTAGAAAAAAACTCCACATTTTTGCAGGCGACAACATCTCCGAAGATGTTCTGAATATAAACTTGAATGTTGAACAGTTGGCAAAAGCTGCAATGAGTATATGCGACAGTACTACATAGCAAATTAGTCGTCGTTAATGACCATAGGTGAAAAAAAATTTGATCTTATTTCTTCATAATATGGACCAGAACGAACACTTTAAAATCCTGTATAACATTGACCTACAGACAGAATCACTTTGTTTGAAAACGAAGTGTCAGGTTTCAAGGAAGAGCGACCGCAACAATCTTCTGTATAAGGTTTTAGTTTCACTGCCCCCCATAAAACAATCAAAAACGTGCTTTCTGAAATTCTAAAAGCACGTTTTACACCATTAAGGCCATAACTATATATGTATATTACGTTCTCTTACTTAGAAATATGTTTGTTAAGCAAAAAAAATTTATAGAAAAAGGAGCTTTATATTGTATAAATGTATTTACTATATATTCATTTCTAGAATTTTGCTCACCTCCACTATTTAACAGTCTGCACAAATAATTTTCGGTATACTCGTATCATCAGCATTCACAGTTTCCTTGCTCATATCTGTTATGACCTTGTTGTCTCGGGATGATGTTTTCATCTTTTTGAAAGACGCTCCGTTTTTTCAACAAATTTGTTCAGAGTTGATCCCGTGAAATCTAGCACATCAATTTCCGTATTTCTAACGGGTTTTCGAATTGATGCCACTGATCTTCAAAACGTCATGTACGAGTAGATTGCATAGAACTTGTTGGCTAGGAGTACTTTTTATGACAAAGTCATTGTGGCTTCTGAGATATCGGTAGAAGTAGCCCGGTTCCAGTTAGATAGTTATATCGCGCCGAGATATTGGCCTCTTGGAACATTCGACCATGTTTAATTCTCAAAGAGTGTGTTTGTATCGTAGCTCAATTTGGGGGAAAAAAAAGAAATAAAACGCGCACAGATGATTAAAACTTTATTTGTTCTAGCTCTATGTAGCTCGCTCGGATGCACGTCTGCTCAGCTCGGCTGTTGAAAAAACAATGACAAAAATTCCAGCTTTGATATCGCACAACGTCTCGTAGTTAATGTTGTTTGTTGTTGCTTTTAGCATTGCTCTTTGCTGCAGGTTGACTGCGACTTCTACCTCGTAGGCAAATTCCGCTATTCGGCGGGTTCATCGTAGAATCCAGAATCAATCATCTTCATCGTCGTCACAACACAACCAAAGTTGTTGGTATGTTTGCCAGTGACCCTCGCTGACGTTGTTCTCGGTCGCAAGTGCCGCTAATCGAGACACTATGGAAAGGGGTGTGGCGTGCGCACTTGCACTTGCACTTGCACTTGTACTTGCACTTGATTGTCGATAAATTGGATTTCTCGATCGTCGGCGCCGTTGATGATGTTGAAAAGGGTTGATGTGGTTGTTGTTGCGCTCATGCCCAAAGGCATCTGCTGACCTAAGGAATGACTTGTTGGATGCACCGTTGCTCTGCTCGTAAGGTCAATGCGAGTAGGTATTTTGCGTATTTGCACTTGATGACACCGCTATGTGGTTTTTCTTGGATTCATAATGCTCCGTTGGTTGTTGATGTGGCTCAGTGAAATCTTTATACATATGTACATACATGCATTGCGTAGGTTGCTCGTTGCCTTTAGTTTGGCACTTATGCACGTAACGCTCAGGTTAATCTCTAACAGAGTGTTTTACATTAATCGCATGAAAATCAATGTAGCTGTCGGTTTGATGATAGGGCGACTATCGTGGTCTTTATTTACTCGTATATTCAGATGGGTGAGCCGTGTGCTAGCCTTAGTCGTATTCCGCTCCGTTCCAAAGTTCATTACTGTAAGTCAGTTTTGAGAGGTGATTTCGTACATACTATGCTTTGCTACTGTACGAACATTTCTTCTGTTCCACCTTTGGTATAAGAAGCACCTAATATTTCAACGTCATACAAAGGACACTTTGCAAACATCTTATCACCATGCTCATAGAAGCATTTTTTGGTAACATCGTTTTTTTTTTTTTTTCAAATTGATATTAGCGAAATAGGCTTTAATGCGAATTGCTTCAGGTGCTTTGCTGAAAGCTGTGGCCTTACTTTGCCGTTTAGAATAAATTTGTATTGAGATAGACTCTACTGCTATTCTGTATATGATATATGTATATGTAGGAATCAGCATAGAACACATTAATCACAGTTTTCTATTCTCCTTTTGTCTTGTTAATCCACCAGACTTGTTGGATGACTTTCATGTCCGCTTTAAGCAATCTTAGGCCTTCGGGGGTCTTCAACTGTGAATATATCTTTCTCTGAAGCTGTTGGTTGTTTTATAGCAGTGAGAAATTTTATTTTATCGTGCGATGAACACAACGCACAACCTCTTCACCTACAAGTTAAAGGCTTTCCAGCGACCCATAAGGTTATTTCCTTCTTTTTCAAAACCGTCGCTAACAAGCCCGCTTATATACAATTAATTCTTGGTTCGTCTTAGCACTTTAACAAAATTATAGTTTAACTCAGCTTTAGCAGTATTACTAACAAAATTCTCCTATATTCTCAGTATATCAAATAAAATTATTTGAGGTGCATTTGCGATGATAAACTTTTTAGTTATTTTTAGTGAAAGCAACAATAAAGACCGATACAACATTGTCGGAGAAAATGGAGCACAGCGCTGTTATTTAAGTCAAAAAATCTGTCTTGACTGCTATTTATAAAGAGTCTAGGCAGGCATTTTGAATTCTTCAAAAGTGGTCAAGCGAATTTTAAAAGTGTAGAGAAAACATTGAAGATCACACAACCACCAGGCGGTCCGGCCTATACTGAAATAGGGCCGAATAAAGAAGTTAGCAGATATAACTAAGCTATCCAACATGACCATTTAATATTTTCATAGGTCCGTGTAAAATGGGCGGCGTGAATTCTTAAGGCCCCTCAGCTACAAGCTCAAGCTTCCAAAACTGTTGTGAGGAAATGTTACTTCGATGAAAGTGACTCAAATTTATTCTGTTATTTGCGGAAATATCTTCATGGAAAGCTTTTTCAAGCTAATAAAAAGCCTAAGAGCTGAGAAATTCAGATGTTCTTGCCAAGTAGAAAGTGTAAATTTTACAAAATATTGGAAAATTACTTTCCTGATCTAATAAGTGTACACATATCGTGATGAGGGAAGATAATATTGAAAAATATAAATTATTTAAACTTTTCGTGACTTTTCATTTTCTCGCCGATACCGAGAATACATTGAACGTCCCTCGTTGTTACTCGTATCTCCTGGAATTAAGATATGACCTAAATATTTTTGCATACAGTGTAACTGCGAATGCAAGTCCATTTAATAGCAAATACTTTTATGCTCAGTCGTTCACATATCTCCGTGGAGAACAGACGTGTTTCGGCTTGCGAGTGTACAGTGAAATCAGTGAAAACGAGACATTTGAGGAAATTGCTATAGGCTCCAATTAGCAGGGTGTCAGTGTGCTCGGCCGACAGTCGACGGTCGTGGGTTCGAATCCCCCGTGTACTCTATAACATCTTTTTTTTTTTTTTCATTTTAATCAAAAACAAAAAATTTAAAGTGGTACTAAGTGTTGTCCATCACGTGATGGATTGTGGAGAGCGGTCCGCTATGTCAATAGCGGGATCTGCTGATATACCAAGTGAGGCGTCAAGTGGCTCGATCCAAACGCCAAAACCAAAGAGAAGGAGGAAGCTTTGTCCAACTTCCAACTTACTAAAGCAGCCCACCCTACCAATGACCAACAACTTCGCTTCATTGGCAGCAAGCGAATCTGACGATGAAGAGGAAGAAATGGATGCCATATGTAGCAGCATCAAAATGCTACAAGAAAGAGTGCTGGCCATAAAAGAAAAACAAATGGTAAGAAGGAAGAGGGAAGAGCAAGAGCAATCCCAACAACAGCAGCTTGCTCAAAAGCAAACACAACAACAAAAGCCAAAGAAACACCAGCAACAACAACAAGAGCAGTCACAACATCGGCAACAGCTAAAACAGCAGCAGCCACAAAAACGGCAACTGCAAAAACAGCAGCAGCAGCAGCAACAACATCAGCAGCAGCAGCAGCAGCAGCAGCAGCAGCAGCAGCAGCAACAACAACAACAACAACAACAACAACAACAACAGCAGCAGCAGCAGCAGCAGAAGAAGAAGGAGAAGGTGCCGCCTATCAACACCTATAAATTGGAGGTAAATGCTACCAAGGACCTGTGTAAGTTGGTCATTGGTAATAATTTTAATATTAAGAGATTGGGGAACGATCGCCATGCCATCCACTGTAATACAAATGCAGCCTCGATGCGTGAAGTGCGCAAAGAACCACAGTTCCGAGGAGTGTGCTCTGGGTAGGGACGGAGCATCCGATAAGACGCAGCTCTCGTGCGTATTATGTGGGAACGTGGGACACACCGCAAACTATCGGGGTTGTCCTAAGTTCGCTAACATTAAAAAAGCAAAACTGGCTCGGCAGCAGAAGGTGGAGGTCAAACGTTCACCTGTGAGGCTTCAAACACAAGCCGTCACGCCCCAAATTTCCTACGCCCAAATGACGGCAGATGGGGGGGCTACGGTACAGCAAGCGACTGTTGCTTCTCCGGCGCCAATGCCGAGAACAACGGAAGCTGCACCCAACATGCTGGCCATCTTGCTCGCAATCCAAGGGCAGATGGCTCAGCTGCAAAAGCAGGTGCAAGAACAGGCCAAGCGGGTGGACCAGATCTACGCGCTGCTGCCGGGCCTAACGCAACACATGTCGTAATGGGTACGCACATGGTGGAGCAATCTTTGAAGGTCCTTGCGGTGAATGTTAATTCACTGATTAGGATCGAACGAAGGGCCGCGATGTTTAAATTGCTACAAGACCAAACTCCTGATGTGCTTTTCGCTAGCGAAACCAAGCTAACCGATAAGCATAAACTGGAGTACAATAATTGTATTGTTAGAAGAAGAAACCGGCCCGGATCCAAACGTGGAGGCGGTGTTGCGATCTTCATTAAACAAGGTATAAAATTTCACAGAGTGTACAAGGGAGTGTTGCGTAGGTTCCGGGTGTTGGAGGCAGTCGTCATTTACATCCCGCTCCGCAGTGGAAAGCGGCTGTACTTGGCCTCTGTTTATGCACCTGAGACTTCACAATCCACTTTATTTATTACAGAACTTGACATGCTTTTTCGACTTCTGAGGCTGGAATCGGGGGAGAATTATTTTATAATCGGCGGGGATTTCAACGCTAAGCACAGAGATTGGGGAAATAATTTGCCAAACACTAGAGGGAACCTACTACTCGATTGGTGGGGTCAGCACGATGTCATGTACAGACTCGGCCTTAAAGCGACGGATAACCCGTCGTTTCCCAGAGGCGGGTCTTATTTGGATCTACTGCTGTACGACGAACGTATACGACTGACAGGTACGAATTTACAAACGCTAAACTGTCTGCGCACATTCGTGTATGACAGTGACCATTGCGGTTTTAGCACCGAAATTACAGTTCCCAACGAAATTGCGGAATTGGAGGAGTTTGTCTAAAGATATTCTTACAACTACGGTAACACTCGATGGACACGCTTCTCCGCAACCTTGACAAGAGCACTCGCTTCGAACACGCTCCATCCACCGGCCAATAGGAATTTGTCAAACGAGGAGATCGACAATTACCTAAAACAAATGGACGAGACAATTAAAAAAACTATGGACACTACAATACCACGGTATCGACATACGACTAACGAAGACCTGTTCCGCAATCCTACTATTGACGCACTGCACCGACAGAAAAGTAGACTACTGACAAGACTCAAAAACTTGTACAGACAGTTTACTGACAGACAAGACCCGGAGATTAGGACACTGAAGGCGTCGATTAAAAATATTCAAACGTTAATAAAAGAGAATTACAGAATTTCTGTAAGTTCATATTGGAACAACAGGGTTCGGGCTGTAAACACCAGCAACCCGAATATGTTCCCTCAAATAAACAAACTATTTCGGAGTAAAAATCAAAACGACCTTCAGTGTCTTAAAATAGCGCGGACAACAGACAACGAACGGTTACTGACAATAGCAGGTATTGATCCAAACGAGGCCGCTGATGATGACGACTTCTTTGTGATCGAGGATCCACAGGAGAAGGTTGAGACCATATGAGCGACTTTCCAGGAAATATACAAGGCCAATGATACCATTGGCCCTAATTATGACCTGGACAATCGCGTCTTGGTGCACGACCTCTACATTCGAAATGAAGTAGGGAACTGGCGATCCGAGGGCTCTGGTTTCACCCGGTTCAGCGACGAAAATATGGCAAATAATGTCATTACCAGAGAGGGTGACCTACCCCCGTTCATTTCGAAGGAAGAGCTCCATGAGATCTTCGACACAATCAGGGCTAAGAAATCAGTGGGGACCGATGGTATTCCGAACATCGTGCTTCGACATCTTCCTCTAGAAGCGGTGGACATTTACACCACCCTGTTTAATAATGCAATGAATAATGCACATCATCCAGCGCATTGGAAAACGGCGGTGGTGCAACCTATCCCCAAAAAGGGAAAGGATATATCCAATCCGGCGAATCTCCGGTCGATAAGTCTCCTTCCGAATATCAGTAAGGTGTTTGAAAAAGTAATCAATAGAGCTCTGTCTAGGTGGGTTGAGGACAAACATATAGTTCCGGATAATCAATTCGGTTTTAAGGCGGGACATGATATCTCACATGCCGCGTCTAAACTGGTGTCCGATATCCAATGGAATAAAGGCAAAAACCAATGCACTGGTGCCTGCCTTGTTGACTTGGAGAAGGCCTTCGACACCGTATGGTTAGAGGGTCTTTTCTATAAGCTGACTAGGCTGGGGATCAGTAAACCACTCTTGTACATTCTTTATAATATGCTAAACAACAGACAGTTCATCGTGAAAAATGGCGATGTGACTTCTGTTGGAATATTTCAAATTAAAAATGGTCTTCAGCAAGGCGCGGTCAATTCGCCGATCCTCTTCAACATTTATACAAGCGATCTGATAGGTTCACTTTCCCATACTATTGCGTACGCAGACGATTTGATAGCGTACAAGACAGGTCCAAAAATCGAGGTCATTAATACTCTCTTGCAGCGTGACTTCGATAAGATAAGACGATTTTGCGATGACTGGAAGTTGAAAATCAACTTTCAGAAGTCGGAAACCATTCTCTTTAGGACGCCGTTGTCTGGAGCCTCTAGGGATACTAGAAAAAATTGGCGAAAGTTCTCGATCATTGGACAACGCGGGCAGCCTCTTGCCTGTCGAAATGTAGTCAGATACCTTGGGATCTGGCTAGATCAGTTTCTGTATTTTGATAAAAATGTAGATGCTGCTCTGGCCAGAGCCAAAGGCGCTTTTGCCCTTACAAAGAGACTGTTTTATAGCAGCCAACTCGATGCGAGGGTAAAGGTAATCTGCTACATGGCCCTTATCAGGCCCATGCTGGTATTTGGTTGTCCCGTGTGGTTCAATGTGCGAGCAAGCTTAATGGAAAAGATTCGGGTTTTTGAGAGGGTTTGCCTTAGGGCTTGCCTTCGCTTGTACAGAACACCAGAGTCGGAGTACAAAAAATTCTATCGTAATGAGGTCCTTTACAACAGGGCGAACCTAATACGAGTGGATAACTTCGTAATTAAGCTGACTCGAAGGCACATTGCAAGAGCAATGGCCTCGACGAATAACCTGATATCTGGGGCTTACTACCCCAACTACCTTTACCACGAGAGTGTGCGCTCTGACGGCTTCGTTCCACCGGAAGCATTCCTCTACCTAGATCAGATAGGGTTGATCCAGGATAGATCAGCGGTCCCGTTAATCTTCCATGTCGCTCGGAAAGCTGGGGACAGGCGACTCAACTACGGCAGAGACGTCGCACACGGCAGTGTGGATCGTCTCAGGTTCAGTGGGGCGGTGGGGAATCGCGATAAGAGGGATGTCGTTCGGCAGCACCAGCATTTCTGGTGGTTGAATGATGGAGAAGATGTTTCGTCGTCGTTTCCGTCAATTACGGACCAGCCTCACTAATGAGGCAGAGCTGACCAATCTATTTGCTCTGTGAATAGCGATGGCCAGCTTACGTAGGTTTAGGGTAGCATTTAAGAAATATATACATATATTAGTATATACCTTGTATATATTAGTATATACCTTGTATATACTAATACAAGTGTGGGGCCAATAAGTTAATATAAGATTGTTAAGTAATTTTAAGCTAGCATTTAAGCATTTTTTGTTAGTATGTAAGGGTTAATGATTAAGATAATAAAATGCATTTAAAACTAAACTAACTTTTATGCTTTCGACCAAATGTCATGGAAAGAAACAATGCTCAGCCATTTGTCACTTCCAAATGGAAGAAAGACATCTCACTAACAAAATTAACACTAATCTTACTTTTTCGTAGAATTTCTTAATACTCTTAATTCCAGCCTCACATCTCACAAACTCATTCCTAAAATCGTAGCATTTGTGAATTGTGAATCAAATTGTAACTACAATAGAATACAAGTAATTGCTCCTCATCTAAACATTGGAGAAATTATAGTTAGTACTGGGTGATGGCTTTTTTGCTTTTTCCAATGATAGCATTGATTTCACCCGAATCGTGAAATACAATTCCCTCTCAGGGTGGGCGTTTTCATGTCACAAATTCCAGAGGGAGCTCTGCAGTGGCCTGGTCGCCTTTGGTTCAAAAAGGTATAGGGTACTCAATTTTGTGGCATTTTTTGACTTTTTACTAATTTTTGGATAATGTAGTTTATAGTAGTTTTTAGTTTATAAGTAAATTTAAAGATTTATGATACCATAAAATTACATGAAATTAGAACAACAGAAGTACACTCTAGTTTTTCGTTTAAAAATCTAGACTTCGGTGTTGATCTGGTTTAGTATTTTAGAACGAATAAAAATAGTATATTTAAATATTTTTTTATTTATAATATAATTAAATGTATCTATAAAATTAGTCAAAACGTGGGAGTGGCGATCATAGTATGGCATTATGGAGGTGAAAGGATATGAATATGCATCACAAATAAATTACGTAGAGTATGGAACTATGGAACAATGATGGACAAAGATGTTAATTTAGAAAAAGTATAATGGCAACGTAAAATCTGTATATTACGCGTTCATGAAGCTAAATAGCGAAATGACTGCGGCAGAGCCCGCAAATTTAAATTATGAAATATACATACGAGTAGATATAAGAAATCATAATCTCATCAAAAATCAATTGGCCATAAAACTGATAATTGAATATCAAACTTGAAATATTGTTAACGTCTAGGCACCGCCAGCGTAGCAGTCAGTAAACAGATGTTTTTGCTCGACTTCGAAAGTTTTGTAAATAAAGGGTGCTTTTTTAAGAGCTGTAAGATTTGAAATTAAAATAATGCACAAACAAGTTGAGCAGATGAGTCAAGGTTTCTTTCATTCGAAAGATAAAATATGGGATTCACCACGAAACATGATTTCGGGTATATGGTCACCATGGGAGCGTCTCGGGTACAGAATTCTGGAGCTGAACTTTTCGACCATTTGAGGCAATATTTCACAAATGCTGTGCTCGATATTGGCTACTACGGCTGAAAGTCATTGTTGACATAAAGGCATAGACCAGAGACTTCAAATACCCCACAGAAAAAGGTGCAGAGGCGTCAAATCGAATTAACTTGGAGGCCAAGCCGCAGGTCCAAAAACAGGAGATAACGTTGACATTGGAAACTTTCTTCAAAAGCTCGGTTACGCTGCAGTATGGGATGCGGCATCATCCAGTTGAAGCCAAGTGCCCTGTGCACTATGTTCCTGCACTTTTTACAATAAAATAAAAAATCGTTGATCGTGGCGTTGATATTTAAATTCTCTTCATTTTTCAAGGAGTACAGCCCAGAAAACGCACCGACCATGGACGTACCCTGATGTCCTGAAATAATGCGAAACGGTAAATAAATGATTCTTAAGTGATTTTGTCTCAATCAGTAGTAAATCTGCACCGATTTTTGCTGGCAGAATTTTTGTGGAGAAACCAGAACAAAGCAACTAAAACTGGCCTCTGTTGTGAGAATTGACACAACTTAAATACGAGAACAGACATGTAACAAATTTTAATAAAAAAGAATTAAGGGCGCAAGTTATGAAAAACAACTTTAATAAAGAATTTAATTTAATTTAATAAAATTCTTAACCCTTTACGGATCTGTGTTGCAGTACGACAACAATGCAAAAGATTGTCCGTAAAATTAGTTAACAGAAGATTTACTTAAAACAGCATACTGCAGCACAACTACAATAAAGTGGCTATTACGTTTACTTACAATTATCTTTTCCTGTGTCGTGCTTTCAGATGTCATTGGCAGTCGAAAACACGAACTCGATACACACTGTGCACTTTTAAATTCATATAAAGAGTGTTTGTTTTAGAGGATTGGTTTTTAAACTGGCAACACTGTTTCCATAGGTTGTCAATTTGACAGTTGAAAGTTGATTTGTTGTTAGTGCGTTTTGCCATTTTACAATAAATTGATTAACGCCAGAACAATGTGTAAAAATTGTCCACCCTTATTTTGAAAACCATTTATCGTGCGCTACATCCGTTTTACGGTCGACATAATCGTCCATCTGAGCAAGATATTCGGTACATGATGAATCGTTTTCGCACGACGTACACCACATGCGAACAGAAGAAGTTATTGCCATTGTGGAGCGCCGCAGTGTTGAGGAGAATGCGAATGATCTTGGGTTAAAAGTTTATAAGATCCATCTTGTGCAAGAGTTGAAACCGTGTGACTATTATACGCGTCGTAGATTCGATGAATGGGCCGAAAACATGATTCAGCTTGATCCTCATTTTTCCGAATTTAAAGTGGGGAAAACCCAGAAGCCTTTGCCGGGACGCCCTTACAACCATTAAAACTCACTGTTTGGTGTATTTTATGGGCTGCTGGAATCATCGGCACATATTTCTCTAAGGACGATGTCGGCCAGAATGTTACCGCAAGTAGAGAGTGCTATAGAAACATGATTTCGGACTTATTCGTTCCTCAGTTGAATGGCATTGACGTGACAGGGATTTGGCTTCAACAAGATGGTGAAACATGCCACACGACACTCGACACCATAAATTTATTGCGAGAACATTTGCTGAGCGCATAATTTCGCGTAATGAACTTGCGAACTGGCCTCCACGATCCTGTGATCTCACACCTTTAGATTACTTGGTTTGGGGTTATGTGATATGAAGTACAGCACCAGAAGGATTTAAAAAAGTCTTTCAATATCGTATTACGGCAATTTACGGAAATCATTTTTTACATGTCCGTTTTCAAATACCTAATGCTAAGTCCTATTGGTCTGAAAAAACAGCTCTCCCCCTTCAAGGGAAACAATGGCACTTAAACGGTTTGAACAACTAACTAACAACATGCTACCTTATTGAACAGATCAACATTTCGTCGCCAGACGCTGCATCTAGTCAGTGCACCTCTAGGAGACGAATTTTGGGTATTTGAGTGGATATATTTGGAGGATAAAAGAATATATGAGTAGGAAAATTTAAGTTTCACAGGAATTTTGTAAAGTTCCTTAGAAGATCATTTATCTCTTGATGAACATATGTGTTCAACGAAAGCTTCAAATTTTTTGTTGTGTGTGGCGTAAGTGACTTCGCGTACAAATTTGAAGTCTACAGCGGGCAAAAAAATATGCTGGAAAATGGAGAGCCTCAATTAGGAGCACCATCCAATGTTGTTGTAAGTCTTACCAGAAGTAAGACTGGAAAATTACTGGATTTTTTATGATAATTACTACACTTCACTGCAGCTTTTAGAATATTTAGCAAAACGCGGAATTTTGAGTTTAGGAACCATAACAAAAAATTGTATTCCGAACTGTAAGCTTCCAAATGAGAAATCGCATAAAAAAGATGCACGTGAATTGTCCGCCAAGCACGTTGGTAACTATAAAGGGATCGATATGGTTATGGTGCCGTGGGAAGACATTACAATTTTTAAATTGGCGTCTAACTTAGATGGAATGAATCTAACATCCTTCGTTGAAAGATATGATAAAAAGAAAAAGCATGGTCATAGTTGCTGAATAGATCAGACACATAGGGGTGCTAATTTAAGTTAATATTATGGGGCGTTATAAGATTAAATTGCGTAGTAAACTTTGGTATTTTAAACTCTTGTACAACTTTCTTGACTTGACGATGTGCAATTCATGGCTACCGTATAAAATAATAAGCAATAAATCCAACAATGTACTGAACTTCGCCAACTTTAAAATCGAGGTAGTTTGCGTAAATCCCGTATTTAGTAATGAGAAGACAAACGGAGATTAGATGTGCAAATGGCTCTGCAAGAAAAAAAGGGAAAAGGCACTGCTCACTACGTACCACCAAAGGATATTAGAAAAGATCAGTGCGGATACTGGACAGAATGGGATGGTAAGCGAGTGAGATGCAAAAACCTAACCTGCACGGGCTTCATCCAAACGATATGTCAAAAGTGCGGGGTTGAATTATTCTATAGTAAAGCCAGTAATTGTTTTAAAACATTTCACCTGGAATAAGTCAATGATGCAGACATGCAACATATCTTCTTTTTAGAAATAAATAAAATCCTTGCGAAAGCAATTTTTTTTATTTTTATTAATATTTTATTAAGACTGTTCTGATCGCTTTCCATTAAAATGTTTCCAAAATCGAAAATGTTCCTTAAAGGGATGAGATTAAAACAAAAAATTTTGTTCTAAACCAGTATAATCATTACCTTTTGAAGCAATTTTATACTTGTACCGGATTCTCCAACAGGTACCTTATGGTTTTTATGATATAGCTTTCCTTTTTTTTCGAAAAAGAAAAATTTATTAATTTTTTTTATTTTTCAACACAATATATTATTTCTTTTCTTGGTAAGAGTTATCGGCAAAGAAATGTAACAATTCCAGCTACCTTATATGGCACTTTTATGAACAATATTCAAAACAAAAATTGAATTTAAAATAACTCTTTTGCTCAATATTAAGAAATGTAATATTTAAAATGCCACATTCTTGACGCTTTATTCAAAATATGGATGTTGTACAAGAAACCGTACGGGCCCCAACGTTTCTCATTCCAAATCGAACGCATGAAATTCTCCTATCGAATGGATTCGTATCGCAAATACCAAAAAGAAGATGTATTTGAGAATAATCACTTCCTCTTCGTAGAAATCAAATGTAACTAAACAGTTGATCCCGTGAATTTTAGACTGTAAAAAAGCTGATATCACTCCCGTCAAAGAAGTTCGATGGGTTGGGCTCAGAAAACTGTGACGTCTTTTATACAATGGTGCTAAATGTTATGCTCAATATCAGTGACACAATGTTACGAGGGCGGGTCAATAAGTCCATGACTTTTGGATTAAAACACAGATTTTTTGATAAAAAAATAATTTTATTTTTCAACGTAGTCTCCCTTGAGCTCTATACACTTTGTCCAACGCTTCTCCAATTTTTTATCCCTTCCAAAAAAAATGATTTGTCGAGGTCCTCAAAATAGGCCTTTGTTTGCGAGATGACTTCATCATTGGAGTCAAATCTTTTTCCACCAAGCCATTTCTTCAGGTTTGGGAACAAGAAGTAGTCGCTCGGAGCCAAATCTGGAGAATAGGGTGGATGAGGGAGCAATTCATAGCCCAATTCATGGATTTTTGCCATGGCAACCTTGCATTGTCTTGGTGGAAAAGAACTTTTTTCTTGGCCAAATGAGGTCGTTTTTTTTTCAAATCGTCATTGAATCGGTCCAATAAGTTGGCATAATATTCCCCATTGATTGTTCTTCCCTTTTGAAGGTAGTCAATGTGGATTATCCCGCGTGCATCCCAAAAAACAGTCGCCATAACTTTATTGGCTGACAAACCCACCTTGGCCTTCTTTGGCGCCGATTCACCCTTAGAAACCCACTGTTTTGACTGTTGTTTGTTCTCTGGTGTGTTGTGATGGATCCATGTTTCGTCCACGGTTACAAAACGGCGCAAAAACTCCTCCATATTGCGATTAAACAACGCCAAACCTTCCTGTGAAGTTGTTACACGATTGCGTTTGTGGTCGACTGTGAGCAAACGCGGCACCCATCTTGCGGAAAGCTTTCTCATGCCCAAGTGATCATTCAAAATTGAAACCACTGAGCCATGCGAGATCCCTACGGCTTCCACAATCTCTCGCACTTTCAATCTTCGGTCGGCCAACACCATATCGTGAATTTTTTCGATTGTTTCGGGTGTAGAGACCTCAACTGGGCGTCCAGGACGTTCGGCATCTTCAGTGCTTGTACGGCCACAACGAAATTCAGTAAACCACTTTTTTACCATTGAAATCGATGGTGCAGAGTCCCCATAGTATTTATCAAGCTTAGCCTTGGTCTCGGTAATGGTTTTTTTTCGCAAGAAATAATGCTTAATAAGCACACGAAATTCACTTTTTTCCATTTTCTCCTCAAATTAGTGAGTAGTCTGATAAAAATAGCTGTCAAACACAAACTAACTGACGCAGCAAGTTTAAATTTTGACAGGAGTCAACTGACAGATGCCTGTTGACAGGAGCAGTGTTGCTGTTTCAGTAAAGAGGTCAGAAATTCAAAAAGTTACGGACTTATTGACCCGCCCTCGTATATAAAACAAAAGCGTCAATCATTGGTGAATTGGCAAATACAATACATATGAGTACAAAGAATATGCTGTCGACAAGAAAGTATACCTAATTCTTATGACTTAAAAAACCACGGAAGCATACATTTGATAAAAGGGGAATTTGCCCTTACAGAGAAAAATTTTTAAAGGGGTTTTCGATTACGTATGCATAAACGGAATTCTGAGAAGATTCTACTCTTAGAAATGTGCAACGACATTGTTTTTAACAAAATGGCCAACTCATCAACTAAGATCTCTCTGGAGGGTCTTCGAATCTCGCGCGAAATGACAATGTGGTAAAGAAGGACTTAGTCCTAGATATTTCGGTACAGTAGAATGGGTCTATAATCAGCTAGGAATGCGCAACAGAAAGCGATCAGCGCAATATCGCACATAATTGTAAGAGTCTTGGTCAAAGTCCTACCAACGAAAAAATATAGTGCTACATAGAATACCTATCTTCACAGCATATATTATTGGAGTTTCTATACTGTATATAGTACTGGTAATTCCATGGGATGATTCCTTGTCATGTAGCTATGAGCAAAGCTTCGTTTTGCCCTATTTTGTCTCTCATTGAAGACTGCAACTCTCGATTTTTTTTTTATAATTTGTGCACGCTCAAGGATTCAAGCACCCTTAAAATGTTTGCACAATTGTGACATGTTTGGTGACATATGTGACATCTTAATTTAAAATATCTACAGAGACTAATCCCTTTAAATCAATGTATCAAAAGTCGTTCATATGAAAGATAGCTTCTTTGCTTAGAAAACTCAACCTTTTGTTACATTTTGCTTGAAAAAATGCGTAATCATCCGTATCATATTTTTTTGTCATCTTCACAGTTAGCACCTAAACTGATGAAACATGCGAGGTTTTGCGTCTCCCGAAACATAGCACTCGAACAAAGTACTTGCGCAGTGCCTTTGCCTGCCTTCCAAGCGGAGAAATAATCAGAAAATCACAAGCAATACTGATGGGCATGACCTCTGTTATAAGGATCATAAAAGTTTTTTTTCTAATTGGACATGACAGATCTTGTTTGTATCCCAGATCACAATGGGATCATGAGAAATGACATCTCCGATAACTTTCTAGGCGCTCCAAGGAGGAAAATTGCTCAGAATCGAAACCTGCGTAAGGACTACCTGAGTTTTCCATAACGGTACACTACAATTTTTTCATAAACCCAACTGAGGTAGGTAACACTTGTTTCTGCATCATTTACAGCGAAGAATATCCGTAGGCACAAACATAAAATTTGCTTTTGATTATTCTAGGTATAAATACTTCTACTGTTATTTATTGACCACTTCGATAAAATTGTTACTTTTTTGATAAATGAAATGAACCATTTATTAGATAATAGTGTGGTTCCCAGAAGATGGCATCGATAAGTTAACCGAGGCTCAGAAGTCATCTCGATTTTCCAAAGGTTTATCAAATCTGCGTACATAAATTCAGACAAATTACTCATTAAATTAATCCTATTAAATAAGTCAACGTGATTTTATGACTTGTGTTATTTTGCTTAGTATTTCGTACTGCCTTTTCTCAGTTTAACTTATAATTATTACACTAGGATGTTGCCGAATGCATATTTCTTAATTTCTCTCTAAGTGAATTTAGTAAATAGTAATTTCAAATCTCAGTTATCGGAAATGATAACTCACGAGTAAGTAGTATTATGCTGTCTTAAGCTGATAAAGCTTTGAAGCGATTACTGGTACTCATAGGCGGGGGTTGAATTATAAATTAAATCTAATTTATAACTAGCGCCTAAAAATAATCACAAAAAGGCACCTACGACCTTTTTAATGTGGTTTCCCTTTGATGTGTAACTGCAGTCTTTATATTCTCCCTTATTGTTAAGTGTGGGTTGCATACGGTGTGCTGAATACAAAGATCATCGGATACTCAAAAATAAACGAACAATTTTGAAGTCCGGAATTACTAGATGGAGTGAAAAGTGACCTCCTTGGGAATTAAAATTTTTTATTTTTTTTAAACGTTTTTTTATATTATTCAATATAGTCCCCTTTTAGTTTGATACACTTATTGCAGCGATTTTCAAACTTCTTGATCCCGTCCGAACAGTAATTTTTCGGAAG
Source organism: Volucella zonaria (assembly GCA_963966105.1). Lineage (NCBI taxonomy): Eukaryota > Metazoa > Arthropoda > Insecta > Diptera > Syrphidae > Volucella > Volucella zonaria. The sequence continues at coordinate 93,740,245 of OZ014530.1, read as the reverse complement.
GTCTGCAAAATACTCCTCCGTGGCGTCGATGATTTCCTCGCGTGAGCTGAATTTTTTATTGATGAGCCATCTTTTGAGGTTTGGGAGATAATAGTCCGAGGGATCCAAATCCGGTTACCAATCGACGCCAAAAGTCCGCCCGATTCCGCATCAGCAAGTCCAAACACTTTTTCGAAGTGCTGTCGCGTTCGCGTTTTTGGTCATTCGCAGCACCCAGCGGCAGGATAACTTTTTCATATGGAGAATATTGCCCAAAATATGGTGTGTGCGCTCAGTACTAATCTTTGTGGCATCTGATAGCTGGCGCACCTTCACTTTCCAGTCAGCCAACACCATTTCATGTATTTTTTTGGCATTGTCCTCTGTAACTGCATCGGAGGGCCTGCCGCTGCGGATTTGATCGGTAGTGGAGTTGCAACCACCACGAAACTCTCGAAACCAATATTTGACGGTGTAATCTGACGAAGCATTAGCCCCATAATATTTATCCAACTTTTCTTTTGTTTCCGTCGCCGTTTTGCCTCTCAAAAAATAATGTTTTATGAGAGAACGAAAATCGTTTTTGTCCATACTCAACATGATGTCAAACACGTCAACAACAATCAGCTGTCAAAACAAAACTAAAGACAGTATCGCACTGAAATTTGGCATGTCTGCCTAAATATGAACGGACTTCAAGGCACCATAACCTTTTTTGCAGTAGTAGCGAATTCTGGTGATCGAGGATGTCACTTTTCACTCCATCTAGTAAATAAAAGGTATACAGTAGATCTGACAATTATAGAACTAAAACCACCTCAAAGCATGTGCAATATATGGTATGTATGTATAAGGTCAACAATACTACGAAGTCGAAATAATTATAAAGTTAACTCGCACACACGTAAAATATAAACACTAAGCTAATTATTTACAGCTATAACCGAGGAAAGGATTTACAGAATCTACCCAGAAGACAGAATACTACCAAAAAGTTCCCGGAATGTATTCACAAAATTACACATACAAGTTTATTCATCTAAATCTATATTTTCCCCTTTAGATTAATCCCCATCGACTGCAGCTTACTTATGCCAGCGCTTGATCCAATTCTCGAAACATTTTTTATATTCGGTTTTCGGTATGTCCATCGGTGCCTCCTGCGATTTTTCCATTACTTCTTCCCGGCTGCTGAAACGCGTTCCCCGTAGTGGTTTTTTACCTCGATTGAACAGAAAGAAATCACAGGGAGCCAAATCAGGCTCCTTCAAAAAATTACGAATAATGATGGCACTGTGCGACGGTGCGTTATCATGGTGCAAAATCCACGAGTTTCCTGCTCACAATTCTGATCCTTTTCGGCGAATTGCTTCACGCAAACGTCTCATAACGTCCAAATAATACTATTTGTTTACTGTCTGGCCTTCTGGAAAAAATTCATGATGCACTACACCGTTGTAATCCATGAAAACCGTGAGAATTGCCTTTTTTTTTGACTGAAAATGACGTGGTTTTTTTGGTCTCGGCTCATTTGGTGAACGCCATTCACTTGCTTGATGTCTGGATTGCGTGTCGTACTCATAAACCCACGTCTCGTCTCCAGTAATGATCCTTTTGATGAATGTGGGATCGGATTCAGCCTCGCAAATCATCTCTTTTGCGACGTCAACACGGTCCCTTTTTTGCATGAAATTGAGGTCTTTTGGACCAACTTTGCTGCTACACGACGGAAACCCAAATCATTAACCAAAATGTCTTGGACGGATCCATGGGCAATGCTCAAGTCCTCCGCTATCTCTCTGATGGTAAATTTGCGGTTATTCACCAACATTTCTTTTACTTCATCAATGTTTTCGTCGGTTTTCGATGTCGATGGTCTGCCACTGCGTACATCATCTTCGATTGACTCACGACCACTTTTGAACCGCTTGTGCCACTGGTAAACGACCGTTTTCTTTAGAGAATCGTTGCCGAAACACTTTTCCAACATTTCCAACGTTCGCGCACCATTAAATCCGTTTTTTACGCAAAATTTAATACAAGTTCGTTGTTGCAAATTTAAATCCATTTCTAAAATTTTAAAAAATCGCAAACACACACAGAGATAGATGTACTCTTGGCTACGTAACTATTGCAAATATCAAGCTATGATGCTAAGATTTCGAGGGAATGTCAACAATAGATTTACCAACTTAACAAAAAAACAGAACTCAAATCGGAACAATGGGAGCGCCACACGGTGGTGTGGAACGGGAACATTTTGATCAAGGTGGTATATTCGTATTTTCGTACGCCTGGTCAGTTTAAAACGGTAATGTGCCATACGCTTCCAATTAATATTTCATAACTTTTCTCCATTGTATCCAAAGCACGTAAGAATTAAACTCACCACACGGTTTTATACGAATATGTGTAATATGAAAGGGTTCAGGACATTTAGTTACAATGTACAGAAGATGACCACGTTCCGTGCGAATGTACAGATGCACGGATTCTATAAATGAAAATTTTCCAACTCTTTGTACTTTTTCGGCTGTCCGCAAATGATATCACAGCAGAATAACGTCAGATGTACTTGTTCATACTCGTACAAACATATATATATACATACATTAATGCATACATCTCAGTAAACCAAATTTATACGAAATAAGTAGAAAACGGTGAGAATTTCATAAGGGTACTACTTTTTGCATTATGTTATGATAGCTAAACATAAAAAAAAGTTTAACAATGTGAGCACTTGAGAGCAGATACGTGATAAGCAGTGATAAACAGAGTAAATGAGAAATAATGAAAGGCTGTATAAAAAATATTTTACTGAAATTATGTATGTATGTAAAGTTTTAACATGAATTCTCATACTTTATCTTTTTATTTGGCTCTCCGGAAGAGCTCTGTCAAACCCCACTACGATTGTCACTTATATTTTCATTTTCATTAGTTTAGTATTGTATTTCAGTATTTATCTTAAGATAATTACAATATAATAATAATTACAGTGGCTTTACAAAAAAATTTGTTGTAAATGTGAAGCATTTAGGGATTTAAAAAAATTCAGAAACAAAAAAACAAAAAATTAAGGAATAAAATTATTGATAAAAATTCAAATTGTATGTGCAATAGAAGGAGAAGAATAAATTATAAAAGGCCTTATATAAATTTAACTTATATAACTTATATAAATTTAACTTATTGCTTCTAGTTTGCCTAATAGATCTACTGTTATAAGCCAATTCCCGATAGATAATTAAAAGGAGGTAGAGGAAATCGTTTTAGGTTTTCATACACGTTGCGTGGTTGTTTGCGGGAAGATATGGTAGACAAATACAATATTTTATTGGGTAAATGTGTAACATAGAAAGCTTTTTGAGAATATAGACATGTCATCGAAGCATTTGAAACAACTAACGTATCTCGATAACGTCAAATATTGCTAAAAAACAAAACGTTTCGCAGACAAACATAACCGCGAGGAACCGCATAATTCTTATATGAACATATAAGATCACCAACAAATTCACGGTGTGGATAATCTTCTTTGCTCTCATCGCCATCTGCATCATCGAAACTAACATTAGCATCAGAAGGGGTACCAACCAAGTTGCAGGCTTCTATCCCATACTGCTTTAGTCGTCCATGTATATATAGTACCCTTTCTGGGAAAGCGGTATCGTATCTTCACTTTGCTTTATCTCCAAACCAATCGGAACCAAGATTATTAATTTCAAAGTCATATAGAAGACTGCTTCGTATATTCATAATGCGCTTACGATCTTTCGACGCAACTGATGTATCATGATAGTATGTTCATACAAACAAAACCCTACTTCCATTTTTGTTATAAAAAACAAACGGCTCAATTTTGGTGGGTATCAGTCCCAGGTTCAACAGCTTTTTACGAAGTTTTTCATACCTGTTTAACGTAATCCATACAGGGGTTTTCACAGTCTGCACGCAGTACCTCCTTTGAACACATCCGCCTGCATTTTTCTCGTCTTTAATTTCATATTTCATCCTTTTGTAGTTTAGTTACTATCCCCTTTAGTCACTTGATAAAATTTTCAAATTGTAAGACCAAATTGTACTCAAACCGCCAACGATAAGCGCAATGTTTCCGATCTTGCTACAGGAGCAACTGTGTGATAATACTTTATACCATCTTCTTGCCTATAGCCCTTAGTCACTATTCGAACCTTCCGTCTCTCTAATCTGCCATCAGCACGGTGTTTAGTTGTAATAACTCAACGACATTCAACAATATGATCACTATCGTCCTCCTTAACGATCTCCCAAGTGTCGTTTTTGATGATGCTTATCAACTCGGATTCCATAGTATCCTTCCATACCCCACAGTTATAACCCTCCAAGGCCTCTTACTTCTTACTTCCGCTACACTAGCAAACACATCTTACTCGTACTTATGATCTAATTTATCTCTATCAGAACCTGCCTCAAAATCCTTTTGTGGAGTATTTTTCAGTATTTCAGTACTTTTATTGCAGTATAACAACGAAGACCATTCAAATCTTTAAGCTATAAATGTCATACAATTAATAAGCGATTTAAGATTAAATTAAAATTACAATTCTTCTCAATAAAGTAAACTTTAAAATATTAACATGTGTTTGAAAGAGGAAAAATAAAAATTTATAAGCTTCCTTGAACAATTACAATAAAATATTTGTATGGTGTGGAATTTATATTCGGTATTCCTTCTAGTTTTCTGCTATATGTCAAAAGAGAGTTTCACTAAAGCTATTTGTATTGTAGAGTCGTCTTATATTAAGGGGGAGTGAATTCCAAAGGCGAATGGCGTGAACGAAAAACTGTCGTTCGGTAACTTGATAAGCAACACGAGGTACAATTAAATTTAAAGATCTACTTGAATGTGAAAACCTTAGTTTATCATATAAGTATTGGGGCTGTTGCTTGATTATAATCCTGTGTAGATCTTTGATTGTGCAGTAGTCAAAATATCGGTCGAGTGTGCAACCAAGAATATTTTTGGTATAAGCCGACACATGAGCAAAGCGATCTAGGCCGTATACGTATCGCACAACATTGTTAAAAGCAATGTTGAACTTACGTCTGACAAAGGCGCTGATGCAGCAAAAAATTTCGCAGCCATACGTTATCATAGGAATGAGCACGGCCTCGACCAACATGATCTTCGTATTTACTGGTGTGAAGTTTTGAGATTGGGAGAGATTTCTAAGACATCTGTATATTTTTCCCACAACTGAGCAAACGTGGTGGTCCCAGGTTAATTTTGTATTGAACCAAATATTAAGATTTTTGGGTTTGTTTACAAATTCTATAGGTTCATTACCAAGGTATACTGGAGGAACATTTATAAGAAATAACGGATTTCTATTTATGAGAAGACACTTCGTTTTTCTTGGGTTAAGCTGCAGAAAGTTTTCATCTGCCCAGCAATTAATACGTTTTAGGTCATCATTAAATTTCAAAGTGGCATGATCAATAAGATCATTCTCAAAGCTTAAATAGAGCTGGATATCGTCAGCAAACATATGAAAATTTGAACTTTTAATGCATTTGGGAAGATCGTTAATAAAAATTGCGAAAAGTAGGGGACCTAAAATGGATCCTTGTGGAACACCAACTGAAATTGCAATATAATCTGACACAGCATTATTTACATGAACTGCTTGTTTTCTTTCAACCAGATAGGACCGTATGAGATTAGCGGCTGATGTAGAGAAATTATAGAAGTTTATCAATTTTGATACAAGTAGTTCATGATTAACGGTGTCAAAGGCCTTAGAAAAATCTAGGAGAGCGATAAGGGTGATTTGTTTCTTGTCTATTGCAACTCTCATGTCGTCGGATACTTTTAGAAGAGCTGATGCGCAGCTGTTGTGTTTCCGAAATCCAGAGTGGTAGGCGCAAAGAACTTGTTCTTGTTGAAGAAAACTAGATATTTCATGGTGTATAACTTTTTTCAAATATTTTTGACAAATATGGAAATATGGCGATAGGTCTATATTCAGTTGACGAGTTGCCTACTGCTTTCCTTTTTGGGATTGGTATAATCTTAGCTTGCTTCCAAGCACACGGAAAAGTGGATCTTGTTATTATATTATTGAAAATATATGTTAAAGCTGGAAGTATATATGGTAATATTAATTTGATAAAAGTTGGGTGGATGTTATCGACACCAACAGCGTTAGATTTAATTTTTAACATAGCTCTAGCAACATCAATTTGTTCCACTCGGCGAAATTCAAATAAGCCAGCGTGTGGCGTTTGGATATTGTTTCCATCGCTTGAACTTTAGCAAACATCGCTTGAACTTTAGCAAATTCTTTGTTTAGTTCGTTAGGATCGACCTGGTCTACCATTTACTTCAAGTTACTACCTACACCTAATTCTCGTTAGTTTGTCCAAAGTGTTTTGGTTGGAAGTTTATGATCGAAGTGCTTGGCATAATAGCGGCGTTTGGCTTCTTTAATCTTCGAGTTAACTATGTTACGTAACAACCGATAACTGTCATAGTATTCGGGAATCCGAAATAGTTCCATTTTTTGAATTCAGCATCACGCTTGTTTCTTAGCTCAAAAATTTCAGAGGTAAACCACTTTATGCTATTACATTTGACAGCTTTCCTTTTTAGAGGAACATGTTTATCGAAGAGCTTTAAAACTACGTAATGGAGAAATTCAACTTGGGCATCAACCAATGTTTCAAAAAATACGTTATGCCAATCAAGGCAAAGGAGGTCTTGTTCAAGTTGCTACACATTTAGATTTTAAAAGTCCCTGATTGTATAAACCGATTGTTTATTACTGGTGACTAGATTAAAAGTGGCAAAAATGAGTTCATGTTTAGAAAAAACAGGAGCGGAAACCTGGGTAAAGAACACTTCCTGACAGTCACTGGTGATAAAAATGTCCAAGAGTGTGCTGTTGGAACCAGTAAAGTGCGTTGGAATGGTCGAATTTACAACAAGACCAAGCATTTTAATGGAATCAATAAAAGATGACGATCTCATATGTTCAAGAATATTACAATTAAAATCACCACACACAATAGTTCGCAAGTATAACGACGAATAATTTTCTAATAAGTCAAAGAGGGATAACATGTCAATATTATTGTAGGGTCTGTAAACGACACCAAACAGTCATTTCCTTTTTTTAATTTCTATAAAATAATACTGAAAATCACTATCGGGGGGTGACTCAAAAAGAGGATTTACAGTTAAACTATCACGAACATAAATAGCAACGCCACCACCGATTCTATTTTTCCTGTCAGCGCGAAAGATTTTATAACCGCACATGGAGTATGGCTCATCATTTACCCTCGGATCAAACCATGTCTCAGATACACACACAACGTCAACGCAGGCACCAACAAACAGATATCTAAATTCGTCAATTTTCCCCGATAAACTTTGTGCATTGATATGGCATACCCTAAGGCCTTCTTGCTGTTCACAAAAGATTTTAAGAAGAACGCGCAGGTTATCATTTGAGCCATTGCCTACGGATAGATTTCCGCCGATATCACCCATTAATGGTATCAACGGAAAATTGCCCCCTCAATAAGAGACTCAAACAACAAACAGAATAGTTAATAGTGAATAGTGACATATAAAAAGAAAACTGGAATTGTAGCTTACAAGTGAAGTTGATATTAATCATATTATTCGATTATTCGATGGCGGCAAATAAATCCAAGTTGTGTATAGAATTTACCAAAAAAGCTTTTTCGTTTGGTTTCACACGCACATAAACACGTCCACCTCGGGTGAAAACAGATGTCAGCTGCTTTTGATGTTTTAATTGGAAAGCTTTCCGATAGATTGCATGATTGACTGCAGAAAGACTTTCATTGAGGTTGATCGAAACGTCAGATTTCAAGCCTACATTATATAAAAAAAGCGCCTTTTTTGTTTTCTTGTATGCATAGTTTACGGATTTCAGCAATTTAATTTTATCAGTGCGAAAAATTTCCTTTGGCACTGGTGTTGGTGTGCAATCGACCGAAGTACATAAAGCAGTGAAAATACGATGGAGATCCTCATTTTCGTTTGCTGGAACACCACGCTAAATAACATCAGTAGTCAACTTTTCGCATTCCAAATCATCAATTTTCCCTTGTAGAGAACGAATATCACTTTGTAGCTGGTTACAATAAATAGACTCTGATGTCTGTTCGAGTTCTTCGATGCGTACTGTGAGGTCTGCAACGGATCGGTTGACATCCTCAAAGCGATTATTGAAGTCAGTGACAGCTTTTTCCAACGTTTTAAGCAGATTGTTATGAGTCTCAAGGATCGTAGATTTGAGCTGTTGGTTAAAGCAATCTAGTTGTTTTTGAGTCTCTATGATCGTCAATTTCAGCTGAGCATTATTTTCTTCAAGCTGTTTTATAAACTCGGTTTTACTTTCTTCAATTTGTTTTGTTAAACGGAGCTCCAATTCTAAGGATTTTGCATCACCTGGTAATGGTGAGCCGATAGGCTTGTTTGATGAACATAGCTCTGTTTGCCTGGCAGAATTGTTGTCTTTTATTGTTGCTGATGGGGAATTTATTGGCTTATTTCTCGACGTTAGCCTTGTTTCCCGAGCACTTTGTAAGTCAGACTACATATTGACAATCACTAGCTAGCGTTACAACAACAATTTACAAAGAACACTCCGTTTAGCAAATTACGGGGCAAATAATTCGAGGATTAAGAATTAATATCAATAGAAAGATAACCACGACGTTTAAATATTCAAACGACAACTTTTTGGAATTTAATATATTGCGATTAGCAGCCACTTTAGAAACTATTATAGAAGATTTCTTCTAGACACCTTCTACTTCAACTGTCAAACACACACTGGTGGTTGGTCCTGAGAAAAATAGTTTCTTCGGCCGCACTCTCGAACGTAACAACCACGGTATTTCTGAATATTTGATCGCTTCCTTTTCAGGATCCATGTTTGCCGTCGACTCTCAGAAACTGCTATGACTTTCGATGGATGCAGCGAAAATTCAAACTCATTCGAACTGCTTGCGGTAACATTCGCCTTTTAGGTTGGCACTAATAACTCATCCATCACTAACGTGCCTGCTAAGCCTGTATTCAGTTACATTCCTGGATTCCTTATTAGGGATTGGGATGATTTTTACTTTTCAGAGGAAAAGTTTGAAGTTGTATCGTAAGCAAGCACTTTTATACAGGGTGTCCCAAAATTCAACGTCAAGCCGAAGGCGGGTGATAGGTAAAGTGGTATCTGTTATCACAAAATTATAAAAAAAATCTAAGTCATGTACTTTTAAAATTATGGGCACTGAAAAAAAATCGAGAAATCTGACACCCTGTGACGATCTTTCAAGTACTGTGACCCCAAAACTTCACTTTTCTTCGATTTTTTTATTGTCACGTAACCATGAGTAACTGTTCTATAAATTAAGGTCCAAAATTGAAACATAACTATATCGGTTTTAACTAAAATATTGCTTTTTTGTCCATCCATGTATCTGAAAATCATTAATCACCTGATTTTAACTGACGGTACTGACAAAAAAATGTACTGTGCCATTTTGGCAAGTAACTTTAAAAGATGGCGTATTTAGTCTGGATTCCAAAATGGTATGACATTTGCTAAATTAAAGTTTAATTGAGGACAAAAAATACGAGGGCGGGTCAATAAGTACGTGACTTATTGAATTTCTGACCTCTTTACTGAAACAGCAACACTACTCCTGTCAGCAGGCATCTGTCAGTTGACTCCTGTCAAAATTTAAACTTGTTGCGTCAGTTAGTTTGTGTTTGACAGCTATTTTTATCAGACTCCTCACTAATTTGAGAAGAAAATGGAAAAAGGTGAATTTCGTGTGCTTATTAAGCATTATTTCTTGCGAAAAAAAACCATTACTGAGACCAAGGCTAAGCTTGATAAATACTATGGGGACTCTGCACCATCGACTTCAATGGTAAAAAAGTGGTTTACTGAATTTTGTTGTGGCCGTACAAGCACTGAAGATGCCGAACGTCCGGGACGCCCAGTTGAGGTCTCTACACCCGAAACAATCGAAAAAATTCACGATGTGGTGTTGGCCGACCGAAGATTGAAAGTGCGAGAGATTGTGGAAGCCGTAGGGATCTCGCATGGCTCAGTGGTTTCAATTTTGAATGATCACTTGGGCATGAGAAAGCTTTCCGCAAGATGGGTGCCGCGTTTGCTCACAGTCGACCACAAACGCAATCGTGTAACATCTTCACAGGAAGGTTTGGCGTTGTTTAATCGCAATATGGAGGAGTTTTTGCGCCGTTTTGTAACCGTGGACGAAACATGGATCCATCACAACACACCAGAGAACAAACAACAGTCAAAACAGTGGGTTTCTAAGGGTGAATCGGCGCCAAAGAAGGCCAAGGTGGGTTTGTCAGCCAATAAAGTTATGGCGACTGTTTTTTGGGATGCACGCGGGATAAGCCACATTGACTACCTTCAAAAGGGAAGAACAATCAATGGGGAATATTATGCCAACTTATTGGACCGATTCAATGACGATTTGAAAAAAAAACGACCTCATTTGGCCAAGAAAAAGGTGCACACATGTGCAGTTGCCATGGCAAAAATCCATGAATTGGGCTATGAATTGCTCTCTCATCCACCCTATTCTCCAGATTTGGCTCCGAGCGACTACTTCTTGTTCCCAAACCTGAAGAAATGGCTTGGTGGAAAAAGATTTGACTACAATGATGAAGTCATCTCGTCATTTTGAGGACCTCGACAAATCATTTTTTTGGAAGGGATAAAAAAATTGGAGAAGCGTTGGACAAAGTGTATAGAGCTCAAGGGAGACTACGTTGAAAAATAAAATTATTTTTTTATCAAAAAATCGGTTTTAATCCATAAGTCACGGACTTATTGACCCGCCCGTATATGGTATTTTGTTAAAGAAATCCGATTTATAGTTAATTCTTTTTAATAAGTTAAAATGAGTACCAAGTGTGAGCGAGACAGACAGTGAGGCTGTGATTGAGATGGATAAACTTGCCATTCCGACTAGTATGAGTGAAACAGATAGATTTGCCACCCTTGTCAAGCAGTGACGCTTAGCACATCATGCAATACTGCAGTACGTTACGATCCTTCGCTTCATTGCATTGCGACTTTGATTTACTATCTGACCGTTTCTGTCGAACCAGGATTTCTTCAGGGCTATTATTGATCGTTGATCCCGTGATTGTGTAGTGTGAATGCCATCATGCCATCTCTATACACTGCTCAGGAATATGCTAACATGCATCTCATTTATGGGGAATGCAGGTGCAATGCTAGTGCTGCAGTCAGACTTTATCAGGAGAGATACCCAAATGCTCAGCGTCATCCGGACCATCAAGTGTTTGTAAATGTGCAACAGTCATTCTCTCAGTTTCCAAATCTAATGGTTTGTGGTCATGCCCTACGAGGACGAAGTCTTACAAGCAGTCGCACAAGACCCGAGTACCTCAGTACGTGCAATTGAAGAAAGCATAGAAGTGCCCAAAAGTCCAGCACATCGAATTCTAAGGAAAAACCAGCTTCATCCGTACCACGTACAACGAGTCCAAAGTTTGCTACCCCGAGTTTATTCAGACGGAGTGCAATTCTGTCAAACGATGTTGCAGAGGTTTAGAGAAGATCCGAGATTCTTCGAAAAAATTCTATGGTCGGACGAATCAACTTTTCAAAGGGACGGTTACATGAACCTCCACAATTTGCACGAGTGGCACGTGGAAAATCCACATTTGATGCGGGAAGATAGATCACAGCACCGTTTTAAAATAAACATGTGGACGGGAATTTTGCATGGTAGAATTATTGGCCCATGAGCTGCCACAGAATTTGAATACCGAGGTTTATTTATATTTATCCATGCATGTGGTATCAACAAGATGGTATCAACAAGATGGCGAATTATGCTCGCACAGTACGAGAGTTCCTCGGTCGGGAATACTCCAACAGGTGGATAGGGCGGTCTGGTACAATTTCGTGGCCAGTCCTTTCACCTGATTTAAATCCACTCGATTGTTTTTAGTGGGGAGCAGTAAAAGAAAAAGTTTATTCTAAGCTAATAGAAAATTTAAACGAGCTGCGACAAAAAATTGCAGAAGCCGTTGAAGACGTCAACTCCAGAAGATATGCCAGTGTTATTACCAGATCATTTGCAAGAAGATACAGAGCTTACACTGCCGTTGAAGGCAAACAGTTTGAACATTTGTTGTAAGATGCAAGATCGGTAGATGGCGATCCTGAGAGTATACACCAAGAGAAAGTAGTGTTCTGTGTGCTCTGTGACGGGAAAAAAGTGAAATGAAGTGACAATGGTTGCATCTCTAACTGTTTCACTCACACTAGTCGAAATGGCATGTTTATCCGTCTCAATCACGCCGTCACTGTCTGTCTCGCACACACTTGGTACTCATTTTAACTTAGTAAAACGAATTAACTATGAATCGGGTTTCTTTAACAAAATACCATATATTTTTTGTCCTCAATTAAACTTTAATCTAGCAAATGTCATACCATTTTGGAATCCAGACTAAATACGCCATCTTTTACAGTTGCTTGCCAAAATGGCACAGTACATTTTTTTGTCAGTGCAGTCAGTTCAAGTTAGGTGATTAATGATTTTCAGATACATGGATGGACAAAAAAGCAATATTTTAGTTAAAACCGAAATAGTTATGTTTCAATTTTGGACCTTAATTTATACAACAGTTACTCAGGGTTACGTGACAACAAAAAAAATCGAAGAAAAGTAAAGTTTTGGGGTCACAGTACTTGAAAGATCGTCACATGGTGTCAGATTTCTCGATTTTTTTGAGTGCCAATAATTTTAAATGTACATGACTTAGATTTTTTTTTATAATTTTGTGATAACCAGCACCAGTTGATCTATCACCCGTGTTCGGCTTGACGTTGATTTTTGGGACACCCTGTATATGGCTTACATAACATCAAATATACGGTAGCAAAAGTTTCATAAATCTTGGTTAAGAAAATCGACGCCAGTAGAATTGGACTTAACTAAGAGGAGGACTTCCACAACATCTAATTCGCTTGCTTTCGACATCAAGGGGTTGCACCACCTTGGTGCACGGAAAAATAGGTACGAAAATAAAAATTTTATTTGATGTACTCGTAGCTATTAAATATATAAAATAATTTTTATTTTACACATATACATAGTAATTTTATGAAGAATTTGAAATAATAACGAAAAAAAAAAATGCGGAGATATGAGTCATCAAATAGGACCCTCCTTTTAAAGTGTTGTTAAAAATAACTCAAGATCTGCTCAATTGACGCATATTCTTTATAATATTGTCTAGATGTAGCATAGGATTACTTTGATTGGGCGCCACGTTCGTAAGTTATACATTTTTTACCTCAAAAGTAAAAAGTTTTTTCAAACAGCTGTCATTTCTACAAAAAGATTTGAAATTTCCTATACTACATCTTAGCTATTGCCTTTTTCAATAAGGAAGAAATTAGTTTCTATTTTTCACACGATGCCTGTGAACGAAATTAAGTACACCATTAGCAAGGATTTTCAAAAGAGGCTCCTATTAGATGACCCATATCTCCGTCATGTTTGAATTGTTTTTCTGTAATTGCAATGTCTGTGTCAAAAGAAAAATTTCATTTTCTTACCTATTTTTCCGAGCGCCATGACTGAAACTGTGGGGCATCCATTCTCTCAGATGGGTTACCATAGAAAGATATGAAATTCTTTTTGACCTTATTGCAGTGGATAAGTATGAGCGTTTTCTTTCCCAATCACAAAATCGCAAAACTTATTCCAAATTGACATTCCTGGGGCACACAGGTTTAGCTTATCATTGTAGAATTTACGATCTGAATTCTGTGACAACTTTGTTGCATAAGACGCGTTCTTTAAGGAACTCATCAAGTTTGAACCTTTTCCGTATTTGATAGGCAGTAATTTTTTACATTTGAGAGGAAACAATTCTTGTTCACCTCTGAGAGAAAATGGGAGAATGACTTTATATCGATTGCCTGGGATATGGTTATTGCTGAATTTTATAACTAAGATTATTTCCAAGAAGAAGAAAATATTTACGCTGTTAAAAACGTATGTGCCTGCAGGAAGAAGGTACGTGTAGTAGTTGTTAATAAGATCGAGTGTAAAAAAAACACCTTTAAAAACAACCTTAGATGTACTAAAATTGTTTTTTTATTGCAACAGTAGTGAATGCTATTTATAAACGGACTAATATTTATAAATAAATTAGTATCGATGTATATTTGAAAAAGGTATAATATGTTATGTTCAATTGATTACCATTAACGTTTTGTGGGTTATGTCAGCTAAAGGGGGTTCCAGTGTCTTAACACGGCAGTCACATCAGAATAAATTAGTAGACGTTACATATCTTATCATATTCTATTTGCCAAATCCTTTCATCTAACTGCCATGTCAAGGTCTGCTATGGTCTGAAATGCACCATATTGGGTGAAGAATGACGTCACATAGCTTATTGACTAACAGGTGAAGTTAAATAAAAGCTTGCATGAAATCTTGTGATGGATTTCATTAGATCCGGCAGCCTTAGATTGAATTTTGAGAACTTACTGTGCAACTGTACGTGATGGCGTGATGGCGTGATATCTTGCCATACATATGGATAACGAACCAGATGAGGTTTGATTAGCAACAAAATCTCAGTTCAGTCTGTTTAGTTTACCGTCTTTATCATCAGTAAGTTTCTCAAAAGGTGTTTTGCGCACAATTTTCTATTAGTTTTTATACATCTGAGCTTCTAGAGTTTCGGAGTAGTCGAAAAATCTTATAAAATTGCGAGAGTCTGAAACATTTCCAGTTTTTGAAAGCAATGCCACTTCTATTATGAAAATATCTGAAGTAAGCGAATTACATAGTTTGACTTCAAAGTTCTAGTTCCAGTTAGGATGTTGGTCCTAAAAGATGGATATGAGACCTTCAAGAGGTTCGACCTGCAAGTCGTCTGCCAATTCGTATCGAGGACAGTCGACTTTTCATAGTGCGCTTCCAAGTGAAAAGACTATTAAGTAGTAAAATAAGAAAATTTAGAGCAGATAACAGTGTGGCTCAGTGGAGCAGTGGTTGGCTCAGTCGTTCACGGAACTTCGTAGTGTGCGCATGTGTTTCGGCTTTTCTCAAGTAAAAATAAATAGTGAATTATCGTTAAGCAAGACATTTGACAAATTCATTATAGGCTCCAAGTAGCACAGCGGTAGTGTGTTCGCTTGAGACGACAAAGGTTGTGGGTTCGACTCCGAGTCGGGTACTTTTTCGTTTTTTAAATTTCATTGTGTTTTGTGGCAGTTACATACTAGTACTGTAACAGTATAAATATCACGTTATGGATTGTGGAGAGCGGTCCGCTATGTTAATAGCGGGATCTGCGGAAACATCTGGTGAGGCTTCGAGCACAACAAGCCAAACACCAACAAAGAGAAGGAGGAAGCTAAGGTCAATTCCTAACTTGGTGCAACGTCCCTACCGACAAACGTCCGCCGAAAATCTGCTTGAGGGAGTGAGGGAAGGGGCGCATTCAATACCAGGAATAGCAGCAAATAAACGTCCACGGCAAGACACTGACGACAACTCATATACATCAGATGGTGGTATGAGACAGAACATCTTCGCTTCCTTGGCTCCATCGGAATCGGAAGATGAAGAGGAAGAAATGGCGTCTCTGAGTAGCAGCATCAAAATGCTGCAACAAAGAGTTATTGCCATTAAAGAATTGCAAATGCTCAGAAGGAAGAAGGATGAGCAAGAGCAATCCAAACAGCAACAACAGATTCAGCCGCAGATAGCTCAAAAGCAGCATCAACCCCAAACAATAAGACAGGTGATGCAACAACACGAACATACACTGAGCAAACACCAACAGCAACAACAAGAGCAGCCACAACAACGGCAACAGCAAAAACAGCAGCAGCCACAACAACGGCAGCTGCCACTACAAAGGCAACAGCCACAACAGCAGCAGAAACAACAAATGCAGCAAAAAAAACAACAACAACAGCAGCAGCAGCAAAAACAACAACAACAAAATCAGAAGCAACAAAGGGTTCCACCCATTAACACATTTAAGATGGAACTAAAGGAAACTATAGAATTATGTAAGTCGGCCATAGGCAATAATTTTTATATTAAAAGACTTAGCGTAGATAGGCACGCGATCCACTGTAACACAGTGGAGCGCTATTATAAAATAAAAGATTTATTGAAGGATTCGACGACGGAGTTCTTCTCCTACACCCCGAAGGGGGACAAGCTGCAAACAATGCTGCTGAGGGGGATAGAACCGTCGACTGATCCGGGGGAGCTCCTTGCACTGTTGAAAGAGAAGGAGTGCGAAAGTCTCAAATTCGTAGGGGTCAAGCCGTTTGTCACGGCTAGAGCTGAAAGGGAGAAGCGGAAACTACCGTTCTTCCTGGTTCAGCTAAGTCCCGACAGCAAACTGGATGGTCTAAGGAGTATCAAAGTCCTAGACTACCAGGTTGTACACTGGGAGAAATTAAAGAGGAGCGAAAACATTTTACAATGTGTTCGCTGCCAAAGGTTCGGGCACGCCGCGTCGAACTGCGAAATGCAGCCTCGATGCGTGAAGTGCGGAAAGAACCACAAGTCAGAGGAATGTGTTCTGGGTAAGGACGGAACGTCAGAAAAGAGCCAGCTCTCTTGCGCGCTATGTAGGAACACGGGACACACCGCAAATTATCGGGGTTGTCCCAAATTCCGGTACATTAAAAGAATAAATCTGGCCCGGCAGCAGAAAGTGGAAGTTAAACGTCCACCCGTGCATTTACAAACTCCAGCCGTTACTCCCCATGTTACCTACGCCCAAATGGCGGCAGGTAGGGGAATTACGGTACAGCAAGCGAAGGTTGCTTCTCAGGCCGCAGCGCCTAGAGCACCGGAACCAGTACCTGACATGCTAGCTATCTTGCTCTCTATCCAGGGACAGATGGCTCAGCTACAACGTCATTTAACTGAACAGACCGCGCGGGTGGATCAAGTATACGCGCTGCTGCCTGGCCTAACGCACCTTTTGCCGTAATGGGTACGTACGTGGCGGAGCAGACCCTGAAGGTCCTTGCAGTGAATGTGAATTCACTGATTAGGTTCGAACGACGAGCCGCACTATCCAAGTTGCTTAAAGACCAAGCTCCTGATGTGCTTTTGGTTAGCGAAACTAAGCTTACCAAAAGACACAAAATGAGGCACAGAAAATACAAAATAGTACGGAGAAACCGACCCAACTCCATTCAAGGAGGTGGCGTTGCGATTTTCGTAAGAAAAGGTATACGTTTTAAAAGAGTATACAGTCGTGTAGTACGTAGGTTCCAAGTGCTGGAAGCATGCATCGTGTATATTCCCCTCCGTAGTGGAAAGCGGCTGTACATGGTATCTGTCTATGCACCTAAGGCTACTCAATCCACCTTATTCATCTCAGAGCTCGAGACACTTTTTCGATTCCTGAGGCTGGAATTGGAAGATAACTATTTCATTATCGGCGGAGATTTCAACGCCAAACATAGTGATTGGGGAAATAATACACCAAATACTAGAGGGAACCTACTATTCAATTGGTGGGGTCAGCACAGCATAACGTATCGACTCGGGCTTAAGGCGACGGATAATCCGTCGTTTCCCAGACACGGGTCCTATTTGGATCTTCTGCTGTTCGACTCACGAATACAACTGACATGTACTAACCAACAAACTACAAACTGTCTACGCACTTTCGTGTATGACAGTGACCATTGCGGTCTCAGCACCGAAATAACTGTTCCCAACGAAAATGCGGAATTGGATGAGTTTGTTCAAAGGCATTACTACAATTATAGTAGGGTGCGTTGGACACACTTCACCAGAACACTGACGAGAGCACTCTCCTCGAATTCGCTCTACCCACCGTCCAACAGAAATCTGTCAAACGAGGAGATTGACAGGTATCTTAGACTAATGGACGATACAATCAAACGAACAATGGACAAAACGATACCTCGGTATCACCACACTGACGACGAAGACTTATTCCGCAATTCAACTATTGACGCACTGCACCGACAAAAAAGTAGACTGCTGTCAAGACTAAAAACCTTGTACAGACAGTTTACTGACAGACATAACCCGGAGATCATGACATTGAAGTCGTCGATTAAAAACCTCCAGACATTAATAAAGGAAAATTACAGAAATTCTGTAAGTTTGTATTGGAACAATAAAATTCGGGCTGTAAACACCAGCAACCCGAATATGTTCCCGCAAATAAATAAAATATTTCGGAGAAATAATCAGAACGACCTTCCATGTCTTAGAATCACCCGAACGACGAACAACGAACAAATACTTGTAGCAGCAGGCATTGATCCAAGTGAGGCCGTTGATGATGACAACTTCTTTGTGATCGAGGATCCGCAGGAGCAGGTAGAGGCTATAGGAGCGACTTTCCAGGAAGTATACAAGGCGAATGTTATCATTGGCCCAAACCACGACCTGGAGAATCGAGTCCTTGTGCACAATTTCTACCTTCGAAATGAAATAGAGAATTGGCGATTCGAGAACTCGGGCTTCACCCAGTTTAGTGACGAGAATAGGTCAAATAACGTCATTGCCAACGATAGGGTAGTACCCCCTTTCATTTCGAAGGAGGAGCTCCAAACGATCTTCGAATCGCTTAGAAGTAAGAAATCAGTGGGAACCGATGAAATACCGAACATCGTGCTTCGACACCTCCCTCTAGAAGCGGTGAACATTTATACCACCCTGTTTAATAATGCAATGAATAATTCACATTATCCAGCACACTGGAAAACTGCGGTGGTACATCCCATACCTAAAAGGGATAAAGATACTTCCAATCCGGCGAATCTCCGCTCGATCAGTCTTCTTCCAAACATCAGTAAGGTTTTCGAGAAGGTAATCAATAGAGTCCTGACAAAGTGGGTTGAGGACAAAAATATAGTTCCGGATAATCAGTTCGGTTTCAAGGCGGGGCATGCTATCATTCATGCTGTGTCGAAACTGGTTTCTGATATCCAATGGAACAAAGGCAAGAACCAGTGCACTGGTGCCTGCCTGATTGACTTGGAGAAGGCCTTCGATACCGTATGGTTAGAAAGACTCTTTTTCAAGCTGGACAGGTTGGGCATTAGTAAACCACTGCTGTATATTCTTTTTGATATGCTCTCCAGTAGACAGTTCATCGTGAAGAATGGCGATGTGACTTCTGCTGGAACATTTAACATTAAAAACGGTCTGCAACAGGGTGCGGTAAATTCGCCGATCCTATTCAACATTTACACAAGTGATCTGATAGGTTCACTTCACCATGCCATAGCGTACGCAGACGACTTAATCGCGTACAGATCGGGTCCAAAGATTGAGGTCATTAACATACTTTTGCAACGTGACTTCGATAAAATTAAACAATATGGCGATGACTGGAAGTTGAAAATCAACTTCCAGAAATCGGAAACCATTCTGTTTAGGACGCCTTTGTCTGGGGCCTCTAGGGATACCAGAAAGAATTGGCGAAAGTTCTCTATCGTCGGACAACATGGACAGCCACTTGCTTGTCGAAATGTAGTCAGATACCTTGGGATCTGGCTAGATCAATATCTGTATTTTAACAAACATATAGATGTTGCTCTGGAGAGAGCCAAAGGTGCTTTTGCCCTTACAAAGAGACTGTTTTATAACAGCCAACTCGATGCGAGGGTGAAGGTAATCTGTTACATGGCCCTTATCAGGCCCATGCTTGTATTTGGGTGTCCCGTGTGGTTCAACGTGAGAGCAAGTTTATTGGAAAAGATTCGGCTGTTTGAGAGGGCTTGTCTTAGGACTTGTCTTCGCTTATACAGAACACCAGAGTCTGAGTACATAAAATTCTATCCTAATGAGGTCTTGTACAATAGGGCGAACCTGATAAGAGTGGACAATTTCGTCATTAAGTTGACTCGAAGGCACATTGCAAGAGCAATGACCTCATCGAACAACCTGATCTCAGGGGCTTACTACCCCAACTATATGTATCACGAGAGAGCTCGCCTTGACGGCTTTATTCCTCCAGAAGCGTTCCTTTACCTAGATAGCAAAGGTCTGATCCAGGACAGATTGGCGGTGCCGCTAATCTTCCACGTCGCTCGAACAGCTGCGGACAGGCGACTCAACTACGAGAGAGACGTCGCACATGGCAGTGCGGAGCGTCTCCGGTTCAGTAGGGCGGTAGGGAGTCGTGACAGGAGGGATGTTGCTCAGCAGCACCAGCAATTTTGGTGGCTTGATGAAGGCGAGGATGCTTCGTCGTCGAACTCCTCCAGTGATAGGTAGCTTCATGTGAAGCAGAGTGGGCCAGCCTAATTTTTGTTTTTGTTTTTTTAGCCATGGCCGGCTTATATAGTTTTAGGTAGTATTAAGTTAGATTTTAAGAAAAAAAAAAAAAAATTAAAAATAAATAAATAAATAAAAAAAAAAAAAAAAAAACAGAAAAAAAAATGAATAAAAATAAAAAAATCCAAAAAAAAATATAAATATATACATATATGTACTTGTATAGGCATATATGTATATATGAAGTGTATATGCGTTGTGTATTGTATATATGTGTATGAATGTATTATATGTAAGTAGGTTAAGTAGATTAAGATTTATTCTTTAGGTAGTCTGTAAGTTTAATTAAAAAAAAGTCCATATACTAAGTTTTTGATTAAAATTTATTTTCTTAGTTTTAGTTTTAACGTAAATATAAAATTAAATATAGACTGTAAGATTCGTCGAAAGACTTAGTTTAAGAGTTAGGTTTAACTTAGAGTGCCCGCATGGGGCCAGTATGTTAGAATAAGACTATTTGTAAGTTATTTAAGCTAATTTTTAAGCGTTTTTTGTCTAGCATGTAAGAGTAAATTAAGAGATCAAATAAAAATGCATTTAAACTGAAAAAAAAACTGAACTGACAGTGGTTGGCTCGGGACGTGGAGGTTCTGGGTTCGAGTCCGCCGGAAGAAAATCGCAGATTTCTTCTTTTTTCTTATTTCATAGTGTCAACTAAAAAAATAAAATATAAAAAGTGGTAGAGTGCCGATCAACAATGGATACCGGTCAGCCGGAGGTCCCGCAGGTGGAACAGCTATCGAATCGGATGACAACGAGACAATGTCAAATGCAGCAACAACAAGCAACAACAAGTAAGGCAGCATCATCAATGCAAAAGCCAGATGATGACACGAAAGTGGAAAAGAGGCGTAGGAAAAATAAGACGTCATCGAAATTGTCCACAAAGAAAAAAATCAAGGAAGACGGCGACATTAAAGCGACCGAAAAGGAGTACTCTTACGAGTCTGAAGGGGATGAGTGCCGCTACATCGGAGAGGGGAACTCATTTAAGGAGTTATCAGATACTGATACCTCAGCAGAAGAGGAAGAAGATGATGAGGCTAAGAGTTTTATTTTTTTAGGTTCATTAAAAAAAATAAAAAGACTTTTTTATTTTTTTCCGTTTAGTACTTTATTCACTCGAATCTATCTTTAGACTAAATTTCAGTTTTATGTGTTACCTTTATGTAACCTATGCATTAATCATAAGTTGCAGTGGTTGCATAGGTGATCGTCCGTTGGTTCCTAGAACTGACACGAGCGGATACTTAGTAGACATTGTGTCATCATTTTTATTGTGATTCAGTGATCACGCGGGTATCGTGTGTCGCTCGTTTTGGTGGGCCGTCGGACGGTCGCCTTTGCATTACAATTTTGTTTATTTTGCTTTTTTTTATATTATGTTCTCGGATTTTGTGGAAGTGTTACCTGCAACTGTAACACCCCCACCGTTAGCTTGAGGCTCCGACGAAACCTTTACAATTGTCATATTTCGCTTTCTTAAAATATAAATGCATACTAACGTTACTATTATTAGTATATTTAAGGTAATGGAAGATGCGTTAAAGGACTTATTGACATTTGATGCTTTCTCAATTAGTTTAGTATTTTCTACATGTTTTACATAAAGTTCATCTAATTTTACATTATTAACTAATTTACTTTCTTTAGTTTTAGTCATTAAATTTGGTAAAATGATGGTTTCGTATATTTTCTTCTCGAAATTTGCAAATGTTTTATTATCGACTGATATTTCACAATTTTTAAATTTAATTAAATAGTTTCCATGTATTTCATGATTAACATTATTACAATTATGTATAATTTGGGTTTTGTTGAAATTTTTAAGTATAATAGTTCCTGTAGTAATTTCCTTAATTTCTCTAATGGTGTCTAATATTTTGGGACAAATTGCTTCAGTAAAAGTCATTATATTTTTAATACAGCTATCTGTTATCGTAACTAAATTTCTTTTCAGATTATTTTCGACTGGAAATTTATAAATATTATTTGCTGCGTCTTTCAGAATATTTTTGTCGTTGATAAGAATTGCTTTGCTTTGAAAGTCAGGTATAGGTTCAATTAGAATTTTGGTATAGAGGAGTTCAGAAATCCTAGGTATCAGAAGTATCAATATAATTTGGTCTTTGTAATACGATATTGCTAACTTAACATCTTTGTAAGCTTCAATATCAGGAATCAATTTCATTTCTTCTGCGCCTAAAACGTTCTTAGTAAGGATACCTAATTTACTTGAGAAAAGTAATTGTTCAACACCCTCAATCTGGTTTCTTAATAAAAGAATGTCATTATTGACTTGATATATATGCTGCATTAGTGTAACTTCGTCTTCTAAGGTCATGATTCTTTTCCCTATGTCATTATTTTGAGAGTTAAGGTGTGTTTCTATGATCGTTTGTTGTTTCTTTATATAAGTCGTTATATTTTGGATCTGCTCAGAAATTTGCTCATTGATCCGTACTTGGGTATTAGTTCGTTCGATTAGTGTCTTGTCATCGTCAAATAATTCGTCTAATTTTCCCTTTATTTGTTTTTCGTCTTCATTGTCCATTGTGCCAGCGATAACCTTAAGACCTGAACCTAATAAATCTATTAGTCCTCTTTTTGATCTAATATGGGGTTTAATAATTTCTAGTTTTGCTTCTAGCAAGAGAAAGTTCTGGCTTATCGCATTGTACATAGGGCTAACTAAATTTGATTTATTTCGGAACACTAAGATATTGTTTCTAATGTGGTTCTTTGCTATTTCGAATTCTGTAGTATTAATTATATGCAATACTTTAATATAGTCTTTAATAATATTATGTTTTCCTAAGTCCAATGTCATGTATCCGTTATTGTTGTTCATGTCATATAGAGTCATCTCTTGTGTCAAAGTTGTTGTCGCAATCACTGCGAGAATAAATGTCGCCAGGTGTATCGCCATCTGTAAAAGGGTATAAGAATATATTTTAATCTGAGTCTCTATTAGTTTGATGTTTCTTTTGTGTTTTGATCTGAGTTCTGTAATAGATTTTTTGGTTTTTTAAATCTTTTAAATGGTCTTCGTCGACTTTTTCTGTTTGGATTTTTCTATATTTACAATGATTTTTTCCTCCTCTAATTTCTTTTACAAAATTCTTTCCATCTTTTAAAGGAATGTCCTGCCTATTGATGTTTAACTTATTTATCACCTTTTGTTTCTTTTCTAGGATACGATTATGGATTTCTTTATATTCTTCTTCGTGAATTTTACCATTTACAAAGTCTACTGGCCGTTTGTTTGTCGTTGAGTGGATCGTATTGTTGTAAAATATGATTATTTTTAATATCTTGTCTTCGACAGTGCCTTCATTATTGACTTCGTCGTGCTTAAGGAGTCTAATATGTTCATTTATTGTGTTGTGTAATCGTTCGACATCAGCATTTGATGTGTGATTACTGTTAGAGGTAAAATGCAGTTCTATGTTTTGTTGTAATATAAACTCTTTTAGGGGTAATGCTTTAAAGCCTAGCTCGTTGTCTACTATTATCTTTTTCACTGGTCCAAATTGACTAAAGTAGAAGGAAAGGGCTCGCTTGAACTCTGTCCAAGTTCTTCCTAAAATTCTAATAGCGCATGCATGTTTCGAAAATTTATCAATTATTGTAACAAAGAGGGATTTTTCAAGGGTATAAAATACATCGACATGTATTATTTCAAGAGGTCTGGTTGGAGTTTCGGTTAATTTAAAAAGAGGTCTGGGTGGATTTCTAACATATTTTTCAGTGTTACAGACATCACAGTTATTGATGAATTTGGTAATTCTTTGTTTTAGTTTTGGGTTATAATAATTAAGTGTTAGCTCTTTATAGACTTCTTCTATTCCCCTGTGGTTGTTTCTCGAATGTTCCTTTTCGATTATTGTGGCTAGTTCTTCCTCGTCTGTTACGTCTTCTAGTAATTTTGAACACCTAATAATTTTAAGTTTGCCATTGCTTCTGAAATATTTAATGAAAGTTTCTTTAATCATATTGAAAATGTTTTCATCCTCTACTAAGATTGCGTTCAAATTTTTGGGGTTAAAATGATTTTTAAGGAGGGTTAAAGCGGTTTCTTCATCAAAGGTTTTGGCATATACTGTTACTCGATTCTTGTTGAAAACATGTATTCTTTTTAACTTAAGGGAACCGGACTGGGATTTTCGAATTACGATTTGGGTTTTAAAAACGTTAATTGAATATTTGCTCATAGGAATTATTTCGTTTTCTAAAATGTTTACTTCAGGATGAGGTATACGGGAAAGAGCATCCGCATTCATGTTATTAGTGCCTTTCTTATATTTAATTTCATAGTCAAATTCAGAAAGTTTCAGACGCCATCTCACTAATTTTGAATTCGGTTCTTTTACCGAAAAGAGCCATGTGAGTGGCTTATGGTCTGTTTCTATAGTAAATTTTCTGCCAAAGAGGTAGGGACGAAAATAACCGGTGGCCCAAATGATGGCTAGGAGTTCCTTCTCTATGGTGCTATAGTTTACCTCGTGCTCATTTAATGTGCGACTTGCATAGCTTATCGGATGATTGTCCTGCGAAAGGACAGCGCCTAAAGCATACTGGCTTGCGTCTGTCGACAACACGAATTTCTTATTAAAGTCAGGATAGGTTAAAATAGGGTCATTGATTAAAAGGGTTTTCAAAGTGTTAAAGGACTGTACATACTCGGGATCTGCGATATTCATTTTGACGTCCTTTTTGAGGTATTTCGTCATAGGTTTCGCTACTTTCGAATAATCTTGGATAAATTTTCGATAATATCCGGTAAGACCTAAAAACTGTTTTATCTGTTTAGTTGTTTTTGGTATGTGGTAATTTTTAATGCATTCAATTTTTTTCGGATTTGGTCTTATGCCGTCAAGTGTAACTATGTGTCCGAGGAACTCGGTTTCTTTCTTAAGAAACTCCGACTTGTCCAATTGTATTTTCAAATTAGCCTTTTTAAGCCTTTTGAAGATCTTCGTTAGTGATACTAGATGCTCTTGCAAAGATGTAGAGAATACAATTATATCATCCATGTATACGAGACAGATGACATTGATATAATCCTCTAGGATATTATTCATTAGACGTTGGAACGTCGATGGCGCTGTTTTCAGTCCGAATGGCATGCGAAGAAATTCGTAGTGGCCGTTTTCGATACTGAATGCCGTCTTATGGATATCTCTTTCGTCTATTTCTATTTGATAAAATCCTTTCGCCAAGTCGAGTGTCGTGAAGTACTGACATCGCCCTAGTTTGTCAAGAATTTCATCGATACATGGGATTGGGTACTTGTCGTCGATTGTTACCTCGTTTAATTTGCGGTAGTCCACAACGAGTCTCCACTTAGGTTTACCGCTGGCATCAACCTTCTTAGGGACGATCCAGATAGGTGCCGAATACGGAGAATTGCTATGCCGTATTATTCCGTTTTTAAGCATGTCTTTTATCTGTTTTTCTACTTCGGTTTTGTGGATATATGGGTACCGATAGCTTTTTGTTTGAATTGGAATATCATTAGTAGTCCTTATTCGGTGCTTTATTGCGTTGGTAAAACTTAGATTCTTTTCTTCTTGATGGAATACATCTTTGTAGTCCTTCAGGATTTTCTTTAATCCTAAGTTTTCTTCGCTATTTAGATGATCAAGCCTAAGTTGTTCCATTAATAGCGGTTTTTCATGGTTTTCAATTATGTTGAAATTTTGCTCATTGACGGGTTGAGTTACGATATGCTCGAAACGAACGGTCTTTTTGTGTTTGTTCGTACCGTGAATAAAATTAACTTGAGCTAATATTTTGTGATCATCCACCTCGTAAATACCTTCTTCGATGGTCGCGTTACCATCCAGCGTCTTTTGCTCTGGCAAATAGACAAGGCCTTCCCTTTGATGTACCGGTAAGGTAACTTCGCCTAGAAGTGTTATGTTGGTTGATCTATTTTTATAGTGAGCGCATGATTCATTAAAATGCAGCTTCACTTGCTTTTTCCCTAAAGACAAGGTGTTGTTTCCTAAGTTTATGTTTGCTTTTAGTGGGATTAAAATATTATTACCTATGAGTCCGTCAAATTGGTCATGGAATGGGTAGATATACATCTCGAATTTGTCTTGTGGGTTTCCTAATTCTTTAAACATAGGTATAATAGCTTTCTGTGATATTTTGACGTGGGTGTTAAGGGTTTTTACTGTAATTGGGTTTTTAATAGGTTTTATTTTATCTGGGGAGCACAGCCCTGGATTGATGATCGAGTGCGTTGCTCCGGTATCTATAACGAATTTTAGGGGTCTTATTTTGCCTTCAACTACTATATGTGGCAGTTTTGACGTGAGGCATCTGAAGGAAAATTTTCTTCATTGTCACTGACGTTGGTGACCGACGTATTACCTCTATGTCCGTCATCTGGTTTTCTTTGTGTTTGGCGTTTGTGGTTGTTTCTTTGAGCCATTTCAACTTCCATGGGTTCTGGGGAAGTTTGGTAGTGAGGGTTGCCATTAAATGTTTGATTAGATTGGTAACGATGTGGTTGGGATGTAGATGGTCCTGGAGTATAATTATGAGGTGTTGGATTTGTATGGTTATTAGGAATAAAGTGTGGACCTGATTGTTGATGGAAACGATTTGAATGTTGGCTGTTTTTATCATGTCTAAAATTTCTATTCTTATTGTTACCCTGATTACGGTTAGTATTATTAGACCTACTGCTTTCTTCTCTAGAACTATTTTGGCTATGTTTGACCTTATTGGACGGTCCAGAACTTGTAGGGTATGGGTTGAAATATGCATAGCTTGATTCGTGCAGAATATTTACGGCTGCCTCGAGACTGTCGGGATTTCTACAATATAGGAGAGATCTCATTGGCTCGGGGATTTTGTTTCGGAATACGGCTAAAGCGGAAGTCTTGTTTTGTGCAATATTTACTGCGACGCTTTCTTCATTTTCTCCCATTATTTGTTTGGTTTTGACGTTTAGTCTTCTTAAGATACCTTTTATATCATTATAAAAATCGATGGCATGCGTTCTAAATCTGACAGATCTTAGTTCGTCGAAGAGTTCTTCGAGCGTAAGACGGTCGCCAAAATTATTGTACAAGATTTGTCTAATTTCTGACCATTTTGTAGTGTGATTGTTAATTTCAATCACCTCGCGAGCTCTGCCTTTCAATTTAGACTTTATGGTATCGGAAAAGATACTCTGTGCTAATGGATCATATTTGATCATAATAGGGTGTATTTTATCAATTAAGTCTACAAAGTTTTGCAAGTCCCTGAAATCACCATTGAATTCAGGTAGCTTTGAGAGGTATTTGAGGGGATCGATGTTTAAGGTAAGCATGGTCGTTTGTATATTGTCGGTATTGTATAGAAAGTTCGTCACTAAGTCGGTTAGTTGTCTCGACTGTTGTCTGACAATTTCTACCTGGTCTTCTAGTGTCTCTGGTGTGCACATAAGGTTAATAACTGCTTAAAATAATTCTTACCAATACCTAATAGGTTATTAGTGCCTTTGTATTTGAGGTATGTTATTGATAGTTGTCTTGATGGTAGTCTTGATGGTGATCTTGATTCTAGTCTTGATGATGATCTTGATGGTTATCTTGATGCTGGTTTTGATGAGGGGTTTCCTTGCTAACTTGGTGGTTTTAGTGGTCACTAGTATGTTTTACTACACTTGTATACACATATATATTTTTTTTTTTTTTTTTTTATTTCGATTGATATTAATTGTACACTCGAACTCATTTAATAATTATTAATAATTTTCTAATATTGTGTACTAACTCTTTATTCGGTTAGTTTTACCGATGTTACACTTGGTTACGCGACGATTCTTCCGTTCGCGATTTATTGTTTGATTTTTATTATTACGCGACGATTCTTTCATTCGCGGTTTAGAAGTCACAAATACTTCGGACTGTCAATTGAACGTGAACACGTATACACAAAAAAAACTTCTGCTTTTTTTTTATGCTTGACAGTATCCTACCGACTGCGCCAGTTTTATTTTTTTAGGTTCATTAAAAAAAATAAAAAGACTTTTTTATTTTTTTCCGTTTAGTACTTTATTCACTCGAATCTATCTTTAGACTAAATTTCAGTTTTATGTGTTACCTTTATGTAACCTATGCATTAATCATAAGTTGCAGTGGTTGCATAGGTGATCGTCCGTTGGTTCCTAGAACTGACACGAGCGGATACTTAGTAGACATTGTGTCATCATTTTTATTGTGATTCAGTGATCACGCGGGTATCGTGTGTCGCTCGTTTTGGTGGGCCGTCGGACGGTCGCCTTTGCATTACAATTTTGTTTATTTTGCTTTTTTTTATATTATGTTCTCGGATTTTGTGGAAGTGTTACCTGCAACTGTAACAGCTAAGCTTGACAAGCTTATAAAAGAGCTCTTGGAGAAAAGAGAGAAGTTGCTGCAGCAAAAGCAACAAAAACAACAACAACAACAGCAAACTATAAAAGAGTTGCCGATGCATCAAAAACAGAACTAAATACTAAAACAAAAGCAACAGCAGCAGCAGCAGCAACAACAACAACAACAACAGCAAAAACAACAACAACAGCAGCAGCAACAACAACAACGACTGCAACAGAAGAAGCAGTCGCAAAAACAAGAAAAACAACAACAGCAGCAACGTATTCCGCAGAAATTACAAATAGGAGTACAAGAACAGCAGCAGCACCAGCAACAGCAGCAGCAGCAACAACAGCAACAGCAGCAACAACATCAACAACAAGAACAGCAACTTGAAAACAAGGGGAGAGAAAGAGTGCCTCCCATAAACGTAAGTAATTTAGAAATAAATGATAGTATAAGGTTATGTAAGTTAGTAACTATTAATTTTTATGTTAAAAGATTAAGTGCGAATAAGCACATTATTATGTGTGGTAGCATGGAGGAATACAGAAAGGTACGTACCGCCCTAGGAAAAGCAGACACAGAATATTATACATATACTCCTAAGGGTGAAAAACTCCAGACGGTGCTGTTAAAAGGCATCGATCCAGCAATAAAGACGGAGGAGCTCGAAGAGGAGCTTAAAAGGTTAGAGAGCGACGACCTTAAGTTCGTGGGGGTCAAGCCGTTTACCACGGCCGCGGCAAGGGATGGTAACCGTAAATTACCATTCTTCTTAGTACAATTAACGCCCAACAGCAAAATCGATAGTCTGCGAAAAATTAAATTCCTGTATTATCATGCTGTAAGTTGGGAAAAATTAAAGAGGGCAGATCGTGTACTGCAATGTATGCGCTGCCAGAGGTTCGGGCACGCCGCGGCTAATTGCAATATGCAATTTAGGTGCGTTAAGTGCGACAAGGACCACAAATATGGAGAATGTCCTTTAGGTAATGATAGAGTAGTGGATAGGGGTCAACTCTTTTGCGTACTCTGCAGAAACTCTGCTAATTTCAGGGGTTGTCCTAGGTTCCAGGAGCTGAAAAAGAAAGTTCAGGCTCGAAAACAGTTGATCGAAGAAGAGAAGCGTCAAAAGAGTCGTGCTTTCTCTAATTTTGTGGCACCCAATGTATCCTTTGCCCAAATGGTATCCGGATCGGGTAGGGACACAATGACAGCAAAAAACACGCCAAAGGTAGCTGAAAAAGCGCCGGAAGCGGATCTGGATTTGAAAGCGATCCTTCTGTCCCTGCACGGAAAAATCGATCATTTTCAGAAACAATTAAATGAACAAGCGGCTCGAATTGACGTCATCTATTCGACCCTGTTTGACAAGTCTGGCACGCCGATATAATGTCTGCTACGTTGAGAGTCGTTCGTAGATCTCCTCAGAGAATAGACGTGTCCGGCTTTTTCTAAAGTAAAAAATAGTGAATCAGTCCTGCTCATAAAATAAATAGTTTCAATTCAATTACTTGACTCGGTAGCCAAGCGATTAGCGGCGTCGGTCACATCCCAATTATATGTATCATGAGAGAGTTCGCTTTGACGGCTTTATTCCTCCAGAAGCGTTCCTCTACCTAGATATGAAAGGTCTGATCCAGGACAGATTAGCGGTGCCGCTAATCTTCCACGTCGCTCGGACAGCTGGGGACAGGCGACTCAACTACGACAGAGACGTCGCACATGGCAGTGCGGAGCGTCTCCGGTTCAGTAGGGCGGTAGGGAGTCGCGACATGAGGGATGTTGCTCGGCACCACCAACAATTTTGGTGGCTATTGGAAGGAGGAGAAGGTTCGTCGTCGAATTCCTCAAGTTATAGATAGCTTCATGTGAAGCAAAGTCGGTCATCTGTTTATTTGGTTAGCCATGGCCGGCTTACATAGTTTTAGGTAGATTAAGTTAGATTTAAGGGAAAAAAAAAAAAAAAAAAAAAAAAATAATAATAAAATAAAATACACAAAAAAAATTAAAAAAAAATTATATTAGAACAGATGTGGGTAACACAGTCTAAAATAAGGGGTAGTTTAAGTAGTTTAAGTTTAAGTTTAAGTAGGATTAAGTAGGTTAAGATTTATTTTTAGGTAGTTTATAGGTTTAGTTTTTAAGTTTTTATATTATAACAAAAAAAAAAGTCCTTATACTAAGTTTTTTTAAATTAAAATTCATTTTCTTAGTTTTAGTGTTAATATATGTAAAAACAAAAATAAAAGTAGACTGTAAGCAACGTCGAAAGACAAAGATTTAAGTATTATGTTTAACCTAGAGTGCCCGCATGGGGCCAGTAAGTTATAATAAGATTACTTTTAAGTTATTTAAGCTAATTTTTAAGCGTTTTTTTGTATAGCATGTAAGAGTTAATTAATGAAGTCCAATAAAAATGCATTTTAAACTAACTAAACTAAGCGGCGTCGGTCATCAAACCGTAAGACACTCGGGTTCGATCCCGGGCCGAACTTTAATTTATTTTTTTTTTGTTTTGTTCTTCAAATTGTGTACTTACAAAAACACAACCAACAACTAAGGAAGAAATCACGTGATGGATGGTGGAGAGCGTTCCGCTCGTCCCATAGCGGGAGCTGCAAAAGGCAATAATAGTGTTGCCGGTACCGTGGCGAAAGCCATCCAAAGGAGGAGGAGGTTAAACACCACTCCTAACTTAACAAAAATTAAAATAAGTGCTGCTTTAACAGCAGAAACGGCAAAAGCAACGCAACAAAATAAAAAACAAGCAGATGCATTAATGTACATCGCTGATGAAGTCCAGTAGAAGGGGGGCAACAACAACTTTGCCTCCCTAGCGGCATCTGAGTCTGAAGATGAGGATGAACTGATTGAAGAGATTAATAGCAGCATACAAAAGCTGAAAGAAAAAGTGCTTGCTATTAAACAAAACCAAACTGCACGCAGGCAGAGGGAGCAATTGGAAGCAGAGAGCTTCCAACAACAAGAGCAGAAACAACAACTGCAGCAACAACAAAACCAGCAGCAGCAGAAACAACAACTGCAGCAAACAAGACAGCAGCAGCAGAAACAACAGCAGCAGCAGAAACAACAGCAGCAGCAGAAACTACAGCTGCAAAAACAACAACAGCTGAAACCACTGAAAAAACATCAGCAGCAGCAACAACAACAGCATCAGCAACAACAACACTAGCAGCAGCAACAACAACAGCAGCAGCAGCAGAAGAAGAAGGAGAAGGTGCCTCCTATTAACACCTATAAACTAGAGGTAAGTGCTACCAAGGACCTGTGTAGGTTGGTCATTGGTAATAACTTTAATATTAAGAGATTGGGGAACGATCGCCATGCCATCCACTGTAATACAGTGGAGGGCTACGCGAAAGTTAAAGAGCTCCTAAAAGAAACGACGACGGAGCACTACTCATTCACACCGAAGTGTGAAAAGCGGCAATCGATGCTGCTGAAGGGGTTGGAACCGTCTTCTGATCCTGAGGAGATCCTGGCACTGCTCAAAGAGAAGGAGTGCGAAGGACTCAAGTTTGTGGGGGTAAAGCCATTTACCACAGCTAGAGCAAGGCGGGAGAAACGGTGTCTGCCGCTCTTCCTGGTGCAGCTCAGTCCCGAAAGCCGTCTGGATAGTCTAAGGAGTATCAATGTCCTAGACTACCAGGTGGTTCACTGGGAAAAATTAAAAAGGAGCGAAGGCGTTATACAATGCGTTCGCTGCCAGAGGTTCGGACACGCCGCGTCGAACTGTCAAATGCAGCCTCGATGCGTGAAGTGCGCAAAGAACCACAGTTCCGAGGAGTGTGCTCTGGGTAAAGATGGAGCATCCGATAGGACGCAGCTCTCGTGCGTATTATGTGGCAACGTGGGACACACCGCAAACTATCGGGGTTGTCCTAAGTTCGCTGACATTAAAAAAGCAAAACTGGCTCGGCAGCAGAAGGTGGAGGTCAAGCGTTCACCTGCCGTCACGCCCCAAATTTCCTACGCCCAAATGGCGTCAGGTAGAGGGGCTACGGTACAGCAAGCGACTGTTGCTTCTCCGGCGCCAATGCCGAGAACAACGGAAGCTGCACCTAACATGCTGGCCATCTTGCTCGCAATCCAAGGGCAGATGGCTCAGCTGCAAAAGCAGGTGCAAGAACAGGCCAAGCGGGTGGACCAGATCTACGCGCTGCTGCCGGGCCTAAAGCAACACATGTCGTAATGGGTACGCACATGGTGGAGCAATCCTTGAAGGTCCTTGCGGTGAATGTTAATTCACTGATTAGGATCGAACGAAGAGCCGCGATGTTTAAATTGCTACAAGACCAAACTCCAGATGTGCTTTTCGCTAGCGAAACCAAGCTAACCGATAAGCACAAACTGGAGTACAATAATTATATTGTTAGAAGAAGAAACCGGCCCAGATCCAAATGTGGAGGCGGTGTTGCGATCTTCATTAAACAAGGTATAAAATTTCACAGAGTGTACAAAGGAGTGTTGCGTAGGTTCCGGGTGTTGGAGGCAGTCGTCATATACATCCCGCTCAGCAGTGGAAAGCGGCTGTACTTGGCCTCTGTTTATGCACCTGAGACTTCACAATCTACCTTATTCATTACAGAGCTTGACGCGCTTTTTCGACTTCTGAGGCTGGAATCGGGGGAGAATTATTTTGTAATCGGCGGGGATTTCAACGCTAAACACAGAGATTGGGGAAATAATTCTAGAGGGAACCTACTACTCGATTGGTGGGGTCAGCACGATGTCATGTACAGACTCGGTCTTAAAGCGACGGATAACCCGTCGTTTCCCAGAGGTGGGTCTTATTTGGATCTACTGCTGTACGACGAACGTATACGACTGACAGGTACGAATTTACAAACGCTAAACTGTCTGCGCACATTCGTGTATGACAGTGACCATTGCGGTTTTAACACCGGAATTACAGTTCCCAACGAAATTGCGGAATTGGAGGAGTTTGTCCAAAGATATTCTTACAACTACAGCAAGACTCGATGGACACGCTTCTCCGCAACTTTGACAAGAGCTCTCGCCTCGAACACGCTCAACCCACCGTCCAATAGGAATTTGTCAAACGAGGAGATCGACAATTACCTAAAACAAATGGACGAGACAATTAAACAAACTATGGACGCTACAATATCGCGATATCGACCTACGACTAACGAAGACCTGTTCCGCAATCCTACTATTGACGCACTGCACCGACAGAAAAGTAGACTTCTGACAAGACTCAAAAACTTGTACAGACAGTTTACTGACAGACAAGACCCGGAGATTAGGACACTGAAGGCGTCGATTAAAAATATTCAAACGTTAATAAAAGAGAATTACAGAATTTCTGTAAGTTCATATTGGAACAACAGGGTTCGGGCTGTAAACACCAGCAACCCGAATATGTTCCCTCAAATAAACAAACTATTTCGGAGAAAAAATCAAAACGACCTTCAGTGTCTTAAAATAACCCGGACAACAGACAACGAACGGTTACTGACAATAGCAGGTATTGATCCAAATGAGGCCGCTGATGATGACGACTTCTTTGTGATCGAGGATCCACAGGAGAAGGTTGAGACCATAGGAGCGACTTTCCAGGAAATATACAAGGCCAATGATACCATTGGCCCTAATTATGACCTGGACAATCGCGTCTTGGTGCACGACCTCTACATTCGAAATGAAGTAGGGAACTGGCGATCCGAGGGCTCTGGTTTCACCCGGTTCAGCGACGAAAATATGGCAAATAATGTCATTACCAGAGAGGGTGACCTACCCCCGTTCATTTCGAAGGAAGAGCTCCGTGAGATCTTCGACACAATCAGGGCTAAGAAATCAGTGGGGACCGATGGTATTCCAAACATCGTGCTTCAACATCTTCCTCTAGAAGCGGTGGACATTTACACCACCCTGTTTAATAATGCAATGAATAATGCACATTATCCAGCGCATTGGAAAACGGCGGCGGTTCAACCTATCCCCAAAAAGGGAAAGGATATATCCAATCCGGTGAATCTCCGTTCGATAAGTCTCCTTCCGAATATCAGTAAGGTATTTGAAAAAGTAATCAATAGAGCTCTGTCTAGGTGGGTTGAGGACAAACATATAGTTCCGGATAATCAATTCGGTTTTAAGGCGGGACATGATATCTCACATGCCGCGTCTAAACTGGTGTCCGATATCCAATGGAATAAAGGCAAAAACCAATGCACTGGTGCCTGCCTTGTTGACTTGGAGAAGGCCTTCGACACCGTATGGTTAGAGGGTCTTTTCTATTAGCAGACTAGGCTGGGGATCAGTAAACCACTCTTGTACATTCTTTATAATATGTTAACCAACAGACAGTTCATCGTGAAAAATGGTGATGTGACTTCTGTTGGAATATTTCAAATTAAAAATGGTCTTCAGCAAGGCGCGGTCAATTCGCCGATCCTATTCAACATTTATACAAGCGACTTGATAGGTTCACTTCCCCATACTATTGCGTACGCAGACGATTTGATAGCGTACAGAACAGGTCCAAAAATCGAGGTCATTAATACTCTCTTGCAGCGTGACTTCGATAAGATAAGGCGATTTTGCGATGACTGGAAGTTGAAAATCAACTTTCAGAAGTCGGAAACCATTCTCTTTAGGACGCCGTTGTCTAGAGCCTCTAGGGATACCAGAAAAAATTGGCGAATGTTCTCGATCATTGGACAACACGGGGAGCCTCTTGCCTGTCGAAATGTAGTCAGATATCTTGGGATCTGGCTAGATCAGTTTCTGTATTTTGATAAAAATGTAGATGCTGCTCTGGCCAGAGCTAAAGGCGCTTTTGCCCTTACAAAAAGACTGTTTTATAACAGCCAACTCGATGCGAGGGTAAAGGTAATCTCTACATGGCCCTTATCAGGCCCATGCTGGTATTCGGGTGCCCCGTGTGGTTCAATGTACGAGCAAGCTTAATGGAAAAGATTCGGGTGTTTGAGAGGGCTTGCCTTAGGGCCTGTCTTCGCTTGTACAGAACACCAGAGTCGGAGTACAAAAAATTTTATCGTAATGAGGTCCTTTACAACAGGGCGAACCTAATACGAGTGGACAACTTCGTAATTAAGCTGACTCGAAGGCACATTGCAAGAGCAATGACCTCGACGAATAACCTGATATCTGGGGCTTACTACCCCAACTACCTTTACCACGAGAGTGTGCGCTCTGACGGCTTCGTTCCGCCAGAAGCATTCCTCTACCTAGATCAGATAGGGTTGATACAGGATAGATCAGCGGTCCCGTTAATCTACCATGTCGCTCGAACAGCTGGGGACAGGCGACTCAACTACAACAGAGACGTCGCACACGGCAGTGTGGATCTTCTCAGGTTAGAAAATAAATATTCCTAAGTAAAATGTTAATAAAGTCGAAAGACATAAATATAAGAATTTAGAGTAGCTTAGAGCGCCTGTGTGGGGCCAGTAAGTTAGTATAAGGTTGTTAAGTAATTTTAAGCTAGCATTTAAGCATTTTTTGTTAGTATGTAAGAATTAATGATTTAGAAAATAAAATGCATTTAAAACTAAACTAAACTCTGCTACGTTGAATGAGGTTAATCTGAAGATCCTTGCGTTAAATGTTAACTCACTAATCAAGATTGAGAG
This sequence comes from Volucella zonaria, assembly GCA_963966105.1. Classification (NCBI taxonomy): domain Eukaryota; kingdom Metazoa; phylum Arthropoda; class Insecta; order Diptera; family Syrphidae; genus Volucella; species Volucella zonaria. Next base: position 93,703,827 of record OZ014530.1, on the reverse strand, counting down.
AAGGGCCAACCTACAAAATCTGTTGTTAAGTGAATGCCCAGATGTGCTTTTGGTTAGCGAAACTAAGCCCAACCAGAATCACAAAATTGGCTACAGTGGATACAATATATATAGACGAGACCGTCCACATTCCTCACGAGGGGGTGGGGTCGGTATCTTATTACACAAAGGCATGCGCCATAGGATCATATATAGCGGGGATTTAATGAGGTTCCGGGTGTTGGAAGCCTGCATCGTATGCATTCCTCTTCATAGTCGAAGGCGAGTGTATGTGGTGTCGCTTTATGCACCTGAAGTACCTAATCCCATTCAATTTATAACTGAGCTCGAAATACTTTTTCGTCGCCTTCAGCTTCAATCGGAGGAAAATTATTATTTTTTGGCCGGAGATCTTAACGCTAGACATGCGGCATGGGGAAATAATCCGCCAAACACCAGGGGCAACCAGTTATACTACTGGTGGGGTCAACATATGATTGAGTACAGACTTGAACTGTATGTGACTAATATCCCATCCTTCCCATCAGCCGGCTCTTTCCTGGACTTGGCATTAACAGACAGTAGACTAGAACTGACTAACACGGACCGAAACACAAGGAACTGTTTGCGAGCGTTCGAGTACGATAGTGATCACTACGGACTTGTCGCCACAATACGGATCCCAAACGAGCAAACGCAGCTGGAGCAGTATGATCAAGTGTACTCATACGACTACCGTAGAGTACGGTGGTCGTGCTTCTCCAAAATCTTAAAGCGTAATTTACGTTTGAGTGGAATTGATCCCCCGACTAACAGAAACTTGACAAACGAAGAAATCGACCGTAATTTACTGACGATGCAAGACCTTATCAAACGAACTATGGAGCAGACTATCCCGCGGATAGAATACTCCGACGAAAGCCAGATCAAAAAGTACAGAACTCCAACAATCAATGCATTGTACGCTCACAAAAGTAGACTGCTCTCGAGGCTTAAGCAGCTGTACAGACAGTTTACTGACAGAAATGACACGCAAATAAGAACACTGAAGTCAATGATCAAAAACCTGAAGCAATTAATTAAAGAAAATTACAGTAAGTCTGTAAGTCTGTACTGGGGCAATAAGATTCGGGCTATAAAATCCAGTAGTCCGAATATGTTCCCGTAGATAAATAAACTATTCCGGCAGAAAGATCACAATGACATTCAGTGTGTCCGAATTCCACAAACAACAAAAAACAGACAGACACTACTGAGCGTTGGCATAAGTCCAGAGAGTGCCGACTCAGGCGACGGTGTTTTTGTGGTCGAAGACCCACAGGAGAAAGTGGACTTGCTGGGAGCTTTTTTCGAGGCCGTGTATACGGTGAACAATCCTGTTCACTGTAATCATGACATTGACAACAGGGCCTACGTAAGTCACTATTATCTGCGCAACGAACTTCAAAATTGGCGATCCGAGAATCACGGTTTCACCGTATTCAATGAAGAAAACGCGGCAAACGTCATCGTCGCCGATGAACGAGCTTCCTCTCATTTGTTCGTGCGAAAAGATGAACTCCTGTGCATCTTTGAATCTCTGAAAAACAAAAAGTCGTCGGGGGTGGACGGTATTCCAAACGTCGTATTAAGACACCTGCCCTTGGAAGCAGTGGATATATTTACTACGCTATTTAACAATGCGCTCAATAATGCATATTATCCGACGCATTGGAAAACAGCAGTGGTACATCCAATCCCGAAAATATTGGCAAGGTATTCGAGAAAGTGGTAAATAGAGCGCTGTTAAAGTGGGTTGAGGAAAATAATATAATTCCGGAAAACCAGTTTGGTTTTAGGGCGAGACATGACACTATTCATGCTGCGTCAAAGCTGGTCTCCGACATACAATGGAATAAAGGCAAGAACCAGTGTACGGGTGCCTGCCTCGTTGACTTTGAGAAGGCCTTTGACACCGTATGGCTAGAGGGGCTTTTCTATAAGTTGACCACGATGGGCATGCCGAAACCCCTGCTATATATGATTTACGACATGCTTATGGGAAAGAAGTTCGTTGTTAAATGTAACAATGTTATTTCGAGCAAGACCTTTGACATTAAAAACGGCTTACAACAGGGGGCTGTGATTTCTCCGATACTGTTTAACATTTACACAAGTGATCTAGTAGGTTCCCTCAATCATTCCATAGCGTACGCAGACGATTTAGTGGCGTACAGATCAGGTCCAAAAATCGAAGTCATTAACACCCTTTTGCAACGTGACTTCGATCATATTAAGGCGTATTGCGACGATTGGAAGTTGAAAATCAATTTTCAAAAGTCGGAAACAATCTTGTTTAGAACTCCATTGAGATGGGCTTCTAGGGATACCAGATATAACTGGCGAAATTTGGCCATCATTGGACAGCACGGACTGCCATTAGCGGTGAGAAGCGTAGTGAGATACCTTGGTATCTGGCTCGATAAGTATTTGTATTTTGACAAACATATAGATGCTTGTCTTGCTGGGGCCAAGAAGGCTTTGGCCCTGACAAGAAGACTATTTCACAGCAGTCAACTTGTCTCCAGGGTGAAGCTCATATGCTATGTGGCCCTAATCAGGCCAGTCATCGCGTATGGTTGCCCTGTGTGGTTCAATGTAGCGCCGTATCAGATGGAAAGGATTCGGGTGTTTGAAAGGCAGTGTCTTAGGACCTGTCTCGGCTTGTACAGAACACCAGAATCAGAGTACAAAAAATATTATCCCAACAAAGTCCTTTACGATGGGGCTAACCTGAATAGGATTGACAATTTCCTGATTAAGGTGATGCGAAGACACGTTGCACGAGCAATGACTAACGATAATAGCCTGATCTTTGGGGCTTATTACCCCAATGAAATGTACCACGAGAGCACGCTTCTATCAGGCTTTATCCCGCCAGAGGCATTTCTCCATATTGACAATAAAGGGTTAATGCAAAGCAGTGATGGTATCCCGGTAATATACCACCGCCACCGCGGTGCGAGGGACAAGCGGCTCATCTACGACGGGTATGTCGCCAATGCTCAGGAGCTCCTCCGTTTTAGTCCCGCGATTGCGGACAGGGATCGGGTCGATGCCGAGAAACAGTACACCGAATTCTGGTGGCTTCTAGAAGGGGAAAGGGTGGGATCGCTTTCCTAGGTCGGTACGTTACTAAGGTAACACACTCCTCTTAGTTGTAAGTTAGATTAAGGATAGCTAGGGGGATCTCGTGGAAAGGCCGCGTTGGTTAGCATGAGGCCGCACCCCTGAGAAGTGACCGGTGGTGTATGGCACTGGTTAAATCTCGGTGGTGCGTGTGCACGTTGTTGACGGATGACAGGCGCCCGAGATCGCAATTGGGATGGTGACCACCCGCTGCGAAAGACTACGGGAGCTCACCACCCCGATTACAGTTAAGTTAGGCTAAGTAGTTTAGGTAGATTAAGTAGAATAGGGACTTAGTTTTAAGTTTTATAAAAAATTAAAAATAATATGGCATCTAAGTTTTTTCTAAAACCATTTTTCTTAGAAATTTTATATTTGTAATAGATAGATAAGATTAATTGTAAGATAGTTTTTAAGGCCGAAAGGCAAAAGATGAATGAAACTGTTAAGTTTAGAGCGTTCGGTAAGAGCCAGTAAGCTAGAATAAGTAACTGTTGTTGTCAAATTAGATTTAATCATTTTTGTCTAGAACGTAAGTTAATAATGAAGGAAACAATAAAAATGAATTTAAAAGTAAAAGTAAGGTTCGACCTGCAGAAGATCTATTTGATCTGGTTTAATTGAGTTTATTAAATTAAGACCAAATGTATTAATGGAATAAATAAGCGGCAGAGACTGTTCAGCGTCCAGATTGTTATAGATTATGTCCCCGTAGAGAGTGATTTTGAATATTAAAAAAACGGCGAGAATATAACAAAATTTCTGTATCACTTTAATGACGCAGTAGCCATATTGCTTAGGATAAAAAATGAGCATCTTTAAGAGATAATAACTTCACATATTTTAAGAGGAAAATTGTACAAATTAGGGTAAGAGGTTGAAAATGAACCCCCCAAACCCAACTGTTTTAAGTAAAGCCTCCCATTGAACATAGCATCTTTGGAATTAATGCGAGTGTGGTAAGAAATGGGGTGTGCTTTGAATACCTGACAGCATGTTTAAAGTACGTATCTTCGGGTAAAAGAGGTATTATCAATATAATTTCATGGAAAATGTGAACTGGAAGATTTATTTCAGCCTATTTTCTTAACCTAATACCAGTGCACCTTCATTATAGCAATTAGAGCCGTGACTTCTGAGTAATTTTACCCTAGTAGGCGGGCTTAATGTGAAGACCGGAATAAATAGATCGATTGATAGCGGTTCTAATTTTACTGAATTAAAATACTCGCAAGATTCCATTTACGTTATGATGGTGGTTATCATCATTAATGTACATATCTACTGACACGGCACCACCTCCGATAATGGATTCACGCTAATCGCTTTGTGGCGGGGCGAAAAATTGTCATAGCTAGCACGCGGCTCTCTATATTCATAAGAGGACTTCGAGATCTCCTGATCAATCAAGCGTCAACCAGATTGACTACATTGCGATCGACACAAGGCACTCTTCTAGTATTATGCATGCCCGAACGTGCTGAGGGACCAACATCGACTCGTACAATTACCTTATTATAGCCAAGCTACGGTTACCGATATCCTGAATAAGTCAAAAGTCATCGCCTTTTCCGATCGAGTATCATTTAGTCTCTGAGATTCTATGGAGTTAGCATCAAGTATCGAAGATCAGTGGCAACATTGCCAAAGGCCGCCTCTGATGTGTTGGGTTCACTCGGTCACCACAACGAAACCCCTGGTTTGAGGACGAGTGCCGGCAAGCACATGCAGCTAAGTAGGATGCACACAAAGCGGCACTGCATAGGAGGACTAGATTTATTCAATTTTGGTGGGGGCGAAAGCCCCCATTTATTCGACTTAATACAAGCTATAACTTAAAATTAAACTTAAACTAAAACTTAAAACTAAGGCTGGTTATTCTGGTGAAGGAGAACCGATTTGAGGTAGAAAGTGGTGCGGTGGAAGTCAAAGACGCTAGGGTTTGAATTAATTTTTCGTAGCATGCGGGAGATTGGTTCGTTCGCGCCGTAGGTGGTGTGGTGGGTTGGGAGATAGAAGAGACGAGGGGTACGTAGATTACGAGGGTTAGTGTTGAGGAAAATAGAATTGTGAAGGGACGTGCATTCAACCTGACCTGAAAGAAGTCGATGAATGAAGAATGCGTTCCTCAAGGGTGTTTAGGTTAATAAGGTTGAGACGGTTTTGATAGGGGGGCAGAGTAAAAGAATCATCCCAGGGCAAACCTCGAAGAGCGAATCGAAGAAAACGGCGCTGGATGCTTTCGATTCTCGAGATATGAACGCGATGATATGGGGACCATACTTGACTGGCGTACTCTAGGAGGGGACGAACAAAGGTAATATAGAGGGACCTGGGTTGGTGAATTCTTTGGACCATCGTTTTACAAAACCTAGTGCAGAATTGGCTTTAAGGATTATCCCATCCATATGCAAACGGAAGTTGAGCTCCCTATCACACAAAATGCCGAGGTCGCTAAGAGATTCAACGGAGGAGATAGGTTGGTTGTGGAGAAGGTAGAGTCGGGGAGGAGATTTGAGCCGCTTATGTGAAAAGGTGATGGATTGGCATTTGGTGATATTAAGTTCCAAACAATTTTTGAGGCACCAGATCGAAAAACTATCAAGGTCTTGTTGAAGAAGGAAGGAGTCATGGGGAGAGGAAATGGTTTTGAAAAATTTGGTATCGTCGGCGTAAAGGGAGACGGACGAGTATTTGATGATCCTATAGAGATCATTTATGGTTAATATAAAGAGAAGGAGACCGAGATGGCTACCTTGAGGAACTCCAGAGGTGGCCAAAAATGGAGCGGAGTCGGCTGACCTAAAACGAACACTGTAAAAACGGTTTTCGAGGTAAGAGGATATCCATTTTAACAGTATGGGTTCTAAGCCGAGGGCAGACAATTTGAAGAGTATTAATCGATGAGAGATTTTATCGAAGGCTTTGCTAAAATCGGTTGCAACTACATCGACTTCGTTGCCGTTCTCTAGGGCAGAGATGGCAAAGGATACGAATTCAACGAGATTTGTGGTGGTTGACCTACCCTTTAGGAAGCCATGTTGTCTAGGGGAAATAAGTGAATTGCAGTGGAAGCTTAGAGCTTCATACAAAATACTTTCGTAGAGTTTGGGTATATGGGAGAGTTTAGCGATTGGACGATAGTTTGTTATTTCATTCTTTGATCCCTCCTTGTGAAAGGGATAGACGAAAGAGATCAGAAAGGGCAAGGGAAAGAGACGAAAACATTGCAAACGAAGAAATTTGGCAAGGAGGCCATCTGAACCAGGTGTAAATTCGTCATTGAGTTGGTGTAATTTATATTCGACATAAGAGGGGTCCAAGATGTGAGAGAGAAGTGGGCCATTGGAGAAGTTCAGTAGGTAACGAAAATAGGATGGATCTGGTACAAAAGAGTCGTTGGTGAAGGATTGTTTAAAGAAGCTGGCAAATAGGTTGGCAATGGTGAGTGGATCGGTTGATGACTTGTTGTTGAAAGAGAGGGAAGGAGGGTAACCATCGGACTTTCTTTTGTAGTTAACAAATTGATAAAAGGACTTAGGGTCATTTATAAGGTTGACTTGCGCATTATTAAGGTAACACTGGTAAAGGGAATCGTAAAGTTCGGTGAAATGAAGATAAGCACCAAGATAGATGTAATAGTCGGAAAAGGATCTGGTACGCAAAAAACAGCCCATAACTTGTTTCTCTTATTTCGTAAGGTACGAAGCTTGCGATTATACCAGGGAGGATGATGTTTTAAGGCGGGAAAACGGAACGTAAAGGCTAAAAGAATTAAATATTTCTTTATAAAAAATGGATAAGGCATCATTTACACTTAGGTTGTGAAAGTTAAAGGGGGATCTGCTAAGGTAGTCACCGATTTTGTGAAAGTTTGCTTTATGAAAGTCGTAGGATGAGAGAGTTGTGGGAGGAGTGGACTGGATAGAAGAGTTATGAAAAAATTAAAGTAGAAGGGGGAGGGGGGGGGTGGTAGTTGTCGATTGTAGAGAGAGATTGCTTACGATCATTGTACAGTAGATCAATTTCTTATTTAGTTAATAATTTTACAATTCTTTCTTTTTACACATAATTCTTAAATTGTTACACTTAGCTTTCTATTGCATTTGTTTATTTTTACATACATTTTCCCCATCAATGTTTAAATAACCTATTTTTTGTTGAACAATAATGGTACATTCGCGACTTGGCCTTGGTCAATAGAATGTCCCTAACTATACCAAATATAATAATTGTAATATATTGTATTAAATTTATAAAATGAAATAATGAAAATAAATAAATAAAAATAAAATAAATAAAAGATAGGGGACAAAGTGAGACTGAGGAGTTAATTGAATCTGTTGTGAAAATAAGGTCCAATTGCCTGCCCATATAGTTGGATACACCACTGACTTGGCATAGACTTGAGTCTGTTAAGCGACCTGAGAAGAGACATTCCTTAGCTGAGTTGGCATTTGAAGCGATGAAGAACGATTGATCGTCTGATGGAATCCACTGTAGCTGAGGAAGATTAAAGTCGCCGAAAACAAAGATATTGTCAGTAGAGTCAGACAAGTCAATTAAATAGTCGATCGCATCAACAACAAGTTGGTAAAATTCGGTAGGTTGAGCTGGCAGGATGTAGCAACATAAAACGTAAAGGGACTTGAAGGGGAGTGATATTTTTATAGCGACAAAGTCAACTTTAGAGCATGAAGAGATGGTAATGGGAGTAGAGTTAAGTCTGTTGTGGATCGCCAGTAGGACGCCTCGAGAAGGGGAATCATCATGTGGGCGGGTAGGATCGACGTCGCGAAAAACATTAAAAGTAAGGGGAAACAATTCCTGGTTCTTTATGTCGGGAATCAAATTGGTTTCAGTCAAGGCGTAAGTATCAAAGGTAAGAGAATGCGATTGACGTAGGACAGCATTGGTTTTAGAGCGAAGACCTCTTACATTCTGGTAGTAAAATGTAAGAGGGATGTTGTGGGGAAGAGATGTATGGCAGGATGGTTTAAGTGCTGACAAGGAATGTACGTTATGGACGAAAAAATTTATCGTGGTCAGCTCGGCTTCGCTGTAGGTGTGAGACCCGTTTAGAGTGAACGTAGTGGCCGAATGCAGCAAGGTCGTCTGCTACTTTCTGAGGGGACATGATAAAAATCTCACGGTACCTGACATAAAGGTTCCTGAGACTGATAGGATCGGTAGGGAGGCCTTCCTGCTGGATGGATACCAAGACGCTGGTTTTGGTCTTCCCTTCGTAGCAGACCGAGTCCCATTTGTCATGTAGATAGGCGAGAAAGAGACGAATGTTTTCATATATCTTTCTCTCTCTAAGCCTAGAGAGTGCATTGCGACTTTCTGTAGTTCCATTGGTTTGCTGGGTTAGTTTAACTGTGGGGGAAAAAGAGGATCAAGAATAGGGGCAGTGGAGGAGGCAGATGGAGATTGGTGGTTGGATATGGAGTTGGGCGATGGATGAGATGTTGGATTCAGGGTATGGGAGTTAATAAAATTAGGTATTTAGCTCCAGTTTGTAGGTCGAAGTTAGGAAATGAGTTGTTAGCTGGGATCGGTGGCGTAGAAGATTGAGAAGGGATAATATGGGTGGTTGGGGTTAAGTTGAAAGAGACGCGTTGGCTCGGGGGCTTGGGTGGAACATTGGAAATTAGCGGATTAGAGGATTGGTGTGTAAGGGCTTTGTGTCGGATAAGTGAAGAGGGGGGACTAAAATCGGGGAACAAATTCGTTTTGAAGCTCCAGTTGGGATCGGGATTAGAGCTTCGTTTTTTGTTAGCGTGCTTTTTAGTTGGAAGGGGGTTTGGGAGCCGTCTTTTTTTAAGCTTATCGTTATGTTTACTTTTAAAATTTTGGTTGTCGTCGACACGTGGATTTTCTCGTTCGTCAGAGCATTTGGTGATATTTATCTTCCCAGGTTTAGTGGCCTTAACAGGGGAAATAGGGAACAACTATGAATATTTGGTTGGGATGTTGATTTTGAAGCTGCAGGAACTATTGGAGTCAGCAGGGGAAATTATCTTGCACTCGCTATTGGTGATAGCATAATTTCGGTGAAAGAAATTCCTCACCCAACTAACATCAGCGTGTTGAGGAGCCCCTTCAACGTAGAATGCTGTATGGTTTTCCTCTTTCAACTTTTCGAGTCGGCTTTTCCATTCGGAGGGGGTCCATGAAGTTCCGAATTGTTTGAGCAGTTTGCGTGGGGCGGGGGCGGGCGGGATAGGCAGCGTGGTTTCGGTTTCCGTTGTTAGGACGGCGGGAGGAGTATATGAAAATGACTCCGTGTCTACTACTTCATTATGAATTGAGACATTGTATGGGGAACTAGCTTAGAATTGAATTTGATCGGAGATTCCATCGATGTTGTGGGAAGCCAATCTCACTTCTTTACCGATTTCGGCAATAGTCAACCGAGTTTTTATGAGTTCCTCGCTGACGTCTATTATATTTAGGGTTAGGTGATCGAGCGTAGAGTCTGATGGATGCGGGATGGGATGTATTGTTTTGGATTAGGATTGAAAAAGCAAGTCGAGATCAGTACGGAGAAGATTGATAGAGTCGTTTATGTGTGTGAGTACGTTGGATTTAAGGAGGTTGGCAAAATTTGTTTTGAGGAATGCTTTTAATCCATCGAAGTGATATTTGATCACTTCGCTCTCGTTGTCGTGATGAGATTGATTTTTGGACAGATTTTATTATTATTATTATTAGATAACATGGTATGTACATTAAGGCAAAGGTCTCTTATAGTACTTAGGCTTGATATTTAAAATAAGAACTTAATTCCATTACATTAGATGTTTAAATTAAAGATATGTAAGATTTCAAAAGAAAAAATAATTCATAAGATTACTGAATTAAGCAGGGTTAGAATTTTTAAAATATAATTTATGTGAACGATTAGACAAAAAAAAAGAACAAAAAGAATAGAAAAGAAAGGAAAGTCAACGAAGATGAGAAGTAAGAAGTAAGAGAAAGAGGGGATAGATATACATTAATCTTTATTGTTGCTGAGTAGAAAAATGCCTAAATATTGAAGTTTTAAAGCTTGCGGCATTGCCAATGCCCTTGATACTCAGGGGCAGAGAATTCCATAACCTCACGGCGTGAACGAAAAAGAACCTTGATGAGTTGAGATATTTAAATTTTGGTAAGTTTATATTAAGTGTTCTGCGAGAAGAAGAAAACTCAAGCTTGCAAAACAGATAATTTGGCGTTTTTGTCATTATAATTTTGTGTAAGAATATACAATTTCTTGCACACATGTATTGTACTATCAGTCGTTCATAGACCTCCGCGGAGATTAAACGTGTTTCGACTTGTAAGTGAGAAGTGACGCTTAACTAAGATACTAAACAAATTGGATTTAGGCTCCAATTAGCGCAGAGACAGTGTGTTCGCTTGAGAGTGCAAAAGTCGTGGGTTCGACTCCAAGTAGTCGGCAGACAACTTTTTTTTTTTTTTTATATTTTTTTATATAAAAATAAATATAAATTTAAGTGTGGTATTGGATTCACATCACGTGATGGATTGTGGTGAGCGGTCCGCTTCGAGTGGTTCAAGCCAAACGCCAAAGACAAAGAGAAGGAGGAAGCTACCAACGACCTCTGTAAAGCTGCTTGGCGGAGTGAGGGAAGGGAACAACTTCGCTTCATTGGCCGCAAGCGAATCCGACGATGAAGCGGAAGAAATGGAAGCAATAAGTAACAGCATAAAAATGCTACAACAAAGAGTGCTGGCCATAAAAGAAAAGCAAATGGTAAGAAGAAAGAGGGAAGAGCTAGAGCAATCCCAACAACAGCAGCTTGCTCAAAAGCATAAACAACAACAATACCAAACAAATAAAGTAGCACAAGTGCTACAACAACAAAAGATTAAGAAACACCAGCAACAACAAGAGCAGTCACAACACCGGCGACAGCTAAAACAGCAGCAGCCACAAAAACGGCAACTGCAAAAACAGCAGCAGCACAGCAGCAACAACAACAGCAGCAGCAGCAGCAGCAGCAGCAGCAGCAGCAGAAACAACAACAACAACAACAACAGCAGCAGCAGCAACAGCTGCAGAAGAAGAAGGAGAAGGTGCCGCCTATCAACACCTATAAATTGGAGGTAAATGCTACCAAGGACCTGTGTAAGTTGGTCATTGGTAATAATTTTAATATTAAGAGATTGGGGAACGAGGGCTACGCGAAAGTGAAAGAGCTCCTAAAGGAAACGACGACGGAGCACTACTCATTCACACCGAAGTGTGAAAAGCGGCAATCGATGCTGCTGAAGGGGTTGGAACCGTCTTCTGATCCTGAGGAGATCCTGGCACTGCTCAAAGAGAAGGAGTGCGAAGGACTCAAGTTCGTGGGGGTAAAGCCATTTACCACAGCTAGAGCCAGGCGGGGAAACGGAGTCTGCCGTTCTTCCTGGTGCAGCTCAGCCTCGAAAGTCGTCTGGATAGTCTAAGGAGTATCAATGTCCTAGACTACCAGGTGGTTCACTGGGAAAAATTAAATAGGAGCGAAGGCGTTATACAATGCGTTCCCTGCCAGAGGTTCGGGCACGCCGCGTCGAACTGCCAAATGCAGCCTCGATGCGTGAAGTGCGCAAAGAACCACAGTTCCGAGGAGTGTGCTCTGGGTAGGGACGGAGCATCCGATAGGATGCAGCTCTCGTGCGTATTATGTGGGAACGTGGGACATACCGCAAACTATCGGGGTTGTCCTAAGTTCGTTGATATTAAGAAAGCAAAACTGGCTCAGCAGCAGAAGGTGGAGGTCAAACGTTCACCTCCTAGGTTTCAAACACCAGCCGTCACGTCCCAAATTTCGTACGCCCAAAATGGCGGCAGGTAGGGGGGCTACGGTACAGCAAGCGACTGTTGCTTCTCCGGCGCCAATGCTGAGAACAGTGGAAGCTGCACCTAACATGCTGGCCATCTTGCTCGCAATCCAAGGGCAGATGGCTCAGCTGCAAAAGCAGGTGCAAGAACAGGCCAAGCGGGTGGACCAGATCCACGCGCTGCTGCCGGGCCTAACGCAACACATGTCGTAATGGGTACGCACATGGTGGATCACTGATTAGAATCGAACGAAGAGCCGCGATGTTTAAATTGCTACAAGACCAAACTCCTGATGTGCTTTTCGCTAGCGAAACCAAGCTAACCGATAAGCACAAACTGAAGTACAATAATTATATTGTTAGAAGAAGAAACCGGCCCAGATCCAAATGTGGAGGCGGTGTCGCGATCTTCATTAAACAAGGTATAAAATTTCACAGAGTGTACAAGAGGGTGTTGCGCTGGTTCCGGGTGTTGGAGGCAGTCGTCATTTATATCCCGCTCCGCAGTGGAAAGCGGCTGTACTTGGCCACTGTTTATGCACCTGAGACTTCACAATCTACCTTATTCATTACAGAGCTCGACACCCTTTTCGACTTCTAAGGCTGGAATCGGGGGAGAATTATTTTATAATCGGTGGAGATTTCAACGCTAAACACAGAGATTGGGGAAATAATTTGCCAAATACTAGAGGCAACCTACTACTCGATTGGTGGGGTCAGCACAATGTTATGTACAGACTCGGTCTTAAAGCGACGGATAACCCGTCGTTTCCCAGAAGCGGGTCTTATTTGGATCTACTGCTGTACGACGAACGTATACGACTGACAGGTACGAATTTACAAACGCTAAACTGTCTGCGCACATTCGTGTATGACAGTGACCATTGCGGTTTTAGCACCGAAATTACAGTTCCCAACGAAATTGCGGAATTGGAGGAGTTTGTCCAAAGATATTCTTACAACTACAGCAAGACTCGATGGACACGCTTCTCCGCAACTTTGACAAGAGCTCTCGCCTCGAACACGCTCAACCCACCGTCCAATAGGAATTTGTCAAACGAGGAAATCGACAATTACCTAAAACAAATGGACGAGACAATTAAACAAACTATGGACGCTACAATATCGCGATATCGACCTACGACTAACGAAGACCTGTTCCGCAATCCTACTATTGACGCACTGCACCGACAGAAAAGTAGACTTCTGACAAGACTCAAAAACTTGTACAGACAGTTTACTGACAGACAAGACCCGGAGATTAGGACACTGAAGGCGTCGATTAAAAATATTCAAACGTTAATAAAAGAGAATTACAGAATTTCTGTAAGTTCATATTGGAACAACAGGGTTCGGGCTGTAAACACCAGCAACCCGAATATGTTCCCTCAAATAAACAAACTATTTCGGAGAAAAAATCAAAACGACCTTCAGTGTCTTAAAATAACCCGGACAACGGACAACGAACGGTTACTGACAATAGCAGGTATTGATCCAAATGAGGCCGCTGATGATGACGACTTCTTTGTGATCGAGGATCCACAGGAGAAGGTTGAGACCATAGGAGCGACTTTCCAGGAAATATACAAGGCCAATGATACCATTGGCCCTAATTATGACCTGGACAATCGCGTCTTGGTGCACGACCTCTACATTCGAAATGAAGTAGGGAACTGGCGATCCGAGGGCTCTGGTTTCACCCGATTCAGCGACGAAAATATGGCAAATAATGTCATTACCAGAGAGGGTGACCTACCCCCATTCATTTCGAAGGAAGAGCTCCATGAGATCTTCGACACAATCAGGGTTAAGAAATCAGTGGGGACCGATGGTATTCCGAGCATCGTGCTTCGACATCTTCCTCTAGAAGCGGTGGACATTTACACCACCCTGTTTAATAATGCAATGAATAATGCACATTATCCAGCGCATTGGAAAACGGCGGTGGTTCAACCTATCCCCAAAAAGGGAAAGGATATATCCAATCCGGCGAATCTCCGATCGATAAGTCTCCTTCCGAATATCAGTAAGGTGTTTGAAAAAGTAATCAATAGAGCTCTGTCTAGGTGGGTTGAGGACAAACATATAGTTCCGGATAATCAATTCGGTTTTAAGGCGGGACATGATATCTCACATGCCGCGTCTAAACTGGTGTCCGATATCCAATGGAATAAAGGCAAAAACCAATGCACTGGTGCCTGCCTTGTTGACTTGGAGAAGGCCTTCGACACTGTATGGTTAGAGGGTCTTTTCTATAAGCTGATAAGGCTGGGGATCAGTAAACCACTCTTGTACATTCTGTATAATATGATAACCAACAGACGCTTTTGCCCTTACAAAGAGACTGTTTTATAGCAGCCAACTCGATGAGAGGGTAAAGGTAATCTGCTACGTGGCCCTTATCAGGCCCATGCTGGTATTCGGGTGTCCCGTGTGGTTCAATGTACGAGCAAGCTTAATGGAAAAGATTCGGGTGTTTGAGAGGGCTTGCCTTAGGGCTTGCCTTCGCTTGTACAGAACACCAGAGTCGGAGTACAAAAAATTTTATCGTAATGAGGTCCTTTACAACAGGGCGAACCTAATACGAGTGGACAACTTCGTAATTAAGCTGACTCGAAGGCACATTGCAAGAGCAATGGCCTCGACGAATAACCTGATATCTGGGGCTTACTACCCCAACTACCTTTACCACGAGAGGGTGCGCTCTGACGGCTTCGTTCCACCGGAAGCATTCCTCTACCTAAATCAGATAGGGTTGATCCAGGATAGATCAGCGGTCCCGTTAATCTTCCATGTCGCTCGGAAAGCTGGGAACAGGCGACTCAACTACGGCAGAGACGTCGCACACGGCAGTGTAGATCGTCTCAGGTTCAGTAGGGCGGTGGGGAATCGCGATAAGAGGGATGTCGTTCGGCAGCACCAGCATTTCTGGTGGTTGAATGATGGAGAAGGGGTCTCGTCGCCCTTTCCGTCAATTACGGACCAGCCTCACTAATGAGGCAGAGCTGACCAGTCTATTTGTTCTGTAAATAGCGATGGCCAGCTTAAATAGGTTTAGGTTAGCATTTAAGAAATATATAATTGTGTATAATATCTGTGTGTGTGTATTGTGTATGTAGGTTAGGTAGACTAAGGTTTATTTTAAGTTAGATATTAAGTTTTATAAAAAATTAAGTCCATATGCTAAGTTTTTGTTAACAATTTTTTCTGAGCCTTAAGTATAGAAAATAATTATTCCTAAGTAAAATGTAAATATAGTCGAAAGACATAGATATAAGAATTTAGAGTAGCTTAGAGTGCCTGTGTGGGGCCAATAAGTTAATATAAGATTATTAAGTAATTTTAAGCTAGCATTTAAGCATTTTTTGTTAGTATGTAAGGATTAATGATTAAGATAATAAAATGCATATAAAACTAAAAAACTAATGTATTGTACTAAAGTGCAACCCAATAAATCTTTCACATAGACCGATATCCGATCGTATTTGCGTAGTCTATGAATGTATCTAACTACATCATTGAAGGCTACTTGTAACTTATTACGCGACAACGAATCCATGCTACTAAAAACAACATCGGCATATGTTATTATGGGAAATATAAGGGCTTGGACGAGCTTCCGTCGAGTTTCAAAGGGTGTGAAGTTTGCAGCCAACCACAGTCTACGCAAACAACCATAAATGCGACCAATGACGTAGTTTATGTGGTTGTTACAGGACAGATTGCGGTTTATTACGAACCCAAGGCTAGTAGCCGACTCCACTATCGCCAATTTCGATTTCGATATGCATATATTTGGCACCAGACTCAGTTCGAAATTGCTTTTTGAAATGGGTAGAACCTGACACTTAGAAGGATCTAGCAGCAGCCCGTGTTTGTCTGCCCTGTCATTAATCGCTGATAAATCCCTGTTTAAACAAAAAACTAATTCGTCAAGCCGATTCATAGGCATAGACATGTATAATTGAACGTCATCTGCTTACATATGCATACGAGTATGTACACATACCAATGGCAAATCGTTGACAAACATGGAAAATAAAATCGGTCCATGGATGGAACCTTGAGGAATACCTTGTAATAAGGGCAAAACAGAGCAAATCCTTCCACCAACAACGACCCTTTGAAATCGGTTCGACAAGTAGCTTTGCAAAAGTTTAACAGCTCTTTCACTAAACCCGAAAAGGTGTTTAAGCTTCCATAAAAGAATTTTGTGATTCACTTTGTCAAAAGCTTTTGAAAAATCGAAAAAGCAAAGTAATGTCACGAGCCCTTTGTCATAGTCTTGCCTCCATCATCCAAAATCTTCACCACTGCCAACTGACAACTATGCCCTTCTCGAAAGCCTGACTGAGAAGAAGTCAATAGAGAGTTGAAGGATAAGTGGCATTTGATCTGGCGGGATAAGACTCTCTCAAATACTTTTGATAGGCATGGGAGAATGCTTATTGGCCTAAAATCGTTGACAGAACTTGCGTTCGATTTTTTGTCAATCGGAATAACCCGTGCATGTTTCCAAGTCTGGGGAAAGGTAGATGTCATAATACACGAATTAATTATATGAGTTATATGGCTTACAATACTGGGTAAAATAATTTTTAGAAATTTGACTGGTACTTAATGGAGGCAATAATTGAAATTACATCAGTCTCAGTTGTTACCTCAAAATCGGCTTGCCTTTGCACTGATGTAAAGGTGTTCGGATGAAAATCAAACATACCACCAGCCGTTGCATTGTCTACAAAATGTGCATTTAGCTCATTTGGATTTAACCTACAGTTATCATTCCCTCCTTTGCTAACACCAATTTGCCGAAGATTCCTCCACAGTTCCTTTGAGGGCAAAGACATACTAAGTTTAGAGGAATAGTAATTTCGTTTCGAATCACGCACAATGCTAGTGGCTGTATTACGAGCGTTTTTATAAGCGACCCAATTAAAACAAGAACGATTTCGCTTCCATTTGCTGTAAAGCTTATTCCTGATTTTTAGCGCATTTAAAACTTCCGCAGTAAACCAAGGGAAGGTCTTATTGCTAACAAAAACAGTCTTAACAGGCACGAAATCTTCATAGAGTTGAGCAACACATAACTGAAAACGATTAATTTGTTCATTTGGATCTGGGCTCTGTCTACAAAGAAACCAGGGAGTCGTTGTTTGTGCTGCAACTTGCAGAGCATTGATGTTAATAGACTTAAAATCTTTAAATTCAAAGGTCGTAGACTTATTTATATGAGAAAAATTAACATCGTACGTGCAAATCAACTTATCATGGTCAGAAACACCACCCAGGCAAATTTGGTCAAATAGAAGAATTGCTGATTGATCTGAAACATAAAGACCACTCGAAGAGGCATGATCCACCAATTGGCGCGACCGAGAATTGTTGTTTAATAAGTTAGCATTAAAATCTCCTAATACAATAATATTTACATATCTGGGTGAAAACTCCGACGGAGCAGAAAAAAATGGTTCACATGAAAATCTCCGGCTAGGGTTATAACAACAAGAAACCAAACATTTAACACTTCCATCATGAACCTCAGCAATAATGTATTCAACATCAGTGTCGACAGATTTTACTAACACATCACATTTTAAAGACGACTTGCAATAAATTGCCACTCCTCCGCCCATTGTATAGGTTATTCTGTCGTTGCGATATAATTCGTAACCCTCAATATCATACACAAAGTTTTCAAACTTGGGTTTAACCCAAGTTTCGTTAACACAGATCACATCTATGTTTGAATTTGTAAACAAATAGCGAAAGTAGTCTCGCTTACACTGGTTAAGACTTCGAGCGTTTATATGACATACTCGTACATTGAAACCATTCTTGTATCTCGACAGAACATTTAACAGACACAAAGTTGATCTAGCATTCACACCGTGGTTATGATTAAAAATACTGTTGTTGTTAACCATTCTCAATTAGCCTACCGCAAACAGCACCACAATCCGTTAGACACATTTCCACATCCTCATCCAGCAAACAAAAAGAAAATATATAGTAGATAGCAAGAATTAGAAGAAGGAAGGGCATAGAAATAGAAGAGAACATTTATAAATACCTATATAAAAATGTTATAATAATAAAGATAAATTAGGCCTTAAAATTCAAGAAATTAAGTAAATGAAAATAATAATTAAAACAAAAAAGCAGAAATAATTAAA
Source organism: Volucella zonaria (assembly GCA_963966105.1). Classification (NCBI taxonomy): domain Eukaryota; kingdom Metazoa; phylum Arthropoda; class Insecta; order Diptera; family Syrphidae; genus Volucella; species Volucella zonaria. The sequence continues at coordinate 93,685,666 of OZ014530.1, read as the reverse complement.
AACTAAATTCTGACGATGTCGATGTCGATTTCTTCTTCATGCTGTGTGTCAGCAGCAGCGGCGCGAAGATCGTTGGAGCTTTCGATGGGAAAGCTCTTCCCGTTTGGAGTTTTTCTTACGAACAAAGAGCCAAATTTCGTGAACACAGCAAACAGTTGTCGTTTTCTCTTCATCTGAGTAGGGGTACGTAAAAGCAGGCGAACTCTCTGTGTAAGGCTTTCGTTGATGTAGCACTTGTGTGGCGAATCCATACCGACGTCAGTAAGGTTCAACTCTCTGTGTTGGCTTTTTCGATAGAGAGCAGCTGACTTCAGCACAAAGTTTCGCTCTTGCGGGCTACCAAACTTAAGTACGATCGGTGATGGCGATGACGAATCGTTGTTCAATGGCTCGAATTTTTTCACACGGAATGCATTTTTAAGTGTAGGCGGTTTGCATTCAATAGTGTGGCATAAACGATTGAAGATAGTAGATAAATTTTCTTCAGGTGAACTTGGAATGCCAAAGAGCACGGCATCACAGGCAGCTTGCGTTCAAGGTCGTCGATTTGTTGTTGGAGGGCAAGCATTTCTTTGTTCGCAGATGTGGTTTCCACTAATGTAGACGTAGAAACAGCTTCATTGTCCTCAATTCTTTTTGTGATGTTTTCTACCGCCGCATTGACTGATGAAAAGCGTTCTTCCCACTTTTTTTCCATTTCTTCAATTTTGAGTTGTAGACCGTTGCTTATTTTATTGCATTCATCTTTTATTGTTGCCTTGATGAATTTACAGAATTTATCAAGGCGGCTCTCCAATATATCGATTGTGATGATTGAAGAGTTGGTGTCATTTCGTTTCAAGGAAGGTGAACTTACTTGGGAGGACGTTGTTGGTTTATTTTGCGTCGATTTCGAGATCGAGCGGGTACTTGGTGGGTCTGGCATGGTGGTTGTGTTGATATATCACAGTTAACGATCCTTAAAGCAAGCGATAGATATGAACGCCAAAAAATGAAATTACTTTCGAAGGTAAAATTATAAACGTCTGTACTTTGCGCGCACTTTCAACTTTTTAGTTTGTAACGGTTAGAGTTTAGCTGCTACCGGACAGAAAAATAATACGTCTATACTGCTCTGAGCATGGCACTTTGGTTGTGGATCGCTGTCAGTTGCTTTTCGATCATTCTTCCTGTGGACTTGTAAGCTTCCACGTTACTGTCAATGCAGTTTACTGAGTCTTCAATCTTCTCTATTCTGTCGAGAATAGTTCTGCTAATATTATTGTTCTCGGTTAGCATCGTGAGCGCCAAGGTGATCTCTTTGCACTCGTCGCAGTAAAAATTGAAAAGACTGCAATACTCCTTGAGGTAGGTAATGGATCTCCGAATAAGTCCGATGCATATGGCATGGAATGATTTTCCACAGAGACCATTGCAGGCTACCCATTCTGCGTTAGGGTCAACAATTGAACACAAAACACTAGCACAGCACTTTTCCATTGTTTGTTTATTTGTTTATTTGGGTTACGAACACTTATCAATACAATTAATTTTTGTTTGGGTTATTTATTTATTTTTTTTTTTTTGTTTTTTTTTTTGACAAAACTGGCACAGGTGAAACTAGGTCGACGAACAACGACGGGAAATATACTGAGTCGGCAGTTTACGAGGCTTTGAAGGAAAGCGGAAAAGTAACTGAATTCGGTATACAAGAGAAAAAGAAAAACACGTCCGCACAGGTTGACAGTCAAACTGAACTGCTCACATGCTCTACGAGCAGAAGTGGAGACACAAACACAGGCTTCTCAGCAGGAAAGAGAAAGGTAATGAGAAGCACGCGGTCGGGGAAATTGAAGGATGCTACTCCAGGAATGAGATTCGGTAATTTTACCAGCACAAATTGTAAAAAAATATGCCATGGGCACAAACCTCGAACCGAAGTCGAACAGTGGAACATCGCGGTAGAGTCGCAGTCGATGCTGAGGATTTGGATAGAGCATTTCTGTTGACGAAATACCGCTATCAGGTAGCGTACGAAATAGATTAACAATTCCCGACCAGAATGAAATGGAAATAGTGATATCCAGGCTTAACTCTAATAAAGTCAAATATTCACACTACGCAGATCTTGGAAGAAACCCATGAGCTGAAAATACACACCACATATACATCCATTTGAAGGCCGCGTATGACAGAACTCACCAAAACCTTTAATGCCAAAAAGGGATCGTTCTTGAAAGAATAGTGCTCGAAAACAAGAGGCATAATCTTTCAAAAGTCCGTCCAATTACTCACATACGCCGATGATATTGACATAATCGAAAAAAAGAAGCGTGTGTCTGTAGCGCTTTCACTGGTATTGAGACGGAAGCGCCGAAGATGTGTTTAACGGTGAATTACGGCAAGACCAGGTATATGTTGTCAACAAGCAAAGATACCCAGCACCAATGTCTCCAACAGAACGTCGAGACGTAGTAAAGGACTTTGTGTACCTAAGCTCTCCTATCAATTCAGACAACGATATCAGCTCTGAGATCAAACAAAGAATAACTATTGCCAACTGCTGCTACTTTGGGTTAAGAAAGCAATTGACTAGCAAGGACTCTGTAGAAGAACAAAACTGACCCTATATAAGTTCCTAATTTCCTCTCCCATTTGGATGGTGGTTCGCTTGCATGTAGCAACTATAAATGTTATAGACAAAATCGTATAAATAAAAGAGGTGGCGGCGTTGCCATCTTAGTAAAAAACAGTATTGATCACTCTACACTGCCAACTTCATGTACAAAAGTAATTGAAAATTGGAATCAACATTACACTCAAAAGTAATACTTATTTAAAAAATTTGTCTGTCTATTTTCCCGGCGGGTCATCTAATCTCAACAAAGCACAGTGTTTGAGAAGCGGCTGAAGAAAACTATTCAGCGGTGATTATTTTATTATTGCCGGTGACCTAAACTGCAGACATCGCAATTGGGGTTGTTTAAGAGCAAATTCTTGGGGTAATGTGCTTTACGACCTATCAATACTGCACGACTTTACAATTATGTGCCCTTCTAGTCCTACCTACATAACAGCTTCTAGTAGGTTTTCTATGTTACTTTAGATTTTTTTTAACAAATCTGCCTGATTTTCTTACTAACCCCCTCGCACACAGTGCTTTGAGCTCAGACAATTTGCCTGACAGCTGTGATATACCATGTTATCTAGTCCAATGTTAAACAAAGTGGAATATTTAGACTCTGAAAACGCAAATTGGGTTATGTTTAGACATAATCTTTCTAATAATATTCATGATTGTCCTAGAAATTTGGAATTAATAAATAGTTATCTTTGATAGCTTTGTTGAAAGTTTTGGTAGCAAAGTAACCGAAAGCATCCCTGCTTCGGTCCCGCTACAATTAATTCCCCAAAAGAGCAATTATACTTCCTCGTCATATACTAAATCTAATCAAAGTAAGAAACTCCAATAGAAGGCATTGGCAAAGGAATTGATTAGTAAATATTTTCAAAAATATGAATATTTTAAACCGTATAATTAAAGAACAAATCTTAGAATACAGAAATTCCTCGTGGAACAAAAAATTAAAGTCGCTTTCACCCTATTCTATGTCTTTCTGGAATATTACCAATATATTAAAAAAGAAAAATACTTACATTCCAAACTATGATGTGAATATGTCATTACTAACATCCAATCAAAGTAAAGCTGAAATATTAGCAGAAACTTTCTTAGAAAATACAATGTCTCGCAAATTAATATTCATTCCTCTTTGGACACAGATGCTGACAATGAGCTTTATGTTTTTAACGAATTAGATCAAGTCTATCCAAATCAATTCGTCTCCACAAACGATATTAAATTTATAATTTCCGATCTGAAAAATCGAAAATCACCAGGATTAGATAATATTAACAATCGAGTCATCAAAAATCTCTCGAAAAAAGTCCTCATATTCTTTACGTTTATTATAAACGCTTTCCTATAGTACTTTCCCATGAAATTGAAAAACGCTAAGGTTATTCCCATCTCAAAACATGGTCAGAACCCTTCTTATCCGAACAGCTACAGGCCAATTAGCCTTCTGAGCAGATGCAGTAAAATACTTGAAAGGATTATTAAAATAAAACTTGATGCATAAAGGGACAAACAATATTTTACCAGAGGTACACTCTGGCTTCATAAAACAGCACAGCACGTCCCACCAAATTTTAAGAATTACCAAAGAAGTAAAGCAGCAACTTCATCAAAAAAAAGTCGGTAGGTTTAGTTTTGACTGATATTGAAAAAAAAACATTTGATTATGTTTGCAACAAAGGGCTTATTTACAAGCTTATCAAATTTGATTGTCCAAAATACTTGGTCAAATATTCACTTATTTATTTACTCATTTATTCATTAATTAATTAATTTGTTTATGTATATGATTTACTTAATTATTTATATATTTACTTATTTATTTGTGTTTATTTATTTATGGTATTTATTTACTTACTTAATTATTTATTTATTTATTATTATTTTTAAATATTTTTTGTTTTTGTTATTGTTTTTGTAATTCTTTTTGTTAAACATCAACTGTCATACTTTTTAAATACTTAGATGCTTTTCTTTTGTATGGTGGTTTTTTCATACAGTTTTTCCTCTAAACTTATATACCTATAAATAAACAAAGTGCACTTAGATTAATTATAATTTCAGTAGTAAGGTGTCAATTACCATATCTCTGTGCAAGCTGTGCTAGAATAAAGGATGTAAATGTTTAACTGTAAAAAATAAATAAAACTAATCTAATGTATTTTGGTTCTATAAAAATACCTCTTACTTGATTTTGGGAATCCATCGATTATAAGCTGTTTTTGAATAAGCTTTGCACTTGAAAAGCAGAAAACCGTTTCCTATGAATTTTAAGCAGCATACAGAAATAATTATTCAGTCGTATACGGATTTTGAGGTCACCTAAAATCTGCGTTAGTTAATATTAATAGAGAAGTTCTGTACTACAATTTCTTACTACTAGTAATTTCGTCAAGGATCATTTCTGTCTCTAGCTCTCTATTATGAAACAGTTGAACCAGTTTCGAAAGCGAAAATCAACTAAGCATTCGAAGTGCTCTGCTCTTTGTACTCGTACTTTCTTCTAAAATGATATTCAACCTCTAATTCCGTGTGGGATACGTATCGATGATCTGGCAAAAGAATTTATATGCTCCATCTTTCGATAGTGCGAGATCTCTTCAAAAATTATGGTTCATGATCACCTATTCGATAAATCCGAATTAGTAAGATTTCAGAACGGAGGTCGAAGAGCAGTTAAGCAAAAATGTTTATAACGAACAAATTTAAATATTTAGGAGTTACTTCCACTCTCAAGATGTCTTGCTTGTCACTTCTAGCTGATATGTCAAAATGTCAAAAAACACTATAACGTGGCCTAACACAAAAGGATCTCCTTTTACAAAAATACAAAATATATGAAGATGCTATATCAAGGCCTTTAAATCGAAACCTGCCTCTAGAAAGCCTTCCTTATAACACTGAAACTACGAATTCTATATATTCGAAGTATAGTTGCATTTCACTGAAACTACGATTATCGAATCCAGTAAAATGTACTGGGCCAAGGAATGGACGGGGCTTTTATAAAAAAATCGGTAAAGTGTTCAGCTGGACGACGAAGTCAGAATGGCATAAACCACGTATTTTACTCCTTGTTAAGCTTCAAGAAAACCACTGGAAAAATTCGCTACCCGTGATTTACCATGGCAGTTTCATATTGAATGCCACAACTTATCCTAAATATGTCAATATTCCCAACTATTTTGAAAATTCCAATCCCGCGATATGGTCAGCCTGATTTTGATGTCCCATTGCTGATAGTCTACTAAATGATAGAGACACATATCTAATCTTTACGTGACTTGAAATCTTGATAAAGTTATATCATACACAAGACAGTTTATTAGAAATTATGTACAGGTGCTTAGAATTCTAACCGGATAGAATTACCTACGAGTTGTTGTGAGTGTTTCTAAGACACGTACTTAAATACCGAGATTGATTTATTTAAAAAAAATTAATTCAATATACTTAAACTATTAATTGACAGATAATTAATTTGGAATTCTAAAATGCTTTGTCTGGAGAATTACTTTGTGAAAAATACCATATACATATTGTTACCTATCTTTACCCTTAATTACTTCCTATTTTACTTGAATATACTTTAATTTCTTACTTTTTTTTCCAGAACTATATATTTTAATAATAATTTGTTAATATTTTTTTCCGAGAAACACATCTGTTTAATTTTAAACCCCTTCTTTTGGTAGCCAAATCCAAATAATTTTCAAGATACGAGTCAATTTATAAAAATAGACAAAACATTAAAAAATGCAAACTTAGATTGCACAATTGTTTCTTCTATTTTATTACAATATATTGTAATATGGTGCAAGCCATTACTTTGAATGCACGACAACGATAATCTTTATTAATCTTAATCATAATTATCGCAGCTGTCAGTCATTTACCTCGTCGACAAAGTAATTACAAAAGTCCAACCACCTCTCTGAATCCCTTTACTGTAGTTTCTATACTGGTGTGTGATGAAATGTATGAAGTAATGTAAAACTTTGTCGTTACTTTAAACTATTTTTTCTCAAGCAGGATGTCTCACGCCGTTTTCCGCGTTTATCCCGTCACTCTCAAGCTGAAAACGTGCTGATTAATGTGATGGCAAAAAGATCGGTTTTTTCATCGCATATTCTCTGTTATTCGAATCTAGCCTACTCATCATTAGCTTTGTAGAATTTTTCTCAGGACCATCCGAACATCTATCTATACGATACTTCTATCAAAATATGTCAAGGAATCAGTCCTTAAAGTTTCCGACGCTCTATCATCGCGTCTTGTTTTACTTACATCACTCATCAGCATAAATTACGAGTAATATAATTTTTCTGTTATAGAATAACATAGTAAATACAAGATATTGACAAATAGAAATCATACAAAAATAACAACAAATGAAAGGATATACTAACAAAATTTTCTTATCAAAACCTGAGGTTTTTTGTGTCCTTCTTATTATAATAATTTATTAGCGTATTATAGGTATTTAGGATACCAATATAAGAGATGGTATATATTCATGAGCATTTTGTGCTGTGCTGCTAAGACTGCTTTGGGAGTTTACTTGCCAACTAATGTTTCGAGTCATAAAGTCAGCTACAGTACTCCTCCCGTGGTAAGTACACAGTGTTAAGGATTTGTGTATCTGCGAGGTACATGTACTCTTCCGCCTGAATGTATGGCTGTTGTGCAGGTAACTTCAGTATCAGCGGCTGGAGGCATATCTTGAGTTGAAATAAATATGCTGCTTTAAGTCTATCAATGGATACTCTTGTGCTTCGATTGTTGACCTTAATAGTGTAGTATTAATTAAATTTCTTCAAGATGTCGTACGGATCGTAAGGTGTCTGAAGTGGCGGTCTTTAACGATTTTTGGATGACAACTGTTTGTTTGGTGTGATGAGATGTTTCGGTTGGTTTGATTTTCGGCATAGTGGGTTTGAATTCTTCTCATTTTATGCGTAGTACCAAAAATCCTCGTAGTACTCGCAAGGTTGTACCACAAACTAATTCAGCTGATGTTGATTTTGTAGCATCTTTAAAAACAGATTGGAGACCTTACAAAATCTTCGGTAGTACATTATGACAATCAGTTGTCTTGTAGCGCATGATGGCTGCCTTTAAAATCCGATGCCATCGTTCGATTAATTCATTTGGCTGTGGAAGATAAGAGGTAGTTCTAATGCGTGTAATACCTAATGATTTCCTAGGGCTAGTGAATAAATTCGTCTCAAATTACCAGCCGGAGTCCGTTGTAAATATTGTTTCGGCAGTTACATATTTCAATGGGATCATTTCAGGGCATCATATAAATGGATCTATTATATTATGGTAAGAAGATATCGTTGTCCCCCCTTCGATGAAGGCATTCAACTCTCTGGCCAGGCCAAACAAAACGTTCTTGAACCTGATTTTTTTTTTTTTACAAACTAGCGCGCGCTCAAGGGGTTAAGGTACCCTTAAAATGTTTGCACAGCGCGGGCGAAGGAAATTTAGGGAGGAAAGAAGGATAGGTACCGATATACATTGATTTTATATGTCTGAATGTTATAATGACCAGGAAATAGAGAGCTCGGCAGGGCATTCGACAAGCGAGTTGTTCGGCTTAGGAACGAATCACGATATTTCAGAGTACGTCCGATTGTGGGCTTGAGGGTATACTGATGAGCATTCATAGCGAGACGTGTGTTACGGTTAAAGGTTTGAAGGGGCGGAATGCTACTGGCGATTTCTATGGAGCACTGGTGGGGGAAATAGCGATAAAACAAAGTGAGACACGAAACATTACGTCGGTGTTCGAGGGTTTCCACTTTTTGAGTGATATTACATAGTATCAGCTATGAGTTTTATCGCACGGTTTTGAATCCGGTCTAGCAGATGCAGACATGCTTTAGGCGCACCTGATCAGATGTGAGCATTGTACTCCAATTTTGGGCGGATGAATGCCTTATAAATTGAGGCCAGATCAGAAGGGGAAAAGTATTTCTTACGTCTTTTGAGAAAGCCTAGACATTTCGCAGCATTTTTGGTGACATCCAATATGTGGTCATTCTAGCGTAAGTTGTCATTGACACACATACCGAGAATGGAAAATTGCTGGGTATTTAAATTTCGCTTTAACGACAGCAGACACCATTGTATTTTGGAATCATTAAATTCTGCTCTGTTGATAGTTCCCCAATTGGTTATGCTGTTGACATCGGAATTTAAAGAGCTTAACATACGCTGCCCTTCCCGTTCTATAGCCGAAGAGCAGGGGCGTGAGTCCGGGAACGAATATGAGAAGCAGAGAGTGCTGTCATCAGCAAAGGAATGTATTGGATTAGAAGTAGCAGACAAGAGATTATTAATGAAAATTAAAAAGAGTGTCGGAGACAGAACGGAGCCTTGGGGCACACCAGCATTTATTTTGAGAATATCAGGCTTGAAACCGTCCAAGACAACTTGAACTGAATGTTCCGAAAGATAATTTCTAATCCATTAAAGAAGAGAGTCATCGATCCCTAGAGCACGCATTTTCGACAAAAGACCCTGATGCCAAATTCTGTCAAATGCCTTAGCAATATCAAGTGCAACTACGAGTGTCTTGCTTTCGCCAGATTGATGTACGCTTTGGTTCCACTTTTCGGTGAGGCATGCCATCAAATCACCAGATGGAGAAGTTTTCATATTTCGAGATATTTCATGAGCTGACGGTTTATCAGCGTTTCCATGACCTTGGAAAGAAGTGATGTAAGTGCAATGGATCTGTAGGAGGAGAGAGAAGAAGATTCGCCTTTTTTAGGGACTCGCTGGACAAATGCTGTTTACCATCTGCTCGGAAAGAGTCCTAAGTTGTAGGATTGATGAAAAAGTTTACGCAGAGTGGAAGAACACCTCTTCAGAAGAAGGGGAGATATACTATCTGGACCAACGGATTTATGTATGTTGAGATCTTTAAGTACTCCTGCTACTACATGAGTGCGAAAGTGGAATCGTCAAATTGAACGCACTCAAGTGTAGGCGGAAACAGAGCACAATCTTGGAGTGTTGAGCTGGCCGCAAAGTATGCGGCAAGCAGATTGGCCTTGTTTACCTTTTTACTAGGGTGCAATTGACCATGAATTTTTCTTAGTATTTCATGTCTGCATGTCACGGGAATAAACGGACGTACACGTCCGCTTGATATACTCGTATGGAAGAATTTTAGTACCTGGAATTATTGTGAGACATTTTAACTTAAGTGGAGCTGTTGAATTACCTTCATAATGATTTTGTTGTTCGCTGTGTGATTTTATCCAAATTGATGGGAGTGAATAATTCTACTACATCGATGGGAGATAGGAAATTTGCAACCTCGTTTTTCTTTCCAGGAATATGTAAGATTATTATGGAAAACTAACCAAAAAGTCCAACTATTGGAATTGTCTCGGTGAAGTTTTGTCAGGTTTTTGCAAAAAGGCGTAGGTTAGAGGCTTATGGTCGGTATAAATTAACAAGTTTCTGAGGTTTCGTAAGTTTTCTCAAATAGAAACCTTGTGGTTGCGAACTATTATTAAAAATTTTATTCATCACTCCTCCCACTGCATCATTGGAAGCATCGACATATAATTCTATATACTCACGTAACCTTTGGAAGCCGTTTCACAAGTGCACTATTTGTTCATCGTTGATGTACGAAAACGCAAAGTCCAAACCACGGAGGACATTATGCATTTAGCGCTGCATTAAGCAACCCAAATATCATGAATTTAAATTCATACAGGGTGTCCCAAAAATCAACCTCAAGCTGGATACGGGTGACAGGTCAAGTGGTGTCGGTTATCATAAAATCATAAGAAAAAATCTAAGTCATGTACTTTTAAAATGATTGGCACTCAAAAAAAACCGACAAATCTGCCACCCTGTGACGATCTTTTAAGTACTGTGGCCGCAAATCTGTACTTTTCTCCGATTTTTTTGTTTTCATGTAACCCTGGATAACTATTCTGTAAATTACGTTCCAAAATTGAAACGTAACTATATCGGTTTTAACTAAAATATTGCTTTTTTGTCCATCCATGTATCTGAAAATAATTAATCACCTAACTTGAATTGACTGTACTGACAAAAAAATGTACTTTGCTATTTTGTCAAGTAACTTTAACAGATGGCGTATTTAGTCTGGATTCCAAAATGATATGGCACTTGCTAGACTAACGCTTAATTGAGGACAACAAAAATTTTTTGTTAAAGAAACCCGATTCATAGTTAATTCGTTTTACTAAGTTAAAATGTGTACCAAGTGTGTGCGAGACAGACAGTGACGGCGTGATTGAGACGGATAAATACGCCATTTCGACTAGTGTGAGTGAAACAGATAGAGATGCAACCCTTGTCATTTCATTTCATTTTTTTCCCGTCACAGAGCACACAGAACACTACTTTCTCTTGGTGTATACTCTCAGGATCGCCATCTACCGATCTTGTATCTTACAACAAATGTTCAAACTGTTTGCCTTCAGCGGCAATGTAAGCTCTGTATCTTCTTGCAAATGATCTGGTAATAAGATGGGCATATCTTATGAAGTAGATATCTTCAACGGCTTCTGCAATTTTTTGTCGCAGCTCGTTTAAATTTTCTATCAGCTTAGAATAAACTTTTTCTTTTACTGCTCCCCACTAAAAAAAATCGAGTGGATTTAAATCAGGTGAACGGACTGGCCACGAAATTTTACCAGACCGCCCAATTCACCTGTTGGAGTTTTCCCGACCGAAGAACTCTCGTACTATGCGAGCATAATGCGCTGGGCAGCCATCTTGTTGATACCACATGCATGCATAAATATTTAGTAGCACGTCTTCCAATAAATTTAGTAAGTGGTTCTCCAAAAAATCTAAATAAACCTCGGCATTCAAATTCTGTGGCAGCTCGAATGGGCCAATAATTCTACCATTCAAAATCTTCTATCTTCGCGCATCAAATGTGGATTTTCCACGTGGCACTCGTGCAAATTGTGGAGGTTCATGTAACCATAGAATTTTTTTGGAGAATCTCGGATGTTCTCTGAACCTCTGCAACATCATTTGACAAAATTGCACTCTGTCTAGATAATCTCGGGGTAGCAGACTTTGGACTCGTTGTACATGGTACGGATGGAGCTGGTTTTTAGTTAGAATTCGGTGTACTGTCCTTTCTTCAATTGCACGTACTGAGGTACTCGGGTCTTGTGCGACTGCTGGTAAGACCTCGTCCTCGCAGGGCATGACGGGTCTTCCCTCACTAACCATTAGATTTGGAAATCTATCCTCTGAGAATGACCGGTGGTCGATGGTCCGGATGACGCTGTGCATTTGGGAATCTCTCATGAAAAAGTCTGGCTGCAGCACTAGCATTACACCGGCATTCCCCATAAATTAGATGCATGTTAGCATATTCCTGAGCAGTGTATAGAGATGGTATGATGGCATTCACACTACACAATCACGGGATCAACGATCAATAATAGCCCAGAAGAAATCCTGGTTCGACAGAAACGGTCAGATAGTAAATCAAAGTCGCAATGCAATGAAGTCCAATAAAGAAAACAAAAGTTGTAAGCACGAAATCAACACGAATACAGAATAATGCGCTGTAAGCGAAGGATCGTAACGTACTGCAGTATTGTATGATGTGCTAAGCGTCACTGCTTGACAAGGTTGGCATCTCTATCTGTTTCACTCACACTAGTCGGAATGGCGTGTTTATCCATCTCAATCACAGCGTCACTGTCTGTCTCGAACACACTTGGTACTCATTTTAAATTATTGACAAGAATTAACTATGAATCGGGTTTCTTTAACAAAATATTTTTATTGTCCTCAATCAAGCGTTAGTCTAGCAAGTGTCATACCATTTTGGAATCCAGACTAAATACTCGTACGCCATCTTTTAAAGTTACTTGCCAAAATGGCACAGTACAATTTTTTTGTCAGTACTGTGCCATTTTGGCAAGATTAGATTTTTTTTTATAATTTTGTGATAACCGACACCACTTGACCTATGGCCCGTTTCCGGCTTGACGTTGATTTTTGGGACACCCTGTATATGGCGATTTTTGGTATATCTGATGGTATTTAATGAAACGCGCGATCGATCATCGGAAATATAGTTTTTGCTAACAATGAACATTTGAAGTGCGGAATATATGGGACCGGGTGTCGACCAGGCTGGGTAATGGAGTCCAAAGCGCCGGTAGCCACCGCATGGTCTCCATTCTCCGTCAGTTTTTCCAACCATATGTAATGGGCTGGCCCAGCTGCTCTTGATGTTTGGTAGATACCCTGCAGCATTAGGGATTCGAACTCTTCATGAGCAGCAGTCAGTTTATCGGGTGGTGGCCTACTTGGCCTCGCATATTAGCTGGCCCTGTTGTGACTATACAATGTGATGCTTGCAACTGTGTGGGCTTTGTTACCTCATTGAATGTGGTTAAACCTTTAAACTCTCCCCGAACGCTTAAAAACAGGTTGTTTCCACTAAATAGTTTTATTTCACACATATGTATCTTGTGACATCCTACTTGATTTGGTGAGCTTTGTTCTGTTGTCAATGATTCGGTTTCATTTGGCAAAGAAGTCGTAATGCATTTGAAAGTCTACACCAATAACGAAGATCAATGAGAATTTTCTCCAGAAGCCAAGTTGCACGGGAAGACGGTAATTTTCGGTTTTTTGTCCGAATTACTTTTCCGGTGTGGAGCGCCGCTTCTGCACTATGTTCGTAAATAATTTCCAAACTTACGAACTAGGGAATCTATTCTATTACACGTCCAAGTGATAAGAAATCTGGAGTAGATCTGATAGACCCTTCTACCTTTGATATGCGGTTTATCTGTGAAACTGAATTGGAATTAATTTCCATTATTGTATCAGCGACTTGGAAAAGTTTTTTATGATCTCCAGTCTTAAAAGCGGTAAGAATTGCTATATCCTCAGTTGGGAGTAGTTGGGTCCAAATACTTTCAAAAAACTCCTTACCAACATTAGTTCCTACCAGATTTTTAAATTCATTATAAAGATGAGAAAGTTTCTTGTCATTGAGATCAATTTTAGACAAGAGTGTTCTCATTTTCTTTTGTTCCGAGTCAGAGTAGCATTAATGATTATCCGATTGAGCTTATGATACTTGTCGGCAGGTGGTTGATGCTTTTTTTGTGTTTTAAAAAAAAAAAATTACACTCAAAAGGATACTACTACAGGCATTTTAACCTAAGGACATGTTTTGGAAAATAGGACAGAAAGAGAAGGAAGGGTATGTGGGCTCAGTGGGTGTTTCGCTTAACGGGTGGCATCCAACATTTAGTGGGGAGACTACATTTATTAGTGTAAAAGGACTTGTTATTGTAGTCTACATATTGAAGGTAACCACTAATCTTACATGATTGTAGTTGTCTGAGAAAAGAATGGCATTCGGACGCGGTTGAGATTGAACGCCAAATCGTCCGATTTGTAAGACAATACACTAACTATTAAGAGACGGCCAACAGTGGGCAAGTATTTTTGGCGCAATTACTCCGAGAAGCGTATTAAATTTGGACCAGTCTGTTGTTATCTTGCACGTAGAAAATTGTGCTTCAGTTTGTTCAAAGCATTTTTCAGGATGATCCGTGGCCCAAGTGGTAATGTATTGGCTTTCTACGACAGAGATGGCACGCACGGCATTGCAGAGCGTCTCCCATAATCGGCAGCACCAACGATTTTGGTGAATTCTTTCAAGTAGAAGAAGTTTCTTCGTTGTTTTCCTCGAAAACATAGTAGCTTCATTGAGGAGCACAGTTGGTAAGCCTATTTTTTTTTAGCCCTGGTCGGCTTACATAAGTAGGATTTGATGCGGGATCTGGCGGACTTTTGGCGTCGATTGGTAACTGGATTTGGATATCTCGGACTATTATCTCTTCCCAAACCTCAAAAGATGGCTCATCAATAAAAAATTCAGCTCACGCGAGGAAATCATCGACGCCATGGAGGAGTATTTTGCAGACCTTCCGGAAAATTACTGTTCGGATGGGATCAAGAAGTTGGGACTATATTGAAAAAACTAAAAAAAAAAAAACATTTAAAAAAAAAACTTTTTTCATTCCCAAGGAGGTTACTTTTCAATCCATCTAGTAGTTCTACAAAAAAAAGTCCGCGACAGCATATACATATCTATCTTTGATGTGCAAGCCAATATCGTCAAAATTCGATATGAATCTATTTGATATTTGATTGTATTTATTATTTAACATTTCCAAAAGGCACATTTTGTATTAACAAATTGATACTTATCAAAACAAATACTTTTATCGTTTCTGATATTTAAAGTAGATAAAGTTTGTCTTTTACACTATGTCATTTAGACAATTGCCATATTTTAAAAGTTACGACAACAGGCAATTGAGTTCATATGTAGATGTCTCATCCAGAACAAACTTTTTCAGCCGGAAAGAATTCATGAATTTTTCGAAGCCCAACCATCAAACCTATTTCAAATAGAACGTCATACCCCTGACCAAACAAAAAGTGAGCACTCAAGTGGGTTGCATGCCAAATATTCGCACAAGCAAGTTAGCTGTCAAGCTTCTAACACATTTTTTTGGTGTATTTCGTATTTCATCGAACATGCCACAATCTTGAAAACAAAATCCACTGGCATCTACACCAAACGAAAGCGGGAACAGAAAACATTAATTGTTTATCCTCCCATTCCCAACCTATCTATTCATGTATAGTATATACGAACACAATGATCAATACGAGCACATCTGATAATTGTTGTTGCTGCACAAAGGCTGAACGAGATCTCTACTCTCTAGACATCTGTGGCCAATATACCAAGGAAAATCCGAAAAGAAGAACATCTTGTTTTCATAGCATTTATAGTTATACACAGTTGAAATATCGATGTGTGCTGCACACATAGTCAACAAAATTAATGAAACACCTTATATTCGCTCTCGAAGTGAGTATTTTACCCATTGATAACAAAACTTATGAATAGAGCACCAGTAAAAAATGCATACATATGTGTATGTATTCAAAAACGAAATATGAACCCACAAACAGAAAATAGCAAAACCAAATAAAATAAAAACAATGCACGGCAGAAGGAGAACAGTACAAAGAAAAAGAAGATAAACTGGCAACTTCATGAACCAACCAAATTTAAAAGAGCAAACGTGTCGTAATACAGTTTAAGCAAGGTTCTTAGCACTAAGTATACAAAATATATATTTCAACAAAATATAAACAAAGTCGAAAGTCATAGATATAAGAATTTAGAGTAGCTTAAAGTGCCTGTGTGGGGCCAGTAAGTTAATATAAGATTGTTAAGTAATTTTAAGCTGGCATTTAAGCATTTTTTGTTAGTATGTAAGAGTTTAATGATTAATATAATAAAATGCATTTAAAACTAAACTAACTAACAGTTTAAGCAAGTTGGATCAAACTGGGACTTAGTAGTACATACAAGGTGAGTTCGCGTACGTTCGTGTACTATGCAGGAGTACACTGCTCAAAAGGTACGAAACGGAATCATAACAAACGCAGTTCTGTCATGTGTGATTCCTCTTTGGCTTTGTACTTTTGTGTTTTTGATTTCACTTCCTCTTTCGTTTGTTCAGTCAGATTTGAATCGAGCTTTGAGCGTTCGGTTGTGTTAATTTTGTTTGTTTTTTAAAAATTATTTAAGTTCAGTGCAAAATTAGATGGAATTGTTTTAGTTTGTTTAACTTTAAACGAAAGGGAAGCAATAAAAATAAGTGGAACTATCCAAAAGAAAATACGTGTATATCAACTACATTGGTAAGTTTACTTAAAATATTAATAAGAATTATGCCACGAAAGCGTAAGTTTAATCTTTCCCAAAGCTCTAACAATGCTCGAGCTATGAAAGTTGCTAGACTTAACTAGACGTTTCCACAAGCTGAACTGCGAAAGCTTGAGCAGGTGGTGCGTGAGACAGCACGCAGAGCTGTTGAGTCACCAGAGCAGTCCCAAGCTCGGCGTCAACAGCATGCTGAATACCTTGCATCTCGGCGGGCTGCGCAAATACCAGAACAATCCCATACTCAGCGTCAACAAAGCGCCCAATATCTGGCTTCCCAACAAGGTGATGAGACACCAGAACAGTCCCAGCGATGGACAAAGAATGCAGATTTTGCGATGCTCTTAAATGGAAAGAGGAAGCAGCAGTCATATGTTGTTCGGGTGGAAAAGTAGCCCTTCCTTCCATAGACGAGCCAGTTGAACCTCTTAAAGAACTTTTCTGTTATGAAACAGACGAGTCTCGTCGTTTTTTAAAAAAAACATAAGGAAATACAATACATGCTTACATATGACATCTTTTGGGGCGGATAACAATGCATAAATGCCAGGATTTTGTCCGACTTTCACAATCCAAGGAGAAGTGCACCACGCAATTGGCACTATGCTTCCTGTTACCAATACGCAACCAAAATTTTTGCAAATATATTTCATGGGGGATGAGGAAGTACAAGTCAATAGGCGTTCTGAGTATGTACAAGGTGTAGGAAGAAACACAGTAAACAAAATACAACAAGTTCTACATGATCGCAACATTTTAGTGCATGAATTTAAAATAGATAAGGATAGAGTGACTATCGATAATTAAAAGATTGTGATACACCCAGATCGTGTACCACGTGGTGAACACGAAAGGCGATTCAATGCCCGGATCTCAAATAAAATAGCTGCCGTAGTAGTTAATAGTGGACAAACATGTCCCGCGACATCGTTGTTCAGGCGCACGATGGCCGACTCACTAGAGTACCGGACACTCATAGATTTTATGACACTCTCGAGTACCCAATCATTTTTTGGAAAAGACAAGAGGGATACAGCTTTGACATTCCTCAGACAAACCCAGTTACCCAACAACCTATGCCTAACAAAAAAGTGTCCTGCAAACACTTTTATGCGTATCATATGATGGTTAACGTGTACGTCGAAATAGAGAGTGAGCGCTTAAGGTTTACTGCGAGCAGAAAACTATATTTATTTACAAGACAAATAACTTGGGCCAAAGGGTGATTCTCTAGTCATAATTTATAAATAGCCGAGGTAATCATCATGAATATACGCAGGATGCGTTCACATATGTGCTTAACTACGGGAGGCCTGATCTGTTTATTACAATGACATGTAATCCTGCCTGGCCAGAAATTACTATAGAGCTCATCTCAGGCCAAAATTCAACGGACAGACATGACTTAACAGCCAGAGTATTTAAAATCAAAGTTCAGAAGTTAGTTGCTCTACTTTCGAAAGATAAAATATTTGGTGACATGAAGTGCTTCATGTACTCGATTGAGTGGCAAAAAAAAGGTTTGCCTAACGTGCGCTTGCTGCTGTGTTTAACGGAAAAATTACGTCCTGACCAAATTGACGAAATCATAAGTGCGGAGATACCGAACCCAGAAACTGATAGAAAGCTCTATGATACTGTGACCAAAATTATGATTCACGGACCCTGTGGTGCACTAAATCCTTCATTACCATACAAAATGGAAGGAAAATGTACCTTCCCTTTTAAGAGATACTAAAACCACCACGAAAGGCTATCCTCTGTACAGGCGTAGAGCACCAGAAGATGGTGGACGTACGATTACACTTAAAATTTCAGATGGAATACAGGAAATATTGGTTGACAATAGCTGGGTTGTCCCATGTTCTATATTTGTAAATATATAAATAAAGGTAGTGACCAAGCTATTTTTAACATCCGACAGCAAAAACATAAATATTGACCCGAAAGATGAGGTGCAGACATTTCGAATCGGGCGATATGTTAGTAGTAACGAAGCAGCGTGGCGGATCTTGGGTCTACCTCTACATGAGAGACACCCAACAGTCACTCATCTTGCGGTACATCTGCACAATGGCGAGCGGGTTCACTTCACTGAAAACAATTTTAGAGAGAGAATGGCCGCAACACCTAGGACGACACTTACTGCATTTTTCCTGCTGTGCCTAAATGACGTATTTGCAAAAATTTTACTTCATGTTGACGTACCTCGCTACTACACTTGGAACGTGTCGTTAAAAAAATGGAAACGTCGTTTACAAGGAACAGTTGTCAACGGCTGGCCAGGTGTGAAGGCAGGAGATGCTCTTGGCCGCATTTACACAGTGCACGTTAGCAACTTCAAATCTTACTGTTTGCAAATCCTGCTGAATGTAATACGGGGACCCACTAACTTTTTGGATTTGAAAACAGTTGATGGCCAAGAACTTGAAACTTTTCGACAAACAGGTGAGAAGATGACAAGCATTGGGATGCCACAATAGAAGAGGCCGTGCTGTGCCGTTCTCCATCGCAAATAAGAGAACTATTTGCCATATTGATATGCACTTGCGGTTTATCTAATCCTCTTCAATTATGGGATAGGTATAAAACTGCGTTATCAGAAGATAGGTTGCATAGATTTGAATCAAGTCAGCAATGATCTATGTTTCAATGAAACACTGGGTCTTATCGAAGATAAAATAATAGCGATTCCCGGAAGGAAGTTGTCCGACTTCGGTATGCCTACACCACAGCGTCGAGGATAGCTATCTACCGATTTGGTCAAAGACCTAAGCTACGATACCACGTGGTGAAACTGAGCCACGCCTCCTACCCGGGCAGAAAGAGAAAATATTACAACGAGTTGAGCGTGGTGAAGGTGGCCTTTTTTATCTCGATGCCCCGGGCGGAACAGAACGTACCTGGATTTTTAACGTAAACCACCTGTCATAAGACCTTATGTTTACGAGATGCCCATACACCCATTGGGAACAAGGATACGCCTTGTCATCGCTAATAACTCGCTTAATATATATACTTATACCCGCTTGTATATTATACCAAAGCAGAACTTGCGTTGGAGGCACAAGTTCCACCCCTGATATGAGTCGAGGCCGACTTAAAACCTCTTGCTGCTCTTAGGGTCGCTTAATTTGCTTCTAGCAAATATTCGTAGGGATCATAACTCAAAAACTGCTAGAAATTGGTGACGACCGTTTTGAAACTGACCAAGAAGTTATGGTTCGTTTCACACACCAATTTTCTCAAGTTGTGCAGTCGGAAGACGACCTTATTGCTCAAGTTTTTCCAAATCTGCAAAACAATATTCACGACGAAAATTGGTTGTGTGAAAGAACCATACTGGCACCAAAAAATTAGGCTGTTGCGAAAATAAGTAAAAAAATCTTGGACGAAATTACTGCCGAAACATCCGATGACACTTCGAAGCTATCCCGTGGCATTCCTAAACTCTTTGGAGTTATCCGAGGTACCATCCCATAAACTGGAATTAAAAGTTAGTATAGCCGTTTTGTTAATGCGCAACTTAAACGCGCCAAGATTATGTAACGATACTCGGTTGCGAGTCACAGAATTAGGAAGGAATATTGTGAAGGCCACAATCTTAACAGGCATATTTGGTATGATTGGAGCTAGGAAAAGAAAATAGGCAACTCGAAGTACTAATCTTGCACAGACGAAGTCGCAAGCAGAAGCTAGTATACATATATATATATGTACATACACATGTGTAGACCAGATGTGGGCCCCCGCCCAATCATCAAGGCTTCGTCCATCAATGACGTTGCCTAATAAAAAGCGGGAACAGAGCATATTACTGACTTATTGAAGTAGGTCCCCTTGTGAGAGCGTCATGGTGGCTGTGGTTTAAACCCAAAGTCGCGGGAAGGGTCTTCCTGTTGGTTTGACCCAATGTAGAGTTGCAATAAGTACTGGGTGCTGTGACCCTAAGAACTATAAGAGGTTTTAGATCGGCCTCGACCCATACCAAGGGTGGAACTTGAGCCTCCAAAAAAAGTTCTGCTTTGGTATCTCAGGAAGTCGGCAGAGCGATGGCAAGGCGTATCCTAGCTCCCATGGATGTAAACTTAAGTCTAACCAACAGGTGTTTACTTTAATAACCAGAGACTGTGTACACCAGATGTAGCGGTAGGTCAAGTTTTTAAAATATCTTTACTACTTTGTGATATTTTTTTTTGCGTTGCAAAACAAAATAAAATTCAATAAATTTAACCCATTGGGTTACATTATGTAGCCATTATAAACCCTTGGCTCAATGGTAATAATGTTCACTGATCCACATTTTAATTCACAGTTTAAAGCAGATTGAAACGTCTGGAATTTGTTAAAATTCCAAATGCGTTCTCAACAAAACCTCAAGCTCTTAATTATATAATTTCATTACTCGTTATTGAAAAGGTTCAAGAAGTTACATTCTGATACAGCTTGCAAATTGCTCGTAATTTTCATGTCATTTGCTGGCATCTAGAAAGTTAGATCAGCTAACTTAATTAATTTATGTGTATAGTTACTACATACATACATATGAAATTGTTTTAAACATTTTTTGTAATTTTTTATTCTTCTCTTTTCTAGGAGCGATCAAAATAATTATTAATCGGTGGAAAACGAATGAAGTTTATGCGCGCACTGATAATAAAAAAAACTTTTCGTATTTAGCTTTATTTTCAATCGTCCGTATCTCACGATGGTTTGCTTAGCACTAAACCCTACCTAACGGCAGACTCTCTTACACTTACAATTACAAAATATGTCTTTAGCAGCGTTACCACTTTGTTATTCTACTACAACTCGGCCATCGTGATACGTAATCATCCCGATTTCACCCATAGATTTACAGCTCGTTATGTTATCTCTTATTTGTAACCACGGTTTGATGTTGGCTGCTTCCCATATTCCTTCATATGGTATCTGGCTCACTTGGAATCCCTCTACATCTTTCAGTGCGCACCGATCATTTGGCAATATCTTTTTAATTTTATACGGACCCTTAAACTTTGGGGCTATTTTCTTACTAACCCCTGGTGTACTAATAAAGTTTCTTACCATTACATTTTCTCCTGTCTTATATGATTTATTGGTTTTCCATTGGTCTTTTTGTGACTTGTTATATTCCTGGCACTTAGATATTTTGTCCATAGCTCTCGTTCGCATTCTATCAAAGTCTCTTTCGGTTTCTTCTTTATAACACTCATTTAAATTTTCTTTTAAGAAATCAATAACTTCTCCTTTCTGTTCTACTCCGAACAGCAGCTCACTTGGTGACGTACCTATACTTCTATGCACAGTATTATTCATAGCAAATTCTATCCTTGGTAATACTTTATCTAATGAAGACTCATATTCTGCGTCTGTTAATTTTGCTATCATGGGCGCTAGACTTCTATTTATTCTTTCCACCTACCAGTTGGCCTGTGGCGAACCCGTAGCGATTTTTATGTGGCGTATATTTTTGTCTTCCAGGAAACCTTCAGAGTCTTTTGAAGTAAACGCGCTCCCCCTATCTGATACTAACACTCTTGGTCGACTATATGCATTGAAATAAGATTGTAGACAGCTAATTACCTCGGTAGTATTAGTTGTTTTAACAGCAAAAAGCCTGACATACCTAGTAAAAGCGCCTACTACTAGAAACATATATTTCTTTTTCGCATTCGTAAGGGACACCGGATCAAAGTGATCTATATGCATCGTTTCGAAAGGTGCATTTCCCTTTGGTATGTTATGTAGGTAGCCTTCATGCTTCCCGAATTTAGGGGAGAATGCGATGAACTTTAAACAATTTTCTATGTGCGATTTCATCTTTTTTTTCATTTCAGGGAACCAGTATGTCTTAAGCACAGAATCCGAGACTTTATCGCAACCTAAATGTCCCATCTCATCATGATAAAGATGTAATATTTTACTCTTCATCTCTTTAGGTACGTAAAACAATATCCTTTTTCAGGCTTTTCTGTAAACCAGTCTATTACGCATCTCGTAAAAACTACTGTCCTTTTCCTCGAATTGTTCCCTTATCTCATTAATTTCTCTATCCTTGTGTTGACAAATGGATAGATTCTGTTCGAATGTGTTTTCTTCTAGCACAAGAATGTTTGAAATTCGACTGAGGGCGTCTACATGCTGCATTTTGTCCCCACCTCGGTGCTCCAGGATATAGTCGCAGTTCTGAAGTTCTAAGGTCCATCTAGCTATTCTGGGATTTACCTCTCTTTTGTTAAGTGTTAGCGTCAGGGAGTTGCAATCTGTTACAACTTTGGATTTGATACCATGCAAATATATTCTGAATCTTTGTAGTGCATAGATAATTGCCAAAGTTTCCAATTCAAAACTATGGTATTTTGATTCAATTCTGTCGTTCTTTTGGAGAAGTAGAACACTGGGTGCCACTTGCCATCCGTCTTCTTTTGCATTTATATGGCACCGAAACCTATAGAGCTCGCGTCACAGTAAAGCTCTGTCTCATCTTGTGGGCTATATATAGCCAATATTGGCGTCGCCATCAACCTTCTTTTGAGTTCTTCGAAACAATGCTTTTCTTTATCACCAAATTTAAAAATAGTGTCTTTTCTTATTAATTTATATAATAGTTGGGCTAACACTAAAAATCCTTTAACGAATCTCCTAAAATAGGAACATAGTCCTAAAAAGCTATGCACTGCCTTAGTATTCTAAGGTATAGGAAAATTTTATACAGATTCAATCCCCTTTTCATTTGGCTGTATACCATCTTCAGACACTGTATATCCTAGGTACTGCACTTTAGCTTCCATAAATTGACACTTATCCAATCGCAATTCCAATTTGTTCCTCACTGACCTATCAAAAACTTCATTTTGTATCTCTAGATGCTCTTTGACAGTCTCTGTAGCTACCATTATATCATTTATATAAATTTTTACTTTTTTCTCTTTAATCGTATCCTCAAAAACCTTCAATGGCATCCTTAGCCATTCGTATTGCCCCATTGGTGTTACAAATGATGTATATTTGGTTTTCCTCCTTCCTAATAGTGTGTACATTCTAATAGGTCATCTAATAGGTCATCTATTAATGGTACTGGCTGATTGTCCTTTAATGTAACTTTATTTAAATTTCTAAAATCGACACAGTACAATGGGTGATGCGTAATCCGACCTACTAGGCCTAATAATCCCCTCGCGCAAAAGCTCGTCTATGATGGTTTCCACTTTTTCCTTTTCTGTATATGAGAGTTTCTTGCGATAACAGTAAAACGGCTTTGTATCACTTAATTTTAGTCTCATTTCGTATTTTATCTCAGGCTCATCGGGACGCTTACAATACAAATAATTCTCGTTAAACATTCTTTTGAACTTTTATTTTGTCTCCCAACTTAATTTATCATTTTTCACTAAATCTACTTCCGTTTCAACTTCTATTCTTAATAACTCCTGAATATTTACCTCTTCAGTTTGTCTCTCATTCATTACACTAATTAATTTTAGATTGACCTTTTTCATAAAATCTCTACCTAAAATCAGGGGGTACGTCATCGTACCATCCGGTACTACTATTAGGTCTAATTCAATTTTTTTCCCTTCCATTAGAATTTGACAACACATTTTACCTAATATTTTTAACAAGCTTTTATTAATTCCATACAACCTGACGTTTTTTTCATATTTACATAGAATTGCTATTGGTATGTATCCTTGCTTTACTACGCTGAGCTCTATCGGTATCTAACAACGAATCTAAAGATATTTTATAACATAAATTTTTGCGCATAAGTATACAATCAAATGATTTTACAGACTCGTCTCCTACGTCCCCTTGATTGATGTTGTACGTCTGCTTCCTTGCCGGCTTCTTACGTTCTGGACAGTCTGCTGTTAGGTGTCTCATTTTAGCACTAACGTGACATGCACCTTTCTCTCGTTTGAGCTTCATACACTCATTTGCCATGTGTCCGACACAATTGCAGTTGTAGCATCTTATTTGGTTCCCCTCCATGTTGTTCTTGGTGGTTTCTTTCTGTTGGACTGTTCTTACTGATGGTTTCTTTTGCATGATCTTCGAGAATGCTTGTAACAGCTGTGCCTTGGTGGAGTAGCATTGGATGAGTGCCTGAAGACGTAAAGACTCATCCGTTATGCCTTCTATTATGTATTCCACCAGCTCTTCTTCGTCGAATGGAAAGAATGATTTTGTCGTTAAAATATTCTGCGAAACTTTCATTTGTTTGCAATTTGCGATCCTCAAATTTCCGACGCACATCATTTTATTCTCCTTGGTGCAGAATAATTCCTTCATTTGTTTAGATATTTCATCTAGTCCTTCCGTCAAGAAATCTGGCTTCGAGTGCAGCCATTGAAGTGCTTTGCCTTTCAGTTTGGCTAACATCAGGGAGTGCAACATGTTTTCACTTGGTTTGTAGACACTCTCAATGTTTTTCAGTTGAGCTAACCACACGTCCAAACTGGTGCTACAGTCATATTCAGGCAACATGTCCCTACACATGCTCAGCTGCTGCGACTCAAATAGTGCAGGCGCAGCAATGTTGCTCATTTGTATTTCTTCATGGGTAGACATCTCATTTGTTTCACTCATTTGCTTTCCTTCATTTTGTGAGCGTGTCTCTTCATTTGTTTCTTTCATTTCACTCGTTTTCATCATTCTACGCAACCAATCATTCTCTTTTTTTAGCAAATTGTTCTCTCTTTCTAGTAGTTGGATTTCTTTTTCCTAGATTCTCCTCTCTATTGTTGTACATTCATTAGACACGCCAACAGCCGATCGTTCGATATATCCGCTACTTGTTTCCCGTTGTTCTTTTTCGCACTTATCTTCGTTCATCACTTGATTTTTTTCCCTCAACGACTGACTGGGTTCGTCTCCGTCGGTTTCGTCTGATTGCGTCGACCGTTGCTGTTGTATTGTTATGTCGCCTGTCTCCTCGCCGATTTTTCTGGGTGCCACACCGCGATTTTCAACAGGCACTTCGTTTATCCCAAGCACAAGGGTGTTTCGCGTAACTGCGCAACGTTATAATCATTTACACCGATTAATGACTCCATTGTCTTTCGTTTTTTTTTTTGAGAGAAATTTTTTTTTTTTCTTTTACATCGTACTGGCACTTGAGTGAATCCCACTTCTGATGTTTTATGCGCGCACTGATAATAAAAAAACGTTTATTTACTTTTTGTATTTAGCTTTATTTTCTATCGTCCGTATCTCACGATGGTTTGCTTAGCACTAAACCCTACCTACCGGCAGACTCTCTTACACTTACACAATATATCTTTAGCAGTGTTACCACTTTGTTACCACTAGAACTTTCTACTCCTCAGACTCAGAATCTAGTTTTTTATTTCACCCTTTTAATATATGTAGACTCAGTATGGAACTGAAACTGAAAAGTATGGTTTTTTGTTTGTCTGTCACCAATCAGGAAATTTTTAAGGACAAGATAAACACCAACAGATACTTCGCATATCAAAAAACTCCATTATTGCTGCTTACTTTTACTAACTTCTATAAAATTGGCTTTAAAAATTACGCTTATGTATCTTATGTTGTTAATACTCTTAAATGGGTGATTACCTTGAAATATTCTCTGAGTAATTCAATAGAAATATTAGGCTTCAGTAAGCATTCCCTCTTGCTACAAATCTGAGATTAGCGCTAAGTCTTTAATGAGGTGATATACAAGTACATCGCTTCTCGTATATTGTTTTTAGTATTTGTGATCACAAATTCCGTAGTTTCGGATATAGGTTTTCATTTTCATGTTAATACGAGAAGTTCGAAAAATCAACGTGATCAACTATATGACGACATCATTATATTTACGTTCGAGCCATCTTATTACGAGTACATGCAAATATTTTCTCCATTCCTATAATTCGTCCATTACCTATATTTGCTATCGCTCAGCCACCGTTTGCAATTAGAAAAATTAAAAGAAAAATTGAAGCTCAAATCTCTGAAATGCTCTGACAGAAATTTGCGCTGCCGTTTTGAACTGAATTACTAAAAGTAAATCTTGCCGTAAGTCATTAATCACTTAGATAAGCAATCCACACATTGTGTGTAGTAGGCTCAGACGTTTAAACATGCTATTCCTTGTAGTTTATCAGGCTATTTATATTTCCTGCGGCGCTTCGCCCATTTAGGCATGACCGGCACATGGCTATGTTTAAGCAAAGGCTTGATATTTTTTATTATCGATACAACAGCACAATTTCATATCGTGGAAAAGCAAACCTTCACATAATAGAGTACGTGGCTGTGGCTGTGGCTGAAGTGGTAGAGGGTAGAGTATTGGCTTTCCAATCGGACGGTTCGAGGTTCAATACCAGCCGCGCCCGAAAAACATTCTTTTTTTCAGTCAACTAAACGCGTTAGATGAGTAGTTGCCAGGAAAAGCCAATTCCCACTAATAACTTAGTCTCCCCATTAATTGTCGGATGCCATCCATGGAGCGTAATAACCACTGGGCCCACAAATCTTTCTTTCTCCCATTTTCCCAAAAAGTTAACAGGTGCTCAGGCATTTTAAGCGTAGTAATACCCATTTGAGTGTTAAGTTTTTTAAAAAAACAAAAAAAATTAAAATTACTCTATTTGATATGGACGTAAACCAACATTTTTGAACCTTTTGAATCATGCATGGTCTTAAGTAAAAACTCGAAAAATGCATTAAGCGTACTACATACAATATAATACTTGAATCTGATAACGAGTTGTGAACATCGATTCCGGCTTTATAGGATGTTAGAGTATTCCACCATTGGGTGTTGAGAGTTTTGGAACCGAACCCGCAGAACGAATGGATGATCTCATTACGGTATTGAAAAATATCGTATTTTCTTTATTGCCACCACATTATTGCTTCAACTATGTGTCACGTTTTAAACTTTCTAAATGCCTTTAAAGATATCGATATTGCCAGTTTTCAGGATTTTTACAGGATCATACAGAATCAATATCAGCAATTCTGGATAACGGGACTAAAGGATATGCCTACGCGAGCCGACATTGAAGCAATTGGTGGGTAACAAGATCACACTTCGACAACAACTGCTACATATGAAGAACCGATGTAAAGGCTCCAATCCGTCGATCCGTTGCTTCTCGTCCCGTTGATGGTGGCGACGCATTGCCCGAAAGAAACGTCCCCCACAATTCGTCACACACCTACTCAAGTAAAATGGTGTGGGTGCGGTCGAAATCGCAAAAAATTATGTCTGGAACTACTCCTAACGGCGGATTCTACTCTTTCTACAAGAAAGTTGAATTCCAGAAACAATGGGAACCAGCAGTCCAAGGTGCAACAGGAGGTCCACCAGGAACACCGTTGTCATAGCCCGTAGGGTAGATGACAGACTCGCAACGGGCAGTATCAGACAGACCGTCTGAAAGTCGCCGACGGAAGGGGATGCACAGTCCTTTCAAGCCAGATACCGCAACATGATGATGAAGAGTGGGGGAAGAGGATTCCTGGAGCCTACACTCCAATGAAAGCCAATTATCATGAGGCTTAAAGAATACCTCATTCTGATGTGGGTGCGAACATCGGCACCGCATCCCACAACTAATGTGGATGCACCAAGCCTGAGAGCTAGCACCGAGCCAATCAATCCATGGGTGAAAAGACGATGACCCTTTATAACATAGCACCCCACCGATGGTGTTGGAGAAGACAACAGAAGTACGTTACGTCATGGAAGACAGCGACACCACATAATATCAGAGAAGACTATCCACAGCACCCATCTAAATTACTCGTACAAGTAGAATGAATTTTGTATAACACATATTGTAACAAACACATATTAATACAACATTAAATAGGCAATAAAACACAGTCCAATTTATAGCGTAAAGGAACAAACAGTGTATTTTTTTGAATACAGCACGTCAACACAACACCGTACAATACAGTACAGTACAGTACCGAAAGAGCAGCAAAGGCGAGCAGGCCGACGCGAAGGCTTAGTATTAAGACAGTTTCCAACGAAGGAACATAGAAACATACAAGCATACAAATAACAACCAACGCACCACAACAAACAACACCAACCAATATGTGTGGCGTTATTCTGGCTCGATCTCGTCCAAAGTCGTTGGCTTGTTAGCGTAGACTAAGGACTTGAAGAATGGTCGAGTGGTGTCAAATCGCATGATCGCAGCGGCGCTCGCCGTAAGATAACCTAGTCGCAAAATTTCTCCTTCACAACTTCGAGCGTTGCGTCGCTTGTATGGCATGTAGCGCCATTTTGTTAGAACCACAGCCCGGTTATATCGAAGTTGCCGAGCACTGACTACAGCAAATCGGTTAGCATTGCGCTATACCTATGACCTAAGACGTTAACGGTGTCTCCTTCCTCATTTCGAAAGAAATAAGGTCCGATGATACCGCCATGTCAAAAACCGCACCAAACAGTCAATCTTTGTGGATGCATTGATGCTTGGCCGAACACTTGTGCAGTGTGTTCGCTCAAATAACGGGAATTTTTATTGTTGACGCAGCCGCTGAGCCAAGAATGGGCCTCGTCCGAAAAGATGATTTTCAGCCAAAATTCACATCTCCGGCCACATTTAACGAACTATCTGGATTGTCTATGGTCCTCCAACCACAAAATGAGCCGGGTTGGCTCTCTGGCGATGTCCAATTCAGCAGATCGGCGTCGAATAGACATTTATGGGTGTTCTTCGATATTGGCCGCTACAGCGGCTATCTTTTCTTCATTTCGCACCAATCTTTATCTTGTTGGTGGAATACGATCGTAAAGAATCAGTCAGTCAGTTCAGTTTATATGCATTTTTATTGAATCACTTAAAGTACTCTTACTTGCTAGACAAAAAAATGCTTAAAAATTAGCTTAATTAACTTAACATTACCTTATTCTAATTTACTGGCCCCATGCGGGCACTCTAAGTTAAACTTAGCACTTAAATTATGTCTTTCGACGTATCTTACTACTATACTATACTATTTATATTCATTATAATTAAAACTAAGAAAACATTTTTTACAAAAAAAAAAACTTAGTGACAGGACTGTTTTTTTTATTTTATTATAAAACTAAAACTAAAATCCTACAAACTACTTAAAAATAAATCTTAATCTACTTAACCAACTTACATCTAATACAGACATACATACATATATATATATATACATAATATATACCTAATATATAAATATATGTATATATATATATGTTTTTATTCATTTTTTATTTTTATTAATTTTTTTTTGTTTTTATATATATATATATATATTTTTTTTTTTTTCTTAAATCTAACTTACTCCTACTTAAAGCTATGTAAGCCGGCCATGGCTAAAAAACTTAGGTGACCCACTTTGCTTCACATGAAGCTACCAAGTATTGGAGGAATTCGACGACGAAGCATCCTCTCCCTCAAAAAGCCACCAAAATTATTGGTGCTGCTGAGCAACATCCCTCCTGTCGCGACTCCCTACCGCTCTACTGAACCGGAGACGCTCCGCACTGCCATGTGCGACGTCTCTGTCGTAGTTGAGTCTCCTGTCCGCAGCTGTTCGAGCAACGTGGAAGATTAGCGGCACAGCCAATCTGTCCTGGATCAGACCTTTGCTATCTAGAAGAACGCTTCTGGAGGAACATAGCCGTCAAAGCGAACTCTCTCATGATACATATAATTAGGGTAGTAAGCCCCAGAGATCAGGTTGTTCGACGATGTCATTGCTCTTGCAATGTGCCTTCGAGTCAACTTAATAACAAAATTGTCCACTCTTATTAGGTTCGCCCTATTGTACAAGACCTCATTGCGATAGAATTTTATGTACTCAGACTCTGGTGTTCTGTATAAGCCAAGACAAGTCCTAAGACAAGCCCTCTCAAACACCCTAATCTTTTCCAATAAGCTTGCTCTCACGTTGAACCACACGGGACAACCAAATACAAGCATAGGCCGGATAAGGGCCATGTAGCAGATCACCTTCACCCTCGCATCGAGTTGGCTGTTATAAAACAGTCTCTTTGTAAGGGCAAAAGCACCTTTGGCTCTGGCCAGAGCAACATCTATATGTTTGTTAAAATACAGATATTGGTCTAGCCAGATTACAAGGTACCTGACTACATTTCGACAAGCAAGTGGCTGCCCGTGCTGTCCCACGATCGAAAACTTCCGCCAATTCTTTCTGGTATCCCTAGAGGCCCCAGACAAAGGCGTCCTAAACAAAATGGTTTCCGACTTCTGAAAGTAGATTTTCAACTTCCAGTCGTCGCAATATCGCTTAATTTTGTCGAAGTCACCTTGCAAAAGTATGTTAATGACCTCAATCTTTGGACCTGATCTGTACGCTATTAAGTCGTCTGCGTACGCTATGGCATGGTGAAGTGAACCTATCAGATCACTTGTGTAAATGCTGAATAGGATCGGCGAATTCACCGCACCTTGTTGCAGACCGTTTTTAATGTTAAATGTGCCAGCAGAAGTCACATCGCCATTCTTCACGATGAACTGCCTACTGGAGAGCATATCAAAGAGAATATACAGAAGTGGTTTACTAATGCCCAACCTGTCCAGCTTGAAAAAGAGTCCCTCTAACCATACGGTATCGAGGGCCTTTTCCAAGTCAATCAGGCAGTCACCAGTGCACTGTTTCTTGCCTATGTTCCATTGGATATCAGAAACCAGTTTAGACGCAGCATGAATGATATCATGCCCCGCCTTGAAACCGAATTGATTATCCGGAACTATATGTTTGTCCTCAACCCACTTAGTCAGGACTCTATTGATTACCTTCTCGAAAACCTTACTGATGTTTGGAAGAAGACTGATCGAGCGGAGATTCGCCGGATTGGAAGTATCTTTATCCCTTTTGGGAATGGGATGTACCACCGCAGTTTTCCAATGCGCTGAATAATGTGCATTATTCATTGCATTATTAAACAGGGTGGTATAAATGTCCACCGCTTCTAGTGGGAGATGTCGAAGCACAATGTTCGGTATTTCATCGTTTCTCACTGATTTCTTACTTCTAAGTGATTCGAAGATCGTTTGGAGCTCCACCTTCGAAATGAACTGGGGTAATACCCTATCGTCCGCGATGACATTATTTGCCATATTCTCGTCACTGAACTGGGTGAAACCCGAGCTCTCGAATCGCCAGTTCACTATTTCATTTCGAAGGTAGAAATTGTGCACAAGGACTCGATTTTCCAGGTCGTGGTTGGGGCCAATGATGTCATTCGCCTTGTACACTTCCTGGAAAGTCGCTCCTATAGCCTCTACCTGCTCCTGCGGATCCTCGATCACAAAGAAGTTATCATCATCAACAGCCTCATTTGGATCTATGCCTGCTGTTACAAGTATTTGTTCTGTTCGTCGTTCGGGCGATTCTAAGACATGGAAGGTCGTTCTGATTATTCCTACGAAATATTTTATTTATTTGCGGGAACATATTCGGGTTGCTGGTGTTTACAGCCCGAATTTTGTTGTTCCAATACAAATTTACAGAGTTTCTGTAATTTTCCTTTATTAATATCTGGAGGTTTGTAATCAACGACTTCAATGTCATGATCTCCGGGTTATGTCTGTCAGTAAACTGTCTGTACAAGGTTTTTAGTCTTGACAGCAGTCTACTTTTGTGTCGGTGCAGTGCGTCAATGGTTGCGTTGCGGAATAAGTCTTCGTTGTCAGTATGTTGATACCGAGGTATTGTTTTGTCCATTGTTCGTTTAATTGTCTCGTCCATTAGTTTTAGATACCTGTCAATCTCCTCGTTTGACAGATTTCTGTTGGACGGTGGGTAGAGCGAATTCGAGGAGAGTGCTCTCGTCAGTGTTCTGCAGAAGTACGTCCATCGCACCCTACTATAGTTGTAGGAATGCCTTTGAACAAACTCATCCAATTCCGCAATTTCGTTGGGAATAGTTATTTCGGTGCTGAGACTGCAATGGTCACTGTCATACACGAAAGTGCGTAGACAGTTTATGGTATGTTGATTAGTGCACGTCAGGTGTATTCGTGTGTCGAACAGCAGAAGATCCAAATCGGACCCGTGTCTGGGAAACGACGGACTATCCGTCGCCTTGAGGCCGAGTCGATACATTATACTGTGCTGACCCCACCAATTGAATAGTAGGTTCCCTCTAGTATTTGGTGTATTATTTCCCCAATCTCTATGTTTGGCGTTGAAATCTCCGCCGATAATAAAATAGTTCTCCTCCAATTCCAGTCTTAGGAATCGAAAAAGTGTATCGAGCTCTGAGATGAATAAGGTGGATTGAGTAGCTTTAGGTGCATAAATAGACACCATGTATAACCGCTTTCCACTACGGAGAGGGATGTACATGATGCATGCTTCCAGCACCTGGAACCTACGTATTACACGACTGTATATTCTTTTGAAACGAAGTCCTTTTCTAACAAAGATCGCAACACCACCTCCTTGAATGGAGTTGGGTCGGTTTCTCCGTAATATTTTATATCTTCTGTGCTCATTTTGTGTCTTTTAGTAAGCTTAGTTTCGCTAACCAAAAGCACATCAGGGGCTTGGTCTTTAAGCAACTTAAACAGTGTGGCTCTTCGTTCGAACCTTATCAGTGAATTAACATTCACTGCAAGGTTTGCTCCGCCATGTACGTACCCATTACGACTGGAGGTGCGTTAGGCCCGGCAGCAGCGCGTATATTTGATCTACCCGCTTAGCCTGTTCCTGTATTTGACGTTGAAGCTGAGCCATCTGCCCCTGAATAGAGAGCAAGATAGCCAGCATGTCAGGTACAGGTTCCGGTGCTCTAGGCGCTTGGGCCTGAGAAGCTACCTTTGCTTGTTGTACCGTATTTCCCCTACCTGCCGCCATTTGGGTGTAGGTAACGTGGGGAGTAACGGCTGGTGTTTGTGCCTGCACGAGTGGACGTTTAACTTCCACTTTCTTTTGCCGAGCCAGATTTACTCGCTTTATGTATTGGAATTTGGGACAACCCCGATAGTTTGCGGTGTGTCCCGTGTTCCTACACAAAGCACAAGAGAGTTGGCTTTCTTCCGACGCTCCGTCCTTACCTAGAGCGCATTCCTCGGATTTGTGGTTCTTTCCGCACTTCACACATCGAGGCTGCATTTCGCAGTTCGACGCGGCGTGCCCGAACCTTTGGCAGCGAACACATTGTAAAATGTTTTCGCTCCTCTTTAATTTTTCCCAGTGTACAACCTGGTAGTCTAGGATTTTTATACTCCTTAGACCATCCAGTTTGCTGTCGGGACTTAACTGAACCGGGAAGAACGGTAGTTTCCGCTTCTCCCTTTTGGCTCTAGCCGTGACAAATGGCTTGACCCCCACGAATTTGAGCCCTTCGCACTCCTTCTCTTTCAGCAGTGCAAGGAGCTCCTCCGGATCAGTCGACGGTTCTAACCCCCTCAGCAGCATTGTTTGCAGCTTCTCCCCCTTCGGGGTGTAGGAGAAGAACTCCGTCGTCGAATCCTTCAATAAACTTTTAATTTTGTGGTAGCGCTCCACTGTATTGCAGTGGATCGCATGCCTATCTTCACTTAGTCTTTTAATAAAAAAATTACAGCCTATGGCCGACTTACAGAGTTCGATAGTGTCCTTTAACTCCATCTTATATGTGTTGATTGGAGGTACCCGTAGTTTTGTTGATTTCTGCTGTTGTTGTTGTTGCTGCTGCTGATGTTGTTTCTGCTGTGGCGGTTGTTGCTGTTGTTGTTGCTGCTATTGTTGCTGCTTCTGCTGCTGCGATTTTTGTTGCTGTTGTTGTTTTTGCTGTTTATGCTTTTCTTGTGGTTGCGCATTTTTCTTTGTAAGTTCTTGTGACTGTTTCTGTATTTGTTGTTGTTTTAATGGATGTTTCAGTTTTTGTGGTAGCTCCACGTTTACATTTTGTTGTTGCTGAGGGCTCTGGAGTTGTTGTATTTTTTCCATCTCCCTCCTTGCCACTTGCTTTGCCTTAATAGCAAGCACTCTTTGCTGTAGCTCTTTAATGCTACTATTAATAGCTTCGACCTCGTCGTCTTCGTCATCTGACTCAGATGCTGCTAGGGATGCGAAGCTATTGTCTGCTCCCATGTAGTGGCCTTCCCCACCATCTGATACATACGGGTAATCATTTTTATCTGACACTTGCCTCTTTGGTTTTAATGCTGCCCTTACTGCTGTTGTTGGCGCCCTTTCCCTCACTCCAACATGCAGCATTGTTGACCGAGTCTTTACGCCTTTGGCTACCGAACACTTGTAAAACTGTTAGCTAAAAGTATACTTCTTTATTTTTAACACTTATAAAGCCGAACATGAAATACTTCCGATCTCTGCGGAGGTCAAAGAACGACTGATCGTAAAGAGTGTACTAACGCCCAAATTTTTCCACGGTGCGACAAATTGCCTGCACACTGAAGCCATGATGACGGCCGACCTCACGACGAAATTCACGTTGCGTATTTACAACTGAGCCGGAATTTCGATATCATTTCTTAATAATTTCCGCACGTTCGGCAAGCGTGAAACGATGCATGATGAAATGGTGTACCTCGCAGAATATTTAGACAACTGGATGTCATTGGTAACTTTGACAGTTGCTGTAACATACGAGTAACAATTGAAAAAACTATCATCAAACAACTAACTAAATTATAAACCACGAAACTGGTCGTGGGCCGAAGGCAGAGCGGCCAGAAATAGAAGGGCCCAGTAACAACAACAAAATAAATAAGTAATGGTTAGAGCGACACTCTATTGCTCAGTTCCATTTCTCCCTAAATCGGAACGCCAATCCGCCGGAGTAAGTAGGGACCCGCGATAAAAATACAAAAATTTGCACAGGCACTGTACTTGACTTTTATTAGGGCTGGCGATCCAGAGGATGGCGGCATCGAGATACAATCCCTTTTATTTTTTAAGAAACGTAAATAGAAAAGTAGAGAAGATTTTTTTTCTCAAGTTGAGGCGCAAGTTCTGTGGCGAAAAATGACTGGGAAAAAAAGGAGGAGAAGTGAATGAAGGACAGCAGATATACATATGTATATAGGAGTAGCAGGACGAAGAAGAAGTAGATTGTGCCAGAAAGGGGCACCACAGCGCCAGAAAAAAAAACTAAGTAAAGTGTTATGCAGTTAGCATAGTGGAAATTCGGTTTTTTTTCTTTGTGAAGTGAGACTCCGGTTGGCCGCGGTTGCTCAAAATTCCCGAGAATAGACGAGACACGAGATCCGGTAAATAGCGCTTTTTTTCGGGACTGTGAAAATAGTGGGTCACTCTATCGACGAGTATACCGCTAAAGTAACAGAAATAAATCTTCGAGCTCCAACGGAGCTTTATAACGTGGTGTAAGTTCGTAAATAACGTAACCGTTGCCGGGATTCAAACATAACAGTGAGACTGGAGAACCAGGGAGGTTTCGGCCATTTACACAAAAAAATACATAAATTCAGGGGCACAAGTATTTACCTGCATGCACAAAGATTTCACTGCGACTGCTAGAAAAAGGCGAAGGAATCTATGTACATATATACATACATATATACATACATATATATACATACATATATACATACATATATACATGTATATATTTAAAATTGCAATCGCTCACAAACACAGGGGCATAAAATCAGATGTTCGCCGTCAAAAACTTGCTATAAATAATAAATATTTTTGTTTCGAAGGTGACGAATTACAATGTGGTGGTGAAGTGGAAAGTGGGAATATTATTTTGGAAAGCGTGATTGATGACACCTCATCGATGACAGCAGAAACTTCATAAGCAGCTGGTCAGAACTAGAAACCTAAAAAGTCCGCCTCAACCAGACAAGATTATGTAGAGGATTTATTTATATTAGGAAGCTTGTTGCACAATTTCCCCGATCTAAAGTAAATTATTTGGATAGCTTCAATTGCCGGGCTGCCGGCAAAACCAAAAAAACAAGAAAAAAAGCGAAAGCCAAATACACGCTACTACAAAAAACCGAACCACACGGTTGGTGGCTAAGATCTGTGTGACGATCTGTCACTTGGGTATCGAAAAAAAAAAAAGTCCTGGGGAGAAATTTGCAATGGCAGCAAATCGTTTGTTGAACCAAGTGGATGCTCATCTGGGATGGGTTCAGGGAAGAAGATATTTCCAAGAAACACTTAATGGTAGAAAGAATAATAAATGATAGGCGCCATGAACTTTTTGCCTTAAGTGGAAGTGCAAAACCGTATGCGACAAACAAATCGCAGAGGGTTACCGCACTTTTTGTCACTTTATAAAACAACGCTTTATTTGCGGAAGGTTATCAAAACAATAGATCGTAAAGCCGGTAGGCGGCAACCATAAACTGTACTTTATACTGTGGTACTGAAGGTACCACTAATATTGGACCGCTAGTTGGGGACACAATACCAAATTACAACGGTCGCAAAATTATTGTTTTTCTTCCCATTGTTTTCTATAAAAAGGATTCGCCCGGGATAACGCGAGGTGAAATTGTCTCGAATAAATAATACTACTTACGAGTATGTTGCTTTCTCCTAGAATTCCTGTGCTTCCGCCTGTCCCGTCAGTCCTGATTTCGTCTGTGTTTCCTCCTCACTTTTGGTATACCCTATCCTTTTGTCAAACCCTCTCGTACTTTTCCTTTTTTTTCTCTTCCTTTTATTTTGCTTTTCTTTTGTTAATTTGTTTTTTGTTTGTTCTTTACTTTTTGATAGTCAACCAAGAAGTGATTAACCATATCCCACCGATATTAGCTCGAACCGTAGGTCTCACCTATATACACATTCATACATCCGTTCAGATGAGTGCAACGGACCAATTTTGGTCTTTGTGTGCAGCGCTCCGCAAATTTGCTGAAGTGTGCCACCGTGCATTGGACCTCCATTGTTTCCACTCTCTCACACACCCACACATTCGTGTTTCTTTCTTATTTCCCAAATCTGGAGAAATTTCCTCCAAGACTAGGATTTCTCTTTGGACCGAGCTAATATATCCCTTTACGATCGTCCATTGGGGTTGCGTTCAGTGAATCTGAATGCAACACCAGTCTTTCCCAAAAGATAAAAAAGGAAAAAGATAATTTGCCAACAATATATGTTATAGTATGGCCTACTCGCATTATACATCCTAATCATTATCCGTTTATCCGTTTCTGATACTGATCAGGTGGCGTACAGTGAGGGCTGGAGTGCTGCCCAATGAAAATTAAATGAAGACATCCCGGCGAATCCTCTTGTCAAGAATTAATTAAATGAGGGGCGCGCAACTAGGGGTCGATTCTTTACGACGATTTTTTTTTCGTTACAATTTTATTTTATTTTTTTTTTAAGGTGATAACCGTCCGTCACCGAATAGAGCATCTATGGCAGTTCGCCTGGTTCTGTGGGTTTATGTATTTATTATACGCAGAGGGTTTCAGACCGTCCATCTGGCTCTAGACGTACAGCATTGGGCTTAACGTGACCGTCCGTCATTCTGCCGAGACTCCTGTCTCTTCGTCTCGTGGATCTATTGGTTGCCCCCTCCAACAAGCATAAAAGCAGAAAGACAGTGTTCAAGAACCCACCAATTCTTCCCGCTAATATACTTCTCCACGGAGACAATGGACATAAAGTGAAGGGGCAAAAAGCGGATCGGGCAGGAGAGACCGTGATGGAGCGGAGATGCCTTCTAAGGCTAATGAAACAACCCGATAGGAAAGACAACACAACACAAGGGCAAGAGCCGACGACTTTGTGAATGGCTCTTGTTCACTAAAACGTTGGACGCTGGTCTCGCGCCTTCCTCCAAATAATTACTTCAACGGACCATCCGTCCTACCTGCTCTGGTTGATCCTTCAAGATACTAGGAGGGTGCACCAATTGCTGATGGACCCATGGCTGCCCACCACCCTTCTAGGAATTTGAAGAACCACGGAAAAGAATGTGGATGAGTGAAGCCGAGAGGAGCGGGAAAAAGTAGGAATTGTTGTGGTAAATTTTACCGCAACAGTCTAACGAAGGTATTCTTAGTTTGTTTAACTTTTTCGTAATGTCTTATTCAAACCAACTTTTAACTCATTAATTGCTCCTGGGTTCTTTTAACACATTGCCATCTTAGGCTTGGTTAAATTAATTTTCTTTCTTATTTTTTTTCAAGAATTTCTTAACTCTTCACTGTTTACTATCCTTCTCAACCCAGCTCTCAATAACGAAATAATAATTTAAAACTGGTATTCTTACCACTACGTGTATAACTCTTTAATGATTTCAAATAATAATTCGTGGTCTAATAACAAAATTAACTATTTTTTCCATTCCATTGGTGGAAATTTGTTATTCTGGAACAAAAGGAATCAACTTTTGTAAGGAAGAAGTACTCTATCTATATCAGGGATTCCCAAACTAAGTATTTTGGGCAAGGGACCCCTGTTCCAAAATGAACTGAAACCTCAGACCCCCATAGTCAAATTACTTTAAAAATTCTATCTCCAGTTTTTTTCCTGTTGATACAAAATACTTATCATTTTAAAAACTGGTTTACTCACTTAACCTAATTTTCTCATCAAAATTGAACAAAATAAATAGACATAAAATTCAGTAAGAATCATGTTTGGTTAACAATTATTAATACAAATTAAGTAAAAATATTTAAGTAGGTAATTATTTTTTGAAAAAAAAAAAAAAACATTAAAATAGTAAAGTAAAAAAAAAAATATAAAAAATTCAGTGTGATGGACTTTTTACCAATCTAGCTAAATCCGGTTAAATATTGGTGAGTTACAGCCTTAAATCTCCGCGTTCGCTGATTTTCAAATGGCTTCTTTGTTTTGTCAAAATGTTTGTAATCACATTGAAGCCTTTTTCGAATAGATATGATGATGGAAAAGCGATAAGGTATTTTTCAGCAATGTTCCACAATACAGGATACAGTGTTTCAATGTTGCGTTGCAACCAGAACTTCTGATAGCCTTGCTTGAAATTCTGCTTAATCTCCTCGTCTGTGCTGATGGTATTCAACTCTTCTTGGATTATCACATTATCTTCTTCCATGGCTGTGATATTGTACGGATTTTTTATCCATTGAGGAATTTGTAAATTTAAGAAATCCTCAAACCTTTTAGTAAAATTCTTGTGTAATGCGTCCAAGTGAGTGACATATGGTATGATAAAATAACATCGTCTTGAATTTTGGTAATTTTGACAAATGCGGAAACTGTGAATATTTTTTTCTGCTTAAATTTTGTTTATAAAGGATAGGTTTACCCACAAAGGTTGATATTATTGTTTTTGTTTTAATCAATCAATCTTGTAAAAACTCCAACACAGATTCAAAAATAGCTGAAAATTTTCTAAGTAAGAGCCTCTTGATAGCCAGCTAACTTCAGTGTTCAGAAGTAACCGAGTAAAGACTTTGTCGTTTTCCTTATATAGCTGAACAAATAACCGAGAGTTCAAAGAACTGCTTCGAATCTTGTTGAAAGCATTTATAACATATTATAAAGACTGACGCAGGACTCAGATTTTTTGCTACTAAATACTATCTGTGAATCACGCAGCGAATAATCAGTACCTCAGGTAGTTGTCGCTTTAAGTGGGCTATAAAACCACGATGACGACCAACCAAAAAATAAAAATAAAAAACCATCAGTCGCAACAGAAACAATGTTCTTCCATGGAAAAGCTTTGTTGGTAAAAAAAACGTTCCACGGCTTGAAAAATCGATTCTCAGGTCTTATCAGTCTCTAAATAAGCTGCAAAAAGCAGTTCTTGGCACATATTTTCATCTTTCATATATCAAACATATCCTAACAACAGAGCTTCATTGCCGAGTAATGTAGGCTTGTCCAACTGGAGAGAGTCTGTTGGTCTGTAAGCAATTGCATAAAATGTTTTCCACGTCGCGACCCATCTCGCCTATTCGTCTCTGAACGGTGTTATTGCTCAAAGAAATTCTCTTAATAATATCATGTGAGGGTTTGTGCAATACGGGCTTGTTGAGGACCTCCGCAATGGCTGGAAAAATAAGCTGCTCTCCAATTGTGTGGGGTTTCCCCGACTTCGCTATTGGTAAAGATGTATTACAGGACGCTCGTAAACCATCGACGTCTTGCATAGATGATGACGCAAAAATCGATCTTATGGATGGCCTTTTCTATAGTTTTTTTTTCAACAGCACTTGCTTTTCCTTTTGCCGCTGCTTCACCAATGTACTTGCTGTGGTGAAAACAATGGCAAAGAACGAAGCAATGTTACAATGCGTTTCACAACACATGATAAATGGTACTCCATTTTTGAAGGCTTCATGGCATCGTTACTGACTACTTTTTCACATATGAGACACATCGGCAAGTGTTGATTTGATAGAGATGAAATAAATTAAAACTTCAAGTAGTCCAAACTGTATTGTCTGCATTTTTTTTCGTGTCTGAAACTGAAAATTTATAATTTTATAGTAGATAACAACTTTTCTAAAGTAATTTAAAAAAATATTAAAACGTTTGTTTGGTACTTACCCTGTAACTTTTATATAAACTGCATAAATGTATGGTTACGCTATTAATCCTGGATGGTTATCCTTTGTCGAATCGACGAATACCTCTTTCGTTTTGTCTGTTTTCTCTTTGTACAATTCAATCTTTGTACAACATCTATTGGTGTCGATCTCTATCAGCGAGCGGATGTATGGTATGGTATCCTGCGGTCAATGGAAATACGTGTTTTTACAGGTATGTTCGTCGAAACGATGAAGGATAACTCTTGTGTGATTATTTTTTTATAAGATTATTACTTTTTGTTATTTGGGGTGTTTTTGTTGTTTTTTGTTGTGCTAGGATAATAAAATGAATTACGGTCAGCAACTAGGTGATGATGAAATCGAAGCGTTTCTTGGTATGTTCGACAGCGACAGTTTTATTTCAGAAGGCGATGACAAACAGGGAGGTTTCGGAAATAGTAGTGATGACAACTTTGTTATGGACGATGCTGATGAACTTGAAAGCGAAGCCTCATTTTCGGAGGATATTTCTGAGTCGGATGAAGACAATATTCCCCTCAATTTACTCCGAAAAAAAACAGGTATAATAGAATTTACAAAAACTATTCTTCGTGGCAAAAAGAACTACAAGTGGTCATCAAAAAAAGGCAGAAGCCATCGATATGGGTTGAATATAGTTCATCAGGCCCGGGGACAGACAAGTCAGTGTAAAAACGTTACTGAACCACTGCAGTGTTTCCAAATATTTCTAACTGGCGATATTATAAGTGAAGTTATGCAATGGACAAATGTCGAAATAAATTCTAGGCGGAAATAGCAATTACCTAACTTCAGAGGAGTTATTTGACTCCAGCTACAGTGGATCTCGATACATTTCGGCAATGACTAAAGCCAGATTCAAACTTTTTTTATCGTGCTTACGTTTTGACGATAAAGCTGTTCGTCTGCAAATGACTAATGTCAAATTTGCCACAATCCGAAAAATATGAGATATATTCATCCAAAAGTGTCGCGAAAATTACACTCCTAGTTCTTATATGACAATTGAGCAGCTTTTAGCTTTTCGTGGAAAATGTTCGTTCAGGATGTACATTACGGATAAACATGCAAAATACGGCTTAAAAATTGTTATGTTATGCGACAGTGGCACTAATTATATGGTAGATGCAATGCCCTACTTGGGTAAAAGGTCGAACACTAGCAATCTGCTCGTGAAAGAACTCATGTGAAAGAACAAAACAAAAAGAATTCAAACAGAAATGTAACCATGGATTATTGGTCTACATCTGTCAACCTTGCAAAGTCACTTTTGTTGGAGCCATATAAGTTGACCATAGTTTGAACCTTACGGGCAAATAAACGGGAAATATCCAAAAAAATGCGGAATCAAAAAGGGCCCAAATGTCAAACATCAATGTTTTGCTACGACATGGAACTCACGCTGCTGTCGTACAAACCAAAGCTATGGGAAATTATTTTTTTCTTGTTATCATCCTGTAATGAGGAAGTAACTATAAAGCCAATTTCAAAAAAGCTTCAACCAGACAAAGGGAGGCGTTGACACCTTCGATAAGATGTGCAGTGTTATGAGTTGTTCCCGTAAAACCAATAGATGGTCTATGTGTGAATTTTATGGCATGTTAAACATGGCATTTATTAACAGCTAGAAACATTAAGCCGTCGAGAATTTATGAAAAAATTATATGGTGGCCTAGTTGAAAAAGATATGTCACGGAGACGGCAGACACGTACTCTAATTGCTACAACAAGGAAGACAATGCAAAATGTGTTGGCCGAGGTTCAAGAAAAACGTCAAGACAATATTCAAGAACCGTGCGGCGAATAAAAAGAAAAATTTGTGGATTATGACAAAATCTTCGTGCTATAAGTGCAAAAAAAGCATCTGTGGTGAACACAAAATTGAAGCATGTGCCTATTGTATATAATATTTTTTTTTATTTTTTTTTTTTAGTTTTTACAGTTGATATGAATTAATACTTTAAGCTTTTGTAATTATTTCCAAAAGTGATATTTTTTTATTATTTTTTGTCAATTTGAACCAATGGCTGTTTATGTAATAAAATGAACTGATAATTTTAATTTTATTTTTAAGTGCAGAAACCATGTCGATACTATTAATAAATCATATTTATTATTCAAAAAACATGTTTAAGAGCTTCACTTAAAGTTTTCCGGATCAATATTATTAAAATTTAAGGATGATGTAGGCTTAAATGTGAGCTTCGTCGATTCGACCAAGCATAATTTTAGCGTGTGTTAAATATGCATAAACATCCAGGGTTAACGCTCGTATGTAACTAAGGATTTTGAAAATTTTTTTTAATCACTTTGTTTTAATTCACTTTATTTAGCTATGTATGTAATCACTTTGTAATCTCTTGAAATAAAGTAGTGGATGAGAGTATTATCATTGATATTCAAGTTCCAACGAATTTCAAAACGCAAATGAACTTTCAACCTAAGTGCAAGCTTGTTATATAGTAAAATATCAGGAGCATGTTTGGACTTGAACGTGATCATGATTTCATTCGTGTTAAATCGCTTTAACGTCTATTATATGCTCAAATACAGAGAAAGTCAAAACGTGTCTGAAAGACTTGTACGCTCGAACACATTATCCGAACCACCTGTTTTACTATATACAGTATCTTGAACTTTTCAAATAAGAACTTGTGTTAATTAATAGGGGTCGATTTTTAGACCTCGTCGACATCCAAAATCAGTTTTCATTGATGTTGGCCCCTGGGAAACCGATTTCGACACCAAGGGGTCGATATCGACTACTTTGGGAATCCCTGATCTATATATTGTATGAAATAAATAAATAACAAATAAATAAATCGACCCTACGGGAATCCCTGATCATATACTAGGTAGAAAGAAAAGTAACCTCCTTGACCGCCAGAATGCGATGCTACTGCAAAAAAGGTTATGGTGCCTTGAAGTCCGCCAAATTTCAGTGCGATACTGTTTTTAGTTTTGTTTTGACAGCTGATTGTTGTTAACGTGTTTGGCATCATGTTGAGTATGGACAAAAACGATTTTCGTTCTCTCATAAAACATTATTTTTTGAGAGGCAAAATGGCGAAGGAAAAAAAAGAAAAGTTGGATAAATATTATGGGGCTAATGATCTGTCAGATTACACTGTCAAATATTGGTTTCGAGAGTTTCGTGGTGGCCGCAACTCCGCTCCGATGCGGTTACAGAGAACAAAGTCAAAAAAATACATGAAATGGTGTTGGCTGACCGGAAAGTGAAGGTGCACGAGCTAGCAGATACCACAAAGATTAGTACTGAGCGCACA
This sequence comes from Volucella zonaria, assembly GCA_963966105.1. Taxonomy (NCBI): domain Eukaryota; kingdom Metazoa; phylum Arthropoda; class Insecta; order Diptera; family Syrphidae; genus Volucella; species Volucella zonaria. Next base: position 93,641,479 of record OZ014530.1, on the reverse strand, counting down.
CGCCATATTTTGGGCAATATTCTGCATATGAAAAATTTATCCTACCGCTGGGTGCCGCGCATGCTCACCTGACCAAAAACACGAACGCTAGAGCACTTCGAAAGAGTGTTTGGACTTGTTGGTGCGGAATCGGGCGGACTTTGGCGTCGATTGGTAACTGGATTTGGATCCCTCGGACTATTATCTCTTCCCAAACCTCAAAAGATGGCTCATCAATAAAAAATTCAGCTCACGCGAGGAAATCATCGACGACACGGAGGAGTATTTTGCAGACCTTCCGGAAAAATACTTTTCGGACGGGATCAAGAAGTTGGAAAATCGCTGGAATACTAGATGGAGTGAAAACTGATATTCTTGACCGTCAGAATGCGCTGCTTCTGCAAAAAAGGTTATGGTGCCTTGAAGTCCGTTCATATTTAGGCAGACATGCCAAATTTCAGTGCGATACTGTCTTTAGTTTTGTTTTGACAGCTGTTACTCCATTTCACTCAGCATTCTGAAAAAAAAAACGTTTACCGTTACATTCAGCAAAAACACTTATCTATTGTAACATAGACACCGAACTTTCATGCTCGGATTTTCATCTACCCTCATGTCGAGACAAAAAGGTAAGCAACCGTGCCCTGATGTTAATTTGTGCATGGATTTTTAGGTCTCGACTGAACATGTTCATTAGGGTGTCCCAAGACATAAAGAACACAAGTTTTTTTGCAAAATCAAATACGCAACTCTCTATATTTTTTTCTGTTTGACCTTAATAACATAAATAAAAAGTATTTTTTCCGATTTGAGGTTAAGCTTTAAGTCAAGAACTTGTACAGGTATTACGATGGAATGGTTTGAGAATTTATGGTTCTTGGTATGTATTTGTATTAGAAAAAGGTATTTAATGTTATTTTACATTAAAATAAATATTAATGAAGATGTTTTCTTTTTGCAGCCCAGATAAAGCTTCGTCTGTTCTTGTACGCAACGTAGCTAATATTGTTTCTCTTCTATCCTCCATTAACTTGGCCGCTGTTTTGCTGTATCGTTCACAGGGCCCCCTCCCAATTATCAAGGCTTCGTCCATCAGTGACGTTGTCTAATAAAAGGCGGGGGCAGAGCATATTACTTGTCTTATCGTAAACATCTTCAGATAACGCCTCTGAAGGTTGCTACGATTTGACCAGTTACAAATTGCCGGTAATAAGTCTTGTTGGCGGTAGGACCACCGGTAGTCCCTACCAGGACTTAAATCACGGTACCATGGGAGTCAGGAGCCCCCCGGATTTCGGTCCGGGCCTGACTTGTTGAGGTAGGCCCCTTGTGGGAGCATCATGCTGGCTGTGGTTTAAACCCTAATCGCGGGAAAGGGTCTAACCCGTTGTAGAGTTGCAAATAAGCTGTGACCCTAAGAACTGCAAGAGGTTTTAGGTCGGCCTCGACCCATACCAAGGGTGGAACATGTGCCTCCAACACAGTTCCGAATTGGTATCAAAGGATTGACGGAGAGCGATGGCAAGGCGTATCCTTGCTCCCATGGATGTATGGGCATCCCGTAAACATAAGTCTACATGACAGGTAGATTTGCCGTAGTACTAAGAAGACTGCTGATATTGAAGGCATTCGTGTGGATAATACGGTTTTATCCACATGGAAAGATTGCCTTACTGCATTGCTTGGTCAGTTCTTCCCGAGAGAGGAGCGCTTTGAGGACTCTTCATGTGAAGAGCCTACGGTCCCTCCGGAGTTAAGGACTGAAGAAGTCGAGTATGGTGTTTCACATCTTCGCTCCAGGAGATCTCCTGGAGCTAATGGAATGACTGGAGAGATGGGGAAAGCCATCTGAAAGGCCGTCCCAGGATAACTGCTTTGTCTTTATAGCAAATGCATTGCCTGCAGCTACTTCCCCAAGGATTGGAGGGAGGCAAGGGTGGTTGTGCTCCTGAAGTCCACCGATAAGAATAGGTCTGACCCTAAATCTTATCGGGGCATTAGCCTGCTTCCGGTACTAGGAAAAGTGCTGGAAAGGGTTTCGGAGAGCAATGTCCCCCTTCCAATTCGCCTTTACAAAAAGCAAGTGTGTCGAGGATGCATGGTCTTTCCTAAAAGACAGGGTCCTGAGAAGCAGCGCCAAAGTGGTTATAGGCATCTTTATTGATTTTAAAGGTGCCTTTGATAACCTGAAGAGGCAGAAAATAGTAACCAGGTTGCAGGAATTGGGCTGTCGGGAAATTGGGCATTGGGAAAGCTATTTCTCCGACAGGAAAGCGAGTGTGGTAAATACGCACGACAGAGTCTCAATTAGTGTTGAGAGAGGTTGCTCCCAGGGGTCCATCTGTGGTCCTTCTTTTTGGAACCTGATGATGGACCCACTCTTGTGGCGACTAAACGAGCTCTGTGGGTGCTGCGCCTACGCAGATGACCTGCTTCTCATCCTTGAAGGCCAGTCCAGGGCCCAAATCGAGATATTAGGAGAAAGAGCTGTAGCAGTCGTTGCTAAATGGGGAGAAAGCGTTGGGGTAAGTGTGTCACAGGATAAGACTGTTTCAATGAAGCTCAAAGGCAAATTGAATACAAGAAGTCGGGCTCCTGCGATACATTTGAACGCCGTTAGCATTAGATGTGTGACTGAGGTCACATACCTGGGCATAACGTTGGGTGAGTGTATGAACTTCATGCCTCACCCGGTTCGAATCAGACAACGCATGCTGAATGTTGTAGGCCAGGTAAGACGCATTTTGCGATCCGACTGAGGACTCAACAGGCGCTCTGTCCGTGTCATATACGACGGCCTTTTTGTTGCTTGTGCAACATATGGAACATCGGTATGGTACCACAGGGTTAAGACTCTGGATGGTCATAAGCGGATCTTGTCTTACCAAAGAGCCGCCTTACTTGGGTGTTTACCTGTGTGCCACACTGTCTCCACAGAGGCAATGCAGGTGTTCCTAGGAGTGCCACCTCTGGCTCTGGAAGTGATATGTCGTGGTATTGCTTTCAAGATCAGAAAACTTCTCCCTCCAAATAGGCGAGTTTGGGTTTCTCCGGCAGGAGTGGATGGCCTATCCCTGAAGCAGCGTAAAGCCTTTCTACACGCATGTGTTTTATCTAGATGACAATCTGGATGGGATACTAGTGAAAATGGCATGGTTACTTACTGCTTCCTAGGGGATGTGCTAACCATGAGAGTATTTCCTGAACGGAATTTTACCCTCAGCCTGGGCTTTTTGTTGACCGGGCATGGCTCTCTTAATTCATTCTTGCATAAGAGAGAGCTTAGCGGGGTTGCGAGCTGTTCATGTGGAGCCACCTATAAGGACCATGTCATATGTGAGTGTCCCAATTATGCTGACATTAGGGACTTGCAGGCTATGGGCATCACCTTTATTGGTGAGGCCTACGATGTCAGTGGAATTATTACTGATACCGTACGGTTCGAAAGAACCCGTAGTTTTGCAAAAGAGGTATTTAATAGAAGACGCAGTCGGCAGCTAGCGGGTGGAACATAGGAATTTTTAAATGTGTTGAAAGGCCGCAAGTCCTGGGCAGTAAGCTGGAAGCTCGACCGGAAGCTACGAATGCGGGTCAATAAGTCCGTGACTTTTTGAATTTCTGACCTCTTTACTGAAACAGCAACACTGCTCCTGTCAACAGGCATCTGTCAGTTGACTCCTGTCAAAATTTAAACTTGCTGCGTCAGTTAGTTTGTGTTTGACAGCTATTTTTATCAGACTACTCACTAATTTGAGGAGAAAATGGAAAAAAGTGAATTTCGTGTGCTTATTAAGCATTATTTCTTGCGAAAAAAAACCATTACCGAGACCAAGGCTAAGCTTGATAAATACTATGGGGACTCTGCACCATCGATTTCAATGGTAAAAAAGTGGTTTACTGAATTTCGTTGTGGCCGTACAAGCACTGAAGATGCCGAACGTCCTGGACGCCCAGTTGAGGTCTCTACACCCGAAACAATCGAAAAAATTCACGATATGGTGTTGGCCGACCGAAGATTGAAAGTGCGAGAGATTGTGGAAGCCGTAGGGATCTCGCATGGCTCAGTGGTTTCAATTTTGAATGATCACTTGGGCATGAGAAAGCTTTCCGCAAGATGGGTGCCGCGTTTGCTCACAGTCGACCACAAACGCAATCGTGTAACAACTTCACAGGAAGGTTTGGCGTTGTTTAATCGCAATATGGAGGAGTTTTTGCGCCGTTTTGTAACCGTGGACGAAACATGGATCCATCACAACACACCAGAGAACAAACAACAGTCAAAACAGTGGGTTTCTAAGGGTGAATCGGCGCCAAAGAAGGCCATAAAGTTATGGCGACTGTTTTTTGGGATGCACGCGGGATAATCCACATTGACTACCTTCAAAAGGGAAGAACAATCAATGGGGAATATTATGCCAACTTATTGGACCGATTCAATGACGATTTGAAAAAAAAAACGACCTCATATGGCCAAGAAAAAAGTTCTTTTCCACCAAGACAATGCAAGGGTGCACACATGTGCAGTTGCCATGGCAAAAATCCATGAATTGGGCTATGAATTGCTCCCTCATCCACCCCATTCTCCAGATTTGGCTCCGAGCGACTACTTCTTGTTCCCAAACCTGAAGAAATGGCTTGGTGGAAAAAGATTTGACTCCAATGATGAAGTCATCTCGAAAACAAAGGCCTATTTTGAGGACCTCGACAAATCATTTTTTTTGGAAGGGATAAAAAAATTGGAGAAGCGTTGGACAAAGTGTATAGAGCTCAAGGGAGACTACGTTGAAAAATAAAATTATTTTTTTATCAAAAAATCTGTGTTTTAATCCAAAAGTCACGGACTTATTGACCCGCCCTCGTATATTCTGGTACCACGGAAGGTCAGAAGCCCCGGAACTATTGTTCCGGCATGATCTAGGAGCTGGCCCCCTTGTGGGAGTATCGTGGTGGCTGTAGGTTTGACCCCAAAATCGCGGGAAGAATAGACCTAATGGTACTTGGACATCTCATGGCTTAGCTTAGTGTACTACGACCTGTGCTAAACCATGGGACTGCTATGGAACCAATTGGTCTGCTCGATGTGAAGTTGCATTGTAACCGGGTGCCATGACCCACAGAATGGCTGAGGTATTAGATAGGCCTCGACCCTTCACCAAAGGGGAAGTTCGTGCCTTACACACGACTTCGACTTTGGTAGTGGTAGTACTTGTCCTACCCGAAGGGCACTTATAAACGCATTGTTTTGATATCTTGTGCGAAGGCGCACCGTGGGCTTAAGCCTTTACGGCAGGTACCTACCTAACACACAAGAGACATCTGTATCGTTCACTACTCTAAGAATTGAAACTGTCTTTTTGCATATGGAGAAACGAAGCATGCAGAAGGAAAGTCGTTGAGAGAACTATCATCAATTTTTAAACGAGAGAATAATGTCTTTCTTCTGACTGATATAAAATCATCGATATTCTTCTGTGAAGCAAAAATACAATAATGAATAATTAACTATGCTGCTACGTATATAAACAAAGAACTAAGTACAATTAGTCACGTACAAGATTAATAAGTCTAATTTACCATACAATGAACCATAAAGTTCATCTTTTGATGAAATGTATCATTTTCCATACGTCGAGAAATTTTCTTTGGCTAAAATTGCCACTATTTTTACTTTTTTTCAAGATCCACATCATCATCAAAGTGTGATAAAAGTGAAAATTTTTCAGTCAAATACCATAAATGCCTACTTTAATTGCAAAAATGCATCACAGCCATAGTTTAACGTAGATTATCACAATAAATAAATAGACGCCTAACAGTGCTGCGTTGGCCTCGTTAGTTAGCTTCATCTGAGAAGTGAGTAACAATATTTTTGGGGAATAAATTGCTCTAAACAACCATCGAGCACAGTGCTCAGTGCACGGCAGCTCTAGTTCCGATTTTAAAATTTCAGTCTGTATCTCCAATTAGAAATATTATAGAAAGCTCTGTTAGCTCTCAATAATCATCTCTGGCAATTATGCGGGTTAGTTCAGAGCGGTAAAATTCAAGTAATTTTTAAATTTCGGAAAAGGTTAGGCACGATTCCATCTTTTCTCTATAGAATTCTACAATATTTTAAGGGGATCGCCTATATTCCAATGATCTCCAAACTTTTTAAATATTGGAATATCTGGGCTTGTGTCATTTGTTGTATTTTCACTTCGAATGCTATTTTTAACACTAGCTCATTCATGTGATGGCGGAAAGCGAAAATAAGCATTTCTCTATCAAGCTTTTGCTCAAATAGCACACAGGCTCCTGTATTCGAAGCCGTAGTATTGCACAAGAGAATTTACATTTTGTTTTCGAGATTCCAGTCTAAGATCGCTTTCCAAACGGCTTGTGCCTGCTCTTCAGCTGTAGAATTATCCAACTTTGGTTGTTCTTTCGTATGAAATTACTATAGGCAAACATTCTTCTTTCGATTTTCGAGCATCTAAAGCGGGCAATAACTTGCGATCCCAGTGAACAATTACTACGTCTGGAAATCTATCTTTATAGCTTCTGTGCGTTTCTTCCAATTCTCCATTCGTAGAAGACGTATCGGAAATTCGTCAGCGTTACATCCAAGTGTAGTAGCTTTAAGAATGAACACTGAGTCTCTCATACTTATCTGACATCTCTCTAATGCGGGTATTAACTTTGGAGTACTGTTCGCCTGGTCCCAGATTCTGTGTTTCTGATCACCGTTGGTAAATCTTCGTGTGATTCTATAAATTCACTAGAATCACAAAAGGAATCATCAGAAAATGGTTCGCGAAAGTTGCTGTGGACGCGGAAACACATTTGATTCGCCGATTTTATCCTTCAATATTTTAAATTCGTGCTTTTTTGTATTTACCAGTCTACTCCACCTTAATGATCTGGTTGACCCGGCTCTCTCTGACGTTGCAAGAAGAGATTATTTTCTTCTATTTTCGTTATTTGCATTGCATCGACATGCTCAATATTAAATAAATTCTCTAGATTACTTACAAATACTTTCTGACGATGCTTAAATACATCTTTGATTTCTTTGCATTTTTTTGTAACTCTCCTCAGACTTGATATAAGTTATCAAGTTTCTTCACACAATTTGGTAATTACTTGGTAAATATTCGTGTCTTCTCCTAAAATATAACACACTCCCGAATAGTAAGATTAGCGCTTTCATTCACAGTCAAATTCACCTCACGGATATTATAAAACAATACTGCGAGAACTTGTCCATTTGACGGAAGTTTCGAACCCGTTATTTGATGTTTCGCGTCACCTATTAGGGATATAATTTTTATATAACCACCGATATGTCTACTACTAAAGAAAAATACGTATAACCGACAAAACAATTAGAAATTATAACGTAGGCATGCGAGTTACGTATACGAACGCTACTTCCGCAATGACGGTCAATCCCCGCAAACCACCGAGAAGTAGATCATTCGACATCAACCTAAATACCTAAATATAGCGGGCATTCATCAAGCAATATATGCAACACCAGCAATAAAGAATATTACCCCAATTACGCCACCACTAAAGGATGACACAGCGAAGGCAAGCTACTACCAACCCGTAAATATGGATCAACATAATAAAACAGTGTCATCAATATCGGACTATATAATGCCAAGCAGAGCCATCGATCGTCGTCCAGTAATACGACTGTAATAAATTGTAAGGTCCAAGGGTGAGCAGGAATAAAAATAAAGAAAAGAAAAGAAAAAAATAAAATAAAAGTCTACCATTTATAGAACAGTGTTTAGTAGCACTGAGAGACATCTTAGCAACACAAAACGCCCCTCAAAACTGGAGAACATTAGTGGAGAAGCAGATAAAATTTATCCAGCCATTCAATGGAGAACCAGGCACTCTACCATCCTTTCTTGCAACAGTCGATCAAATACAAGAAAAATTCATTACAGGCCCACAAAGGATCAAAGCAGCATCCTAAGAGATATAAACAACATTAAGGTATTTACAATTAACCAATTACTAGATAAGATTCAAGAAATTATTAATAACATAACAGAATGTGCGGCCTTTAATGTAAATGTCTTAGATACAGCCAATTGTCTCAATAGTGCCTTATTCTTAAGAATTAAAGGAATATCTGGAGGATCATTAGCCTCAGAACTACATGATAAATATACACTTACGGCAATAAGAACATTTTATACAAATACATAGGGCATAATAAATATAATTTAAATATAGAAAAAACACACAAAGTCCACCAGATACGAGGGGCGTTCAACATATTCTCGATATCGGGGTGAAGCTGTGGTTGTATATATAAATTGACTTATTTATCAAGTAATACTACTATTTTTTTTGGTGCATTCATGTAAAATTTCATATAAATGTGATTATTAATTCGCGTTTTATCTCTAGTTAAACAGAATCATAATGGCAACTGAGACGATGATGGTGAAAATTGAGCATCGCGCTGTAATTAAATTTCTCACTAAGCAAGGAAAAAGTCAAAAAACTATTCATGAAGAGATGGTGGCTGTTTACCAGGGTTCCGCACCTTCACTATCAACTGTGCAAAAGTGGTCAAGTGAGTTCAAGAGAGGCAGGTCGTTCTGTAGACGACCCCCGCTCCGGCGCCCCGGCTACTGCTTGTACGGGAGAAAGCATCAAAGAAGTCGAAAAACTTGTTCTTGAGGATGCCCGAATAAAGGTGAAAATGATGGCAGAGATCACCAAGCTTTCAATTGGTACCATTTACACCATTCTTCATGACCATCTTAACCTTTCAAAGGTCAGTGCAAGGTGGGTGCCACGAATGCTCACAGCGCCTCAGAAAAAAGTGAGAATCGCATGCTGTAGAGAGCTTTTGGAGATGTGTAGTGAGAACGCGGACGGTGTTATGGATCGAATTGTTACTGGGGACGAAACATGGGTCCATCACTATGACCCTGAAAGCAAACAAGAGTCCATGCAGTGGCATAAAAAAGGAACAGACCCCCCGAAGAAGTTCAAAGTCACTCCGTCTGCCGGGACGCTCATGGCCACAGTTTTTTGGGACTCAAAGGGAATCTTGCTCATTGAGTACAAAAAAAAAGGTGAAAAATCAACGCCACATCCTACGCTTAAACTTTGCATAATTTGCGGGAGGAAATTAAAAAGAAAAGACGGGGTAAACTCGCAGCGGGTGTGTTGCTTCTTCATGACAACGCTCCTGTTCACACGGCGCGAGTTTCCAAGGCTGCTGCGCGAGATTGTGGTTTCGCAGAAATCCAACACCTTGCGCCTAGTGATTATTTCCTGTTTCCGGATTTGAAAAAATGTCTTCGTGGAAAAAGATTTTCGGATGATGAAAAACTCAAGTCAGTATTTTGCAGAGAAAGAGGAAATTTATTTTTTTGAGGGTTTAAAAAAGCTTATCTCAAGATGTAACAAATGCATTGATGTTAGGGGAGATTATATTGAAAAATAAAAACAATTTAAATTGAATTCGCATTTTCCTTCATATCGATACCGAGAATATATTGAACACCCCTCGTACACAAAACACAATACGTTCAGAACCACAGTAAACACAACACTAACACAAAACCACAATATTCAAGTCCATTTAGGCAGAACCCAGGACAAATAAAACATATTTATAATGGTAATCAATTAAGACATTAGAATAATTATAACAATAGAAACTCAGGACAGTACAGATCAAATTAACATAGATTAAAACCAATGGATATAGATACTTTGAATAAATCTGACGTAAATCAAATTGAAAATCACGAGTTTTTTATTAATTAGCCTCTGATGATACAAAAATATGTCTACAAATAACTTTGGAAAAGGACGACTTTATAGCTACGATTGATACAGGAGCAACTATTAGTTCTTTTAAATTCCAGTAGGGTACCAACAAAATTATATGAAAAGTTGGAAGCAGAATCAATTCAAAATAATACAATTCAAGGTAAAACGTAAAACGGAACAAGTAATAACAAAATGTCCAATTCAATTTGGACAAAATCCGAACGCAAGAATGAAGTGGACTAAAATAGCTCTGAACAAACCATACGATTTCTTAATCGGTATGGATTGGATCAGTCAGAACGTAAAATCTTTACATATAATCAACAACTGTATTATATTAACAAATGATCTGCATCTTCCATTCCCAGCCAAGACACTTAATTAAGTAAATGTGTTGGATATAAGCGAAGTTTACGACATTCAAACTAACCATCTACATGAAATAGAGACTAAGGCTATTAAAACACTTCTAAGTAGATATCAAAAACTTATTTATAAAGAAGGAGGTCAATTGACAAATACGAAAACAGTAGTACATGAAATAAATACTACCACGGATCAACAAATTAATTCAAAACTCTATAAAGTTTTGAAGCTGAAGTGCATAAGCAAATGGAAGAAATGGAAAAGCTGGGTATCATTAGAAAAAGTAATAGCAAATACAGTTAATCAAAAATTGTGATGTGCATAAGCAAATGGAAGAAATGGAAAAGCTGGGTATCATTAGAAAAAGTAATAGCAAATACAGTTCATCTATAATTGTTATTCCCAAGAAACAGGATAATTCTTGTAAACAAAAATACAGAATTGTAGTAGATTATAGAAAATTAAACCATGTAACAATAGATGACAAATATCCATTACATAACATAGACAGTATACTAGATAAGCTAGGTAAAGCACAGTATTTTAGCATCTTAGATCTAGGTAAGGGCTATCATCAAATCCTTGTAGCAGAAAAGGATATTGAAAAGACTGCTTTTGTCACACCAGCAGGTTTATACGAATACATAAGGATGCCGTTCGGTTTAAAGAACGCACCCGCCACTTTCCAAAGATTAATGAATAACATATTACGAGAGTATCTTAACAAAATTTGTGTGATTTACTTAGATGATATATTAATATTTTCTACAACCTTAGAATAACATATTGTATTCATAGATAAGATATTTAAAAAAATGAGAGAACACAATCTAAAAATCCAGGCAGATAAATGTTGTTTCATGAAAAGGGATACTGAATTTTTGGTGCATATACGAGTACTAACGAAAGAAGGAATAAAACCGAACCCAAATAAAATTAAAGACATCGAAAAGTTAGGTGTACCAAGAACAGAAAAACAGCTGTAGCGATCCCTTTAAAATAAAAGAACATATATTTTCTTTCTTCTCAAAATAACGTAAGCGAATCCAAGTTTACGTCACAGACCTCAAGCGCCACGGTTCCCAGAGGAAGCTCGAAATGAGAATTGGTAAGCATGTGATTTTTTCCGGCATCTACGTTCTTTCTTGTTAAAAAAAAAAATAAATAAATAAAATTTTTTCTTTTTGGATTTTGCGCATTGTGCACTTATAAGATCTCCATCCGAAGACATCCACTCAAATAGGCATTTGTCATATTTGGTGGAATGATGAAAGCCTTAAATCTCGTTTGGATGCAGAAATCCCAAACTTACAACCTTATTTGGGGGAAATTCGTAAGAAGAGTCATGCTCGGCTTGTCCAAATCATATACAGTTGGAATAAAGGCGATGAAGACTCGGCTAGGTCAGTCACGGCCGTCACAGAGAAAGTCTAGACCAATTGCTGATGCCAACGTTATTGCTCGCTCACGTGGATGCTCAACTCTAAAAAAATAAAAAAATTAAATTTTCCTTTCTGGTAATCAGCAGAATACAACAAATCGCTTCAATAAGAAAATTCTAGTGTAAAAAAAAAAATTCTAAAATGTAAAAGTTTAATTTTTCCTAAATACACTTAAATTTGTCTAACCTAAATTACCTACAGTGAAACGTGCCAAGTCCTATTAACAATAATAGAAAAACAAAAATTACATACATATTACATATATACCAAACTTCCATAAAACAAAACATCATCAGCGATCCAGAGTGCACTCCTGATCTGCGGTTGATCGAGGTAAGCCATACATTTTTTTTTATTATTAAGGTACAAATCCATCCATACATAACTTGGCATATTTCGGTGTATGTAGGCGTAACAATTAGATAATTAACCTATCTACCTTCTTCTTTTTTTTTCTTGATACATAAGCATTAAATTAAACTTATCTGTTTAAAATTCAAGGTAAGACCTGTTGCGAAGTCATCGTCTTCGTCTGTCAAACTTCCGGCAACACGGTGTTACCTGCGATCATGTGCTCGTTTCTTATGTCAGGCACGATAATCATCTTGCGTGTAGGTTAGTGACAACAAGATCCTCCCCCAATCCGACGAGCTACTGCCGAGCATCGCCAGCGTGCCACCCCATTGTCACAAGGGAAGCAAACACCCGAACCCAGCCGTCGCACATCTTAAAGGTTTTTTAGGTATGACAGGATATTATCGAAAATTGTGGGTGGCCGTGGCTCAAGTGGTAGTGTATTGGCTTCCCAATCGGACGGTTCGGGGTTCAATACCAGCCATGAGCGAAAGACTTTTTTTTTCAGGCAACTAAAATCTCGTGAGATGAATGGTTGCCTAAATACAACATCAAGTCAATTTACACTAACAATTTAGTCTCCCCATTAAATGTTGGATGCCACCCATGGAGCGAAATAACCACTGAGCCCAAATATCTTTCTCTCTCTCTCTATCCAATTTTCCGAAAAACTTAACACGTGCTCCGGCATTTTAAGAGTATTCATACCCTCTTGAGTGTTAAGTTCTTTAAAAAAAAAAAAAAAAAAAATTAGGGGCTATGCTAAGATTGCTTACCCAATGATAAGCTATTTAAAGAAGGATGAAAAAATAAATATAAATGATCCACAGTACATATCAACCTTCGAAAATCTAAAAGCAATGATTATTGCACACCCATTATTGAAATATCCAGAGTACGACAAACCGTTTGTTCTCACAACAGATGCAAGCAATTAAGCCATAGGAGCGGTATTATCACAAAATGGCAATCCAGTTGGCTTCGTCTCAAGAACATTAAACAATCACGAGAAAAATTATAGTGTCACTGACAAAAAATTTCTCGCTATTGTCTACTTAGTAAATTTTTTTCGTCCATATCTCTATGGAAATAAATTTAAAATAATTACGGATCACGTCCCAATTAAATATTTAAACAACGAATATAAAGGTAATAAGTTCTCAAGGCGTAACCCAAGATGGATTCTAAAACTCCAAGAATATAATTTTGAAATAGAGTATCTAAAAGGGAAAGAAAATAAAGTAACCGATTGCCTCAGTAGAATGGAAGATTAGGGAAGATAACGATGTAGAATCAAATATGGCACTAACAGAAACCATACATTCAGTGGAAGAACAACAATTAGATCATATAGATATAAAACACGAATTAGTAAATAAATATGAAACTCATTTAATTTTAACATACAAAGTCAGTAAAGAAATTGAAATCATATATAATTGTAGAATTATATTGTATATTTAAATCCACTTGAAGGGGAGAAGAAGGTTAGGGAGGTTTTAGTTAGATTCATAAAGAAAGGAACAATAGGTATATTTTCAGAAGTGGAAGATACTCACTATAATATAGTTCAGCAAATAATTATATCATTATTTTCCCATGATGAAAGCATAAAGTTTCTAAAGTCTTCACAGAGAGCTGCTGAAATCCAAACCGAGGAGGAGGCACGTAAACAAATATCTCTCTATCACACTAAAGAAGCAATGCATAGTGGGATAATTGAAACGTATTAAACACTGAAGAATAAAATATCTTTTCCTAAGCTTCATGAACACATACAGCTAGTAATCAATAATTGCAGAAAGTGTCAGGAAATTAAATATGACAGACAACCAAAATTACACATAACAGAAACCCCAAAACATAAGAATGAAATTACACACTTGAACGTATTTCAAATACAGAAAAAGTCTTTTGTATTATAAATTAACTAACTAAATTTGCAGAAGGTTACGTTATTTCAGATAGAAACTGGAGAAGTAAGAAGACAGTATTAATAGAACATTTCTCTAAGTTTGGGAAACCAAAGAAAATTATTACGGATAATGAGTTCAAAGCGAAGCAAGTTATAAATTTTCTTAACGAAAATTAGGTCGAAGTTCATTGGACTAAACCAAACAGCCACACAGGTAATTCGGATGTAGAACGACTACATTCCACAATATTAGAAAAAAATAACCGCTATCGAAAAACAAGACCTATCTATTGAAATGAAAATACAATTAGTCCTAGACAACTACAATAACCGTCATCATTCAGCAATCAGAACGACACATAGTAAGCCTAAAGAAGAAATAGATGAGGGAATTTTGTATAAATTAGTTCACGACACAAAAAATAAAAGAATAGAAAAGCTTAATTGAAGACGCGAAAACTATATAGAAAAAAGACAGGAAGGACCAATAAAAAATTGCAAGCACGTTAGACATAAGGAACAGCATAGATATAAAATTAAAAATTTAGAAAACGTACATTTAACAAATATTAAACCACCACTTAAATTTACAGATCATATTCCTAATAATGATTTTCTTAATACCAACAATACACGGAGCATTGCAGATCACCCCAATCAATGAACAGTCAGGATATCTAAAAATAAAGATCAGTACAGTCCAAATTACTAATCAAACCAATATAATATTACATATTATTAATCCAGAGGAAATCCTCAATACCGTTACACAAATTAGAACTAACATAAAGCATATACAATTCGATAATAAAGAAGCAGTTTATCATAGAATAAAAACGTTAATAGCAAAAATTAGTTCCATAATGCCGAATAAAACAGACAGACAGAAACGAGGGCTATTGAATATTATAGGTAACGCAGAAAAATAGCTTTTTGGAACTATGGACGATACAGACAGACAGTCTATATTGAATCATTTGGATATTTTGGAACAAAATACACACAACACAATTAACGCTATTAACAAGCAAATTAGAATTAACAAACATTGCAATGAAACCATACAATCTTTACAAATAGTTATACTCAATGATAGAAAAACTATTTTAGACACCTACAATAGAGTAGATAGTGTTATGAATAAACTCTTAAAACAACAACTATACTTAGACCAAATTACCAAACTAGATTTCTTGGAAAATAAAATCAACCAAATACAAGATAACATTGTATCCGCGAAATATAACATTATTCACCCAAGTATCCTCACAATGGAAGAAATTAATGAATACGAAATTGATTTTTGTAAGCTAGAATTGTTAAAAATAGGCATTTCCGAATACCAAAATAATCTTATTATAATCGCAATAAAAATTCCGAAAAATTACGTATCAGTCGAAAAAAAAATTAGTAACCCCATTACCAAATAAGGAAAACTTTGAAATAGACAGTAAAGATGAATATATTATAGAAATAAAAAATAAGATATATGTATATGTACATATTAGTCAGATATCATCGTAAGTGAATTAAAATTAAGTAAACATTGCACTTTAACAAAAAATTGTAAATTAAGGTATAACAATGAAACCCAAATAAAACCAATAGATGAGACAACTATTGTAATACAAAATGCTAACAAAAATATACTTAAGCAAAATAGTGATTAACGAAATATTACACTAACCAGAAATTATCTCATTAACTTCTTTAATTGTCAAATCAGTTCGTTAAATGAATCTTTTCTTTTTACAGTAAGCAAGATATTTTCCAAGTCACATATTTCTACCCTGATAATAATATAAGCTCCACATTTACCAAAACCCTTACATTTGATGATATTGTTTCTAGTAACTTTGAAAACATTAAAGAAATAAAAGAATTACGATTACACAAAAATATAGCATATGGATTAAGCTTTAGCATGGTAGTAATTATAATAATTATTGTACTAGCCTTTACACATTTTTGTACTAAATCATATAAGTTAACCCAAACTTGAATTCAGGAGAATTCTTGCTCAAACCGAGGAGGAGTTACATATCCAAAGGCTACTTCCGCAACGACGGTCAATCCCCGCAAACCACCGAGAAGTAGATCATTCGACATCAACCTAAATACAGCGGGCATTCATTAAGCAATATATGCAACACCAGCAATAAAGAACATTACCCCCAATTACGCCACCACTAAACGATGACACAGCGAAGCCAAGCTACTACCAACCTGTAAATATGGATCAACATAATAAAACAGTGTCATCAATATCGGACTATATAATGCCAAGCAGAGCCATCGATCGTCGTGCAGTAATACGATTGTAATGAATAGTAAGGTCCAAGGGTGACCAAAAATAAAAATAAAGAAAATAAAGTTTTTTTTTTATTTATTTGACCACAACCCGAATTGTAACTTGCGCGAGTTACTTATGGAGTGAAAAGTGACCTCCTTGGGAATTAAAAAAATTTCCTTTTTCAAATGTTTTTTTATTTTATTCAGTATAGTACCCTTTTAATTTGATACACTTATTCCAGCGATTTTCCAACTTCTTGATCCCGTCCGAAAAGTAATTTTCCGGAAGGTCTGCAAAATACTCCTCCGTGTCGTCGATGATTTCCTCGCGTGAGCTGAATTTTTTACTAATGAGCGATCTTTTGAGGTTTGGGAAGAGATAATAGTCCGAGGGATCCAAATCCAGTTACCAATCGACGCCCAAAGTCCGCCCGATTAAGCATCAGCAAGTCCAAACACTCTTTCGAAGTGCTGTCGCGTTAGAGTTTTGGTCATTCGCGGCACCCAGCGGCAGGATAACTTTTTCATATGCAGAATATTGCCCAAAATATGGCGTGTGTGCTCAGTACTAATCTTTGTGGTATCTGCTAGCTGGCGCACCTTCACTTTCCGGTCAGCCAACACTATTTCATGTATTTTTTTGACATTGTCCTCTGTAACCGCATCGGAGGGCCTGCCGCTGCGGACTTGGGAATGAGTAAAAAAGATGTATATTTTGCTTGCACGTAACACACTAGCTTTATGTAATATATTCTTAAGGCTAATTTCAATACCTATTTACGAGTATACAGTAGTTATTATTTTAGGATAAATGCATGTTTATGTTCTTCTACTGATAATGCAACCGTCGATAAGTGCATTTGCGCTTCAGCATTTATACGACATCCGATAATAAGCATGGGTTGTTTTGGTATGTATAATGTCCCTTACTCTCCCCCCCCCTTGTTAAGAAATCCTCTAATTCGAGCTTGTTGAGCACGTAGTCTTATCATTTCTGTTTGATATATTTCATCATACAATCTTCTTTGTTTTGCTTGTTGTTGGATCTTGTAGCACTTGTAGCAGCCGTATACTAGGAGTGCAAATGTTGTCAGTCTGAGGACACAGTATATGGTGAACTCTATTGGTTGTTCTTCAATGGGGATTATGAATATATACATTTCTTGAATATTATTGAATTTATAATCGGTATTCGAAGTTAAAATGCGGAGGACTTCAAGCTGTTCATCCCTATGTGCATGTATTATCTTTTTTATTTCCTGCTAGTAGTTATGGAATGTCTTTCCATCAATATAATACTCGTAGTAGGGTTTAGGTTGAGTTGTATCAGTTTAGGTCCGCGTATTTTTTGCCCATTACATTCATGTTCGCTGTCAGCTATAATATTTCCGTGGTCTAATATTAACAATGGTGAATTATTTTCCAGTATAATGTAACATTTTGCTTCCCTATCTTCTAATAGTGGTATAGTGCAATTCGTTTATTGTTTTACAAATATTTATACCTACACTGTTTTTACATTTTGCTATTCTTACATGGGAACTCAGTACTCTGCGTGCTGTTGACAAAACGGGCCACATGGGCATAGTACCCCGGCGTTAGATCCCGGACCCTACAAATTAATTTGTATCGTTCCCTTGATAATAATAATAATAATAATGCTATTCTTTTATAATTGTGATCACATTGGGCTATATTTTTGTCCATTATAAGTTTTCCACGTTTGTAGTATTTTAGGAAATTAATAATAGCGAGATCAAATTCTACATTTGAAATTATTTCTTTAACGTTATTTAAATTTAATGTTCTTGAATAAAAGTTTCCGTTTTTTGCACAATTTACGGTATTAAGTAGTGATGGTTTCAAGTTCCTGATAGACTTCAAGTATTTTTTCAAATTGTGAATTTATTTTCCTTCCTGATTATTATTTTTAATAAGTTGATTGAAATCTGCTTTGAACTCTATTAATGATCTGGTGTGCCTGTAACGAACTTTAAAATTGAACCTAAAAAGTTTAGAGGTCTTTTAGCTCTGTATTGGTATCATTTGTGTTTCCAAATCTTCAATTTTATTGATTTTTACCTTCTGTTCTTCATTTATGTTGTACATGTCCCTTATTTTGTTTTCGTAAGATATTAATATTAGCGATGTGGTACAAGTAGGTGGTATTTTCGTATAGATACACGGAATCTATCTCAGTCAGTACATATATTTTTTATTTGTTAGGTCATTTATGCGATCACCGAGCGTGAGAGTAAGTAAAGAAAAAATGATTGTTCGTTTCCACGATTTTGATGTTGTCTTTATGTATGACTTTTCCTTTATTTGTTGAAATTGTGCTACCACGATCTTCTCCAACTTTATGTTTGTTGTATTTTGTTGCCTGTTTGTTGCGCCTGTCTGTTTTTACATAAACAGTGTCCCCTTTTCTACGAGTATATATAATCACTTTTTTTTTATTATGATATTTCAAAAGTTTTTCTCTTGTTTTTTCAGGATATTTTTAACGGTTGGAAAAAACATCTTGAATGGATGGTTTTGTTGTATTATGTAACTGCGTTAAACAATTGCTCTCCGGGTGCTGTTTTATTTTCCTGCGCTAGAGTAGTGGAAATTTCGATCAGCGTACTATGAATGCTTTCAACTTGCGAGTTTGTTGTCGTGTGATCTACTGGGGCAGCTTTGTGCTATGGTTACAGTCGGTGGTAAACTGATTTTGCTACATTACTGATAAAGATATTTTCGTTATAGTCATTACGTGTTTAGCGTATTGGTATATTTTTGCTAGTATTTCTTCAATGCACTCATGGCAGTTGACTTTACTTTCTATGGATTTTGCGTAGATAACAGTATTTGGAATATTTACATATTGAGCTAATATACATATATTTGGTTGTTCATGTGAAAGATATCCATCTATACGTATCCACCTACATGTACCCGTACCTACATGTGTTGTATTGTCCGTACGGGTGTTTTCTGTATTGGCTGTTTGTTGGGTTTCTTTCGTATTTATTTTGTAAACAATTTTCACAGTCTATACTTTTTTACACATATCTCGTATGGTGGGCCAATAATATTGGAGAAGTATTTCTTGTGTGTTATTTTTGTAGTTTCTGAGTGATCTTTTGTATGATTGTATAAATATTTATTTTTGTTCGTTAATTTCAGTTATGTCTTTTAGTAGAGTTCGTTCTATGACTATTGTACATGAGGCAAGGTAAGATTTCTTCTTTGACGTGAAACAACAATTCTTCGTCTATTATGATAGTATTTATTATTCCCGGTTTAGCTATAGATTTTAAGTTAATGAAAAGTTCAGTTTTGTGTGTAGTAGATAGTTTGTTTGTCTTATTCGACCGTCAAATATTGTTTGTGTAATAATTTCGTTTCTACCCTGTTCCAATATCAGTATAATTTGGTTTTTAAATGAATTAATTGGCTGTTTTACTAGTTTCAGTTGTTCTACTGGTAAACTTTCCGCCAAGTCTTCTGAAAAATCCATTTTAATATTTATTTACTGTCTGGACAAAGTATGAGCAGCTACATTCTGTTGCCCTGGTTTACATATCCCCCACTAGTATTTTTCGCGTTTTAGCGGATGGGGAAAACAAACTAAACACATTTGTTCCTTTTTCAATTAGATTAATATAGGGGCATTTATTTTCTTAATATAAGGATTAGTTAAGGATGTTAATATTACAACTTGTTTCAACTTAGCGACGACCGAATCGACCTTTCGCAACGTGACTAAATAAAGGCTCAACTCTCAACTCCTCCATTGTCAACTTTTTGAACCAGTTCATGCCTTCCTCGATACCCACCACTTTGTTTTGTATCTTATAGCCAGTTCCAAATGTTTAGGGAGTTCAACATGTGAAAAATTTTATCGCCATCGTCAGTAAAACCGCCAAGCCAAAGGCACCGCCAACCGTCATCAAAGATTGTGATGTTAACTAGAGCCGTTCTCCGTTGCCTTTTATGTTCGACATTCACCCCATCGTATTGATGAATTTGATACGCAGAACGATGACCGTGGTGAGGCAATCAAAGCTAATTGGGTCAACCAATTGAGTTCTAAACAAAACGGGGATCAAATAAACAGCAATTAAATATAAAGGACTGAACACTTAAGCAATGTGAAATAAAGCAACACAATATGAATGACAGAACACTTAAAGAATGTAATGCCAAAGGCACTTAGGAATTTAAAGAATGAAATAAAACGATTAAAACGTATCTGCGTCGATCGGTCGTCTCTCTTCACTTCTACATACATATATATATGTACATATATATGGTATTAATTT
This sequence comes from Volucella zonaria, assembly GCA_963966105.1. Classification (NCBI taxonomy): domain Eukaryota; kingdom Metazoa; phylum Arthropoda; class Insecta; order Diptera; family Syrphidae; genus Volucella; species Volucella zonaria. Next base: position 93,621,026 of record OZ014530.1, on the reverse strand, counting down.
TTGTAGGGCCCATACAATAGCTAACAGTTTACACTATAATTTTTCTCGGTTTTATTGAGTGTTCGTGATATGAAGGCAATAGGTTGTCTGTTTTGGGATAGTACTGCACCTATAGCGAAATTACTGGCGTCGGTAGTCAAATCGAAATGTTTCGTAAGGTCAGGTTGACAAAGTTCTACTTGATCTTGTAAGGCATTCCAATTTAACTTCTACTTTAGCGCTTTGATGTTTGCTAATGATGCCATTTTCCCTTTGTAAGTGTACAGTTACAGTGGTTTCCTGATAGCTGCCAAATTTTGAATGAACTTTCTATAGTAACTGGCTATCAGATTCTCTTATTTGTATTTGATGAAATCCTGATTCCAGATCAGCTACTGAAAAAATGTTTGCTTTTACTAGATTTTGTATTGTCATATTCACGTCTGGTATTGGATACCTATAATTTTTGGATTTCTTCGTTAACAAACTCTTTGTCAACTAAGGGATATGGATATTGTTTTGTCCAAATAGGTTCGTCAGTTTTCGTCCTAATCGTAGCCTGAATAGTTGTAATGAAGGGCAGGATCTCACTAATTTCCTCATTGCTTTTCATTATTTCTTTTATATTCTTCCCATATTTTTTGTTCTAAATTCACAATTTCCCTTTTCTTTATTTTGTATTTTAGGCTATAATCAAATAAATTAATTTCTGGTTTAATAGCTCTCAAATCTTGTTCGCCCACAATCATATCGAAATCTTGAAGCTGGTCAATTTTATAAAAGGTTAAATGCTGATCAAATAATGTTATTACTTTTTTTGTAATGACCTTGGTTTTATAGGCTTAAAATTTATAGAAGTCCCTATCCTGGACTTAGAACTAATATAATTATTTGTTGCACCACTATCAATTTATAAAGTAACGGTATACCTGTGATTCCGCATCGTCGTGGAAGACAAGGTAATCCGTGTATTCGCTTAAAAAAGTACTGCCTGGTTCGTATAGCTCCTCGTATTGTGGTGTTACTGATTCCAATACAGCTTGTTTAGTTTGATTTATCCACTGCATTTTAGGGAGTTGTGGCTGTGGAGCGAGTACGTGCCGACACGCTTCAAGGGTCCATATACAGTAACTGGCAGCACTCGGAAAAGTAGTTGGCAGTTCTTAACTGGACTGGCTGAACAGCTGAGAACTGCTCCTCTAGTATCGTTGACGTCATGTTGTGCGTGTGGCATTGATGCACACTTGGATACAGGCTGCCTTGGTTCGTATAACAACTGGTGGTGACTCCTTTGGCACCCATTAACGCCACAACACCTTCGACGACGGCGGCAGTTCCGAAGAACATGCCACACTTCCAAGCATGTGCAACACAAACGACAGCGGTTTACTTGAATCCACCTTTCACTGACGGAGCATTCCAAGAAAGGTTTGCAGTGAACCGGTCTGTGGCGGCATTGACAGACTGGACACTTTGATGTATCTGCTGGCTGACACTCGGCTGCATGAAGAACTGAACGGCGCCTTGGTTCCACCGCTGGGCGACTCCTGGTACTCGTAAGGACTGAAACGAATAAAATTTGGAAACTTCAAAGTAAAAAAAAAAAATATTTTCTTAATTCATGTAAATTTTTTTTATTTGCTTTAAAACTCTGTTTTTATTAAACTCATTCACAATTACAAAATATTAAAAAAATTATTTGGGTTCCCATTCTTTCCTCAACTTCTTTTCCATTTACCACTAAAATCTTTTACGTCCTTTGCACACTGCTCACTTTTCCTCAATTTAGCTTTGACTAAAGCCAATATCTTTCAATGGAACGGCACTGTGGAACAGTGGGTGGATTCATGTCTTTTGGGGCAAAGTCGACATTTTTAGCAACAAGAAAGCTCAACGTCGCATGATCATAGTGAACTGAAGCTAAAAAGGCCAAAATAATGTTGAACCCTTGTATTTATTTAAGAAAGGAATCAACCGTTTTTTTAGGCACTCGTTAATGTACAATTCTCCGTTAATTGTTCCCGTTGTAATAAACGATGATCTTCTGTGTCTACATTGGCAAATGGTCTGCCAAACGAGATATTTTGACCCGAATTTTTCCATCCCAATCGATGTTGTTGATTGCGGAACAATCTCAGTTTCAAACGAGTTGTAAAACTGCGTACCTGGAAGAGTAGTAAGGTCGGCTTTGACATAAGTTCCGTCATCCGAAACCAAGCACGCTTTTTTGTTGCCGATCAACTCGTACAGCTTTCGGGCTCGTGTTTTTCTGATTTTTTTTGCTTTTCAGTAACTTTTGGCATTTTTTTGTTTTTTTTCGTGTTTTTAAACCGTTACGTTTTTTAGATCTTTGTAACATTGGCTGGTTGGTATTACATTTCTGAGCAACATCTCTGGATGACATAGTCCGGTTTTTTACGACGGTACCCACTATTTTCCTGTCCAAATTTGTATCATGTACTCCACTTTTCTGTTTTCGCTTAACTGTCAACGTCTCCAAATATCGTTTAATAACAGAATCCACTGTCCTGCGTGCTATGTTTAAATTTTTTGCGATGAAATGGTTTGGACGCGAAGTATTTTCGAGCCATTTGTCGATGATCTTTTTACGGCCTTCCTCCTGACTCGGTCTTTATAAATATTTTAAGCCGCACCGAACTAAAATCAATAACAAACTGAAACTAGAGAATATACAGGCTAATTTGAGTACAAATTGGGATTGCAATTTGTACGCATTGGAAGTATAGCCCGTATTAAAATTTACAGATTTTATTCGTTTCAGTCCTTATTGTCTTGCACCACCGAAAGCATGCTTGCCACTTGACTACTTGCTGAAGTCGACTACTGTTGGATACGGCCCACTGAATCCTCTGACTCATGGGAACAAGCTCCTTCAGTAGAGTGGGGTTGGCCATTGGTCGACGATGCCAACACTGCAAAGTTGTTGGCCATTGGTCGATGATGCCAACACTACAAGATTGTAGGCCTTCAATGCAAACGGGATCAACTTGTCCACACTCGATTCGGAAATCGGAACTATTTGCTGAACCAGTTGAAGTTGGGAGTCTATCGACAGTTTAGGGCCCCCATAGGTAGAACGAAGTTGCTCCATCACGAGGTTGACATTGTCGGCATGGATTATCATACACCCCACTACATTTTGGGCATCACCCTTTAGAGCCTCTTGTTGGCGCATGTTATTCGCTAATTTACTATAGTTGTAAGCTGCAGTTGACTCGGAATATGCTGTTGTAAACATGGACCAATCTTCGGATCACCGTTGAATTCCGGCAAGTCCTGAAGCTTTAGAGGCGCCGTGAGTTGTTGCTGTGATGTACCACTCCAACTTCCAGTAAAAGTTGGAGCAGCATACGGTGTGTGAGGATGTGGAGAAAACCGTGTAGGTGGTGCTGATTATGTTCTGACGTTGGCTGGGGCATTAGTAAATGTAACATGATTAGCTGTGTACGTACCTGGCAATGAACAGCTAAAACTGGATGGCGGTAATAACGGGTTGGTGTACGGTGCGATGGTGAATCATACATTACGGTATTGGATAACGGTGGCGTCCACTGCGTAACTGTTGAGGAAGCGGCTTACATCGGTCTGCTTTGCAGCGTCTCTTTCAGCGACTGGCACTGCAAATTACGTTCATTCAGTTTAATCTGGGTGTTCTTGAGTTCACCCTCAATGGCAGCGAGCTTTCTTTGAAACTCTTCGAAAATACTCAATGAGGAAGTAGTCGGGGCGACTTTCGTCGCGTCTGCAGCTGTGACTTTTGTTACCCTTATTGAAGGACCGACTGCTGATGCGGCGGCATTGACATCGGATACTGGAATTCTTTGCAAAGGGCTTGCTGCCGATGCGGCGGCAGTAGCATCGGACGGTGGAATCTTTTGTGAAGTGCCGACTGATAATGCGGCGACACTAGCATCTTCCATATTAAATCTGGCAATAACTGGTTCCTCAGGCTGAAGGCGAGGGCTTTTTCTTGGTGGTGTACGTTACATGACAGCAAAGAAATGCCACGGCGACAACGGTGTCTCAACCGGTTTTGCAAATGGCGGCAATACGGCAGTGTGATTTCACAAATCCATGAAGTGTCTCGGCGGTGGAGGTCTTCAAAATGGCGGCGGTTCAATGTAATTTCATTACAGAGGTAGAAACAATTTAATCCACGGCAGGGGATTATTAAATATGTCACTATCGGAGCAGATATTGCAGAGGCAAGCACACAATTTAATCCACGGCTGGGGATTCTGGTAATTGAATCAAAAAGTCTTCAAAATGGCGGCAATCGCAATTCAATCCACGGGAGGGGATTATCAACGCTGTTCCTTTGGCGAAGATGAAAGTTTGAAAATAATGGCCGCAAATCAACTCGTATATAATTTATTTTATTTCTGTGAAGAAGTTACAATCATTTCCTTTCTTATTTAATATACAGGGTGACTTACTCGAACTGCAACTTTTTAATGCCCACCTTTGGCGCGAATAATGGCCTTGAGACGGCCGAAGAAAGCATCGCACGCTGTACGCAAGTGGCTCCGCGGTATTTTGGCCCATTCCCGGCGAAGTGCATGCTTGAGGTGGTCCAAACTTAGGTATTTTTTAGTGCCAACCTTCGCCTTCAAAATACCCCAGACAGAGAATTCCAACCGATTTGCATCCGGAGAATTTGCAATCCACTGTGTCGAAGAAATGAAGTGTGGAACATTGTTTTTTAACCAATCTTGGTTGACGCGCGCTTTGAGAGATAGTGCCGAGTCTTGTTGAAATGTCCACGGTCCCCGACCGAAATAATTGTTTACCCAAGGCTTCAATACTGCCTCTAAGATAGTTTCACGGCATACCATCGCATTAATTTTGACGCCACGGTCCAAAAATACGAGCGGAGAGCGACCATCGGCGGTTATGGCGGCCCCAACCATCACCATCGGTGCTGCCTGCTTTCTGGTGGCCTTCCGAAGGTGTAAATTTTCGAAGGACCTCTCTGGCAAGTAAGCTCGGTCATTTCGTTTGTTAACATATTGCTCGATAACAAATGGCGACTCATCGGAAAAAACCAAATTCGGTAACTCACCACTTTCGTGCAAGCGTAGCAACTCCTTCGCTCTTTGGACTCTAACTTTTTTCTGTTGCGGTGTAAGATCGTGTGCTTTGTGGAACTTCAATGGCTTGAGCTCAAGCTCATTTTTTAATATGTCTTGCATCCGTTCCAACGAGCTATTGAGCTCACGAGCCATTTTTCTTCCACTTCGACGCGGATTTCGCTCAATTCGAGCCTTCACTTTCCGAACCATTTCTGCCGATGTTGCTGTTTTTTTTATGACCACCACCTGCTAGTATCACGGTAACGAGCTACGGTTCGAGACACAAATGATTTATTCACGTTGAGGTGCCGGAGGGCACTAACGATAGCTACTTGTGGTTTTCAAGCCAAATATAAAGCAATCACACTATCACCTTTGAATTCCATCGCGGATAAAAATTTTTCAACACAACTGAGCCGCAAATCGTTTAAAAGGCTTGTAAATAATAAAATTATCTGTCATGTGCCAAATTTGAGCTCACTGTCATGAACGGTTTGGAAAGTATAGCAGTCGGAAGTTGGTTGCAGTTCGAGTCATTCAGGGTGTACATACGTACAAATTATTTTACTTACCGCAATTTGCACTTTTCGCTGCCAGGCTGCTTTTAAAGGAATGAAACTATTGAATTGACTGTGAAGGAAGGCGCGAAGTAATATGAAGAGTGCAGATTGCGGCGAGAGAGTGACAACTATATTTAACTTAACGAACTCTAGGCTATGTGGTGTTCGTGAGGATATGTTGGTTTCATGACTTATGCGTATGGGCGTTCTTCCACACTTTGCTTAGGTTGTTTCGTCCGTTATGAAAGAACGGTATGTGAAAGTAAGAAAAAACATACATCGGAGTTTTGGAAATCTGCTAGGATGCTTAATGGTAGTTCGTACGAGTACATAATAAACAGCAAATTGAATTGCAATAGTCTGTTAGAGCACTTTCGGAGTTTTATAAATACGGGAGTAAGGCGCTACATAAGAAGCTTGTATTATAAAATACTGAAGACTGGTGAAGTGCAAACCCGTTTTAAGGCAAGTATAACTTTTAAGAAATGATCTTAAATGCGGCCTTCGAAATCGTTACCGCAATTTTATAAAATGGACTATCCGCATAAATTAAGAATCATCATCAGGGCTGGATACTCTACAATCGACCCAGTTTTCGGAGTAGAAAGCATAGCAGAGCTTGATAACGGAAACAGGTTTAACTCTACTCTTTATCATAACTTTTAAACTTCAAGTCGATTATATCCTCAAAATTATAAAAATATGAGATCACCCGTTGCTAAAATAAATAGCGCTTTATGTAATGCAGATCAGATCAGGATAGTTTAAAGAGTGACTAGATCTGTCAAGAAAGTGTGAGCGAAACATCGAGCCGTGCGATGGTGAAGAATGGAAACGGCGACTATGTCATCTAATATCTAAAGTGGACATAATTTTATTTTCTTATTTTTTTATTTTTTGATTAATTTTTTGTTTTTTCTACCTGTTTTCGCCTCTAGTTCCTTATGAACTATAGATTACAGATTCTTTTCTTTTTATTGATATTGATTGATTGTTATATGTACGTATAAATAAATAAATAAATAATAATAAAAAAAAATAATATAAACGCTTTGATTATCCTTCCATCCCGTTTAATAACTTCGACTAGGCTAAGAACCACGAACTCTCCAAGAAAAACAGTGGGATCCCTTTTCTGATTTCGTCCCTGATAAAACTCAAATTGAATGCAATATCCGAAGCGAGTTTCTGCGACCCATACCTTATACCCAGATCGAACAGGTTTCAAGCGCATAAATTTTTTGCTGGAATTCCTGGATAATGTCTTTATTTATGAATAGTTCAAAAAATTCAAATGGGTGGCTCTCTGAACTCAACGTTAGAGGGGACAGCAGTCCTCCGTTCCAAGGTTTAAATTTGTAAAAACATGAATTTAGATTCAAGTCGTCCTCGTTATCATTCCTCCAACATTGTTCAATCTTAGGAATGTAGATCCAATCTTCTGTTATTTCAAGTACCTGCTCTTTTAAACATACTTCTGCTTCAGCAAACAGTTGGTTGGGATGCGTTCTATTCGGGTCAGCACATCCCTCTTCTCCAGAATCTTCGTCCATTATAACACCATCAGTGGGGGATAACAAATAAATCGCCTCGGAAACATCATCATTAGTTTCAATGGTAGCAAGAACTTCAGCTAATGGCAAACGTTTATCCCTAAATAAAAGAAACAATAAAAAATATTGTACGTACCTAGACACAGCATTGCGTTTGCGCAACATTAGTCCTTAGGGGTCATTTAACCATTCGAAAAATAAGTAGATTGGAGTTTGTTTGGTTTATTTTATAAAAATAACATACGAACAACATTTCAACATTTTTGTTGTTGAAGGATACAGCAGGGTAATTCTATAACGTGATAGCACACAAAGTGATATCACTAATAATAGTTTTGCTTTCTGTACCAACATAGATGAAAGCAAAACTGTCTCTAAGGAGAGAGCACATAAATGATAGTGAGAACAGTCTCTTTCTCTTTTTTTAAAAGTTGCTTTCTGTAAGGCGATAGCCGATAGCACTACAATCGTTTTGCTATCATTTTTAAAAAGATAGCTACATATATTGGTGTCGTTTTTAATATCGCGTTTCTCTTTGGTTTTAAATTTTCTTAAATTTTCGCTTGGTGAAGTTAAAAATGTTTGCAAATCGTAGTTCATCACATAACTATTTGATAGTGATAGTGATTACAACGAAGTGGAAGGTGTAACAAATATGCGAGTAAGAAGGAAGTGTTTCCGAGATAGATCGAATTCATTTGCATTGCCTTCAAAACATTTTCTTCAAAAGTACTGGGTTTCCAAGGACGCTTTTAAGTACATTTTGGATGTTTTGAGCCTTAAAAGTGGACAAGGATTAACATTTATACCGCCTATTTTAAAATTAGCCACTACGTTGGAAACATTAGGATCCGGTGGACACCAGTGGCTCGCTTTTTCTGACTACTGCGTACCTTTGGGGCAAAGTACCCTTTCAAAAATTATAAATGAAGTAGTAAATGAAATAGAAAATAAAAATTGTGCAAAACATATTAAATGGCGAATTCCCGAAAGGAAATTTGCTGAAAAATCAAGAGATTATTTTTATAGAAAATATATCTCTTTCAAAAAAATAGTCCACATATACATATGTATATTCCACACTAAAATATATTTGTAAAGTTGTAGGATTGATTGGTGGTGTTCATCTTTATATTAAAAGGCCACATGCAAGTGAAGAGTAATTCGAAAGGGAAAGCATAGCATCAATGCCATGATCGTGTGTAAGAGAATAGTGGGTTTTTTCTTTTAAAATGTTTAATCAATATTTAAGATATGTGATCACGAAATGCGAATCTTGGCTATTGATGCAAAATACGGTGGTTCATCACATGACTCTTTTGTCTGATGACACTCCAAACACCACTACTTCGAACAAAATTTTGAAGATAGCAATTTGGATTTTTTGAATTTAGGTAATAGTTATGAATAACATACAAACATGTAACAAAATGCGTTGTTATTATAGCTAATTCATATACATATTTATGAACTAGATAATTAATTTCTACTTTTTAATTACGAAATATCCAAATTAATGAAATTATTATATCAAAGAATTTACAACACAGCTCGTCAGCACACAACTCAACTCTTTTCTCCACTCTCGACGAGTTTAATAAGGGTTGCCAAAGACTACCTCCCTTCACATTCGGTCATACTGATCAAAGAAGTCTGACCCAGACGACAAACAATCATCATTGCAGTCTACATATTTCCACAACTTCATATTGTCAGAACTCGTTGATGTGATAGTAGGACCTTCTACGTGAGCCGCTTTTTTAACGTCATAGTGACCATTCCGTTTTACTTTCGTTACCTCGTACGGACCAAGATAGTTGCTAGCCAATTTCTTCCCAGCGACGAACTGAGTGCGTTTAATCGCAACTAAATCGCCCTCTTTGTACACGCTCCCTCGTTTCCTATTCCTGCCATAATTCCTCTTGTACTTTGCTTGCGCCTGCTGTATTTGGTTCCTAGCTTATTTGCGTATTTTAGCCCTCTCATCGTCGAAACTATTACGCAGTTCTTGTTCCAACTTTGAGAGTAAAGTACTCGTATCACTTACTTTGCTTTGAATTCTTGTAGCAAACATAATTTGAAATGGTGTCTTCATGGTAGAACAATGAACGTGCGAATTTATAGCTCTTTGAACTTGGGGTACAAATTTATACCATTTTGAAGTATCCTCGGCAGAGAACTTAGCGATGATTGAAATGATACATCTATTAACTTGTTTAATTTGGCCGTTACCCCGCGCAACTCCCGTCGTCGTACACACATGTTGAATTCCATTTTTCTGGACGTAATCTTCGAAATTCTTAGACGTGAACGCAGTTCCTCTGTCGATAACAATACGAGATGGATATCCGAAGACTGATGACCACTGTTCTAGGATCTTCACAACTTCCTCAGTACCCGTGATTTTGGTATTATACAGCCAGACAAATTTGCTGAAAGCATCGACTATTGCAAAAATAAACTTATAAAGTTTAGAAGTCGCATCCATTGGTCCCAAATGATCGACGTGCCGTGTATGAAGCGGTATGTCCCCTTTGTCTATACAGTATAGATGACCTACTTGTTTTCCAAGTTTTTTATTACAGATGATACATTTGATACAGCTGTTGATTATCTTTGCGACTTTATTCTCCAAATGAGGAATCCAAAACTGTTGCTGTAGGTAGTGAACCGTCTTTTGTAAAGAGAAGTGACCAATATTGTGGGCGTCACCAATAATTTCATGCTCTATAGCCTTAGGTACTACTATGAGGTAGTTACCGTTAATTTGTTTGTACAATATTTCACCCTTAATCTTCAAATCCTTGTACGGCCGAGATTTCAACACTTCCGCCACGGTAATGCTAAAGTCATCCTTGTGCTGGGCACCCTCCAGATGAGCAGATATCTCCGCAGTAATCTTGCAGACATCCTGAAGGTATCGGCTGAGACCGTCAACATGTTTCATCCTGCCACTCGATCGATGTTCCACATGAAAATCGAAATCAATGCAACCTCGCGTGGTTCAACTTATTTTTTTTACAGTCTGTGTAAAAGCTGCACATTCGGTTATCAATTTAAATCTAATGCCTAAAAGGTAGTGACAAAATTTTTTTATAGCGAGATAGGCTGCTGTATATAGCTGTGGCGTTTTGTATCGGCTTCTGATGTTCTTTCGCTCAAATATGCGAGCAGGTGGAGCTTTTCTTCAAATCGTCGCAGCAACACAGCACCAAAACCATCTTTAGAAGCATCTGTTTCAATTCTGAATACTGGATCCTTCTTCAACAGTTCAGTCAAAGGGCACGCTACGTTCGCGTAACCTTTTATAAAACTCCTGAAAAAGCTTGTCAAAGCTAAAAAGGATTGAACGCCTCTTATATTTTTGGGGTATGGGAATTTATGCACAGCCTTTGTTTTTTCCTGACCCGGACAAATGTTTCTGTCCTCAACTGTATGGCCCAAAAAGTTTATTTTACTCTGAAAGAATCGGCACTTTTTCCATTTCATTCTGAGACTATATTTCGCAGCTTCATGCAGGTCCACTTTGAACTTGGACATGCATTCATCAATTGTTTGCGCAAATATGATGATATCATCAACGAAGATCTCCATGATGTCTTGCGCGATTAATTCTTGAAAAACGGTGTTGACAAAACGATTAAATGCGGCAGAAAAATTGCAGAAACCGAAAGAAACCCTGCAAAATTCAAACAATCCCTCTTTGGTGACGAATGCCGTATACCTCCGACTTTCTTCCTCGATTGGTACATGCAAAAACCTATTGTCCAAATCCATAATAATAAAAACTTTTGCACCTTGAAGTTTCTCTAAAACTTCGTCTATTCTTGGTACAGGAAAGCAGTCTTTGAGCACAATGCTATTCATCTGACGGAAGTCGACGCAGACTCTGTAGCAGGTGCCTTTCTTTCTTACTAAAACCACTCGACTGGCCAAATTAGAGGTAGACTTGCGTACGAAACCTTCCGTTAGCCATTCATCGATTTGCTTTTTCACGGCTTCGGATTCTATGGGACTGTAACGGCTTGGTTGATGACGAAATGGTTTAACATTTTCATCAGGGACGATTTTCATCATAATTAAACACCCAACAGGCGATTTATCTGGCTTATATTCTTCAATCACAGACTGGATCAGTGGTTGAAACTGTGGAGGAGAATCTATGTTATATTTTACATATATCGACTATATTGTAAATACTTAGCTCGGTTGTGTCAGCATTGTTGGACTCCGCTGACGCCTTCGAAAAGGTGAATCCATTCTTGTTAAGTGACAGCTGGAACTGTGATCGTTATCGATATTGCCATCGGATACTACTAAAAATTTCTGCTCCGCTTCAAGTCCGTTGACTTGTACAGTGCCCATAAACACACCAATTGGTTGTACATGTCTATTTCCAATGCTATGAAGAACAGAATAGCACTTCTGCAGAACCGTATTTTTCAATAAGTTGAAGACTGACTGACACACAATTGAGACGTTCGATCCTGTATCAATCAAGCAGGTGAATCTTTGCCCATTCAGTGTAACAATTTTATATCTATTCATATTTTTAACGGAATGCACCCTCTTTACTACTTGTAAACATTGTTTTGACATGTGCCCGACGCCACCGTACTTGAAGCATTTTGTCTCCGCCTTTCAATCTTTTCGTATATGTTTTGCTGATCCACAATTAAAGCATCGAGTCGTCATATTGCTCATGATTGTCTGGGCACCACCACACTGTTTAGTTGGTGTCTCGTAAACACACTTTCGCTCGTATACTTCCATTTTTTCTATCAGCTAGTGATACGTTTTACAAACATACATATTAAATTTATATTCGTTTCTGATTCCAAGACCATCAACAATATAACCAATGACAGATTCCTAGTCAATTTTTCCAAGTGCAGCAATTTTTTTCATATGGAGTACATACTCTTGAAAACTTTAATCTTTTTTCTTTCTGCCAATTTCGCATGAATATTAGCACTTCTTACTGTACGTTTAAACTCTGCTACTAGAACATCTTTTAGTTGGTCTCACGTGCTTACTAAAACCGATTCAAGGAACAATTTAGCCATACTTGTCATTTTACCACGAGGCTGCACATATTTTTGTTTGTCAGTTCATGTGCTTCTGCATTCTGGTCGAAATTTGCAAACCACTGTTTAATGTATGGTTTCATCATCAAAACCAGGTACTATATTAGCAAAATTTTCAACAGTTTTCTTCGGCTCATTTAGCACTCGTTGATTTATTTCGTCTGATTGTATTTTTAATGTGATTAATTTTATTATTTGCACCACACTCTGGTTGTTCATTTCACTTGTTGTAATTGTTTCGTTTTTGCGTGGACCACTGTCATCATATAGCTGTTTGTTTTTTGATGTTCCGGGAACGTTGCTCTCCATTTCCGTTTCGGCACTGTATGCTTTTTTGGTTATGGCTTGAGATCGAGTTACAATGCCCTGTTGCTGTATCTCTCTTTCTTCCAGTGTAGTTTCTCTGTCAGGCATTCCGATGAAACTAATTTCAGAAGAATGCAATTTCGCGGAACTCTCAGTAGTTTCCCGTTTTTTTTTTTTTGGACTTTTGGGTTGAACCCCCAAATGTAACAAAATGCGTTGTTATTATAGATATTTTTTTACTAGATAATTAATTTTTACTTTTAAATTACGAAATAGCAAAATTAATTAAAATTATTATATCAAAGAATTTACAACACAGCTCGTCAGCACACAACTCAACTCTTTTCTAAACTCTCGACGGCCCTTTCTTTATTCCCTTCTGTTCCTTTCTATTTAATGCCACTTTCCTACAATATTACCTCGCTTCACAAACATATATAAAGAGAGATGCAACACATGTAGCTTTCATTGCAATAGGCAGTAGCGGATACCCTTTGGAACCATGGCTACTAACACCATATAGAACCTGTACTGAAGAAAAACGTACAATATTCAACATTCAGTATGGAAAAGCAAGGAATTTAGTTGAACATTGCTTTGGTGTCTATACGGGTAATTTATTTTTGTTTAATAACTCAAATTAGTTAATTCTATCAAGGTCACTGGCGAATTCTTATGGAAGAACGAAAAAGCAGTTACACCCCGAGAAAATGATGAAATTTGAGGACGTGTGTGCTGCTTTACAAAATATTTGTATTCTCTTTAAAGTGCAGACATTTTTAGATTACACAGAAGAAGAAAGATACACATACGGTAGTGAAAATACGAGTGTAAATAATTACCAGCAGAATCTTCGATCAGTTGCATTAAGAAAAAAGATAGAATGGCAAACAGTTTAATGTAATGTGTACCGAAATACATTTAATTTTTATCCTTTTTTTTTTTTTCTTTTCTAAATCTAATTTCATTTTATTTTCTTCCAACGTAGCTTCAAGTTTACGGATTTTCATATTTAGCTTTCTTTCTTTCATTTCTTTCTTTTGTCACCTTTTCTTAATTTCGTTGCTTTCTCTTAAAGGTTTAAGAAGTTCGTTTTGAAAAATTTCGTTCCTCTTAGCGCTGGTCTCAAAAAGGTATATTTTCGAAAGAGGTTTTTCAGCGGAGGCTTTTTCAGAAGGTCGTTTAGAACTGAAAAAAAATAATTCCAAATAAAGAAAATCATAAATAACATCTACGCACCAAGAAGCTGCTTCTGCTTCAGGATTGGCTGATTCATTTGGCTCAATCAGACTTCAGAGCTTTCCAATTCTTCTTCCAAATGTTCGTCCTTATGGGCAGGATCTAAACTTCGGCATAGCTCCTCAGCTCCAAAAGTTTTAATTTTTTCGCAGCCCAATACAGCTTTATCCAGGAAAGCTATAAATGTCTTAGTCTTTCTTCTAGAGGACTATGAGAAATGTTTTTGAATGGGCCACCTCCCGTTTTTCCATTTGTTTTATTTGGTTTGACAGCTTACTCTTCGTACGGTATTTAAAGCCTGTCCAAACCTTGAGGATAACTTTCGTTGAAATTTTAAATAAGAAATATACCAAGAATTCGTACCTTTTGCCACTCATTTCCATTTTTTATTGGTGGTCCTATGCTATTCAATTTATTTTTCAATGCATCCCACATTTGGTCTCTGCGAACTTTACCAGCTGAAGTGTTAAACACATTTTTGCTCAAGTCCCCATTCTTTTCCATAAAAGAAACAAGCAATTCCAATTGCTAATTGGTTGCACACCTAAAAATTGGCTTTAAATTGCATTTTTCAAAATTTATTGTGTAGTATACATTTTCTATCAATTCAATGAGATGAAACTTTTAATATTTTAAACAAAGCACATACCAAACGAAATATATGACAGTTTGAAAATTTTTTACTGTTTTTCATAATTGTCAGTTAAATTTCTGCGTACAGTCAAGAACGAAATTAATTCGGAGTATGAAAACGAGAGTATCACTATCGTTTCTCAGAAAGCAAATCTTCTTCACTCTCACCTTCATTATCGTTTTCACTAACATTTGAAAGAGAGTTAGCTATCGCGTTACAGAATTACGACCCAGTTTTATTTACTGATATTTTTTATCCATGATGTCCTTTATTTGTTACAAAACAATTTCCGTATTCCCAAAATATGTACTCGTATTTCCTAAAACAAAACTAAACAAAATTTTCACAAAAAACAAACTAACTTGAACTGTAGCGCAATTCATCAAAAGGCAGAAACATGAAGAACGGTTTCCATAGAGATAACTGTACTGAAAATTCGAATGATGGCAACATGTTTGGTGTTGCGCAATCACAACGCTGGGTCTAAATAAAGAAAATATTCTTATTGAAAATGTATAGTTGTCCACCCTCTAATCTAATCGATGTCTATGTGATTGCTATGAAATTTGACACTTCGGTAACTTTTAAAAATTGCTAAAATATCTGGAAGCAGTGGAAGAAATGGAAAATTCTTACCCTGGTAATTTAAGGTAATAGTAATTTATTATATTAAAACATGTCTATTCTCTTAGAGTCCTATCACCGCTTATTTTTCCTGAGACAATAAAGTAAATTATGTAGGGCATTTACAAAATTGTTCTTTACTTTTCAGGTAACTTCTCGATTTCTCACTCCTTCAATAAATAAAAAGGTTTTTTTGTTTTCTTTTATTTAATTCAAGCATTCTTAAGAAAATAATAGTCAACTCGATCAATATTACATAAAAATTAGTATCTCGTCATGTACTTCCGACCAAGTCCATAAAAGGTGCTGATATGATAAAGATGAGAATACTAGCCAAGAATAGTTTTTTTTCAAAGCTTTAATAAATTATTGAGTGGAAGAAAAATAACTCAAATATGTATTTTTGTAGTGAAAGCAAATCTTACAGTGAAAGAAAGAACACCGCCATCGACTCAGGATATTCTTTTCGTATTGTTTTTATATTAGGCTTATAGGAATCATTTTCTTAATAGCAAGTTGCATTGAGTAAGTTTGAAAGTTCTTCTACCATCAATATATTTAGCGCATTCAATCAAATCATTAAGTGATTTACTCAAACCACCACTTAATTCTTGTTCATTACACCCAAGACATTGTGGCAAATATATGCACATATCTCGAGCGTATTACAAATTACTCATTTCGTGATAATGCGCATTATGCCTATGCAAACTGCACGCACCATTAAACTAATTGTTTTTAGCCGCAAGCCATAATGTAAGGTAAGTGCTCTACGTAGCTTAATATCAAAATAAAAAGAATTGAATGCATAAATTTTAAATATTATATCTTAAGAACAATACTGAGAATTTTGCCATGAAAATTTGGATTATACAGGGTGGTTCTGTTTGATACAGATTCTGATACAGAGTTCAGAGAAGTGTGTACCAACAACTTTTTAGTTGTAAATTGTAGTGTATTAAACTTAGAGCAATCAAACCGGGTTGATAGCCAATTGATTGATGGTTAAGTCGTATTTAAACACTATTACCAAGCATGCTTTCATTTTCAAGATGATAAATAATAATGAAGACAAAATTCTTCATTTGATTTTAATAAATTTTCTGGAAAATGGCATTTATTTCGGAAAATGTGCTAATATTTTTTATTGATTTTTTATTATTTTGGTGAATCAAAATGTTACCTACAACTTCACCATACAAAGTTATTACTTGTGTCTTAGCGTTTCGCAGGTATAAGTTTAAATAAATCAGTCCCCAATATAAATATTTTTTATCAATACATAAAAAATTACTCTAAAATAACTGCATTTTCGTTTACCGTTTTAATAAATTATTACAAACAAATAAATATTGTATCGTTATTTACATAATCTTAAATCTACAACAGTTGCTCAAAGTGTCCTCCATCAGACTGAATGCAAGCTAATGCTCGTTTTTGAATGATTCTTGTAATATTAATAGTTGGTAATTCAGCCAATGTTCTTATTCTAGATGGATATACCCGTTCCTTCATCGTTCCCCATACGTAGAAATCCAAAACTGTCAAATCTTGTGATCTTGGGTGCCAAATGTATTGAACCATTCCTTCCAATTCATCGATTTTCATTCAAGAACTCCTTAACTATTCTGCCATAATGGCTTGGAACACCATCACGTTGGTTCTACTTTGTGGAACTGAAATATCTTCTAGCAGTCTTGGCAATTCATTTTGCAAAATTGCAAAAAAGGTTTAGTGTTTAGTATTTGTGGAAGTATGAAAGGCTCAATTAGCTTATTACCAATTACACCTGCCCACATGCTTGCGCTAAATCGATATTGAAATGTTGCTGTTCTTATTGTATGCGGATTTTCATTCGACCAGGTGTATAGGTTAGGAAGTTGGAAATGCCATCCTCTTGTGAATGGCAAATGGCGTTCCTGCACCCAATTGCAAAATTCCAATCGTCGAGGCAGATCTGCTGGTAATAACTCTTGAACTGGTGTTGCATGATAGGGATGGAGGTTCTCTCTATGCAAAACTTGCAACATTCGTCGGCGGGGTACATTTAGGGGTAAAGAAATCGAACGTGTAGTAATTGATGGCTCTGTTGCTACCATATTCAAGATTCATTTTTCTCTAATTCTGCATCTCTCAGAACTACCGCATGTGATTCCGCTCGAGTGGAAATAGTTGTTCCAGTTTCTCGCAATTTATTATGATTATTTGTAAACACCCTTTGATTAGGGAAATCTTCGTTGATATTCTGCAGCACTGCGTCAGCACTGTCCTTACAAAATCCATAGACAAAATGTATGCCTACATATTCTTCACTTGAATATTCTGTCATTTAAAAAAATTCTTTTACCGCTACACCTTCAAAGTGATGCTATCGAAATTCAATAAACAACTGATAACGGTAAACGAAAGTGCTCTTATTTTAGAGTAAGTTTTTAGTAATAATGAGAAATTTTTTTTAATTTATTAAACCTTATACCTAGAAAACTGTTAGCCCAAGGTAAAAACTTTGTATGGCGAATTTGTAGGTAATATTTGGAGCTCCAAAATTATAAAAAAAAAAATTATGAGCACACTTTTACGAGATAAATGCGATTTTCCCAAAAATGTACTACAAGAAATTAAAAAGTTTTTGTTTAAAGACAAAGTGCTGTGAATGTACCAGAAAAACAATTACAAATATAAATCTGCTGGAGCGTTGTCCTTCGTTTCCTCGATGCAATCGACCCAATCAAATCTTCCTATATCAGTTTTTATGTATCTTAATCTCCTTTCGTTTTGTTTCCACAATCACACGATAAATGGTATGAGACAAAATGTCCAACACCCCAATATGGAAGGAACAGTGAAAATCTTCTTCAAAACCTTTTCTAAGATGGCAAAAGTTAGTCTCGTCTTTGCGATTCTTCGTATCTCTGACCTCGGGTGGAAAATTTCTTAATACCTGTGTCGACTTGCAGACTACAGTTGTGAAAAGTGGCGCCACTGCAAGTTATTTACCACCTTATATCTTGATTGGCCCCATGAGGCGATCGTGAAGCAAGTTGCTTGTCAGAAATAGATCGCGGTTAACTTCAGAAGAGTACGGTTTATGTGAGTACATTTGAATAAATTCTTTAGAGATCAATGCATAATTTGTACCCGAGCATTCTTATCTTTAGTTTATTATGAAGATACTGCGATGCCAAAACCACCAGCCTTCCATTTGTAAAATCAAAATGTGTACCTAGGTATACCACATGTTTTAGATTCGACGATCGAAGTTAGTGTGTGGGGACTATCGAAAGAATAAACCGAACGATGATCATGAATGGATTTTTGAAGTAATACAAACTATCTTGTCACTGCGGCGAATCAATTGCAAGTGATTGTTCAAACTCCTCATCGTTTGCTTTCTCCTATAGTGCACTTGTTTACGCACCACCGATCTGCACAGCGTTGTTGTTTTAAAGAATCGTACGATCATCTTGCTGGCCGATCATCCGATTTTGCCTGTGTGGTTGTTGGCAGGATTCAAAATAGTCTGATTTTGTGGTGCGGTGACTAACAGCAATTTCGTACAAATACACAGTGACTCGACAAATGTAGCAACAATAATTTTATAATAAACAATTAACACAATATATAAATGAATTAGAATGAATGAAACAAATGATTGAAAACGAATGATTTACAATGAACGAAATGAATTTAAATTAAATAGTAACGATTATCAAACACCACACGTAAAAAATAAGAGAAGCAAAGCTAAAAGTCATTTGAGTAATTGAGAATACAAAGCAAAATTAAGTTTTAATAAAATAGTAACTGGCCTGATTAATTTAAATTTAAAATACTTCATCTTTAATTTCTCTTCGACCAGTTGCTTTTTTTCAATCAAATGCAATATTGCTTAATATCACTAAATCAAGACGATAAGGGACGAAAATAAAAGGTAATATCTCTCCTCGCGTTACGAAAATCTTTATCTTTAAATCTGTTTCACATTTTTCGTATACGAGGGCGGGTCAATAAGTCCGTGACTTTTTGAATTTCTGAACTCTTTACTGAAACAGCAACACTGTTCCTGTCAACAGACATCTGTCAGTTGACTCCTGTCAAAATTTAAACTTGCTGCGTCAGTTAGTTTGTGTTTGACAGCTATTTTTTATCAGACTACTCACTAATTTGAGGAGAAAATGGAAAAAAGTGAATTTCGTGTGCTTATTAAGCATTATTTCTTGCGAAAAAAAACCATTACCGAGACCAAGGCTAAGGTTGATAAATACTATGGGGACTCTGCACAATCGATTTCAATGGTAAAAAAGTTGTTTACTTAATTACGTTGTGGCCGTACAAGCACTGAAGATGCCGAACGTCCTGGACGCCCAGTTGAGGTCTCTACACCCGAAACAATCGAAAAAATTCACGATATGGTGTTGGCCGACCGAAGATTGAAAGTGCGAGAGATTGTGGAAGCCGTAGGGATCTCGCATGGCTCAGTGGTTTCAATTTTGAATGATCACTTGGGCATGAGAAAGCTTTCCGCAAGATGGGTGCCGCGTTTGCTCACAGTCGACCACAAACGCAATCGTGTAACAACTTCACAGGAAGGTTTGGCGTTGTTTAATCGCAATATGGAGGAGTTTTTGCGCCGTTTTGTAACCGTGGACGAAACATGGATCCATCACAACACACCAGAGAACAAACAACAGTCAAAACAGTGGGTTTCTAAGGGTGAATCGGCGCCAAAGAAGGCCAAGGTGGGTTTGTCAGCCAATAAAGTTATGGCGACTATTTTTTGAGATGCACTCGGGATAATCCACATTGACTACCTTCAAAAGGGAAGAACAATCAATGGGGAATATTATGCCAACTTATTGGACCGATTCAATGACGATTTGAAAAAAAAACGACCTCATTTGGCCGAGAAAAAAGTTCTTTTCCACCAAGACAATGCAAGGGTGCACACATGTGCAGTTGCCATGGCAAAAACCCATGAATTGGGCTATGAATTGCTCCCTCATCCACCCTATTCTCCAGATTTGGCTCCGAGCGACTTCTTCTTGTTCCCAAACCTGAAGAAATGGCTTGGTGGAAAAAGATTTGACTCCAATGATGAAGTCATCTCGCAAACAAAGGCCTATTTTGAGGACCTCGACAAATCATTTTTTTTGGAAGGGATAAAAAAATTGGAGAAGCGTTGGACAAAGTGTATAGAGCTCAAGGGAGACTACGTTGAAAAATAAAATTATTTTGTTATCAAAAAATCTGTGTTTTAATTCATCACGGACTTATTGACCCTCCCTGTAGTCGTAACTTAATTTAGTTTCAATTTATCTCTAAAGAGTGATTTTTTTCGCTTTTAATTTTTTCAGTGTTCTATTTTTGACAGATTACGCGTAATTCGTGTCATGTGTCAAAGTCAGACATGCTCAGTTAGCATTGCCATTCCATCATGGAAAGACTTAGACTCAAACAATGCTTACAAGTTATTGAATAAAGTGAAAAATGTTTTTCGCGCATTTCAACCATTTTACGGTCATCATAATCTACCTCCTGAGCAAGCAATTCCTAGTGACCAACTTTTACACCAATTTCACGCTATTGGGCATCAAAATACTTACCCATATGGGTAGAGTGCGTACAGAGGAAAATATTGCTTCCGTATCCGCTAGGGGCAATGAAGACAATGATTTGTTCATTCGTTGCCAGTCACAGCAATTGGGATTACGGTACTCGATTACGTGGAAGATTTTACGCAAGAATCTTGGTCCAAAACTTTACAAAATACAGCTCGTGTAAGAACTGAAGCCAAACTACCATACACAGTGTCGAATTTTCGATGAGTGGGCCTTAGAAAGTTGGAGGAAGATCCGCTTTTTATCGGAAAATTGTCTTCAGCTGTCAGAATTCCGTCACTTTTGGTTGAATGGATATATTAATAAACAAACAAAACTGCCGATTTGGGCCGATGAGGAACCTTGGGCAAGACAAGAGCTGGCAATGTATCCGGTAAAATGCATAAATCATTGGTCCGTATTTTTTCAAAGATTACCGCTAGTACAAAGTTACCATCAATGGCGCCCGTCATCATTCAATGATTTCGAATTTTTTTTTGCTCACAAGGTTAACCTGGTCGGCATGTGGTCCATCGATTTGCATGCAGTGTGGCAATTTATCTCTCGTTTTGGACCGGTAAATTGGGCAGCTAGATGGTGCGATTTGATGCATTTCGACTATTTTTTATGGGGTTTATCGTCTATGCAGATAAACCAGCCTTAATTGAAGCGTTGGAAGACAACATTACATGTACTTAGTACTTAGATCTAATAAATCAGAACTTGCAATCTTGTGTAGATACTTTCGATACCCACCGTGGCCAAATAAGAACCACCTAAAAGACAATCATGGGTTCCATGCCTTCGGCTTGAGCAAACGTCTATGAATATGATGAATCTGTAGATCCATCTGCCCTTTGTAGTGGTATTCCACCGAGCTTGCCATTTTGTCATTGAAGTCGCTCTTTCTTCTTCTTTGATCCTTTTGACGACTTCCGCCTCTTGATTACAAGATGCTCTTGTTAAAAATTGAAATATGATATTTGTTTACGTATTACCAAGCTATTACTTTTTTTCCTGTACTAAGGTATAACACTCTACTATGTAACATTATATTAGCTCCTTCACTCCTTTTTTGACTCTCATGAATTGAACACCTAATATTTTTTTTCTTTCAAGAAATTTCACAGATCTGCTATTATTGATTCTGTGCATCTCGTCCGCGAGGATATTGATGGGAATCAGATCACCTATAACAAAAGCTACTTCGCCCGAAATCGTTCTAAGCCCACTAATTATCCTAATTCGATAGGTTGATGCTAAATTTCTCCTTGCTTCCTTTGTCGCTAGTGCCCCCACCCAAACTGGGGCAAAGTATATTAATGTTATTCTACCATATCCGGGTCCTCCGATGTTTGGCAGTATTCCAGAAGGTGCTGCCTGGAGCTTTGACTACTTTTTGCCCGAATAGTCGATGTGTGGCGTAAAGCTTAGTCTGTTGTCAAGTACTAATTACTCCTAAGTATTTTATGTAGTTTTTTGATCTAATGATTTGACTTCTTAATCTTATATGCACGTATTTCAATGGTTATTAAAACAGCTTCCATTTTGAGATCTGCTAGTTCTAGCCCGGCGGATATAAACCAGTTTTTGATAAGGTTGATTACATTGTTGGTGGCTGACTCTATATCACAAATATTTTTTGCAAGAGTTACTCTGGCGATGTCGTCAGGGAATCCGATTATTTTTACTCCTGATGGTAATGTTAATTTCAGAAACTACACCGTACATTATATTCCAGAGTAGGGGCCCCAATACGGATCCTTGTTGGACTCCCGGGGAGACTTTATAGTACTTTTCGCCTTCCCATTGTTCGGTCAGTTTTATGACCACTCGCAATTTTTTCCTCGTTCTGCGGGAACGCGTTGTTGCAAAGCTTTTTATTCCCATCAGCTGCGGGCCGTTTTTGACTTTGCTTCGAGTCTCTCCTCGAGGATCTCCTCGTTCGGCTTCGGTCTGCGTTTTGGGTCCGCTACCGTTTAATAATAATAAAATAATAAAAACAGTGGAAAATAGACGTATTTCTGTGCGGTACATTCCAAGAGGCAAACATTCACAAACGTAATCGTTCACCAACTTTAGTTGAAGACGTTAATTTGTCTTTCAACATTTAAAATCGGAAAATGAGTGCGGATGACCAAAACTTTAGGTTTGGGCGGTTTACCCCCTTAAAATGCCTTCCGGACTCGAATGTGAAGAAGTGCTAATTACTCCATCAACTAAAAAAGTTAAGATTCCTTCCATTTGCGTTTTGCAAAAATTGTCGGAAAGTGTTCACTATGTGCTGAACGAAATCAAAGTCAAAGATTACTGCATAAAAAAATTTCAATTGGCATAAAAATTAACTGTGACAAAAGTGAAGATCATGAAAGTGTATGTTCTACATTGAAATCTGAAAACTGGCAATTTTTTACACATGACCTTCCAACATTAAGGTCATTTAAAGTTGTTCTTTTTGGGCTTGACGAAATGCCAATCGGAAACTTAAAAAATGAACTAAACACACTTGGCTTAAAATGCGAAAACGTCAAACTTATAAAAAAACAACATGAACATTTCAGTGATGTTATCTATGAACCGCGGTACAGTTAAGCTTGCAGATTTAAAAAAAAATATACCATCCATATTCAAAACATAAGTGAAGTGAGATTTTGCACGGCGTCGAAAGCAAAATTATACACAGTGTTTCAATTACCAGTTGTTCGGCCACGGCGAAAAAATTGTCACATCAAGACCCACTGTGCGATCTGTTCTGAAAACCATGAAACAAGTAAGTGCAAATCATCCATCATCAAATGTGCAAACTGCAATGCAACACACAAGTCCACTGACCTCTCATGTTTGAGCCGTAAAAGCTTTTCGATATGAGAGAAAAGCTTTCTACTAAGAATAAGCGTCAAACTCATGTTATCAAAAAAATGCACCAGCCATTCGAACCAAACCCCTCTGACCTCCCACCGCTCCCAACACATCAGGAGCCGCACATGTATGTTAAACCCGTTTTCGTCCCTGTTCCTGTTCCCACGGACTGTGGTGCATGGTCACTAAACAATGTTGCTGCTGATGATAACACCAGCGGCGGTCTTTTTTCAACAAGCTTACTGCGGAGATGTTAACTTTGTTGGGGAAATGCAAAACCAAAGCAGACCAGTTCAATACAATTACACAATTAGCGATTAGGTATATTTATAATAATAAGCCATGAATAGAACAGCCATGAACGTAATATGTTGGAATGCTCGAAGCATTCGATGCGAATGTAGGGAATTTTTTTTAATTTTCTTAAAAAGCATAAAAGCATTTTCTTAAGAAGGGGGCGGGGGGGGGGGGGGTGTTGCCATTTTAGTGAAAAGAACAATACGACATGAGTTAATTCCAATCGTAAATACTAGAATTATTCAAAACATAAGAATTTGCAAATCGTACCGCCTTAAAAATATTTTAGGCATATTTTTCTGGAGGTTCAGTGAATGCGTAGAAACGACTTCAATTAAATAACGGCTGGAGAAAGCTTATCAGTATAAATGAGACATTTCTAATCGGAGGTGATTTTCATTGCAGGCACAGAAGTTGGGGTTGTTTAAGGGCAAATGTATGGGGTAACATTTTTGCAAAACTTAACTCTAGGCATCCATTTGATATTTTGTATCCTCCTCATCCAACTTACTCCCCTGCTAATAATAGATCAAGCCCATCAACTTTGGATGATTTATTTTTGAGTAACATTGGAATCTTTTTAACCAACCTATGGTCATAAACGACCTAAGCTCAGATCATTTACCGGTATTAATTAGATCTCTTACCACACCATTGCTAAGACAACATGAAATTTTAGACATTAAGAATGCAAATTGGAACACATATAGGACCGAAATGCGATCTAGGTAACAAATATTCATGTACCTTTAACTGACGTGGCCAATCAACAACAAATAGACCTTAGTATTTCTCGTTTTGCAAGTGCTGTACAAGAAAGTATTGAAAAACCAGTTCCTAAAAAGCATAATAGAACAAATTTATTACCTCCATACATTCTTGAACTAATCAAAGTTCGTAATAGCAATCGGAGAAAATGGATAAGAACAAGAGACCTTTCCTATAATTCTGAAGTTAAGGCACCTACTGTTCTAATAAAAGATTCAATTTTAACTTATAAAACCGAATCAGAAACTTCAAAGTGTAGATAAAGGAAGTAAACCTTTTTGGAACGTGGTCAAAATAACTGAAAAGAAAAAATGCTGATTCCAGCTCTTAAAGTAGGAAACAATGTAATACTTGTAATGGTCATCGCAAAATAATTAGAATAAATAAAATAATAAAATCCGATTTTCTATGTTTTGTCCCAAACATTCACAACGTTAACACCCTGTACTTGGTTTTACCAATTAAAATGACACTGAACTATGTTGGCAGCAGTACTGAGCTGCAAGCCGCAATAATTTAACATGAATCTTGGGCATTATGTCTGGTTTCCGCGATCGATTGCGCTCTCTTGGTTTTTGCCCGCGCAGAAGAAAGGTAGTGAAGTAAATTTCAGTGGCTTGAGTATGGCCAAATTATTGTCAAATATACTCGTAGTTTTCTAAAACCACGGCATATAATACTCGTTACCATAAAATTTAAGTTTCTTTTTACGCTCATTAAACGCATAACAAAGACTTAATAGTCTCCACCTCCCTGGACCGATGGTCACGATCGCCGAAGATAGCCAAATCCGGCAAAAGCAGCATTGAAGAAATTTACGCTATCGAATTAATTTAATCCCAGCAGACGATCACTTATCGCTATCATAAGTTTGAATAATATCAAGTATCGTCACACCTTCCACGTGGGATTTACTGTACATACAGACAGATTTGAAGACACTCAGCACTAGCTACCATGAGGAGCAGAGCACCAGAGCAGCAGAGCTTACAGTTTTCGTACTTTTCTTCTAACATATTACTCAATGATCTGTAATACCAGATTGATTAATTTTTGTTTGATAAGTCATTTGTATTGATTAAAAGTTACTAAAGCCAATCTTAAAATAATTTTTGTAAATATCACAGTCAGTGTTATTACCACAGTAAATTTATTATCACAGATCGAATATTTATATGTACATACATGTGAATTAATATTAGATTCTTTTCATGCATTAAGTTCTTGTGAATGTAACTTAATCAATTTAATAAAAGCTCTATAAAAGTTCCGGTTTTTGTGCGCACAACAACTGCTGAGGAGAACAATATCAAGGTATGTTACATTTTCATTTATTCAGACGTTCTCAAGAACTTTATATGTACCACCATTTGAATTTAAATTTGTATGATTAAACTTTCTTTGATTAATTTGATTTGAATTAAAATTAAGTTCTAAATATGAAAATATTAACTTCGACTTGTTAGTGTTAATAAATTTGTTGAAAAATGATAAAAGTGAATGTTTTGTTCTGACAAAATGAAGAACTAGTGAGATGTAACGAGAACATGTGTGGGTAGATTGAATTGAACGTAGGTTGAAGTAGAGAAGAAAAGATATATAGAAATAGGGGGTTATTCCTAAGAAACCTGGACAAGGAATAACCATGGTGAGGAGCTCTTTCATAAGATGCTAGAGGGACTATCCAAGGCAGTGGTAACATCTCATTCTGCCATTATTTAATAGTGCGGTAAGATAATAAGGCACGTTTTATTTATTTCTTTGTGCGGTCATGTGGAGTGAAAGATCCCCCCCTAATCCGACGAGTTCTAGCTAGGCGTCGATAACGTGCCGAAACTCACTCCATCACAAGGGACTACAACTTCTTGTCCCAGCCGTTACATACTTTCTAGTACTGAAAAAGCTAATGTCCTGGCAGAAACTTTCTATGATAACCATTTGGTAACTAGCGGTATTCCTTGTAATAGCATAGTTGAATCAGTGGTCAGTGACTCAATCAATATTATTAATTCAAGCCCTTCAAATGGTACTCAGGATGAGTTTACATTTGAAGAAGTCAAAGATGTTCTGTCAAACCTCAAAAAAACAAAACCTGCAGGCTTTGATCGCATTAAAAATATATACCTTAAGAACTTGCCTAAATCAGGAATACAATTTTTACATATTCTATTTAACTGCTGTTTGAAATCAAGTTACTTTCCTAATGCTTGGAAAACAGCTAAAATAATACCAATTTTAAAGCCGGGTAAAAGTGCAAACATGCCTAGCAACTATAGGCCAATAAGTCTTTTAAGCTATCTAAGAAAATGCTTTGAGAAATTATTAAAGAGTAGAATTGTATTTCAAGTAACAAGAAATAACATTCTACCACTTGAACAATTTGGATTTAGGGCTCATCATGGTACAGTCCATCAAGTACATAGGATAACTAAATACATTAGAAACAACTTTAGGAGAGGACAAAGTACAGGAATGGTATTTCTTGACGTTGAGAAAGCGTTTGATACGGTTTGGTATGATGCTTTATTACTTAAACTTTTGAGACTTAATTTTACAGGAAATTCAAGGTTTCAATTAATGATTGGGACTCCGATATTTTCAATATTTCAGCAGGTGTACCTCAAGATTCAGTACTAGGCCCAATCTTGTATACTATTTTTAACTATGACTTTCCATGTTTAACAAACTGCGAAAAAGCAATTTTCGCCGATGACACTTGCATCATCTCATCAGATTCAGTTGGTTTTAACATTGAAAGAAACCTGCAATCTGCACTGTATGTTATACACAGGTTATTTTTTTCACTCGAAAAAGAAAAAGCCTGTTTCTTGCCATACAACAATCCGCAAGTAAATGGTTTAAGCACTGAATGGTGTTCAAGTGCTAAATATCTTGGTGTGCACCTAGACAAAACTTTAACTTTTGGATTGCATGTACAGGAAATAATTAAAAAGATTAACATTACTATCAAAACTCTTTATCCATTAATTAATCGCAAATTTTTAAAGTTGTTTTTCAAGGAATTATGTTTTATGGGTTACCAGCATGGGGTAAATGTGCGGCTAGTCATATTTGGAGACTTCAAATTGCTCAAAATAAGGTTTTGAAAATGATCCTTAAGCTTTCATGGTCTTTTTCAACAGTTGAGCTCCACACCATTTCAAATATCGACTTGATATCAACAAGAATTTCAAAGCTTAATGAACGTTATATTATGTCTTGCATGTCGTCTGATAATGCTTTAACCTCAGAGCTAGCTTAATGGTTTATTTCATTATAATTTAAAGGAAAACTGATTCAGTGATATTAATTTTACTAATTTATTTATTTATTTGTTTGATATATTTATTTATTATTTTCGGTTATTTATTATTATTTTGTTATCCATCTACGAGTATATTCTCATTATTGATTTACTCAATTCATTATTGTAAAACTAAAAGTTTAGTCTGATAAATTTACTCCACCGCCCACCCTTCTTATTGTTACTGAATATTAAATTTTGTTTTTGTATTTTTTTTCTTTTTAATGAAGGTTTTAGGTAGCTTTTCCTTCAAGATTTTTGTTTGAGTTGTTCTTTCGCTTGTTTAAAATATTATAATTATATCAGCAGTAAAGTAGACTTATACCATAACTCTGTAAATTGTGCAATTTAGTTAATGAAATAATGTATAAATATTCTGCTACAATAAATGCAATATAATATAATATTAATTGGGTCCTCATTCAAGTTCATTATCGATGCACAGGATCCCATGGTTATGTATGCCAGCAGTGAGGCCATGCGAGGGTTGACACAGGCTCTTATGGGGAGCTGTACTAGGTTGGTTCTAACCAAGAATATTACATCTGTTACCACCAACTTAATGGCGACCAGATATCGAGCCGGACGGTTTGTACCATTAGCCTGAAAGATATTTTAGCAGGATATCAAGGAGGTAATATTGTAGAATATTATACGGTCAGTCGACTGGCATCATACATCGTGTACGTGCGGATTGACGCTACCCCTTACACGTTCAATGAATTGACATACAATTTTTAGTTCTTGTGAGGTTTCGTGGCGTACGGATGTGCGATGTGTGATACGGACGATTGTATTTCATACATTTCTCTTGCACTTTCCATAAAGAAGAAATAGAAAAAATTTTCAAGAAAGAGGAAAATTTGTATGAAGGAGTGGTTAACAAAAAAGAAATCAATTCATACACGAAAATTTTCATCATCCTTCTTTTTTCCGATAAGTTTCCTCTTTCGCGACATAAAATACATTGAGGTAATTACGTCAATCCAACTGTTGACTAGCCAATTCAATGCACGATTTGAAGTTCGAAAATATAAACTTGATTGGTTGTTTATTATCTGTTTAAAATACAATTCAATATGTGTAACAAATTATAATTAAATTAAAAATACTTAGTCGTTCTCCTGGCATCTGGCAAGTCAACCGGATAAAGACCAAATAAATGGAAAAGGAAAACGTGGTGTTCGCCAGAAAAAAATGTAGTAGTAAAAGGTTGTAATAGGTCGGAGGATAAGAACAAAGTAATAGAGAAGTTCTTGGGGCGCTAACACCAACCCTTACACACATCAATCAGCCTAACGCTCATCACGCGAAATCAAACATCCTTTGATTTTCGTCAATCAGATTTCATTATATGGGTGTGATGCCCTACGCCCTTTCTGCTAAACAAAGATGAGTGTTTGAGCTGAATTTCTTATTCAAAAAATTAAGCTGAGTACAATAACTGCTCTTATTGTAGTATAATATGTACATAAGACACTCGGTTCTCCCAGGAGCACAGCATTACCTCTTTGAAATGCACACCAAATATTGAAGTTGATGAGGAGTTTCCCCTCTTCAAATTAGGTTCTTTTTCTTCCATTTACCATAATCTTTCAAGCTTAACTGGTCAGATTTTGAAATGTCAAAACCCATGGAAATATCTTTGCCAATAAGTTTTTGGCGTAGCCCATCGGTTGCTCCAAGTCCGGTTAGTTTTTCCTTCGTTGACCGCCAAACATTTTTCCGTGTTTGCTCAATAGTCGCAAGCGCTCCATTGACAGTCCGCTGTATTCCTCCCATTATGTCAATGTCATTTGAATATGCGAAGAATTGAATATGCTTTTGGAAGATAGTGCCTATGGAATGCATCTGAGCTTCGCGCAATTCTTTCAAGAACGACGTTGAAAAAATCACGTGACAACACATCGCCCTGTTTAAGTCCTTTTCTGAAGTTGAAGGTGTCGGTTTTGTCAGCGTGCATTCTCTGGTGGGATTGCCAAAAATACATAGACGTGATTCTTTACAGTTAGTCTCTATACGTGCTGCCATTTGGGACTGTGAAATTGATGTAGAGGCGATGTGTATCGCTTTGGAATTCCTAGGTTATTTCCTATATCTGCCGTGAAACTTGGTCTATGTTTTCGTACGTTCAATTCACCGGGCACACTTTCATCGAACCAGATTTTAGAGATGAGTTGATGAATGCTCCGTATCCAATCATCATCTGCTGCTTTACAGCTCGGCATTTAAGCAATTGATTCCAGCAGTAGGTAGCCGTGTCTCAAATGGTAGTGAACTGGCTTTCAAATTTGAAGGTTCGGAGTTAGAATCCCAACCGTGTTCGAATCGACATTAATTTTTTTAGTCAACTAAAATCAAGTAAGATGAGTGCTTGACTAGAAAATAACAACTAGCCACTAACAACTTAGTCTCACGGAGCGAAACCACTGAGTAAACATATTTCTTCTCTCTCTGTTCAATTTTTCAAAAAAGTCCAACAACCAGTTAACAAATTCGCCAACGTCGTCGTAGATGGTCCAAACGCTTCAATTGTTGTGTAATTTGGATTTTATAGGTGAGCAAATGAAGATAAACCGTGGCCGTGGCTCCAGTGGTAGTGTATTGGCTTCCCAATCGGACGGTTCGGGGTTCAATAGCAGCCGTGACCGAAAGAATTTTTTTCAGGCAACTAAAATCTTGTGAGAGGAATGGTTGCCTAAATACAACATCATGTCCAATTTACACAAATAATTTAGTCTCCCCATTAAATGTTGGGTGCCACCCACGGAGCGAAACAGCCACTGAGCGCAAACATCTTCCTCTCTCTCTCTATCTAATTTTCCGAAAAACTTAACACGTGTTCCGGCATTTTAAGAGTAGTAATACCCTCTTGAGTCTGGCTAGATCAACATCTGTATTTTAACAAACATATAGATGTTGCTCTGGCCAGAGCCAGAGGTGCTTTTGCCTTTACAAAGAGACTGTTTTATAACAGCCAACTCGATGCGAGGGTGAAGGTGATCTGCTACATGGCCCTTATCAGGCCCATGCTTGTATTTGGATGTCCGGTGTGGTTCAACGTAAGAGCAAGTTTATTGGAAAAGATTTGGGTGTTTGAGAGGGCTTGCCTTAGGACTTGTCTTCTCTTATATAGAACTCCAGAATCTGAGTACATAAAATTCTATCGTAATGAGGTCTTATACAATAGGGCGAACCTAATAAGAGTGGACAATTTCGTCATTAAGTTGACTCGAAGGCACATTGCAAGAGCAATGACCTCATCGAACAACCTGATCTCCGGGGCTTACTACCCCAATTATATGTATCACGAGAGAGTTCGCCTTGACGGCTTTATTCCTCCAGAAGCTTTCCTCTACCTCGACATGAAAGGTTTGATTCAGGACAGATTGGCGGTGACGCTAATCTTCCACGTCGCTCGGACAGCTGCGGACAGGCGACTCAACTACGACAGAGACGTCGCACACGGCAGTGCGGAGCGTCTCCGATTCAGTAGGGCGGTAGGGAGTCGCGACATGAGGGATGTTGCTCGGCAGCACCAACAATTTTGGTGGCTTTATGAAGGAGAGGATGCTTCGTCGTCGAATTCCTCCAATACTTGTTAGCTTCATGTGAAGCAAAGTGGGTCGCCTAATTTTTTTTAGCCACGGCCGGCTTACGTAGTTTTAAGTATGAGTAAGTTAGATTTAAGAAAAAAAAATATATAAAAACAAAAACAAAAAAAAATTAATAAAAATAAAAAATTATAAAAAAAAACATATATATATATATACATATATCTATATATTAGGTATATATATATCATGTATGTATATATAATGTATTGGATGTAAGTAGGTTAAGTGGATTAAGATTTATTTTTAGGTAATCTGTAAGTTTTTAGTTTTAAGTCTTTTTTTAATAGTACTTAACACTCAAGTGGGTATGAAACACTTAAAATGTCTCGGCATGTGTTAACTTTTTTGAAAAATTGAACAGAGAGAGAAGAAAGATGTTTGGACTCAAAAAAGTAAACACATACCGAGACATTTTAAGTGTTTCATACCCACTTGAGTGTTAAGTACTATTAAAAAAAAAAAAAAAAAACGGCATATGGCCGTTTTACGTTTCCTAATCTTGTTTGTCTGAGCTAACTCTTCGCACATTTGATGATGTAAAATTCGATTTCAGTTCGATTAATTGTAACCTTCAATTATTGTTGGCGGAAAATCTGTTTCGTGCCTTTCACTTCACATGAGTATTTTAAAATCTAATAAACATTTGCTCAGTTTTTTTGCCGTTACTACCGGATTCATTACATTAAAGGGTGAGCCAACAGATGGTTGTCAATTACTGGCACCTACTGAATTCAATATCGTTAATTTTTTTGACAGATATCATACAATCTTTGGCAATTTTAGGCATGGAGTCGTTTAACGCGAAACAATGAATTTTTGTTATTAAATTTTACTACAAAAATAGGCAAACTGTAAAAGTAAAATTTCGTAAAATTCGTGAGTTTTTCGGTCAACATAATCGCCCTATTGAGTCCGAAATTCATGCAATGGTGATGCGTTTTGAGGAAACTTCTTCGGTATCGCCAAAACTTCACCACTGTGAGAGAAAGTGTTCAAAACCAACCAAGCACCTCAATTCATCGCCGAAGTCAATAACTTGACCTCACTTATGACACTTTACGGGGAATTTTATAGGTTTTTTTTGTTTTTTTTTTAAAAAAGAACTTAACACTCAAGAGGGTATTCAGTTCAATTTCAGTTTTTATGCATTTTTATTTATATTACTGAATTTACACTTAAATGGTATACAAAAAAACGCTTAAAAATTAGCTTAATTAACTTAAAATTATCTTATTCTAACTTACTGGCCCCATGCGGGCGCTCTAAGTTAAACCTAGCATTTAAACTATGTCTTTCGACGTATCTTACAGTCTATATTTAATTTTTATTAACATTACAACTAAAACTAAGAAAATAAATTTTAAGCAAAAACTTAGTATATGGACAGTTTTTTTTAATATTAATATAAAAACTTAAAACTAAAAACTTACAGATTACCTAAAATAAATCTTAATCTACTTAACCTACTTACATCTAATACATTATATATACATACATGATATATATATATACCTAATATATAGATATATGTATATATATATATGTTTTTTTTTTATAATTTTTTATTTTTATTAATTTTTTTTGGCCAGAGCAACATCTATATGTTTGTTAAAATACAGATATTGATCTAGCCAGACTCAAGAGGGTATTACTACTCTTAAAATGCCGGAACACGTGTTAAGTTTTTCGGAAAATTGGATAGAGAGAGAGAGAAAGATGTTTGCGCTCAGTGGCTGTTTCGCTCCGTGGGTGGCACCCAACATTTAATGGGGAGACTAAATTATTTGTGTAAATTGGACATGATGTTGTATTTAGGCAACCATTCCTCTCACAAGATTTTAGTTGCCTGAAAAAAATTCTTTCGGTCACGGCTGCTATTGAACCCCGAACCGTCCGATTGGGAAGCCAATACACTACCACTGGAGCCACGGCCACGGTTTATCTTCATTTGCTCACCTATAAAATCCAAATTACACAACAATTGAAGCGTTTGGACCATCTACGACGACGTTGGCGAATTTGTTAACTGGATGTTGGATCGCGAAGACAAATTGTCATCGAATAAAAAAAATAAAATTTTCGTATCTGGGGACCGAAAAACCCATACGTGATTCATGAAAAACCATTTCATCACTGTATGGTGATGATTATGGGTTGGCCCGTATTTTTCGAAAACGAGGCTAGAGAGACTGTTAAAGTGACCGGCTATTTTTTCGCAAAATTTAATGAATTGGGTTTGGACGATCTATGGTTACAATACGATGGTACTGCCGACCACACTAGTCATCAATCAATCAAGTTACGAAATTTGAAGATAGCATTATTTCGATTCGAGGAGAAGTTGATTGGCCCCCAAATTCACGCGATTTGACGCCTTGTGATTTCTTCCTGTGGGGTGATTTGAAGAGTAAGGTCTATGCCAATAATCCAGCGACAAATCAGGATCTCAGACATAATATCCAAACTGAAATTGCGGCTGTTGACCCACTTGTTCTTCAAAAAATCGTCATTAATTTTGACCTTCGGATGGTAGCTTGCAACAGAAGCCGTGGTAACCACAGGAACGATGTTGTATTCCATTCATAACTGCCATGGAACAAACTTTGTTAATCATTAAAATTTTGTATTGATTTCACAATAAGTGTGTGTTTAATTTAATGAAGACTTCCACACTTGATATTGGCTCACAATTTATTATTTGTAATCAGCGCTGTAAAGTAATGAAATACATTTGTACTGCAGTACGGTGCAAGTACTAAGTGGCCTGTAATTGTACTTGTACTTCAAAATTTCAAGTACAGTGTAGGTACTCCCTACTTGAAAATGAATAAGTACCAGTATTTGCCTAAGTACTCCATTCCAAGTACATTTACTAGATACTTGAATACACCCCAGTACATTTTCAAGTACTTTTCAAGTACATACAAATCCATCATACCTATGCCTGCTAGAAAAACAAAATTAATAGCTGGAGTGAAAAGTAACTTCCTTGGGAATGAAAAAAAATTTTATTTTGTAAATGTTTTTTTTATTTTATTCTTCTTCTTTATTCTTCTTGACCCCGTCCGAAAATTAATTTTCCGGAAGGTCTGCAAAATACTCCTCCGTGGCGTCGATGATTTCCTCGCGTGAGCTGAATTTTTTATTGATGAGCCATCTTTTGAGGTTTGGGAAGAGATAATAGTCCGAAGGATCCAAATTCAGTTGCAAATCGACGGCAAAAGTCCGCCAGATTCCGCATCAGCAAGTCCAAACACTCTTTCGAAGTGCTCTAGCGTTCGTGTTTTTGGTCAGGAGTGAGCATGCGCAGCACCCAGCGGCAGGATAACTTTTTCATATGCAGAATATTGCCCAAAATATGGAGTGTGTGCTCAGTACTAATCTTTGTGGTATCTGCTAACTGGAGCACCTTCACTTTCCGGTCAGCCAACACCATTTCATGTATTTTTTTGACATTGTCCTCTGTAACCGCATCGGAGGGCCTGCCGCTGCGGACTTGATCGGTAGTGGAGTTGCGGCCACTACGAAACTCTCGAAACCAATATTGAACGGTGTAATCTGACGGAGCATTAGCCCCATAATATTTATCCAACTTTTCTTTTGTTTCCATCGCCGTTTTGCCTCTCAAAAAATAATGTTTTATGAGAGAACGAAAATCGTTTTTGTCCATACTCTACATGATGCCAAACACGTCAACAACAATCAGCTGTCAAAACAAAACTAAAGACAGTATCGCACTGAAATTTGGCGAACTTCAAGACACCATAACCTTTTTTAGTACTGTATATAATTAGCAAAATTAGTCTAACTTCCACACAAAGAAGATCTGTTTGGCTAATCGTTAAGAACACAAAATAGCCGTAATTTGTTAGCAAAAGTTGGTTCAAAAATTACAGATTGAGTATAAACTTGTAAAACTTAAGTACTTTCAAAGTACTTGCAAATGTACTGGAGTGTATTCAAGTTCTAGTAAATGTACTTGGAACAGAGTAAGTTCCAAGTGCAAATACTAGTACTTATTTATTTCCAAGTAGGGAGTACATTGTACTTGAAATTTGTAAGTACAAGTACAAGTACAGGGTATTGGGTGCTAGACTCGTACTGGTGCTTCAAAATTGACAGCTCTGTTTGCAATAAAATACCGATTTGTCGTTCGAGGTTAACTTTCTTGCTACTGATACCGGCCGATTTTTTTCTTCTTAGTAACCGCCTGGCTTATCAAATGTACCTGCCACTTCTGTTGGATGCATTCTTTTGTTTTCCAGGTATGATTCGAATGATATTTCTTGGATATAACATTTGTTCACAGTAGACATTTTAAGGCCACTTTTTTCCCTTTTGCTTTATTTATTTTCTTCCTCTATATTAAGGAGTTTCTTACATGTTGAAATAATACAAAAAAAAACTGTATATACTCGTACAAAGGCCAATGTTACATATAACAAATAAAAGTTGTTTGATCCTAAAACATATGCAATTAAATAATATAAAACATGTAATGAAAATATGTGCACATGCTTACGTCATAATTTAAGAGCAATTATTATTTTTTACTTTGCTAAATAAATCTAATTTTAAGTAAATTTAATATTATAAATATATTTTTGTTTTACACATACTATATGCAAATATGACATATATATGTTTTGTTGGAATATGATTTGCTCATCGATAAAAATCATATGATATGTGTAAGAATGAATAGAAAAAATACCAAATGTACTAGGTACGGCAAAAAGGGTTTTACCATGAGAATAGTAAATAAAAAATGATTGCAATGAGTCGATTTTGATCTTTTTTATTGAATAATGCTTACTGATCGATAAGAGTTATGTGTGAAAGATAATATGGGTGAAATGCTCTCCACGGCTTTGGCGGAATATTTGAATCTACATTGCCCAACTTTAGGATGACGTGCTATATAATATCTTTTTGAATTGAAGGAAGTCCAAGGTTGTCAAATCGCATAATTCCGGTGGCCCAGTAACATAACACGAGATAATGCGTCTTGGGAATTTCTAGTGCAATAAAATTATTTTCGTGTTGGCTGTGTGGAATGTGGCACTGTATTTTTTGAAAGACATATCATTCACATTCATATCATCCAATTTGTATCACAAGAAGTTAGTTATCTTAATTCGATATCATCGGGAGGATTCAAGTCCTGCGATAACTGAATTTTGTAAGCAAACATATCCAAATTTTATATTAAGATTCGACATAATGTGGTCCTGGAGAGGTTTAAATCCAGTGCACGATGGCGAGTGGATGTGTTTGGGCTCTCTGCCAAACTTCTACGTACGTCAGCAAAACTTTCGCGCAATGCGCGACATGCATAATAGGCCTGCATAATTTTAACGCGTTCTATCACAGAGTATTGTGAATGACTGTAGATATGAAAAAATCAATTTTTTTTTGACATTTAGTATAACTTATGTGTCACTCTCGTGGTGAAATACCCATTCGCGTACACTTAAGATGTACTTACTTAGTTAGATGGTCCTACAATTCGAGTTGAAAAAGTAGCGCACTCGAAGTTTGAGATAACCTTCTCTATAAACGCTGTCATATGCGACCTTAAAATCAGTGAAATGATGGTGGGTATCGATTTTGACTTACTCAGTTGCTTCCAGGATCTGCCAGAGTGCGAAGATTTAGCCGATTGTGGGCTTTGGTCTGAAGCCGGACTGAGAGGGACCAATCAGGTCGTTGGCGACAGGTTTCAGACGTTAACATGAAATGGCAGATAAGATCTTGTATCCGCTGTAGAGGAGTCTTATACCTATGTATATAGTTGGCGCAGTTGAGAGGGTCTCCGTTTTTGTGGATCGGGTAAATGATGCTGAAATTCCATTCAACACTCACACACTCTCCTGATCAGATCTGAGAAATGAGTTGATGCATGTTCATCACAAAGTCATTACCAGCATCTTTGAATACCGTGGCCCATAAACCGTCAGATTCAGCTGATTTGTTGGATTCTAGCCTAGATATTGATATCCTTACTTCGTTTTGGTCAGATGGATGGAAATTTGGGTTATTATCGTCTAAGTTGAATGATCCTGCAGCACGTCTCAATATCTTCGATCGCGCGTTTCTCTTGCTCTTTGTTCTTCTTCTGGAGAAGCCGATGTTCTTCCCGTCTTTTTTGCTCGGAGAACTCACGAGCAGCTTTCGTCCTTCGTTGCAGCTCGCCTTTGTAGGCTTCTTGTTTAGCAGCATGTTCTTACCAGCATTCTTCATCAAATCAGGGATATCTTGGTGGTGGTCGGGTGAAATCCAGCATATTAGTTGTGGCGTCTCTGATGTCATGTTGCCACTGGTCTACGGTACTTGATGCTGGTGGCATAGGAGTTGTTGAGAGATTTCGGGATATACGTTCCTAGAAGATTCCAGCAGATTGCAGATTTTTTACGCTATATCTTCTCACAGTAGGTCTTCTTCATTGTGGACCCGAGTGACCCGAGTCAATGTTGGTTGTCCGAAACTTTCGTACATCCAGTATACTGGAAGCATGCCTTACGTCTTTCCCAAAATGATCAATTTGATTAAGCGTTAGTTGATACGGCGACCGCCATGTCTCATTGTTTGTCTTGAGATGAGGAAACCGTTTGCTTGCTATAATGATAATTCGTCCCAGTCCATAAGCTTAAGGCCGTTGCCAGATATGGTGTCGTGTAAGCTATGCTTACCAATTGTCCTACCAAAGATGTTCTCCTTTTTTATCTTGGCATTAAAATCGTCCAGTACGATTTTAGCGTCATGCCTCGAATATTGCTCATACTTCGTTGTTGAGGAGCTCGCAGGAACATTCTTTGGTGGCGTCGTCCTTGTCTTGCGTGATGCGGATTGTCATAAGACGCTGACTCACCCGTGGGAAGCTCAAGATTTCTTGCCTAAGTCCTATTAAGCGTTAATTCTCTTCCTTATATCAAAGTTTATCATACTAATTATGTCCGGCCCATCCCATTGCACTACTAGTACTCAAAGAGCTCTGTTAATTATTCGACTATACATGACCTATTAAGGGTCCGATCATTCAACGTGCAGATCCGAAGGTCGTTATCCTTTAGACGTTTGCTAGGGTCATCAACAGTGAGTGCAGTTTTATCCGAGGCCATTAGTCGGTTTATTACATATTTTTAATCTCTTCCGTATAGGGTTGTGAGCACTATGACGGCGTATGCCAGTATAATTAATATTATACGCTGATATTGTAGAAAAAAAGAATAAATATGAATGCAAAAAAATATGGTGATATTTTATAGCTCGGGCTTCTGCTTTTATGACCTATTAATGGGTTATCTGTAAATAGGGAATCATCTTGAAAAACGGATCTTGAACCTAGTAGCATAGCCCTTCTCTTATCGTCAGTGGGCCACTATAGTTGATTTTTTTTACCTCATCCTAGTCTTTTTTTTATTATAAAGAAAGAAGTGACTTTATTGTAGGTAGGTATGTAGGTCACATCTGAAAGCTTCGTGTGTTATTCGAGTAGCTCATATATGGTTTTCGCTATAGAAGTGGATTTTGTCATTTATTGACGTTACATTTTAATTTTAAGAAAATAAAATCTAAGGGACAACTAGGTCAACGGCCTCGCCTAAATCACCGAAATCAAGCAGCGTTGGGCCCGGTAAGTAATTATATGGAGGACTGCGAGGTACATCGGTACCAATCACGCGTACAGTTGGCAGTCGGAACACATGGACTAGTTACGTGTCTGGGTGCTACCGTTCTGTAAAAGATGTGGCGAATTATTTGCAAGTAAATATTTTCATTCGAATATAATTCGCAATATCTTAATCTGCTATATTAAAAAAAAATAACAAAAAGGGTTACATCATCAGATAAGTTGGCCAATTTATTCCAACTTAATAAAATTTATGCAGCAGTTAGGAATTGAGTATGTTGAAAAAGAATCCGCGCAATTAAAACTCCTGTTTATTAGATTACTTGTATGCACATGCATAGCACATATTAACCTTTCGTCTAATCAACTGTTTCCCTGAAGATGACATACTTTACCGAACACTTTTAACTAATTTTCTTAAAAAAACCGTGTTAACTTTATCTTCATTTAGCTTCATACATAGTGGTTCACTCAATACACTATGTATTATTGCTTTTTATGTTAATATATTTCATTGTATTATAATATAAGTAATGGAAGAAAAAAATTTTATTTATTTAAGTATGTTTTTATTTCCATATAGAATGATTATTTAATTTTTTATAACATTTTGAAATTGATACAGATTTCATGCATTGAAGAAAACATTGTAGCACAAATTTTTGGATAATTAATTTTATTTTATGTGGAATGTAAGCCTAAATATGCAACTCGTTCGGAGATGTTTATGTAGTCTATGGAGATGACAATAAGTTGAACTGATTTCTTTAACATTTACCAGCATTTACTTAATTCCAAAAATAAATTATAAAATAAACAGAATAGGAGATATACAGAGTTATTCCCACAGTATTTTATTTTTTTAATAATATATTATGTAATATTTTACAATATTGGTTTTGGAATATGATATGTAATAGCATTCACTCAGTTTCATCAGTCTAATAACAAATGAGAGCAATACCATATAATAGAAAACTGATTCGATATTATAAAAGTTGGAGTATATTCCAAGTAAACGAATGAATATAATATGTCAGTATACTATTTGACGTAACATATTCGTTCGTTTTTTTATATTATGCACAACCAAAGTTTTTAGTTTTATTTTTTAAAATTAGTTGCTCTAATATCATTGATGTGCGATGCCCGACTAATAAAAACAAGAGAGAAAGCACTTAATTTCGAAATTTTTGAAGTGATTTTATTAAAAAGACCTTGAGGTAAATCCAGCAAAATTTGAGCTCGCTGTATTCACACATCTACACAAGTATCAATAAAAAAATTACGGCAAGTTGCTGACATGACCATGTCAAAAATCTCAAATATATTCATCATATATCCACAACAAATGGGCTCAAAATAAATCCCCGTAGATATTCTGGACATCTTTCTTATTCTTTACCTGCATCTCTGCATCACTGCAGCTGGCACTCAATTTGATCACTATGTTTGACTTTAATTTGCAATACAAACATCCCCTTTATGTTCGCCGATTACAAATAATAAGAGAATGAGAATGAGAGACATTAGAATTGCCATCAAAACTGATTACGAATCTGGTAGAATTACTGGATTACAAATGTTTGCAAATAATACGAAAACAGGAAAAGATTTGGAATATTTTCTGATTTACTTGAAACAAACCCACTTAGATTTTAGACTACCGCACCTTTGTAATACACCTTCTTTAGAGCGAAATAGAGGCTGTCCGAATCTCCAGTAGACAGCAAGGCGCCTGTTACAAGTACACTTGAAGCTGTACCGATAACAACAAATTTAGTGATGCAGTAACATGAACCTGTAAACGTTATTATTAATAGAAGCGAATCAAACGTATTTTATACTTGAATTTGAACAGCAGGTAATGCTAATAAGTAAAGTATTAAACAAGCCTAGTTCCATCCTTCATTTTTTATAATATTACGAAAACTTTATACAAAAGCACACCCAAAAACTAATAAGCCACAGAAAAATACATATCATGTATTGCACAAAATTGCATTATACGAATAGTTACCAGTACCACAACGATCTCGTTTTTCCCTAAGTAAGATGGATGTGGGAGTTCAAAATGATAGTTAAGCATATTGTAAACATAACCCAAAAGCTTAATTTTGTTGTTGTGTATGCCAAAATTGTAGACTGTCTCTGTCCTATAAATAATCCAATAACCACGTCGTCATTGGCAGTGGAAAATTTATTCCGTCGGCTAAAGTTTCATATTCAAGTATTTCATAAATATTTAACTTTCGGTCAGCAGTAAAATTGGTTCTAGTTTGGTAGTCGTATTGGATTAAGCTGGAGGGTGGCACAATGAAGTTATGGGGACTATGGTTTACTCTTAACTTTTGATATCATATCTTGTCTGTCTGTGTTTTTTTTTTTTAAGTGAATCTGAAATTTTAAATGGTTGTGCCTGTTGTGCAAAATCAGCCAGTTTCCTTTAATTATTTTGAGTAATAACCTCGTGTTAGTACGTGTACGAGTACCTACGGGAAAAAAGCAGTGATTACGGTGGTGTTGTTAGGAACGTGTATACAAATTACAAAATAGTTATCTATTACAAATGAAGTATTATCCACAATTTCTATATCTCGTGGTTGTATAGACATACATATGTGTGAATGAAAATTTTTTTTTGTTTTTCACAAATTTTAAGTCCTTGTATTCCGTTTAGAACCTGCAATCGTTAGCAGCTGAACGTGTCTTTTTATTAATTATTATATTAATTATTAAAACGACATTGATTTAGTTTATGAAATTAAGTGAAATGGAAATATGAAGTATTAGCCATCCCCGAAGTCTTCGGGGTCGATTGAATTTAATGCTTATCCAATCGGCTTCCTGATCAATATTATTTCAATTTTTACTATTTATGTATATATGAAATAAACTTAAACATTACTTTCAAATATCTTGGGCATTGGCTATCAGAATCCTTTATCAATATACGATAGCGCTTATGAGGAATTGTAGAGTGAAAAATAAAATGTAGCGAGTTGAACAGAGTGCACAATTTTAAAAAAAAAAGAATAATAATCAAGGCATGGGAATTACCAATTCTTCCAGAATATGCACAGCTCCAGTCAAATAGAAAGTATTGCGATCGATGCCCATGC
Source organism: Volucella zonaria (assembly GCA_963966105.1). Taxonomy (NCBI): domain Eukaryota; kingdom Metazoa; phylum Arthropoda; class Insecta; order Diptera; family Syrphidae; genus Volucella; species Volucella zonaria. Next base: position 93,578,754 of record OZ014530.1, on the reverse strand, counting down.
TGCATTCGTGTGGTATCTAATTATAGCCAAGTTTTTGTTGTGATTATCGGGAAAGTCACTAATTTCGAAGTGGAAAGTCTAATGTTAAAAGATCACAATTGTATGTGACTAGCGCCTTGTCTCTTTAAGGTATTTGGTCAAAGGTCGTTAGATACTCTGAAGTGCGCCAATTAAATTGTTATTAATTGCTTAATACGAGTATTATGTGGCCCTACATAGTGCATGAAAAAAATTACAGATATTCAAACGACATCGTTAAAGAAACAAATTTTCAGCGCTTAGTCTCATCGAAACCGCCAAGAATGGGTTGCTGCCTCGAGAATTGGGTGGGCTTAAAATAGAAATAAGTAAGATTTTTTGTGGGTACAAATATTGTAAATAAATATAAATAGAGCTAGCGAATTTTGCAAATGACAATTCAATTCAGAATTTTACACGCTATACAGCCACGACAAGTTGAACACATAAAAGGATACTTCAGAAGATCACACGCAGGTTAGCGTACAAACTTCAAACCGGACACTGAGTCAACTTGGTAATGGTTTTCCATTTATTTATTTTATGACTAAACAATTTATGCCGAACAGAAGAAGGGAAACATTTATACCTGACATCTTAAATACTCAAATAACTTTATTGCACATTAGCATTAAACATTAAGTCAAGTGAATTCGAAGTGTATAATGATTAAAATTTTTAGATGAAGAGAGAGTTGGCTTGTCATCATGGGCTTTCAAAGAAAGTATACTTTATCGCATACTAGGTACTATGTGTGAGAAGGGCAAATGGAAGAGAAGTAAAACCTTCTTGAGGTTTTTCGATATGTGATCCGAACGCTGGATAGTCAATGCTTCAGCGAAGAGAAGCATTGACTATCGTCTCGAGACGTTAAGTGAGAATATCCGGTTCAACGATCATGCCAGCAAACTTGGTGTGCCATTTTTTAAGGATTTAAATTTGCCGACAGAGTATGTAAATTGCATACAAAACTTAGGGAAAATCGATTGAACATGCATTAACTTGGTTATTCGCAAACCAAATGATTTGTTGAAAAAAAACACGAAATTCAGTCGCTTTTATTTCTTCACTTTTCATTTTAAAAGGCTATTTAAAACTTTTATTTAAGGGGTTAGCCCACTCTAGAAGCTGTAAAAATAGGCTTATTTGTGATTTTTTTTTCAGGAAAAATAACATATATAGTTTACAAAAGTAGAAGTTTATTGTACAATTGTAAAACATAATTTTTATAGAATAATTTATTTAAAAATGGCGGCTGTGCAGTATTTTCCAGATGACCTCTCTTTTTTGGAAGGCTCTACGGCCGTACCAACAGCTCTGTAAATTTTGAATTATGATGAGTCGCTAAATTTTTTTTATTGTAAAGTAGCATGTAGGATATATATATTGATATATTGATTTTTGGCAGAATGGCGTACTTCCAAAATCAAGAAAGCAAATTTCGCAGAAAATTCGCCAAGAAAATGTTAATAATAAATAAACCATGCCATATAAAATCCTACACATTTATTTAGACAATATATTTCTAAATACCTGGTTAAAATTTGAAGTAAATTGTTTGAAAATTGTTAAAGTTATGGGTGCGGTCAATTTGACAAATGCAGTTTTGAGATAAACGCGTTTAAAATTTTAACTTATAGAAGGCCTACCTGCCGGCCATGTACGACACTTTGAAAAACTAGTACTTCGAGATATTTCCCGGCCATAATCTTTTGGAATATCATTTATAAGGTCCTAAGGGACCACTGAAATCAAAAAAACAAATTGATTTTTTGAAAATCCTAGAGTGGCCTAACCCCTTAAAAAAAAAAAAGAATTATACTTCGTTCAGATTGTGTAGAAAAGAAATTCAGTATACCATAATTATAGGTACTCGTAACATAATACCAACATAAAAATATATGAGTGCATTGACCTGGAAATGTCCATTGAACGGATAATGATGCTGCGGGATAAAGTAATTTCCAAATGAAGTCCTACTCTTACACAACTGAATGTACTAACTGCGTGTGTACTGTACGACACTTAAATTGTTGGAATCAACTTACATTTATCTATTTTAATATCTACTGCAAGATGATTGATGGAAACAAAATTCTATCCTTTCGTAATACCAAAGTTTTAAGTCATAATTTGAACAAAGTGGGGTCAACAACATGCTGATAGATAGATTAGAGTTTACAGAATATGGTATTTTCCATAAAGGAAAACTAAAAAACTAAAACACAAATCACTCCTAAACCAAATTACGAGTATTACGGAGGATCTCAGAACAGGAACGAACATGTAAAAGGCAAAAAAAAATTGTTTTATTTCTATGTTCTTTCTATGTTCACATATTCCTGCGAACTGATTCCAGCAGTTAGTATTTTAATAAAAAGAATTCAAACTGAAAATGTTAGGTTATTATAGTTGCTAATATTTCTGAATATTTGTAATACGAATAAGATGCTAATGTTCAGAAGTTTAAGCATTTAAGCCCCTTATTAAGCTATCATCTCCAATTCAATTTGAATTCGTCATTTCGCAACATACCTTTGTAGTTTCAAAACCGAAATTAAACTGGGTGAATTCACAATGAGCTTTAAAGCCCAAATTGCTCATATTTTTTTGTTTGTTGATATTATTAATAAATATTTTTTAAATTTTGAATCAACATCACTCTTGCAGTTTATGAAACCGAGATCTAGACTCAACCGAGACTAAAATCGCTTATGTAAGAAAAAAATGCAATATAAGACCAAATGTCTGCCTTGGTTGATTTCCTTCACGAGGTTTATAATGCATAGGAAAGTCATGATTGTAGTGCTGGCGAAATATACTCTTCCGACGGTATGGGTGTGAGCGCTACCAGAATCTAGAAAAACAATGAGGACGAAAGTGTTGAAGTGTATCGAAAAACACTTGACCTGAAAATGTTAATTCGGCTTCCGGACACAAGCAGTTTCTTCAAATCAATAGTTCAAGCTTTTCTCAGGACGGAGATTGCGCTATGAACTTAGTAGGAAGAAGCTCTTGATAATTGGTGCGGAGTAACTCAGGAGACATGGCAAAAGGCTCAGGCTGGCTGAACTTGTGGTTCGGCTTACAGGTGCCGAAGAGGACATTGCACATGTATGTAGGTGCAAATATGAAGTGAAGCCAACCCGATGGGGTTTCCAGAAATATATTTCCTTGAAAATTTAGACGAATAGATTAGATGAGCTATTCAATTTCCCCATGGAAGTCAGGTCTTTTTCAAAAGAAAATGTTTATGTTTCTTCTTTTTGAGCTATTTTCTAATTTTAGTCGGTTGTACAAGAATCCAAGCCCTACATCTCATTTTACCTAGCACATAATTACCTAGGCTAAGCATACAAAAATATGAATATCGGAACTGCTACGAGTAATGTGTCCGGAATAAAAAAATAATTTGGCCCTTATTGCCTACATCCCATTAGAACACGATTTTTTTTGTTTTATAATAAGCGCGCCCTCAAAATGTTTGTACACAGTAGGAGTAACAAACTGGTTTACTGCAATGGTGTTCATATCATTTTTAAATTAATAACTGCTATTTGCATATTCCGGATACAATAAACGACAAACATTTTTAACAAAAGAGTAAACTAACTTATAACTTGATTAGGATATATAATATGTTTGTTACTGAGATGTATTGATTTGATAACCATATACATATGTATGTATATAGGTACAGTTAATATTGCATAAATATTCTTGTGAAAATACTTTGTTATATATTTCGATTACTTACATTAGGTTTATAAAAAGAGAGTATTAAATTGTTTGCACTCAAAAAGACGAATGTTCGAAGAAAGGGATTTTACCTAAATTATAAACAAAATATAAACAAATGGTAATCTATTTTTGTTTCAGTTCTGTTCTGACAGTTCCTGTACTGGAATTTGTTGTATCATCAGACGATGATGAAGTTGAGAGTGCAGATGATGAGGATGATGATAACACTGATGATGTCGTTGAGTTTAATTTGGATTTATCTAAGCCGCCTCCAACGGTGTCAAGAGATATTTTCCCGACTGTAGCTGCTGAACTTTTTAACGAACTACTGGATGCTGATAATGGCAATTGTGGTGGTGACACCGCATTTGCCCTCAGCTGAGGTATTCGTGATGCATTTCCTCCAACTGTGGGACAACTTCCGGAACTCGTTTGAGGAGTGCATGCACCACTAGTGTTGTGCACTCGTGGAATATTTGATTTACCCATAGCCAATTTTGCTTGCTTAATTACCAGCGGTGTTAAATCCGTCACCGGCGGCTGAATGGTGTACGTTGCCTCAGTGTGATGGGCAGCATGGGGTGTTTGAAAAGTGCTACATACAGATGCCGCCGAAGATGAGCCCGATAGCATTCCTGGCTGACGAATCCCAGATGGGCGCGTAGAGCTTTGTTTAGTTAGTGACAATGGATCATTATATTCGAATGGTGATGGTGTTACTGGTGCTGATGCCGAATTGACATCGTTATCTGACTTATATTTCTCGAAAGTTAAATCCATTGGCTTCTTTTTGGTTATTGTTGAATAGTTATTTTCCAGGTTTTTCGGTACAATTGGACCGACGATTAAAGTATTTTGGGTTATTTCTGGTTCATCCTCTTCAGGACAGTCTTGTGCAAGCATAACGGCTGATGTAGGTATACTGTGACTTTGACGCCGCAATGATGGTGGTCTACGACCGAGAGTGGAAATAGTTCTCGGTGGTGGCATTGGTGGCAATTTTCCCAGTTGGTTGGGTGTAAAACTGCTAGGCGGCAATGAGTTCCGTTTAAAGTTATTTGATAGACGGTCATTAGTCGCTGGGATGGCGGCTGAAAGTGAAGTTGGTGAAGTTTGTGTTACAATTTGGTTTCCGAATGAGTCACACGGATAGTTGGGTAGAACTTTGGGAAAGTTACGACGTTTAATGGCGTATATCTGCTGTTCCGGTGTGAGTGGATATTTTTCGGAGCTTGCTTCACGACAGGTTACATTGATGTCTTCGTTAATGAAACTAGTAACTTTTTCGTCATTTATGTGCACAGTGTAGTACATTTCCACTGGGTCGGAACGAGAATGCTTGTGATCGATGCGTAAGCAGTGGGACTCATCTGCGTCCTCGTCGTATGAGGGAGATTTTTTGGGAGATTCTGAAGAACTAATGCTACTATGAAAGCAACTTGAATCAATAGACTCCTCGGTAATGAGGTCAGTATCAATATCGACCTCTTGACAGATAATTAAATTTCTAGGGCTTTCAGTTTTTAGTTTTGTAAACTCTATCGGTTCTTGACGTAAGACGCTATTGCTGCGAGCTTGTGGTGTCGCATCGATTGCTACACTAACCTTTCGTGGTCTCTTGAGAAAGCCTTTACTTTTAAAGGAAAATGATGGTGAAGAACTTTTTTTGGAACTTTTTGGACTTGTTTTCGCTGCATTTTCTTGTGAAATCCAATCACAGACTTTTGTGTGAGCATCCATAGTGCTCGTACTTAATCGGCGCGTGATTTTGAAGCCATTAATTGGCGAATGACTTGTTTTGACCGCTTCATAGGTATTGGATTTACGTACCATATCCAAAATATAGCTGTCATCACCATCATTTGTTTTAGAACGTTTAAGTTCATCGTCAGTGGTTCCGTCATATGAGAGAATACCAAGCTTTCGACTCATGATTGTAGTTTTCTTTTTCTTTTGTATTAGAAATGTAGAGTAAATAATGACATTGAGAATTATGAATATTGCTATTAACCCGATAAGCAGCTGCATAGTACTTTCAGATTTTGCAACATCTTTATTATCACCAGACTGTGTGGTAACTGGTATTGGTGTTGCTGTCGTCGGAACATTTTCCTCTAATTTTTCCCGATGAATAACACCAAATGTAGGTGGTGCATTGTACATATTCTCGGCAATTTCTTTTGTAACAGCAGATGGATGTGACTTTTGCAGGAGCAATCTCAAAGTTCTCTGTGGATCGTCGGTCATGTGGACTTTGGATGGAAATTTACTCATGTGGCCAGTAACCACTTCCGTAGGATAAAGTGATGTTCCACCTCGAGGTACTTGTGTAGGAGCCAGTGGAAACAAGTGTACATATGGTTGCTGCTGAATAGCACCTATTTGATTAAGTTCATCCGGGAGTTCTTTATTCCAGAAATTCATGTACACTTGTCGGTACTTGTAGCCTATTGAAGGTGGTATGCCTGAAAAGAAAATAACAAAGTATTTTTAGAAGATATATTGAAATTCATCGGATCATCTGGCAATTTAAAGTTCTAATGTTAAATATATTTGCATGATGGGTATTTTATTCTCAGTGTGGCCGGTTTTATATCCAAAAATATAATTCAAATGCTTATTCGATACTAGTTTCATCCTACTATTTTAAATTTTGGTCTGATTTTTCCCACAATGTAACCAGTTCTTTAAGTTAAGGAAAAGTTTTAAGCTAACATAATCTAATTTTTCCTAGACATTGCTCGTATGCACTTTTTGTTTCCATCACTTATAAACCGTAGTGAACCAAAAAAAAGTGGACAGTGCTGATTGAAAAGTATAAACTGATATATCTCAACCACTTTTTAAGATATTGAAACAAAATAAACCTCATATTCAGCTATAGTTTTTATTAAATTTGATCAATACAAAAAAAAATAATCCTGTAGAATGCTAGTGTCTATCGTTTTTATCATATGTGAAAATTTTATCTATTGTACTAATTTTTGGTGTTGGTGGACCTCAGGATAAACCAATTTTCATAAGATCTTACCCGAAATCTTTTCAAATCATTTAATACGAATGACTTAGAAAATGTATAGGATAAGATATCTTATCTACCAACTGCCAACTGGTAGCCAGGCACAGAGCTCAAGTGCAAGACAAAATTTGAAGTAATACGGGTAAATCAATAAGAAAGATTGCCCTATTATTTTAAAGAAGAAATTAGATTTTCATCTGTCATGCAGAGCCGAGAGATTCCATTAAAACATTTTAGAAATGGAACGGCATTACTAGGGTAGGTAAGATCTCTCCATGATGGGAGATATATCCTTCCAAGAATATATTTCTTTATGTTAATTTACAAATTATTTTAGTAACCCATATTTTTTTAACAAGTTTAAAATAGAAAATAGTGATTCGACTACTGTTGTGGGAGGAAAATTTTGTTGTGTTATTTATGCCCTGAATACCATTAACGTGCGTAGTGATAAAGCTTACCAAACTCCACCACAATGTAATCCACATCTCCGTAAATTAAATTAAATTATCCACTACTGATTTATCTACACAATCCCCAAACTGGATAGCTATTCGAAGTCTAACGAGTTTGATGCACTGTCTGACTCCATTCAGAGAATTGTATCCCTGTATCTTCATTCCGAAATCGTTTCTACGGACAGACAACACCCGAAGGATGGTGTGTTGAGATCTTCGCTGCGCAAAACAACATCACTCAACTTGTAAATGAGCTCACGCAAATACTAGACGTTAATAGTCATACCGCCAACACGTTGGACTTGTTTGTAGCTTTTCACGCCGTTGATGTGCTTTCCCCTCTAAGCTCGTCGCATCCTTTAGAGAGAAGATTCGTAAAAGAACCGTAAGGCAATACGAGAATGCCAATTGGAGCGGACTCAGCAGCTCCTTTGGGAATTTTAACTGGCCGTTATGTTTCCTCGATAACGACGTGGATGCGGCTGCTAATATGATCACAGACGCTACTCTCTTTGGAATGAGATCCTTTATCCTCCATCGGATTAAGAGTATCCGGCCAAAAGAAAAGGCATGGTAAGGCTCGAGCTACAAGGAGGCTGTCAGGGATAGACAAACGTTTTTTCGGTCCTTCAAGACCAATCTAGCAGAGGAAAACCGAATAAAGTGCAAACAATCCAAGAGTGACTGCAACGTCTTTCTCGTGTGAAATTTCAATACGACCAAAAACTGAGCCAAAAATCACTGCACTCGCCCAAAGGCAGTAACAGCTTTCATTGGTTCCTCAAAAAATATCATTAATTCTGCTCCTTCCAACGCTCATTTACATGAGTACGCCGAATCCACTTTCGCATTCATGTAGTAGCAAGAGTATTTAAAGATCTTAATATACACAAATCCAACTGGTCTATATGGCATACGTCCCCTTTTTCTGAGGAGCTGGTTCTCCACGCTGTCAAAACCTCTCTGTAAGCTCGTTAAGACACTTTCCGAGCGGGTGGAACACTGCATTTGTCCAGCCCGACCCTAAAAAAGGCGAATCTTCTTCTCTCTTCTTCTACAGACCCATTGCACCTACGTATCTACTTTCCATAGTCACGGAAACGCTGATAAGCCATCAGCTTATGAAATATCTCGAAACACGAAAACTTCTCAATGACCGGCAACATGGTTTTCGTAGCAACAGGTCCACTCGTGATTTAATGGCATGTCTCACCGAAAAGTGGAACGAAAGCGTACATCAATCTGGCGAAAGCAAGATAGTTGCACTTGATATTTCAAAGGCATTTGACAGGGCTCCGTTCTGTCCCCGACACTCTTATTAATCTTCATTAATGATCTCTCGTCTGCTACTTCTAATCCAATATATTTTTTTGCTGAGAACAAACAGTACTCTCTATTTTTCACATTCGTTCCCCAATTCACGTCCATGTTCTCGGCTGTATGCGGAGCTCATTAAATTCCTATATACTCGTAAACATTATCACAAATTGAAGAACAATCAACCGAGTGGAATTTAATGCTTCCACGCTGTGTGCTGATGTTAAAGCGAAATCCAAACCCCCAACAATTACACTCGTGACACTAATATCTTTAAAACTGAAAAACTTTCCATTCTCGGAATGTGTGTAAAGGACAATCTACGTTGGAATGACTACATATTAGATGTTGCCACAAATGCTGCGAAATGCCTCTGTTTCTTCAAACGATATAAGAAATACTTCTCCCCCTCTGATCAGGAGTCTATATATATATATTATAAGGCATCCATCCGCCCAAAATTAGAGTACAGTGCCCATATCTGTACAAGTGCTCCTAAAACGAATCTGCACCTGCTAGATGGGATTCAAAACTATGCGATAAGACTCATAGGTGATGCTAATATCACCCAGTCAATTGGCAATCTCGAATACCGACGAAATGTCTCCAGTCTCACCTTGCACATACCTTCAAACCTTTAACCGTAACACCCGTCTCACTATGGAGGCTCATCAGTTTACCCTCAAGCTCACTTTCGGACGTACATTAAAATATCGTGATTCTTTACTAAGGTGTACATCTCTCTTATGGAATGCCCTGCCGAGCCCTTCATTTCCTGACCATTATAACCTTGAAACATTCAAAACAAACTTACATCGGCACCTCTCTTTCTTTCGCCCCTAGCTTTTCTTTGCCCGCGATGTGCGCACACATTTTAAGAGTACGTTTACCCCATTTGTTAAAAAAAAAAACAAAGATGACTCCAGTTAGCAGCCTGCAGTCTTTGCTGTCGAGGAAAGTCGCCGACCTCTTAGAGACAACAAGAACTACGATTGAACTTGTGAGAAGGTTTAGTAAGCCATTAAGTACGACTTAGCTGTGGCAACAGATGTAGATACTTCACCCCCTGCACGTAGTTCGTTGTCATCAAAATAGGGTGTATCTCCGCGACAGACGCTAGTTTTCCTAACGAGGAATGAAATATAAAACAGTCAAGAGGCAGTCGGCGCACAAGTTTATTAAAACTCCAGTGCAAAATATACTAAAGACTATTTTTCTTTAAACGAAAAATGGCATGGAGATTGCAGCAGCAGAGGCAGGCGTGCTAGGGAAAGCCCTCATGCATCCGAAACCTACTGTGTTTTTGTGTTTTTTGGAGTAAAAGGAACATTGAAATATTTTCGTGAAAGTTGTATATATGTAGCTGTATTGGCCAAAAATAAGTTTTGTGACCAATTTAAAGTAGTGAGTTGTAAGATACCAAGCATACACCGACAACAATCACCATTTCATCTTTTTCCTCTGGGAAAATGAATTCTTTTCCATCAAAATGAGAATCGTTTTCAGATGAGCTATCAGGCTTGTCGGAGGAATTCGGGTCAAGAACCCTATCTTCATCGAAGTCACTATCGCTCTCTGAATCGATGCTTTCCAACAAGTTTCGTATGTCATCTTCAGCAATCACCCTCTAACGCTTTCTATTCGATTTTCGTTCGCTGGTTAGGAGAAACAATTGAATTTTAACTTACTAAATACGATATCGTTGGGATACATACGTCCCAAATTCTGTTTTTTTTTATATGTATAACTTATATATATTGTACTTCATCCAATTTTTAGATAAAAGCTATTTATTTGTATTGGTATTAGTTTACTTTGTCAATTTCCAACAAGTTTTAAAATAAATTACACTTAGTTTTACTACAAAAAACAACTTTTTCATACTCTGACTTACCACATGTCACAATTATAATTGCAAAACTAAAACCTGTTTGCGGACGAACACAGGACATAACGAGATCAAAAAATGCTGGGACATAAGTGATTACATTTCTTGTAAAAAACTGATGGGACAAAAATACATAACATTTTAAAGAAATGAAATAGTAAAACGAGAACACCCAATGGCACTTATGTGTTCCGTTAGTATTGAAAGGGTTAACCATAGGATGTAATTAACCTCATCATAGCGGTGTAGATACAGAGGACCTTCCTCGCAACATGCCTTCCCGAAAATTCGTTTAAATTGCCAGAAAGCCGACTTCCTTATTGGTGGTACTATACTAGTACCTCAGCACTATTACAATCGCAAAAGAAAAATGTTTTTATTTAAGATTGACTTAGAGAAATTATTCACAGCTTTTCAAACTTTTCTACCATTTTGGCTATTGTAAGTAGTCGTAATATGTGAAGTATATAAATATAGTACGCTTCGATTCCACTTATTGATAATATATAAAATAGAGATACTTCAGGAGCGGAAGGTTTATCAGCGTTTCCGTGATCTTGGAAAGAAAAAAGAATAAGTGCAATGGGTTTGTAGGAGGAGAGAGAAGAAGAATTGCCCTTTCTAGGAACGGGCTAAATAAATTCTGTTTTCCATTTCCTCGGAAAGACTCCTGAAGAGTAGAATTGATGAAAAAGCTTACGCAGTGGTTTTCTAAGCGTGGGAGAACACCTATTCAGAAGAAGGGGAGATTTGGGTCATCGGATTTGTGTATATTAAGATCTTTAAGTACTCTTGCTACTACACGATTGCGAAAGTGAAATCATTCCTTTGAACTACACTCAAGTGTAGGCGGAGACTAAACACAATCCGTAAGCTTGGAGCCGGTCGCAAAGTGTGAAGCAATTAGATTTGCCTTGCCGTACAAGCTGACAGCTGGAATGTCAATACAAATGAGCATTGGGATGGAGAATGACGCAGAATTTCTAATATTTTTGACGAACGAGCAAACATTTTTACTAACTTTGGGACAGCATAATGCTTGTTGGTCCAATTCTTGGTCGTATTGAAATTTCACATGCTTATGAATGACTTTGCAGTCATTTCTGGCTCGTTTGAACGTTTTTCAGTTTACCTCTGTCGTGTTGGTTTTGAAGAACCGAAAAAAGGTTTCTCTAACCCTAACAGCTCGAGTCGTACCAAGGTTTTTTTTTTTTGTTCATCCGATGAGGGATAAAAGATCTTATTCCAAAGAGAATGGTCTCTGTGATTATATCAGCAGCGGCATCCACCCCGTTCGAGGAAATATCAGGAGCAATTAAACTTCTAAAAGAAGGTGTTAAGTCCGCTTCAATTTGTTTTCTTATGTTGCCATAGGGCTATTTTAGGACACTTATTTCTGACTGTATGGTATGTGTACGAGAATTTAGCTGATATGACACAATAGTCTGATGAGTCGAGAGGGGAAAGCACGGGTGACAAGATAAAGACAAGTCCAGGGTGTTGTCGTTATGACATCAACGTCTGGTATTCGTGCGGGATCAGTTACAAGTTGGGTCAAGTTGTTTTTCGCAGCGAAGATCTCAACACAACGTCCTTCGGGTGTTGTCGGATACAGTAATAGAGGGATACAATTCTTTGAATGGAGTCAGACAGCGCATAAAACTTGCTAAAGGTCGTATTGCTGTCTTGTTTGGGGCTTCTGTAAATAAAGCAATAACGGATAATTTGTTTACGGAGTTGGAATTTTAACATGAAATTGAGTTCCGGATTGAGATATGGACTGCATTGGTGATGCAGCTTCACTAGGCACGTAAATGGCGAGGCTGCGGTGAAAAAGCTTCAGGTCAGAGTGATCCGAGAGATGTGGCGGGGATCTACATACCCACCTGTGTTTCAGAATGTGACAAAATAGCTAGTTCGCATAAAAGTGATTAATATACTTTTTAGCCCGCGTATATTTGCTATGTCTACTCTAAATTCTCGAGTCATTATAAAAAAAACAAACTAAAACAAAAACCACAAACACCGACGATTCTAAGCAAGGCTGCAAAGTAAAATTTCTGATTGGTTTACCGAATAAAATTTATCTTAATAGCATCCAACTTTCCGGGAACGCTATTGTAGATCATCATATTGAATGAAACTAATAATAGAATATCACACGTGTCTGGAAATTTTAATCATTTCTCCTTTAAACGATTTTGGATAGTAACATTTAAAAGGACCGCATACAACATCGAAAGTCACTCTTGTCATCCGAAATTCATCTTAATTTGGCAACTTACCAACATATTGAATTATGTTGTCGAACCCAAAAAAAGATGCATATCCCGGTCTTCTGTCGTAGATGAATTTGCAAGAAAGCCTTCTGAATATGTGCAACAAGTCCAAACACTTCGTCTCGAAAATTTAATGAGATACTTAGCACATTTGACAAAAATTTCGGTCCAGGTGAAAGAAGACCATTTAGAGATGCATTATTATCTGAATGTGCTGATTCTTTATTTTGATGTCTTGTCGTCTTTATGAACTGCTCGATTAAGTAGATAACATACGTGCTTCGACGACACACTGGTTTCGTTGACTCATTCAACTATTTCACTTTCTATTAATTAATTCATTGTTCGCACTTTCATATTAAAATAGATCGATCCAACAGTCGGCGAAAAATTAAAAATTAAAGTCTATTTCAGTCTACAGCTACCGATTTTCTTGCAGATTATCCCGTGATTTCTCTTCGTTCGCCACCCCTATGCTCTTCAAAGTTAAGCTATTGATGTGTCACAGTATCCAGATTTAAAAAAACAACAGTTGGTAAGCAGATGGAATTATCAGTTGGGCAGCGCGCCAAGTGTCCATCCAAATACTATACGTATATTTATGTACATCTACTAAATTTGAAGAGAGGTGCTCCCTCCCTCGTGAAATTATACTCAAATAATAATAAAAACCCACCAATAAACAAATACCTGGTTCTTGGGGAACGCTTCTGCAGGTCCGACTGGACATCTCGTCCACTTCCAAAGCAATTATTTATATGATTTGCCGAGAAAACCGACTATCTAAGGAAAGACGCACCAAGTCGCATGATTGCTCCGGCCTCCTGTATACAAACGTTGATATTTGTGTGGTTTGCGGCCAAAATCGCAATCGGCGATTAAATTTTCTTGAGACGTTGTGTTTGATATAAGTTTATCGATTAAAAGTCTGATGAACATTTTATTGGAAGCATCCGGAGTGCTGACAAAAGCCTTTTCGGTTTCTAGGTAGATTAAGGATTGTGAGTTGAGTGAGCACGCGTTAAATGGCTTCTCAACATTAGAATTTCGATGTGGAACTGACATTTGACAAACTTTTTTTTCCGTTCTATTCACCATCTATCTCACACATAGTGGTAGCATGACGTCCGTTGCAGTGAGAACATTTTAAGTTGCTTGTTGCACAATCTTTATAGCCGTGGCCTTTGACAGTGCAGCGGAAACATCTACGATCTCCCTTTAACCTTTGTTTGCTTTCGCATTTTCGAGTTCGAGTGCAGATATTAATATCCACTTTAGCCGTTAGCACACTTGCAATTGTATGTACCGTCTTCGGTATTTCAATCGATCGAGTCGCTTCGTTTGACCCTGAAAAAAGGGATCGTAAAAGCCGCTTAACTTGCTTACCTTCATTATAAATGACAGAGCTCGATCAGTTGGTATGTGAAGCTGTCTCGATTTTCTCCATTTCACCATTATGAGTGATATCGTCGTTATAGTAACTACTATGAAATTCAATTCATGCATTTCAAAAGAGCAGTTTTGAGAATTTTCGTAATAGTACGATGCTACGCCCGAGGAAGTTAAAAATCGCGTTATTGAAGTTACTGTAGTGTACAGTCGTCTCAGTCCGACTATATCAGATTTAAAACTAACTGAAGGCAATAACATTAAATTCTACATATTTCTGTCTACCATCCGGTGCACATCACCGTTTATTTCTTGTAGAAGGTAAATGTCCGTGTCGTAGCAGTTTTGAGTTGGTGCTAAACCAGAAATTGCCGGTTTTGCATTTCTAAGGTCGCTAAAACTACAGAATTGAATTTATCAGAGCCACTTACATTCTAAGTTAGTGCACAGCTGTTAGATGTTATTATAACCGGCAATTCTAAAATATTGTAGATTGATTTTCAAACGGTATGTAAAAAAAAACAAATTTTTGAAAGTATTTCGGAAATTGGTTTTAAGCAAATAGTGATGGGACCAAAAAGAATTACGCCAAAACTCGCCTTCTTTAATAGGTCGCGTGAAAACAAACAATCGAAATGTACAAGCCAAAGGAGTTAGAGAATATAATATCAGTGACCATGAATCATGAGAAATGAATTTTGGAACTGACCATGTTAATAAAAATTGCTCAAAATAATTTATTGAATGCTAATTAATAAGAGTGGTTTTCGTAGAGAACTAGCAAGAAGTACCAAATCTAGGTTTCAATTATGTAAATTAATCGGCAGAACCTTTCAGTGTAAAAATAAAAACAATAGATGATCTCCAAAATAATTAGTGGAACCAGTGGTAATATCGGTTGGTTTAATCAATACTTATTTAATATGAAAGTAAATTAAAATCTAACTGTATGGAAAAACAGCACTAGTGACTGGAATAGATATAGGCTTTGTGCAACAAGTACTCGAATGAACACAATTAGCAAAAAATAATTTCATTGCAAAAAGGATTGACCAATCTATTGACCAAAAAACAATGTGGAGAACAATATAAACGTTAGTACTTGTAGAATAAAGTTGTTTATATGTGATAATAAAACCTTAAAATATACGAAAAATATAGCTATTAAACTGAATACGTTAAAAGTGTTGAAGAATTAAATGTTAAAGTTCCGTTTGAACAATATACGGGTTTAGAAAATATAACAAATGTAAGTTCTTTCAAATTTAAGTTACTTAACAAAAACGATTTAAGAAATACCATACAGCGAATCGCTGAGTTGTGGCATTTTTCCGGATCACTGGAAGGAATCAACTATAGTTCCAATTGAAGAAGTACAGAAAGCAGTAAATCCAGTCCATTCACCATGCACATGACTGAGAGTAAGGTCTAGGAATACAATGTTGTATGGAAGCCAACCGTTATTTGACGCTCTATCAGTCAGATTTTCGAGTATAACATAGATGTGAATCACTTCTGAATCTGGTTGTTACACAATTGAAAACCGTGGCTCACGAAAAGAGGCTCATTGTTGCGGTGTTTTTTGACCTGGTCTAGACCATAGATCGGGACATACTTGTTCAGAAGCTGAACAGATATGGCATAGAAGGAGGTAAACTCGAATGGATCAAAAGTTACTTGTCGAACATATCTCAACGAACCAAAGTTGGGGATGATTTTCTGAAACTATGTCGTTAAGAATCAGTTTTGGGAATACTTCTGCTCATAATTTATAGATATCAATATCATAGAAAGCGTATTACATCATGCAAAGGCTAGACTCTTTTCGGATGATACTCTTATATAAGTTACTGGAGGTTCTGCAGTGAAATGCATCAATCAGCTGAATGCTGATTTAAAAGCCTTATAAATCTTTTTCAAAATGAATAAATTGAAGCTTAATGTAGGTAAAACGAAAGCAATGATAATAATTAATGGGGACTACTAACAATATTGTAGTTGATGAAGATGATATTGAAATAGTGCAGGAAATGGAGTAATTATTGGTAAGAAAGTTTTGAGAACCATATTAACTATATATGTACTAATTTTGCCAGAAAACAGTTTTTTCGAAGAATTAGGCTTATGGTATCATTGAGTTGTGCTATTGAAATATTTAATGTAATGAATAAACCGCATTTCGAATATTGTTCAACAATATCTACTTTTTTTAAGAACAAATCAAGTGCCTGAACAGTTAAAGAAATTGCTAAATATGGGAATGAGATGTGTTTTGATATGCAATATTTTAACTCATATACATTTAATGATTGACACGTTAAAATGGCTTTTCATTTGTCAAAGAACTATAACGAAAATCCAAAGCGATATTCAAAATAAAAAATAACATGCTATCTAACTATCTGTTTATGTGACGGATGCATAGCCATGTAATTTAAGTAATCTTTCTATTACCACTTTTTAAAAGAAATAATCTTTTTCATAATGGTTTCAAATTGTTTAGTAATCTACCAGTTGACAATTAAAATAAAGTTGATCTCAAATATAAACACTAGTTATATTTTGATTATTCATTTAGTTTTTCTTTTTATCTAGTTTGAAGTTAAAAATTTAGTAATAAATAGCCGAAGCTAAATAAAGAATAAAAATATATAAAAAATAAAAAAAATAAATGGATCTGGTCAAAGGAGTGTATGCCTGATGAATGAAATCTCAGTTCCATATATACGATCCACAAAAAAGGAGATCACTTCAATTGCGCCAACTTTTTTTTGTTTTTTTAAAAAAAACTTAGCACTCAAGAGGGTATGACTACATAAGACGCGTTAGGTTTTTCGAAAAATTGGAGAGAGAGAGTGATGTTAAAAACGGTTTTAGACAAGATGAGGCTCTGTCATGTGACTCCTTTAACGTCATATTTGCAATAACTGTGCGGAACCCATAATCGAACAGAGGAGGCAAAATCTTTCAGAAGTCTATGCAACTACTAGCGTATGGCGATAATATCGATATAATTGCCAGAAAACAGTTAGCTGGCACATGTGAAGCTGTCAAAATGGGCTTAGCGGTAAATGAGGACGAAACCAAGTGTGTACTGTCAATAAGAAGGGACACACAACATCAAATAATTGGACTGAATGTAACAGTCGACAGATATAATTTAGTGGTAGTAAGGGCCTTTGTCTACTTTTGCTCTGCTATAAATTCTGACAAAAACACCTCTGTAGAAATAAAACGAAGAGTCACTCTTGCCAATCGCTGTTACTTTGGGCTATAAAAGCAATTGAGTTGTAAAGTGCTATACAGAAAGACTAATGAGACTTTAACAAGATCTTGATCACCCCAGTCCTACTTTATTGAATCATGGACTCTATCGAAATCGGGTGAAGATATGCTGATATTCCGTTGACGAATTGGCGTAGCGTTGGCGGAGGACAAGATTCAATGCCGAACTATATGAGCTGTTCAGCGACATCGACGTGGTACGAATACTACGCATCAATCGCCTGAGATGGATACGGCATGAAGAGCGATTGGACGCCAGTGCTCCGGCCCGCGGAATCTTCGAATCTAACCCGGAGGTATAACACAGTAGAGAGAGGCCTCTACCTCTTTTTGTTTCAAATGCTTTAAAACTGATCTTAAGTTCTTTAGCGATGTCACGACTGCTTATATGGCGATATTTTTCAATGATATCATTGACGTAACGTGTACCTTTCACACTAAAATTTCCGGAACGAAAGCGAATCCATCTCTTGATCCCTTTTTTGGGGATTTTTCTGAAAGGAAGGTGTGTGCCAATTACCAAAGAACAATTCCTAAACCGAAAGATCAGATTTGACGCGCCGTTGATGAAATTGAGCTGACACTATGCCAAAATGTCATCGAAAATTTCGTCAAAACTACCAACGTGTGCCATCAATCCCGAGGCTGTATAGTAATTTATCTATACTTTGTATTCAAATAAAAACATCAGATGTCTTCAAATAAATCCTAAGTTTTGTTTTCACATTTTAAAATAAGCGGTCTTAATGGGACGCTGTTTAAATGTTGGGCGCGGAAATTATAATTCCACATAGTCTTTTTTACTTTGAAAATTAAAATAATTAGCTTAATCTCCAATCGATGATTTTTTGAAAATTGTGAGTGAGAGTGTGAGAAAGAGAAGTGGGGGGACCAAAGGCTGCAGTTCCTCCAGCAAATCCTCCAGGATTTTCAAATTTGTATGCCCTTTTAGTCCTTTACAGTAGTTTGCGCCAAAAATCGCTTTGGATTTTCACTTCCGACGTATAAGTCTATAGGTACAAAAAAAATTAAGAAAATCGGAGGTGAGTACTTTTCGGAACTTTATCCGGGCCAACCAACTTGGAAACATTTTTAAACCCCTCCCCCTCAACAAAGAACTTTGTTAAATTATCAAATATTAGACAAACGTTAACAGATAATATCATATTTCGAACGGCTCAGCGATCACCTATACATTATAATAACATTTTAAGGTCATCAGAGCTATGGGGATTCAGCGACACAATTATCAACTTATTTGACTCACCAATATTAATATAGCACTGATTTCTTTTGCTAAATTCTGGCCAATCCAAATCATATCGATCCCATTCCAATGCATGCAAGTTAATAAACGTCCCCCTCCACGGTGCCTTTGGATTTCTGTAAATATACAATTTTTTTATTCTAAGCAAGTCCGCACAGTCACATATGTAGGTATGTAATGATCGCAAAATGCGTAGCATAAAACGTACTCTCATTTTGTTTGTCATTCGATATTTAATAAAATGTTTCAGAGAATATGCAGCAGACACGAAGTACAGCATGATAGACATACTCGTAAGCAAGTATAACTTACCCCGTTTTAGCAAAATTAGTCCAATAAGACATCACTGCTTCGGAGAGAAGCTTCTCTTGGACGTTGTATTTATTATGAAATGGTCCGGCTGGGGCCAATGGTGCTCCAAATATAAAAGCCAATTCCTCTCCAGTGATGCTATGTGGAAGCTGCCAAAAAAAAAGAAAACATTGTCATAATTCTGCTGATACTAGAATTATTTTATTATGTTTGTTTCTTTTATGGAGTTCACCCTTTTTTTTTTGAAATAAAACCCAAACGTGACTTTCATTTTCTTTGACAGACAAATACAGTTCTTACATATGCTGGGAGGTATCGAAAGCATAACCAAGAAACGACTATAAACGACTAGGTCTAAATAGTTGATGACGTTGATGACAATATTTTTTTATGCCGCACTCCTCGTATTTTACCTACCGAAAAGAAAGGAGAAAACGATTTCGCAGGAATTTGTTTTAATAAGCTGCGCCAATGTTCTACAAAGTTTTCCTAAATCACGTACTTATGAGTATGGTATTTGGATACTATAGAAGTTTATGTCCAATTATCTACATTTTGTGTCTGGATTAAGCTATTTTGCATTATAATTACGATTTTTGAAATAACTTAAGTAAATTTTTAATTTGCTGACGAAGGAAGTTAAGAAAATATTCCCGTATAAAAGTGTCCGTTTCCGGATAGCTTATTAAAAAAAATGTCTGGATATGGGTGCATGTGTTTCAGATTTTTGGCCAAATTTTCGAAAAAAATTGTGGAATCAGATTGAATTTTATCACTTAATGACCATTTAATTTGTATACGCCAAACAAAAAGAAAATATGGTGTCAATAATTTCGGGTTGATTAGAATAATTTCGCAATACGGGAATTATTGGCATCACCTGATCCTGCAAACCCACTATAGGGTTTTTTTTTTATTTAAAAACCGGTTCATTTTCATTTGTTGAGTTTGAGTAGTTTTAAAGCAAGATTGATAATACACACATATATAATTTCATAGTATTTTGAAAAGGACGAGCTACTCTGACTGTATATGTGGAGTCGGATGCTGAGAACAGAGAAACTCTGCCGAGTGAAATTCAGCATGTATGTGCGAGCCGAGGCATCTCCTACTGTCCTGATGCACAATTGCCTCAGATATCTAAGAAGAAGTTCTCAGAAGGTGGACGTGTAGCCGAGGAATTCACTTCGATGGAAATAACCGGAGGCGGAAGCTTTATTTGAGCTACACTGAGATATTCGGAGCTCGGGGTAATGCGGCAGTGTCTTGACAAAATATTTAGTGGGGCATGAATTCTTGATGGCGCAATGGCAGCGTTCGCATCCTCAAAGAGGTTTACGGGCATTGAAGCATCAGGCCGCTCGTCCAAAGAGATAAAACCTAGGACCTGGGTCTACAGTTTGGGAGTTGTATGTCAGGGTTACTTCCCTACCACTATAAACCAAAAAAGTTCCGAAACAGTTCGGATATGGATTGCCTTACTATTGACGAAACAAGTATAACGCCCCTCGGATCTGTACGTGGAATGTTCGGACTCCTAACAGGCAGTTGACATCCAAACAATAAGTACAGACTCTTGACTGCTATCATGCAGATATCACCGCCATCCAAGAGCTGCGATGGGAAGTGCCGAGCAAAACGAAGATGGAAAACATCTGTATCTGCTATGATGATTGGTACAGGGAATGCTTATTCAGATTCGGGCTTGTCATATACAGCAAACTTAGACAGGAAGTGTTGAGTTTCCATCACGGGAGCGAGGATTTTATGACAATCCACATAAAGGCTAAACTCTTTAACTTAAGCCTAATATGCGCTCATGCTCCCACGTCGTCAAATAATGTCGGCAGTAAATATGAGCATTGTCTTACGTATGACGTCGAAATCGTACTAAGCAATTTTAACGTCAGGATAGAAAAGAAGGTCATCTTTGATATGACACTTAGTAAGCATAGCCTACACGACACCACGTCTGGCAACGGACTTAGACTTACTAAATTTATGGCAGACGGAATATCACTACAGCAAACACACGATTTCCACAATATACACAAGGGGACATGGTGTTCTCCAGATTATGAAACGCTAAACCATTGGGGATCAGCGTAAGAGTTGCTTCCATATCCTAGACTTCCGAATTTCCTCACCAGCCAACATTGTCCCGGATCACTACCTTGTTGTAACCAAGGTATGAATGCGGATTTCTCAAGCGCAGTAAGAACAAATAACTACTGTGTGATATAATGTAAAAAATCTGCAAGACCGCCAGAATTTCAACTGAAATCTCTCAACAACTCCTATGCCGCCAGTATCAAGTACCGAAAACCAGTTGCATCGCTGCCAAAGTGCCGGCCACCACCGATAAATCTCTAACTTGATAAAGTAGCGGCATTGCAGCAAAGCATGAGAGCCCATCATGAAATCTGCGAGCAAGAGAGACGGGAATAACTTTGGCATCTACAGAAGAAGAACAAATAGCAGGATAAGCGGACGATCGACGATATTGAGAGGCTGCACTCCAGAAATAACGTACGGAAGTTTTACCAACAGGTAAAAAGAACGTGTCAGAGCAAGAAAACCCGTATAGGAGTCACAGTCGCTGCTTAGAATATGGAAAAATTTCTCTGCAGACTGTACATATAATTTTGTACGTATAATTTCGACAAAGCCCAACATCCCGCAATCAGGCCGAATAGACCATTCCACTTAGACGATGATATCCAAAACAATCCAGCGCATTGGGAAACGGCGGTGGTGCAACCTATTCCCAAAAAGGGAAAGGATATATCCAATCCGGCGAATCTCCGGTTTTAAGGCGGGACATGATATCTCACATGCCGCGTCTAAACTGGTGTCCGATATCCAATGGAATAAAGGCAAAAACCAATGCACTGGTGCCTGCCTTGTTGACTTGGAGAAGGCCTTCGACACTGTGTGGTTAGAGGGTATTTTCTATAAGCTGACTATGCTGGGGATCAGTAAACCACTCTTGTACATTCTTTATAATATGCTAACCAACAGACAGTTCATTGTGAAAAATGGCGATGTGACTTCTGATGGAATATTTCAAATTAAAAATGGTCTTCAGCAAGGAGCGGTCAATTCGCCGATCCTATTCAACATTTATACAAGCGACTTGATAGGTTCACTTCCCAATACTATTGCGTACGCAGACGATTTGATAGCGTACAGAACAGGTCCAAAAATCGAGGTCATTAATACTCTCTTGCAGCGTGACTTCGATAAGATAAGACGATTTTGCGATGACTGGAAGGTGAAAATCAACTTTCAGAAGTCGGAAACCATTTTGTTTAGGACGTCGTTGTCTGGAGCCTCTAGGGATACCAGGAAAAATTGGCGAAAGTTCTCGATCATTGGACAACACGGACAGCCTCTTGCCTGTCTTACCTTGGGATATGGATGAAGCCACCTAAGTAAGTAACTAGATTAGATAACTGCATGTGTTATTTCAATGACAACTGGTTCGCCCACAACATTAGTGGTATGAAACGAATCAATTTGCACTTGTATAACTTGGGAATATTTATTTTTTATTAATTTATTTTAGTTCATTCCAACTTAATCTATTTTACAATTAATTCAATACAAAATGGAAGTTCATTAGGAAAGAAGATAATCATTCTACAACTATGGACGTTAGTGTCGAATGATTTAATAATTATACAATACAAAATAATATAATGTGGGGTAAATACTACATAATAGGAGCGTGAAGCGGATATATATATTACTTAGCAAAATTTCAAAGCAACTATTTAGACTGCAAATGTTGATAAGACAAGCGTAGTTAGATTCAAATGCGCACATCGAAAGATGGCTTCAATATTCATATGGTCAACATTGAAAAGCCAATCCTTTATTTTTTTAGAAATGCATAAAAATTATTAGTTTGTCTTATCACAATAGGTAGTTTATTTAAACTTCTAGGAGCAGTAACAGTGAAAAAGTGAACAAATTTGATTTTATGTGCGACAGGAATATTTACCAAGGCTTGTTATTATCACGTAAACTGTAATAATTTGACGTCAATTTCACAATGTTGACCACTGTCAACATAGTCTTTAAATAGCGGCCAACAATGAAGTAAGCGATTTTTACCGCAAATTATTCTAATTATTGTAAACATTTTTGAGTTGTAAATAAGGGATTAAAAGTGTTATCATAAGCCCCTCCCCAGCTTGCAATACCATATTGCAATTTGCCAGTGCATAATATACCATTATGCAGTTTGCCAGTGCATAATATATCATAGTTAGTATTGGGTTAGAACAGTATGGTTTTAAGGGATAGAATTTTCGTACTACCGGCATCATATTCGACTTTGTAGCTTGTATATGTATATGCTTTCCAAATCAAGTTTGGATCAACTAAAAGGTATACAAGTATTTATATTCACGTACTGATTCAATTTTAAAACACTTATCTGTACATAGTTGTGCATGATTATAGTTTGCCAGACCACAACTATGAACTGGTAAACAAAACCTTTTGCAGTCATGTGAGTGAAGAACCATGTTAAGATCAAAATGATCATTGCCTAGCATTTTAAAAGTCATCAGTTTGGTTTTATCGCCGACCACCATCTTGTGCAAAGCAAACCATTGCCTTAACTTATGGACATCTTCATTTGTACTTGCAACGCAATTAAAAGAATTCAGTTCTAGGCACGTAAAACCTATATCATCTGCAAATGCGGTGGGTTGGCCATTAAAAGATTGTTGAAAGAGTGGATTTATAAAAACTAAAAACAACAGGGGACCAAGTACAGAACCCTGAGGGACACCATTCTTAATATTAAGGGAATTCCTAAAAACCCGATTTATTTTTACTCTTTGCCTCCTTTAATTTAGATAAGAATGAAACCATTCTAGAACAACTCATCTAAAACCTGATGCATATAATTTATTTAAAAGCAAACTGTGATCTACTAAATCTAAACCTTTAGACAAATCGATAAACAGCGCCCTAGAAGGTTTTGAACAATTGGAACCCTCATACAATTTAGAACACAACATAAAAATCGCGTCTTCAGTGGATTTTTTTGATCTAAAACCAAACTGATTGAGAAAAATTTTTGATGTTCTAAGAATGCATGAGTGATTTCAAAAGTCTCTCAAGCAAATTGGAAAAGGTCGGAAGTAGAGATATGGGACGATAATTATTAATACCTCTGTGATTTCCTTTTTTAAGAAGAGGTATAACTTCTTCACATTTTAATGATTTTGTAAAACAGCCTTTATATACACTATGCTTTAATAGGTAACATATAATGTCAACTATATTAAATACAATTTTCTTTAAAAGTATGTTGGTAATACCATTGACAACCAATTTTCAAAGTCGGTGTTTTGTTGCGAAAATTTTGTGAAATTTGATAAAAACTATGCACCGCGCCTTCTGCTCACAAGTTTGTGCAGAAATTTTCCTTAAAAAATAACCACGACCACTTATAGGAAGGAAACGTTGCTAGATTACGGCTCATCGACAAATCTTTTAGTTAGCTTGTACTCAATTGGAATTTACGCAAACATTTCAATAATTAAAAACAAAACACCTTGCAGATGACGTTAGCTCATGCCTTATTAATCCAACACGTGTAGTATATTGTTCTTCATCTTAATCGCATATTCAACCATCTATGGGGCAAAAGTAATATCATAATGTGAATTGGCCGCCAATTTTGTTAGAAATGAAAAAAATTGGATTCTGTTTTCACGAAATGACCGCCTAATGAATTGATGCGCATTTAGGCTCATTTTCCGGCCTTATGAATTGTTGCTCGCAAAACATCTGGCTCCAAATTGGTGATTTTTCAAAAATTCCAAAATTTGTGATTTGTTGTGGTAAACCCGAGATTTCAAAAAGCCCCAAAGGAAGTAGTCTGGCTCCGTCAGATCTGGTGATCTGGCCGGCCAGTTCAAATCACCAAAATGGGAGAATCCATGGCCTGAAAATTGGTGATTCAAAATCTCCATCGCTGCCCAAGCTGTGTGAGCGGTTGCTCCCTCTAACTGGAACCAACAATCCTCGAGACCCAATTTAGCAATTTGCTTACTATCTGTCTGTAGCGCTCACCAGTTATGGTTACGTTGGTGACGTCGGCGTCTTTAAAAAAATAAGGACCCATCACATTTTTCGCTCCAAATGCCGCACCAAATAGTTACATTGAGGGGATGAAATAGCTCATCGTGTCCGTGCCACAGAAACGCAAATTTTGTTTATTCACATAACCACTTAAGTGGAAATGGGCTTCGTCGCTCATTATGATTGTAGATACAACATCATTTTCTTCTTGCACCTCGTTTCACAGAGCATGGGAGTAAGTTAACCTCACTTGACGGTCAGCAGGCAACAATAGGTGAACGACTTACATTTAATAAGGGAAGATCTTCTTGCGACATCTCTAGTGCACCCAGTTTGCTCAGCCAAACGCTTAATTGTTGGCGCACATGGTGCAGGGCGGCAGGGAAAACGACGGCAAAATTCATACTGCGTTAAAACAACAGACGGGAAATTGGTCAAATAAGCAGTAGCAATAATTCCACAATCTTCAGGTGTGTATCGCTCCATTACTTTTTGTCAACTACAATAATTCTATATCTCTCTACAATATACATAAATGTCAAAGCATAATGACACTTGACTCCATTTGCAAAAATTATGGCAGATTCAAATTAAGACATTACTTTTGCCCTACCTTGTACATACGAGAACATACTCGTATTAGTGGAATATAATTTTACGCAAATATTTTTTTATTTTAGTGTTGAACAATTTAAATATATAGAAGGTAAAATCTGCATACACAGTCGTATACATATAACATATCTATTTCTAGTACCAAACACTGAAGGCTTATACCTTTAGCATTGTTTTGAACTGTATACTTCTTGGTGGTGAATTTGATATGACAATGGTGATGGGAAGTTATTCTTTGTTAGATTAAAACAGCTTTTTCATACCTAAGTGTACAGCATTTTTACTGGATGAACACGTAAAATCTAAAGCGAAACTGGTGGTGAAAAGAAAGGAAAGTAGAACTCTGTCCAATTCTTTTTCAATTTTGGTTTGTCTCAATCGGTAACACGAGAGTTTTTTTTTCAATCAAATCTACATACAAATGCAAAAATTATGCTCAAGAATATTCTAAAAGCTTATTTCAGTAATAGCATATAGCTTTTACAGTAAAAGCAACAGAGAAATGTCCTTGAACAAAAGTATCTAAGCTTATGGTGATATGTACCCATAGTGTAAACATTTTTGCATCAGCAAGGGTAAATGCTGGTGCTCGGGAAACAGGATAACGCAATAATTGTTCAGTGTTATCCGTTATGCTGGTTTCCTTCCGTGTTCAACTCTCCGGATCGTTGTCTTCGTCGTACTTGAACGAACAAATGAATAAAGACGGGTGAGTATGGCGTATGGGAACTATACTCGTACTATATATACACATACATATGTGGTAAAAGTTTACTATTGTTAAGAGATTTTGCTTAGGATTGTAGTTGTATTTGACTAAACTTTCTCCTTTCCCCCCTGGATATGTTCATGTATGTATAAGCACAGGGTGAGGTTTATGCTTTCATCCGAGCTTGTTTGCTGTCATTTTGGTTTGACTGTCACTTCTCAGTTCATATCTAATAATAGTGGAAAATATTTTGTTTCAATAATTGCTCAATTCTGAATACGAGAAGAAAATTGCTTGATTTTTTGACGAAACTTATTCTCTATTTGTTAATAAACAAAACGCGTTGAGCATATCTAAGTTTTTGTTTCTTATGATTGCTGAGCCACCAACCGAATATTCTTGTTAACCTTCTTTTTGTAAGTTGCCAGCATTGACTATCGAATCAATATAGATCTTTTTTTCGTTACACATTCTTTTGGATACAATAAACCATTGAAGTAATACAAAAAATCCTTGTTTATTTTAAACATCCTCAGAAATGGAGCATTAATTAACAGAATAGCCTCTATTAGGGGACTGAAAAGTCAATTGGTGCACCAATGACTATTCCGCTTTCGTAAGTGACTCTATCATGCGCCGTAATGTACTATTGTTGTGAACAAATTCAAGTTTGGAGAAATAAGCAAGAAAAAGTCACTTGGCAGCACATATGTACCACGTTTTCTTCTTAAGATCTGTCATTTTTTATGTCACTGATTTATTCCCGATTTTTTGTATTTTTTCCCGCATTTGCAATTGCTTCCAATCAGTCAGTCAAATATATCTATTCGCCGAACAAGCAAAAGTAGAAGTCGTGCTTTTTTATTCTTTTCTTTGATTCATACGCAACATTTTGGTCCTTCGAGCCGGATAACTTAAATTTCATTCAATTTCATATAATTTAAATTATATTTAAATAATATATACTAATAAGCGAGATATTTTCAGAAACTCATTGAAACGTTTAACGAGTACGAGTAAAAAAGCTGTGACATACGACGATGCGGAAATCCAATAATTTCTCAAACTCTTGGAGTATCAGTGGATCAAGTTTGATGAAGAGTAGAGTAGGCTAGAGGAAAAATGTGACGATGCAGAAGAAGCTCAACATGAACAGGGCGAAGAGTGGTACAGATTAGCATTCTCCAACTTCAGGCGGGCACAGCTTAAATCTAATTCCAGTAGTACTTCCAACAGTATGCAGACGCTAAGATGCCACGTATGGACTTGCCAAAATTCACCGGGAAGCCTTTAGAATTGAAAGAGTTTCAGGATTCATTTGCATCTTTGATTCACAACGAACCATCTCTCACAGGCTTACAGAGGCTTTACTACCTGCGATCTTGCTTACCTGGTGAAGCCCTCTAAGTCATCAAAGCGTTCCACATCACTGACAAGAACTACACGGGGCTGGGAGTTACTATGGAAGAGCCTTATTTTCACTACCAAAACTTACATCTGAATCAACCGCAGGTATAAGAGCATTGATAGACAACATCCAGGAAAACTATCTTTCACTAAAGAGTCTGGTTAGATCTGTCGAAAATTGGGATAACTGGTTTGTTCACCTGATGATCAGCAAGCTCAATCCTGAAACCCATCGCCAATGGGGTCTCTCGCAGCAGAAGACAAGGTACCGACTAACTCGTAGATTTCCTGGAAGCAAGATGCAGGTCTCTAGATACAGATCTACAAAATACGCAATCAGTTACATCCACTACTAAGAAGATAAATAAATGCTATTTTTGTTAATGAAAACATGAAATTTTCGGCTATGAGCAGTTCCGAGTTTTAGCAGTTTACCGCAGAGCTCTCGCTGCCAAGGAAAAATCATTGTGCACTAACTGCCTCTCAGATGCATACAACCGAGAGGATGGCGTAGTATGAATACATGTCGTTTGTGTCAGACTCGACATCATATGTTGCTAAATTCTGTGCAACCATCGTCGTCATAAAAGACATCTTCATTTAACGTGGTCAATTCGAATTACCAAATTCTTTTAAGAGCTGCTATCCCCAAGGTTCTGGACAATGCCGGTCGATATCAAAAAATGAGAGTTCTATTCAGCAATGCTTCACATTTTAGCTTCATTACAAAACGATCCGCTGATAAACGCTCGCTTAACTCTACGTCGCCAACAACTACAATCGAAGGAATAGGTGCTGTAGCAGCTGGTAGCCACAATGGAATTGTGCAGCTTGTCTTATCTTCACTGGGCGACAGTTGCGTAGAAACTATTCAGGTAAATATATTGCCAAAAATAACAAATGCTCTTCCACCCACTTTCATTCGATCAACTAATTTTAGCTGATCCGAATTTTAACATATGACAGTTGACATTTTACTTGGTTGTACTAGGGACACTCCAATTGCACAGCAAACAATACTCGATTGGGTACTTTTCGGAAAAGGGGTCACACTTGATACCACCTACGTATTTTCTACAGCTATCGTTCGTCAATATTCCGCGCTAACTAAAGCAGTGGCCAAGTTTTGGAAACTGGAGGAATTCCCAGACTCAAGATATTTCACCGACGAAGAAATACTGTGTGAAGAACTTTTCTCTGAAACTCATTCTCGCCAAGAAAATGGTCGCTATGTGGTAAAACTACCTTTCAATGCCACTGTTCCACTTGGAAATTCTCGAGATGAAAAATGTACCGCCAAGTACGTATTCATCCTTAAGAGGTAGATTTACAGCGCATCGTCTGGCGTCGCAAGCTAACAGATCCTGGAGAAGATTATCGTTTGCTCACGTAGCTGTTAAAGCCTTACAACAAACTGCTATTGACGAAGGTCGCAATTTTACTACCGCATCCAAAATAATTCAGAGCGATTTTTATATGGATGATGAAGATGAAGTACAATGCTTACAACGATTACAAATCACCATTACTAATATTTTAAAACGTTGTGGTTTCCATCTTCGTAAATGGTCATCAAATTCCACTGCCGTTCTTGATTCAATTCCCGCCAAACGTCTCGAAATCAAATCAATCTTTGACTTAACCAACGCTGGGTCTTCAATGGCACCCATATTCTGATGTTTTTGCGTACATCGTGCAGATTCATGATATAAATATTTTACATCTTACTAAATGGTTGCTTCTTTCTGACGCCGCAAAACCTGTTGGCTCCACTAAGATTGCTTGGCCCAACCACACTTATTCCCAAGATACTGTTTCAGCGTCTTTGGAAGCCAAAAGTAAATTGGGACGATCTAGTTCCTTCATCGATTAAACAAAAGTGGCTTGACTATCGTGCAAACTTACCAGCTATTCAAATACCGAGGTGGATAGAAGTTGGTGATCCGGCCGCAGTCACAGATCTGCATGGTCTTGCAGATGCATCGCAATAGGCGTACGCTGCTGTGGTCTAGGCTAGAACCATAAACGCTAATAATGTTCTTGCTTGTCTCCTTACTGCAAAAACCAGGGTAGCTCCCATTAAGCCGATATTATTACCGCTGCCGCTTTGTTAGGGAGACTGATCATGCATGTCAGAAAAGCAATCGACTCATGCATTCGTAACGTCTACGGATGGAGACCGCAAATATGGCATCTCGTTGATAAGTATTCCTCTCTATCTACACCGAAACATGTTACTGCATTTGTCTATAGATTCATAAATAACATTCGCCCTCAAATCGCATACCTTAAAGAAGAATTGCCTATTCCTGGTCGTTCTAGTGGGTTTCTCAGCCCCGATGAAATTAACGATCCATTTCACTTTTGGATAAAAGCCACGCAGGGATGTTTTTTCCACTTGCCACAAAGAATACTCTTAAAAAAGGTAGCAGACTCATAAAGTTAAATCCATTTATCGACGAAAATGGTCTTCTTCGTGTAGGCGGGACGCTTCGAAATGCTCCCTTGCATTTTCAAAGAAAGCATCCCTTTCTTTTACCAGCTGCCGCAAGACTTACTACTCTATTCTGCCAGAATGTTCCTCTCACATCGCTTCACGCAGTCCCTACAACAATGCTTGCGATTATATAGGGACGATTTTATATAATCAACGGTCGGAATTTACTGAGGAAGATTTTCAGATCTTGTGTCAAGTGCCTTGGATACCAGAACGTTGTTCGACAGCAGCTGATGTGCGACTTGCCAATACTTACAGTGCAGTCTTGTCGACCCTTCCTCAGAAGTGGCGTTGATTTTGAAGGATCTATACAGCTTCGCTTATCTAAGGGACATGGTTCCAAGTCCGTGAAGGGTTACATCTCCATATTTATTTGCATGCCAACTGGTGCTATGCACTTAGAATTAGCAAGTGAATTTTCAGCGAGTGCCTTCATAGCTGTTCTGAAAAGATTCGTATCTCGAGATTTGTACAGCGACAACCGGACGAATTTTGTTGGAGCCCAAAAGGAGCTTAGAAATTTCTTTTTCGAAGCAACGCAAGACTAGAGCTTGGCCAAATATTTGCGAGAAGACAACATGGATTGGCACTTTAATCTTCCTGCAGCCCTCATATGAGCGGATATTGGGAAACTGCTGTTAGACGTAAGAAGTTTCGTCTGCGACGGACTGAGGCCTGAGTTAATTCTAGGCCACTGTGCCCTGCATCTACTAATGTCAACGATCTCCAACCGTTAACACCGGGTCATTTTATAAGAGGACCATACAGTGAAGGCACTAAAATAACTCTTCAAAACCGATAGCATGTCATTTCTCAGTTGCATCAGCATTCCTGGAAAAGATGGCATAGTGAATATTTGCAGCAATTTGCGACAAAGTCGTTTCCAAATATCACTAAGGGAGAACTTGTGATTCTTAGAGAGGACAACCTTTCACCAAGCGAGTGGAGGATGGGAAGAGTTCTTGAGGTTCATCCTGGCGCTGATGGTAGAGTTCAAATCGTAACATAAAGAACTCAAGACGGAACATTGAGCCGTCACATTATCAAGATATTACCGCTCTTGGCATTCAAAGAGGACGTCGATGTTTAATAATTAAACTTACTCCCCGATAAGTTCAAGGCCAAAACCAAATTCAAGATTTAAAAAAGAAGTCACTTGGCAGCAATATATATTACGTTTTCTTCTTAAGATCTGTCACTCTTTATGTCAGTGATTTATTCCTGCTTTTTTGCATTTTTTTCGCGCCTTTGTAATAGCTTCCAATCAGTCAGTCAAATATATCTATTCGCCGAACCAGCAAAATAAGAAGTCTTAATTTTTTATTCTTTTGTTTGATTCGTACGCAACAACTACATATTATTATCCATTCGCACGACCTGTTAAAAAACAGTAATACAAATTTAACAGTCAAACAAAATTGGCCTGGAACATATAACGCACCCTCTGTATGATTGTGGTGTTCGAATTTTTTTTTGCAATATCTGTAAAACAATTTGCATTGGGGCAAAGGCCGTAAGGAAAAAATCAAAAATCAAAAGTCTTGTTAAGAAAAGTTTTGACATAAATTCTCTGGTGTAAACTGGAAGCAACATTTGTCCTTTTGAGAGTATATGGAGTGCAAATTGACAAAATAAAAAGAGTTTGAATTGCTTTTAAAGAAGAATGTCACTGACAAAAATAAATTGGTAAAGCGCTTATTTTAGAAATGCTTAGATCGTGCATTTAGATCAACGTAGTTAAGAGAGTTACTTTGCATTAAAATGCCAAAAAATGCCAAAAGAAATTAAATTCGGAAAACTAGCTCAAACTAAATACCTACATATATATAATACATATATATAATACAGAATATGTCACCTAATTAGTAATTTAAAAAAATCATTAACCAAATGAATTCAAGAACTGTACAAATATACTCTTAGTATTAAAGTACATATATATGTATGTGTATCTGTAGCGTAAGAACATAAACGTAGGGAATAAATTCTTAAGTGAATTATTGATATTCTTTCAACTTCCTAAATTTATAGTGTTGTGGCCACTGAATTTGAATAGAATATCTTTACATTCAGGCGAATCAATAAGAATAAATAATAAGATACGAAATACTTATTCTTTTATATATAGTGTTGGGCTATTGGCTTAGAGATATAATTGAGTTATGAGTTTATCCTTCTAAGTTTATCTAATCTTGGTGGTATCTTGTGATGGATATAAGGTAGGTCAAATAGGAAAATAAATCTACAGCAAAAAAATTCTATTTATACTCCTATATATTGATTACTTTCAAGATGTGGATATTTATTTTTTGAGAGGACAAAAAAAAAAGAAAAAAAAGTGACGATACTCGTATTAGTTTTATTTTCTCCGGTTATTGCTTTGTTGTTTTTTTTGCCTATAAGTAATTATTTCATTCACAATTTTCTATATTTATTTATCTTATAAATAGATACTTGTTACGGAGCAATCATTCCCAACCATCCTTAAATGGCTTTGTGTTTGTATATAACCGAAGAAGATAAGCAATTTTTTTGAAATTAAATGAAAAATTGATAAGGAGGACATCGTTACTGATAAACCTAGGCAATTAGGCTAAATTTAAGGACGAAAAAGTCAAAATTGAGAAAATGTCAGAATACATTTAAGTAACCAATCTATGAGTACTCGTTACCAGTGTCATATTTTAGTGTAGCTAGTTTGTCAAAAACAACTAAACTACGTATGATATCCCACTGAAATAAAACATGGTAGTGGATTCGATTTTCTTATTGAATTCTCATTGTAAGCCGAAAAGGAGCAAGAACAGAACTCGCAATACATCTGTTATAAAAGAGGAACATACATACATACATTAACAAGAAAGCATTCATAATCAGAAAAATATCAACTGTGGCGTTTAAGTATAAATATTTTTGTTAGAAGAAGATAGATATAGCTATTTTCGAAAATTTTGCATACACATTGGAGGAAAAAATCAAAAATTCATTTGCCATTCTTCCTAATATACAGCAAGATTACAATTACAATATATACAAAAAACACTGGCATTTTAGTCTTAGAACAAATTTAACGTATTCTAAAAAATTGTTTAATCCTTTTTATTTAATTATCTAGCTTTAATTGTTTAGAATAGAGTAGAGCTGCTCTTCGAACGACAACTACCATTTTCTTATACAAATATTTTCAGAGCCTTGCTAGGAACAACATATGGTCTTGCAGACATATAAACAGACCAAAGGGACCCGAAATCAAAGATATTGAAACATTGACAGCTGACAGCTTGATCAATTTGAATGTGAAAGTAAAGATCTCCTCATAAAATTTAAAAAAAAATTGAAACAAATCTATGTGAAATATGGTATGTGGTTAAATAATGCATTCAGTAATCAGCGCAGAACTTTAATTTTAGTATTTCAGGATAAATTGCAGACATTATATTGAACTTACAGACTTACTTAATATCGTTGCTTTTGTTATCAATTTATTCCATACATCCGAAGTGTAATCTTCGAGAACAAAAAAAATTCCAAATTTGGTTTCATTTATATTTTTCTCTAAACCAACGTTGTTTGTGTTAGATTAACCTATAGCTATTTTCAGTAAATATACAAATAATGAAAAGAGTTTGCTTAAAAAAAATTTTCAAAATCGGATCTGTTTTGAAGGCCTTAGAGTCTTTCCCCTCATTGACTAGATTTGTATTATCATTCTTACATGCCATTATGTATGTTAACTTTGATTTAAGCCATTGTTTAAAAAATGCTAATTAGTCAATAGTTTTTTAATGAAAAAATTAGCTAAAGCATAATCGAACATAAGAAGATAAATATATAAGAGATTAGATTCTGATCTCTCTTCTTTTTCTTCGGTTAATAACCCTGAAATATGAATCGCTTGTAGTTACCAGTGTATCTAATGTTTCATACAATATTTATTAGACGTGTTTGCATTATTACTGCCCTGCTGTAGGTTTGGTGGATTCTGATCCCTTTATTGCACGAAATTGTTAAGCAAACATAGAAGTATGAGTTATTGACCTTGTGGCTCATTTAAGCTGTACTTAAGTAGTGTATAATAGAGGGTGCAACAAAACTTTTCAAAGGCGTTCTTGAACAAAACCCAAAACAGGTAACAATGGTTAGCCAAAATATAAACGATCACCTTAAAACTTTGAAAATAGGTTTATGTATCTTAATAAATACATAGGTACTCGTATGTTACGGTTGATAATATGATACAATAGTTGGGCCTACCCATCTGTCCGATATTATCCAGAGCATTTAAACCACTATGAATATTTCCGTTTAATAAAATCCCTGAAGTGAGTAAGTAAGCAGGTCTATAAAGATTCATTTCAATCACATTTTAATTAGATTTGAAGCAAAAACCTTTTTATAAATAAGGAACAGAATATGAGACCCGAAGGCAGATTCTACCATTTTGCATTCATAAAGGCCACCTGCTATCGTTCATTTAGCAGTTCATTTGGAAAAGGCCGAAGAGTATATTTTACCCCCGGAAATGAAGGAAATAATTTACCCTCTTATGCTAGCAGGTACGCAGCTGCTACAATATATTTTAATTAACGAAAGGTTTGTTAGAGGACTGCGAGGTGCTTCAGAAATGCAGAAATCGTAGATTTTAACAAGATTACAGATTTATTCATCCAATTTAATATTAGTGTATACAAATGGTGTCCAGCGGAAAATTTTCATGTTTACGTTGTAACTGTTCGTAAGCTAGCAGGGTGAGGTAAGTAACAGGGGTACCGTCCGACGCGCGTGATTTGCGGACTTACCAATGAGTCACCGCGTTGAGCAATATTTAAAGTGCGGTGATTCGCTAATTTGTGCACGCCGCGCGTTTTATTCAATATTCGACGAGAACGCAACTTATCTGGTTGTGGGTTTAAAAGTTTAGAGAAGATGGGAAAACGGTTAACCAAAATCATCCGTGATCATCAACGTCAGCAGCAACGCCAGAACATGTGGCTTAAGTTGGACAAAGAATGATGCGAAATCCGCGTAATTCGGTAAGGAAGATTGCGGCTTGTACTTTAATAAAAAAAACAGTAGATGTTATTTCGAAAATGTAACCAAAATTTGACTCTTCCAAAATGCAAATCATGTAATTTCTTGACGAAAATTACTATTCTTTACGAGAAATCTTAGCCAGAAGGAAGCTGGACGCTTGAAAACATATTGTTTACTTACGAAGCTCATTTTCATATCGATGGCTATGTTAATAGAGAGAATATGAGATACTATACTCTGCCTGACTCGAACTGCAACCAATTTTATTATTTACAAGTCTTTTAAATGATTTGCGTCTCAGTTGTGTTGAAAAATTTTTATCCGCGATGGAATTCAAAACAGCAACATCGGCACAAATGGTTCGGAAAGTGAAGGTTCAAATTGAGCGAAATCCGCGTCGAAGTGAAAGAAAAATGGCTCGTGAGCTCAACATCTCGTTGGAACGGATGCAACACATACTGAAAAATGAGCTTGGGCTCAAGCACACGATCTTACACCGCAACAGAAAAAAGTTCGAGTCGAAAGAGCGAAGGAGTTGCTACGCTTGCACAAAAGTGGTGAGTTGGCGAATTGAGTCGCCATTTGTTATCGAGCAATATGTCAACAAACAAAATTACCGAGTTTACTTGCCAGAGAGGTCCTTCGAAAATTTACACCTTCGGATGGCCACCAGAAAGCAGGCAACACCGATGGTGATGGTTTGGGCCACCATAACCGGCGATGGTCGCTCTCCGCTCGTATTTTTGCACCGTCTCACAAAGCGAGTGTCAACCAAGATTGGTTAAAAAACAATGTTCCACACTTCATTTCTTCGACACAATGGATTGAAAATTCTCCGGATGCAAATCCATTGGATTTTTCTGTCTGGGGTATTTTGAAGGCGAAGGTTGGCACTAAAAAATACCGAATGGGCCAAAATACCGCAAAGCCACTTGCGTGCAGCGTGCGATGCTTTCTTCGGTCGTCTCAAGGCCATTATTCGCGCCAAAGGTGGACATATTGAAAACTACTGATACAATTTGAAAATTGATGTATTTTCCAACACGTTTTGCTTTGGCACAATAAAATTTATCAAAAAAAAAAAAAATTTAGCATTTAAAAAAGTTGGGGTTTGAGTCATTCATTCGGGTCCACACTCTTGCAATCGGACTCTTAAATCGCATATTTTTTTAAGATGATATTGCTTTTACTTAAAACCGAATTGTCAAACTCCATTTTGTATAATTTAAATTAAATAACTGCAGTTTTTTTTTTATTTAATATTAAACTTGAGCATTTTGCGCTGGACACTCTTCACATTATAATTCAGTGTAATTAGTTTAATTTGAATTTAATTGAACATTAGTTTTAATTCAAAATATGCTATTCTAATTTGCTTTATGTTTCGTGAATAATTTAGACTAAGATAACGTTTGAAATTAGCTTTGGATATAGGCCTCAGCGTTATTTTTCCATTCTGTTTTATCTTTGGCTATCAGTTTTCATCTTCTATCCTTTTTTTCCAGGTTGTCTTTCCAGCATTTTAGTTGTCTACTAGATCGCCTCTTGTCATCCCTTGGTGCCTATTCTGTTTATTTTAAGGTGAATCTGTTATTCTACAAACTTGCGATATGAACAGTCCAGTTCAATTTTTGTTGTTTAGCTCGTTCAATTAGGTCTGTAAAACTAGTTCTTTCTGTTATGGGCACTTTTCGGTTTTTCTGCGTCTTGAACCTTTCCTTTCCATTACTCTGTGAGCTATTTGTAGCTTGTTTGTCGATTTCGCTGTTAAGCTCCATGCGAGCCATACGCCACAGTTGGTAAGATGGTTTAGTCGAATACATAAGCCCTTGAGGTCCTGGATATATCTGACTCTAAGATATTTTTATTCTTCCATAACTGATTCCATTTTTTGGCTATCCTATTATCAATTTCTTTGTCTTATCTGCTTTCTAGTTATATTAGTTGCCATAGATATATATATATTCGTTTACGTATTCGTTTTCTTCATTATTTTCTATGGTATGTACTTTTCTCTCTTTCGACATAAGTTTAGATTTTCAGCATTCATTCATAGGTCTACCATGCATTTTCCATGTCATTCAATATAATTTGCATTTCTGTTGTAGATGAAGCGAAGAGTGTGATGTCATCTGCGAATCTAAGATTGTTCAAATATTCCCCTTCTAATTTTCTGTGATAATTGTCCGAATCTTATAATTTGAATAATTCTTAAGAACTTTTTCGGAACATTTTTAATTCTGAGCGCTTTCCATAGCTAACATATAATGTCGAATGCTTTTTTAAAAACAATCAAAAATATTGTTAACTTTTTCTGATATTCACTCTTTAATTTGGCTTCTATGTTAATCGGGCTCTGCAGTCGAGAAACCCTTCCTAAAGTCTGCTTGTTCTTTATTAAAGACGTTGGTAAAGCTTATAGTTAACATACCTTTTCCTAGTTTTAGCCTCTTGGCTCTTATTAAGTCATTTGCAAAGCGTTTTCCTTCTAATATTTCGCCTATTGCTTTTTAAATTTCGCTGGACAGGAAGTTTGGAGGTACCTACCTCTTAGTGACCGTATAGGTCTGGTAATTAATGTAGAATCTCTTCTTTTCCAATCATATACAATATTTGTACATTCCTTTTGTTTTTTAATTGTTTATTATTATTATTCTTCTGAAAATATCTTATTTTTATACTAAGTTATATTTCTTTAATGATATCAATTGCGATCATTATAAATTTAGAGGTCTTTATATATTTATCAAATGACATTTTTGCATAAAACGATCTATGCATACACATGTAAACATATATGTTAACTACATATGTATGTTTAATAAAATGTTATAAGACTTACAGCTACTACAAACAACTCATATACCAACTTAATCCCGTCGCTTTAATTCTGGTTTTCTTTACGCTACTTAAAATTAACACCAACCTCGCTAAGCATATTGATTTACTCATTCAAATCCTGTTCTGTGAGGCAAATCTTCATCATCTGTCAGCAAACAAATGTTTCGACTAATACATGCCATACAAAACTATTTCATTTAGTTTAACCATTTAAAGTTGATCGCCTGTAACTCGCTGGTAACATGCAAACGGTTATCTCGCATCAATATTGCTAACTTAATCTTTAAAAGGATAAACTAAACTTCAACAACCAAACTCCCTAAGTAGTGGAAAATCATTGCTTCCCATGCTCTAAAATACTTACGCTCGAATAAGGTCCAGCCGCACTATTGTGTCCAAATACATACATATAGTTTCTAGGATTCACATCGGCATGAAATAGTCCTGTCTGAATTAACGGTCCAACAACTCGAGCATCAGATAAAATATCCAACACAACATCTCGGTGTTCCAGGCTAGATGCTTTAATGGGATTGTTGTACACGTCCGTGTACCTTTTTGTTGTTTTGGGTGAAGGGTAGTGTCCAGGACCAAACATGAAATAAAATAAGAATTTAAATAAAAACGTGCAAATACTTTTATTTTCTATTCTTTATTGGTTATAGTGTTTACTGTAATGTGTATTAAATTGAAAAAAAGAATTGTATATACGAATATTGATATATGAAAATAAAGAAATGATTAGAGGGCGGGTCAATAAGTCAGTGACTTTTGGATTAAAACACAGATTTTTTGATAAAAAAATAATTTTATTTTTCAACGTAGTCTCCCTTGAGCTCTATACACTTTGTCCAACGCTTCTCCAATTTTTTTATCCCTTCCAAAAAAAATGATTTGTCGAGGTCCTCAAAATAGGCCTTTGTTTGCGAGATGACTTCATCATTGGAGTCAAATCTTTTTCCACCAAGCCATTTCTTCAGGTTTGGGAACAAGAAGTAGTCGCTCGGAGCCAAATCTGGAGAATAGGGTGGATGAGGGAGCAATTCATAGCCCAATTCATGGATTTTTGCCATGGCAACTGCACATGTGTGCACCCTTGCATTGTCTTGGTGGAAAAGAACTTTTTTCTTGGCCAAATGAGGTCGTTTTTTTTTCAAATCGTCATTGAATCGGTCCAATAAGTTGGCATAATATTCCCCATTGATTGTTCTTCCCTTTTGAAGGTAGTCAATGTGGATTATCCCGCGTGCATCCCAAAAAACAGTCGCCATAACTTTATTGGCTGACAAACCCACCTTGGCCTTCTTTGGCGCCGATTCACCCTTAGAAACCCACTGTTTTGACTGTTGTTTGTTCTCTGGTGTGTTGTGATGGATCCATGATTCGTCCACGGTTACAAAACGGCGCAAAAACTCCTCCATATTGCGATTAAACAACGCCAAACCTTCCTGTGAAGTTGTTACACGATTGCGTTTGTGGTCGACTGTGAGCAAACGCGGCACCCATCTTGCGGAAAGCTTTCTCATGCCCAAGTGATCATTCAAAATTGAAACCACTGAGCCATGCGAGATCCCTACGGCTTCCACAATCTCTCGCACTTTCAATCTTCGGTCGGCCAACACCATATCGTGAATTTTTTCGATTGTTTCGGGTGTAGAGACCTCAACTGGGCGTCCAGGACGTTCGGCATCTTCAGTGCTTGTACGGCCACAACGTAATTCAGTAAACTACTTTTTTACCATTGAAATCGATTGTGCAGAGTCCCCATAGTATTTATCAAGCTTAGCCTTGGTCTCGGTAATGGTTTTTTTTCGCAAGAAATAATGCTTAATAAGCACACGAAATTCACTTTTTTCCATTTTCTCCTCAAATTAGTGAGTAGTCTGATAAAAATAGCTGTCAAACACAAACTAACTGACGCAGCAAGTTTAAATTTTGACAGGAGTCAACTGACAGATGCCAGTTGACAGGAGCAGTGTTGCTGTTTCAGTAAAGAGGTCAGAAATTCAAAAAGTCACGGACTTATTACTTACTTACTTATTATTACCCGCCCTCGTATATTAAACGTTCAGAGAATATTAACAAATATTTTTTCAGTATATTAGATAAAAGAGACGTGGTTCCAAAAGAAAAAACCGATGAGGAATATTTAGGATCTACTTGCATATCTCAAGAATATAGTAGATTTCAAATTGAGTTCTTACTTTATTTTTGATTAAACTTAAATTTCTTAAGGTAAAGTGAAAAAAAAAATGTAATTAAACCTTAAGGCATTTGAATGGCTAAATTGGGGAAAAATTGCATGAACACAATAATCAGCCCAAATCTAAATAAAAACTCCGGGGAAATTTGTTAGTTTTTTCCATGGAAATTGGGCTAATTGTGTCTACAGGAAATTGATAGGAATTTAACCCCCAAACCTAAAATAAAATTCAGTTGAATTCAGAATTAGGCGATTTTAAATTTGTATGATGTACCAAACTTGTTGAATAAGTCAAACTATCTCAAACTATTTTTCGATAATGATAATTGGTAAATTTCGGGCGTTTATTGGTCACATTGTAAATTATGATCAATTCGTACAAAATCAAAAACGAAAAATGTGCTATTTTTAAACTTGTCGAATTGCTAGCTCTAATATCAGCCAACACGCTCTTTAGACATCATTATTATTTTCATTTTTCCAGTTATCTTACGGCGTAATGCTTCCAAACCAGCCTTGAGCTTAATGACGAAGGGAGTCCAACACCCAACGAGAAATTCTTTCACTATTCCACCCTCACACTCTAGTACGAACGGATAGAAGCCGACTAAATAATTAGGTTATTTTTTTTTTTTGTAAAATACGATTCTCTAAGTGCTCAAATGGAACGCCGTTAAAATTTACGTGTTGTGCTTGGAATTTGTTAGTAGCGAGTTCTTTCTGATAATCTTGAATATTTTATTTTTTTAAGAACTTAATACTCAAGAGTGTATGAATGCTCCTAAAATGCCAGAATATATGTTAAGATATTTAGAAAGTTGGAAAAAGAGAGAGAATAAAAATTTTTGCGGCCAAGATTTACTGAGGAGGCTATTGGACTTGTATTTTAGACAATTACTCATCGCATATAGTTAAAGTTGCAGTTACCTCGTATTCTTAACCATATAGGTACGTTCCTTCCACGAGATATTGTTTAATTGAGTTTTTGTGATACTTGGTTCTTCTCGTTATTTTGGTTTTTTTTTGCAGAGTTGTTATTGTTCTTGTGGCCTATGTATGGTCTCTTTTCGCTGACGAAATCATGTACCTTTCTTTTCTATTTGTATTTATGTGAATCTAAAATGATTTTGTCGTGAAAATTTCTTAATAAATTTTTGAATATAAACATCAAAAAAAGCCAACTTTTCCACTTTCGTCGGATGGGCTCAATATCAGCCAAAATATACTTTCAATACTCTAACAAAGACTTTTCCGAGTGCTAGGTGTCTTACCGCATTGCTTGAATACTCTGACAACAGTCGGAAGATATTTGAGGCCCCTTCGCTATAGAACTTGATCATTTTCGGCCGGACTTTTAACAAACCAGTTAATTTATAACATGTCGAGATTTGATGCCAGATGTGACTCCTTTTACCGTGCGAGTTTTGACCTTCTACTCATATTCCATTGGCCTGTTCAGGATTGCGCAACTCGTTCGTTTATGTACGAATGACAACTTTTTTATAAGGAAAACTATAATTTATTTAGATTTAGCCTTTTAAACCTTACTATCTTACTGCTTTAATTCATTTCCTCTGATCTGCTAGTGAAAGTCCATTAGCTGCATCTGTTGACATTAATTGAGTACTATTGTATTTACGAGTACATAATTCTGTTTTTTGTACCCGTATCATAACTATTAATTTTTATAAATTTGAATTGTTTATTTATTTATTTATTAGAAATACTCATAGTAGAGTTGAAAAAATATGTAAAAACACAATTTAATTAAGAATTCAAATGAAGATGGTCAAAAAATTAATAAAACACTAACCGTGATTAATGGAAACATTTGTTGTCATTTTATCTAAAATTGGTATTTAATCAACTTTAATTTATTTTAATTCTATTAGGGATAATATGAGTGATATATTATAACTCATTTGAGTTGTAATTTTTAATTTTATTTATGTTTAATTCTGCCACTATTGATGTGTTGATTTCAAAA
This sequence comes from Volucella zonaria, assembly GCA_963966105.1. Taxonomy (NCBI): domain Eukaryota; kingdom Metazoa; phylum Arthropoda; class Insecta; order Diptera; family Syrphidae; genus Volucella; species Volucella zonaria. The sequence continues at coordinate 93,536,383 of OZ014530.1, read as the reverse complement.
ATATAATCTACCTTCGTTCACATATTAATAAGCCTACTTGTTTATGGCATATTAAAGGCAGATATGCTGGTTTTTCAACGAGAAAAAAACTGCACAAAAGCCCATCAGGTTGGTGGCATTCAGATTATTATTTTTTTTCTTAGTAGATGAGAAATCTTCATAGACACTATAAGCTTCGGTGCTTATAGTACTGTGAGATTCTTACTCACTAAAAAATACCTCCCTTATACAGACTACGCCTGAGTTCACACTCAACAAGCAGTTCTTCTTTCACGTTTTATTTTACTTTAATAAGATATTTTGAAGGCGATTTTCCATTGAGAATTCCTACGTACTTTAAAAATTAAGCGCTGCTGATCACTGCGCTAGTTCGAGAGGCTTAGTCCTTTTCAGACGGCGCCATTAATTTTGTCTCGTCAAGGATTTGTTGAACAGAAATATTCGATTTTTTTTTTTATAATTTGCGCGTTCTCAAGGGATTTCAGTACCCCTAAGATGTTTGCTCACTGCGCGGGCGAAGGAAAATCAGGGAGGATGGAAAAATGACTAGGACATAAAGAGCTAGGCGAGTTGTACGGTTTAGGAACGAATCACGATATTTTAGAGTGGGCTTGAGGGTATACTGATGAGCATTCATAGCGAGACGGGTGTTACCGTTAAAAGTTTCAAGGGGCAGAATGCAACTGGCGATTTCTATGGAGCACTGGTGGTGGAAATAGCGATAAAACAGAGTGAGACACTATAGACATTACGTCGATGTTCGAGGGTCTCCATTTTTTGAGTGATATTAGTATCACCTATGAGTTTTATCGCACGGTTTTGAATCCTATCTAAAAGGTGCAGATATGTTTTGGGCGCACCCGGCCAGATATGGGCATTGTACTCCAATTTCGGGCGGATAAATGACTTACATATTGAGGCCAAATCAGAGGGGGTAAAGTATTTCTTACATGGCTTGAGGAAACCTAGACATTTCGCAGCATTTTTGACAACACCGAATATGTGGTCATTCCAACGTAAGTCGTCATTGACACACATACCGAGAATGGAAAGTTTATCGGTTTCGAGAGTGCAAATGCCATCCATGGATGGGTGTTTAAATTCCGCTTTAACGATAGCAGACAGCATTGTGTTTTGGAAGCATTAAATTCTACTCTGTTCGTGGTACCCCAATTAGTTACTTAGCTTAACATTCGCTGCCCTTCCCGTTCTACAGCCGAAGAGCAGGGACGTGAGTCCAGGAACGAATAAGAAAAGCAGAGAGTACAGCCGTCAGCAAAAGAATATATTCGATTAGAGGTAGCAGACAAGAGATCGTTGATGAAAATTAAAAAGAGTGTCGGACACAGAACGAAGCCCTTGGGCACACTAGCATTTATTTTGTGAATATCAGACATCCATCCCATGGACAACTTGAATTGAGCGTTATTTCTAATCCATTGAAGAAGAGAGTCGTCGATCCCAAAAGCACACATTTTCGACAAAAGAGCCTGATGCCAACTCTGTTAAATGTTTTAGAAATATCAAGTGCAACTATCTTATTTTTGCCAGATTGATGTACGCTTTGGTTCCACTTTTCGCTGAGACATGCCATCAGATCAAAAGTGGACCTGTTCCCTTGTTGTCGATTTTTGCATTTTAGCTCAAACATTTTAACTTCGTTCTGAACGTTTTCGACTCCTAGGTCTCTGTGGATATCATCGTCTCTAATGTACCGCGGTGCATTAACAAACCTTAAAAGAACTTTGTTTTGGAATGTTTGTAAGACGTTAACGTTACGGTGCAGACCGGTTTTAGCACTTGCTTGTATAGCAGCAATTTGTTTTCTAAACTAAGCTTGGAATACTTTCCAAGAAGCCAGTACATGTCTCTATATTTAATCTCAAGCTCTTCACGTTTTTTGTTAACGTGTGTTCTCCATTTAAGTTTAGAGTCGAGTATCATACCAAGATATTTGGCCTCGTTCTCGAAAGGAATGTGTACTGCGTTGATAAACACAGGTAAATTGTCAGTTTTCTTGAGAGTGAAGTTTGCATGGAGAGACTTGTTTTCATTAAGCGTGATTCGCCAAGTCTTTGTCCAATTGTTAATCCGTGTAGGTGCACGTTGCAACTTAGCAGTTGGTCTTTCGACGGTTTTAGCTATTGCCAAAATAACAGTGCCATCAGCAAATGTGGCTGGCACAGTATCGTCCGTTTACGGTGTGCCGAGGGTAATAATCAAATATAGCAGAGTCCGAAATACACTTCCTTTCGGCACCCCCGCCTTTATTGTCTTAAAAATGGAATATTCCTTTCCGTGTCTGACACGGAAGAGTCGGTCATCTAGGTATGAACTTAGAATATGAAACAATTGCTCGGGTAGGAGTTGTCAGGCCCTCGTGCCATACCTTATTAAAAGCTTGCGAAACGTGCGCGCTCGAACAGACTAACTTACACTCGATTGCTCGTTCAATTACATCGGTTATTCGATGCACTTGGTCAACAGTAGAGTGTTGGCGTCGAAAGCCAAATTTATGATCGGGCAAGAGGCGATTTGTGTCAATAATCGGTTTAAGACGATTAAGTAAGATTTGCTCGTAGACCTGGGATATAATCGGGAGGAGCGATATTGGACTGTATGATTTGACTTCAGTCAGCGGTTTACCGGGTTTCGGAGCCATAATACCTTCGGCAACTTTACACTGATGCGGTACATACTCCAATCTTATGGTGTCATTTATAAGATAGAACAGGTTTAGCAAACCTTTTTTCGGTAGCGCTTTATGTTTTCTCCCATATTTAAGTCATATCCAGGGGTTTTATTTAGCTTAAGCGTGTCTATAAATTGTCTAGGTTCCTTAAGTGTAGCCTTTTCTATTGGAAGGTTTCGCCACGTCTAGCGTATTGACATTTTCTGGAAGCACTTCCCCGTCGAACGATTTGAACGTTTCTGCAAGATGGTCGGTAAAAATGTTAGCTTTTTCTTTATCTTCTTTCGCCCAGTCATCATTATTGCCGCCAAGTGTATTTGGGGCTTTCGAAGACTTTTAACGGATCTCCATATAGAGTAATAAGTATCTTTTGTCGCTGTGAGGCTTTAAAGGTAGTTATTAACACCTTGGTTATTAAAGTCCTCGATCGATTTTTTTAACAAGTTGCAGAGCCTATTAAAAGACGTTTTATCTTGTTGAGACCGCACTCTTCGTTTCTTCCTTATCATTTCCCTGATTTCCGGCTGGTATCTTATGGCATACGTCTTACGATACTGGCAACTTTGTTCGATTCGCGTGGAGTGTTATTCCAGGCCGCTTGCTGTGTGACTTCAACAAACCATTCAACATCTTTTTCAAGTTGATACGGCGTTCTGAGCAGTACTTTTAACTCAGTATTTTCGACAACCTCTATTCGGATATCTTCCCAGTGAGTTTTTTTTTGTCGGGTAATCTGGGTGGTCTTTGTTTCACAACCAAGGATTCGCACAATGAAAGGATAATTGGAGAATGATAGGAGGAAAGATCGAAGCTTTCTTCAACTTTGGCGTAACTAGCGTTTACTTCTTTTCCGATAAAGAAGGCTACTAGATCGGGTGTTTTGGCAACACGCGGAGGCCAGTACGTCGATCTGCCTGTTGAGTAAAATTGGCAACCACATTCCAGAAATTAAACACACTTTAGTTGCACAGATCTACTTCGAGGTTGAGAAGCCGTTCGCTATTGTCTTATTTGTTTTAGTCAGTTCTTCTAGTCTCTCGACAATTACTGAGAAAACATTAGAGGCAGAATCAGATGATTTACAGTTGGACGTATTTACTCGCGCCGCTATTTGCGCGTAAGTTTTTCCACTTTCCACTTGCGCATTGATATTTTCGACGTTGTTGTTATTGGTGATTTTAGTGCCATCACGGCGTTTGATATTTTTGCTTTCTTTAAAGGCTTTGGGGTTGGACTGCTATAATGATTTCTCGTACTCGCTGGCCCTGCGTTTTTAGACGGCATCGTTTTGGTTTGACCTCTTCGTCAAACTCCTTCGCGACCTCGCAGCCTCGCAGCCTCGATAGTTAGCTGGATGTTTTGCCCTGCAGTTGATGCATATCGCTGGGGACTCTTTCGCTGCACTGCACCCTCGCGTCAGGTGTTTTCCGGCGTATTTCACACAGCGAGGCTCTTTCTGGCAGTAAGCCTGAGTATGGCTGAATCTCTAGCAACGTGTACATTGGGGAATTAGCCTCGAGTTTTTTCGCAGAGATTCAATTTTGACAAAAAGTCCCAAAATTTTATTTATAGAATAAATCCTTTCTAGGATTTCGGTTTTGTCGAAATTTAGCCTAAAAGGGGGAGACCGAGTCTTGAGGTCGTCGTCTCGCCCTCAACACTGCGCTGTTTTTGCACAAGTATATTGACGGCGTCAATTATTTGTAAGCCTTTATTTTTAAGATCAAATAAGATGATTTCTTTAGAGCAAGAGGCATGTAAGCCTCTAGCTACCACCCGTTTTTGTCTTTCAGCTTTATTTTCGTACATATACCATTGAATCTTCTCGGCATTTAATTTTTGCGAAAACGAACGGTAATTGTCTGGATTAAGGACATTGACAGTCCATGTATCGTTATTGCCGGATCTTATTCTGTAATCGGTTGAACACAGTGATTTCAAGATTGTGTGCAAACGGCGGCGGCGGTTTTTGTTTGGGTTACTTTTTTTTTATTGATCCCAACAGTATTAGAGCTGGCTGCCGTCTCTTTTGGTACAATTTCAGGCGAGGAATCAGCTTTGCGTTTCTTACCTGGTCTTGTCTGTTTCTCGGACTAGATCTTCTTCGTCCGTGTGAAAACTCGAGTTTTCCGGGCGGTCTAGTCCCGAATCAGACTCGGTTTTAGATTGCGTCTTAATGGTATCTAATTCCTTTTTGAGATCGGCGCAGAGCAATTCCATATTTTAGAGTCTGAACTTTCGCGTTCGAGATTTTGTAGCTTATTCGGTGTAATACTATCGTCTAAAGCTACCGACTGCGCTTGGTCTTTGCTTCCGCACGATTTTTCCAGCGATCCGCTGAAGAAGAAGATCTCATAATCCTTGAGCTTTTTCTGAAGGGGTCCTGATTTGTATTTGTATTGCATTGTAATGTATTTGTAGAATTCATTTTAGTTCCCACGAGTAGCGGAAAAAGGGTAGTCCATCTGTCCAGAGATCCGCATTAGACAGATAAGGCCGGCGGATTCAGAGGTCGCCAAATATCCAGATGCTCCGTTAGAGATTGGGCTATTTTTTATACTGGGCCCCCAGCCTGGCCGATTCTGCCACGGGTCGCTTAACACCTTAATCCGGCCCAGTGGATTTTAGTCGCTTCTTACGACAAGCATATCTACCTTGGGTATTTTTCTAACACCTAACCTGAAGGGGTAGGTGGTATACATTATTATGTATATTTTTTTAGCAAAAGAGTCGTTTGCGTGAGAAAGTTGTGCTTTAGTAATTGCTGACTTTCGGCTCAAGTAAATTTTGTCGATGAAACACATATTTAAATCTTTTCATAGAATTTGAAGCAGTACATGCAAGTATTTTTCATATCCTCAAGGATTAACAACGTTAACTTTTAACTAGGGACGCGCGATCTCACAGGCGTCGCGCGTTTTGCAATTCCTAGAATTGGCCACTTCCCCTGGTTTGCTGCGATCCCGAATCTTAGTAGCTTTTGTTTTAATGCTAAACGGTTGTATAACACGTTAGTAATACTAATCAAAAAATCGGGCGTAGCCTTTCAGGCTACATGTCAGTTGTAGTCATAAAAATATTTTTTCGAACTTTTTTCATAGTTTCTAGAGCAAAATGGCAGAAAACTCTAGAAACGTTAACCCCAGAACACGAGTTCATCAAAGATAAAAATATTACGGGTAGACAGTCCGTCATTTGAAGAGGAAATCAATGCTCTCATACTGGCTTCAGACCAATCTGATAGCGAAGGTGATTTTGAAGAGTTCTTGATTTCTGAAAGTGATCTGTTACAGCATCATGAAAGGGATCAAAATGAAGATCCAGAGGAGAGTCAGATCATTCCAGAAGAAGATTGCAGCGATAAGGAGAGTCAAATCACTCGAGAAGAAGTTGGCAGCGATAGTTCTGAAGTTGAAGACAACGCGTCTCTTTCGGAATTACGAAAATCTAATTTTTAGTACGGTAGTAAGTTACTTGTTTGCTGGGAATGGTACAGGGTGTGAAATATTTAGATGCTGCATGTCAGAAAATGGATATGTCGTTTTGCTACTGTGTTTGCGATTCGATAATCCAGATGATCGCGCTGAAAGGCAAAAACAAATGATAGCTTGGCAGCTACATCCTTTATTTTTAACAAGTTTGTTAAAACTATACGAATTGAGCGAATGCGTCACCGTAGATGAGATGTTAGTGAAGTTTCGAGGAAGAAGTCACATGATTTCATATATACCTAAGAAACCAGGTAAATACGGACTGTATGACCAGCCTTATGTAATGCAAAAAATTCCTATTTTTATAATGGTTATGCTTACACTAAAAAAGGCTCTGATGGTGTAGGATTGACCACACAAGATAAAAAATTGCTCGTACCCACTCAGTGGAACGAAGCAACCGAAATGTGACTGCTGATAACTGGTGCTCTTCTGTAGAACTCGTTGATGAACTAGAAAAACGGAAGTTTACTTATGTGGGTACTACGAAAAAAATAAACACGCAATACCTAGCCAATTTCAACCGCTAAAGAATCAAGAAATCCAGTATACTTTGTTTGGTTTTACGAACAAAAAAACTATATGCTCATACGTGCCTAAAAAGAATAGAGCTGTGATACTTGTATCCGCAATAAAAAGCCTGAAACGATTCTTTATTACAATGCAACCAAAGGAGGTGTTGACGAAGCTGATAAAAAATGTTATATTTATTCCAGCAGCCGCCGAACGATTAGATAGCCCATGGTGGCGTTCTACCGGAGTGTGGATTTGAGCGACGTGAACGCTTACATATCATATAATATGCATCAACCCAAGATTAAAGATAGAGGGGATTTTCCAAAGTCATTAGCCCGTTCGCTAGTGCTACCCCTACGGCTACTGCTAGCGATAAAGCGAGCGACGATATGGTCGAAGAAGGTGTCCAAAGTCATAAAACTAATCACGGAAAACGAAGGGCAGAATGATAGTCTACACGTATGTCGGGTGTTGCAATCCCATATGCTTGCAATGCCCTATGCGCAAAAACTGCCAGTGATTTATGCCAAATTGAGTAGTTGTCGGAATTTTTATTTTTTATTTTCAAAAGTACCTATTATTTTTTTTTTTTTTTAGTAGATTTTAAATAATTTTTCTAGATTAGATTTTAAGTAAAAAGTGTAAAATTGATCATACATAGTACTTGTGTAAGGTATATTAAAATGTTAAAATAAGGATCTCATGCCAATTAAAGCTGAAAAGTATCACTATGTGTGAATTACCGTTTTTTTTAATAATTCATAATAAAAGCTGATTAAGATTACTTATATTTTTTTTATTACATACCAATGGTTAAATGTCAACATAATTTTGAAACAAAAACTAACATTGAAAGTAGTAGCCTGTGAGACGTCATTTCTCTTATAGTGTTATTATTTTGTAATGTCCCCAGTTAAAGGTTAATACTCAGACAAAATGACGGGTCCTTTATGACAGCCTTATGCGCCACTAGAAGTTCCGTTGATTTGATTCACTATATCGCCGTGGACTAATAAAGACTTGGTATATGAGATAAGCATACCTGCAAAGTTAAGTTTGAGAGTTTTGATTTCAGTAACGCCGTACTGAAATCAGTCTTTAAAGCATCTACGTCCAGTAAGAGCGCCGGAGACAATTGCTAAAATAGGAGGTTCCACATCTGACATTTAAAAGATTGCAGAGAAGAAAAACATGCAATAGGACCCCAGAAAAGCGATGGTCTAAAGAAAGTTGCTTCTCTGACATGATAATTTTTTTTGTTCTGTGGGGAGCGACTGTGCATTGTATTACTCTATGATCCTTAAAATACCTCATTCACCTTATTTATTTAGATATTTTTCGATTCTTGAGGTTTCTAACGACAGGCATTATTTCACCAGATTATAACACTTTCTTCTTTTATTCACCATTTAATTTATTTATATTTAATGTCACATATTTCCCCCACTTGTACAGCTCACTTCACCCCTTTAGTGAGGTCAAGAGTATGCTCATGTCTTCTCGTTAGTGTATATTTCTTTCGAACTGGTCTTTGAGGCTGGAACTTGTCTTCCACTGCTTTTTGGAGCGGATTTTCCGACGACCTTCATTGGACATGGCCAAACCTGTTCATTCGCTCAGTTTGGGGTTTCTCTTTTTAGATCACGTTTTGTTATACCCACCGACATTAGTAACATTTTCATTTCCGTCGCCGTCATCTTATCATTGATTTAGATTTTAGATTAGATTAGATTTATTGTTTGTTTTCTTGTTTATAATACAAATTTATGTTACAAAAATCATTAAGCATGGCAAGGCTGCCTGATTGACATGAAATTAAACATTTGATAACAAGTTTGTTTTAATATATTGTATATTCAATTCTTGAATGTAAAAGGATTTAAAGATATGTGAAAAAGCAAAAAATAAAAAATAGTATATTAATTTGATTTTTAAAAAGTTAAAAGTTCTCAGTAATAATTTTACTACGGTAATTGGTTGCTACTTTATAGAAGTACAAAAGTTGTTTTACATCGCTTTCGCAATTTAGATAGGCTATAACTTCTTCCTCAGGTATTGTGTCGTTTCCTAGAAAATATCTTCTTATTTCTTTAAGGATGGGGCATCTTCCGATGTGGGATATAATTAAGGCGTATTAGTTCGCCTCTCATCTTAAAAACAGCCGAAATTAGTTCTTTGCTGTTGTCATTGTGGAAATAATTTTTTTGAGACAGGTTGTGTTTTAAAACGCTGTATGTAGCTGGATGAATGGGTGATGAAGCCATATTTACGCAATCAGCTCTGTATTGTTCATCTACTTTGGCAATAAGATTACCAAGCACATCCTAGCGGTATCTTTCGTTTCCATAAGCTAAATTGCATTCGAACCTGCAGTACGTTGCTAGTTCTTCGAGTTGTTTTTTACCAGAGCGTATTCCTTTCGATTACCTTCTTCGCTATTATTTTTGGAAGTCTATCGTCCGATAGTTCTAAAACTTAATGAAAAGCGGTGACAGTCCTGTTTCGATATTGATCATATATTGTAGTTTGGTGTTGTACTTGGTAAGCTAAAGCATTGTTTTATGTAGTATTTAAGGAGTTTCTCTACTGTTTCATATTGGCAGTATCCCCAAGATTACGCTGAGTACATCATTACAGATTCTGATAAAGCTTGAAAAACCTTGTACTTTACGCTGTGGTCAATTAGTTGATTTTAAAAACATTTTTTCCATGTAGCCGATATGGCACCTTTCGCTTTTATTAGTCTTTCCTTTAGATGAGATTCTATACTGAGATTATTAGCTATTGTCACCCCGAGATATCTAAAGGTTTTCACAATTTCAATGGGCTGTCCGTTGAGATGCCATTTTTCGTTTCTGAACTCTCTACCAGCTCCCTTCTTAAAGATCATAATTTTTGATTTTGTAAGGTTAACCGTAAGATTCCATAATTGGTAGTACAAATCAAGACGGTTAATCATTAATTGTAAGGACTCTGGTGAATATGCAAATATAACCACATTGTCTGCAAATAAAAGTGCCTTTAGTAAATGTCCTGCAATCTCTATTCCTCCAGGTAAAAAGTCGGAGAGGACATCGATGTACAAAGCAAAGAGATATGTACTCTAACATCCCTGTCTTACTCCTATAGTTGTTTCAAGCAATTCTGATGTTTCAGTCCCGCTCCACACACTCGATTGGTTGTCCTCGTATATATTTTTGATAACCCTCCCAAACTTTTGGCTCATTCCAGCGTTATAAAGTTTGGATATTAAAGCTTTTCGATCGATATTATCGAAGGATGCCTTGAAATCAACGAAAAAGGCGAATAATTTCTTTTTTTGTTCGAGGAGTGTCCCAGTAATGTTTTGCAGTACGAAAATGTTATCTACGGTTGAATAACCATTCCGAAAACCTGCTTGGAGTTCTTTGATCAAATTGTTGTTTTCGATCCAGATTGACATACGCTCATTCAAAAGTTTTGTGAAAACCTTGTAAGATGATTGTCTTTTTTGTGAATCGGATATATTATGGATTGTTTGAACTGTGGCGGTAAGTTACCTGTTTCCAGCATCCCATAGAAAATCGCCGCTATTTTGTCGATAAAATTGCTTGTCGCATACTTAACAAATTCAATGGGTATCCGATCAGCTCCAGGTGCCTTCCCATCTTGAAGTTTTTTCTCAACATTACATATTTCTCCCTGTGTAATAGGTGCATCTAATATTTCATTTTTTATTAATGGCTTTGCGTAGTGAAACGGCACACCAGAACTTATTTGTATCTTTACAGTTCACCAATTTTAGAGCTTCGTTTTCAAAAAATCTTTTCTTTTTCTTCATACATATTTGCTTAAAAGCTGTATTTATTTGGTAGTACATTCTTTTAAAGAACTGATCTCCAAACTTTCGAAAAACTTTTAGCCACCTAAAAGTTATTCTTCTCGCTGCTTCACACTCAGTGTCAAACCATTTTTCTTTAAAAATGTATTTTTTTTTGATAAGCTTGTATTTTTGGCGGGTAAGAAATTTTTATTAAATTGTCGATATCCATTATATCAAGTTGAGCAGTTGTCTAAAAGTTGAGGTCGAGTTTCCGTCTATACTCAGACGCATTTGATTCTTTCCACACCAGCTTATGGGGTAGTTGTATCGTTCTTTTACCTTTTTCTTCTGCCGGTGAAGTACCAAACTCGGCAACAACAGGCATATGGTCTGAGAACCGCTGCATCAAAACTACAAAATCATTTACTAAGGAAATCCATAATCCTCGTACCAAGCAGTAATCTATGACTGAACATCCTTGTTCTCCTGTGAACGTATGCTTTCCACTGGAGTCTGAACTGCTTGTACCGTTTAGTATATGAAATCCATGATCCATCTATCACATAATTCTAACAGTTTTAATCCCTTTGCATTTGTGGTTACATCTTCTGATTTTCTCACTTTGCCTGTGAATCTATTTTCTCTTCCCTCTTCTTTTCCTATTCTGGCATTTAGATCACCGATGATCATCATATCATCGTATTTACAGTATTCAATTGCTTCAACTAACGCAAAATCTCTTTCCCAGTCGTTACAGTTAATATATAGTTTGTTTGATTCAATTGATATTTTTAAAAGTTTAATTTCATACAACGATTCAAATTCAAAGGATATGTTGTGTTTAGAACTATGTTTTTTGTATCCAAAGAAGCATCCCCCGCTTGCTCTTCCTCTTGTATTTTTTTTTATAGCGGAAATCCAAACAAATTCGAAGCTTTTAAAATGGTTTCAATATAACTTATAATCTTCTTCTACTAAAAATGTTTCATACAGAAAAATAATATCAAATCTATTTATAAATTCATAAAATCCTACTTGAATTCACTTATTAATAAGGCCTTAGATATTATAGCAAAAATTGGGTTGTGTCTCTGCTAAGTTTGCGCTTTGAAATGTAGGTGTCACTAATGGCTCAGCTCTGTTATTGTCATCTTCTGTCCTCTGTGCTTCCACGTTGAGACCCAGCTAATCGCTGACATTTGTTTGGTAAATTTGATCTAGAATCAAAACACCATTGTTGTTGTTTTGTAAAAGTCCCAGCGAAGAACTCCAACGAAAAACTTTTTTCTCTACATACATCCTATCATCTCGAACCAATACTTTAATGTTTGCATTTATTTCACAGGCAAAACTAGAATTTTGTTTGCCAATTGATGGTTAAGCTCTATAATTTCTCTTCGTGACTGTATTGTTCATTTTCGAGTCGAGAAGATCACAAAGCAAATTAGTAAGTTCTGATTTACTCATCGTTCCAACAAGTTCACCAGGAAAAAACGAATCTTTCCGTAATTTGACAGAAATGTCAATCATCTTCTCATTGTATGTATTTTTGTTCATCGTCCAACACGTTAATGCATATGTTAAAGCTGGAGGAACGACTGTCATGTACGAGTACAACAAACTCTTAAGTCTAAGCAGCACTTTTCTGTGGCAAAATATTGCGGTGTTTTCTTGCCATTTAAGCAACCCCACACCGGCTCTGTAGGCAACAATGTCACCGAAATTTCATTGGTTGTTTACGACAGAGCCTGAATGCAATATTTAAATTTTGCCAACTTTGATACTATGACTCCTTCTAAATATACATATGTCAAAAGTTTGGTTGGCTGCTTCGGAAAAATGACATTTCATTAGTTAGTATGATTGATTCGTAACCCATCATCTTCCAGCGCTTGTCTTCAATTATTAACAGTTACTTGAAGGGCAATAGAAAATCCGGCATGGCACTGAATACCAACGGATCTTGTACATTGCCTTGGTGGACTTTAACTGTACCTTCGAATTCTCCGATTATTCCTGCTGTGCATCTTTCGTTTAACATCATCATACGAGTACATATGTATCTCTTATCATTTTTATATACCTATAATCGTACATATGTTTCGGGTATATTTTGAGATCTTAGATCTTTTATTTTGGCGATTGAGTTTCTTGAGAGTTTTTTTCGCATTGTGCCGCGATTTTAAAAGTGGTAAGTCAATTTACCCGAGTTTCGACTTTCTACTTCTTGAAGACACGGTTTGTTGCCTGCTTATAGGTTATGAGGGTACCATATGTATTTCTCGGTATCATGCCCTTTTGCTATCGCATGTGGTCTTGCTACCGCAGTTTCAGTATTTCCGCTGTAGTTAGTCAAAGGCTTGTCTTTTGTTTTTTCTTTCAAGGTTCCACTATCACATTTCTTTATTTTTGGGAGTTCGTCTTTCCCACATTTTTCTCTCTTTTCTCTTCAAATATCTTGTGCGCTTAGTTTTTCTTCTTGGTCTGTGGCACTTTGGTGCCATTTTCGCAAATTTATCGCCCTCTCGTTGTTTGAATTGTGCCAGTTTATTTTTTCTACTGACGCCTATTTTTGTTAGTTGCGCCGACTCAACAAAAGTCGGTACTTACTTCATAGTGATTCGCCTAAGATCACTTTAGAATCTTTTACTCGGCGTTTCACGTTATTCTAGCGTATATGGTAATCTATCAACGTGTTCCCCTGGTCTTGCTTAGTAAATAACGTGTTTAGTATGGCAAAGTCGTACGATTTACTATACATGAGCTTAGTATATCTTCTCCCGCTGCGTTGCTCGTTCGGAATCCATTTCCTCCTGACAGTCTTCGTACTCGTAGTTCTTATTTCAATAATTACCAGTCTTATTTTCAAAAAAATCGGTCGCCAGTTCTTCAGACGGAAACAGTTTAATTTAGTAGGTCCGCTGTCAAAATAATGGCAAATCTTCCTTTGAGTAGCTAAACATATGCATCTCGTTAAACTGATCAATTAAATACTGGTGTTAAAAAAATTATTAAATCGAGTACCAGTTAATCGTTATATTTGTTTACAATCCCAAATTTTATTTGTAATAGATTTTTTTAGTGTACAATAATTCAACCAATACAAAAAATTCAGATTATTGAAATACAAATACTTTTTGGTTTAACTGTTGACATAATTAACACAACACACAAGTGCAATACTGTTTGAATTAGCTTTAAAATAAAATTTCCGCTTGATTTCGAAAGCAAATGCTAATTAAGACCGTATTCAGTTAAATTCGATGTAATTGCCAATTAATATTAGAATTCTATTCAACTCCCTAGAACGTAAGTACTCCCAAATGTAAATTAACAACAACGGCATATATATATATACATACTACATGATACGGGTACTGATTGTTTAAGCCCGTATTCGAGCGGGTATTTTATTGAATACAATTGAAAACGTACTTATTGTAAGGGCATAAGGTTTTTGATAGTTTCTCGACTTAACCAATTAAATTGCACTTTTATTTATTATTTCAATTATAATTTTAAAGTCATGAAAATCAAATAAGATTATTGAATATGAGTATTCAATATTTTCAAAGTTAGGTTGTATGGCCTAGAAAACCTATTGGATAGACCGGGCAAGAAGACAATCAACTGCAGTTTGCAGTTAGGCAGAGTATGTGTGGATGTGGATGTATCAATATACCAATGTAAGTATATAAAAGACAAAGTTATGTGCTCTAGACTAGGGTGTTTCAAAGTTCACGCAAGAAGTAATTTTGATAGAAATTATAGGCTCTTAATTAAAAATTGTAAATTTTTTTATTTATTCATAAATTATTATGGAATCGGATAAATGGCCTCCACGGCTCTGCTCTTTTGTCGAAATTTCCCACGACAATTTTGTATAAATTTGGCTAAATTTCGTTGATACAGTAGTTGCGAGTTTGTTGGGATAAACCTTAGATTTCAAAAAACTCCAAAGAAAAAAGTCTATGCGTTATGATTACCATAACAAGAAATTATACGACCAGGAAATGACTCATGAGGTAATAGAATTGTTTTTTGGGATGACATGTGGATCCTGCAATGTAGGCACAAAAACTGTATTATCATGTCAATATTTCATCAATTAAGATGAAAATGAGCCTCATCGCTGAGGATGATTTTGTTTGAAAATTAGCATCAACTTATTGTTGCTCCATAATCCATTAAACGAACTTCCTTGTTCCTGTGGGTAGTCAGTAGGCTTCAGTTCTGAGGTAAATTGTACTTTTCATGCATGGAGATGCAAATCTTTCATGAGAACACGCTATAGAGACCTCCTCGAGATGTCCAATTCTTGACCATGTTGCCGAATTGATTTTCCTGGAATCTCAGCAACACGCTCACGATATTTTGTGTTGAACGACTTGTTGAAGGACGATCACTAATTAATCAAGTCTTCCTGAATTTTTGAATTAATCTCTTCGCAGTAGATGAAGTTAAATCACTATTCCGACCATATTTTGTACGAAAATTGCGAACTGTAGCTACCAAAACTTTATTTAATTTTAAAATGTTGCTCAACAATGAAAAAGCGCTGCCTTTTACCTTTAAGGCAATCGATGTGATCCTCAGTAGGAGGTTAACGAATAATTGTCTCGAAGTGTCTGCTTATTTAGCTCACGAAAATCAACACAAAACCTTGTTTTTCTTTTGAACTAAAACGATCGGTAACACATACTTTACTTAAAATATAATCCAATAATTTTTTGAATTCAATCTTGTAATAATGAGGTAACCTTCTAGGAGAGCAATGGAATGGGACATTTTTAGATTACACTATCTTCACCTTAAAATATTGTTCTACCGAATGTGTCCGGCTTTGACTTTGACAATAAGCTTCCCGAAGTATCTCTGTTACACTTTCCTTAGCACTGGCAAGTATACGAGTATTATCATTTATGTCCAAAATATTTTTGCTATCAACAAATCTCGATACTAATTATCACTCACATTTCCACTCTATAGTAAATGCCAATTAGGAATCTGTGGAGGCGAATTGGAAGCAATTTTTTTTCAACTTTTTTAACTTTATTTCATTAAATTTTTACATTTATCTGCAAAGCTTGAAAAGCTTGTCTGCAGAAGACTATCCACATTACAATATTGACGTAAATATATGTATGCGTGAGTTCGATAAATTTGTATTTTTATATTTCTATTTACTCATCTTTTTTTTTAATTTATTTTATTTTTTTTTATATCTACATATAAAACAGTTTTGTTACTATCGGTGTCAGTAATACCTTTAATTATAGCATACGAATAAACTGTATTAAATGCTCCTGTTCAGAGCGTTATGTGAAGCGATTTCGTGCGTTCATCAAAATTAAAAAGCTCTGCATCCTCCTCGGTACTCTTAATGCCAATCCTGTCTTACTCCCACTGGCCTGCATCTTCAACATACGGAAGACATTTTTTAAAGCAGTAACAGTACTACTGCTAACATTGCATCATATCATCTTCCTGCACTTATATATCAATGAAGAAATTTTGAAAAATAAAAAAACTAAAGAAGGATAATTTGAAAATGTAGTGCGCAGCTATAAGCCACGATCGTTTTCATCACAATTATTGATTGGTATTTCTATATTTTTACATCGTAGATATGAATCGAAACGGCTTATTGATATATTAGAAAATGTTGGTTTTTCGTTTCCATATAAGGGAACTGAGTACGAAGTTTCAAATATTTATCATTCTCCTCCAAGTATTTTACCATCAGAATCAGCTACTTTTATTCAATGTGCAGCTGATAACGCATGGAATGGGAGTAATCGAAACGATTTCCTTGCAAAGTGTTGTTATTAATGACTGTTCCGTTCGCATATCGGTAACTCATCACTTGACTTTATTAAACGGTGGTCCACGGAATTTTCTAACCCGTATATAACCAGATCTCTCTATGTTACCTTTGTTGGCCCCCTGCTTGAGTGTGCCAGTCAAACTTGGTCCCCCATTCACCGGGTTCATGTTTCCCGGATCGAAGATATTCAACGTCGGTTCCTTCGATTTGCTCTCCGTGGTCTGCCCTGGAATGACCCTTTAATCTTACCTCCCTATCCGGACCGCCTCAATATGAATTCGTTAAAAGAATGTAGGAATTCTGCTGACATTCTTTTCATTCATGGACTGCTCTGAAGTTCCATCGTCTGCACATCTATTTTGAACTCCATTTCCTTCAATATTAACCCCCGCAATCTACGTTGTCCTCGTCTCTTCTATCTACCGCTCCACCGCACCTCTTATGTCTCCAACGAATCAATTTCACGCATTCTACGAAAGGTCAACTCGAACCTCTCCCTTTTTGATTTTCACCAGAGCACTCCTCGTCTCAAACAAGATCTCCTCCATCACTCCCTTGGTTCCTAGCTCTCAAGTCTTTTTGTTGGTTCTTAGTAATAGTTTTAAAGTTAGATTAAGCTTGTATTAAGCCAATAAATGGGGCAATCAGCCCATACAAAATTAAAAAAAACCTGGTTAGGAAAAGATACCATATATCGTAGATCCCCTACAGTGGGTGTGGATCTTGACTAACAATTTTTTGGAGCTCGTTATAACGTCATTACCATCTGCGCCGGGCAATATTCTTGAAAAAATTTTTTGTAATTGTACAAAAGGTTGTGGTGCAAATTGTGGGTGCCGAAAAATCGGATTATCTTGCCACATTTTTTTTGGGAATTTTTATGAACAATCGTGTCTTCATGGCATGTCCAAAACTTGTACAATACCTTTGATTCTTTTTTCAAGCTGGACAGGTTGGGCCTTAGTAAACCACTGCTGTATATTCTCTTTGGTATGCTCTCCAGTAGACAGTTCATCGTGAAGAATGGCGATGTGACTTCTGCTGGAATATTTAACATTAAAAACGGTCTGCAACAAGGTGCGGTAAATTCGCCGATCCTATTCAACATTTACACAAGTGATCTGATAGGTTCACTTTACCATGCCATAGCGTACGCAGACGACTTAATCGCGTACAGATCGGGTCCAAAGATTGAGGTCATTAACATACTTTTGCAATGTGACTTCGATAAAATTAAACAATATCGGAAACCATTCTGTTTAGGACGCCTTTGTCTGGGGCCTCTAGGGATACCAGAAAGAATTGGCGAAAGTTCTCGATCGTCGGACAACATGGACAGCCACCTGCTTGTCGAAATGTAGTCAGATACCTTGGGATCTGGCTAGATCAATATCCGTATTTTAACAAACATAAGGGTGCTTTTGCCTGACTGTTTTATAACAGCCAACTCGATGCGAGGGTGAAGGTGATCTGTTACATGGCCCTTATCAGGCCCATGCTTGTATTTGGGTGTCCCGTGTGGTTCAACGTGAGAGCAAGTTTATTGGAAAAGGTTCGGGTGTTTGTGAGCGCTTGTCTTAGGACTTGGCTTCGCTTATACAGAACACCAGAGTCTGAATACATAAAATTCTATCCTAATGAGGTCTTGTACAATAGGGCGAACCTAATAAGAGTGGACAATTTTGTTATTAAGTTGACTCGAAGGCACATTGCAAGAGCAATGACCTCATCGAACAACCTGATCTCCGGGGCTTACTACCCCAATTATATGTATCACGAGAGAGTTCGCCTTGACGGCTTTATTCCTCCAGAAGCGTTCCTCTATCTAGATAGTAAAGGTCTGATCCAGGACAGATTGGCGGTGCCGCTAATCTTCCACGTCGCTCTAACAGCTGCGGACAGGAGACTCAACTACGACAGAGACGTCGCACATGGCAGTGCGGAGCGTCTCCGGTTCAGTAGAGCGGTAGGGAGTCGCGACAGGAGGGATGTTGCTCAGCAGCACAAGCAATTTTGGTGGCTTGATGAAGGCGAGGATGCTTCGTCGTCGAACTCCTCCCTTGATAGGTAGCTTCATGTGAAGCAGAGTGGGCGAGCCTAATTTTTGTTTTTTTAGCCATGGCCGGCTTACATAGTTTTAGGTAGGTTTAAGTTAGATTGTAAGAAAAAAATATATAAAACCAAAAAAAAATAAATAAAAATAGAAAAAATAAAAAAAAAATTTACATATTAGATGTAAGTAGTTTAAGTAGATTAAGATTTATTTTTAGGTAGCATGTAGGCTTTTAGGTTTAAGTTTTATAAAAAAAATAAAATGTACATATACTAAGTTTTTACTTAAAATTGATTTTCTTAGTTTTAGTTTCGTTAAATATAAAAATAAATATAGACTGTAAGATCCGTCGAAAGACATAGTTTAAGTATTAGGTTTAACTTAGAGTGCCCGCATGGGGCCAGTAAGCTAGTATACGATTATTTATAAGTTATTTAAGCTAATTTTTAAGCATTTTTTTGTCTAGCATGTAAGAGTAAATTAAGTAAAATAAATAAAAATGCATTTAAAAAAAAAAAAAAAAAAAACCTTTGATACTTCCGACAATAATGATACTGAACATGATGATGACATTAATCTCATGAAAAATATGGTGAAGATGAAGAAAACAACATGGAGACGAAATTGAAATACATGATATTAATAAAGACGAAGGAGTGACATTTTTTACACTTATTGCTTTTATCTACACAAAATTTATTATTATTTTTACATATTGTTTGCTCTATCTCTCGCAACGAGGCCATTACACATAAAAAATTAATAAACTATTTTTCGCTTAAGATTTGATTATCTTACATTCCTATAATAACCTTAATTGGTTTCTGAACCATAAAAAGCGTGATATTCGCAAAAAAAACATTTTTTATGAATATTTTTTTATGCGATAGTGATCTCGTTCTCCATTTTTAATACATTTTTTTTAAAACACCAAAACAAGCCGATAAAAAAATTTAGATAGGTAGACTTTCTTAGAACAAAAAATTCTAATGTCACTGGGTTGTTAACCTAGAACAGAATTGTACACTCTTTTATCCATGAGTCGGGAGTACGAGTATTATACAATAGAACAACAGATTACCCAAATTTGGGGGTAAATCACAAGGTCAATGTGCCAAAAATCAAAACCCTATTCGATAGTGGAATAGTATGAACAACGGAAACAGTGTGTTCAAGAGAAAACCATCAATTTTTGTTGTTAGTGTAATTAATCGCTACAGGTGCAAGCTTGGTTATATTATTGATTGGTCGAACTGCGTGTCGGTGCAAGTCATCAGCGTATACAACATAGGTGTACCGATTCGTATTTATTTATATATATGTAGATGGTAAGTCATAAAATGATAACATAAACAAAACACAAATTCACGACAAAACTCGATATTTTTTTTGTTTGTTTCCCGAAGTTATGCACATTACAACTAGAAATTTTTTTTATCGAACTCTTCCGTTTTGATTTTAGCTCTTGGTACATTCTACGAAGAGTCCAGCAGACGCTGAGAGTGATTTCTTTCAAAAAACAAACCATTGCACTGAATTCCAGTTAAATGCGTTTGCGTAATTCTCGAATTCTTTCAACCACTTTTTAATGTTTGCCACTTCTTCACCTGAATACTTAGGGACGACGCCTTTCAAATATGGCATATTCGAATCAAATCGCCTTACACTATGATTTTGTTTTCTAGCATTGTTGCCATATTGTTCTCTCGAATTATTTCCTGATTAACCCATCTACAACTCATATTAAATTCGATCAACTTGTTCAAGGGGTAAATTACCACCCCTCTCCGTACGACAAAGCCAACAGAATAAAGTATATTGCACTCATCCACAATCCACGATCCACCAGTCTTACGTTTTCTTGTCTATTTAGTGAAAACAACGTTTTTGAGAGATACATCGCTCATTTCATATTTGTTCTTGTTTCTTTTAGCGAGATTCCGGTTGAGCCCCTAAGGTTACTGACGTTTTCGCTCCAATTGTTGTCATCGTCTTCTTCGAATTGGTCGGTACCCGCCCATAGCTTCATTCGAACATCGATAGTGCTGATAGATTTCGGTCCAACGTATTTCGCAACCTTCTGTACATCGTATCGGTCAAACCCCTTATTTGAAGTGATAGGGTAAGGTCCAAAAAGTTTTCTTCAGACCCGTATCAAACTGGTCTCGTTCAATGGCCGCGAGATCGTCCACCGAATACCACTAAATTATCGATAATGCTTCCTTTGCCCGATTCCGTTACTCGACTTTTGCGTCATCGTACTCTTTCTGAAATTCCTCCTCAATTAATTGCATAAATCGAATATCGTTGCCTGTTTTCATCGTGGTTCCGATCACCAACTGAAATAGTGTAGTCTTGAACGATTGGTGGGAGGTCGAATTCACACAGTACTCTCTGAAGTGCTTTTTATATAATTCATTTTTTTTTATATTATTTAATATACTTTTCATTACTTATTGTAGATAAAGATCTAATAACCGTAGAGTGAAAATGCTCCGCTTGGGCACTTCCACGAGGTACGCCAACTATAACAGCATGCATCTTCACATTGTGGTCCCGGCAGTAACTTTGGAAGTTGACGGAAGTAAAAGCTTCTGCCCCATCCGTAATAAGGTTCTGTGGACATCCGACCATTTCAGCTATATCTCCATCTTCTGAATAACCTCTACCCAACCAAGACTTTTGTTAGGAAACAGCCGGCAAAATTTCGTGAACTTGAAAAGCTTGGTTTCAAAAATCCAATTATTAAAATGTATTCGCAATTTGTTTAACCATCATCTTGATTTAAGTACGAGACAACAGTCAATTTGATGGATTGGTTAATTAAGTAAATATTATTATTATTATTATTATCAAGGGAACGATACAAATCAATTTGTAGGGTCCGGGATTTAACGCCGGGGTACTATGCCCATGTGGCGCGTTTTGTCAACAGCACGCGGAGTACTGAGTTCCCATGTGGTCATCCACCTACGTATTTACCGCGCCCAACACTGCTTGATTTCGGTGATCTAGCGGGAACCGATGCAGTTTTTTCAGTTTAAATGCATTTTTATTTGATCTCTTAATTTACTCTTACATGCTAGACAAAAAACGCTTAAAAATTAGCTTAAATAACTTACAAATATTCTTATACTAACTTACTGGCCCCATGCGGGCACTCCAAATTAATCCTAACACTTAAACTATGTCTTTCGACGTTTTGACAGGTTTTTTTTTTTATTCTTATATTTAGGACAATACAGCTTAAACTAAGAAAACATTTTTAAAAAGCAAAAACTTAGTATATGAACTCTTTTGAGTTTAATACTTAAAACTATAAACTTACAGACTACCTACAAAATAAATCTTAATCTACTTAACCTACTTACATATAATACATTCATACACATATATACAATACATAACACATATACACTTCATATATACATATATGCATATACATATACATATATGTATATATTTATATATTTTTTTGGATTTTTTTATTTTTATTCATTTTTTTTTTCTGATTTTTTTTTTTATATATATATATATTTTTTTTTTTTTTTTTTTTTTTCTTCAAATCTAACTTAATACTACCTAAAACTATATAAGCCGGCCATGGCTAAAAAAACAAAAACAAAAATTAGGCTGGCCCACTCTGCTTCACATGAAGCTACCTATCACTGGAGGAGTTCGACGACGAAGCATCCTCGCCTTCATCAAGCCACCAAAATTGCTGGTGCTGCTGAGCAACATCCCTCCTGTCACGACTCCCTACCACCCTACTGAACCGGAGACGCTCCGTACTGCCATGTGCGACGTCTCTCTCGTAGTTGAGTCGCCTGTCCGCAGCTGTTCGAGCGACGTGGAAGATTAGCGGCACCGCCAATCTGTCCTGGATCAGACCTTTACTATCTAGATAGAGGAACGCTTCTGGAGGAATAAAGCCGTCAAGGCGAACTCTCTCGTGAAACATATAATTGGTTGTTAGAAGAAAACATTGCTCTTGCAATGTGCCTTCGAGTCAACTTAATGACGAAATTGTCCACTCTTATTAGGTTCGCCCTATTGTACAAGACCTCATTAGGATAGAATTTTATGTAGTCGGATTCTGGTGTTCTGTATAAGCGAAGACAAGTCCGAAGACAAGCCCTCTCAAACACCCGAATCTTTTCGAATAAGCTTGTTCTCACGTTGAACCACACGAGACAACCAAATACAAGCATAGGCCGGATAAGGGCCATGCAGCAGATCACCTTCACCCTCGCATCGAGTTGGCTGTTATAAAACAGTCTCTTTGTAAGGGCAAAAGCACCTTTGGCTCTGGCCAGAGCAACATCTATATGTTTGTTGAAATACAGATATTGGTCTAGCCAGATCCCAAGGTATCTCACTACATTTCGACAAGCAAGTGGCTGCCCGTGCTGTCCCACGATCGAAAACTTCCGCCAATTCTTTCTGGTATCCCTAGAGGCCCCAGACAAAGGCGTCCTAAACAAAATGGTTTCCGACTTCTGAAAGTTGATTTTCAACTTACAGTCATCGCAATATCGTTTAATTTTATCGAAGTCACGTTGCAAAAGTATGTTAATGACCTCAATCTTTGGACCTGATCTGTACGCGATTAAGTCGTCTACGTACGCTATGGCATGGTGAAGTGAACCTATCAGATCACTTGTGTAAATGTTGAATAGGATCGGCGAATTTACCGCACCTTGTTGCAGACCGTTTTTAATGTTAAATATTCCAGCAGAAGTGACATCGCCATTCTTCACGATGCTCTGTCTACTGGAGAGCATACCAAAGAGAATATACAGCAGTGGTTTACTAAGGCCCAACCTGTCCAGCTTGAAAAAGAGTCCTTCTAACCATACGGTATCGAAGGCCTTCTCCAAGTCAATCAGGCAGGCACCAGTGCACTGGTTCTTGTCTTTGTTCCATTGGACATCAGAAACCAGTTTAGACACAGCATGAATGATATCATGCCCCGCTTTGAAACCGAACTGATTATCCGGAACTATACGTTTGTCCTCAACCCACTTGGTCAGGACTCTACTGATCACCTTCTCGAAAACCTTACTGATGTTTGGAAGAAGACTGATCGAGCGGAGATTCGCCGGATTGGATGTGTCTTTATCCTTTTTGGGGATGGGATGTACGACCGCAGTTTTCCAATGTGCTGGATAATGTGCATTATTCATTGCATTATTAAACAGGGTGGTATAAATGTTCACCGCTTCTAGTGGGAGATGTCGAAGCACAATGTTCGGTATTTCATCGGTTCCCACTGATTTCTTACTTCTAAGTGATTCGAAGATCGTTTGGAGCTCTTCCTTCGAAATGAACGGGGGTAGTACACTATCGTCGGCGATGGCATTATTTCCCATATTCTCGTCACTGAACTGGGTGAAACCCGAGCTCTCG
The DNA here is from genome assembly GCA_963966105.1 of Volucella zonaria. NCBI lineage: Eukaryota > Metazoa > Arthropoda > Insecta > Diptera > Syrphidae > Volucella > Volucella zonaria. Next base: position 93,512,593 of record OZ014530.1, on the reverse strand, counting down.
AATCGCCAGTTCACTATTTCATTTCGAAGTTAGAAATTGTGCACAAGGACTCGATTTTCCAGGTCGTGGTTGGGACCAATGACGTCATTCGCCTTGTACACTTCCTGGAAAGTCGTTCCTATAGCCTCTACTTTCTCCTGCGGATCCTCGATCGTAAAGAAGTTGTCATCATCAACGGCCTCATTTGGATCGATGCCTGCTGCTATGAGTATGTTCTCGTTGTCCCTCGTTCGGGCGATTTTAAGACACGAAAGGTCGTTTTGATCTTTTCTCCGAAATATTTTATTTATTTGCGGGAACATATTCGGGTTGCTGGTGTTTACAGCCCGAATTTTATTGTTCCAATACAAACTTACAGAATTTCTGTAATTTTCTTTTATTAATATTTGTAGGTTTTTGATCGACGACTTCAGTGTCACGATCTCCGGGTTATGTCTGTCAATAAACTGTCTATTCAAGGTTTTTAGTCTTGACAGCAGTCTACTTTTATGTCGGTGCAGTGCGTCAATGGTTGCGTTGCGGAATAAGTCTTCGTTGTCAGTATTTTGATACCGAGGTATCGTTTTGTCCATTGTTCGTTTGATTGTCTGGTCCATTAGTTTTAGATATTTGTCAATCTCCTCGTTTGACAGATTTCTATTGGACGGTGGGTAGAGCGAATTCGAGGAGAGTCAGTGTTCTGGAGAAGTGCGTCCAGCGCACCCTACTATAGTTGTAGGAATGCCTTTGAACAAACTCGTCCAATTCCGCAATTTCGCTCGGAACGGTTATTTCGGTACTGAGACCGCAATGGTCACTGTCATACACAAATGTGCGTAGACAGTTTATGGTATGTTGGTTAGTACATGTCAGGTGTATTCGTGTGTCGAACAGCAAGAGGTCCAAATAAGAACCGTGTCTGTCTCGCCTTGAGGCCGAGTCGATACATTATACTGTGCTGACCCCACCAATTGAATAGTAGGCTCCCTCTAGTATTTGGTGTATTATTTCCCCAATCCCTATATTTGGCGTTGAAATCTCCGCCGATAATAAAGTAATTCTCCTCCAATTCCAGTCTTAGGAATCGGAAAAGTATCTCGAGCTCTGAGATGAATAGAGTGGATTGAATAGCCTTAGGTGCATAAACAGACACCATGTACAACCGCTTTCCACTACGGAGAGGGATGTACATGACGCATGCTTCCAGCACCTGGAACCTACGTACTACACGTCTGTATATTCTTTTGAAACGCAGTCCTTTTCTTACAAAGATCGCAACGCCTCCTCCTTGAATGGAATTGGGTCGGTTTCTTCGTAATATTTCATATCTTCTGTGTCTCATTTTGTGCCTTTTGGTAAGCTTAGTTTCGCTAACCAAAAGCACATCAGGGGCTTGGTCTTTAAGCAACTTAAACAGTGTGGCTCTTCGTGCGTATCTTATCAGTGAATTAACATTCACTGCAAGGACCTTCAGGGTTTGCTCCGCCATGTACGTACCCATTACGACTGGAGGTGCGCTAGGCCCGGCAGCAGCGAATATATTTGATCTACCCGTGTAGCCTGTTCTTGTATTTGACGTTGAAGCTGAGCCATCTGCCCCTGAATAGAGAGCAAGATAGCCAGCTTGTCAGGTACTCTAGGTGCTGGGGTCTGAGAAGCTACCTTTGCTTGTTGTACCGTAGTTCTCCTACCTGCCACCATTTGGGCGTAGGTAACATAAGGTGTAACGGCTGGTATTTGCATTTGCACGGATGGACGTTTAACTTCCACCTTCTGCTACCGAGCCAGATTTATTCTTTTTATGTATTGGGATTTGGGACAACCCCGATAGTTTGCGGTGTGTCCCGTGTTCCCACATAAAGCACAAGAGAGTTGGCTTTTTTCAGACGCTCCGTCCTTACCTAGAGCGCATTCCTCTTTCCGCACTTCACACATCGAGACTGCATTTCGCAGTTCGACGCGGAGTGCCCGAACTTTTGGCAGCGAACACATTGTAAAATGTTTTCGCTCCTCTTTAATTTTTTCCAGTGTACAACCTGGTAGTCTAGGACTTTGATACTTCTTAGACCATCCAGTTTGCTGTCGGGACTTAGCTGAACCAGGAAGAACGGCAGTTTCCCCTTCTCCCTTTTAGCTCTAGCCGTGACAAACGGATTGACCCCCACGAATTTGAGCCCTTCGCACTCCTTCTCTTTCAGCAGTGCGAGGAGCTCCTCCGGATCAGTTGACGGTTCTAACCCCCTCAGCAGCATTGTCTGCAGCTTTTCACCCTTAGGTGTGTAGGAGAAGAATTCCGTCGTCGAATCCCTTAAATTTTTGTTTTTAATTTTATGATAGCGCTCCACTGTATTGCAGTGGATCGCCTGCCTATCTAAACTAATTCTTTTAACAAAAAAATTATTGCCTATGGCCGACTTACATAGCTCTATTGTGTCTTTCAATTCGATTTTGTATGTGTTGATTGGAGGTACTCTCTGTGTGTGGACATTTTGCTGTTGTTGTTGTTTCTGTTGCTGCTGTTGTTGTTTCTGTTGCTGCTGCTGTTGTTGTTGTTGCTGTTTTTGCTGCTGCTGCTGTTGATTCTGCGGCTTGTGTTGCGGCTGCTGTTGCTGTTGTTGTTTTTTTTGTTGTGTCTGTGCCGTTGTTTTCGTTGGCACTGTTTTTTGTTGTTGTAGTGGCTGTTCTTTTTGTTTAGCCTCGCTAATTGTGGGCTGTTGCTGAGAGCTCAGGAGTTGTTGTTGTTGCTCCTTTTGTCTCATCGCCACTTGTTTGGCTTTAATAGCCAGCACTTTTTCTTCAAGCTGTTTAATGGTGCTATTTAGTGCATGCACCTCTTCTTCTTCATCCTCTGACTCTGACCCATATAGTGACGTTTCCCGCCATTAGACACGTAAGGGTATTCGTCAAGGTCTGTCTCAGCTGTCGCCTTTGTTGATGTTGTTGGCGCCTCTTCCCTTACTCTACCCGGCAGCTTTTCGGTAGAAGCTGAAAGGGAGGGGCGCTTTACAAGATTCGGAGTTGGCTTCAACCTCCTCCTTCGCTATTGGAATAGCGGACCGCTCGTTGTCACTCACCGCCGATCACACTTTTGTATCCACTGTACAATTAATGTTTGTTTGATTCTATTTTAGAAAATAAAAAGTCACCGCAACTTTTTCGGGAATCGAACCCACGACCCCTTATTTATCAGTCGGATACCACAGTTTTTTTTTTTTTCAGTTTAAATGCATTTTTATTTGATCTCTTAATTTACTCTTACATGCTAGACAAAAAACGCTTAAAAATTAGCTTAAATAACTTACAAATAGTCTTATTCTAACATACTGGCCCCATGCGGGCACTCTAAGTCAAACCAGCTCTTAAACTAAGTCTTTCGACGAATCTTACAATCTATATTTAATTTTATATTTACGTTAAAACTAAAACTAAGAAAATAAATTTTAATCAAAAACTTAGTATATGGACTTTTTTTTAATTAAACTTACAGACTACCTAAAGAATAAATCTTAATCTACTTAACCTACTTACATATAATACATTCATACACATATATACAATACACAACGCATATACACTTCATATATACATATATGCCTATACAAGTACATATATGTATATATTTATATTTTTTTTTGGATTTTTTTATTTTTATTCATTTTTTTTCTGTTTTTTTTTTTATATATATATATATTTTTTTTTTTTTTTTTTTTTTCTTAAAATCTAACTTAATACTACCTAAAACTATATAAGCCGGCCATGGCTAAAAAAACAAAAACAAAAATTAGGCTGGCCCACTCTGCTTCACATGAAGCTACCTATCACTGGAGGAGTTCGACGACGAAGCATCCTCGCCTTCATCAAGCCACCAAAATTGCTGGTGCTGCTGAGCAACATCCCTCCTGTCACGACTCCCTACCACCCTACTGAACCGGAGACGCTCCGTACTGCCATGTGCGACGTCTCTCTCGTAGTTGAGTCGCCTGTCCGCAGCTGTTCGAGCGACGTGGAAGATTAGCGGCACCGCCAATCTGTCCTGGATCAGACCTTTGCTATCTAGGTAAAGGAACGCTTCTGGAGGAATAAAGCCGTCAAGGCGAACTCTCTCGTGATACATATAGTTGGGGTAGTAAGCCCCTGAGATCAGGTTGTTCGATGAGGTCATTGCTCTTGCAATGTGCCTTCGAGTCAACTTAATGACGAAATTGTCCACTCTTATCAGGTTCGCCGTATTGTACAAGACCTCATTAGGATAGAATTTTATGTACTCAGACTCTGGTGTTCTGTATAAGCGAAGACAAGTCCTAAGACAAGCCCTCAAACACCCGAATCTTTTCCAATAAACTTGCTCTCACGTTGAACCACACGGGACACCTAAATACAAGCATGGGCCTGATAAGGGCCATGTAACAGATTACCTTCACCCTCGCATCGAGTTGGCTGTTATAAAACAGTCTCTTTGTAAGGGAAAAAGCACCTTTGGCTCTGGCCAGAGCAACATCTATATGTTTGTTAAAATACAGATATTGATCTAGCCAGATCCCAAGGTATCTGACTACATTTCGACAAGCAAGTGGCTGTCCATGTTGTCCGACGATAGAGAACTTTCGCCAATTCTTTCTGGTATCCCAGAAAATCAACTTCCAGTCATCGCAATATTGTTTAATTTTATCGAAGTCACGTTGCAAAAGTATGTTAATGACCTCAATCTTTGGACCCGATCTGTACGCGATTAAGTCGTCTGCGTACGCTATGGCATGGTGAAGTGAACCTATCAGATCACTTGTGTAAATGTTGAATAGGATCGGCGAATTTACCGCACCCTGTTGCAGACCGTTTTTAATGTTAAATGTTCCAGCAGAAGTCACATCGCCATTCTTCACGATGAACTGTCTACTGGAGAGCATATCAAAAAGAATATACAGCAGTGGTTTACTAATGCCCAACCTGTCCAGCTTGAAAAAGATTCCTTCTAACCATACGGTATCGAAGGCCTTCTCCAAGTCAATCAAGCAGGCACCAGTGCACTGGTTCTTGCCTTTGTTCCATTGGATATCAGAAACCAGTTTCGACACAGCATGAATGATAGCATGCCCCGCCTTGAAACCGAACTGATTATCCGGAACTATATTTTTGTCCTCAACCCACTTTGTCAGGACTCTATTGATTACCTTCTCGAAAACCTTACTGATGTTTGGAAGAAGACTGATCGAGCGGGGATTCGCCGGATTGGAAGTATCTTTATCCCTTTTAGGTATGGGATGTACGACCGCAGTTTTCCAATGTGCTGGATAATGTGCATTATTCATTGCATTATTAAACAGGGTGGTATAAATGTTCACCGCTTCTAGAGGGAGGTGTCGAAGCACGATGTTCGGTATTTCATCGGTTCCCACTGATTTCTTACTTCTAAGCGATTCGAAGATCGTTTGGAGCTCCTCCTTCGAAATGAAAGGGGGTACTACCCTATCGTTGGCAATGACGTTATTTGACCTATTCTCGTCACTAAACTGGGTGAAGCCCGAGTTCTCGAATCGCCAATTCTCTATTTCATTTCGAAGGTAGAAATTGTGCACAAGGACTCGATTCTCCAGGTCGTGGTTTGGGCCAATGATAACATTCGCCTTGTATACTTCCTGGAAAGTCGCTCCTATAGCCTCTACCTGCTCCTGCGGATCCTCGATCACAAAGAAGTTGTCATCTTCAACGGCCTCACTTGGATCAATGCCTGCTGCTACAAGTATTTGTTCGTTGTTCGTCGTTCGGGTGATTCTAAGACATGGAAGGTCGTTCTGATTATTTCTCCGAAATATTTTATTTATTTGCGGGAACATATTCGGGTTGCTGGTGTTTACAGCCCGAATTTTATTGTTCCAATACAAACTTACAGAATTTCTGTAATTTTCCTTTATTAATGTCTGGAGGTTTTTAATCGACGACTTCAATGTCATGATCTCCGGGTTATGTCTGTCAGTAAACTGTCTGTACAAGGTTTTTAGTCTTGACAGCAGTCTACTTTTTTGTCGGTGCAGTGCGTCAATAGTTGAGTTGCGGAATAAGTCTTCGTCGTCAGTGTGTTGATACCGAGGTATCGTTTTGTCCATTGTTCGTTTGATTGTATCGTCCATTAGTCTAAGATACCTGTCAATCTCCTCGTTTGACAGATTTCTGTTGGACGGTGGGTAGAGCGAATTCGAGGGGAGTGCTCTCGTCAGTGTTCTGGTGAAGTGTGTCCAACGCACCCTACTATAATTGTAGTAATGCCTTTGAACAAACTCATCCAATTCCGCATTTTCGTTGGGAACAGTTATTTCGGTGCTGAGACCGCAATGGTCACTGTCATACACGAAAGTGCGAAGACAGTTTGTAGTTTGTTGGTTAGTACATGTCAGTTGTATTCGTGAGTCGAACAGCAGAAGATCCAAATAGGACCCGTGTCTGGGAAACGACGGATTATCCGTCGCCTTAAGCCCGAGTCGATACGTTATGCTGTGCCGACCCCACCGATTGAATAGTAGGTTCCCTCTAGTATTTGGTGTATTATTTCCCCAATCACTATGTTTGGCGTTGAAATCTCCGCCGATAATGAAATAGTTATCTTCCAATTCCAGCCTCAGGAATCGAAAAAGTGTCTCGAGCTCTGAGATGAATAAGGTGGATTGAATAGCCTTAGGTGCATAGACAGATACCATGTACAGCCGCTTTCCACTACGGAGGGGAATATACACGATGCATGCTTCCAGCACTTGGAACCTACGTACTACACGACTGTATACTCTTTTAAAACGTATACCTTTTCTTACGAAAATCGCAACGCCACCTCCTTGAATGGAGTTGGGTCGGTTTCTCCGTACTATTTTGTATTTTCTGTGCCTCATTTTGTGTCTTTTGGTAAGCTTAGTTTCGCTAACCAAAAGCACATCAGGGGCATGGTCTTTAAGCAACTTGAATAGTGCGGCTCGTCGTTCGAACCTAATCAGTGAATTCACATTCACTGCAAGGACCTTCAGGGTCTGTTCCGCCACGTGCGTACCCATTACGACAAAAGGTGCGTTAGGCCAGACAGCAGCGCGTATACTTGATCCACCCGCGCGGTCTGTTCAGTTAAATGACGTTGTAGCTGAGCCATCTGTCCCTGGATAGAGAGCAAGATAGCTAGCATGTCAGGTACTGGTTCCGGTGCTCTAGGCGCTGCGGCCTGAGAAGCAACCTTCGCTTGCTGTACCGTAATTCCCCTACCTGCCGCCATTTGGGCGTAGGTAACATGGGGAGTAACGGCTGGAGTTTGTAAATGCACGGGTGGACGTTTAACTTCCACTTTCTGCTGCCGGGCCAGATTTATTCTTTTAATGTACTGGAATTTGGGACAACCCCGATAATTTGCGGTGTGTCCCGTGTTCCTACATAGCGCGCAAGAGAGCTGGCTCTTTTCTGACGTTCCGTCCTTACCCAGAACACATTCCTCTGACTTGTGGTTCTTTCCGCACTTCACGCATCGAGGCTGCATTTCGCAGTTCGACGCGGCGTGCCCGAACCTTTGGCAGCGAACACATTGTAAAATGTTTTCGCTCCTCTTTAATTTCTCCCAGTGTACAACCTGGTAGTCTAGGACTTTGATACTCCTTAGACCATCCAGTTTGCTGTCGGGACTTAGCTGAACCAGGAAGAACGGTAGTTTCCGCTTCTCCCTTTTAGCTCTAGCCGTGACAAACGGCTTGACCCCTACGAATTTGAGACTTTCGCACTCCTTCTCTTTCAACAGTGCAAGGAGCTCCCCCGGATCAGTCGACGGTTCTATCCCCCTCAGCAGCATTGTTTGCAGCTTGTCCCCCTTCGGGGTGTAGGAGAAGAACTCCGTCGTCGAATCCTTCAATAAATCTTTTATTTTATAATAGCGCTCCACTGTGTTACAGTGGATCGCGTGCCTATCTACGCTAAGTCTTTTAATATAAAAATTATTGCCTATGGCCGACTTACATAATTCTATCGTTTCCTTTAGTTGCATCTTAAATGTGTTAATGGGTGGAACCCTTTGTTGCTTCTGATTTTGTTGTTGTTGTTGTTGTTTTTGCTGCTGCTGCTGTTGTGGTTGTTTTTTTTGCTGCATTTGTTGTTTCTGCTGCTGTTGTGGCTGTTGCCGTTGTAGTGGCTGTTGCCTTTGTAGTGGCAGCTGCCGTTGTTGTGGCTGCTGCTGTTTTTGCTGTTGCCGTTGTTGTGGCTGCTCTTGTTGTTGCTGTTGGTGTTTGCTCAGTGTATGTTCGTGTTGTTGCATCACCTGTCTTATTGTTTGGGGTTGATGCTGCTTTGGAGCTATCTGCGGCTGAGTCTGTTGTTGCTGTTTGGATTGCTCTTGCTCATCCTTCTTCCTTCTGAGCATTTGCAATTCTTTAATGGCAATAACTCTTTGTTGCAGCATTTTGATGCTGCTACTCAGAGACGCCATTTCTTCCTCTTCATCTTCCAATTCCGATGGAGCCAAGGAAGCGAAGATGTTCTGTCTCATACCACCATCTGATGTATATGAGTTGTCGTCAGTGTCTTGCCGTGGACGTTTATTTACTGCTATTCCTGGTGTTGAATGCGCCCCTTCCCTCACTCCCTCAAGCAGCTTTTCGGCGGACGTTTGTCGGGAGGGACGTTGCACCAAGTTAGGAATTGGCCTTAGCTTCCTCCTTCTCTTTGTTGGTGTTTGGCTTGTTGTGCTCGAAGCCTCACCAGATGTTTCCGCAGATCCCGCTATTAACATAGCGGACCGCTCTCCACAATCCATAACGTGATATTTATACTGTTACAGTACTAGTACGTAACTGCCACAAAACACAATGAAATTTAAAAAACGAAAAAGTACTCTCTGCCCGACTCGGAGTCGAACCCACAACCTTTGTCGTCTCAAGCGAACACACTACCCACTGTGCTACTTGGAGCCTATAAGGAATTTGTCAAATGTCTTACTTAACGATAATTCACTATTTATTTTTACTTGAGAAAAGCCGAAACACATGCGCACACTACGAAGTTCCGTGAACGACTGAGTCGGATACCACTACCACTGGGCCACCGAAGCACTTGGCCAAAAAGTTTCTGATCATCGTTTTCCTAAGTTTTTGCTCTTTCTCTTTACTAGAAGCCGAAAAACGTTTATTCCTCACGGAGGTCTATGAACGACTGCGCCAGTTCACTACCACTTGATGTTTAGAATTAATAAAGGATGTTTCTTTAACAGATCTTGCGATAGAGATCACTTTCGAACCGTACTGTTATTTTTAACAATTCTTTAGCACTTATAGTATATTCAGCAATGTTTGATTAATCATAATTAATGGACTCACATCAGAAGAACGTTTTCGTATCATATCAAACTGATCATCAACCAATCAATGCCTTTCGTTGTGTTTTGAATAAATTTCGCAGCTGCTATGAGAGAGAGTGTGGCGGAAATTTCGGATTTGCTAATTTGATATCGATCGCAATAGTTCGCACACAGCTATTGCAGGAACTAAAACTACGAGACCATGGCATGCGAAAGGAGTTCACGGATTGGGTTCTTGAAGAGCTTGAAGTCGACCATAATCTTTATAGGAAAATTGTGTTAAATGGTGAGGCCCACTTTTAATTCAATGCGGTTATGAACAAGCAACAAGGTAGTCATGATGGTGGCACCATCGGTCCTTATGATCGACATTGATCTAGATTCCAAAATGATGGCGTTAGCTGCCATATCTTTCAATGTAAACTCGAATCAATGACAACATTGTATCGCAAAAGGACAAGTGAATAGGACAAAAAGATAGTTTGATTTAACGGCACTTGATAACGTCTTGTGCAGCTAGGTGAAGTCTTTCGTATATACTGATGAACCGGAAACTATTCAGGCTCTGGAAGCCAAGATTCAACAAAGATTCATTAAAAATAGACATGGAAGCGTTATGCCTGAAGTCATGGGGTGGCTGTGGTGTAGTGGTACTAGCAACCGCTTTCGACGGAGACGTCGCACATGGCAGTGCGGAGCGTCTCCGGTTCAGTAGGGCGGTAGGGAGTCGTGAAACGAGGGATGTTGCTCGGCAGCACCAACAATTTTTGTGGCTGGTTGAAGGAGGGGAGGGTTCGTCGTCGAATTCCTCAAGTAATATGTAGCTTCCTGTGCGGCAAAGTAGGCCAGCCTAATTTTGTTTTTAGCCATGGCCGGCTTACATAGTTTTAAGTAGGTTTAAGTTAGATTTTAAGAAAAAAAAATATATAAAAACAAAAAAAAAATAAATAAAAATAAAAAAAGACAAAAAAAAAATTTTATATACATATATGTACGTATATGTATATATTAAGTATATATGTATTATGTATATATATATATGTATGTACGTATTAGATGTAAGTAGATTAAGATTTATTTTTAAGTAGTGTGTAAATTTTTAGTTTTAGGCTTTTATAATTAATTAATATGTCCATATACTAAGTTTTTCTTAAAATCTATTTTCTTAGTTTTAGTTGTAACATATAAATATAAAATTAAATATAATGTAATATACGTCGAAAGACTTAGTTTAAGTGTTAGGTTTAATTTAGAGTGAAACTAGCAATCGCTTCTCACTCGGAGGGTCAAGGTTGGAATCCTAGCCACAACAATGTTTTCATTTGTGTAATTGGAACTCAGTCAAAAAAAGCTGCGTGTGAAGGCATAACACTGACATATAGATTTGGCTGTTGTAAGGTTTTGAAGCACAAAACAACCGTTAAAATTCACAACCTGAATCATTCCGAGTGAAGAAAAATCTCTTCGTCCTATTCGGACTCCCACCCCTGGAGAGTCAATATCGAAACCAAACACACCTGAGTTTCAAACCACTACATCACAACAATGCTTTCCTTTCTCCTCCTTCTATCTTTCCGCCCGCGCCGAACCAACAGTAAAATGGTATCATCATAACCCCTTAGGCTCGCGTAAATTATAAAAAAAAAATTTCAAAACATAAAACTCTGAACAATTCTTCAGAGTGAATTAAAACTTTTTGTTAAATCCCAATTTCTATTATCATTGTATAAAAAAAACCCTTTATTTAAGAGGTGGTTTCACATATTAAACCTATGAAATATGTGATCTCACACGAGAATTACGTAAATGTAAAGCTAAAATGTATTACATAATTGGTAGCAAGAATACGTATACGCCTGGTTCTGACAGAAAGACGATAAGATGCTGTTGTATTGCAGGGAGGTACCTCTTATGAGTCGGTTATATGCTCGGTAAATTAGAAATCCGTCCATGTGGTTAAACCTACCACGTTATCAAAATTTATAAATGGAACATCAAATTCCAAATAGGGATAATAAAATGACAATTATTATTCAAAAAAGTTCTTATTTTTTTACGAAAGTGTACACGAAAATTTACTTTTGTAACATTTTAAATTGCTTAAAACTGTAATAGAACACGCAGTAATACTCACTTTTTAAGTGTAGCAGCCAATGCCAAATCTGGGCGAATGTCAAAACGGCTCTGCATATAAAAACGTAGCAAATTATCACGCTCATTTTCATTCATACCGTCGTCAAGTTGTGGCGCTTTTAAAATGTGAAAGGACTCCGATTCTGTGACACCAAACAATAAATCATACCTATAAAATTATAGAAAAAGTTATTAACCAATATCAGTGAAAATGGTTTCATTAATTTATTTCCGCTACGTTTTAGCGATTTAACTAATTAAAGTATTGATATTATTTTCGTTATAATTTTTTCCAAATAACAAAATGGGCAAAACCGGTTTTCGTAAAAGTTATGATATAATTTTTCTTTGCATTTTAAAACAAAGTAATATGGTTTAATCATTTTTTTTTTGTGGAAAACCGAGTTCAACTAAACCGAAAACATTTGCAAAAACTTTTAGGACTTCATATGCACAGCCACACACATATATTCATACTCGTACTAGCAAAGTGAACTGATTTTGAATGAATGAAAGTTAATAATCTGGCCCTAAGTGCAATCCTCATAATGAACGGCTTAGCTACGAGTATTAGCTGATATAAATATTGAATATAAAAGCTAATAAATGAGTGGGATTTAATCAGCATTACGTTCGTCAACAGCTTCAAACCAATAAGTCTGGCCTACTTTGAGTTAAGAGTTAGGTAATTTTTCTATTATAGATTTTCGTTTTATGTAAAGACAATGAGATCGCGGAAAAGGAGATCTCTGAAGTACTTAATATGGAACACATTTAAGAGAGTTTTTCAGGACCCTAATCTTCGTTCCTGCCTCGGTCCGTAGTTAGAATTTCCATCTACGCTTTACACTCTTACAATGTCGAAGAAGAAAGAGAAATTAAAATGTTTAAGCTCCGTAGTTATTTCACTCAATGGGTGGCCTACAATTTAAAATGACCTAAAAAACTTGTTGTGATCAGATTGGAAATCGAACGCCGAATCCTCAGACTTGGATGTTGAGCCACAGCCATCCACTTGTTAGGTATCTTGTGAGCGTAACTACAAGTGGCATGACTCGTTGGGATGCCGGCGTCGGTCCAACAAATAGTTTCGATGACTTTCGAAGCTTGGTAACTTCCCTTTGTAGAACAAACTCTAAACCGCTTATTGCCGTCGTAATTGAAGCACTACAGTTTTGATTAGCACCAAATTGTGCTAGACATTAGTAACGCTTGGTGTGAGAGGGATAAAACTGTCCCTCCCACGCATCCGGTTTTTTAATTTTGACTGTTACGATTATAATCCTTAGTTAATTATGAATGTCTAAAGCAATCACGGGAACATTTGAAGGGTGCTATAACTCGTACGCATACTTATATTTTGGAGACTGATGAAAAAGATTTAGATGGCTTAGAGACGCGGTTAGCACGATTGGAAGAGACGTGGAAGGCTTTTTGCGAGAACCAATACAAACTTTTCCAATATTACGAGGAAAATGGATACGGTAATCCTGAAATTTATTTTGAAACAACCGAAATAAAATACATTGAACCAAAAATTTAATTTCTTACGGCTGTTAGTAGGAATACCATATACTCGTACCTACCACTCCATTGCAGGTTATTCAAGGTAACGTTGGATCATCTGCGGAACTTCTTAAGCAACAAGCTACCTTGTTGGATAATCTTCTTAAAAATTCTTCCACCAATTTCGCGTCAAAAGTATCGGCTGAAATTGAGCTCCCGCAATTTAAGATAGCTCCGATTGGTGGCGATAATCACCAAACGGCCAGCGTTTCGGGAAATGTTCCTAGGGAGCATCAACTTTAGGAAACATCTTACTGGAGGTCAGAAAATGCGTTATTCAAAACTGTTTTCGAGCGATGATGGGGCAAATTTGTTGAAGGGTATCGAAATCGCGGATTCTAATTATGTACTAGCGTGGAAAAAACTCAAGCGTCGGTATGATAAGCCATTATACATTGTTAGCGAGCATATTCGAAGTTTCCTGAAAATGCCAACGGTGATAGTCGCAGATAGTGAACGTTTGCATCGCATAGCGGATAAATCCGATGAAGTTATACGAGCGTTGAACGCTTTGCAATCCGAAAGCAGAGACCCGTGATTGATTTATCTTTTCCTCAGTAAAACGGACTCTAATACGCGTAGAGCCTGAGCGCTCTATACAAATAATCCCGAAAAGGTAACCATTCAGGAATTTATCGAGTTTTTGGAAGAAAGATGCGACGTTTTAGAAACATGCGAAACGCGACTAGAAAAACCGCGGGAACAGATATTTGACGAATTCGGGTAGTGCTGCGCATAACATAAAAAGCCTTGCTGTCTCAAATCCAGTATGTCCCATGTGCGAAGGTGACCATGTTTTTCCGCAATATCCTCAATTTATTGCCTTGCCCATTATGTCTCATCGCAGTTATCCTAGAAATCAAAAATTATGTAATAACTGCTTAGGTAGATACCATTTGTCGTCGAGATGTTGTTCAAAAATGCACTGTCCTCATTGCCGTAGTCATCATCATACCCTAGTGCATTTGGATCCGTCGGTTAATGATGTTAACAACCCGAAAGCAGAGAAACCTTCAACGTCTAGAGATGCCTTTTTATCGACTATTAGCAATCATACACAAAATGAAATTCGTCTTTCCGGCATTTTGCCTACAGTTGTGGTCAAAATTGTAGACGTTTTTGGTAGGACACAGCCCTGTCGTATGCTGCTCGACACCGGGTCGCAGGTTTCCTTTGTTAGGAATTTGGTGAAAAGATTAGGCCTTCGTCATCATCACCCTCGTTTTCTGGTTTCTGGTTCCTGATATCTCCTCCCCACAAGCTGGCATTACACAAGGCGCCATAAGCCTACACCTCAAATCTTATTTTGATGCAAATGAAATGGAAGTTGAAACCTTCATTTTGAATCAAATAACTTCCTTTGATTTTCATAAATCCTTGATGCTGGATGATTTGAAATTGGCCGATCCAGACTTTAACACCCCAGGTCGTATTGATGTTTTACTAGCAACTGACAAAGCCTGTAGTATTTTGCTTGACGGATGAAGACGGTAATTTGACCACAATTTTTGCTTGCAGACAATACCAGTTTTGGCTGGATAATAACCGGAAACATCCCAGCTAAAAATATTGTCTCGTTGCGTGTAGGAGTGGAACCGGACATTGATGTTCTTCTGTAGTCGTTTTGGGAAATGGAATAACTACTTCAAAGTACTTATTTGAACTACTCTGAGGATATTGCAGACGTAAACTTTTGTAAAAACTTTTCTCGTCCATCTGATAATAAATATATTATTGAGGTGCCGTTCCGACATAGGGATGTGAAGTTTGGGGATACACTCTCAGGACCTTTATGCCGGTTGGAACGTCGCATTGCTCGCCATGAAAATCTTTGTGTGAAGTATTGTCGTTTTATGAAGGCTTATCAGGAGTTAGGGCACATGGAGCTTATTCCAAAAAGCGAGATCGAACCTACCTCTGGGAAGATATTTTATTTGTCACATCATGCTGTGGTCAGGAATAAATTACGGGTTGTTTTTGATGAGTCCCATAAGGATAGAAATGATATCAGCCTGAATGAAATGTTGCATACTGAACTCCCATTTCAGTGCAACTTGCTTGATAAACGTTTTCCGATACATAAATATGTTTTTTGTGCTGATACTGTTAAGATATTTCTGCAAATTTGGGTCGATGCGAAACATCGTGACTTATCGTGTGGCGAGTCCTAACAGACCTATTGGACATTATTCGTAATGTAACCTACGGTACTTCACTACCCCTTTTCTATATACGAGTACTGAAACAACTCGCTTCAGATTACATGGATTAATTTCCCATTGCGTTGCATTGTGTTTCGCACGATTTTTATGTTGATGATATCATGACAGGGTCGGGTTCAGTGTCAGGGATTTTAGGCTTAAAGCTGGAGCTCGTTGAGCTGTTGCCCTGTAAAGGTTTGCAGTTGAGTAAATGGAACTCAAACTGCTGGTTCATTTTGAAGGGTTTGAACAAAGGTTCTCGGGTTAGTTTGGAGTCATCACCGCGACACTTTACAATAGAAAAGGAATCTTCATCGCCACCCAATAAGCGAATGCTGTTGTCAGACATTTCAAAAATATTTGATCCGTTATCCTTTCTAGCGCCTGCCATTATCTTGTTCAAAATGTGGTTCCAGGAGTTATGAGTGTATGAGACGAAAATTGAATGGGATGATGCACTGCACACTGAAATGGATTTCCTACTGAAACGATTTACTCTTATTTTACTCTTATTTCGAAAAGATCGACATCGTGAGAAGATGTGTGTCAGACTCGAAGCGGTTTGATTTAATTGGGTTCTCAGATGCTTCCGAGAAGGCGTATCCGATAGTTGTTTGCGCCCGTAGTTTGTCTGACAGTGGATCCATACGGATTCAACTAGTTGCTGCTAAAACCCGCATCGCTCCTATCAAACAGCTAACTAAACGTCCTCTGGAACTTTGTGGGGCTTTGTTGTCAAGTCATCTGGTTCAACTCATTCGTTCTCCACTGGATATAAGACCTGTCCATACATTCATTTTTTCTGATTCGCAAATCGTTATAGCATGGCTTTCCTCTCCCACTCGTCTATGGAATGCCTTCATTACGAACCGTACCTTAGAGATTCTTGATATTCTCCCTATTTTGCTTGGAACTATATTCACTTAGAGGAAAACCCAGCTGACTGTGCATCGAGAGGGCTCGAGCCCATAAAACTATTGCAGTTGGAACTTTGGTGGAAATGTCCTGGCTGGCTCACTAACGTTTCTGGTTTCTGGCCGATTACTGCTGAAAAGGTTGGATTAGGGGATGTAGCAGAAAGAATCAGTTGTTGCCAATATATTATCAGTGAAGGCAGGAGTTCTAGACCAATTGGCAAAAAGGGGATCTTCATTGTTTCAGATTGTAGCCTAAGTTCTTCCTTTTGTCACGAATTGCAAATTGTCAATAACTGATCGTTTGCTCAATTTTATTAGATCTACAGAACTGTAGATTCTGTTAAGCAAACTTGCCTTTTGTGGGCTCAGCAAGAGTTTATGGAAAAGATTGAAGCTCTAAAGTCTGACAAATGTGTTTCTAACCAATCGAAACTTTTCTTTTTATCACCATTTCTTGGTAAGCTTGGCCTGTTGCGTGTTAGGGAAGACTCCAATGCTGTAGACTTTCCGTTTGCAACCTACAACCCTGCCAAAAAGCCATCCGGTCACCCAATTGATTCTTTGAGAGGACCATTTAAATTTTTTCCATGCAGGTGTATAGGAAATTTTCTCATTTGTACGTCAGCAGTTTTGGATTCTTAGAAGCAGAAGCCTAATCAGGACAATCGTACACAATTGCATGGGATGTTTTCGCCTACGTCAAGCCACATCTTCAAAGGTCATGGGAAACTTGCCTTCTTCGCGACTTTAGCAATCTTTTGCTTTCGTCCACACAGGTTGCGACTTCGCTGGACCAATTATACTTCACCTAGCCAGAGCAAGGAATCCAAAGCTAACAAACGGGTAAATGGCGTTGTAGGTCTATATGGTAACAAAGCCTTTGCACCCGATAGTCGTCCGTGACCTGTCCACCGATGCCTTCTTAGCAGAGTTGCGGCGATTTATTGTCAGAAGAGGAAAATACAATGTCCTCTACTCGGACAACGAAACCAATTTCTAAAGAGCTGCGAGAACACTGTCCGAATGGTATACGTTGGTAGGATCCAAGCAAGAAACAAATTTCAACAACACTGGCAGCTGTAAGCATCAAGTAAGAGTTCATTCCAATCCACAGCTCTCACTTTTGAGGGCATTAGGAAGTGGGGGTCAAATACGAGAAACAACACCACCGCAGAGATTTAGGGAATAACATATTAACCTTTGAAGAGATGTCTACTTTGCTTCCTCAAATTGAAATATTATTAAATTCTAGGCAAACCGTAAACGGCGATATCGGAGCCCAGCTGTCCAGAGGTCTCACCTAATCGACTTTGAATGATTGGAGCTCATACAAAATATGTTGCAAGGATTTTGGCGTCGATAGCACTCTGACTACCTAACATCGCTTCAACACCCTAAGTGGAAAAATGAGACTAAGAATTTTCAAATTGCTGACCTAGTTGTTGTTAAGGAGCCCTATATGCAAACATCAAAATGGGCACTAGGACAAGATGATTTGTCCGAGTCATGTCTGTTCATACCTAAAATATGTCCTCACCAGATTCGTTTTTCGTATCGTATATACTACAATTCTGGCCAGCCCTATATATAAAATAAATAATACGAACATAAAAACGAAATGTCATTGTTTGAAAAAGGTAAAGCAGAAATAATTGAACAAATTTATTTTTGTAGAGGGAAAATTCGTCCTCTCGATGAAACTTGTGAAAATTGGTTTTGATTTATGTGAAAAGACCAAAACTTGGTCGAAGACACATAAATAAACTTAAACCTCCAATCACTTACGAAAGGCCAAGTCTTGGTCGAAACGTATGAGTGATTCCTTTTAATCGGAGCGTAAACTTGTAAAAGCTGTTCTCTAAATAAAACACTAACAACGGTTTACGTGGATTTTTTCACAATATAATAAAATTTTATTCTTCTATTAGAGTAATTTGGTACTTGAAGTGAGTGTGAATTATATGATGCGACACAAATAAAAGTTGAGAGTTGCCACATCATTATATTTTGTTTGGTACATAAATTTAAATGTTGTCACATCATTATTTTTTATTTGGTACATAAATTTAAATGTTAATTAAAACTGAAATAATGTTAAATAATTCACAAAACAATTAATAATTTATTTATAACAAAATAATAAAATAATAGCTGTGCTACAATCTCCCCCTCTGGACATGAAGTCGTCTCGACGATTGTACAGGTCAGCGTCGGTTGGAAGGTCGTCCCTTCCTTCTTATGGGTCGTATTGGCTTATTTATTGTGGATGCGTCCTTCGCTCGGAATGGAGTTAGAGCAGACACATGATAGGTTCCAAGGGGTACATCTAACTTATCCGCTTCAGCAATTTGGAAAAGTGTTTCGCTCTCTGTCGTCGAATAGTTCTGTTCTGCTGATGTCAATAAGCGACTAGCATATTCTATTGGGTGCTCGTCAGGGCCCTCCCCCTGGACTAAAACTGCTCCCTCATCCTTCTTTATAATACTGGTCAAGTTTATGCCCAACTTATAAGGTGGCCCAAACAGTCTGTCATTTAGCCGGTCTTCCTCTTCATTAGAGAAATCGAGGAATACGTTTCGTATCCGATTGTTACCTGGTTGTCCTTGGTCGTAGACATGTAGTGGTAAGGAATCCTCAAAGACTTCGTATATTTCTTCTGCAGAATATTTCTTCATAGGTGGCAATGGCATGGGTTTTTTATACCTTGGTGCGTTATCAATCAGCTTATTTATTTTTTGTACTATCGCCGGATCGTAAATTGGAGAGACTGGGCTGATTTCACCGTATGCAAAATTCGGTGTTGTTGCAATTTCTGTATATTTAAAGAAAGGAACACTAAATTCGGGTTGATCGGCAAAATACCATATGTTCTTGGCTGGGTTGATTATAATACCAGAGCTTTCTAAATAATCGATTCCCAATAACGTGATATTGTCATTGGCTTCTGACAACACACTAATGCTTATTTTGGTTTGTCGGCGGCCTATTTTCATATAAGTGGTTGTCGTCAAGATATCTTGGGTTCTGAGAATACCATCTGCCAGTCTAATTTCCGCTTTCATTTTCCGAAAGTCGTGATTTTCCTTTCTTAGCTGGGCACTCAGCCTGTTGCTGGCAATACTCGTTTTGGCTGCCGTATCTAAGTAAGCAACATGTTTAATACCGCCAAATTCTACT
Source organism: Volucella zonaria (assembly GCA_963966105.1). NCBI lineage: Eukaryota > Metazoa > Arthropoda > Insecta > Diptera > Syrphidae > Volucella > Volucella zonaria. Next base: position 93,493,313 of record OZ014530.1, on the reverse strand, counting down.
ACCACTGCTGGTATGTTACCTCCCTCGCTAATTCTCAAGTCTAAGGCATTAATGCTGGCTCCACTTCCAGAGCTGATGCCTTTAGAGCATTTTGGACAATTTCTTTTTATATAGCCTATGGTTCCACATCCAAAGCAAACTAGCGGATTTTCCGGACCTCTATTATTAGGCCCTAGTGGTCGTTGCTGCTTGGACTGCTCGCTGCTATTAAATTTACGGCAATTTTCTTTCATATGTCCTACAAAATGACAGAAGCTACATCTTATAACTTCCTTCTTCGCTACTGGGTGGAGTCTTTCGTATTCTCTTGCGAGGGCTATGAGTTTGGTAAATGTTTTAAACTCGCTCCTCCTAACACCCTTCTTGATATTATCATGTAGCAGGCTGTATATAATGTCTATACAGTGTACCTCTGGTATGGGTGGCTGGGGAATTTCGGCCAATAATTCTCTTTTTGCACTGATAAATTGGTCCGTTGATTCACCCAGTTTTTGTTTTTTTTCAAACAATAGCTCAAATATATTGTACACTGGTCGTCGTGGAGCGTATTGGTCTCTCATCATTTCGATGGCATTTGACCAAGTAGTCATTTCCGTATGGATGCCTTTCCACCATGTCGCTGCTTCATTCTTTAGAAGCAAGGGAAGCTCTACCAATGCATCTTCATCGGTGATGCGGCGAACCCTTTTAAAAATTTCAACGTTCGTTATAAAATTTTCGAAACGTTGGGCGTCAAATTCGCCATTAAACCGCTCCGTGCAATCGCACAACGTCTCTTTAAACCGCTGGGTTCCTTCGGGAATACGGTGTTCCATGTCCGTTGTATTTGCTTGTTCGTTGGTCGTCATCCTGCTGGTAGTACCTGTTCTTGTATTTGCCGCTGGACCGTCAAACATTCCCTCCAGTCTTCTTGATCTACCCCCCGAGCCTTGCCTGTCAGAGGTCTTACTGCTGCTTAGTAGGTCTTCTTGCTCTTCCACGTACGTTCCAACAGAGCCTTGCCTATCAGAGGTCTTACTGCTGCTGCTGGTGCTATCTCCTGTGCTGAGCCTTGCCTAAACGCCAAAACGGAATATCCGTTTACCCGCGACCGCGACTCACGTTATCGGTTTCACTGACTCGCGTTATCGGTTTCACTGACTTGCGTGAATTGCCGATAAATCCGTGGGGAACTCGAGTCTCACGTTGGGCGTCAATTGTAGAGGGATAATTCGTCCTCTCGATGAAACTTGTGAAAATTGGTTTGGATTTATGTGAAAAGACCAAAACTTGGTCGAAGACACATAAATAAACTTAAACCTCCAATCACTTACGAAAGGCCAAGTCTTGGTCGAAACGTATGAGTGATTCCTTTTAATCGGAGCGTAAACTTGTAAAAGCTGTTCTCTAAATAAAACACTAACAACGGTTTACGTGGATTTTTTCACAATATAATAAAATTTTATTCTTCTATTAGAGTAATTTGGTACTTGAAGTGAGTGTGAATTATATGATGCGACACAAATAAAAGTTGAGAGTTGCCACATCATTATATTTTGTTTGGTACATAAATTTAAATGTTGTCACATCATTATTTTTTATTTGGTACATAAATTTAAATGTTAATTAAAACTGAAATAATGTTAAATAATTCACAAAACAATTAATAATTTATTTATAACAAAATAATAAAATAATAGCTGTGCTACATTTTTGAATATTTGCAAATCAGCAAATAATAGAAAAAGTATTTTTTTATTACTCATTACTCAAACATCTGAAACACTTTTGAGTAGAGTGTTGTAAGCATATTGGCTGGGAACAGTCCACGCACTCAAGCCATGTTTTTCTTTATAATTTGTCCTTAGTCCAACAAATTTTACATGATGACTTCTTGCTAGTTTTGCTAACACCTGCGCTTCGGGATCTTTCACCATCCAGTACTGGCTTCCCAAGGAATGCTTCGATGCCACTTCTTGATGCGAATTGCTACATAACTTGTGCATTTTTCATCCTCTCTCCAATTTTTGGTCTGACAAGTTGGTCCACAAGTATATCAAGGAACTTACGGTGAACATTAGTTGCTGAATTTGGCTGAGGCTCATTTTAAGTAATGTACGCAACTAGCGCGGCAACGTCCAAAATATTGTAAAAGTATGCTAAAGGTCAACGCTTGGTGCCTCTTTTGCAGGTATATTCTCATAGCATCCGATCCATTACATCAACTCTACCCTTATTATTGTTGTAAAACATTATTGCCTGGGGCTATTTTGCTTCTCCAACAGTTTCAGTGTCATAGTGCACTGTGGACAGCAGTAAAACAGCCTTATTTTTTCTGGAGATATAGGAAATTAACGAAACGTCAACATGAAAGGCAAAGAGCGTGGAATGTACCGGTTGGCTACGGCTTGGTAACATATCCTTGGTAGGCACGTTTTATTTTTTCGCAGTGTACCAACAAATGCCAATACACTATTCTAGAGTGTTTGGAAACCCCCAAGTGTAGTGAAAAAATTGTCGGCAACTATTGTTCGTCCAGATTTTAAATATTTGCTTGTCATATCTACCAAATTCGCTCTCCTTGGATGACATCTCTGGCCTGTTCAGGAATTTTTCCGGTGAGCAGCACTCGTTTCAAGGGAAAATTGTTGGAGGAGTCACATGCCCACCATACTTTTATACCATACTTTGCTGGTTTGGAGGGAATATACTGGGTAAATTTTGTATGTCCTCTGTATGGGAAAACTTGTTCATCCACAGTTATAGCGAATCTTGGTGTATACAATATAAAGATCCTAATTAGGTATTTAGTACTGTTCATACATCCCTTATTAACGCAGGTTTATCGGTCATTTGCCTTGACAGGCGTGTCCTTTGATCATCGAAGCGAATAAAACGACTGATGCCCCAGAAACGTTCAACGTCTATTGCATCTCGAAATGAATATGTGAATACGTTTTCCAAAGTTCTTTCGTATCTGTGTGATTAGAATGGCTAACACCAGAGGCAAGCAAAATTTTAGAATATGCATACGGCTCTTTCTCATTCACTAACTTCAATGCTTTCGGTTTCTCGGGTTTTTTCGCACTGTTGAACTTTGCAGTTCCATCCTCTGCTTTTCGATTGGTTTCTCTCATTATAATCACCACCATATCATTCGTAATCAATTTTTGAAAAATATCCATTGGATTAGAAGTCAGTGAACGTTTGTCATTTTTTCCAGTCTGCCTCAAAATATTATGAGTTCGAATACGGGAAACTACTGGCGGTTGCTTATCCCATGACGTACCATCACGAGTAGATAACCACTACAATTTGACACTGATGTAGAAACCCCTCCAACATTGTGGGCTTGCGGTTCTTCCACCTCATTCTCATCATCACTGACTTCCACATACTCTGGACCCTCTACCACAATCCCTTGCTCACTGCCAGAACTATCGCCATCGGGAACGTAGTCTTCGTCTGGTCCATCTTCCCCCCCAATTTCCAAATCACCATCTTCCTGAAAAAGATACTCTGCGATTCGCCTATAATATTGTTCTCTTTCCTCTTCTGTCATTCTGAGAATTGAGGGAAAGTCGTAAGAAACTTATAATAAAAACTAGTGATCAATAGTTTTATAAAACCACCAAATAACTAAAAACTTACCTATTCAATCTATATTGTGAGACATCCTCGAGCCTACTCATTTTCACAATGAAAACAACAATGAAAAAAAAAACAATCAAAAACACTAAATTCACTCAAGGTAAAATGCATAAAAAAACTTAAAGAAAAACTACTAAAATTACTTGTAGTTTACACAGCACTTTGTTATGCAATAGTTGAAAACTAAAACTGAAATGACAAACATCTACTCTGCGACTCACCGAATAACAAAAAGAAGATAAGAACAACAATAAAGTGATTGGATCATTGATACAGGAAAGATATATTTCCTTATCCAAATACTCGTACACACAGGACATTGCTCAGAAACAATAAAGTGATTTGATCATAAACAAATTCATAAAGGAAAAATATATCTCCTTATCTAAATTATTATTATTAATAATTTTTTTTTTTATATGTATTCTGAACAGGAATGTATTCTTATATATAATGTGTATTCTAAACAGTTTTGCTGAGGATAACATGGATTGGTAAGCCATAAACTGTTATGGAATCTTCTGTACATACACGTGAACAGTCGAGTAGGTCTGGCCAGACCTGTGCGTAGAGAGAAGAGTTAAACGTCCAATAGTAAAGCTGCCTATTCTACCTTGTTCCTGAAATTCCTTCAGGGGTACTGGCGTGTTCAGGAATGCAACCTATAGCTTACATTTAACACCAATCTTAATTTAGTTATTGAAACATAAAACTGTGTTCTAACTAGAACTAAATTTTAATTTTCTTAAAAAGTTACCTATACCTATTGTAATTTGCTATACAAGTTTTGCCAAAAAACATGTCGTACAATATTCTAGAATAGTTTCTTTATCAATTCATTTTGTTTTTTGCATTTACTCGTTCATATGGACAACGCAATTATCTCTAAGAATTAGGCTTCGTGTGCGGGTGCATTGCATTATCGACCTCTTTTAACAAGCAACCACCAACCGCGAAACATCATCTAACAGTCCACACAACTGAATTAAATTTCATCTAGATCGCTGGCAATTAGAATTAAATAAACTATATAACGTTGTTTGAATTTTGCCCCTTTTTTTCTTTTTGCTTTTCAGTCATTGCTGATCAACTTCCATATTTCCGTACTCAGCGCTGATGTATTGTTCACCAACCTGTAGGCAATTTTTCTCTGAGTATAGATATTTATCTGAATTCTCTACCGGTGCTTATTGATCTATTATAAACTCGATATTTGAGTATTGTACCACAGGGATTGGGATAAGCAATAACCTTGGTCAGTGGCATGAGTCGCCAGAAGCCATTACTAAGTACCTTCGAGGCCTCAACTAATAGTCTGAGAAAAAAATACATAGGTGAAATTGGTAAGGAGTACATACTGAAATTACAAACCTCAAATTCAAAAAAAACTTTCATTATTCTTAAAAAAAAAAATACTAAGAATCACAGAGCACACTAAGTGAATAGACGAAAACAATTTGAACACAATGATCGATTTTAAAACCAAATCAGACCTACAAAGAAAAAGAAATCTGTCGAAGCTGCTACGAAGTGACAAAATTATTAAATAAGGTAATGATACAGCTACTTCACTTTACACGGAATTTTAGTGGAATCTGTTCGGACTGACGGTGCTAGCACCCGTAAAAGGTTTACTGACTTAGGTACAAAGAAATAGTATAGCAAGCATTAAAAGTCGAAAAAAACTGCCGTCAAAGATTCTTGAAAAGCTATGCTGAAGAATTATTTTCAGACAAATATAGAACTGATAAAGGAATCCGAAGATGAATATTCATGGAAATTTTAAATTAGAAGGCATCTACCATAAATTGGGAAGCGTCTAACGACAAAAAAAAGATGTTCACCGATATCCATGAAAAAGGAGTTTTACTTAGTTTTACTGCTGGACTGATCTAACAATATGAACAGTACTTGGATAAATAAAAGATAAACTAATGGCGAAAGTTTCAGCCAAATAAAGCCAATGTACATCATATTAATTATATTTACTACCAGAAAGAGAATTGAAGCCCTGTATAACTCCTTCTCTAACTGTTCAGTTATAACAAGACTTTACAATTATATTCCGGAAATTGCATTAGAGTATATGTACTACTTAAACAAGTTTATATCTATACATATAATAAAACTGTAAGATTTTTCTTTTGTAACCTAATGGCGTGAGAACCGCGTTATACATTCGGGTGAAAATTTTTTTTAAATGTTTCTTAAGACTCCAAGAATTACATATCCCATGTCTTTTTTTACTCAGCCTACTTTTTGTGAGCGTTTTTGCAGTTTTTATTGTTTTTTTTTACTATTACTCGAGTAATTCATAATCAATACAAAAAAAAGAATACATAATGGGGTCAACACTTTCCTCAATATTTTAAGCTATCCGTCAGCTTTCTGCTTCATTTAGAAGCCAAGCTACAGACCAAAATCTAACATGATAAAACTAAATTTATTTTCCAAAATCGAAAGAATTTAACAACGATTGCTCCAGGTCGTTGTTCTGCTTTGTGGGGGTAGTGGGGAACATCGAAAGCACATTACCTTCAACAAATACTGTGTGTTGTTTTCTCTGTTGGATCGGAACGAAAGAGAAGTATGCACAAGTGCGTGGTGTAAATACAAATTGAGTGCAACTCCAGTTTTTTGGAAGAAACACACCATTTTGTGTCAGTAAAAATTGTTTTCTGCAAGTTTAACGAAAATCTGTTACTCAAAAACATACTATAATGTTGAAACTTTATACGTAGTTGGTGTTTCTCCTTAGTGAGTTTACATACATATGAGTACATATGTATCTTCTTGCACTGTTCTCATTAGAATCTACATTGAATGCTATTTTTTCTTCCCAGCAACACAATTTTCCAGTTTCTTTTTTTTCGCATTGGCTTCTTTTAGTGAGTTAATATTTTTTATTTATTGCTTGATACAGGGCTTACCGCTTTGTTGTAGGTAACGCCGTTTATTTTATAAATATATGCCTTTTGAGGAAAAAGTCTAATTTTTTTAGAAGCTCTAAACGTGCTAGGACAATTCGTCAAGCTTGATCACATAAAACAAATGAAGAACGTCAAATTAATTCAGGTCCCGAAGATGAGCGTCTTGCTACAACTCGCATGTCACAAACAAACACACATCGTCAGTGGATCAATAAAAACAGAAGTGGGTTTTATTACACTAAAGGAATTAATTATGCCGAATTTGCTGGTATCGGTGGAATGACCCAGGCCTGTGATCATTGTCAAGCTCTTAAATGGACAAAAGAGTCGAATGGAGTCAGCTGCTCAGGCGGAAAGGTACGTTTAGATATTTTTCCAGAATCACCAGAACCCCTGAAATCCCTATTAACCGGGGATCACGCACAATCTACATTTTTTGGAATGTATCCGTTCTTACAACAGTGCATTCCAGATGACTTCTTTCGGGGCAAACCATATTATAGAAGGGTCATTTATGCCCACCTTCAAAATACGGGGTCAAGCTTATCATTTAATTGGATCTCTATTACCAGCAGATGAACCGAAATTCCTACAAATATACTTCGTATCCGACTATTGCGAACAAGCTAATATCAGGAATCAACATTTCCAAAATCTAAACGCCAGTCTGATTTCCGAACTGCGAAGCATGTTTCATAAAATCAATCCATATATGAATAACTACAAGCTTGCACGTGAGTCTATTCCTCAAAATCAACAAAATAATTACAAATTTGTGATCAGCGCTGATAAACGACCCGCGACAGAACATCGCGGCCGATACAATTCCCCTAGCACGAACGAAGTCACCGTTGTTTTGATGGATTATGACGATCGCTTGCAACGGATAAGTGAAACGCATAGGGCCTATAATAGTCTTCCGTACCCACTGATTTATTGTCGCGGTGAAGACGGATATAATTTTGCCGTTTGCCAAGTCAATCCTACTACCGGGGTGCCAAATTACAATAAAAAAACATCTGCTCTGCAGTTCTATTCATACCTCATGCATATACGACGCAACCGTTTTGCTCATTTGCACCGCTTTCGAGGTATTTTGAATCAGTTTGTGGTTGATATATACGCTAAGATCGAAACAGAGCGTTTGGTATATATATTATATTGATCTACAGGACGCCATGCAGCAGAATGCTAACGTTGAGGAACTGGGGCGGTTGCTAATTCTGCCGTCGAATTTCACGGGTGGGCCGCGCTACATGCACAAGCGCACACAAGATGCATTTTCTTATGTAAGGAAGTATGGGCGCCCAGACCTCTTTATAACGTTTACCACTAATCCTAAGTGGGACGAAGTCAGCCAAGAGCTTTTCACAGGTCAAGCTTCTTATGATCGACACGATGTCATAGCAAGAGTTTTAAAACTTAAGTTATAAAAATATGTTCGGTGTGTCCTTATGCTTTATGTAGTGGCAGAAGCGTGGTTTGCCCCATGATCATATTCTTCTATGGTTGAAGGAAACTGTCCGTCCTAACGATGTCGATAATATACTAGATGGAGTGAAAAGTAACCTCCTTGACTACCAGAATGCGCTGCTACTGCAAAAAGGTTATGGTGCCTTGAAGTCCGTTCATATCTAGGCAGACATGCCGAATTTCAGTGCGATACTGTCTTTAGTTTTGTTTTTACAGCTGATTGTTGTTTACGTGTTTGGCTCCATGTTGAGTATTGACAAAAACGATTTTCGTTCTCTCATAAAACATTATTTTTTGAGAGGCAAAACCGCGAAGGAAACAAAAGAAAAGTCGGATAAATATTATGGGGCTAATGCTCCTTCAGATTACACTGTCAAATATTGGTTTCGAGAGTTTCGTGGTGGCCGCAACTCCACTACCGATCAAGTCCGCAGCGGCAGGCCCTCCGATGCAGTTACAGAGGATAATGTCAAAAAAATACATGAAACAGTGTTGGCTGACCGGAAAGTGAAGGTGCGCCAGCTAGCAGATACCACAAAGATTAGTACTGAGCACACACGCCTTATTTTGGGCAATACTCTGCATATGAAAAAGGTTATCCTGCCGCCGCGCGTACTCATATTTGACCAAAAACACGAACGCTAGAGCACTTCGAAAGATTGTTTGGACTTGCTGATGCGGAATCGGGCGGACTTTTGGCCTCGATTAGTAACTGGATCTGGATCTATCGGACTATTATCTCTTCCCTAACCTCAAAAGATGGCTCATCAATAAAAAATTCAGCTCACGCGAGGAAATCATCGACGCCACTGAGGAGTATTTTGCAGACCTTCCGGAAAATTACTTTTCGGACGGGATCAAGAAGTTGGAAAATCGCTGGAATAAGTGTATCAAACTGGAAGGGGACTATATTGAATAATATAAAAACACATTTAAAAAAAAAAAATTTTTTTTAATTCCCAAGGAGGTTACTTTTCACTCCACCTAGTAATTAGTGTGGAATTTCCAGACCCCAACGAAGATCCAATATTACACGATATCGTAAAGAATCAAATGTTGCATGGTACCTATAGTACATTGAATACCAACTATCTCTGTACGAAAAAATATCCGAGAGCGCAAAATCAACAGACTGTAACGGGAGAGGATGGGTATCCATTATATCGCCGACGTTCTCCTCAGCAAGGTGGATTTACTGCACAAATAAGACTGCGTGGACAGCAAATCGTGGTAGACAATAGATGGGTCGTACCATACTCGCCAGTACTGTCAATGACGTTTTGTGTTCACATAAATGTGGAAATGTGTAACGGCATTCAGTCCATAAAGTACTTATGTAAGTATGTAAATAAAAGTAGTGATCAATCTACTTTTGCATTGAGATACAAACGCGACGAAGTTACAGAATTCCAGTCTGGCTTTTATATAAGCTCCTCTGAGGCTATGTGGCGAATTTTCAGTTTTGCAATACACGAGAGGTACCCACCGGCAATACATCTTAGCATTCACTTAGAGGGTGGACAGCGCATGTATTTTGACCCTGAAAACATCAGAGAGCGGTTAGACAACCCAAGAAACACAACTTTACTGTCATTTTTTCTATTATGTAAGGCAGACAGCTTTGCTAAAACGCTACTGTACGAGAAAGTTCCATCCTACTACACATATGATAAGCAATATGGTATTTTTAATCATCGAAAATAAGGTGCTATGGTAGAAGGTGTTCCAGGCGTGTTCAAAGAACACGTTACACAATTCTTCCAAGCAATTCGGAATGTTATTATTTACGCTTGCTGTTGCACACAGTACGAAGAACCACTTCTTTCACCGCCTTTCGAATGGTTGATGACGTCGAATATCCCACCTTTCAAGCTGCATGCCGGGCGCGAAATATGCTGGATGGCGACCAGCACTGGGACGATGGGCTGGCGGAAGCATGCGTCAGCGAGAGCCCACGTCTCTTGCGCCATTTGTTTGCCATAATGTTGGTATTCTGCGGACTTTCTGATGCTGCTCTATTGTGGCAAAATATCAACAGAGTTTATCAGAAGATTTTTTCCGTGACATGAGGTGAATTATTGACGGTGACGAACTGAACGACGCGCGGTCGGATAGTGTTTTTAATTGCTGTTTAAAATCTATACAAGATACAGTTTTGTCTACTGGTGGTAATCTTCTGTCAAAATATGGTTTGTCCGAACCAAACTCAAATGGTGAGCGTGGTAACAGCGAGTATATATCCGAAACCAACTATGACCCCATCAAAACAGCACAAGCACTTCGAGACAGTGTGCCTAGCCTTACAGCAGAGCAGCAGAGAATTTTTGATCGTGTTTGTCAAAGCGCCACCAACAGCTTTGGAGAATTGTTCTTTTTAGATGCACCCGGTGGGACCGGAAAGACTTTTTTAACAAGGGTAATACTAGCGCAGATACGAAGCCACGGCAATATTGCATTGGCTGTGGCGTCGTCAGGAATAGCAGCTACATTGCTACCTAAAACTTCTTATGCAATGTTTAAAATACATATACAATTAGACACCACTGAAAGTCCAGATTGCAACATTCCCCGAAATAGTGATAAAGCTCGAGTTTTCCGTGACTGTTTTCTAATTATTTGGGACGAATGTACTATGGCCTATCTACCGATAGGAGGCAGTACAGTTCCATTTTGCGGAGACAAACGTTGCCGGTAGTGACACGAGGCACAAGATCTGACGAAGTAAACGCCTGTCTGAAAAAGTCAAGTCTCTGATCCAGTGTTATTCAAATGTACTTCACCATCAATATGCGGGCACGAACAGGAGGCAATTTAAACGCACAATATTTCTCTGATTTATTACTTAAAATTGGTGGAGGAACGCTTCCGGAAGAAAATGGCAAAGTGAATTTATCACATCATTTTTGCCAAACAGTGTCTTCTACCGAAGAACTTATGTTATCCCTTTACGGTGATATATCGCCACTAACAAACCATGAGAATTATTGGCTTTGTGAGCAAGCTATTTTGACGCCTCGGAATGATGAAGCTGCAGCTATTAATAACGAGATATTGACACGTGTTGATGGTGCCAACTAGCCGGCCGAATTTTTAAATTCGCTTTCTGCTACCGGCCTTCCATCACATACATTAAAATTAAAAGTTGGTGTATCTATTGTTCTCCTAAGAAACTTGAGTCCGCCTAAGTTGTGTAGCGGCACCCGACTTAGAGTTACAACTTTGCAACGAAATCTGGTAGAAGGGGAAGTGTTGACGGGCTGCGGTGCCGGCGAATACGTACTTATCCCTCGAATTCTGATCATACCTAACAGTTTTCCGTTTTAATTTAAGCGTATGCAATTTCTCATCAGCGTCTGCTTCGCGATTACGATAAATAAGGGGCAGGGAAAAACATTGCGTACCGCGGGCCTGAACCTCACCACCGGCTGCTTCTTATTATTATACGAGTCTCTTTCCCGTCTCAGCGATAGTAAAAATGTATTTGTTTATGCTCCAGGCAACGCAGCCTCAAACATTGTTCACAAAGAAGCTTTGTAAAACATTTTTACTATAATAAAGTAAAATTGTCCATAATTTATAGTATTGCATTTTTTATTACGTTTGATTACATTTTAGAGAATGTTGATTTTTTAGAACTATGAAATCTGCACTTAAGGGCTGAAAGCTACCCATTGGAACATCATTGACAAAATGCAATTAATCCACAAAATTTACTGTACACAACAATTTTATGGACCTAGACAAATACTTTGATGTTTTTTTCACTCGCTCTGATATTACATAAAATTTGTATGCATAAGGAAGCCTTTAGAGGACGAAGCAAGGCGAGCTAGTCTGATATATGAACCAAATATGACACAAATACAAAAACGTTATTCTACGTCTACAATTTGCTACGAATACAAAGGTTTTATTTCAGATATACGAGTAGTAGGCATTAAGACTTAAGATCAAATTCCGCCTATTATGTTAAGCCTAAATGAAGGACACTTTTAATATGGCAACCCACATAATTTTATATGGCAACTCGTAATATATTTTCCAGTTCTACGACAGTATCCATCAATATTCTTTATCTATTCGCTTTGGTTGATTTTGTAAAATCTTTGAAATCGATTCAACTGTAATTAAGCGTATCTAAAAATTTTAAGTTGCTCAGTACACAATATTTTTTTTATATCGAAAATAAATAAAAAGAAATGGAAAAAATATAAACCCAAATTCTTTAACCCTTCAGTGGGCGCGTGGTGTACGATTGTAGACCACAGTTTTTAAAATAACTGTAATTCACTAGAAAATTTCATTTTTTATGCGTGCATTTCAGTAGCCGTTGATAATTGTTTGAATAACCTAATTAGTGTGTGTTCAGCAGTTTCTAAAGGCGAACGTGAACATTACAACTACTGCAATAGAACAGGTCTACAATTGTAGACCAAGCGCCCAATTACATATGTAACAATTTTTGCTTCCATCAAGAATTTTATTTTTATTATTTTGTTAAACTTAGGTACATAATATATGTATAATAGTTTTTAGCAAATGTGATTTAAAAATGTACAATTTAGATAAGGAAATGTCTAAAATACGTGAGCATAGCATTAGGAACCCTGAAGTATGGGGGCGATGGCTTCACGAGTTATCAAATGGGGAAGAAAATCCAATTGACGAAGAAGATGAGGATGAATCGGGGAATGTGAGTATGAATGTAAATGTCACCCAACAAAGTAACCACGGCACAGAATCTGAACAAGGTGATGAAATGTTGTCTGAATGCAATTCTGGTGAAGATCGTATTTCGAATTATTTTCTCGGGAAAGATAAGCTAACCAAATGGAAATTTCTGGCATAAATGCTCTTTGCGTGCATAAAGCGTGCAACAAGCAGCAGTTTTATTGAAAAGTGCGCATGGGAGCTAATACGACCACAAATTGAAGCAAGATCAACCATTTTGCATTTACCTAAAGAGATGAGACGAAAATCGAAGCTCCTATTGGGAGTAGTGGACGTTTCACCACCCCTTAATAGAGTCGGAAGTTATGTCGGATGTTGTTCAATTTGTTCACGTAAACGGAACAAGTCTTCAAGGATGATCTGTTGTGAAATGCGGACAATGTGCTTGTAAAAATCACATGCGGAACATTTGCACTGAATGCTTAGGCGATTAAAAATACGATTTCTCAAGGTCTAATAATTTACTAATTGTTTGCTTAATTTTTTGTTTTTTGCATTTTATTTATGAATTGTGACTATCATTTTTTTTTGTATCTATAGTTATAAACTCTTGTCAATAAACCTTAAGAAATTGAGATTACATTGTTTTTAATTTTCGTTTAACAGTAGATAAATATTTTCATTTTGGAGCAACTAGATGTGATTGATAATAGTTCAGTATGCTTTCTCGATAGATATTGACACATAAAATATCAACGCAGCATGTTCAACACCAAAATTAAAATGGTCTACGATTATAGACCATGCGCCTACTTACGTCCCGATCAAGCACGCTTCCACTGAAGGGTTAAAATATACGCGTACGAGGAACAAGATCTCGCCTTCCGAATTAAGATACCTCGAAAATCTTGACAACATTTTCATTGCTTAATATACAAAAATTGATGAATTATGTCTCCGTCATAAAGTTTAAAGGTCTTATAAAAATCCTTACCGGTTCAACATTTAAATTATTTAAATTCTTATATTTTGCAAAACATTTCTTCTTATAACTAGTAAAACCAAGATAAATGCAATGTGCTTAAGCTGGTTGGTTGGTGCTGGTACTGACTCTAATTAGTTTTTCACGCAAGAGGAAATTCTTTATCTTAAGATAAGATGAACTAAAGGAAGAGCAAACACGTAAAAGCATTTTTGCAAAAAAGAAAATCGGACGTTAATTTCTTTCCCTTTTGGATGTTTCTATTTAAAGCATCTGAGCATTTTAAAAAGTGAACAATGCATTACTATAAAATTTAAAAACGCAAAAAACAAATATCAACGAGTCTGGAAACACTACTTTTCCTTTCACTAACAATAGTGATATTATAGGCAACGTCGCGTCAGGATAGACCTGCAAACGATTCTTAATGATTGACAAAAGGCGCTAGAAGATAACGGATTACGAATCAGTCGTATTTAAACCGAACATCTATAGTACATTGCCATTTCTCCGAACCAGCAAACCCGATTCCTAGCATTTATTTACGAGTAGAATGAGCCACCAATCAAAAGTGCGAAAAATTTAAACTCGCTTGTTAACTACTTGTTAACTACTTACGTATACTTAAGGATATGTTATATTTATATGACAGTCTTTCGTCCATGCTTTAACATACACATCGCAGTGTTGGAGGATGTACGAAAAATATGTATAGACAAAATTACAGGGACGGAAATTAAAGTGTGTACATTCCTTTTGCTTGAGTGATACCAATAGCTTCAAGAATGCCAGTTACTCGTACTATGCCTTGCATATTCTTGCTCCATCTATATGATTATAGTTGCACGGTTGAAGTAATAGCGCATACTCAACTACATATGTATGTACTACTTTTAGATCGGTTTTCTTCTGGTTAACATCTGCTGGCTCCAGTAATACGGTGGTGCAACTGTCCTACAAACCCTTGATGATCAAGTGGGCCTTTGCACTGACCTTCCACTCAGAGTAATTGTTTCAGCCTATAAGGCGATTGCATGATAGTTGCGAAGTCATTTCTTTCATGGAATCTTCGGATAGTTCATCGAATTCTTGCTTAGAATCCAAGGTTTCAGTGTCCCACTTGCTTTATTTAATTGATTCGACTTTTACAAGCCACGCACAATACATGAATATTTATGCTAGTATATTTAGTTTCTGATAAAAATAGGCTTCGGATGGCCCATAACTAGATGGATTTATACGGATTACTTTACTAGTGGAACTTCCTATGAATCAGGAATTTCTATCCAAAATGAATTTTCGAATATAAATGTAAACTTTTTAAACAGCAACAACGGAAGCAACAACTATTTGAATATGCATTCGCTACTTAATAACAGCTACCATCAAGACTATATTCCCTAATATAAGCCTGATATATACTCTTTCCTGAAGAAAATAAGGATGATTGCGCTAAACATTGACTTTATGAATCCCTGTATAAAGCGTGTAGGCATTGTCCCAAGCATGGCGTTAATATTGTGAATAAGAATTTAATTTTTAAGTTGGGTCTTGGAACACAGTTGGATAACATAGCCTACGCGATATGTCTCTTAAAACTGATCAAGATTACTGATCAAGATTACTCGCGAAATGGTATGGTAGGTAGCACATTCTTCATATAGTTGTACAAATAAGATTTTTTGAACGACGATGTCAGATTGTTTTTATTGCTATCAATATTCATGCACTTTATTGGTTTTTTGTATTTACAAATATTAAATAAGATTAAGGTATGTATGTCAGACTTGAGGACACCGAAAATCATTAGGTGGACTTTGAAGCTTGAAGCTGAGCATCATTTCGCTTGATCGGTATATTCTGTCAATCAACAATATTTGTTTAGTTGCCTGTGCTAAATAAGATTTTCCTTAGTTATGAGAACATGTAGACAAAATGGGCAAGATATGATTAAGAAAAATCAATTACATATCATTAAGTGTCTTTCAAGTGTTAAAAGTTTGATTTGTTGTGTTTCAAGCGTTAAAGATTTGATTCCAAATTGTTTACAATTTCAAGCGTTACAAATTTCATTACAAAATTTTCTATAATTTTAAGCAATAAATGTTTGATTATAAATTATCTACAATTTAAAGTGTTAAAAGCTAAAATCAAAATATAATACAATACAATTGGCTGTTCCATATCAGGCATTCGAAGGGTGATTATTGTTGAAATAAGATAAATTCCAGTCTAAACAACGGCAACGTAAGGGATATTTGTACAGCGGATAATAAAGTTAATAAGTTAATAAACAAATAAGAAATAAATATAAGTTGTTCACTAAATTGTCAAAAAATTAACAGCTAAATAAGTTATCGTTTCCTGAAAAAATGTTAAATCATTCTAGACTTTACTGCCATGTTTCCTAAGTTCAGTGGGGATGATAATAGGTCAATCGAATGCTATAGCACCGACCGTATTAACATAAAATGAAACCAATAGAGGTATTTTAACGGGATATATTAGGGACTAAATGTATCGAGTACTCGAATACCGAGTCAACTACCAATGAGTGCTTTACGTTACATCAGCCCCTATCACCCCCAAACGAGTCGACAAACTACCCAACGACCTAACCTCAAGAACGACGACATCTGGTCACACCCCGATCAAGTACATTGTGAAATTCATGAAATTGTAATATCAATGGCAATGACACCACGAATTTGTCGAATCAGGTCGTTTCCGACCTAATTTAGCTCCAACGTTCATGGCATCAACTTGCATACGACAGGTTAGATGTTTACGCTAATATTAGCCGTATTTTACTATCACCGATGATTCCTATAGATCATTGGCTTGCATGCATTAAAACAACAACATAGGATCCAGCCTTTGACCAGAATCAATTTTCGTGATCCAAAAATTAGTTGGTCCTATTTTTCACTAGGCTACAATTTATTTCGTGAAATTTGGTACAACTGCCGACGATTGTCAGGCTGCCATGTTGCCACATTAGAATATGAAATATTAATTGGAAATATTTCTTATGATAGAATAAACTAATATTCTGCTTCTGCGCGATGTAATCGATAAAAGGTAAGCTAGAAAATAGTATTTTCTTTTAATAGCTGTTAATAAATATAATATTTTGCTCTAAAAAAACAAAACCAGACTATTCATAGATGAACTCGAAAGTTTGCCGGATTTTATTGTATGAAAAACAACATGTGTGAACGTAGGAACAGCGACTCTATTCCATATATACTGTTTGGTTTCTCAGTGTTCTATTTTTGACAGCTTTGACAATTATTGCATTTTATTATTCAAATGCATGCTCTGTGAAAAATGTTTTTTGCATACTTCGACCAAACTGATCAAGCAATTCAAGCCATAGTGACCAAATTTCTCACAAATGTTATTGGGCATCAAACTACCTGCTCATATGTAGAGTGCCTACAGAGAAAAATATTGCTGCTGTATTCGCCATTGTTAATGAAGACCGTGGTTTGTCCATTTATCGCCGTTCGCAGCAATTGGGATTACTCGATTACGTGTAAGATTTTAAGCAAGGATCTCGATCTTAAATTTTACAAAATACAGCTCGTACAAGAACTGAAGCCGAACGGCCTGCCACAGCGTCAAATTTTCGATGAGTGGGCCTTAGAGAAGGAAGAGCCGATTTTTTAACGAAAAATTGTCTTCAGCGACTAGGCTCATTTCTGTTTGAATTGCCGTATTTGGTCCGATGATCAACCTTAGGCAATACAAGAGAAGATAAAATGCACCCAGAAAAATGAACCAATGGATCATTGGCCGGTATGTTTTCAAAGATAACCGTGAGAACAATGCTACTGTCATTGGCGCCCGCTATCGTTCAATGATTCGAACTTTTTTTTGCCCAAAATGCACGTCCTGAACCTGGTCGACATGTGGTTTCAAAAAGACGGCACTACAATCCACTCAGCACGCGAATCCAGGGACCAATTGAGAAATGAGTCCGGTGTGAAATTCATTCCTCGTTTTGGACCGGTGAATTGGCCAGCTAGATCAGGCAATTTGAGACCTTTAGACAATTTCTTTTATGGGGATCTGTCAATGTCGATAAACCAGCGTCAATTGCAGCACTGTGGATGGCCGTTGTTCAAGTGGTTGTGGACTGGCTTCCAAATCGAAGCTATATTTAGAAAATTAATATTTAAATGATACAGAATTTGTTATGCGTTGTTTGAGGAAGAATGACATTTATTGATAAGTAATTGTGTTATGCTAGACTCAGATAAGTTTTTCACAGAAGTTGCAGCATTAATTTTTCGCCTGAGTTTACGTTGCTGGTATTATCTGTGCTGGTGATGGATAATTTTCTGTATTAAAGGTGCAGTAAATAAGAGGATATTCGGACGTTTCCTGAATATTCGGCATGCACAACTGCTGTCAAAACTCTTGCAGGAATTATCGGCGGTTATACTTTCTCATTGCGGCCTCAGTATAAAGAACGTAGACCAACAATCGACTGATGTCTAGTATATTATTAGACAGGGCAACTCTCCATCGTTTAGTAACTCGTTTTGTAGTAAAATGACTAACTATTTTTTCTATTATATCCACACCGCAAATTAAACTGTTGTAACATTTTATGAGGTCTGTCTTATTTTGGTCATTCGATATAGAATTGCCGTGGTGCATTGTGGATAAAATTAAAACGAACGACTTAACTGTACGTGATCTATATTTCAGCATTTCTTTTGGGATGCAAACTTTATTATTTTTGCTGAGAAGATAATCGGCGAGATCCAAAGAAGTGAAAAAGTTGCCTATGGTACTATTTCGGCCGGATCCTTCGTAATGACGAACCAACCGTTTAACTACCTTTTCCGACACTTTGGCCAAAAACCGATTCCATCATTTCATCTTGCAGAAGATATAAGGGCTTTGAATCAAAAGCCCACCCCTTCGTACCATATTTGGCCGGCTTCGATGCAATGTATTGTGTGAACTGTATTCTACCTCATCAATTGTTATATTTGTTATATTTTCTAATAGTCCATTATTCAGACTAACATTCATTATATCCCACAAATCTCGAATTGGGGCAGCTTCAGCACCAGTCGATGCATTCGGGTCACGTAGTTATTAAATCGATTTATGGCTCGAAAGCTATTAATGCTTATGGTAGCGCGATATAATGGGGAAGCTGTTATGTACCTTTCAGAGCTCTATTTTAGCCGTTAGTCTTATCGCTAATAAAACAAACACAATCCTTTAAAAAAAATATATATAATAATTTACGCTCTTTATTTGGTTGCTTATAGGCGTCTGTATTCTACAGTGTTTGACTTACGACTGATCTCCTACCTACCGGCAGACTCTTTTCCTAGTGTGGCCACTTTACAATCACTAGTTAGTGTTGACACTTTATATTTCTTACATTCTTATCAGTTTCTCTCCTATGGCTTGCTACACTATTGAATGTTCGTTAACAGAATAATGAGCACCAGCTGTTATCAATACTTCAAGATTAAACACATGCAATGTAAAATAAGTGGGCTCCAAACTCTAGGCTCTCGTGTAGGATTATTCGCGTTTATGGCAATATACTATAAATGCTCATAGCCTAGCGATTATTATTTTCACGAACTATAAAAATAAACGGAACAGTTCTGATTCCGACTGCAATTCAAACAATTGGAAAAGAGCAGTTCTAGCTCTAACAATGCTATGACTTCGCGCCTTGGTGGATTGATTTTAAGGATTCGCTAACCTATGGTCCACTCTTCATATCAGTGTTTGTAGCAATATAACGCTTACGTCAACCACTGTTTGGTCAGCTTCGTTGGTCCTGCCATTCTCATCATCAGAATCAAAACTTTCCACTTGCTCAGTTACCTCATTATTGTCGATGCCATCTATGTATGTCCGAGTACTAAGCATCATATTAGATGGAACATAACTTTCATTATCCCTGTAGTCGGCTTCGTCAGATTCTCTGCACACATCAATCAATTTGCGGTAATATTGTTCTTGTCGTTCGAAAGAGAGTCTGGTCTGAAATATTATCAAATTTCTTTTTATAGTGCATAAACCCAAGTGTTGACCCACAACTCCAACATTTGTATATATTTGATCATATTATTCACCGATTGCTTTACGCTGACAATTACTCATATTTCAAACTTGGTATTACCTGCACCAAAAAACGTATATTACACAACCATAGGACGCAATATTATGAAAGAGTCTTTTCAAGCAAAACATACACAGGAACACAAATATGAATGCTGAAACATGTTCAAACACGAAAAACGTATACAAATCAGTACAATATATGTATATAATAGTACCTGGGTATACGTCACGTATAGTTCCGTATTAGAGTTGAAAAATATACAATATTTTATAAAATTAACAGAACAAATTTATTTCAAATGTAGTGCACCACTCGAAGCAGAAATAAATCTGAAGAAGGTACTGAAAATATCATTTCGCGGTCTTATGAGCGAAACTATTTTTGTATTGATCTAATAAACATATGTAACCATAATATTGACACGAAGGTTAAAAACAAGAAAATTAGCAAGCGAGGTATAAATTACTATAACAATTTTAAGAGAAAAAAATTTTAAGCGTAAAAAAAGCTGACTCGAATGTTATACCAATCATCCCGTATAACAATTTTTAATAAGTCATCCGATTTTGTTCTGGTATTTACTGTTAATTCATATAGTTGTGTATAATTCAATAAAAACAAACTGAAAAGCTCGGACAGTGTTACATAAAAAACGTTTTTCTATAATAGATATCACACTTTTAGTTAGGTGTCAGAATAAGAAAACAAATACTTTAGAATACAAAAAGTATTACCACAAATTTATGCAATCCCAATACAGGTGTTACTACTTCAGTTTTTATTAGGTAAGAAATAAGATTAAGGCTACTAGGATTAAGATCGAACAGTAATGCTAGCACTCCTATAACTAAGGTAAAATGATCTAAGCTTACCTTCAAATGTTATGTTATGGATGGATGTTATAATATCAAAACAAAAATTACATATGTATATCCTACGCTTGACGATACATGTATGAGCATACACATGTATTGATATGTACTCGTACTCTTGTAATGAAGAAGTGTACTTATATGTAGGGCTTAACCTAACTGACCATCCTAATCAACTCATCATCTTCCTACAAATAGTCGGTCAGCCAGCGGTCGCAACGGTTCAAGTAAAATCACACTGTCATCATAATCACGTCAATATCATTCGCGAAGTAGTCAGTCAGCAGTCAGTCATCAGCCGTGCAAAATCGACTTCCTTGTATCAGTTTAACTTTCTTTTCCAATTTATTGTAAAGTACTATCGTGGATGTAAGTTAACGCATGGCGCAATCACACAACACTTACGCAGGAAGTGTTTAGATAGCAGAAATTGCAACAGCAACCGACACGACGCAGACACAACACTTAGGCAGGAAGTGCTTCGATAGCAGAAACTGCAACAGCAACGACACAATCCAACGCCCAGACCAAATCATAGAACAATATCGCATCCCATTTGGTAGAATAATTGATTTGTATGAATCAAGCCCACCCAACTCGATCAATCATAAAATGTATAAATAGAACAGTGAGATAAATTGAAGGGCAGTTAAAGTTTGGTATCAGTGCGATGAACGAACTTGCTCAAAATTACTCGTAATAAAGAATATATTTTTTTATTTAAATATAATAGGAAAATTGTAATTTGTATAGTAATGTATGTACGTATCATGATCTATTTTTCCTTCTTTTTATTTTGCCTACATACTCGTATTTGGGGGCTCAACCAAAGCTACATTTTTCTATGGTAGATAAACTTATAGTTGATCAATTAAAAAACAAATTAGCTGTTCTAGGATTAGACATGAGTAAAATCTGCTTTAAGCGAACGATTAATGAACGCAAAAGAAGATGGAAAGAGTTAAGTTGTACTAAGCAGGGGTTCCGAAGAGGAGATTGAAATAGTATTTACCGGGGATAGTAGTTCAAAGACATCAGAAAACGTGAAATCGTGTCGGATATTGGTGAAAAATATTGAAAATTCATTATCGAAATTCAGTGAAGATGATTTTTTATCGATAAAAGCGTGGTTTTTAGAATTCGAAGAATTTGCGTCTTTATAGAAGTGGTCTGAAGTAGAAAAGTACGTCTTTTCTAAGAAGCAATTAAGAGGGTCAACACAAAGATTTATTAAAACACGTGCCTGCATACTTACAACAAGATATAAAACCTCAGAATCCAGATAAATGAAAAATTTCTCGAATATATTTATAAAATGCAAGAAATTTTTCAACTCGCTGACGTTGACGAACAATCTTTGATTCTGGTACATATAATAAACGCCATTTCGGGTCGCGAAGAACATAAAATTATGTTATACAGTGCAAAAACATGGAAGAGAATGCAATTTACGCAAAGTTTAAATCGAAATATAGCGGGAAACAGTGGTGGTACTGGGATCAACGGGCCAGGCAAGGGAAAAAACATTTCAGAAAGAAAATTGATTGCAAACGTTTTTTCTTAACTTTGATTGATACAGGTGCTCAAATTTCCCTTTTAAGAGAAGATGCATTTCAAAGACTAGGAAAAATTCCAATTCAAAACAACAAAATATGTAGATCTTACGGGGTTAGGTTCGGTAAAATCGAAAACACTTGCGAATTTGCAACTTGGAATTCCGATTAATGAAATTCGCTTGGAGGTAACCATATCAATTGCGCCGAAAGCAGCGGTTAACATTGAGGCTATCATTGGAAGCGACATAATTTCTACGGCAAAGCTAGTATTTGACAAGAGCAGGCCAAGCTTTACAATGTGGAAGCTGAGAACTTTATTATGAATAATTCGGGGAACATACAGAAGCTGATGCACCACTATCCATATGCGAAAGAGGATCATAGACTTATCAATAATTACAAGTCAAAAGGGGACGAGAGATGTCTTATCGAAATGATCATAATGCTGATGAATGAAATTCCTGTTTACCACCTCGCCGACTTCCGATCAGCAAAAAATGAGCAGTCAGGAAACAAGTTAACACATGGCTTAATCAGAAAGTTATTCGTCTTTCAGCATCCTCCTACAGTAGTCGTATTGTTGTCGTTAAGAAAAAGCACCGATCACCAAGAGTTTGTATAGATTATAGCGAAGTCAACTATAAGAGATCATTTTTCCGTGAAACTAATCGAAACAATTTTAGACAACCTCTCAGATTAATCAGTGTTAACCACTCTTAAAAACAGATAATTTCATGTCCCTGTAGCAGGAATGAGTAAATAATATATGATTACAGCATATCTCGTTGACGGCGGCCATTTAAAATTTAATGTCTTCTTTGGCTTTACAAATGCGTCTACGCACGTTTCATAAATACAATTTTCAAATAAAAAAGGTATATGAACCTATTTGGATGGTCTTTTAATCTCTGAACGAACCGAAGAAGGGAATCTACAAAAACTTAAAATCGTTTCTTAAGTGACAGCTGAATTTAATCAGAACATTAATTAGTCTAAGTACAGATTCCTGCAGAGTAAAACCCAATCCTTAGGACAAAAAAGGAACAATCACTCCATCAGCTAACAAGACAAATGAAATAAAACATTTTCTCGAATCCAAAATGGTAAAAGATGTGCAGTCTCACATCAGTCTTGGATTCTGCAGATTTTTCCGACGATTTATTGGGTCTACAAGTAAGTTTCCAGCGTTTTTTTTCCAAAATTTGAAGTTTTATTATGAAAACATAGTTACAATGCTTTATTCAAAGTATCGTCCATCGGAAGCTACAACTTGGCAATTTATGAATTCCGGACCAAAAAAATTTCTCGTCTTTCGAGCCCAAGAACGTATCGAGCCAATTTTTGATTTCCTCTACTGAGCTGAAGCGTATTCCCGTAAGAGCGTTCTGCGTCGAACGAGACAAGTGGTAGTCAGATGGTGCCAAGTCTGGACTGTAAGGCGGGTGAGGCAGAATTTCCCATCCACTATTTTCCAAATAGTTTTTCACCGAAACCGCAACATGTGGCCGAGCGTTGTCGTGATGAAAAATGACGGACTCATGCCTGGTCTCATATTCTGGCCGTTTTTCTTTTAATGCCCGCTTCAAACGAATTAGTTCGGTTCGATATAATGGTCCTTTGATGGTTTCACCACTCGGAAGCAGTTCGTAGTATACGACACCCTTTTGATCCCACCATATGCAGAGCATGACCTTATTCATGTGAATATTTCGTTTCGGCGTCGATTGGGCGGGCTCGCCGGGCTTTGTATACGATTTTCTGCATTTAGGATTATCATAATAAATCCATTTCTCATCACCAGTGACAATACGATGCAAAAATGATTTATTTTTATACCGCTGCAGTAACATTTCGGACATGCAAAATAGCCGTTCGACGTCTCTTGACTTCAATTCGTACGGCACCCAGTTTCCAACCTTTTGATTGAATCCCAGTGCTTTTAGGCGCAGGGAAACGGCTTGTTGGGTGACGCCCAATGATGCAGCAAGTTCTTCTTGAATCTGACACGGATCCTCACCCAGTAAAGCGTCCAATTCCTCGTCTTCAAAATTTTTCTGCTTTCCGGGGCGATCTTTGTCTTCAACTTCAAAATCACCACTTTTGAACCGTTTGAACCACTCGCGGCACGTCGATTCACCAATACATTCCGCCCCATAAGTTTCCGAAAGCAAACGATAGGCCTCAGCCGTACTTTTCTTCATATTAAAGAATAAAAGCAGGGCTTCCCGCAAATGACGTTTATTTGGCTGGAAACTTGCCATGATTTTGCTCGATGAAATGTACGACACCGATAGAACTGCTCAAATATAATGCTGCAAAGTTGCTGACAGATACGAAACCTACAAATAAAACACATGGGGTCTGACATTTCTGCCCGGGATCCACTGGTGGCGCCATCTCTGACAAACGCTGGAAACTTACTTGTAGACCCAATATAAATAGGTATTCTATGATAACTAAGCCGCTTTCAAACTTACCAAGAAAAGGAGCCAAGCTTTTAATGCACTTAAGAGACACCAATCTTACCTACTACATATATAGACTAGATGCTAACACTGGGGTAAATACAAATTCGTTTCAATGGGCTATTGGAGCAATAGGACAACAAACTATAAGCTTTTTGGAAAATAAGATTAACCTCCTATTGCAGGATGCTAGTTATTACTTAATTGATTTATGTAAGCAAAATTATATACATATGTGAAATTTGAAACTAGAGCCTCTTTTTTTTAAAAATAATATTAATTGTTAAAAAATCTATGCTATTGTGTTGCAAAACAAATTAATGTTTGTCACATTACTGTATGGGAACCAAAATACACGTAAGAGCAAATAAACAAGGATTTACTGTAATGTTCCATAAATCAAAATATTTGCACATTCCAGGTTTATTTGAAAGAAAATGTATAAATGTATGTATTTCTTAAATACTTACATATACGTTTAATATAAATTTGTTGCGATATCATTTGTAGTATCATAAAAAAATACAAAAACTGTTTGCTTTGGACATCCAAAAAGTTAATTTCTGTCAACCCCTTTAATCAGGTATTTACATATGTAAATGTAATAAAATTACATTTATGAACGGTTTTCGGTTAACTATTTTCACATAAAATTATGCACATTCAAAATTACAATATCCAAAAGGAAAAATATCTGATTTTGTAAATATGACTGCGTATTCTGACGAATCCGTGAATTAAATCTGTTACGTAAATAACCTGTCCCATGGCAGCATAAAACTAGTTACAGTGAACTATTATTTAGATCAATTATGATAGTTAATACATTCAAACTAGAATAATACTGCAAGAATGCTGCTGTAGCTGCCGATCGCTTCAAGTCGCAAAACGGCTCGCCATAATATAGAAGAAATAGTTTAACAACTATGTATATTGTACGTATTCGATAAAAGAGAATTCTATTTGCAGATAAAAGTACATTTAATGACTCAAATTTTGATTGCATTTGCAGTACAGCCAGGCAAACACTGCGTTTGATTTTTGAAATTGTTATAAACAACTTTGTTTGATGTGAAATGCTAACTACTCGTACTTCTAAAAAAGAGAAAAGCAGGAATTGCCCATAATGCAACGTTATGTTTTCACTGCTACAGTGTAAATTTGTTTTATGCTCTCAGTTATTACACCATCTATCTAAAACAAACGTGTGTCCTAAGGATACTGGTTTTAAGCAATCCTCTTAAAATATAGAGAGGTTTTTTTTACTAGAAAAATATAGCTGACAGTAAGCTGCTTATCCTGATTGCAATCTTTCCACAAATATGTGTATCAAAATCAGTCATGTACTACTTCAAAACCCTCCAAAAACCAAGCTCTAGGAACAAGACCAAACTATGGATCTGAACCCCTCAGCCGCATCCCTAAATCAGCAGTTAATTTAGCTATTAATAGCTGGGAGCACTCGAAGTGAATCTCATATTGGGAGAATAGCTCTTGTCTAAGACAGGCCAAACGAGCCATCCTGCCCTTCAATAAAAATGCCAACAGATATCTAAATCTTAGTCGGCATGATCTCAAAAACTCATAAAGTTACCTCACAGTACATATGTACAATATGTACATTTAAAAAAACGAAATTATTCTTTGTTATCAATAATGTTTTGCAAGATCTTAACTCAGCACAGTTCTATAAACAACGATTTTGGTTTTGTATTCCTGCAAGCGCATAACGATTTTGTGGGTTAGATACCCGTTAGCACTCTACATAGAGAAGAAAACGGTTTTCACATCATAATTCATTTCTCGTATCAAATCACTACAAACTACCTCATTTTAATTGGTCTTCCCAATCCAAAGTCTAATAAATGTTTTCCAGTTATCACTGTTATTTGATCTTCCACCATGAAAGCTCCGTTGTAATTAAAATCATTGTACGTATCATTAAGGTCTAAAGTCTGTGCAGTAAATTTTCCGCCATTTGAATTTTGTATTTCTCCCATATTTGCTGGTGATTTGAAAGCTCACATGTCGCTATTAATATTGCGAAAAGCTCTCTCACCTTGGTCGTTTAGCTGCACTAGAGAGAATGCGGACTTTCTAAAAAGATTAAATAGAGTCAAACTACATAAACTAAATAACTTTACAAACCTACTTAAAAAATATTAATTACATATCTTAGTTAATAAAATCAAAACCATATTAAATGAATTAAATAATACAATATATTCAAATATTACCTACTGTAAATTGAAAAAAGTGTTATGAAGATAACAGTTAATAAAGGGTCTCTCAAAAGTCGCGCCAAGATGTCAGTAGTGAATAATTTCTGAATGCTACCTCTTCTGTATGCTATCTTTGACATTTGTGAAGTAGACACATGTACAGTTTCAACAATTTTTTGTAAATAATCGTCCAAATGAATCAACAACTTAAAGGTTAGTGAAGAAATTTGAAGAAACTTGTTCTGTCGAGGATCGGAGAAGGTCTAAACCAAAAAGTGGACACTCTACTGAGACTATTGCTGCTGTAGCACAAAGTGTCGCTGTTACTTTCAATATTTCGACGGTCTTCTTCATTGGTTTCATCTCCAATAAAGTTAATCTATAGGTACTTATGCTGATGATTATCTGGTGGAAGCAAAGAGCCAATTCTATTGTAAATTTTACTTATGAAGACATATGACTTCATCTGAAAGCATGAATTGAATTTTCTAATTATTTTTTAAAAAACGCCTTGATTCATCACATACATTCGCACAGAAGCAGATTTTTTAGGGGTTCATCTGGCTCATTTAGAGACAGAAGTTTGATATTACCAAACTTCAGAGAAATATATACCAACTGCTTCTTCCTTCCATTTGAGCTCGTTAGACTGCCCACAATTTTGATCCATTCTCTTGTAGCGATCCCTTTAAAATTAAAGAGTTTTGTTTTTATTTGTTTTCAAAAAGTAACGTAAGCGAATTTAAGCTTACGTCACAGCCCTTAAGCGCCACGGTTCACTTAAAAAGCTTGCAATGGGAATTGATAAATGTGGGTTTTTTTATGGCTGACTTGTTCTTTCGGCATCCGATTCTCTTTCTTTCGCCAGCAACCGCCGAGAGTGATAGACGAATACGTGCCTGCAGTAAAATTAAAACTAATAATAAAAACAAAGGTGGACAAAGGATTATTCAAAAGATACTAAAACCGAAAAGTCGGGTATTTTAAAGTTGGAAAAAAAAATAAAAATTTGTTCCGGATTTTTTTTGTATTTCAACACTAGACAAGTGGAATATCTCTCTTTGTACATCCAGGGACGTCCACTCAATTAGGCACCTTTAAGTCTCGTTGAGTTGCACAAAGCCCAATTGTACAGCGCCAGTTTGAAGGAATTTGTGACAAGAGTCTTCCTACCACGTCTTTTGAAATAAAGTCGCCAAGGACTCGACTAGTTCAACTATGGCAGTCGTAAAGAAACGCCAAACCAATTGCTGCCTACAAGTATACCAAGTTTAATGGTCGTTCGACGTGGATACTAAATTTCGATGGATTTCAAGATAATAAAAGCGAATAGTGTGTAGAAATCTAGAAAACAAACGCAACATTCATGCTCATAAATATTGCATACTCGTTACAAAAAAAAATATTCTAAAATATACAATTTTAATTTTGCCTATATCTACTTAAATTTTTTTAACCTAACGTAACCTAATCTAAAGTGAAACGTGCCGAGTCTTATTAAAAAAAAAGTGTACCAAACTTACATAAAAGGAAACATCATCAGCGATACAGAGTGCACTCCTGATTTGCGGTTGATAGAGGTAATCCATAAATGTTTTTCTTTAATTATTGTAACATACAAATCCATTTCGGGTGTGTAGGCGTAATAATTAGTATAATTAACATACCTACTTCTTTTTCAACACATATGTATACAATTAAACTAGTCTATTTCCAAATTTAAATCAAACTATATCCTTACAAACTAATATTAAAAAAAATATCGAACCAAAGAATGTAAAAGCTTTCGTTCAATCAAAACAAATCATACAGATTAAATTTAAATTGCAATACATTTCCAATCAGACTTAAATACTTGTATATACTAACACCTATTAAATTTGTTTAAATAACGGTATTATATTTTATATATTGCAATCGCTTTTAAAGCTTTTTAAAAAATGATCGTGTGCTCGGTTTTCTTCTCAGGCACGACAATTATTTTGTGAGTACTTTGTAATTGTCATCGCAAAATAATTAGAATAAATAAGATAATAAAATCCGATATTCTATGTCTTGTCCCAAATATTAACACCCTGTACTTGGTTTTACCAACTAAAATGACAATTATGGTATGTCTGGTTTCCGCGATCGATTGCGCTCTCTTGGTTTTTGGCCGCGCTTAAGGAAGGTAGTGGATAGTAAAGTAAATTTAAGTGGCTTGAGTATGGCCAAACTATTAGCAAATATGGTTTTCTAAAACCACGGCATATAATATTCGTTTCCATAAAGTTTAAGTTTCTTTTTGTGCTCTTTAAAAGCATAACATATTGATGAATCCTCAAGCTTTTTTGAAGATTATTAAGTGGACTGTATATTGAAAAACACGAGGTATCCTAAATATGCGAATGTTGGATATTAGGGAAATGATAACACATTATGAACCACAGTTACTTACTTCATTTTCATTTTATTAAAAGTCAATAGACTAACACTTAACAATAATTTGAATTAATAAATAGCAAAACAAATTATTAAAATTCACATTGTGAAGCCCTGTGAACTGCGATGTTGGGTGCGAAGAACGATGAGACCCTTCTTCGGCCACTGCTAATGATGAACTCTCTTTTGTTGGTGATGACTTCTTTACTTATCCTCTGGGTTTTTGGGAATTTTCCATTATGTGATGCAGATGAGAAAACGGTGCAATGGTTCGATGCAGCAAACCGGTGAATTTTGCAATGTTGTATTGCGAATGTATTGTATGTGCTATTCTGGTGCATGAGGATGGATTTGAGGAATAATATTGTAGCATATTTTACTTACTGCTGATAGGTAGTAACACATATAAAGTCTTAATAGTCCCCACCTCCCCGGACCGATGGTCACGATCGCCGAAGATAGCCAAATTCAGCCAAAGCAGCATTGGAGAAATTGATACCAACTCTGCTATCAAATTAATTTAATCCCAGCAGACGATCACTTACCGTTAATATAAGTTTCAATAAGATCAAGTATCGTCACACCTTCCACGTGGGATTTACTGTACATACAGACAGATTTGAAGGCACTCAGCAATAGCTACCATGAGGAGCAGAGCTTACAGTCTTCGTACTTTTTCTTCAAAATATTACTCAATAATCTGTAGTACCAGATTGTTTAATTTTTGTTTGACAAATCAATTAAAATAATTTTTGTAAATATCACAGATCACATGCATGTAAATTAATCTTAGATTCCTTCATGAAATAAATTCTTGTGAATGTAACTTAATCAATCTAATAAAAGCTCTATAAAAGTTCCGGTTTTTGTGCGCACAACAACTGTTGAGGAGAAGAATATCAGGATATGTTACATTTTGATTTATTCACACATTTTCAAGAACTTTATTTGTATCACCATTTGAATTTAAATTTGTAAGATTAAACTTTCTTTGAGTAATTTGATTCGAATTAAAATTCATTCCTAATTATGAAATTATTAACTTCGACTTGTTAGTATTAATAAATTTGATGAAATATGATAAAAGTGATGGTTTTGTTCTGATAAAATGAAGAACTAGTGATATGTAACGAGAACATGTGTGGATAGATTGACTTGAACGTGGGTTGAAGTAGAGAAATATCTCTTTTCTTCTAGAAGGTTATTCATAAGAAACCTGGACAAGGAATAACCGTGGTGAGGAGCTCTCTTAAAAGATGCTATAGGGACTATCCAAAGCAGTGGTAACATCTCATTCTGCCATTATTTAATAGTGCGGTGAGATAGAAAGGCACGTTTTATTTATTTTTTTGTGCGGTCATGTGGAGTGAAAGATACCCCCTAATCCGACTAGCTCTAGCTAGGTGTCGATAGCGTGCCGAAACTCACTCCACCGCAAGGGACCACAACTTCTTGTCCCAATGTTAGTATAATGTACAAATTTGTAAGAATTGCCAGGTTGGGAAAATGAATTACTCTCGCAAATGCGTTCTCTTTTACAAATTTTTTCTCGCGGGAACAGGTTGCTGTACAAATTTGGAGTCCTGGAACAGACCTATTACTTAGTACGGGCGAAAACGTCAGCTCCCAGCTTTGATTTGAAGTAATATATTAGATCTGTTCCCGGACTGTAAATTTGTACAAAAAACGGTTCCCGCGAAGAAATTTTTGTAAAAGAGAACGCATTTGAGAGAATAATTAATTTCCCCATCCTGCCAATTCTTAGAAATTTCTACACGAGATTTTTCTTTGGGCAGGAATTTCAAAAAAGTCAAATCAATTAAATTTTAAAAAAACTGTCAAATTCGTAAAAGTTTAAAATTTGTGTGAATTGATACAATTTTATGCAAATTAACTCAAAAGATGAATTGGACAGGGACAAAGATGAGAAAAAAGAGTTTCATAGTGAAGCGAATTTTTCACATAATACAATAGAACTCATTAAACCCATATTACGTCTATAAAATAGTAATAATAACCAATCTAAAAGTCTTCCTCCTGTTTTACAATTTCTCTTTTGTTTTGCTTTTACTTGTTACTTTTGACGTTTCAAACACATTTTACAAAAACGTGTTCCCGCGAGATCTTGGGTTTAAGAGAGAATTTATTCCTACTCCTGAAACTTAAGCCAAAAATTGTCTTTCAAAAATTGTTACAACAGACCTATTATTATTATTATTTTATTTATTTTTTTATTCATTTTATTATTATTATTATATTTTTTTTTAAGGAGCCTTCGTGGATCAGATTTGTTGCTATAATATCGTGCAGTACCTGGTCATTGAAGTCTATTAATTAATGGTTTTTATTTGTTCTTTATATTTTCTAAGTAGCCTATGTCCTTCCTAGGTGTTCAAGATGTGTTCATACTAAAAATAAGTTCAGCGGATTAGCCGTTAGAACGTAAAAGACCGATAGAGTTACTTTCGCATTAATATTATAATAGTGTTGACTACTTTTTGACTTTAAGATACAATTTGTCTTTGCTACATAGTCGTTTTCCTTAGCATGCTTACCTCTATTCAAGGTAAACTTGATCAAGAATACAAGGCTTCTGTTAACAATTATCAATATTGTGCCCACACCTGATTTTCTGGTACACTAGTATGGTTTTAAAGTAATTTTTTCCAAAGGCTTAGAGAGCTAGGCCCTAGAAATGGTTGAAAATAAAACCATCTTAACAAATGGAATAAAAGCTATCACAAATGGTTTAGAGAGCAAACATAGTTCCCATTTCAAAACAAAACTGAATAAAGATCTACAACTGGTTCTCCAAACGCAATACTTTCACTTTACATTTTACGAATTTGCGGGTTAAGTGATGCAAAACTTTGTTGAAATCTTCAATACTCTAAATTCTTCTGACTGTCTGAAAAAAATTACAAAATACTAAAAATTGATTTTTCTACAGTACGACAGAAACGTTTTATTCTTTAAAGTAAACTATGTTTTAATTTTTTCATTTAATCAGTAATATTTCCCTTGAAATTGGTTAACATACATATGTATGTGTACATAATCATATTACCCAAACACTTAGATTTTACTGAATGACAAGAAAATACAGTTCATTTTATACAACCCAAAAATGTGGTAAACAAATTCACTAACCTGCTGAATAGTTCCGTATATTGGCTCATTACTTTATATGGCTGATTCGGAATAACATGTCCATCAACGATTGGGCCCAATGATGTTGAAAATTGCGGGAACGATATTGGGATTTTCTGGATCTCTTCATATCTAGATAATAGAGAATAAAATAAAGTGGCAATTACGTTACAGAAAATTCAGAAAAGAAAAAATCAAACACAAACATATAAAACTTAACGACAATTCATGTCACAATAGCCTCTCCTATGTTATTTTCATTTGTGTCAGAAATTTGGGTTGTGCCCACTTTATGTATAAAATAAAATATAAAGAAATTCTTAAAACTATTTTGAAATTGATTAAGTATAAGGGGGTTAAGAAACACCAACAACATCGAACTAAAGAATCTGCAATTAGATTTTAGCAGTTGTATCTTCAAATAGACGCTATAGAAATCTTTAAATTCATGCCCTGGTTAGATTTTTCCTTTTAAATTCGAATTCTGTATCTATAAATCCTTGAAAAAATATGGCATAGTTTCATAATATGGCTGCCGTGAATGATATCTGCTATATTTTATCGAACGCCATATTATGAAACAATCATTGGTCTGCAATTTTTATTTTATTTACTATATTTTTATTTACCGAAGAAACAACTAATATTTCAAATTCTTTGTGGAAATTAATTAATACGTTACACGTTTTTGACTCTATTTAGTAAATATTTTTGGTTGGTGCTTTGCTTTATCTACAATATATACGAGTGGAGCCTGCACAACTTATGGCTTGATTTTATCACCCAAAATTGCATGGTATACAATTGACCAAATATGGCACGACGTACCTTCCTATCACAGTCAAGCCAGATCCTTGATTATTCAGGTGTGTTTGTGTTGTAACATGTTCACAGCCTGTAGCAGTTGCGTAAGCAATTACACTTTTCTGCTTAATGTCTGCGAAATAGCCCATTTTCAGAAAATTCGGTCCTATGTTATATAAAAATTATAGAGACATATCCCTTCCTATAACATACATATAAGATTAGTTCCAATATAATGTTGTTGTGTTTTTTTTTTCAGATCATAACACTAAAGTGGATATGTCTACACACAAAATGCCTAAATACAAGGTGGCAAAAGTAATGTAGTAATGTTACTGTGCCATAATTATGGCAAATGGTGTCAAGTGTCATTGTGCTTTGATATTTATACTGTAGAAAGATAGGGAATTAGTTGGCAATAAAAAATGGAGCGGTAAACACCTTAAGAACGAGAAATTATTGTTACTGCTTATTTGACCAATTTCTGGTCCGTTGTTTTAACGCAGCGCGAATTTCGTTGTCGTTTTCCTCGTCATCTTGCACCATGCACGCGAACAATCACTCCTCATGCAAACTATGTCCACTAGAGATGGCCGAGTACGTCCGAGAGAGTCTACCAACATCGATGAGACAACGATGCACACAATTTGGCATCAGCAGACGTTCGTTGCGTCGAATTTTGGTGAAAGACCTGTAGACGTTCTCTTATAAAGTGCAAACCGTTCACCAATTGCTGCTTGCTGAGCGTCAAGTGCGGTTAACTTACTCCCATGCTCTGTGAAACCTGGTGGAAGAAGTGGATGATTTTGTATCCAAAATCATAAAGAGCGACGAAGCCCATTTCCACTTAAGTGTTTATGTGGATAAACCAAACATGAACTGAACGATGCGCCGTTGCATCGCCTTAATGTGACTGTTTGGTACGGCACTTGCAGTGAAAAAGTGATTGGTCCTTTTTTTAAGACACCAACGTAACCGTACCTGATGGGCGTTACAGACAGATGTTAAATGATTTTTTTTTTGCCGCAAGTTGCTGAGTTGTGTCTTCAACATTGTTGGTCCCAGCACGACGGAGCAACCACTCAAACAGGGCGGGCAACAATGGAGATTTTGAATCACCAATTTCCAAGCGCCAGGTCTCCCGTTTTGGCGATTTGAACTGGCCGGCCAGATCGCCAAACCCGACGGCGCGGAACTTATTCCTTTGGTACTTTTTGAAATCTCGGTTTACCACAACAAACCGCAAGCCTTACAAGTCTTGAAAAATCACCAATTTGGAGCACGATGTTTTACGAGTAACAACTCAAAATGCTGTAAAAGGAGCACAAATGTAGATCAACTCATTAGGCGGTAATTTGACTGATGTATTTTTTTCAAATTAATATCATGAATTTTACTCGAAGTTTACTCGAAGGTGTAAACTATTCGCGAAAACAGAGACCAATTTCTTTCATTTCTAACAAAACAGCAGCCACTTCGCATTATGACATTACTTTTGCCTCAGCTTGTATGTGTTTTTTGAGAATATGGGAAAGAAAACAAAAGAATCCGACAATCAATATTTAATGGGGAGACTAAATTATTTGTATAATTGGATTCGTTGTTGTATTTTGAGGATCCTTGTGATTTTAGTTGCCTGAAAAAAGAATGTCTGTAGCGATTGCGATTTACACGCCGAACCGTTCGATTTTGAAGCCAGTCACTATCATTTGAGCCGCGGCTACCTACATCTTAAGCTTTTTTGCAACAGACTAATCGGCAAGTACCAGTGTTACTCTCGGCAAACAAATCTTAGTGAGCACTAACGAATTTCAAGTCGAAATGCATCGCAGTTCATCGATTACCAGGCCTCATCTTCTGGCGGTATAATGATCGCCATATTCAGATTCCCACCAAAACTAGTCCATCTATTTTTCCACCATGAACAAGTTTCGCAGTACCTGGCTTAGACAGATATTGATATCAATCTAGCAGATATTAACAGCATCGCTCCTCCATGACGTTGTGGAAACTTCAAATGTGATCGAAGAAAAGGTGAAACCAGTTGATTTTAAAGTAAATGAAGACAAAATCAAGTACATGATTTCAACAAATAAAGAAGCATATGGATCCCTGATGAAGGCATATCTTAGAAAATAGCTGTTACTTCAGTTTGGCAAAACAAATGGTTTAAAAAATCATGATTCGAAAGACGAAATATGCTTCATTATACACTGGCTCTGATAGTTCATCTATAAGATGATAAGTAACCCTTGCATATTGACATTTCTAATTCCCTGAGTATTCATGTTCACCTTTTGTACACTTGTAACTCTAGATAAATTATTTACACATTTCTAACCCGATAAACATGTTCACATTTGAAAAATAATACCTTTTTGTTTCCGGAACGAACTTATTATTGTATATTTCACTACAAATTTAAATAATCTCATGAACTAAAATCCTGTAGGTTAAGCTACAGAAACTTTTTCCAGGTCTACTGACAAGAACTCGTTTTCCTGAGTGAAACGCACTAGCAGGAAAAATGTAATTAATCGATACCTTTTTTACAGACTTATCTTTAAATTTGACGAAATTGAAGGATTGGCTGGTGTTTCACGGCACCCCTCTCAGCAGATTGACTATAATAAAGCTAGTAAACACTTTTACCGACCCTGGGACAATCACAAGAAGACCTTATTATCGATTTCTTACAGTTTGGACACAAGAAACGATTCCTTCTGTAGGCGCTGCCGTAGAAGTAAATTCATCCGTTGCAACAAAGGGCTCATCTGTTATAATATTACCCATTAGACGGACAGTCAGTGCTGAAAACTCTGCACAAAGACCATACTCAATTCTATCTTATGGTATCGCAAATAGGAAGTTTATTGTCACATAACAAATATGATCCCAAAGAAACCCCCCTGTGAAACATAATTATTCGTCGCAACATCTGGTCTGTGGAAACCAAACATGAAATGTTGCGAATAACAAAACTTAACCGCAGCTCTCTCTCTCCAACACCATCTTCATGAGGAGATGGAGTTGTAGCTTGGATTTGGCTATATTTCTAAACATGTAGTCTTTAATTCGCACTAGTATCGACAACAAGCATCATAAACTTTCACAAATAAAACTTTAAATTAATAAAGGAAAAGAGTTGTTTAAAAAACGAAATCGGTTTTTTAATCTACTCGTATTTGGCGCAGTCGAAAAAATAATAAAATAAAACCGTTTCAGTGGGTAAAGCTAAAGAACATAAATAAAAAAACAGCATAACGGACTTAGGATAGTTCGAGCGCAGTATATTCATAGTTCGTAAACAGCTTGACTGCAAAACATCAACGCTCCCTGCCCGAAGCAGCAGTTGGCAACAGCACGACATAAGAAAAAAAAATACATCAACCGAAGAAGATGAAAAAAGACAACGGAAATTTTTTTTCCAATAATGGATCAATTACAAAGACGAAACATCTATTAAAACCAATCGAATAATCCACGTGAGTAATCATCAAGTATAATTTTTACCAGAAGAACAATAAGAGATGGATGTCCTCAATGCAGTTGATAAGTTTAAAATTACTTTAGATTGTATGATAGATTTTGTGGAAAGGGTAGATTCGCTGTTAACCACTTTGTTATCCTTTGATGAAAACACCCAGTTAATTTTGACCGGCTATATCAGAGACAAGATTGTAGGAAAGGAGCGTCTTGAAATTCAAAAATACGGTAGATTAAGAACTTTCCCTGAAATTATTGAAAATATTAAGAACAGTTTCGGAGAAAAGCTTTCTATAGATAAAATAATTGACAAAATTAGAACAGCTGGGATTATAACATCTATTGACGATTATTACAACAAAATAAATTCTTTATTAAGCAGAGCCAACAGTATTTTCTTACTAGGGAATGGTCAAAACGACCAGCAAATGATAGTATCGAAAAATCGAATTGCACATGAAGCATTTAAGTATAACTTGCCAGAACCCACTAGATCAATTCTATCAAGCCTTAACGAAGGCTACAAAATAATTATAGAAATTAATCATCAGTCCATGGGACCGAATTCCATAAGTCAACACCTTAGCAGTAATCGCAGGGTTCGAAGTAACTTTTTTAATCGGAGACCAAATAACAATAGCTATTCCACATCAGGAGTCAAAACGCGACAAGACAATAATTACACTCCACGATATAATCAAACTTATATTCACACTCAGGCTAATAACTATCCCCGCAGTGGTCATTCACGATCAACCTACAACCATACACAGAATGGCCAAGCATAATAACAAAATGGAACCAGACCAGGAAGTAATTTCGAACCCAAGGATATAGTACTTAACGAATTTAGACCATATTACGGACTCCAACCTCAGAACCATTAAAATTTTCAAAGATCTCGTCGAAACAACTACCCTTCATAATCCATAAAACCCCGGTATGACCCCTAAGATTCATTATCGATTGCGGCGCCGAATACAGCATTGTTAACAAGAATCTATGCAATCCGAAGTGGTAAATACTTCCTAAAAATAAACGTACTTCTCCTAGAGTACTCGGCCGGCAAATTGAAAGGAAAGCACAATATAGCATCCCCCTATTTAATAAATTTAATAAAGACGATTATTTTGTGCATTAATTAGAATACCAGTTTCATGACTATTTCCATGGAAATAATATTTTGGTTCCTTTAAATCCGATTATAGATTACAAGAAAAGGTTACTTATGTTATAACAGATGACCCAAATATTCGGATATACCTTAACAAAGAGGAAGAGGCCTATGAAAAGAATTGTCATAAGGATACATCCATAGAAGTGTTTTGTAGTGAGGTCTTCGAAAACGAGATAATGGATAAAGCTTTTGCAAGCCATCTGACAAATAATGATGTATCTAAATTAAAATCCCTGTTACACTCTTTCAAATCTATTTTTTATAAAGCTGGTGATTTTCATCATTTTCATTTCACTAGCGAAATTAGGCACCAAATTAACACTAAAAATGACATTCCAATCAAGTAAGCTTTACCGGTACCCGGAAGTACACACACAAGAAGTTGATAGGCAAATTCGCGAGATGTTGCCTCAAAAAATAATAGCGCCGAGCATTAGTCTTTACAATTCGCCCATCTGGGTAATCCCAAAAAAAGATGATAAAAACGGAAGAAAACAATGGCGCATTGTGGTGAACTATCAAAAGTTAAACGAGCAGACCATAGAGGATAAGTTTCCGATACTCAACATCGATGATCTGTTCGATAAACTCGATAAATGCAATTGCTTCTCGACTATAGACCTCGTTAAGGGTTTTCACCCGATCGAAGTCGAATCTCGCGATAGCCAATATCAGCCTTTTCAACAAGAAACGGCTTTACAACAGAATGCCGTTTCAAAAGAATGCCGTTTGGACTAAAAAAAGCCCCTGCGACATTCAAAAGGTTAATGTACAACATCTCACATGAATTCATAAATAAAATATGCGTCGTATACTAATATCCTAATATTTTCCACTAGTTTCGACGAATATTTAGATTCTCTAAAGAAAATTTTCCAAATATTAAATGAACAAAACCTAAAGATACAAGTAAATAACTGTTGTTTTGCTAGTTTATCTACAAATTACTTAGGGCACACTAATAACGGAATTAAGCGAGATGAAAATAAAGTAAAATCAATAACATCTATGCAATTACCAAGTACCATAAAGGGTATTAAACAGTTTTTAGGGATAACCGGTTACTACCGTAAGTTTATAAATGATTATGCTAAGGTAGAATATCCCATACTAAGGTATTAAAAGAAATCGGAAAAAATAGATATGTCAAATCCTCAATACATTAAAGCTTTTAACACAGTAAAAATGTTACTTACTTCCAACCCTATTTTAATAACCCCTGAACTTAACAGAACTTTTGCCTTGACTGCCGACGCATTCAACTATGCACTAGGGGCTGTCCTAAGTCAGGGTAACCACCCGATATGTTACGCTTCGCGCACGCTCAATAATCATGAGCGCAATTATTCGACTATCGAGAAGGAACTCCTGGGAATCGTCTGGTCAGTTAAATATTTCAGGACATATTTATACGGCAGAAAGTTCACAGTTCGAACTGATTATAAGCCCCTTGTGCAGGATGAACGGGATGAAAGAACCAAATATGAAATTACAGCGGTGGGAAATTGCTCTTAACGAGTATGATTTTGATGTCGAATATCTAAAGGGAAAAGAAAACTGTGTACCCGATGGACTTAGTAGGTATATTGAGCAGGACAATAAAGAAAAAGTCTCGGATATTAACGATAAAGTTAATTTAACAGATATTTTCAGCAATGAAATCGCTTTGAACAATAATTGCGGTAATGACGATGAAGTCATATCTGAACCTGAAGGTACCAGGCAAGCTCGCAGTTCTATTTCGTTCACTTGTGCTACCGTCCACAGCGCTATGGAGGATGAGATAGGATACATTTATCTTACCTAAAAGCCTATAAACTTATATAAAAATCAAATATATCTATCATATAGTATGACACAAGGGAAAAAATTACTTTAAAATTATCCATAAAAAAATTCAAAATCATGTTCGCTTAAGCAAAAGTAGCAGTGACTTACTGGGTATAATGAAAAATTTATTGATCGACAAAGGACTTATATGTATACACTGCGAAGACTTATCTCCGTTTATTAAATTTCAGAACTTGTATGTCAAATACTTTTTTCTGAACACCAAACTAAAACTTACTAAATCAAGTAGTAGACGTCAGGACAGTTGCGATAAAAAGCAAATGTTAACTATAATTAAGAATGAGCACATAAACAAGAACCATAGGGGAATAAATGAAATATTTTCGGAGTTAAAAATCATATATGTTTACCCAAACTTAAACATAGAGATACAAAAATCCATTAACAACTGTGCCATTAGTAATTTTGGTAAACATGAGCGACAACCACTCCAAATTACACTGTAAATAACAGAATCACCTAAACACTTTAACGACATAATACACATAGACAAGAGGCGTTCAATATATTCTCGGTATCGATATGAAGGAAAATGCGGATTTAATTTAAATT
Source organism: Volucella zonaria (assembly GCA_963966105.1). NCBI lineage: Eukaryota > Metazoa > Arthropoda > Insecta > Diptera > Syrphidae > Volucella > Volucella zonaria. The sequence goes on along the minus strand of OZ014530.1, from coordinate 93,452,962 downwards.
GTTTTTATTTTTCAATATAATCTCCCCTAACATCAATGCATTTGTTACATCTTGATATAAGCTTTTTTAAACCCGCAAACAAATAAATTTCCTAAATACCCATTTATTGCCGACTTGAGTTCTTCATCATCCGAAAATCTTTTTCCACGAAGACATTTTTTCAAATCCGGAAACAGGAAATAATCACTAGGGGCACTAGGGTCTGGACTATAGGGTGGGTGTTGGATTTCTTCGATACCACAATCTCGCGCACCAGCCTTGGAAACTCGCGCCGTGTGAACAGGAGCGTTGTCATGAAGAAGCAACACACCAGCTGCGAGTTTACCCCGTCTTTTCTTTTTAATTTCCTCCCGCAAATTATGCAAAGTGGAAGCGTAGGATGTGGCGTTGATGGTTTCACCTTTTTTTTTGTACTCAATGAACAAGATTCCCTTTGAGTCCCAAAAAACTGTGGCCATGAGCTTCCCGGCAGACGGAGTGACTTTGAACTTCTTCGGGGGGTCTGTTTCTTTTTTATGCCACTGCATGGACTCTTGTTTGCTTTCAGGGTCATAGTGGTGGACCCATGTTTCGTCCCCAGTAACAATTCGACCCATAACACCGTCCGCGTTCTCACTACACATCTCCAAAAGCTCTCTACAGCATGCGATTCTAACTTTTTTCTGAGGCGCTGTGAGCATTCGTGGCACCCACCTTGCACTGACCTTTGAAAGGTTAAGATGGTCATGAAGAATGGTGTGAATGGTAAAAATTGAAAGCTTGGTGATCTCTACCATCATTTTCACCTTTATTCGGGCATCCTCAAGAACAAGTTTTTCGACTTCTTTGATGCTTTCTCCCGTACAAGCAGTAGCCGGTGCGCCGGAGCTGGGGTCGTCTTCAATGCTCTCTCTGCCTCTCTTGAACTCACTTGACCACTTTTGCACAGTTGATAATGAAGGTGCGGAACCCTGGTAAACAGCCACCATCTCTTCATGAATAGTTTTTTGACTTTTTCCTTGCTTAGTGAGAAATTTAATTACAGCGCGATGCTCAATTTTCACCATCATCGTCTCAGTTGCCATCATGATTCTGTTTAACTAGAGACAAAACGCGAATTAATAATCACATTTATATGAAATTTTACAAGATTGCACTAAAATAATAGTATTACTTGATAAATAAGTCAATTTATATATAAAACCACAGCTTCACCCCGATATCGAGAATATATTGAACGCCCCTTGTAGCTATCTTAGGTGCAATAATGCAGAGAGTTCAGTTTTAAGGGAAGCCGAATAAAATTATCTCCGATGGAGATACTTGTATAGTACATTCTGCAGTTGAAGAGTTTTTGTTTCACAAGACAGCTTCGCATAAAACTGGCAATGCCGATATTGAAAGATTGCACGGGACGTTGAATGAACATTTAAGAATTAGGAATGCAGACAACGATAATTCGGAGTTGTTCGAAAAATTGTTCAAAATCATTAACATTTATAATGCGGCTAGCAACCGCATTTAGTAAGGAGGAATTTGAATTGATGGAACGTGGGGGAAGCGATGTTATAGTGCACGAAAATGACAAATGTTTCAGAACAAACCAGAGGCCTCGAAATCTAACCACAGGACAAGGTTCAGTTTCTAATATAAATCATTTTATTTTCTTTCCTACTGTTACAGGTAAAACTACGAATAATTCACGAAAGCATGACTAGTAGTGCAGTTCTTCATCTGGCCCAGCAGAAGGAAAAACCGAAATGAAGACCCTTAACCAAAGGCTAAGCTTAAAGCTAAAACAACATTGGAGGGATGTAGTGACCTGCCGATAACAGTGAGTTAGAATTCAGATATAATTTCTGAATTTCAGTTCTTTCATCAGTCGATAGCCAAATGCGTGGGTGTACATGTCATTATAAATATTTGTTGGCTTTGATAAATAAAAGTAACTCAGTAACTCTGAAATATGTTGGTGCTTAGTAATTCTCACGGTAATTATAATTTGTCTGTTACCTTCAACTAGTGAAGGTAATTAATCGATTCGGTCTACACATATAAAACCAAAAATAAATTGTTAGCACGACAATCCGAAATAGATCATGGCTTAATCTCTCACCTGTGATTTTCGCTTTGTTGTTTTGCACACAGTTAGAAGGACCTACGATTTTCTTCAATATATAGCATTTCATTTACTGAAACTTTCTCAAAAGAAGGAAGTGGAGCAGCTATATCAGTGTCGGCTACTTTAAGAGATGAGTAACGTTTTATATATATAGTCATATCTCTTCGAAGAATAAGCTCACAGGAATTATACAATACCAATGATTACTCATATAAGAACAGTACTCGTAATACATTTCCTGTTTCTTCTGTACTGCCTCCATATTATTTCTTTCTCCTTACAACGGTTATGCTTATAATAAAAATATAGTATATCATACAAACGGCTCGAGAATCCTAGCCATGTTAATTTACTATAAATAACACTTAATTTTCGTTTGCTGAATTAGGACAACTAAATTACCGCTTCTTTCGTAAACAAGATAACATTTCTTCATCAGCATCATTTAACGGGCAATTGAGTCCATGTGCCATTTGCATAGTTAGCTGCAGCGAATTGTTGGATGCAGCCCAATCTGACATTGCAGAGCCTGACATCAAAATCGCCCTATGGAATAGACCTGTAATAAGTTAATTATTAAATGAAAAGTTACTACAGACTATTATTTGAATTTATACGTACCAGAAGCAACAGGTGATACCATCAGGTAATTTACACATGCTGCACCTGTATTGTGTCCCATCAATGTAACACTGCCTTTGTCGCCGCGGAATGCACCGATATTCTCCTTAATCCAGTGCAAAGCGGCAATTTGATCCAAGATCCCAAAATTACTGACTGTATCGTCAGTAATGCCTGGTTTCATGAAACCTAAAGGGGTTTAAAACCAAATTAAGTTTGTTTAAATTACAATGTCAGTTATATGCATGGAATTTTCGCTCCAATTGACATTTATCTTAATGGGAATCGCTATTTTATACAGAAAACTTCAAGTCTCTTGATATATAGTATTTTTAATAAAGTAAATAAAACTCGACTGGATTGTAGCCGGAAAAGATAGAACACAATTAATGAAAAGGAGCACTGCGCTTTTATTGTAGTAACGGGTAAGGTTTTTGTTTAATTTCTAAATTTTTCAAGTTATAAAATACATTTGGTCATTCCGCGCATAGTTTTATTTAAGGGGCGTATTTTTGCGAAGACTTTTTGCAATTCGAAGGAAGCGTGCCTAGCGTTTTAGAGAAGAAATTGTAGTTGAAAAGAGGCTTGAAGAGCTAGCAGAGGAATTGTCTGGAAGATTTGGTTCCAATGCAAAGTTCTTATCTCCACTGGATATCAAGTATGGCAACAGATAAATACAAATGTCTGCATATTTTTACTAATAATGATTACATATTGTGGCTTAATGATTTGGACGACTCAAAAGGTATCTGGATGGACTGTCAAAATGCAACAAAACTGTTTCAAAATTTTGCATAGAAAGAACAAAGATCAAATACGAATTACATACACGCTGTTTATGGGGAGGTATCAACATAGTGGATACTTGGTATGTTCAAATCTTAGTTAGACGGGAGGGATAAAAGCACTCTGACCGGCAACATACCGAGAAGTTAATAAGCAATGATGAAGAGTGGAAAAAAGTGTTTTCGTGAGAAATACTCGTATTTACCGAGCACAGAGGAATACAAAACACTCACTTGACCTTAGACAAGATCCGATATAGCCCAAATACTGGTAGCATCGATGTTTGTTAAATTGGGAAACTTGACTTGAAGAACACCCCACTTGTGGTAAAAATATCACGCTATATTTATGTACACGCATTTTATTGACTGATATAAAGGAAGTAAGGGATGTGACATCCCCAGGATTTTAAGCTCTAATTTAAATACTATTCACCTTTTGACAGAGCGCCCATATTTAATACCTTTACCTACGAAAATTATTCGCAGTGGTTAGGTACTCTTCCAAAGAACATTGTTTGGTACAGAAAAAGACACACCTTGTGACCTTGTGTCTATACGTCTAATACACACATTAAGTCCATTTTACAATCATTTCGTTCTCATAAAAAAAAAAATTTAAGTAAATTACTTATGCATGCATACTATTGTAGTTAGATATTATACAACTGAGTGTGAATCAGTAATCAATTAAAATCGTCAGACCCTATGAGTTTATTTTTTAATAATATCATTCATTATCAGTGTCAGAAAATTTACGAATATCACCTGCAGCTATGCTACGTAACGTAAGTAACCTTTCGTATTATTTTTTTTAATTTCATGCAGATGTAGGTATGTATGTTACACTAGGAATGGGTGTAAATAAAACGAACTAGTTAAAAAAGCAGTTTTTCATCTCGTAACGACGTAATCGTTTTATTTTCATAAAAAAAAAAAGTTTATATAGTAACTACATTATCTACTTGTTGAGTGTAATCAACAAGGAAAAGTTGGGTTTATTTTACATTGCAAACAACGGTTTCATTTGGGTGGATGAGACGAAAATGGTTTTTGGTTTTCTCGCAGTACATGATTATAATTTCTCGTTAGTGCTTCTTATTAGTTAGTTAACTAGTTTTTTAACTAGGTATATTTCTTTAAATAACTGTTTCGTTTCGTTAACACAAAAACCGAAAACGACCCACCTCCAAATTGTACACAAGATGAGAAGATGATTTCAGCAATATAAGGCTCATTATTAATAAAATCATCAATTTAAGTAAATGTGCATTTAGTTCAAACTCCCGTAATAGAATTGCGGGATGAATTTTATTGGTGATAAATCATTAATTCAGATAATTTAAGAAGGCGTAGATGGAAATGGGCCCGTGTTTGTATCGACATAAGTAAATAACACACATAACGATAACTTCAATTGCCGCGATGTTACCATTACTTTTTTGCTTTCGACTCCAATACAACGAGGTATTGTTCACAAGTCAATAGGTCAAAAATGAGCCGGTAAATGCTCAGTTGCTGGCTTTATTTCGTGTTCTAGCTGGATATTTTTATCTGACGAGATTAGGTTATCTAGCAGAGGCTTACGCTGAAATTACAATACTAAGTTACCTTTTTACCTTTTCTATCTTGCATTAAAATTATGCAAAATGCCATTTTTCATAGGTTTTTTCTTAAAAAAAAAAGTTAGTTAATGTAAGAACACAGCCAGCAGCGCATATGAGTACAACGCATCTAGTAGTGACTAAAGTAACTCTATCGCCACATGTGGTCTTACAAAAGCTGGTATACTATGTATATTTCGATTCTTGTCCATTAACCACACATCAGCAAAACATAAAATATTTATTGCAAATAAATCAATAAAAGAATTAATTAGAGAAAAATAAGTCACGCCTTTCTCTTCAGAATTGAAGCCATATTGCAGCTGCTGTTAGTTTGTGTTATGACGAACTTTTAATCAATGTAACATATGTTACATGCTACAAGGTACTGTTCTGAGAAATCTTGTTAGTTTACTGTATTAACGGCTGTTTAGCTGTATATAATGTAACTACATAATGTCAAATTTGCAGTGACTACCTTTATCACAGCACATAAAGTCAAGTGATCGCAAGAATCTACACAATAGTTGGTTCACCATTGTACAAGTTCTTATTTGCTTTGGTAAATACTACCTGAGAGCAAACTACGTAGCTCAAATAAACAGAATTATTCTGATGCAACCTTAAGAACACACAATCTAATTTTCCATTGGAGTAGAAATTTAAATAAAGGTTTAATTTCCTTAAATCATAGGTAGGAAGGTGAGTTCAAGGCATCGGGTTCACGAAATACTAATTTCGAAACATAATGTATTATAGAAACAGCGCCGTAATTGCAAAAAAAAGGATGGCTGAAAATCCTTGCCGCAATTGTAATTGAACAAAACCATTTGGAATCCTAAGGAAATTAGATACTTTCAGTTATTACAAAAAAAAAAAAATTACAGGTAAATATACTTGCATATTGAAATTTCAGATAATCCCTCTAGAACAGTAGGTTTAAGATATCGACTCAACAGTAGGTTCATACTGTTCGCCAGAAATGAATGCCAGATGAATATAATTATGTGTGTAGCATATACATATGTTATAAAACATTATTCTGAACGATTTAGCGTAATCATAAAACACTTTTTTTTTTCTGTATTTGGTGAGCCATTTTAAATAAAAATCCTGATTCACCACGTAGATTGACTTTTTTAGTAGCTTGACATATATCTAAAAATGTAAAACAATTCTAAAAACAACATAATAACGCATTTATCGCTTCAAAGTCGAAAGCAGGCAGATCGATATGCTGTTCAAACTCATTCACGCTATCATGATTTTAAAATCAAACTAACATAAATGTCATGTATTAGAACAATTCCACTTAATTTAATGACAAATATGAATTTACCTAGAATTCCCAATCGGTAATTAACCGTAACAACAATCACTTGTCCATAACTGGCTAGCACAGAACCGTCATAAGGATTGCCACTATTCCATTCAAATGATTCGCCATGCACGTATACTATCACAGGATATTTCTGTGACTGATCCATCCCATCTAAATATTGCGAATAGAATTATTAAATAATTGTGACAAAAAACAAGATTTTCTTTTAAATTATTGAAATCGTACTTTTATAAAATAGTTATGATACGTATGTAAAGTAAGAAGTAAGATTAGTTTAACTACTTGCCTCCATGTGGCACATAAACATTCAGATAAAGGCAGTCTTCGTTCTCTGTTTTGAGATATGGCAGAAGCCTTATTAATTGCTCATATCGTCCCTTTGACATTTTTAAACTGCCATTCGATAAATCCGGAATCCTTTGAGGACATACTGATGGAAGATGGCGTGCTATTTTCAGTCCTTGCCATGGCAATGGTGTTCCTGTGTGGAATAGAAACCAGAAGAAATATATAAAAAGGTATAAAGGCTTTGCTTACACATTCTCGATGTGTGTATAGGTATAATCCGGGACCCAATTTAAATAGAAGGTACCCAGCAAAATCACTTTAATTGAGTGTTACTGACATTAATTAAAATGAAATGGTAAAAAGTTCATGACCAACAATTTAAAAGTAGAACCAATAAAAGCTTTGAAAAAAATTAATTTTTTTTTGAATTTCCAAAATTCAGGTATGAAAATAAAAAAAATATACAAATAGTTAACAGAGTCAGTTAATACTATGGTACATCAGAACTCATCTGCACGAGGATAGATGTCGTTGACATATTTCTCTCGATTGTTTATAATTAACGAATAGATATTATATTTTCTGTTACCGTAGTGGCATTCAAAAGCCAATGTTAAATATGTATTGTACATAAAATCCTGCATTTTGGACAGACAAGGCAATTATCGTAAAATTCTTGCTGCTTAAAATAACTTCCCTCAACTTGTATATTCTTTTTTCTGCGAAGATCCTGAGTTTGTTTTCGACTTTTCATTCTAATAATTATTCGAGTAGTATTCCTTTGGTATATTATACCCCCTAGACTTATCGAGCCATTTTGTTATACTTGCACATATAGGCTTATTTATTTTACATAGAATATGTAGAAGAAAATTCGTTAAAGAACAGTTTGAAAATATAAGAAAAAAAAATGGCCAACTAACAGCAATCGATAGGTCTTATTCTTTATTTGTATTCCTTACTTTAAAACACCAGTGTGACGAGACCCGAAATATAAAATAGGCTATTAAATAATTCCAGTAAATCGTTACAATTTCTAAGCTTTATGTGGCATATGAGTGAAATAATACAGGGTGAATGACTCGAAAATCAACTTTTTAAAATGCTATAATTTTTTTAGTTTTTGATAAATTTTATTGTGTCAAAGCAAAAAATCTTGGGAAGTATATCAATTTTCAAACTGTATCAGTAGTTTTCAATATCCACCTTTGGCGCGAACAATGGCCTTGAGACCATTGTCTCAGTAGCTCTGCGGTATTTTGGCCCATTCCCGGCGAAGTGCTTGTTTGATGTGGTCCAAACTTTGGTATTTTTTCGTGCCAAAATACCCCAGACAGAGAAATCCATCGGATTTGCATCCGGAGAATTTACAATCCATTGTGTCAAAGAAATGGAACATTGTGTGTGTGGAACATTGTTTTTTAACCAATCTTGGTTGACACGCGCTTTGTGAGACGGTGCCGGGTCTTGTTGGAATGTCCACGGTCTCCAACCGAAATGATTGTTTGCCCAAGGCTTCAATACTGCCTCTAAGACAGTATACGGTATACGATCGCATTAATTTTGACGCCACGGTCCAAAAATACGAGCGGAGAGCGACCATCGGCGGTTATGGCGGCCGCAACCATCACCATCGGTGCTGCCTGCTTTCTGGTGGCCTTCCGAAGGTGTAAATTTTCGAAGGACCTCTCTGACAAGTAAGCTCGGTCATTTTGTTTGTTAACATATTGCTCGATAACAAATGGCGACTCATCGGAAAACACCAAATTCGGTAACTCACCACTTTCGTGCAAGCGTAGCAACTCCTTCGCTCTTTGGACTCTAACTTTTTTCTGTTGCGGTGTAAGATCGTGTGCTTTTTGGAACTGCAATGGCTTGAGCCCAAGCTCATTTTTCAGTATGTGTTACATCCGTTCCAATGATATGTTGAGCTCACTAGCCATTTTTCTTCCACTTCGATGCGGATTTTGCTCAGTTCGAACCACCTCCACGGCGTTTTGCAACGCTGCCAGTATTACGGTAACGAGCTATGGTTCGAGACACAAATGATTTATTCACGTTGAGGTTCTGGAGGGCTCTAACGATAGCTACTTGTGGTTTTCCAGCCAAATATAAAGCAATCACACTATCATGTTTGAATTCCATCACGGATAAAAATTTTTCAACACAACAAATTATCTGTCATGTGTCACTGTCATGAACGGTTTGGAAATTATAGCAGTCTGAAGTTGGTTGCAGTTCGAGTCATTCAGGGTGTAGTTTAAATTTTTAATCAAAGGTTTTGCGTAGTTAAATAAGGAGCATTTAGATGGTATTGATAATCTAGGGATGCCAAGTTTAAATTTTACGTTAAATATACGGGCTATTCCAAAATCTACCTCCGATGTGTTACAATTCATTACATACGTGCACTTCGGTGACATGTTTCCGCATGTCGAAACCAGTACATTATTCTCTAATAATATGGAAAGTTTCGACCGTTTTCGTTCAGTATTTTTCTAATAGTTGCCGTTTTAACATGGAGAATACAATTTTATCTCCCGCCGCCTGTGAGGTACGAAGTGTAATTCGTTTTTTGCAAGCCGAAGGAAATGGCGCAGCTCAAATTCATCGTCGGCTAGGTGCTGTTTACGGCAATACAGTGATGAGTGATGATTCGGTACGTGATTGATGTAGACAATTTAAAAATGGACGCACAGGTGTGCATAATGAAGGAGGCCATGGGCACAAATCGATCATGAATCAAGACGTGGTTCACCAAGTAGACAGATTTGTTCCAGAAAACAGGCGTTTTACGTTTTCAGATCTTGCGACAAGATTTTCCGAAATTTCTCGAACTACTCTATACAGAATCGTGTCTGAAATCTTGGGTTACCACAAATTCTGTGCCCGTTGGGTCCCGAAACAGCTCACAGCTCAAGAAAAGCATTTCTCGAACGTTTAGAAATGAAAGGTGAAGAATTTTTACAGCAAATTGTGACTGGAGATGAGACTAGGGTCCAGTATGTAAACTTTGAAAGCAAAGAACTGTCAAAGCAATGGATGCACACTCATTCCCCAAACAAGCCAAAAAAATTCAAACAAAGTTTGTCCTATCGTAAAATGATGGCTACAGTTTTTGGGACAGTAAAGGCATATTGTTGACCGAGTTTATGGAACCTGGAAACACAATAAATGCAGCGGTTTACTGTGAAACTCTACGTAAGTTGAGAAGAGCAATCCAGAACAAAAGACGAGGAATGCTTACCAAAGGTGTGGTGCTTCTGCATAACAACGCACGACCACACACTGCTACACGCACAAAAATTTTAGTGGAGGAGTTCAATTGGGATATTTTTGATCACCCTCCCTACAGTCTTGATTTGGCACCAAGTGATTATCACCTTTTCCCAAAATTGAAATCATCCATTGCATCTCAACATTTTGGAAGTAATGAGGAACTTATGAAGGGTGTGAATCAATGCCTCAACGCACTGGCGGTGCCAAAAGCTCGTATACAAAAGCTCGTCCCACGTTACCAAAAATGTATAGATTTAAACGGAGACTATGTAGAAAAATAATTTAGATGTTAATAACACTATTTGTGCAAAAAATTAATGTTTTTGGTTTTTGTAAAAAATATTTTTCACTTCGGAGGTTTATTTTGGAATAGCCCTCTTATAAATACGAGTACGTAAGAAAAAAACATAAAATAAGCGCCGTATTCAGAAATATGTATATGAAAACTCTTATATGTAGTCATCTATTGGATAAGAAAACCAATTATAAAACTAAGATCTACAACCAAAATATCCCGCTAGTAATCATTTATTAATTTTATTCGCAGTATGATAAGTAATTTAAAATTCGTCTACTACATTCGAGTGGTAGAAATTTTGATAGAGGTTTATAATTTATCGTAGGTAAGTGCCGTGTTTTCTTCACTTATTTTGGCAAAACAACATGGAAGTTTTGTTTGTTAAGAAAACTTATTTCAAATTCTATTCGCCATATGTATCCGTAAACTCGTCGTCCACATTGCACAGATTCATTCATCTAAGCAAGCCAGAAATATTGAGAAATTGAAATAGACGAAAACGATACTAGACAATATTCATTCAGTACGACCTCGTACTGTGCACAGCGCAGAAAATATAGTTGCTATATACGCTAGTTGTAAAATCGACCCCTATTTTTTTCTAAAGTGGGGCCGAATTTTATGTAACAGTCACGTTCAATGAAATCTTTTTACAAAATTTATCCGGATGACATTTTACAGTTTCAGGTTTCATTGAAATCGCAATTCGATGAAAAGGTTATTTCTCGAAATGGACTTCTTCATTGGAATTTGTTAGAACATTGTCAGAACCAACTCATATGTATGAACTCATATGTTTTCTTTTTTGCCAATCATTCAGTACATCTGATTAATACGAGTATGTATATGTAATTAAATTTAGCTGAACATTGGTTCATTGTAATAAAGACTTCCCAATTGATTTGACGTGTTTGTCTCTCTAATCCTTTAAACTAACTTTATTACCTTCAAAGGTTATGTGCCCAGGACCATAAGTTAAAAATATTTGGTTTGACAAAAACTAAACACAGCACGGTACTCAAAAGCAGCGGTAGTGCGAGACAACTTTTTTTTTTGTTAAAGATTCACGTGGTTAAAAGAAAAAAAAATTCGTTAAAGAATCAGTGCAATCGGTAATAGGTCTTTCATAATTAATCAGTAAAATGTCGACTGGAATTATGATTATCGAAAAACTATCCGGGGACAACTACGAAAGTTGGTCGTTGCAGATGAAGAGTCTTTTAATCATAGATAAACTAACTAGATGTCAAACTCTACTAATACATTTGCAAACCCTTAACTTTTGTGCAGACACACTGTAAGTGGATTCCAACACTTCTGCATCTCTATAACTTTGTCAAAAATTGCTAGAAGGAGAGCAATTTGCAAGTAAAATTGCTAAAATGAGAGCGATTTGCACGAATGTGTGTAATGGAGACGACATTTTTTTAATTAAAATGGGCGTGGTTTGTATAAAAGAAGAGGGAGATTGCCATTGATGAGAATTTACACGTATTCACAGGTAGGATCAAACGGATGGGGGCGATCAGTAGAAAACCGGTTTTGATTTTCCAATATCTGGAAATTTGATATCTAGGTATAGTTCGTCTATGCTTTTAATTACGCTAGACTACTGGAAGTATGTTGCTGCGAAGTGTCAATCTGATGCAACAGATATACAGGTATCCCAGTGGTCAAACAGTGATCAAAAAGCACTTGCTATGGTCATAATGTGTATCAAACCAAGTGAGTTAATTCATATTAAGGCGTGTACAAAAGCTGCAGATGCTTGGAATAAGATTCGTGAGGTTTATTTTACGAAAGGACCTGCAAGGAAAGCTTGCTTATTTAAGCAGCTAATAAGGTTTCAGGTAAAAAGCGTGGAAAAATTCCTCCCTCAAATCAATAAGTTTTGCAGCATCGTTGAAAGTTTGAGAGAGATTGACATTCAAGTTCCTGAAGATTTGCTTTCTATTTTGCTGTTGTGCAGTTTGCCGGATGATATGGAAAGTTTTGTTGTTGCTATGGAATGCAGAGATCAGCTCCCAATTAGTCAATTGAAAACTAACATTTTGGAAGAGGAGCAGCGGAGAGAAGATAAAAGTCAAGGGCAAGTTTTTGGTACGGAACAAATTTTTTCTGCAAAGTCATCGAAGAAATTTGAGCAACGGTTCTCACTTAAAACGCAAAGTCAGGAGTTTGATCAAAATCGGAAGATGGGCAAGTGTTTTGCATGTGGAAAGCGTGGTCACATAAGAGCGCAGTGTAAAAACGAAAAACGGGAAGAAGCGAACACAGCGATGAGTGCATATCGTGAGAATTCAGCATGTATATGCAGTGAGAAGTGGATTCTGGACAGTGGCACTTCATCACATACGAGGATGTGTAAGGAACTCGAATACTTTGAAAATTTTAAAGCATGCAGTGAGAGTGTGACATTGGCATCAGGCGACAAAGTTAAAGCACAAGGCGTAGGAGATGTGAAAATGAAATCATATTGCAGGGAGATTTTGTTACGAAATGTACTTTATGTGCCAGAGCTGTACCACAATTTTTTGTCGGTTGGTAAAATTATTAGCTTTGGACATTTGGTAAACTTCAAACATAAAATGGCAAGTGTGTTTAACAACCAAAATTAAAAATTGTTTGCAGCCGATTTAGATGCAGGCATATTTACGGTGGAACTATGTATGGTGTGCGAACTGCGAAAAATTTAAAGTGTAAAACGTGGCACGATAGGTTTGGACATTTAAATGTTCGAGACTTGTAGCAATTATCTAGCAAAGGCTTGGTACGAGGTACGAGGGATGAACATTGATAATTCAAGTGAATTTGTGTGCGAAACGTGTGCAACTTGTAAAATTACAAGAAAACCATTTTAAAAGTATAATGGTATTTATTCTTCATAACGGCTTGAAATTGTGCATACGGATAGTTGTGGACCCATGCGTGTTGCGTCAGTGTCGGGATCGATTTATTTCATTACTTTCATAGACGATTTCACACGGTTTATAAAGACATATTTTTTGCGAAGAAAATCCGATGCATTAAACACTTTTCAGGACTTTATGTTTAACGCGGAAAAGCAAACAGGATGCAAAATTAAATCTATGAGAAGTGATAATGGCCGGGAATATGTGAATGCGGAATTTAATATATTTTTACGAAAGCATGGCATTAACCATCAGACGACATCAAGTTATACCCCCCAGCAGAATGGTATTGCGGAGAGGGCAAATCGTATGCTGGTCGAAATTGCGAGATGCATGCTGAACGCCGCTGAGTTGCCCCAATTCCTGTGGGCTGAAGCTTTGAATACGGCCACATATCTTCGAAATAAAGCGATCACCAAAAGGATAAGTGATAAGACTCCATACGAATACTGGTTTAATCGTAAGCCATGTGTCAACCATTTGAGGACACTCGGTTGTGATGTTTTTAGCCTAGATAAAAAGCTAGGTAAACCCAAATTTGCAACTGAAGGTAACAAGTTTGTATTCGTGGGGTTACACAGAAAAAACCAAAGCATTCAGGTTGTATGATGCGAATAAGAGGTCCATCGTCGTATCAAGGGATGTCTTATTTTTCGAAAAATCTTTTTCAACTGGTCAATATGAGGATGGAAAGGACGTCGAGCAAACATTTTTTTCGACACGGGTGAATATCCGATGACTGTAACTGACGAAAAGGACTATACGGACGAAAATGAAAGCAAAGACGATGAGCATATTCAGGACAACCATGCTGAATCAGTTGAAGAGAGCGGAGATGAAATGTTGGTGCAGGGGAGACGCAAGAGGGGAAGACCTAAGATAATTCGTACAGGTCAGCCTGGAAGACCTCGTAAAGTCTTCATAACACATCAGTTGTATGTATGCAAGTCGGATCCAGTTACCGTGCGAGAGGCACTAGATGGTGAGAATGCAAGCGAATGGTGGAAGGCGATGAAAGCGGAATACGCTACTCTTATCAAGAATAATACATGGGAGTTAGTGGAGGTTGATAGCCAGAAGAACATCATAGGCAATAAATGGATCTTCACAAAAAAGAGAAATGCAGACGGCAACGTCGAAAAACTCAAAACGCGTTTAGTGGCTCAAAGGTGTGGTCAGAAGTTCAACATTGACTACAAAGAGACATAGGCACCAGTTGTAGGATATCAAACTATAAGGTTAATACTTGGACTGGCGGCGAAGTACAATTTACTGGTCAATCATGTGGATATCGTGGCAGCGTATCTTAATGGAAATTTGTTGGAAGACGTATATATGAGACAGCCGGAGATGTTTGTTGACAAACATAAACCAAATGCAGTGTGCAAGCTGAAAAAGTCTATATATGGATTAAAGCAGGTTGGTCATGACTGGAATGTTAAGATATCTGCAGTTCTAGCTCAAATTGGATTCATGCGGTGCTTGACAGATAGCTGCGTATATATATATAAAGAGGTCAGATAGCGATATCAACATTATTGCTCTCTATGTAGATGACATGTTGATATCCTGTTCAAATCACACAACAATGGTCAAAATTATAAAATCACTAAACGAGCATGTGGAATTGGTTGATCGAGGACCTGTGAAATTCTATCTTGGACTTGAAATTGAGCGTGATGGAGTTCGAGGCGACATATCGATTTATCAAACTCGATACATTCAAGAACTGTTAGCGGACTGGCAAATGGAAGAATATAAACCGGCGTTTACACCGTTTGCTGTGGGCACTGTTTTGAAGAAGTGAAACAAAACAAAACCGCGGCAAAGTTGATGACATCATGCGATACCAATCGTTGATGGGTGCACTCAACTATTTGGCTATGGTTTCGAGGCCAGATCTATCCCATACGGTATCTAAGTTGTCGCAGTATAATAGTCATCCTCATAGGAACATTTCGTGGCAGCAAAACACGTTTTGAGGTATCTTAAGGGCGCTACGAAAGGTACTTAATTTGGTATATTGTTCTAAATATGAAAATCATCTTTGTTATACAGTTGCAGATTGAGGATCATAGTCGTTTGATCGAAGGTTCTACAGTGGCTTCATACTCATGTTAGCTGGTGGGCCTGTAGCATGGGAGTCAAAGATGCAAAATGTTGTAGCTCAAAGCTCAATGGAGGCAGAATACATTGTCATTTCTCAAGGTGCGAAGGAGGTGGCATTTCACCGAAGTTTACTTTAAGAAATGGGTTTTTGCAAGTATGTCGAGAATGCAACAACTTTGCGATCTGATAATCAGGCGGCGTTGGCAATAGCCAAGAATTCGATGGTGCATAAGCGCAGCAAGTACATCGACATTCGATTTCACTATATACGTGGAAAGTTAGCAGTCGAATATGTTGCAACAACGGAAAACATTGCTGATGTCTTCACCAAAGCTTTTTCGAAGGAGAAGAACAAAAATAGTTGCAGATTAATGAATTTAATAATTTAATTAATGTTGAATTTGTTTTTGGATTTGAAATATTATTTAAAGTCATACATCCGAGTTGAGCCGGAGTTTGTTAGAAAATTGTCAGAACCAACTCATATGTTCTCTTTTTTGCCAATCACTCAGTACATCTGATTAATACGAAATTTAGCTGAACATTGGTTCATTGTAATAAAGACTTCCGAATTGATTTGACGTGTTTGTCTCTCTAATCCTTTTGACTAACTTTATTACCTTCAGAATTGAAGTCACACATTACGTTTTCCAAACAAATTTGTGTGTGTTTTATTTCAATTTAATTTACGTTACAAAACAAAAACCCTCCACAAAGCTATATTGTATCTACAATACTAGCCACTTAGCGTTTTTCGAACAATAATAATTGATGAATAAATGATGGTAATTATATAAATATGAATGCAGTGTGTATATACTTAATGCGTGATTTTGTAATCGTTTGGTTTTTAATTGTCAAGAAAAGATATGGGAATATTACAAAAGTGTATACAATTATTATTTGAGTTGATAAATCAATGCGTGCCATTTACTTTTAAGAAAATTATTTCACGTAAAAGTTGACCACGACTACGTTCTATGTTTTTCGAACATATTGGCTGGTATTTCACTAATAACTGGTGTGATGTTGTTTTCAAGGCTGCAATTGACGCTGCTTTATCGGCATAGACGAGTGATATGACGTATCGTCATAAAAGATAGTCTAAAGGCGTCAAATCGCATGATCTAGCCATGCGAGGCTAAGGCAAAGCCTTATACGCTGTTAGGTATCTACTAATTCAACCACATTGCGTGTCTAGAGTCATCTCCGCACTTAAGAAGTTATTTGAAAGACCAGAATTGATTACAAACACACTTTTACAAAGGGTTCACGCAATGCCTGCTCCAAAGGCTAAAAAGCTAGATGGTATAGTCAACTTTGCTGTTTCCGTTCAACAATGCAGGCTCTAGAACTGAACAATCCAACTTTATTGCAAAAACCTGCGGATAAACTACCGTCTATGTCTCAACTGGGCAATGTACAATGTACGGTCTGTACTCTATCAGAGTTCAGCGGTTGCGGTAGCTGAAGCCGCAAATGGGATACATTTCAACCCTATTCACATTTTACATTCACATGTGGGAATCTATGTATGAAAAGCATAGTAAGCAAAATTGAACTTATAAATAAGAGCAAAGACGTATTTTTGTATTGTTTTTTCTGACGTTTGTGCTTGTTGTATTTTTGAGTAATCAATTTCATAGATTATAAAACTGGAAAGCGTGTTTTCTTATAACATTCGCCACAACGCGAAATAAGATTCAAGCAGAACTAGACGTAATCGGCTATTGGTGTACAAGAAATGGGTTTTTAGTCAATCGTCTCAGAAGAGAAGTTTTTCTCTTTACGAGAAGGAGGAATCTGACTGGTCTGACTCACCCAGTGCTTAAAGGCATCACTATCCAATTCTACAAAAAAAGTGTTTGGGTATCATCTTGAATAACAAACTTATGTGGACTACACATGTGACGTCGAAAGCCTCTAAAGGCGCTGTCGGCATTCTGGCATTGCAAAGGAACTATTGGCAAGACATCAAATGTGTCACCGAAAAGGGTCCTTTGGATCTATATGGCTATAATAAGGCCAATTATATCGTATACGTCAATTGTCTGGTGGAACAAGCTCTCACGAGAATACGTTATTGTTGTGGTGTCGTGACATAAGGCCAAGTCTCAAAATGTAGGCCAATTTAGAATAAATTTAATTTTTACCCCGGACTTAGGATAAAAAAGCCAGAATCATCTAAATTAAAGATTTCTAATAGTTTCATAGTTTTAAATGCAAAAAAAAACACTGCACTCATTGCTGCTTTGTCTCGGCTGCATGGTGGCTTTGCGTAGCACACAGGTCTCCACTCTAGACGCATTGTGCACTGCCAAAGCTATTTTCCATTTAAAAAATAAGTGGTCTTTAGTACAACACGCACTGGAGCTTTAATGTCTTTGGGTGCGGACTGTCTTTTGACTCTGGTCTTATGGACATACCTTCTGATACAATGACATCAGAACTCCTGCTGCAGAGAAAAGCGAAATCTACTTTCGCTGTGCCCAAGGCTGGAAATAATTCGACCGCGTTTTGCCATTTAAAAAAGCGGGGATACGTTTCCAAGCTCGGCACTTGGGTGCTACATATTTTAACGGAACAATAATGGGCATAGCCCATTACAAAAGCTGATTTGCGCCCAGTCAAGGCGTTCCTGTGTGTTTAGTAGAATAACAGAGGAATGGTTCTCTTTGCGCTTCTCCCACGTGACGACACCCATATGTCAGACAAGTAGTGTTAGCAGCTCGCTAGATTTTATGGAGCAATTCGCGAAAAACGTTTCGTTCTGGCCATGGGCATCATATTCCACCACGACAATGTTAAGCCACATATAGCCGGACAGACTCTGTGAACAATACAGGAGCTACAGTGGAAAGTTTTTCAGCTTCCACCACACTCACTTGATATTGCCCCTTCTGATTATCATTTGCTCCGGTATTTGCAGAATATTTTAAATGGGAAAAATCTGAACTCACCGAAAGCTGTCAAAAACCAACTCAGGGGCTTCTTCCAGGAAAAATCAAACCGTTTTTTCAAAAATGAAATCGAAATAAATGATAAAAGGTCTCCAATGGTTGACCAACTGGTAGGCGAATGTTATATGGGCTTTACAATGTTGCATAGGCTTTTAATGAAGAAGAACTTTAGTGGATGGCTGTGGTATAAGTGATAGTGTTTTGGACGGTCCGGTTTTCAATCCCCACCGGGGGAGGTGTTAAGTTTTAGTTTACAAGTTCTTATATCCTCGTGAGTGTTAAGTTATTAACAAAAAATTGAAGTAAATGTCATGTTTTAGAAATTGAAAGGAAAACTTTAATTAACTTTTATTGAATTTACATAAGTATTTTTAATCCGCTGGTTTCAGGTTTTGCGTCATTAACAGCCAGGTTACATTGTTCCACTCCTCTGCTCACCGGAGTGAATCAAAACAAACCGAACGGTATGTAATTAACTTTAAACCAAGGTCACTCTGTACATTATGTACATTATGTGATGATGTGATACGCGGAACCCCTAACCCTCGAACAAGTGCCATAGAGTTGCCCGTGGGCGAAGCAAGGCGTTCGGGAGGCCACATCAACCGTCTGCAGCGTATGTCGCTGCGACTTGTTGACGGTCATGGTGAAGCCGAGGCAATGGGGAATCGGTGTCGCTTGAATTGGAACGGAAAGTTAACAGGAATCAGCGGAGTTCGCGAAATGAAAACATTCTATCCGCGGCTGAAGATTCTGACTTCATTGGCATCAAAATTCATAAATTATACCGTGTTCCACACAGCGGTCAAACTACTATTGTAAATAGTTTTGACATTTGCACATCGATTACTCAAAAACGGTCTATCCGGTTTAATTAAATTTTAATTCGCTGTAAATTGTCAAACTTAACCAAAATTCATTTCTATACATTACCCCAAACGGTTAGTATTAGTAGATTTATTTACCTTAGAAAATCAATTTTGAAACAAGAACTTGGTTTGCTTTGCTGTTGTTTTTCTTTGTTTCTCCTTTGAATGAGCGTGCACATGTGCATATGTCCTTATGTATAGTATAATATGATGTTTGATGTTTACATTTTTCCTGGCTCGGCGACATGTTCTTAACTATACACACACATCAACATACACACACATGTAGATGCAGATGTACACATGGGTACACCAAAGGTACCTATAGTAGTTGTTCAAATTATTGAATTAAAATATTCTTATTTTGAAATGTTATTTTTACGAGTAATTGTAGCTTTATTTTTTTTAATAATTTGCGCACGCTCAAGTGTTATGTATCCTTAAAATGCGCGGAGGAAGGAAAGATGAACCGATGAACATTGGTTTTAATTGTTTGAAAGTTATAATGACTGGGAAATGAAGAGATGGGCAGGGCTTTACATAAGCGAGTTGTACGGCTTAGAAATGGATCACGATATTTTAGAGCATGTCCGAAAATGGGGTTGAGGGTATACTGATGAGCATTCATAGCGAGACCGGTGTTACGGTTAAAAGTTGGAAGGGGCGGAATGCTATTGGCAATTTCTATGGGGCACAGGTGGTGGAAATAGCGATAAAACAGAGTGAGAGACGAGAATTCGACATGGTAGATCATGAACTGTTGCTTGTAAAATTGTTCAATGCTGGCTTCAGGTGATTTGTGCACAAGTGGTTTGCCTCATATCTAAGCAACCGAAAACAAAGAGTCAAAATCAAAAACTGTATGAGCTTTGACAAACATATTAACCTTGGTGTTTCACAAGGCTCGGTATTGGGCCCAAATTTGTTCCTTATCTATATAAAGTCACTATTCCTTCAAACAATACAGCTGTTTCCTACTCAAATAAATGTTATTTTAATTTGTATGCAGACTTAAATTATGACTTAGAACTACTACGTAAGTTGTTTGCAGTACATAAACTTTTAATATGGTAAGTAACAAAACCACCTTCATGTCATTTAAATTAACCGGTTGTGTTTGCGAAGATATGCCACTCCAATATCACTCACTTGGATGTCCTAGATTTCGTTTTGAGAATCCACATACTGCTGATTTGCAAACTTTCTACGATCAGACAAACTGTTCCGATAACTGTTTCAATATTGATCGAGTTGACAATTTTAAGTACTTAGGTATGACACTGGACAAAATACTTTGTTGGAATGATCATGCTGTATGATCATTAATGATACTTAAAACAATACCTTAATAAAGTTCTGAGATAACTATACAAACAGCCTCTATTCCAATCAAGCGATTCTACAGTTAGTGTTTAACGGTTTGTTCAAATCTAAAATGCAGTATGGGCTATCATTCTGGAGTGGAACATCTTATAAGAGAATTGAGCCATTACTTATTAAACAAAAGCACGCCATTCGTCTAATTCTAAGGGTTAGCCGTAGAACTCCTAGCTTTGAGTTATTCCAAAAATTAAAAATTCTTCCCAAAAGGCATCTTTATATTTATAAAGTTTTAAATATCTTTTTTGACAAATCGGAGTATACATCAGCCAGATTTCATTAAAACCGTAACTTAGGTATAAACAATAGAAGTCTTGCAATAGTACCATTTGCAAGAAAAACGATTTTTTTTCCGCTTTTTCCATTCCACTCCTACCCGTCTGTTTCATTGTCTATCAGATGGTCTCAGGTGCAAGAGAGTAAAATCGATCTTTTTAAAAAATGTTAGATATTGGCTTTTCCAACATGACCACAAACTACACAGTTATTAATAACTTACTTACTAGTGGAACATAATTCTGTCTCGGAACGCATGTACGAGTACACGTATTTTTATTTTTTTAATTTTATTCTTATTTTTTGTTCAACTTGTGATTATATAATCTTTGGATTATTATTTATTTTCACTGTTATTCCCCCACTAACAGATGTATATACAGGGTGTCCCAAAAAGAAACGGGTGATAGGTCATGTGGTGTCGGTTATCACGAAATTATAAAAAAAATCTAAGTCATGCACTTTTAAAATTATTGGCACTCAAAAAAAAAATCGAGAAATCTGACACCCTGTGACGATTTTTCAAGTACTGTGACCGCAAATCTTTACTTTTCTTCAATTTTTTTATTGTCACGTAACCATGAGTAACTGTACTGCAAATTACGGTCTAAAATTGAAACATAATTATATCGGTTTTAACTAAAATATTGCTTTATTTTCCATCCATGTATCTGAAAATCATTAATCACCTAACTTGAACTGACTATACTGACAAAAAAATGTACTGTGCCATTTGTGCAAGTAACTTTAAAAGATGGAGTATTTAGTTTGGATTCCAAAATGGTATTACACTTGCTGGACTAACGCTTAATTAAGGAAAAAAAAATATTTTGTTAAAGAAACCCGATTCATAGTTAAATCTTTTTAATAAGTTAAAATGAGTACCAACTATGAGCGAGACAGACAGTGACGCTGTGATTGAGACGAATAAACACGTTTTGGAAGCATTAAATTCTGTTCTATTTGTAGTTCCCTAAATAATTATGGTTTTAATATCGGAATTTAATGAGCTTAAATTCTCAGTGCAGAGAGCACTGTCGTCAGCAAAGGAATATATTGGATTTAAAGTAGCGGAAGAGATCGTTGTTGAGAGTTAAAAAGTGTGTCGGAGATAGAATGGAGTCACGGGGCAAGCTAGGATTTATTTTGTGAATATGAGACTTAAAACCATCTAAGACAACTTAAATTGAACCTTCCGAAAGGTAATTTCTAATCAATTGAAGAAGAGAGCCATCGATCCCAAAAGCACGCATTTTCGACAAAAGAGCATGATGTCAAACTCTGTCAAATGCCTTAGCAATATCAAGAGGAATAATCTTGCCTTCACTAGATTAAGAAGTTTGCATTTTCGAGATATTTCCTAAGTTAACGGTTTATCTGCATTTCGGTGACCTTGGAAAGAAGGGTTGTAAGTGCAAAGTAGCTTTTTTTAGGAACTGGGTGGACAAATACTGTCTTCCACCTCCTCGGAAAGAGTTCTAATGAGTAGAATTGATGAAAATCTTGCCAGCAAGGAAGAACACCTCTTCAGAAGAAGGGGAGACATACCATCTGGACCAGTGAATTTGAGAATGTTAAGATCCTTATAAACTCTTGCTATTACACGAGTGCGAAAGTGGATTTGTCCTAATGAAGATTCGACGCACTCAAGTGTTGTTGCGGTAAATTTTCCCGCAACAAGTTTGGCTCTCTTTTTCCCTGTAAGTCCCTTCGGTCCCTCTTTTCTTTGAGAGGGAACACCGAGCTCTGGCGGAGGTGGAGGGCAGCCATGGTCCCATCAGCCAGTGGTCCACCAACCCCAGGCCTCGGAAAACAACCCACATAGGTTCAGGGCGGGTTTGCCCGCAGAAGGAAATTAGGAGTTTTGTAGGGACAATTTCTTGGTACAGACGTTTTGTACCAAACTTCCCCGCTTTAGTTCGGCCTTTAACAGATTTGTTAAAGAAGTAGTAGGAAAGCTAGTTAGATTAGGGATTTTACAGGCGTGCCATGATAACCCATTAGCTGGTCACATGAGCGTCCGCAAAATATTTGCGAGAGTATGAGCTAGGTACTACTGGCCGAAGATGCGATCAGAAGTAATGAGATACGTTAAAAATTGCACGATTTGCCAACAGGGGAAACCGGTGAACGAGCGACTCGCTGGTCTGATGGTTGAGAGGGTAGGGGTGTCAAGGTGTTGGGAAATGGTTTGTGTAGATCTGGTAGGCCCACTTGCCAAGTCCACTCGGGGTTACAACTATATTCTCACTGTGGTCGATTACTTTTCAAAATTCAAGGGCAGTGTGCAGAGGAAAATGTGTTCTTATTGTTCGGCGTATCCAAGGTTGTCGTGTGCGACAACGGTCCCCAATTTCGAGGGAGGGAGCTTAAAGCTCTCTGTGACTCTTACGAGTCACAAATTAGGATAGTGAATCTGACGCCTCGAGGTATTATCTCCAGAGTAGGATAGGTAGTGAGAGTAGGTTAGGTAGTAGGGACATAGTACCAGGTAGTGAGACCACAGGTACTATAGGTAGGGACTTAGATCCTAAAAGTAGGGAAAGGAATAGGGAAGTTAGGGACTTAGATATACCGGAGTTAGGTAGAAGATTCGAGATGTTGAGATAGGATATACATAGAAAATTGGCTGCGGCAGCGAAGAAGTCGGCGAAAGCGTACAACCTCCGACGGCGAGATGTGCAATATCTCCCGAACGAGTTAGTATGGCGACGAAACTTCGTGTTGTCTGACGCAGCTAATTACTACGCGGCCAAGCTTGCGCCAAAATTCGTGGGACCATTCAGGATCCTCAAACGTCAGCGTGGACATACAGTTTGGTGGATGCGAACGGTCAAAACAAAGGTACCTGCCACGCTAAGGACCTTAAGCCCTATAGCGCTGAGCCAGAAGAGTCTTAAGTCCCAGTAGAGTAGAGTAGCTTAAAACACCGATTGGGTCAGAATTTTTGTTTGTTTTCGCATAGACTGGCGGTATTGGCCTTGATGGGAGTGTCTCTAATAACAAACCTTTTGCCTCGGGAAATGGTTTGAGCTTCGTAGGGCGGTGAGGGTGGGGTTTGTTGCGGTAAATTTTCCCGCAACATGTTTGGCTCTCTTTTTCCCTGTAAGTCCCTTCGATCCCTCTTTTCTTTGAGTGGGAACACAGAGCTCTGGCGGAGGTGGAGGGCAGCCATGGTCCCATCAGCCAGTGGTCCACCAACCCCAGACCTCGGAAAACAACACACATAGGTTCACGGGCGGCTTTGCCCGCAGAGGAGAACGAGGAGGTTCGGTCGGTGAAGCCCTAAGGACAGTAGGGAGACTCACGACGAACCAGGAACTCCAGGGTGCGACAGGAGGTCCACCAGGAACACCGTTGCCGGAGCCAATAAATCAACGGGAGACTCGCAACGGGCAGCATCAGACAGGACGTCTGAAAGTCGCCGACGGGTGGGGACGGACGGTCCTTTCAATCGAGACACCCCAACGAAAGCCAACAACAGGAGGCTTAAAGAATACTCCATCCTGCTACCGATGTAGGTGCCGACACATCCCACAACTGATGTGGATGCATCATCATTAATACGAGTACCGCCTTCAACGAGGGAATATACAAACACACAAACTTACAAACAACAACAAACCACAACAACCAACAACAAACAATAACAACTTTAGACTTCAACTCCAACTACAAGAAGAAACCATCTAAAAGTCCAAATCACCAAACTGGCCGTGGCCCGTGTGCGGAGAGGCCAGAGGGCAGAAGGGGCCCACTACAAACAAAAAGAAATAAATAACTTTAAGGAGTGACACGCTATTGGTCAGTCCCCCCTCTCCTTCAAATCTGAACGCCGATCCACCGGAGTAGTTAGGGATCCCCGGATAAAAATATAAAAAAATAAAAAAAAAAAATTATTTTTTGCAAAGGCACTAAACTTAGCTTTTGTGAGGGGCTGCGATCCAACGTATGGTTGGATCGAGGTACAATCCCTTCTGGATTGTATCTACACTTTTTTCCTTTTGTCCTGACATTCTGGCTACCGTCCCATCGCAAACCCGATCGTTTTGGGTTTGGAAATAAATTTTATCGTGGTATGGCTGTGTGTGTGGCTGGCGGGAGCTGTGGAACAAAAAAAAGATCTGAAAGTCACTTTGGTGACGACCAGCACAGTTAGAGGGTCAGCCAAGTTTTTTTTCTTGCGATTTTTTTTTATTTTTGCTAAAGGCAAAGTTTTTTTTCTCTGCGAAAGTTGCGAATTGCGAAAAGCAATTCTGTCGTGCTTTTTTTCAAAAAAGTAGAGTAGCTTATTTAGCTTGTTTGAATTAAGTCTCGAGTTCGGCAAAAAAAAAAAAAAGGAAAGGAAAAAGTAGGCAGGAACGACTGATTGGATAGCGGGAATATCGGGACGAGGACTCGAGAATTGTGCCAGACAAGGGCACGGCACCGTAAAAAAAAAAAAAAATAATTATAGTGCAGTGTAGTGTGCAGAAATTCGTTTTCCAGCTCAGAATTGAGCATTGAGACTCTGGTGGGCCGCGCGTGTGCTAGAATTCCTGAGAATAGGCGGGACACGCGACCCGTTGTCTAACGTTTTTTTTTGCTTCGGGACTGCGAAAATAGCGGGTCACTCTATCGACGACCGCTAAAGCAGCAGAAATAAATCGTCGAGCCCCAACGGGGCTTTATAACGTAGTGAATCTCAGTTTTTTTATTTTCTTTTTTTCTTCTTTGCTACTTTTTCTTGTTTGTTCGGGTTTTTTTTTATTCGGGGAAGTTTTCCTTCTTTTTTTCTCACAAAGGTTTCGTGATTCCTGAAAAATCACATGGCGCTCAACTCCATTTTGGTGTACCCAGATCTAGCTACCTTCAAAGCGCTACCTGGAGGAACCCGCGGCTAGGATAGCGGGTCCGAGAATGTGTTACCGTTTGGTTCGGGGCATCGCCGCATCGGTGCCCGGAACGAAACGTAGCAGTGTAGGCGGGGACAAAGCACAATCTGGAAGCCTTCAGGTTGCCGCAAAGTATTCAGCAAGCGTATTGGCCTTATTCAAAGAACTGATAGCTTTAATGTCATTATAAATGAGCATTGGGATGGAGGATGAGGCAGAATTTCTAATATTTTTGACGAACGACCAACAATTTGTACTGCCTTTGGGACAGTGTTGTGATTTTCGGAGCAGTTTTTGGGTATATTGAAATTGCACAGGCTTTAGAAAGACGTTGCAGTCATTCCTGGCTCGTTTAGGCTTTTTTCGGATTTTCTCAGTCGAGTTTATCTTGAAGGACCAAACAAATACTTCTCTAACCTTGACACTCTCTTTACAGCTCTCTTCGTACTACCTTTTCTTTTGGTTTGATGCTCTTTCATCCGATGAGGGATAAGGGATCTCATTCCAAAGAGAATGTTGTCTGTGATCATATCAGCAGCGGCCTCCACTTCGTTATCGAGGAAACATAACAACCAGTTAATATTCCTAAAGAAGCTGATAAGTTCGCCCCAATTGACATTCTCGTATTGCCCTACATTTCTTTCAGGAATCCATTCCACTGATAGCAATGAAACATATCGCAGTTTGTAAGTTGAGCAATGAGCTATCAAACAGCGAAAACCCCATTAAAATCATTATGCTGGTTTTTTTGTGATGCGCGAAAAAACAGACAAACAAACAAACGGGAAAAGTTTCTAAAAAAATTGGTTTGGGTACAGCCACATCCATACGACATAATCTAGAAATTTTTTTTAGAAAATATCTTCAATGTTCAGACGCGACTTCTTTACAATTTTATAATAGTAGGGATGCTCATGAAAATCAAGCTACTTATGAAATTCTGTAATGAAAATTTAATGAAATGAGTTTTTTTCTCCAATCTATGAAGAATATCCTGTTAACATAGGTATAAACTTAATGCATTTGTAATTAATTTTCCATTTCGAAAATAAGGAGTAAAATTTCATCTTTTTGGGAAAGTGGCGTTATATTTATTTTGTGGTAACAAATATAGACTTACATTTCTTACCAGCAAGTTTTTGTATTCTTGGGCCACAATCAATATGAACCTAGTATTTCTTATTTGATAGATAGATACATATTTGATAGATACATATGCTTTTTTCCCACAGGGAGACAACAAGTTAGCCATTGGTGCACCGATATTGGCAAGTGATTAGAACCGTAATTTCGACGGAGACATAATTCCTTCCTTGTAGAATTTAAACTTCACCCAGACGTTTCTGCCTACCGATATTTTCAGTTCAGCTAAAGATAGGCATGGTGCTGGTGGTTAAGTAGTTAAGTCCTTTAATCGCTATGCCAAAGGGTCTTTTCAATCATGTCATACAATAATTAATGAAAAAATTGCAATGCCAGCTTTTGGTGGGGAACGGAGTGATATATTATGAATTATAATATATGAAATCCTCAAGCAAAGGCTTTAATTCGTTTAATACTATTTTGATTTAGTCTCAAAATTTAATTAAATTAATTGCTTAGCAATATTTTTATCAAAAAGTTTAAAATGTGAGCTGGTTTTGTTTTTCAATTGAAAATTTGACATGAAAATATCAAATGGTTTGCTTAACTTATCAAACGCTCGGACTAGTGCCCAATTGAAAATCCACAAATTCACACACCATCTCGTATATTCGCACATATTTCTTGATGGTATCTGTCCATATTTTACAAATAAGCACAGCAGTGGTAAAACGATTCTTAAAAATTTAAAACTAAATCAAGCCCCAAAGATTAAAGAATTTAATGGATTGAAAATAAATTTGGAACTGTTTACTCGTACTACAAGTCTCTTCGGGGCTATGACGGGGATATTAACTTTTTTACGTAAAAAGTAGCAATTATAAAAAAAATGTCTTTCGTTTTTATGGTCATGAAATATTAATGTTTCGCAAGGAAACAAAAGAATAAATCATAAGAGGTGTTCCATTTTCCTATTGTCTAACGCAGCCATGTGCTCCAGAAATGTATGATATATAAGCATGTTAACACAAATACGAGTCGGCTGGCTTCTGGAGAAAATGAAAAAAATTGAATGCAAATTTTTCGAATTTCAAATTCAAGGTTAAATTTTAGACATCTAATTCTCCAACTGGAGAATTTTTGATTATACATACATATGTATGATTGCGAACCATATGAGAAGATTTGTTCACTTAACTTTGTCCTTATTCGCGTAGGCATGTGTAAGTACATCACAATGTATATAACTATGAATATGTTGAGCGGAATTTCTTAAATTAAAAAGATGAAAGACATACACACGAGTATATAGAAGTTATGAATTTAATAACAGAACATTCTAAGGGACCAACTTTGTCTTAAATTTAATTTTTTGAAGCGAAACCTTCACAGAAAAACTTTCAAATTAATTTTTCCATACATTAAGTTATAGCGTAACATTATTAAATGTGGCATTTTGTTCAAGCTTTTGCCTGCCTTTTATCTGCGCATTGTATTTTTACTTGACATTCCAATAATTCATGTCTTTTTTTCCAAGACATTGCACACGGAAATTTCTGTGCATCTAACTTTTATTTAATTTGAATAAATATAACATCATTCCTAATCTTGGGATACAGCTTTATTGGTTTCCATATGTATTTATAAAATAATCGTTGTGTTTTTTTGTGCCTACTAGAAGTCATGCAGAGGTTTGAATACGCCATATAATTCTATTCGATTCGCAAGAAAGTAATTGTTGTTTTTTCCAAAAAAATGAACTTTAAT
This sequence comes from Volucella zonaria, assembly GCA_963966105.1. Classification (NCBI taxonomy): domain Eukaryota; kingdom Metazoa; phylum Arthropoda; class Insecta; order Diptera; family Syrphidae; genus Volucella; species Volucella zonaria. The sequence goes on along the minus strand of OZ014530.1, from coordinate 93,424,414 downwards.
ATACTCGTATGCACTTATTTTGTTCGATAAGCCTCTGCCATCTTTTCGACAACTTCATGAGTCCGTGCTCATAGAACTTTTGACCGCAAGCATACAACCGGACCAAATGCGATATTAGTCATCATCATCGGTGAAAGTTTCAAAGTGTTTGGCGAACTTCGAAGCAAATGAAAATATGATAGTGTAAGAGCAGATTGGTAGATGAGAAATCACTTCGAAATCAAGGTTCAATAAATAATGAGTTACCAAAGATCTGTGCGGTCTAGCGTTGTGAAGGTGGAACACGATTCCCTTACGAATCCTGGCTGCTTTATTTCGAGGGCTTTCTCAAGTTTTATAAGTTGTTGACTGTAACCATATGAATTGGTCGCTTGGTTTACATTGAGAAAATAACCTTCTTTTGATGCAGTTCAGCTCTCGAGTTAGTTTGTGATGGTACATCATGCTTAGACCATGATCATGTTCGATTGATGTTATTATAGATGATTCAATTTCACCACCACCAGTCTTTTAAACGATCAATTCCGTTGCGTTTGAGATTCATATCACAAATATTGATTCGTTTTGTTAAGTGAATCTCTTTCAATTCTTGTGAACTAAAATATTTTTATAAGTCCAAGACATTTTGAGTGATTTTCAATTGTTGTGTTTAATGATTCCATTATGACTTTGATTTAGTCATCATCAACTTTAGTTGATCAACCAGAACGTTGGTCATCTTTCAATGAAAAATCTCCAGAATGGAATTTTTTAAACCAATTCTGGCACATGCGTTCTGTTAAGCCTCAGCTGCTTCCTTGCCTTTATGGAAATAAAAAAGTGTCAGCGCAAACGGTCAGTCTTCGATTTTCTAGACTTAAACTAATGCAAATTAAAGGTTTTTGTAACTATGTTTCTAAGGAGCTCTTTTTGCCAAAGTGCGGCAAAATCCCCTAAGTTAAATTTATATTGTTTTTCCCTGCACTTTGCAAAATAATTTTTTTTTTTGAAGGCATTATTTTTATCAAAATTTATATTTCTCTTCATATACCTTTTTATAATACGTGTTGCGTATAAGCTGATTATAAGTTTCCGTTAGCACAGGGCCTAGAAATTGAGCATTTAAGCCAATGGAGCCCATATAGTATACTTATTTCTTCATAGAGATAGTTTTAATAGGATTTGAGTCCCAACCTTTAGTTTGCGATGCTGTCAACAACCTTAAAGATAATGATTAAATCATAAAATTGGATGGGCTTTGCTGAGAAAATACGGACTTTAAATCTGTCTTCAGTAAAAGAAATCGGCTTAATCGGCTTGATGAAATCAAACATTTGCCACATTTTAAAGAAATTTACCGGAACAACCCTTTTCATTGATTTTGAGCAGCGTTATTTGAGTGCTAAATATTTTGAATTTAAAGATGGTAGGAGACTACTCATTGGTTTTAGGACCGAGAGTAACAGAGATGAAAGCAGTGAAGGTTGGCTTTTTGTTTTACTTTACTATTTAATATGCAAAAAAACGACACAGATATACTATTGAAATTTTAATTTAATTTTCTCCATTTTGTTCTCTTTTAAATTCCTTTTTTTTTCTTTCTTGATATTCCGCGCATGGCCTAATTCCGACTGACTCATCTCTTGGTTCGCATTTTCCTTCTTCTGGTTTTCTCCATTCATTTGCTTTTGTATGCGTTTCCAATAGTTTTATTTGCGTTTTTAAGATTTTGTTTGTTTTGTTGAATGTTTGTTTTTTGTAGAATGACTACGTTAACAGAAGTCATTTGTAATTTATTTGGCTTTCAGGGAAAATAAGTGATCCTTTGGATAGAAAATGTTTTTGGTTAATCAATTACAGAAAGTTCGGTAAAAGACATAATATTAAATTGTTTGACCTCATATCGTTTTAATAGTTCTAGATCTTATATATGTAAAGGGTACTTCAAATAAAAAAGAAAGGTTGTAAAAAGAGAAGTTCTCTCAAAAGACTCTTTAAATAGCTAAGGTCTGTTAGAAAAAGTAGATAGTGCTTTCACACCTACACACCACAGGCTGGACCATTTTAAACAACACACAGTATGTCAATTCTGAAGCCAAAAGCTTATTCTACAATAACAGAATTAACAACCTATATAAAAATATGTTCAGCATAGACAAAGTCAGATGGGCCATAAACTCATTTAAACCGTATAAGGCACCTGGATCAGACGGAATCTTCCCAGCACTGATTCAAAGAGCTCCGATCCAGATTCTTCCCACTTTAACAGCCTTATTTAGGTCTGGCTTCAACTGTATCCCACAAACATGAAGGAAGGTAAACGTAGTTTTTATCCCCAGCCAGATAAACCTAAATTTTATCGACTCATAAGTCTTACATAATTTTTTCTGAAAACCATGGAAAGAGTTATCGATTTATACATCAGAGACCTTCTCAAGAAATTCACCTCTGCACCTACTAATAAAATGAAATTGCACTATGTGCCTTCGTAGATACTGAAGATGCCTTCGCATTCTGCTTCCAAATCTATTTCAAATGCCATGTCTAAAAAGGATATTGACCATCCCACTAACTGATGGATCCGTTGATCTCTGTCTGAGCCGTCAAAAGTTACCAAACGGAGGTGTTCTGTCACCGCTCCTGTGGTCACTGGTCATTGATGACCTACTATTTAAACTTAGTAATCTGGTGTATTAAAAAATAGGATATGCCGACGATTTCGTAAAGGGTAAACAGGTGAACACCCTAAAGACTTTTGCTATAAGCAGACTGCTCTAAAGATAGTAAATGAACCTTGACCAAATCTCACTTAACAGCAAAAAAAATGTATACTCCAATGAAGTAAATTATTTTAGAAAGATTCTCGATTTTGGAACTAACATATTGGGTATATAACTTAATTCGTGTGTTTTTTTTTTTCAAAATTTGAACGTTTATTTAAGAAAAACATAGTATTACCCATCTGAAGCTATGACTTTTTCCCATCTTTCTGGCAATTTGTGGATCCCATCCCAAAAGAACTGCGCCGGCTTGACAGCCAAGAATGAATCGAGCCAATTTTTGATATCCTGCTCTGATGTGAACCGTATTTCAATGAGGGCGTTCTGCATCGACCGGAACAAATGGTAGTCAGAAGGGGCAAGGTCTGGGCTATAAGGCGGGTGGGGTAAGACTTCCCATCCACTGTTTTCCAAATAGTTCTTAACCGGAATAGGAAAGGGGGGCCGAGCGTTGTCATGATGAAAAATTATTGCCTCGTGTCTGGTCGCATATTCCGAGCGTTTTTCGGCCACTGCTCCCTTCAAACGGATTAATTGTGTTCGGTACCTTCGCGCCATGGATATTCGGCTTTGCCGTTGATTTGGCTGGTTGGCCGGGTTGCACATATGATTTTTTGCGCTTGGGGTTGCCGTAATGGATCCATTTTTCATCACCAGTAACAATCCGATGCAAAAATGACTTCCTTTTGTGGCGTTCCAGCAGCATTTCGGACATGCAAAACCGCCTTTCGACGTCTCTCGGCTTGAGTTCATGTGGAATTCGATTTCGTTGCTTTTGAATATATCCACCTGCTTTTAAACGTTTCGAAATGGCTGCTTGAGTGACACCCAAAGATTCTGCTAGCTCTTCTTGTGTTTGGCAACAATCTTCATAGAGTAATGCTTCCAGCTCTTCATCTTCAAACTTTTTTGGCTGCCCAGGACGTTCATCGTCTTCCAAGCCAAAATCACCACTTTTAAATCGTGCAAACCACTTTTGACACGTTCGCTCAGCTAGCGCATGTTCACCATAAACTTCCACCAAAATACGATGACTTTCGGCAGCAGTTTTCTTCATATTAAAGTAATGAAGAAGAACTCCCCGCAAAAACACTTTTTCAGGCACAAAGTTCGACATATTTGAGTGAAAAAAAATTATTGTTGTTTGCGCTTCAAATGAATGACATATACTGAAATGACGTACAGTGACAGTAGCTTTCCAACGCATGTTCCAACGGAATAATAACAATGAAATAATACATATTATGCCATCTCTTAGCAAACCGCACGAAGTTATAGACCCAATATTAATATATTAATACAATTAAAAAAGCAACTACAGCCATGTGGCTTTGCCATCGTATATATAGTAAATCCTGATGATTAACCCCAAAGGTCACCAATTGGATACATACAATGATGATACGACCCATCATTTCCTAGTAATCAGAGAAATCTGGCACATAAAAGCTTCAGCGCCCAGAAGTCAGCGTGCCTCGGCATCACCGGAGGAAGGCACACATGCCCCACTGTAGGCATAGAAACCTTCACTGGTGTGATGCCACTTTTTATAAAAAAGATGCAATTCGTAGCACGGTCAGGTTACTACATACTATAAACAGGAGCGATTAATCACTCAGATCACATGGATCGAATGAATTTTCTCTCCGAAAACCCGGAGCTTGACATGATCTGCATGGTAAATGACAGTCAAATAGCCATTAAAGCTTTAGGTTCTAATGTCAACGACTCCGAATCAACACACTACAAGATCTCTTCCATAAGAACGAAGTATAATTTTGGTGGGTGCCTGGTAATAAAGGTATTGTTGGAAATGAAATAGACGACCAACTGGCTAGAAACGGCCCGTCTGATTTCTTCATCGGCCCATAGTCATTCTTTAATATCCCGAATTCAGTAATTACGAGTAGCTCAACAATAAAGAGTTGGGAGAACAAAATGGAAATATTTCAGGTCTTCTCCATGCTACAAGCACCATCAAACCCTTCCATAAGAAATCAAAAGAATCTATAAAACTCCAAAGGGATGATATTAAAAGACTGGTTGGGTTTTTAACCGGGTTCTGCTTGCACTGATTCCTGTATCACCTACACAAAATAAATCTTATTCATGCCACTTTTGCATCGAAGACAACGAAACTATGTGACACATGTTATATGAATGCATGACTCTAAATACCTTAAGAAGATGATACTTTTTTTGCATCATTTTAATCCCTGGAGAAGTGCTCAAAATATACAAAAAAAGATATTCTCAATTTCATCAAAATAATTGAGCCTCTCTTGGCTTCTTAATACTGATTCTGTGGCACAAAAGATCTGTTCGGTCGCAGTGCCCCCGTAATTGGCGGATCAGACTCTTTAAAAAAAAAAATAAAAAAAAGAAGAGTAGTGTGAGAAGATTAGAAAAATTGTTTAATATTTTTTGGAAGATATAGGCTGATATAGGGTTATTATGTCGATTAGGATCCAGAAGAAAGTAACTTAAAACCAAGTTATATTATTTGTTACTGAAGCTGTTTTGATTGGTTTTAAAAAAATAAAATCTTCAAGGAATTAGGATAACACTTTATTAGTATTAAACTGAATGGCATGGGGACAATTACCATAAGGAGATTTAAATTCTTCAAAATATTTAAAGCGATATTCTTCAAGGGTGAAAATCAAAAATAAAAAGCTAAGCGAGAGTTTCCCAATCAATTTGAGGTAAAACTATCGTGCCTTCATCTGTTTATTTGGGTTTGAAGTATCATAGCTTTAAAGTGGTTAATTGCATCTGGCAACTCTTCTCTTTTGTTTGACAATTTATGGATCAGCCGATTATTGATGTTAAATTCTATTGCGCTTCTTTCTCTTAAAGGGGAAGTATCTGGCTCCTTTTTTAAGGCCAGAATTGGTGGCCTCTTTTCTTTGTAAAATCTGTTTAAATATAATAATCTGAATATTATGTTATTCAAAGTATAAACACAAGACATTTAAAATGTATTTAAAAAAAAAAGATACTTGTACGAATATATTTTTGGGACTAAAGTTAGAAACCCCCACTGTCCGAGTTCTTTTTTGACCGATTGTACGTTTATATTTCTATAATTGGATTCCATCAACAGAAAATAAGTTAAAAAATAAGCACGGTAAAAAGTTTTCGAAACAAGAGCACTAGTATTTAAAGGATAACAAGAATGCGTTTTATCTAGTTTGAACTGATGATTTAAGCCTTTCGTCCAGACGTGGAAAGAACATCTCGGAGGAGAAAGTTTAACGGAAAATTATTCGAACTTCGTTAGAGTTAACAGTATTAACTAAAAAATCTCTTCCTTGGGAATCATTGCATAGGTACGAGTATATGAAATCTTTGAATCCAACCTAGGTTTCTCATTAAGTAGGTGAAAGCAGATTTAATTAAAATTAGCTTGTTTAACTTGAAAAGCCTTTTAATGGCTTTCAATTGAAAGATTTTTTGAATAGGGCAATGACAACCCTTCTTTGTATTTAGATTAGATTAGATTACTTGTTTCTTTCCACAACAATTTTATAATATACAAATACAGCAAATCTTCAATACAAAAATTGGTTCCTCCTATTCTAGAATAACAAAATAAAATTTTTCATGATTCACCAATGGAAAGAAGAAAATAGTAAATTTTGTTAATAAACCGTGAATTATTATTTGAAATGCTTAATGTGTTACATACTTAGTCGTAGAAATACCAGTTTTAAGTATATTATTCAATAAAAGTTATTATATCGTTATTGAAAACCGCGTTAAAAGTAGGTTTAAATAAAGCATTTCCAAAAATTAAACCAAAATTAAAAAACACCTTCGCTGCTATTATAATTAAATCCTCCAGACTTGACCTGAATAATAGCCAGTTTCTAGGCTTTTATATTAAATTATTACGTCCAATATTATTGCACATATCTGCAGGAAGTTTGTTAAACATATGTGTCCCTATAACAACGAAAGAACGTCTAAAGCGTTCTGTTCTAGCTGTTCGAACTAGAGCATTATTTATTGATCTAAATAAATGGGTTATATGTATAATTCACAATTAAATTGTTACAACCACTGATAGAATAGTCTCAATACTTTGTAGATTTATTAATGCCTAAGTGGCATTACCTATATACTGATTATTTTAAATAGTGGAAAAGATGGCCGCCATCTTGATTCGAACAGCATTACTTTTTTTGAGCTGTGATGAGAGGCCGCAGATTCCTAATATAAGCACTGTCCGAGCAAGCAATACTATATTCCAAACGAGAATTGACCAACGCGTAATAAAGTCAGGTAAGTAGATTTGACGGCACCTGCCATGAATTATTTTATTCAGGGCAATATATATATATTTTTTAACATTTTTAATATTCTCTGAACCAATTAGATTGAACAATTTAGTTTGCAATCTATAGTAACTCCTAGATATATAAAATCTGAAACAGATTCTAGCCGCATGCAAGAATCATTGTAGTTATTGTACGATAATCACAGATTGCATCATGTAGACCAGCTTCTTGAATTGAAAACACATAATTTTAGGTTTACTACTGAGGACCGTTTGATGGCACGTAAATCACCTTGGTAAGGTAGCTAGGTCACTATTCATTTGTGTTTTAAGGTGGATACAGCATACGGCAAAACCAGATCAGTGACAAAAGCGGTAATTTTGCCGGTTAGCGATAGGTTAAATATAGAGTTAATTAATGAGTAAAAGGCATGGTCGTAGGATTGACCCTTGAGAAACTTCTAAATTTGAACAAAGAATTGAATCATTCAAGGTTGCGTTTATACGAACAAGCTGTGTTCTGTTTTGACGGATGATAGGATGAAAACCAGTTCAGTATTTTATCTCTGTATCTGTGAATTAACATACATATGCTCAACAACATTTTATGATTAACTAGATCAAATGCCTTAGTCAGATCAAGAAACAGAGGAGCAGTGTTATTGGTTTTACCCATGTCAAAGTTTATATTTTTCAGAAATAACATTTGGTTTCCATGAAGCCAAATTTGGATGTACTAACGATTTTATATTTATCACAAAATCTTACTATTTTTTCACCAATTATTTTACCTTTTGTTACCTTTTTCATGTATTGGAATTATTATTGCCGTTTTCAAGTGCTCTGGGAATACATATATCTCTATCAAAACTAATGTTAACAAGATGTTTCAAAGGTTGAATAATGAAGCCACAGATTTGTATAATGCGAGTGCTACTTACACCGTCTATTCTACGCGAGGTTTTCAATGAACTTCAGCTTCAGGTACTACCCAAAAAACGAAAATGTAATGATGAAATTTCGTTATCAAGTACAGATTCTTCATGAATAATTGCAGGGTTGCAAGAAGAACTAGATTTATGATTTTCAGCCACATTTTTAAAAAATTCATTAAATTGTTTCCCAATTCTAAGTCGTTTTTAAAAAATCAGATTTTCCGAAAGTCTTATGCTCTTAAAACCCTTTTCATTTCGCCTAACAGATTATTAATAATATTCCATTGCTGCTTAGGATTAAACCTGTTATAATGGAATATTCTTTTGTACTTAATTCGTTTTTTTTGTCCACGTAGCAGCTTAAAAATATCCTTTCGCATTTGTTTGTAAACATTTCTTATACATTGTAAGTGTAATTTGTTCTTATTTTTGGAATAGTAAATATTTTCAGCACTTTTTTTCTCGCAAATATAATTTATTTACATATGCGTTTTTATTTTTGGATCTAGCCAGTAGAAACCTGATCAGAAAGAGTATTAATGAAATTACTAAAAGCGTTTGGAGGGCAGATACTATACAGATTTAATGTTAGAGTTGTTTCAATATTGTTGCTACTGCGAGATCTTAAAAACATTTTAAATTGAATCCAAATTTAAAGATAAAAACACATGCATACATATGTACATACAAACATGTTTATTTTCCCTTTGGTTCATAAGTTTTTTTTAAATAAAAAAATGGACAAACAATTGCTCAACGAAAACATTTTCTAATTTCAATTTGATGGTAATATATAAAGGTACTAATCTTTATATTGATAAAATCCGGTTTATTTCCCTCATAAATATATATAGACTTATCTTTATATCATGGCTAACCATGAAATTTTATTCCTAAGAAATTAAATTCACAGATCATTTAAGCCTCATTTCTATTTTCGCTAACTTATTTTACACAGAGTGCTTAGGAATTTTGTAAATCTATGGGTTAACGTACATATAAAATGTAAAGATGTAAAAAAGAGTATTTTTCGTGACAAGTTATCTAACGATTCTTACAAAGTATTTTATCTTGATATAAATTCATCTTGACAAAATTGTTTTTAAACATTTCTTATTTTTTTAAGTCTTAATTTATTATACTTCCTTACCAGGTGGCATAAATCTTCTAATGCCCACGGGTGCTTCAGCATAAGGTAAACCTAAATATTGGTCAACATCCCTTAATCCAGTTTGAGGATGCATACTTCTTATAATCCCCTTTAGACGTCCTTGTTTCAAGCCAATCTCCTTTGTATACATTAGCTTTTCAGGTGTTTGCCTGCGGGGCGGTGCTGGATATGGATAAGAGTTTCCATACTTGGTAACGGGTGAATCGTTGAGAAGTTCATCGCTCTCTGCACTTCGCTTCGTTTCGGCATTCTGAGCGTTTAATGCAATTTCTTCTACACCATAGTGTGCATCTGTTGGGAAATGCCCATCATCATCATCATCAGAAACATTTTTGTGTAAATTTCTTCTTGAACTACGCTTCCGAACATCTTTCCCTCTATCCAAGGATATATCTGAGGACGATGTTGATTTAGCGATGATACCTGTCGCATCTGTCGTAGATATCTGTTCATTGTCCTTTGATTTTTGGGGGACCTCCTGCTCTACATGTGGAAAATTTCCTGTAGGTGGGACTTTTTCTTCATATAGTAAATTTGAACTTAAAAGGGCAGCAGTTAGATCTTTTTGGTTGCAGGCACAACAAATAATTAACAAAATTAAGCGCGTATCCATTTTCGTTAATTATTACGGTTTATTACACTCAGTATTTAGTTTTTTCTCCTTTTTAAAAACGTTCACTTGATAACATTCTCATTTACTTCTAGAAAATCGAAAACATAACTCAATTATTCAAAGCGGTGTAAACAACGCACTCTATGACGTACACAAACTAAACACTACAAAATACAATTAAAGTAATGAGGATCCAAGAATCTCCTCAAGGAAACGTCATCAAAACAAAATCTTCGGAAATTCTTCTCAAATTCAAATCTATTTCGGTTGAAAATACAGCGCACTGTTGCACAACACTACATATTCGAGGCGCATAAATCGTGCAACCCTATTTCTAGATTTTGGTACGTACCTCGACTTTTGAGGTGTGGGTTAGTGAACTTTTTTACATTCGCTATGACACGTTTATGTATTTTTATTATTTTTAACTTTTCACTCTTTTAAGTAGAATAATATGCAGCGTTAGAGACTTCGACATTTATGACGCGTATTAGAGCACAGCTGCCGAATGAAAATGGCAAAAAAAAAAAAACTTAAACCTGTCAAAAACGCGAACGCATTTCACTTAAAAATACATCGCCTCCGAGCTAAACGCGTGGAAATTTATTTTTGTATCACATTAGGAAACTACATTAGGCATCTATATTGTAAAGAGAATATATATACTACGAAAACCGTCAATTAGAATATCGTTTCGTCAAAAAAATTTACATTTTCTGGGTGAAAAATAAACACTTATACACTTTTGATCTCTAAGTAAAAAGGATGTCATAAATATTCTTTTGCAAATAATTCTCTTTTTTCTTGCTGTTTTGTTGCCAGTGATGTATTGACGTAAAAATATTCACTTATGCTTATATGTATACAAGAGTAAGCAGGCACGCGCGTCTACACCGTTCGAAATACGCCACAGAACTACTGCTGGGTAGATGGTAATGCTTGGTGTATTTGAGGTAGAAGGCTGACAGATTAGTCGAATTTATGTCGTCACTTGCGCATGGTATAAATATTAGGTTTTTTGATGAGTTTTGGAGCTACGATCAGCTGCTGGAATACCGGGATAAAATTGTTTAAAGCATTTTTTAGTTAACTCTGTTTTTGATATTACTTTTGCAAATAATACTGTCGAAAAACTGCACTGAAAAATTAAATATATATTTGAATATTCTCTTCGGGAAATTGCTTACTTGCATTAGGTCATTATAAAAAATCACATTTTCCGGTTACAGTTGTTTGTATCTTATAAAGAGTGTTTTTGTAAGAGCTGTGAATTCGAAATTGAAATTGAAGTAAACGAGCTAAGCAAAGAAATGGTATGATATTAAAGATCAAAAATGATTTCGGGTATATGGCCAACAAGAGAGCGTTTCGGAAACTGCATTCTGGAGCTCCAATTTTCGACCACTTTTTCAAGCATTTGAGGAGTATCTTACTGAAGGTACACGTCATTGACGATGTCATTTCGATTTCTTAGGAGTGCCTCGGTAGCTGATCACCTCTAAATTTACCTCACTTCGAATTCCACAATATTAACAAAGCCATTAAAACTGAAATGGGTCTTATCACTGAACAAAATTTGACGGTGAAAAAGCAATCGACTTCCATCTTTTCAAGCGGTCAATCAGCAAAGTCACGAAACAAACAATGATTGCGTAGCTTCAATTATTGTAGCATTTGAATTTTGTAAGCATGTATTCCAAGAGCCTTGTGCAAAATCTTGCATGATGGGGACAGGCAAACGCAGGATAACGAATCGGTGAACTACAAAGGATCTTCCTCAACACTGGCCTGGTGTTCAAAAGAGTAAATGTTTCACACAGATATTTCAATCCGTCGATTACGTTGGCCATAAAATTGGCGTAGGGCGCTATAAATATTTTTTACTGAACAATGAGTTACATTTTCAATGAGTTAACATTTTCTTATTTCACCAAGTTTTTCAGTTATTGAAAAAAATAAATATCGACCCATGTATAATGTACGTGTTAACACAATTGGCCCAATCAGCATCTGCGAATCCTTTAAGACCTTCACCAGCCTTCCCAAACGACAGTTTATAATTATTTGTATTAAAAACATATCTTAAAAGATGCTTAGCACCTGCTATATGTTCTTGCTAAGGCCCAACATTAAGTTGGGCTAATCTACTCACTGCGTCCTGAATGTATTGTCTTGTTGAAATTGCTAGGTAATTTAAAGACCCAATAAGTGACTGATATTGTTTTGCACCCACCTTCCTACTTTTAGGATTATCTGGCCATTTTCTAAGAACATGCCCTGGATCCAATGATTGCTGTGCTAGAAGACTCCGGATATATTGTTCCTGAGAAAGACTTATAGATCCCGTTTTTTGATCCCGATCCCGAGAAATGTTTATAAAAGAGAGATGCTAAATTTTTAGAAAATTCAATTAACACCGGTCAAGCAAAGAGTAAAAATCTTATGTTAATGGACTTAATAGAGAGTCAGTTTAAAGGGGAAGATAATTTCGAAAATCCTAAGAAGTATGTACACATATTAGTTATTCTTCAATTACGAGTAATAGTACGGAATCTTATAACATGGACTGTGGAGGTGGTGAAAATGGTTTAGGTGATGCAGATAAGGGTGAAAACGGTGCAGATAAAAACAGTGCAGATAAAAATGGTGTGGATTATGACTGCGATGAAGACTGTTAAAAAGAGATAGCTGGGGCAATAAGTGTTAGGCCACGATTAAAGAAAGTCAAATACAACTACTTCAATAAAAACAACTCTAAGCAGACCGGATGCACATAAATGGGTGCAGGCAATGGCTCACAGCTCAATTCTATTAAATCGAACAAGACTTGGGACTTAGTCGGGTTGCTAGCGAATCGTCATGCTATCAAATTCAAATGGTTGTTTATAATAACACATGCTAAAAATGGAAATCCGATTCGTAATAAGGCAAGACTTGTTGCAAAGGGTTGCAGCCAACGTTTTGGATTTGATAATATTTTTGCTCCAGTGATCGGATGTTCCAGTACTCCTATTATTTTGGCTTTAGATGTTCAATATGGCCTGGAAGTTCATCATATTGACGTTTCTTACGTCAGATGAAATAGGTAGCAAAATGATCGCGAGCACCTCTTCTTGAAGCTTTATATCAATTTAAAGCAATTTATCGGCCGTATCAAAAGTGGATCAAATGATTGGGAACTGAACCACTTTTATCTAATACTAATGCTATTATTAAATGTTACCTTTCTGGCGAGACCTCTAGGTTGATGAACGTTCGATAATGTTATGCATGCTTCCCTCGTTGACTTGCAGTTCTTAATGCGGCTCAACTGCGTTGACTGTACACCCGGAGTAATGTTTTCAAGAGCCTTCTCTTCCTTCTTTGTCCAATCGGAGATGTCCGCACCATTCTGGTTGTCAGCTGATAATTGTGGCATAAGTCCTTTACCGGAAACATGTGGCCAAGGTTCAGGATGTATGAGGACCGTGCTCATGTGAATCTCCCGGCAATCGAAATTATCATTTGATAGTGTATCATAAAAACACGAATTCATTTCGCGCCAAATTAATTAATAATTTACTACGCACGAATTTTATTTAAATTTTTGCTTCTATAATTTTAAAATTAACTTAGTAAAAACGAGAGACTGACTTAATCAAAACGTGGGATCTGAACGTTTGTTGGAGGAAGAATAAAACAACTAAGAACACATCCAATTCAAATGTGTCTTATTGAGCGACTAATAAATGTATTGTACGAGGGTTGTCAGAAAGTTTCTGACCGCAACGTAAGGATAACGGCACTCGTCAATAAAAGCTAGTGAATGCTAGTTGTGCATCTTTTGACAGTCACTTACCGAAGTTTCGGTCATCTTGGACTCGCAGTTTTTAGTTGACAGTCGTTTGAGTGAGTCGAAATGAGTGTTTTTTGCGAAAATGGAAAAAATTGAGTATCGAGCTGTTATTAAATTCTTGTTTTTGAAAGGCAATACGCCTACGCAAATCAAAAATGAGTTGGACTTTGTGTATGGGAACTCTGCACCATCATTTACCACAGTGAAATTTTGGGCAGCTGAATTTAAACGTGGACGTAAGAGCTTGGGAGATGATGAACGTTCGGGACGTCCAAAAACTGCAACCACTGACGATAACATTGCTAAAGTTCACCAAATGGTGTTAGACGACCGCCGAATTAAAGTGAGAGAGATAGTAGAGGTTATGAAAATGTCCAAAGAACGTGTTTGTTACATATTAAATCAAGATTTAGGCTTGAGAAAGCTATCCGCGCGTTGGGTGCCGCGTTTGCTTACGTGAGACCAAAAACGTGTTCGAATAAACATTTCCAACGGTCTGTTGGCGCAGTTTAGGCGCAATAAATCCGAGTTTTGGCGCCAATTAATCACTGTAGATGAAACTTGGATACACCATTATACGCCCGAAACAAAAATTCAGTCAAAACAGTGGACTGCAAAAGGCGAGCCGGCTCCAAAAAAAGCAAAAACTTTTTTTTCGGTTGGGAAAGTGATGGTGACTGTTTTTTTTTAGATAGTAAAGGAGTTATCCTAATCGATTATCCTCAAAACGGAAAAACCATTACAGAAGAATACTACGCATCATTACTTGCCAAGCTGAAGGCAGAAATTGCAGAAAAACGGCCACATTTGCAGAAAAAGAAAATCCTGTTTCACCAAGAGAACGCGCCGTCTCACACTTCAGCGGTTGCCGTGGCGAAAATCCATGAATTACGCTTTGAACTGCTTGACCTTCCACCTTATTCACCAGATCTAGCCCCAAGTGACTTCTTTTTGTTCCCTCATCTAAAAACTGCGCTCGCAGGACAGAGATTTTCGTCAAATGAGGAGGCAATCACCTTCGTGAACAATTATTTTGCAGAGAAAAATGCCAAGTATTATCTGGACGGGTTAGACAGATGGGAGAATCGCTGGGAGAAGTGTGTAGAGTTACAAGGAGACTACGTATGTAGAAAAATAAAAAAAAATTTCAAACTTTTCAGACAACCCTCGTACATATGGTTCAATCATCATAAGCATAGTATATAGAGCTTTACGTAACCATAGGAAGGAACTATGCTGCCAATGTTGTAATACAGATAATAATCCAATTTCTAATAATTTCAATTCCAGGTATGAGGAAGACAAATTTCAGAATTTTTATACGAATAGCAGCTTTCGAAAAGATCCCGAAACAAAGGACTTGTGTGCAGAAGTATTGAGAAGAAAATTGGGAATTGAACGTTCTCGTAGGATACTATATAGTTTTGCATTATTTGAGAACGCTTTCTAACATTTCACTGCTTCCTGGTTATACTTTTACTTTATCTTCGAAGTGGAGCTCATTTATGAAGCCAGATTCATTAATCAAAATGCCTATGTCTTTAAGATAATTTGCAGGTATGTCTTCTGCCATGAAGTAAGATTGACGTAGTCGTGTTCAACTTACGCCGTTAAAATGGAAGACTATATGCTCTGCTGTGGATGAAGTTGAATCTTCTCAGGCAGTTGCCTCGGTATTTCAAGTGGAATTTTAATGAAGAGAGAAAAAGAAGCTTTACTGTCCTTAAAAGTTGCATGGCTTTTTTGTTTATTTAGTTTTAATTCTGACGTAAAATCTACTATGGGATTTTCGGGGCCTAATATGTAGTACGAATATCCCAACAAATATAAGAATTACAGCAAACGAAGGTTCAATTACATGCCTCATTATTATCTCTAACACTGCTACAGTCTCCTTTAGCATGCCCATGAACGATCACTGTACCGAAACACAACAACAATAACAGATTTATTATTTTCGGATCTACAAGTAAAGCAAAAAATAATTATACACACAAGTACTCGTAACAGCTATTTCTCATATAAAACATCAAGAAAAATACGAGATCTCATCTGATAAAGCACAAAATTTGGTAACGGAAGGTGAAACGACAGAATTAATATAATAATGATAGTAATATAAATATTGATAAAAACAATAATTTTTGATTATTCATAAAAATAATAATAATATGCAAGTGTTATACAATCATATTAGTACTATATAAAATAACGATAATAATAATAAAAACCCTGCCTGTCTCCCATGAAGACGCTCAAGGTGATCACATAACTCCAATGATACAGACCGAAATAAGCAAAACAAAAGTAGCGAAAGCTGAATCAAAAACTAACAACTGCAAGGCGCCTGCATAACATGTGTTAATTTTATTCGTAATACTCGTATAAAACTGTAACACTTGTAGACTGCTGACTTTATTAGATGTATACATATATTAGACGACTATAGACTATCGACCGACTCATTATACATACCTTATGTTACTTGTTACACAATATGTTTAGTGGTAAACCATATACATATACATACATTACATATGTATTAGTAGAGCATGTAGCGACTCCTCCAAAATGCCAACAAATTATATTTGATAACCCACAAAACTTTTATCTAGCAGAGCTAACTCGTATCGAAATTTGACGAATAAAATGGTTGAAGTAGGCAAGAAAAGATCAAAATCTACATTTTAACTACTAGATTAATCACATTTTGTACGTTGATAACCTCAACCTGTAAACCAATAAGAGAGAAAAACCATATCGCATTTATTGAAGTAATCAAAAGCTTCAGCAAAGAAAATCAGATGAAATGTGGGCTGGATATAAGTGAAACTATACACCTTGTAAGGGATAAAGAGAGCAGAGATGACCATTGGATCGTAACGAGGCTATTTAAGATTTAGAGCGCTTCAGCTAAAAGGCATCAATAGTGCTATTACAAAGACTTGACATGGTCAATTTAAGCCACAGCTTAGAACCATAATGAAGTCAAAGCCCGGGGGGGAAACAAATATGTATAAAGCGATTTGTGAAGTCCTTTGCCTTACTTAGGTATTAAGTCGGACTTTCAAAGTGATCAGCAAGAGATACTGCACATATTGATATGATGCTGCGAAAATCTCTGGAAAGATTCAAGGATCAATACCAGATATGTACATACTTGACTCAAAGACTGTGGGATGAAAAATATTTTAAACTTCTTTAAATTTCCTTAATTCCTATTTTGCTACTGGACGATGGTTTCGTTCCCTATTAAATTCGTGACCTTTCCCAACCCCACATTTTAAATCAAACAGCGAGCTTATGATCACATTTCAATAAATTATACAACACGGTGAACACCCAAGTGACATAGAGATCGATCATATTGGGTAACTAACTAACCCAAAAGCTTAATAATTGCCATACAATAAATGACAACAAAATACTACCGCAAGTTGGAAAAATAGAATGCCACACATAGAAGTTGATCTACAGCAATAAATCAAAGCCAAAATTCTAGCTGAAATGAAGATCACTTCTATTCTATGCCTTCAGCATACAGTCCATTGCAAACCTATATGATGAATTGCACAAATAACTGCCAATTAGTGCCACGAACCAAACCATTTATACAACGTGGTGTACAGTACAAGGTGACCAAGAATAGATAGTACCATGAGAAGTGTAAGACGTTATTATAATGGGGCCATCACTACCTGGTCAAATAACAAGCAACAAACTCAAAAAACAAGACACGTTCTTTGTCCCATTTTCATTGAATTTGAATTAATAAATCCACCCCTGAGATACAGAGTACTACGGAGCTACAAAATCATAAAACTGGATTGAATTCCGTTTTCTAGGATGAAAATATAATTTATATGTACTCGTATGCGTAAGACAGCAGGGGACGTATCACGAAGATACAGCTCATTCCCTAGGATTATTTCCAAGTGTAAGAGGAGATTAAAGATTCTTTTGCCTGATGCAGTAAATTGGAAGGCTGACAGTATTTAAAAGGAAATCAAGTTCCAAAAAATTATGAAGACAAATCAGACCCTTTATAACACTCTTTCGATATGAAAGCCTACCAGAGAGGAAACTACGAGCGAGTTTTGCAGTAATGTCAAACCGAAAAAAAAATTACGTCGTTTTCCGTTAATACTTCAAAGTCTGCTGTCTCCATACCGTTAATTCAGTATTTTTTCCAAATATGAAATATGTAACATTCTTTTCGCTATCAAGTCGTCCAGCTCATCAGGATCGAAATGCCTTTTCTTATATTACTTATTTGCTAGCAAAGACATAATTGGATGTTTCGACAGTTAACCACGTTACTGAAGATCTGTTGGATGGGGAGTCATATAAATATCTAGGACTTCTGCAACGTAAAGGAATTACCTAAGAAAGAGTGCAATACCGTTCCAAAATTCAACCTCAATGTGGAAACGAATATTAAGCCATTAACTCCTCTGCAGTACCCTTATTAACGTTTTCCACTAGTGTTATTATTATAAATGGTCATTTAATAATATCGGGAACCAAAAAACAGTGATGTGTACATCATTAAAAAAGTTTTCTAGCCGACATCCGTAGAGCACCGCAGAGGGATTATCACTGCATGAAAAGATAGGCTACAGAAAGTATCAGCCAAAAAATATATGTTCTGAAAGCGCATTAGGCGGTACATAGCAAGTAGAGATCGAAAACATGAAGAGCAAGCATTTCATTGACAATGAAATATTCATGCTTCTTTCGATCATCCACAACGTCGGGAGCTGTATTAAATTGACACAAGTATTATTGGGCTTATGAAATATGCCAAGTAAAAATGATTTTGTTTAGACACCAACACAAACACGCCACATTAACTTTGTAATCTGAGGCATTTAGTCCATTACATTTCTGCCTTGCATTAAGCCCTTTGACCGTTACCTTAAAAACGGATTTTGCTGCAATATGGAATCAAGCCCAGTGACGTTTTATCATCTGTTCTATATGGATGATTGCCTATGCACAAACGGTAAAATAAGATGCACGAGATGCAAATTGTGTTGGCTTTTAAGAAACAAGAGTATTGTAATGGAGCTGGCATCTAGAAAACCAAAATAAATAGACAAATTGCACATTGCATATAAGTGAAAGTACAGTAGTGCAGGAACACGGGTTACCTCCCTATGTTGGAATAAAATGAAGGTCATCAACTGCAGAGCGTTGCATATTCCATCGAAATTATAAAATGCTCAAGCATAAACGCAATAGCAACAAGACTCCGGCGGAAAATGATGAAGTATAAGTTTTCATTGTAAGATGCAAGTTACCACCTAAAGAGGGTGCCCATATCAGGACCAGATCAATAGAAGAAATACATCAGGAAAAAGATTCAAGAGTACAGGAGCTCACACACCAGAGTGGCAAGGGTACCGGTAGAAGTGCGATAGCGGTATACCGCTTATCCGTTCACACTGTCGGTATTTTCTATGCGGTATTCATCTTAACATTTCTGTTCATTTATGTACATTGTTTTGAGCACATTCAATTTTTTTTTTTTACCTTAGCCACTTACCTTCTTGGTTTAACCCCTCTGCTATATTTTTTCATATTTTATCTTTTTTTCCTGTATTTGTGTACTCCGGATGAGTCAAATCAAATAAAATAGAATGTATTTTCACCAACTCAATAAGTTTTTCAATACACATTTTGATATGCCGTACGCAGTGCAAGGCGGTCAACTGTGCTTGCTGCGGTACAAAATTGTATCGCTGCAATACCGCAATATCGGTTGCGGTATACCCTTGCCAGTGTGTGCGTCTATATTTACCGCTATAGAACTACATACCGTTGTACCGCTACTGCTACCGTGTACCGCTCTGGTGTGTGAGCTCCTTTATATGCATAGCAGACCACAAATGCTCGCTTTTTATTTTACAAATTCAGCTGTTTTCCTTACAGCTGCTCTCGTAGGAGTTTCACTTACATGGTTGTTTTCATAATCGAAGTTTTTGTTGTAAATTTTCACATTGCGTAAGCAATTTTACTTGGCGTGTTGACGGCTTTCCTGGCTTAAAGCAGTCCATTGTATATAAATTTACTTTTTTCTTACTTCTACTCCTTGCAAAAGTTTTTTAAAACTAGATTAAAAATTCCGTTTTTACGCATTTATATTCGAAAATAGTCAGAATATACATACATATTTTTCACCTAACCCTTTTCATAAAAAATGTATGTTCGAATTGAATCCTTTTTTATTACATACACATTTATTGCAGGAAGGATAGAATTTTGTCACAAAAAGTAGTGCCCGGACAAAATACTCGCATATATGCGCTTATGATGCAAATGAGTTAAGTGTGAAAGGAAGTGGAGAAAGTTCAGCCGTTTCGTAAATATCATTTTCCAGTGAGCAGATGAGTAGGATGCGCTTCCAGGCTTTCTTTGCGCAGCTTTACAATTACACGGTGATTTGAAACGGACTATACGTCAGTCGTCAAATGTCCACATTAACACCTGATAATTATTTGCAATCTGTTACAGAAAACAGCAGGTTTTAAATCTATTTGCGATAGGCCTATAACAAACTTTTGATAAAGTATTATATTTAAAACGTTTAATATATATGAGTATAATGTGGCTCTCACTTCCCCAACAAATCAATGTTATCAAGAACACAAAAATGTTACGTAGTTAAAGTGCAGTTAAAGCGAATATACGTAGCTCAGATAATCATCTCAGAAGCCGGTGTTCTTCAGCAGTTAAAAAAAAAATATAAGCTTCAAGAAAAATTTTAAATTATGTAAAAATCCGTGATGTTTGAGAGTTGCAGTATTGGTAGAACACTCATACGACTACTTACGAACAACAAAATAATGTAACACACAGGCTTCATCTTTTAAGCAACAAATGGACTTCTCTTGTAGCACGGCGGTTGAGTAGGGTAGTAATAATAAAACAGAATCTCGAAGACTAATGTCTATGTCTTTTGAACAGCTTGCTTCAAATAAAGAAGTAATGATAACGCATATTACCGACTTCATAAAATGCTTTAATTATAGATGCAGATTCTGAAATCGAATATCGTGGTTTTACGGCAAGCGTCTTCTCTTCTGCTCATAATTTTCACATGAATCCCACCTTTCATAAGTAATTAATGAAACTATTTGTACAAATTTTGAAATAGCAATATACACGCTGTTCCGAATAATTTGTAAAAGACCTTAAGAAGAGATTCCTTAATATGCCTTGAGAAAAAAAATCGTATAGCCGGTTGGGGTTGGATATGCATCCACTCTGAAATACAGAGGTTTGTCCTTGCTTTGATACCCTGGTTGTACTCATATTGAAAATGACACCTTTTAAATTTATTCGTGTATGGTAACATATGGAGTATCGTTGAACTCGTGATTAAGAAGTGCTTTAATTGCATCAAAGTTAGGAATAAGAGCAAATAAAATAAACTGACTATCCTATAACGCATTAAGTTACAAGCATAAATGGTGGTCTCAAGAAAGTCAACGGTGCTTGGAAAGTTCTGGATAATAACTTACTTGCGATTGATGTAGCTGTAGAAAATAAATTAAAGGCAATTCCAAGCGAATAGGTGACAATATCCAATTTTGTACTTTGTCATCGACCAAAATTTTCTGAGACTACGAATTTATTATTTTGATTTAAGATTAATCAATAACCGAATTAGTTTACCGAAGCTAAAATGTATTAGTTATTTGTTCTGAAGTTTCTTTTGTTTCGTATTTTTCCTAGACAATTATATGTACTCAAATTTAATTCCAATATTGTTATTTGTTAATCAATTGAAAACAGTTATTAATAAAGAAGGAATGTAGCGTACACCATACTGCTTCCATCTATGTGAGATATTCGAAGGCTATACGCTGTTACCAGCGTAAGCACTTCAAAATAAAAATGAAGATAATTCATTACAAAAGCAGGCAGCATTTGTGGTGGATGCGATATCATCGTTCACCGATTTATAAATTAAAATAGTAAATTATTTAATATTTTACACTTTGCAATTCGTCTCGGATCTTCGCAGCTGCTGCATTAATCCCATGTTTTAAGTTATCCAATGTTGTTGTTTCTGATGAGTAGACAATGTTTTCCATCAGTACCCATAAATAAAAGTGCATTGGGATCAAGTCGGGAGACTTTGGTTTGTGAGACCTGTTTAAATGAAAATCTCTGCTTAGTGCTCTAAACCTGGTGTTTCGATGATTTCTGACGTAATATAGAACAACTTCGTAGCTGCGAGCGCCTTCTGCTGTAGGAGGATGTGAGTCTCTCAACGATTTCCGCGTTGTTCCCGCCTCCCTCAACTTCAAAAATGTTCTAAAACTGCCATTTCGGGCAGTGCTATCAGGGTATCATCTCAGAAATTATGATCTCTCAATGAACGTTACCATTGCAGAAGACATAGACATAAACCATGTCCGCGTATTCATGTGTTGACAAGTCCATCATCGATGATATAATATTGTATTATTATGAATTAAATGTCAATATCTCGGTTTTGTTATTTTCGTCTTTTATGGGTCAGTTTGTGTACCTTTTTTAAAAGCATTTTTATTGGATTTACATTGTGCAATAATTAACTTATTTTACGGGAAGAAACTATAAAGCAGCTATAAACTAATTAATTTTATTGAATGAAGATTCAATGGCCTGACTTTTGTTTGTTAGTAAACACTAGGTACCGTACCAAAGTTGTGAAAAGTATCTATTAATAAGGGATTATTCTAAAAAATGACAACAAAGTCAAAATTTTGAGGTTAAAAAAAAAGAAATCACTTTTCATCTTCCATAACTTCTGACACATTAATTCTAGACCAACATTTGCTTTGATTCAATTAAAGTGCCATAAATACAAGTTCAATGATATTTCATATATTACCATGCACGCATGAATTTGAAAGATGTAATTTTCAATAGGAGTCAAAACAGGGCAGCGTAATCGTTTGCTTAAAACCTCTATATATTCCGACCCCAAACATACGATTTTTTTTCTATGTCAAGGAAACTTCCCTTAAGGTCTACGACACATTATCCAGAGCACCCTGTATATCGATAATAATAGAGAATTTCCTTCAGATCTTATTATTGCTAAATATTGTTTTTTTTTCTAAGCAAAACAGCTGAACGGAATACAGAAATGTACTTGAGCATCTTAGCGGATTTGATCACAAAGATGGCACATTGAACGTATTTACTGGGTTGAATACTTAATGTCAGGATTTAGTTCGTAGAGTCCTTAGCTATTGTAGAAAGAGAGATGCTTTTTTCGAAGCTGTTTAATTAAAAATTTAAGTCTAAGCTCTGTGTGATATAAAAATGTACTCGTATGTACTTACATAAATCCAACTGTACCAAAAAACATTGAAAAAGCTGATTACTTTTTAATTCTGAGTGCGCCTTGCAACACATAATTATAATTTATTTTAATGTTTGCCACATTAATTCTATTTGACTATGGCTACCAGGCCATCATTAAAAGTGTACATAGTTTTTAGTTAGAATATTTATTTTTGTACTATATTTTACAAATTATGGTATATTTATATTAGGTGTGTCCTTTGAAAATGTTTAGAATAAAATATATTACCATTTGCCTTATAGCAAATAAAATATAAACCTTTTACAATAACCCCTGATGTAGTTTTTTTTTTCTCGTACATTAGTAGTTGAACTGCATCCTTTGCCCAAATTTCCTTCATCCTTCGAAGATTAAACGAATGTACTCGTAACTACATATACACGTTCGTATATTCACTGTTTTAATGATGATATTCCCCAACCATGCCATCTTTGGCTTCTACAATTTGTGAAATTTTCACAGTGAAAATATTCTACTACATATACAGCTCTATTTAAAAGATCTCCATGCAATACTCGCTTGGAAGCAAAAATACAGATTTCATGCAAGATTGCATTCAGAAGAATTTAAAGCAAAACCTCCGGTGACTGCGTGGACTCTAATACAACCTTTGCATTTCTATTCGTGTTGTTGTATCCATTCACAAAAACCAAAACAATATTTCAACTGGGGTGAAACGAATTCAGACGATACTGGCAAAGTTTTTTCTTGGACAAGGATCTGATACCTATGGCGCAAAGAGTAATTTACATACAAACATACATATAAACAATGCAAACAAATCGGGAACATTGAACAGCGAACTTTTGTGAACTTCACGACTTTCCAATGGCTTGGTGTCTCTGCTGTCCAATAGAATATCCAACACCCGGTACAACTCAGATTTCTATCCGATCTGCAAGAAAAGCCCATGTGGCACAAGTGTTGTTTCGTTGTTTTGTTTGTTTGATGCAAATCTAATTTCACCCCTTTTTCATTCTTGTCACGGCAGATTCTCCCCTCAAAATGTGGTGTAGCTTCAACGAAAATATACAAATGAAAAAAATGAATCAGAATTTGTATTTACAACAGTTTTGTAAGATATTCGTTTAGGGGAAAGCAAACGTGAAATTTGGAATGTTTTTCCTATGTTGTGTAAATTTAGCACGCGGCTTGTGCCTCTGGTTCCAGAGGGCCGCCAAACACATGTCGTGTATGTTTCTGAAAATTGAACACTAGCAGTGTGCTTGCACCTAAAAAGATGTTTTGATAAATTTACCAGCAACTTTGAGCATTGACGCCACTTGGTTTAGTATTGTACAATACATAAGGCATAGTTTAAGAGTATTAAATTTTATCGCATTTGCAAGTATACATACATAGGTTAAATTTCTATCTACTCACTTCCTCAGTGCAAAGTTACATTTGAATTAAGTGAGAGGTTATAGCTAGTAGATAAAACCATACTTAAAGCAATAAATTTCTATTGCAATAGCAAAATAAACTGGTTACTCTGTTCTATGCGTTTTAGGAAACCAGTGTTAATCCAAATGGCGAATATATTATACTCGTACATGTGGGATTTTAAGAATACTCGCTGATGTTTATGTTTCTATCTTCTTGATCTACTTAGAATCTGGTAACACTTTTAA
This sequence comes from Volucella zonaria, assembly GCA_963966105.1. NCBI lineage: Eukaryota > Metazoa > Arthropoda > Insecta > Diptera > Syrphidae > Volucella > Volucella zonaria. Next base: position 93,399,821 of record OZ014530.1, on the reverse strand, counting down.
AACATTTTTAATAATGCCAAATTAAGATGAGATGGAGTTAATTCAGACAACTGAGTTAAATTCGTAGGGACTTCTTTGCATGATAAAAGAAGTTTTTACAAGACTTAAAATGAAATCAAATCCGGTACTAGCTATGTGATGAAATATAGTATAAAGTTCTTACCGTTCCATACAAATCTGCTGAGTCGTCTGCTATAGTGCAATACTTTATTTGGTAATAATGAAGGGTTGTTAATAGCTTTGTACAGTCTACATTTTCGTATACCAATGTTGGCAGATAATGGCAGTAAATGAGGTAAAACATAAATATAGTGATTTGTATTTAATTTAAGAATAACTTTAAATTGATTTCTATTATGAAATCGTTTTTCGTATCAGTGGAAGGACATAGGTAGACATAGCTTCTGTACGCAAAGTTACACAGTTTAGCCTAAATACTTTGTTCTCTGTTTTTTCCTGATATGAAGAATGTAGTTAGAATATAGCAGGCATTCTCAATTATCAATCTGCATACACGATTGTTGTGAGCATTGATACAAAATCTCAACATACCTTAAAAGAAATGTTTGTTGGTTGTCGCACTGAAAGTACGGTGATAGTTTGAAACGATTAGTTTCAATTTTGCCATAAAGCCCTGTTTTAGCAAGTGGATAAAATAGAAAGTCCTGCCGTATTGTTGTCTCTTGCTTGACGATGTTCTGCTCTATTGGATAATCCGAAGCTTTTCATAAATTCAGCACCGACAGAGATTGTACTATCTATTTTATTCATACTTATGGCTTCTCTTTAAAGCTTCAATTAGGTCTCCTTAATTTTCGGTAGAGTTTTCATATTTCGTTGGCTTATATATGTATTATCCATTGGTAGTTATATAGCAGTCACCATTGATTCCTTTGACGGATTGTTTTCCCTCTCTCTACGGATAAATTTTTGCAATGTTTCGGGAAGGCATCTTTCCGCCAATATTACCAACAGAAAATATTTGGAAGAATTATATATTTTTTTGGGTGTACGAGTACAACCCAAATTCAAATTGCAAAATTCAAAGAAAAAAATTCGCTCCACCTAAGTTGTAAATACAAACTGAATTCCCCCAGTAATGGGGAGTTGATAAAAAAGAATACTTCTTCTGTTTTTCTGCTCTCATAAATGCAACATGACTTTATGTGAAATTACAATAAAACACTGGTTTTCAAGCTCCAACTGAATATGTACGAATACTTCAACATTTGTCCAATATTGTTTAGGGTTAGAATATTTTGGTACACCGTAGCCCGAACAAAATACCCAACGTATAACACCTGTCGTTAACATGTCTTTCGATGTGTATTAAAATGGAAAATGAGATTATCTAATAGAAATACACACAAATGTTGATCCTCTATAGATCTCTTTAGTGTGCTCCCTAAACAAATGCGTCTGATTTGCGCGAACGCAACGCATGCATTGGGAATAAATTGCCTACCGAAATAGACGCAGCGTCCGTTTTTCACATCTCTCAAATTCATTCCATTTTGTTACTCTTTGTTTAAGGAGCTGTACTCATTATTTTTTCTTTTTTTTTGAAAAACCGATTTTCAGTTTTTTATTTTTTTTAGATGCTTGTTATATCTCGAATATTCGCTTAAAATTTCAAACTGAAATTCCTCCCACAGTACCTGAAAGATAATTCGGAAAAAAGCCATACGCACACAAATCAGCCTTTTCGCAAGAAGTACAAGATCTTCTGAAACCCATTTCTGAAAGTTTAATGGAGGACGAGTTGCTCGAAAGGTGCATCTGAATAAATACCAACAGAGCAACGGGAGTTTCAACAGCTTCATTTGGTCTATCGGTCCCACATACACTTTCTGTTCCAAAACTATTTTTGAAATTGCAATTGCATTTTTAATGAAGGTTCTCACACCTTATTGAAAATTATGGAAGTACTACAAATGAGAAACCGGTACGTTTGGCAGACAATGACGTTTTCTGAATCGGTAAACAAGATTTTTCAGAGACTAATTATCCGGTGGACGCAAAGTTATCTGCATTATGTTCGTAGACGTATTGCCATTTTGTTTATAATTACCGCGGGCTCAAGATTTTTTTAGTACCGTTAGAATGTTTGGACACAACGCGGGCGAATGAAAGGGAGTAAAGAAGAGAGATATCGAAGGCCGTTTTTTTTAATGTTTGCAGGTTATAATGACTATGAAATAAAGAGCTCGGCTGGGCATTCAATAAGCGAGTTGGATGGCTTGAAAAAGAATTCCGGTATTTCGATGTACGTCCGAAAATGAGCTTGAGAGTAAACTGATGAGTATTCACAGCAAGACGGGTCTTACGGTTAAAGGTTTGAAGGAGTGGAATGCTACTGGCGATTTCGATATTGCACTGGTGGTGGAAGGCTGTCAATTACGAGTAGCTGGATGATATAAGCATCACCTGTGAGTCTCATCGCATGGTTTTGAATAATATCTAGCAGGTCCAAAGAGGTTTTAGGAGCACCTGACCAGATGTGGGCATTGTACTCCAATTTTGGGTGGATTAATGCCTATATTTAGGTTAGATCAGAGGGGTAAAATATTTTTTACATCACTTGAGAAAACCTATACATTTTGCAGCATACCTTATGTGGTTATTTCAACGTAAGGCTGGAAAGTTTTTCGGTTTCGACAATGCAACTTCCATTCATGGATATTGGCTGGGTATTTAAATTTCTCCTTAACTACTTACAGCAGACAGCATTGTATTTTGGAAACATTACATTCTATTCTGTTAGTGGTTCCCCAAGTAGTAATGCTGTTAATATCAGAATTTAATGAGTTTATAATACACTGCCATTCATGGTCTACAGTCGAAGAGCAGGGACGTGAGTCCGCGAAGGAATATGAAAAGCAGACACTTCTGTCGTCGGCAAAGGAATATATTGGATTAGAAGTAGCAGACAAGAGACCATTGATGAAGAATAAAAAGAGTGACGGAGACAAAGTGGAGCCCTGTGGCACACTAGTATTTATTTTGTGAATATCAGACTCGAAACCATCCAATCTAATCCATTAAAGAAGATAGTCGTCGAAACCAAATGCACATATTTTGACAAAATAGCTTGATGTCAAAATTTGTCAAATGCCTTACAAATGTCAAGTGCAACTATATTCTTTTCGTCAGATTAATGTACGCTTTGGTTCCACTTTTCAGTGAAACGTGCCATCAAACCTGTTGCTATGAAAACACTACTGCTGGTCATTGAAAAGTTTTCATGTTTCGAGATATTTCATGAGCTTACGGTTTATCAGCGTTTCCATGATCTTAGAAAGAAGGGGCGTAAGTACAATAGGTGTATAGGAGGAGAGAGAAGAAGATTAGCTTTTTTTAGGGACGGTGTAGACAAATACTGTTTTCTCTAAAGTGTAGCGAGGAAGAACACTTCTTCAGAAGAAAGGGAGGTATATCATCTGGATCAGTGGATTTGTGTATATTAAGATCTGGGAGTACCCTTTCTACTACACGAGTGCGAAAGTGGATTCGCCCCATTGATGATTCGTCTCAGTCAAGTGAAGGCGGATACCAAGCACAATTTGGAAGTGCTGATGTTTCCGTAAAATGTGCAGCAAACAGATTAGCCTTGTCAACGAGCTGACAGCTGTAATATCATTATAAAGGGGCGTTGGGATGGAGGATGAGGCAGAACTTCTAATGTTTTTGACAAACGACCAACAATTTTTACTATGTTTGGGCATTGCACAATAGTATATTCTGCTTCGGTTTTCGGTCTTATTAGAATTTCGCAAGATTAAGAAAGACGTTGCAGTTATTTCTGGCTCATTTGAACTTTTTTCGGTTTTCCTCTGTCGGACAGGTCTTGAAGGACCGAAAAAACCGTTCTCTAACACTGAAAGCCTCTTTGCAGCTGGAGTTGTACCACGCATTTTCCGATGAGGAATAAAGGAGCTCATGCCAAAGGAAATAATGTATGTGAGCATATCAAAAGCGGCATCCAAGTCGTCGTCACCACGACCAAAAGAAGGCATTAAGTCCGCTCCAATTTGCCTTCTCGTATTGCCATATGGTTCTTTTAGGAATCTTATTTCTTACTGTGTGGTCTGTGTATGAGAAATTATCTGATTTGATTCAACACTCTGACGAGTCGAGAGGGTAAGCACGGGGGAGAAGTTAAAAACAAGTCCAGGGTGTATTCGCGTGGGCTAAGTTACAAGCTGGGCTAAGTTGTTTTCCACATCGAAGACCTCAACACACCGTCCTTCGGGTGTTGTCTGTCCAGAATTTCGAAGCCATCTAGAATTGGATATATTAAAATCGCCCGTAATAACGAATTCAGTATTAGGATACACGGATACAATTTTTGAATGGAGTCGGACAGTGCGTCGATCTTGTTAAAGATCAAATTGCTGTCTAGTTTGGGGCTCCTGTAAATAAAGCTGTAGTGGATAATTTTCTTACGGACATGGGATTTTAAGCAAATGAAATTTAATTCCGGATTCGAACAGGAATTACATTGTGTTAAACAGCCGGCCTGTGCATACAGAGCAAGCAAGACTGCGAAGTGAAAATTCTGGTAACCGAATCAAACTGTAGTAAGTGTTATTACCCTAGAACAATATGAAACAGTGCACCAGCGGAATTCACCCGCGGTCCGCGGTGACTGAGTGCAAGCAACGGTACTTCGACCAGGAGCGGAAGAAATACAATAGGATACTCGCGTTGTGTGAAATTTTTCCACTGCACTAGCTATTTTTATTTTTTTTTATTTATTTATTTTTTTATTTCAAACGCGGGCGGTGGTTTGTTTTTTACTTTTTCTGATTCTGCTTTACGCGGCGCATTCATATACAATAATTTAGTTCTTTTTCTTTTATTTAATGGACTAGAATGTAAGCTAAGTACACATTGGATACTCCCCCGCGCTTTTAGTATCCAAAAACAATTTTTTAGTACTTATAGTGCCCCTCTTTTAATTTTAAATTTTTTCAAAATATCCTCGTTCACTAACTAGATTAGGATATTTTTAATAAAATAAAGTGTCAAGTACATATATGTACATATTTAATAAAACACGTTGTTCCTCTTGCCGATTTTGATATGAATGCAGGCGCAATTATTTAGGTAACAAACGTATGGTGTTAAATAGAAATGGAGATATCAACAACGATAACATATTGACATCGAGGTGTTTAATATTAGCCTTCGCAGCGAAATTGTATTTTGGAATAAAGTACGTAACTGTCTGAGTTTCAGATTGATCGCGAAAAAAGACATACTTAAGTTGGTTTTTGGCTTCTTCTTCATCTTATATTCTATTGGGTGTCACTACAAATGCTTACTGGTTTCTTCCTCTTCCAAGATGTTACGTCAGTCCTCTTCAATCGCATCTTTCCACAAGAGATCAGGACATACTTTTCTTTAAGCTCCACCAGTACATTCTCATTAGATAACTCACTTAGCCAAAGTGTTATCCTTCATCCGTATAACCTAAAATAGCCAGCGCCGGATTCTTATATCTTAGCTACCTGTATGTAAAGCTCCTTAGTCCAGTTAATGGTATACGGTATTAACACCTTGACTGCCACCATACAAAAAAAAACTATTCCCAAAATTTCAAACTGTAAATATCGGTTTAAACTAATCATTACCCATATGTTAAGTGTTCTGTTGTTGTCTTTTCTCGTTTGTGAAGATTTATGTGGGTTTTTTAGGCTGTGGCTACCGGTGGCTCACATGGAACTTTGTTAATATTGGAATTACCACTGGTGGTACACATATTTCTCCGTTATTTCGATTCAGATTTTTCTTTAGTTCTTAGATAATTCATATAAAAGTGTAACTCTAAATAATATTTTCAATGGCAAACAACGAAACAATTCCAACTAGATTATTTAACGGGAATAGAAATAGAGATGAAGATTCTGATAGTGATGATAACTTGGATTTTGAAGATTCCGATTCCAGTGACTACGTAACAACTGGTTCTGAATCTAGTGACCCGGGCGCTTTAGAGGATAGTCACGAATAGTCAGAGGATGAACACGCTGCTGTTGTCGATATTCCATCAAACGTATGGACAGCGGTTAGCGGAAGGTCACTCAAGACGTTTGCGTTTACTGATCATCCATCAACATCAATAAAGCCAATTGATTTGTTTAACTTGATCGTGACTGATGAAGTCCATGAGCTTATCGTGTTCCAAACTAATTTGAAAGCAAATCAATTCTTATCAAAATCTACAGTTACTCGAAGATCGCAAATAAAGAAATTGGACGATAAAAATGTGATGAAAAAATTTCTGGGCGTAGTGATTTACATGGGAATAATAAAGAATCCAGCAATTACGTTTCACTGGAATACAAACTTATTTTACCAAAATAATTTTGTGCCACGTTATCGGTTTCAATTGTTTCTCAAATTTATTCACTTCGCTGAGAATACAAGAATGGAACATAATCGCTTGGGTAAAGAAAGCCATTTACTAGAAATTCTCGAAAACGATTTCGTACGTGCTCAAATTCCAGGTGAGATCCTGGCACTTGATTCGCTGGCGTAAAAGTGTACAAGCCTTGTGACGCAAGGGGCTATATATATTCAAGCTCAGTTTATACTGGAACATGTGATAATACTTGCGGGAGAACGGAGAAGATGTTTTTGAACGAGATCTTAACAAATCATACCCGTCAACTGCTGAATGCTGCATTGTCGATGAAGAAAGAAAAGGGCTATAAATATGTTTGAACAAAAAATGGGACTGTATACACCCTGCCTGACTCGAACTGCAACCAACTTCAGACTGCTATTATTTCCAAACCGTTCATGACAGTGAGCTCAAATTTTGACACATGACAGATAATTTTATTATTTACAAGCTTTTTAAATGATTTGCGTCTCAGTTGTATTGAAAAATTTCTATCCGCGATGGAATTCAAACGTGATAGTGTGATTACTTTATATTTGGTTGGAAAACCACAAGTAGCTATCGTTAGAGCCCTCCAGCACATCAACGTGAATAAATCATTTGTGTCTCGAACCATAGCTCGTTACCGTGATACTGGCAGCGTTGCAAAACGCCATGAAGGTGGTCATAAAAAAAACAGCAACATCGGCAGAAATGGTACGGAAAGTGAAGGCTCGAATTGAGCGAAATCCGCGTCGAAGTGGAAGAAAAATGGCTCGTGAGCTCAACATACCGTGGACATTTTAACAAGACTCGGCACCGTCTCACAAGCGATTGGTTAAAAAACAATGTTCCACACTTCATTTCTCCGACACAATGGATTGCAAATTCACCGGATGCAAATCCGTTGGATTTATCTATCTGGGGTATTTTGAAGGCGAAGGTTGGTATTAAAAAATACCAAAGTTTGAACCACCTCAAACAAGCACTTCGCCGGGAATGTGCCAAAATACCGCAGCGTGCGATGGTTTCATCAGCCGTCTCAAGGCTATTACTCGCGCCAAAGGTGGACATATTGAAAACTACTGATACAATTTGAAAATTGATGTATTTTTCAACATTTTTTGCTTTGGCACAATAAAATTTATCAAAAAATAAAAAAAGTTGGAGTTCGAGTCAGGCACCCTGTATATGCGGAAAAAGGAAGGCGATATCTTAGTAAGAGTAACTTGTGCTGATATTTTAAATAATTTATGATTAATTCTCTTTATCTTGATTCGCCGCCAGTCCATAATACATATTTAGTCAATACTCTTAATTCTGTCGACACTCTTTGTTTACACCAAGACATTCGCAGCCTTCATAGCACATTTAGAAACTTTAAAGAATTTACCTGTTGTCATTGTTCTGAGTGAGATTTGGATTTATGAAAATGAATTAGATTTTTATTCCAGTTCTGGGTATACTCCATTTGGTAAACGTAATGAAAATTATTCAGCTGGAGGTGTGGCAGTTTATGTTAGAGATGGTCTTGCACCCGATTGTGCTAAATTTTGTCTTACTAGTGCCGACGTTCTAAATCTGTCTTTCGATTTATTGAATGATAGTTATGGAATGTTATGTGTTTATAGATTACATACAATCTCCAAAGGTATTTTCATTGATGAGTTTAGCGATGTTCTGATATCTTGTAAAGAAAAGAACTTAACAGTTGTTTGTGATTTAAATATTGATATTATGAATGTATTTGATAAAGATACTGAGAGTTATTTGTTTCTTATGGCGTCATATGGCCTGAAGAGTTTAATTAATAAGCCTACCCGCATAACAGAGTCCACTGAAATCTGCATTGATTATTTTTTTATTCGTACCAAAAAAAAAACAAAAATAAAATGTTTAATGGCGTTGTATCTGACTTAAAAATAACTGATCATTGTATGACTATCCTAAATACCATATATGTCACATTATCACTAATCCTGGCGGTAATACTACAAATATTAGAAAAACGCATTGCACTAACTATACACAGTTAAAGGAATGTTTAAAGTATGAGTTCTGGGATCCAGTTTATTTAGAACCCAACCCATCAATTGCCTTCGATATGTTACTACAAATTTTAAAAGACCACATTGATTGCTGTACATCCGGTTCATTTTCTTTCTCAAAAAAAAATATATTTCTTAAGCCGTGGATGACACATACTCTTTTGCAAAGATAAAAAGTAAAAACATATTTGCTAGAAGAGTTAATAAATATCCACACAACGTAAAACTAAAAAAAATCTATGTCAAGCTAAGCAAGTCAGTCCTCAAAAATATTATAGAAACACGAAACAATTATTAGGTTCATTTATTTGGAAGAGCTAGAGGAAATGTGAGAAAAGAATGGATGGTAGTTGACAACATTTTAGGTAAATGTAGGCAACCACTAGGTATCAAAAATTTGGAAATAGATGCAATTAGTTACACTGATTCAATTGATATTTAAAATAAAATCAATGAGTACTTCACTGAAATTTCTGAAAAAATTAAAAACCACCTATAGTGATTCCAACTGATTGCTGTTGTTCTGTTGTACCCTCAACTTATACTCAACCCAACAGTTTTGTTTTCCAACCATTTACGTCAAGGGAAGTCCTTAGGGTCATATTATTATTAAAAAATAAAAATTCGTGTTCGAGTGATGGTATTTCAAATATGTTATTGAAGAAAATATGTTTTTACGTTATGGATGTTCTGTGTTACCTGTTTAATCTGAGTGTTCAATATGGCTCCTTCCCTGAACATCTTAAAGCCGCTGAAGTTATTCCTATTTTTAAAAAAGGTACATGATATCTTTTTTAGACCGAATAAACTTTTTTTAGCAAGAATCAGTTTGGATTTAGAAAATCTAGGTCAACCGAAGATGCTATTATAAGAGTGTGTAGCCAGTTATATGAAGGCTCTCTTTATCGACATGACCAAAGCTTTCGACATGGTTCACCATGACCTTCTACTAAAAAAGAATATATAATGCTGTGATACACAATTGGTTTACTTCTTACCTTAAAGGGAGAAAACAAATGGTCAACGTAAATGGAAACTTCAGTGATTCCCGTTTATTAAAAAACGGCGTACCACAGTGCATAATTCTTGGCCCTTTGCTATTTCTAATTTACATAAACTCTCTCTTTGTTCTTAAACTTAATTAAATGCCAACGGCCTTTGCAGACGACATTGCATTCACATACCAGCTTGATACTGAATTCGAATGTGTTGCAAAAATATCAGAAGATTTAGAAACATTAAGAATTTGGTTTATGCTTCACAAATTGATAATTAGTGAAAAAACAAAACTTATGTCCTTCAAATTATCGAACGACGTTGTAAAACATCATAATTTATGTTTCCATGCTCAAGATTGTAAAAAGATTCTGTTTACCGTTGCATATTTGTGGTAAATGTAATTTTATGGATAATTCATACCGTTCTAGTAATTGTTTTAATATCGAAACAGTATCTCATTTTAAATACATTGGAGTGGTAGTTGACCAGAACTTAAACTGGGAAAAACAAACCATTAAATCGCACTTGCTTTTGGTTACGCGAAAAATGTCCCTTATTAAGACATATTGTTCTATAAAATTTTTGAAGAAAGTATACCATGGCTTAGCTCATTCAAAATTGGAGTATTTTATCTCAACTTGGGCTGGTTCCTATAATATTTTTTTTAAACCATTGCTCATAGCCCAAAAACGTCTACTCATAATTATCTGTAATAAAAATCGTACTAGCCAAAGCTGGCCTTTATTTAAAGAACTTCGCATTATACCATTGAAACACCTTGATGTTTTCAAAGTACTTAAAGAATTTTTTAAGAAAAGTGGTAATATTCCTAGTAGATCAAATCAATATTATACTCTTCGTGTAAACACAACGTATCTTACAAATGTCCCAGCGGTATGCAATACCCATTTTTCTAACTTCTATACTGTTACAGCTTGTTTGATATATATTTCACGCCATTACGAACAACTATAAAATGGTACCACAAAATTGCATTTGAATTTCTACTAAGTACATCCGTTTTAAATGCATTATAACGGATGCGGGTTCCTCGGTGATGGGCAATAGAAAATCTGAGTTCACAGTTAGACGCGACACTAAAACTATCCAATACAACTTTACTTCCTCCATCGCTATCACTTTATCCGCATTGTCCAGGTACATCTAGAAAATAGCGTAGGAAATTCTCCGATTCCTCGAAGGGGCTTCAAGCTATAAGCTATGTATTTGCTGTTGAAAATGCGACCCCACATAGATGAGACTGCACGCTTAGCTTCAGCCAGTTTACCTACCTAGTTTTCTCCATCTGGCATCCCCCATATCGTCAGCATAGTCTGGTATCTACTACCAAGCTGCCGATTTCATATTTCCAGGAAGAGCCTCCGGCTGTAAAATTATCAATGACTTATCGGTTGAATAAGTTTTCGACCTCATTGTTCTCATAACAATTCTCGGCCGTTTCAGACCATTTCAGTTATCTATGAAAAAGCTAAAATAGCATTTTATAAGTATAATTTAATACTATGAGATGAAAAAGGGTGAGAGGAGTTTATTTCGAAATTGTAATCGTGAGCGGGTTTTTATTATTTTGTGACACGAATTGTCGATAAAGTACGAAAAATTAACATATGTCATATTTGTATGTATATTATAGCCGAAATATCAAATATCAAAAAATCACTGGCGCCATATGGGAACCTATTAAAATACAAATTAATTCTGAATGAATATCTACCATAATATCTGTCATAACCATTGAAATAACATATAATATACATATATTAAAAGCAGCATATGCCAGGTTTCGCTATTTTTAGAAGACGTATTTTACGACAGACACTCCCTTAATAGATAGCAAAGGCGATTTATTTCTTAAAGGAGAACATATTAAACTAACAGAAGCAAGCCCGTTCCGCAAAATTTAAAATTGTCCTCATCTAATGCTTACCAACAAATGTCGTCAAAACCCTTCAAAGAGCCACCGGTAGAAGGAGCTGCGTTTCCACTTCTCTTTCCCCTATTACTGACCACTTAGTTATTTTTATCGAAGCGCATTCGGAATTTTATCGTTTGCAGCTAATTTAAGGTGACAAGTACATTTAAGATTTTTATATTTAGGATTCTCTATATCCTATCACTGTGATGTTGAGATATTTTTTATTATTCCTTTATTTTTTAATATATGATGTGTTGAGCATCCAATAGAGTGCTGCTTAAATAAAAACGCGATAAATTATCTGTAGTTAAGAAGAAAAGGCAACAGAATGCACGACCAGGAAGAGAATATAGTACATAGGTACGGGTATCTACATATATTTATAAGGAGGTAAAATTTTCATCTCTTTGCTCTTAAAATACAACCAAAGTCTGCCGCCGTGTTATTTTCCACATTTTTTGAAATACCCTTTTTGTGGAATTTAAAAAAAGAAGATTTCTTGAAAAAGAAGAAAAACAAGTATAAGCTTGTTAATGGGGAGATTTAGAGCATTTTTACCTTTTTGCATAATTTATGGATATGTACCATATAATGGAAGCTGCAACAAATTTAGTTTTCATTCTCATAGTGAATATCGTAAATTGAATAAAATTATAAGTTAAAGGTAAAAGAAAGCAGAGGCAGATTTCACGCTAAAAATTAAGGCGTTTTTAAAAAGAGTCAAATCTATAAAATTTATATCCATCTCAAATGTATGCCAATATTAAGAATTTAATAATTTCCGGAACATAACATCATCATTTTATGAAAAATTATTAGCCCGCAGATCTTATGGAAACCGAAGTTAGCAAAGCTGTAAAAAAATGAGCCAAGGGCGTGCGGTTGGACCGCATAAACTACCGCTTGGTGAAACTAGTGTCGAATACTATGAAAATATGCGAACAAGGTTCTAGATAGTCAACAACGCAATATTAAGCAACTCCATGGCAATCAATGTGACTTTGTGGAAGGTAAGTTGACATAGGCTAAGCGTAATCGAGTTTTTATTTTTTCTCAATTATCAACCCTGGTTTACCTTCAACATCAACCTTTCTCAATACAACCAACGAGTTTCCTAGTTTTTTGGATCCTGTACTTCATCCAATATCTAAACTGGGAAAAAAACTTATAGACAACGATTTTGAAGGTCGCTATGTAATGTCTCGCCTCAGCAATTGTAACATATATGAGAATGTACGCCTTTATCTAGCATATCTGCACAATAAATCTGACTCTGTTTGCATTGATGGCATGATCAAAACAAGTGTCCTTGTCGTAATTCACCAAGAAGGTCTCCCAAATAAGGCTTTCAATATCTCTCCATTCGATGTCGTTAATGATCTCTCCACATTTGCCTCCCATGTGAACTTAAAACTCATCTTTCATCTTCAACGAGCGCGCTCCAGTTTCAAAAACTACTACTGCTTCTAACCCCTCTTTGACCCCCTACTTAACGGCTTCTCACATCCTTTCTCCCTATTACCAAAACGTAAGAGGACTGCGCTCTAAGATCTCCACCATATTCCTTAACTCACAAAAGCTTCCCTACGAAATCTTTGCCTTTTCTGAAACAAATTTGCACTCCGACATTAAATGTAATGAAATTTTCACTTCAGATTTTGAAGTCCTTTGTAACGACACGGTCTCGATAACATAAATGATTCTTATGGCCGGGGTCTTGATCTATCAAAACCTCTCAATCGGGACCCTTAGAATACGTCTGTGCAAAAATTATAGTCTCCAAGCGCGAACTTTTCAGGATATGCTTCTACATGCGCTCATCTCAACCAATTTACAGCTACTAACTTGCTGTGGACACTATTGACTCCATACCAGATATTGTGGATACCTCCAATGGGTACGTTCCGATGGCGAGACTTATTTTTTGTAGCCAACCCAACTTCACATAAAGAAATCTTTCTCATGGATTGCCTCTCTGATTCCGCCTTTTTCCAACTAAATGGCAATACTAACAATTTAGGAAGGCAACTTCATCTAGTTTTCTCGTCCGATGCCGATAATTGTTTTGTAATAGAGAGCAAACCTCTCTTATCTGAACCTTTGTCCCAAACGTTCCCTTGGAGTAAAGAGAGTAAAATAATTCAGTCGCAGCATTCTCACCATCTCAATTTTCATAGAGCTGATTTCGGAAAATTATACTACTAATTTTGAGAGCATCGCAAATAGCTCCAATATTTCCATAGATAATACTATCGAACTTTTCTACACCCTAATTTTCAATCTCTTAAGAAAAAAAACCGTTTCTTTCGATCCCAAAAAAGATCCCACATTCTCACCACCCTGGTAAAATATTGAGCTTCGCTCGTTGTGTAACAAAACAAAAAAGCTATGGCGCACGTATTTCAAATCTCAATCTACCTCTGACTTCTTCCCTTACCAGCAAGTTCATAAACTTTATTCTCAGCTCCGTCAATCTTCTTACAACGATAAATAATCGCCGAAGGCAATCTGGACTTATCTCTAATTCAAAACGCTTTTTTTTACTTCATAAACACCAAACGAAAATCTGATAATTACCCACCTACCCTGAGATTCTCAAATGAATCCTCGAACCATCCTGGAAATGTCTCAAACATATTCTGTAAATTCTTTAGCCAATCGTTCGCCACGCATTTTGGATGACCTGATATTAACTATTCCACTATTCAAACTTCACCTACATTAGTTGATATTAATATTAAATATGTAATGGAGAAAATAAACCTGTTCAAAGACCAGTACTCTCCGGGTCCTGACGGGCTGCCTGTCATTGTTTTGAAAAATAAAATGCAAGCATTTTGGCCAAACCTCTTTCCATCCTCTTTCAGCTCTTTAAGTCGCAAAATATTTTTCCTTCATTTTGGAAGAGATCGTATATAATTCCGCCGCATAAAAATGGTACAATTAAATTAAATTAATTAAACAATTAAATCTATAATTACCGCCCTATCGCTAAACTGTCCTGTATACCCAAACTATTTGAGAGAACTGTTTAGGACCTGATGTTCTTTCACTGCGAACCTATCTTCCCTCCTTATCAGCAGGGTTTCCTGAAAGAAAGATCAACAATTACTAATTTAACAGCATTCGTTTCTACCACTCTCTGTGGATTTTAAAACGGAAACGAAATCGATGTAATTGCTACCGGTTTTAACAAAGCCTACGATAAAATTTCGCACGAAATAATCCTTCTCAGGCTTGAAGCTCTCGTCTAACGTGGGTTCATCTTGTGGATCAAATCTTATTGAACAAATCGTCAAAATAGTGTTCTCTTTAGATATTCTGTTCCTGATATTATATTAGCTGCATCTGGTGTACCGTAAGCACCCCGGTCCTCTATGATGTATATTTGATTATCAAAGAATCCCGCATTTCCATCTATACAGATGATATAAGCACATCTCTGTACCCTTAAGCACTACAAAATGTTCTGAGTAGCTTTTTAATCGGATGCGAACAAATTTTTTTAGAGCTTAATGCTAGAAAATGCCAAACTATAACTTATTAGCGTAAACGTGTGCCATCACCACCAAAGTCCTATTTCATCCGCAATGATATTGATAATATTATTAACAACGCTATTTCTTCACTGCGATTCTTTAAGTGACGGTCCAAGGAATTTTCTAACCCTTACGTCAATAAATCCCTTTATCTCACATTCCTTAGGCTCATACTGAAATATGTTAGCCAAGTTTGATCCCTTTACTAAGAAAGCCACTCTATTCGAGTTGAAGCTATTCAACGCAGATTCATTCGATTTGCATTACGGCATCTACCTACGAGGTCTAATTAATCTTCAGCTCTTGAAAAAACGCCGAGAATTTTCTGATGTAATCTTTGCTCATCAACAATTCACTGGTTGAATTGGCTGCCCTTCCCTGCTCCAAATGATAACCATTAATACCAATCCGTGCAAGCTTAGGTCTGCACCCCTCTTCCACACCAACTTTCACCGAACCGACTACGGCTGTAACAAGCCTTCGACCGGAATGCTGCGAACTGCGAACAACATTTCCCTCTCGTAAGTTCCTTGACCTCTTGACTTTATCGTGGTTTTTGTGGCATATCAATGTTATATTTAAGTTATATGGTTTTAGTAAGCATTCAATAAACGGGTTGAACCGGGTCTCAATCAATCAATACGGATGACCTGATAAGAATGATAGGAAAAGAAATTTAAATAAAACAACAACAGTGTACAATATAAATATAACTCTGGCTTTATTTTAAAGCTACGTTCATGCCATTATGCGTGATATATATATATATATATATATAGCATATCATTCAAATGGCCGGTCGCTCTAATTTTTGATCACTCGGTCCAATATGTGCGGCGTTATTCCACTGTTTTGACTGAATTTTTGTTTCGGGCGTATAATGGTGTATCCAAGTTTCATCTACAGTAATTAATTGGCGCCAAAACTCGGATTTATTGTGCCTAAACTGCGCCAACAGAGCGTTGGAAATGTTCATTCGAATACGTTTTTGGTCTAACGTAAGCAAACGCTGCACACAGCGCGCGGACAGCTTTCTCATGCCTAAATTTTGATTTAATATGTAACAAACACGTTCTTTGGACATTTTCATAACCTCTACACTTTAATTCGGCGGTCGTCTAACACCATTTGGTGAACTTTAGCAATGGTTGCAGTTTTTGGACGTCCCAAGCTCTTACGACCACGTTTAAATTCAGCTGCCCAAAATTTCACTGTGGTAAATGATGGTGCAGAGTTCCCATACACAGAGTCCAACTCATTTTTGATTTGCGTAGGCGTATTGCTTTTCAAAAACAAGAATTTAATAACAGCTCGATACTCAATTTTTTATATTTTCACAAAAAACACTCACATCGACTCACTCAAACAACTGTCAACTAAAACCTGCGCGTCCAAAATGACCGAAACTTCGGTAAGTAACTGTCAAAAGATGCATAACTAGCATTCACTAGCTTTTATTGACGTTGACGCTATCTAGACGCTATCTTTACGTTGCGGTCGTAAACTTTTCAGACATCAATTGATGGAAGTGAGACAAAAGATTATTCGTACATGATTTCAAAAATAAATGTCACTAAAGCAGCATTAAATTAATCTAATCATTGAGATATTAATATAATAACTATCGTTTTATTATTGTTTTAACACACCCCTTCAATATAAGAGCGATAAAAATCAAGTTTTTCGTCCGTTTGAAGACAACAGAGTGAAACAATCCCATTTTCAACTGCTTCCATTGTAAGTGATATTTATAGTGTATGTATATATTTGGTTCTTGAGTGCTTTCATCCATATTCAGCTATATGATTATCGCAGAAAATGGTTGTTGTATCACAGCATCCAAAACTTAGCTCTTGTAATAAATTTCATAGTGCGTATGTTTTATTTGCTCCTTCAGTCAATGCAATGTACTCCGCATCGGCACTTGAAGTAGCTACAGTGCGTTGCAGCTTACCGCAGCACCTGCGAAAAAAGATTTGCAATCGTGTCTGTAATCAACCTTACTGCCATCCATATAACCAATTAGCTGCAATCCAGTTTTAAAATACACTAATTTTGACTTTTTTTAGGGTAAAGATATCGTAATAAATTAAGTGCCGTTCTCCAATGTTGTTTCATCGGGTTTCGGCTAAACTGAGATAATGTACTTATGCTAAAGCAATATCAGGGCGACTTTCAACAGATAGATGCATAATTTGCCCTAAGTTCTTGATATTTCAAAACATCTACCAATTCCTTTTTTCCACCTACGTTTGGCTCCTTTTCAAGTATTAACTTTACTTGCATGGATATGTAATACGGCTTTGAGTTTTGCAAATTGCATTCTTTAACAAGGTTATTAATATAGCGAGTTTTGCATATTGATAACATATCTGCTTCTTTTCAATTTCAAGGCAATTACATAGAGATTGATGCACTAGATCTCGAAATTCAAAGAATTGTGAAAGAGTCTGTTTTATTTTATTAAAAAATGCCCAAAACAGTTTTTTTAATTATCATTTGTTTTATAATAGTCACAGAAATCACAGTTCCAACGTTCTAAGTTTTTCATCTAAAGTACTGTGCCATTGTCTGCTTCCAAACTTAATTTGTATGGTCGATATCAATGAATCCTTCAGGTTGTCTCATATATATCTCTTCCTTAAGAACTCTGTTTAAAAACGCTGTTGAAACATCGATGTTGTGAAGTTCTAAATCATATTCTACAGATAAACCGTATACAAGACCCAGTGAGCTTTGTGGAATGACAGCAACAAGTCTTGCTTTTCGACGATCTACAGATGGGTTTATAACCATCTGCAGCCAATAGCATTCCATCCAGCTGGTAAGTCGCAAAACGTCTATGTCTTATGCTTCATCAAACAATTATATTTTTCTTTCATAGCACTCTCCTACTTCCGGAGAGTTTCTAGAGCGTTGGTAACAAATTGGATCTTCTAATTGGCTTGTGGTAAAAGCCTTTTCAATTATGATGTTTGATTGGTGTTGTTGAGATCTCAGTCAATTTTTTATATTATTTGATTCCATGGTATCTTCATTATCAATGTCTATATTTTTATTTTCAGATTATTTATGTTTAACTTCATCAAAAAAACTCATCGGCTTCTAAAAACTCATCGTCATCATTGCTCTGTTTTTTTCAATTGTCTAAATTAACTTTGGGTATTTCAACTACATTTTTCTTTTTATCAAATTTGATCTTTGTATTATCTAAAACCAGTAGAGTGTATTCATTTTCAGGTAATGAGAGTTCGTTTTAATGATTTTTATTGTCCGTATTTTCTATGAAGCAATCTTCCGAAACCCTCTGTTCACCGTTTGTGTGAAAAACGGTATGATTTTGATTCTTCTGATTATCCTAGTAAAACATATACTTCACTCTTAGGATCTTAGCCCGTTCGGGGATTTACTTAACATGAGTGCTCTACGCCCTATTTCGTGCAAGTGACTAATTATTGGAATTCTTCCAGTCCATATTTGCTCCGGCGTTTGAATTAAATTAAGGTTTGTTTGGCAACGGTTCCGAATATAAGCTGCCGTATTGACAAGTTCCGTCCACAAAAATTTCAGCAAAGAAGCTTTCAATAAGAAACATCGAGTCATTTCTACTAAGGTTCGTTTCATGCGCTCGGCAACTCCGTTTTGTTGAGATGTATACTCTTGGACTTAACTAACGTTTGATGCTCAGTTAAAAAAATTGAAAATTCTTTAATAAGTATTTCACATGCATTATCACTGCTTAATATTTTATTCCGCCTATTAGTTTCATTTTCTACTTGGTTCTTAAAATTTTTAAATGCATGCGAATAATCACTTTTCCTTTCTAAAAAATAAGCAAATGTTTTTCTAGACCAGCCATCAATAAATGTAAGGAAATAAACGCATTTACTAATCAATTCAGTTTTGAATGGGCCACATAGTTCAGTTTGCTTCCCTCTTAAGCAGGCTACACAATCGGTTAACGAAGTTGGGCAGGCCCTGTACCATTTGTTTATCTTTTAACTTGCAAAGTGATGACATACCTATTTAGGTGTCCATATCGCTTATGTCAAGGTTCAAGTGAATTATTTTTTATCATTGCAGCATTATATTTTTCGTTATTATGTACTGGATTTGAATTCTGCATACCATATAAAAATGTTTGTGCTTTATAGCCTCTAGTAAGATACTTCCTCATTCTAAAATTAATCCAAGTTCTCCATCTAAAATAGCTTTGCATCCATTATCAGCCACTTGGCTTGCAGAAATAAGATTGCTTCTAAGCTCAGTTATGAAGAATGTTTGAAAAAACACTTATAGTTTTAGGCTTACCACATACTATTATATTTGTCTTTACAGTTCATATTCCCTTAATTTTTCTAAATTAATTGCATCTTCGCTGTCAATGTGGTGTTGACCACGTTGCGTACGTCAATATTCTCCGTCTTGTGTAGCAAAGTACTTCAGGGTACTCAGCGATTTGTTTTTCAGCCAGGATGCGCTGCTCTTGATCCATATTAAAAAGGCTGAGAATTTTGTTCTTGATTTTCATACTCTGGACACTTGCGACCGGTGTGGCGCCACGCGTTTCCGTTGTGGTTAATATAGCCTCAATAGATGCACATTTTCCCACTATCTCCCCCGTTTTCAATTTTGCACTGAATGTCTTTGGACTTAGAATCCTTACAGGAACCATGTTGTTCTTTGGTTGCACTATGTTTTTTCCCACCATCAAATTGAATGGGTGGCTACCAAGACCACCTTCCACTTTTGCCTAAACAATTGCTTCCGATGAAGGGTCTAGAATCGGCAGATGATGAATTTTAAGTGTTGGCGTTTCCATAAATCATTGGTATCTCTATGTTTCCGTATTTCTAGGTTTGTGCCCTAAAGTCCACTAATAGTGCATGCTCTTTCATGAAATCTGTGTCAATGCTACACTCACCGTATATGTCAGTCACCAGAAAAACGTGAGAGAAGTATATTCCGGCAAGATGGGTTTTTATGCGGACTTCACCATATACCTTAGCCGTTTCTCCAGCAGCTGTTCTCAAGCTGCAACTGCTAGTGTTATGTAACCAGGATTACTCCAACAGATCCCTCCTGGTGATTGAGGCCGTGGCACTGGTGTCTATCGTTGCCAGCCATTTTTCCTTTCCACTGACTACTTCTACTAGAAGGCTCTCATTGCACCGTTTCGCCAGCGAGACTTATATGATGGTCCTGGGGCCGTCAACTCCCGCTACCAACTTCTGCCCTGCGAAGCTGGTGCTTAAGCATTTCCTGACTGATGGCTTCAGGAAGGTTCTTTACACTGCCTTTGAAGATGCCCTATTTTATTGCAACTCCAGCAGCGCATTCTTCGTTTATCCCGTGGAGTACCTGGTTCCTCTGAACTGAGTCCTGCCCAGGAGCTACTTCCTTGACAAAATGTGTTCCCTTGGAATCCTGATTGGCTTCTTCAATCGCCAGAGCGAAGGCAAGTGCTTCAGCAAGGGTTCTTTTCCCGGCCATACTTACTGCTGAATCTGCAATTCCCCTGATAAATGCGTGCTTTGCCATTTCGTCGATAATTTCCTGGACAGAGGTGGGGTTTGACAAATGTGCCAGTCTACTCACTTCTGCTTGGAGCTACTGCAGTGTTTCTCCTCTTTGCTGCATTCGGCTTTGAAATAAGACCTTGTAAACCTACTGCATGTCGCTGTCACCAAACCGTTTCTCCATAGCCTGCACTAAAGTCATATAATCTTTATGCTTTTCGATGTACAAAGCCATTGTTAGGGAAACTTTTCCTCATTGTCCCAGTCGTTCGCACTAGTAGCCATTTCAAACTGCTTCTTATAAGTAGGCCATGAAGTCTGGCCATCGAATGAGGGAGGCTTCAACTCTTTTCTCCTTGAACCGCTTAAAGAACATTCTCGGAGTTTCTGTTTTCGCACTGTGTCGAGCTGTTTTGCCAGTTGCTCAACTTTGCTGTCCATTTGTTCGAATTTTTCGTAAACATACTTCTCTATTCTTTCAAATTTGTCATCAATTTCTTCGAACTTTTGCTGTAGAACGTTATTTTGTTCTTCCAGTTTTTGTTTTAGACTATTCTTTTGTTCATCGAATTTTTATCGAATTCTGTTTTGTTCGTCCAGCTTTTAATCGATGCTATTCTTTTGTTTATCGAATTTTTATGCAATGGTATTCTTTTGTTCGTCCAGATTTTTATTTTATTCGTCGAGACTGTTCTTCTGTTCGTTCATTTTTGACAAGATGAGTTGCATCATCGCAGCCATGTCATTGCCGGTACTTATCTGTTCTTCCTCGTCAAAGTTAAAGGAGTATGTATCTGGATCATGTCCCTCGTTGTTCAAAGCGTCCAGAAGTTGGAGGACTAAGTCACTTTTTCCTCCACTGGTCCTGATGTTTCTCTTGATCAACTCGAATTTGAGTTGGACGGGGGTCAACTGCAGTAGTTTTCGACCCATTATAATTATTGGAGGGCAAGCAATTAATTAGTAGGGTCGAGTTTTTTAACCTTTATTTTACAAATTTTACTCAACCAACTCACTTCATGCCCAACAGAAGGCCTTCGCTTTTAGACGTGTTCTTAGTCTCTAGTATTGATTCGGTAATGCACTACGATCAAATTCCCGCCCCGGGTTTTTCATATCACGATTTGATTTTCTTAAAAATTAACACCGTTCCTGCTTGTGTGGAAGAAAATGCAAAAAAAAGCATACAATTTTTCGAAAATTAGAGGCTTAGTTTTATGATATTATATGCTACAAGTAATGTAAATACCCAGGTGGACTATTTCCAAAATATTAGCCTTTCTTTATTTCATAAGCCTTGTACCTCTAAAACACCGTAGAAATAGAGTCAACATTCCATGGTTGACTTCGGAAGTTCTTAGCCTTATAAAAAAGCGCAATCTCCTTTACTCCAGATGGAGGAGATACAAATGCACAGCTATATATAAAGAATATGCATTGTACGAAACGCGGTAACTCTTCTAATACGATCAAGTAAAAAGACTTTTTATCAAAATAAATTCAACCCGAGGGATTCGAGTTCTAAATTCAGGAGTAATATTCTCGATATCGGGCTTAAGATCCATTTCCCAATAATACCGACCTTAATGAACTAAATAAGAAGTTTGTTCAAAGCAATCAAAAGACTTTTAACCACAAAAATTTCCCTACCTTCTTTAATAACCAACGAGAAGGGACTTTTTCGCTATCTGGAATTGATGAAATATATGTAGGTCAAACAATCTTAAGGATAAAATCAAAAGCTGTTGGCTCTGATGATGTATACCCTCCTTTTATCTTTTTCCTGCTTTTCTTCCGCATATAACGCATATATTCAATACTATCGTTACAACGTCTGTTTTTCCCAACCAGTGGAAAGTTGCCAAAATTCTTCCATTGCCTAAACCAAATAGTAATGAATATCGACCCATAGCTATCCTTCCTTTTTTAAGTAAAATCTTCGAAGCAATAATAAGTAACCAAATTAAGTCTTATCTAAATAGTAAAAATCTTGTCACGAAATTTCAGTCGGGCTTTCGTGCTAAACGTAGCTGCACTACCGCGTTACTAAAGGTGTCTATGATATCATACGGTCAGAGCACGTTACGCACCTGACTAAAAATATTACCGGCTGTTCCCTAATAGCCTAATTGAATTACAGAACCATACTATTGCTTCATAAAATAATTACTACCAAAGAACCAGACTATTTATTTGAAATGCTAAAATTTGCAAGTAACCAAAGATCTATTCAAATAATTTTACCTAGCCATAAGTATCTTACAACTTGTCGAAATTTTTTCGTCCATGCGACTCATCTTTGGAATCGTCTACCAATAGATATCAAACGATCAAGCAACACAAATATATTTACAAAGGAGGTTTTTAAATACTTTGCTCAAACTTACTGATGGAAGATCCCAACCTTTATACTCCTTCCCCAAATCTTTTTTCCAAACTATTTTAGTCTTCCACATCCCCTATTTCTTCTCCTCTTCTTTTTTTTTATATACCATATTTATAAGTTTCCTAATTTTTTATCGCTATAATTTAACTCTGTTTTTTTTTGTTTTTAATGTATAATTACCTAGCTTTCACAATGTAAAAAAGATTTAATCTTAATGTACAAGAATTTTTGAATTAAATAAAATAAATAAATAAATAAATAACTTTTTCAAACAATCACAAAACACTTCTCTTCTCACAATAATTCTATCCCACTTCTAACACCAATGTAAAATGTTTGTTTGGGTACAAATTACAGAACTTGTTTCTTTCAATACAATCGCTTTATTCAATACAAATACAATTCACAATGCAATCGGTTATCTAAACCACTTTTACTATTACTTAAACCACCTTATCACACTCTTAATTCAAACTTCAAATTCAACTGATGAACTGACTTGCGTACCTTGGGCATGCTGATATGTATCCTCCAATGACATATTTCGAGAACAATCTATTCCATCCAGCGTTCCATCCAAACTTCCATTTTGCTAGAAAATTCAATTTCATTCTCTATTCACCAATGGTTGAAATTTTCTCCAATTGAAATGTAGATAGCGCTGTTCACATTAAAGGGATTTCACAATATAAAGTCTGTGCTAATATACTGTAAAATCTGTACTCATGATCAAACATGAATAACTACTTTTTGGCTTCATTCAAAAAAGGCTTGCAACTTAAAATTGTCCAGATACAAAATGGTAATTTGTCAAGAATTTTATTGTGTATAAATTTGGAAAATGTTTCGACATATTAGTAAGATCCGCATAATTCATACTTAGGCTGTAAAACTGGGAATTTTTCTATTTTTGACAGGGGTTGGAACATACAGTCTCTGGAATCCTCTGTTTTCTATGTTTTAAATAATTCAATGTTGAATTCATTTTCTTTACTTCCATGGTTTTGCGGGCAGCTATTGTCAAAACCGCACATTAGATTGGCGTCTTTAAGGGTTTACGCCACTCTAGGATTTTCAAAAAATTGTGTGTTTTTTTATTGTTTTCAATGGTCCCTTAGGACCTCAGAAATGATACCCTAAAAGATTATGGCCGGGAAATATTTCGAAGTACTTGTTTTTCAAAGTATAGTACAAGGCTGCCAGGTAGGCAGCTAGCCTCTGATGATCGTAACGAGGAACGGTATTTTAGGGGACTGGAATAGGTATACGGCAGATGGTTTTGAAGCTATTTGCCACGTGTTCAGACTATTGCTTGTTTCGTCTTTAGAAACCTCGGTTTCAGTCAGTTTCGTACAATGAAACATTCGAGAAGGACGCTATTTGAGGAACGTTTGTTTTTTAACGATAATTTCGCAAACTTTTTTTTGTTTTGTGAGTGTTATTGGTTAGTTTTTATAATGAGTGACAAAATGTATTGTGGCCAAAAAGGTGCAAAAGAGACACGTACATACAGCAAGAGACCGAAAATATCGGCAATATGAAATGAATGCTAGTACATCCGCGAAAAAACTGAAGCAATCGGAAAATACCATATATACGATATTGAAGTGAACCCAGGTTGTGGTTATCGTACGATAAACTTTATTGCAGTTTTTTCAGCTATTTCAAACGTTGTCGTTTGTAAAGTATGCAAATCGCAAATGAAATTTACGGAAAGTGGTGAGCGCGGTTTGGGATTCAGAATAGTAGTGCCCTGTGAAAAATGAAATGAAATGAGATGCCTAGTAGTCCATTTATTGAGAAAGGCTATTAAATAAACCGTAGAATTGTATTTTCCATGCTATTACTTGGAATTGGTTTGCACGGAATACAAACCTTTTGTGCATTCATGGAATTACATCGGCTTATGTTTCACTCTTTCTATGGTAAGGCTATCAAAAGAATTTTAACTGCAAATAAACTAGTGTGCAAAAACAGTATGATGAACGTAGTGAAAGATGAGGCAACTGTTTCTATTGAAAAAGGAGAAAAAGGGATTATGGTAGCAGGCGATGGTTCGTGGAGAGTGAGTACTGGAGGAATAAAGAAGGTACCGAAGAATATACGGAATTATGCTAAGCCCTACGAAAATGTCACAGTACTCAAGAAAGAGTGTATAGATCACGTTCAAAAGCGAATATTTGAGAAAGAATACAAAATGTCTCTGTGGAATGGGGCAAATTGACGGGAAAACTAATAGACGAACTCTCTATTTATTATGGATTAGCCATTCGTAGAAACTGTGATTCAGTTGAAAACATGAGAAATAGTGTATGGGCTACACTCGATCATAAATTATCTACTGATGCAAAACCGTAGTACGATAAATGTCCTATCAGAGAGGATTTATGGTGCGCATGGCAAAAGGCTAAAGCTACAAGTACTTTGGCTGAGTACAAACTTAAGTCAGCTCTTCCAATTGAAGTATATGAACCTATCAAGCCAGTCTACGAAGAATTGATCAGATATGATCTTCTTACTCGGTGCATCGGCGGTTACACTCAAAACTGTAATGAAAGTTTTAATTCGACTGTGTTCGCATTGGCCCCAAAATCCATTTCTTGTAGTAAAACTGTGTTGGATATAGCTATGGATATTGCAGTTTATATATACAATGACGGCTTTGTTTCACTTTTGCACAAAATGAAAGCGATATATTTAAAAATCGGCCCGAACAGCTACCAAATATGCTTGGAGATTGAAAAAAAAACACATAAAGCTTGCAGAAAGATCGCTGTCTGAAGCTACAAATGAGTGGAGGATCGCATTAAAATCTAATAGAAAAGAAATGGAAGATTATCTGGTGCAGTCATCGCGGATTAAAGGTATTGCAAAATTTTTCATGACTTTATATAACTCAAAATTTTAAAAGCGTTTTTATAAAAACTACATTTTTCAAGTTGGACGGACCCAAACCTTGAACAATTTTCAACCAATTTTAACTTAATCTTTAGAAATATATTGTCTAAATAAGTATGTTGAATTCTTTTTCCATATGGCATTTTCATTTGTTATTAACAATTTTCTGGCGATTTTTCTGCGAATTTTGCAAGTTTGACTGTGGAAGTGCGTCATTCAAAATCAATCAATATAGCAAAAAATCATACGTACCTCTCTAGCTGTTGTTGTGTACAATAAAAAAAAATTTGTGACTCATCATAATTCAAAATTCACAGGAGCGGTTGGTACGACCGTAGACCCTTCCAAAAACTAGAGGTCATCTGAAAAACGCTGCACAGCCCCCATTTTTACATAAATTATTCTATAAAAATTATGTTTTATAGCCAATCATATGTACAATAAACTTCTGTCTTTGTAAACTCGATCTATTTTATATTTTTCCTGAAAGAAAAATCACAAAAAAAAAACCTTTTTACGACCTCTAGAGTGACGCAACCCCTTAAATGCTTGCTGGTCTTCTGTACAATCTTAATTTTCCTTTGGAGCAATTGTAGGATATCGGATCTAAAAAATTGTTGTGGTTCTTTCAGTATGTCTTCTAGGTTTAATTGTCTAAAATATCCGCGTTTTCCATGGACATAGTTTTGTAAGAGGAAGTTGACTCCTAAAAGGAGGAGCTAAAATTGATTCAAGACTTTAGCCAATGGCTCTGCATTCACCGGAAAGTCGGTGGAAAGAGCTCTGCATTCACAGACTACCCACATCGAACGATCCCTGCAATATAAAGAGTACACAATGGTCGTTTTCCTGAATATAGAGGGTGACTTTAACAACGGCAACACATCAGCAATCACGACTGCAGGTAGACGACTCACTTGGGGAATTGATCAGTATCATGCTAAATAGTAGGATAATCAGCTCTAAACTGGATGGAGCTTCTGCTAAAAGATGTGTCAGCGGAGGTACGCCGCAAGGTGGTGTTTTTTCACCTCTTCTCTGTAACTTAGTGTTTAATGAACTTTTGATATATCTAGAAGCGGGTGGTAGCAGGGTGACTGCCTATGTGTATGACGTTCCTATAGCCGTCTCAATTAAGCATCTTAATACCAGTAAAGAACTCCTTCAGCTAAGT
Organism: Volucella zonaria; assembly: GCA_963966105.1. Classification (NCBI taxonomy): domain Eukaryota; kingdom Metazoa; phylum Arthropoda; class Insecta; order Diptera; family Syrphidae; genus Volucella; species Volucella zonaria. The sequence goes on along the minus strand of OZ014530.1, from coordinate 93,372,934 downwards.
CTTAACAGATTAACCCGTTGGGTGGATCGATACTGATTGGGAGTAATTCCCAAAAAATTATCTTGTCCTCTTTCCCAGGAAATATAGAATTCCAATCGTAGACCCTCCCTTAATAAACGGTACCAGTTTAGTCTTCTCCGATACAGCAACATGCATATATGGATCTCATTTTTGACAGGAAACTGAACTGGAAACCCAACATTCCGGATGGAGCCAAGAAAGCTACAGTAGATTTATTCTCTTCCGAAAAATCCATTGGGAGCAAATAATGGCTTTAACCTCGCATAACCCACTGGCTATACGTCTCGGTTATAAGACCGATATTCACCTACGGGTTGGTTTTCTGGTGGATGGCTTTAGATAATGCAGTCAACTGCAGCAAACTCAGCAGAGTCCACAGAACAGCGTATGCGGATTCCTACGCACTACTCCCTCCGCGGCCATGGATATTCTGTTTCACTTGACACCCGTGGATATCTGCATCAGGCGAATAATTTATTTAGCCACGCTAATATTCCTAATATACTAGAAATCCTCCCAAGGAACATCGACTACATCATACCTGAGCTTTGGTTTGACAAAACTTCTATTTAAGCTTCCCCTGTAGATACTTCTGGGAGAAAGATGCTTTCATGCATGATAAATCAATCCACTTTTATACAGATGGATCTAAAACTGCTAGCGGAGTTGATGGTGGCGTTTTCTCAGAAAAAGTCAATCTGAGCCTCTCCTTCCGTCTTCCAAATCACTGCAGCGTATTCCAGGCGGAAATTCTCGCGATTAAAGAAGCTCTGTTACGGCTGAAGAAAAAAGTGATATCTGCAAAGGATATCCGCATCTTTTCAGGCAATCAGGCCGCTTTTAAGTGTTTAGACTCAGTCTCACTAAATTTTAGAACCGCCCTTGATAGCAAAGCAGTTTAACCTTCACCTGTGTTGGATGCCGGGCTGCACAGGCATTCCAGAAAATTAAAACTACTCTACCTATTCTGCCGGAAAAGCTATCGGTATACCAATCGCTGCGTGCAAATTAATATTAAAGCTGGATGCTAACAAAAGAACGGACCTTACATAGGCTATTGAATCAACATGTCTAGGGACTAAACAGATCTGGCCAAGAGTGGATCTGAATCGCTCTTGTAGTTTGAGTTTTTTAAATTGGAAACATCTCAGCGCCATCATAGGTGTCATCACTGGATACTGTCTTATAGGCAAGCATGCAAGAAGACTTGGCGACTTTACAAATGATTTCTGCTGAATCTGTGTGGACGAGGAAGAGGAAGAGACAATCCTCTACCTATTCTCTTTCCCGAAGAGCTTAGGAGCTTTCTCCTAGAATTACTTAGGAGGATCAGAGATCCACGTGACATCACAATGGACCAATAGCCCTAATTGGGTGGGTTTTTCCAACAGCCCTCCAACATTGGAACTCCCCTGACAATATTGACTATAGAAAATGTCGACATATTGTATCTTACTTTCCCTGTCCGAATACTTTTTGGCAGTGAAATCTACTCTGTAGCGATTTACCACCTCCGCTGCATCTATGTGTTTCGAACTTCCGATATTCATAATAGAGGGTCTTTGAATAGTATTTTAGTTTCGACAATACAAGTCATTCATGCTGGAGATTAAACCACAGAAGACTGCATTGCATTTAGCAAGCACTAAACTATACTTTATTGTTGGTGGTTCAGTTTCTTATACTTTTAGTATTACAAATAAATGAGTTTTACATACGGCGCCGTTCCTGTTTTACAGAGTGTACTGTCGATGTTATTACCTGAATTTCGGACTTAGAAAATTCTTTAGTCAAATAAGAAATTCATCGATCTCAAATCTACTAACTTTAATAAAAGCGTGCAACTTCCTTAAGTCCCTTGTTTTCTCTGTTTTCCTTGTATATTCTGAGCTTTGGTTTGATGAGACGTTGCACTAAATCATAAGTAATCCTTCTGCTAACGAAACTATAATACCAGTCATTAAGTAATAAATTGGAAATAAGGGACATTGGAAAGATTTCTGAAAAGTAGAACTGATGAAATAGTGGGAGAATACCAATATAGGACAAGTAAAGATATTCTCGTATCGTCTCGTCCCATGTTTTAAGACAGAGTAAATTTGACGGTAAGCAGATATATACATAATAATACGATGGTGCCCTCGCACATTTATATTTTTTTCAGCTATACAGTTTGATACACCCACTCTTTTAATTTCAGTGAGATGGGCAATGACAAGTAGGTATACGATTGTTACCACTTGAAAGAAAAGTAACCATAATTGACTTGCTGCAATACTAAACTTGATTGCTTATTCATCAAAGTCCAAACCATTGGTCTGTAATTTAGCGGACTATGCTCACAACTAAAAATCTTGCAGAGGTAATTAGTTGATTTTTTCCTATTAATTAATACTTAAATTTTCCATATATTAATCTTCTAGACTTTTTACTCATAAATGTGGTCATATATTTGATCCCATTAATCTCAAAATGACTATGAAATATAATATAAAATACAATTGCAATGCCCTCAATCATTCAACACACGCATAATTTGACAGACAATCTGAAACTACATAGAATGGGCTTTGTAGCTGAATTGCTGAAAACCTGACATAGTGTATGTATATTAGTCCAAAAAAGTAAAAAAATTCGTTTGAACCTGTCCGATATGCTTTGATATAATCCGTTTATTTATTTAAGATTTTCAGACTGTTGGATCTTACATTGCTACACTTCAAATTTTTCTTTAACATTTTAAATTCGTGACATAAATTTGGAGAAAATTTGCTTTAAAACAAAAACACCCGTCAACTGACTGAATTCAATATTTTCTTAAAAATTTGCTCTTAAAAACTGAAAAATACAAAAGCTAAAATAGACATTTAACTTTTTGCGATACTTGACTTTTCAGTTTCACATTTCGTTTCACATTGCGTTTAGTTACTCCATTCTTTCTATTGTACTTTTAAAGAGTTCATTTGGAACTTATTCACCAGTGATTTTTGTCCTTTAATTTTTAGTATCAAAATTCGTTCCTTGCTCTTGCATTTGGCTGGGATGTTAGTTTTCCCATTGAGAGCAACTTTTTAAAAAAAGAGCAATACTCGTACAAGTAGGTGGCCATCGACAGTTTGTGTCAATGCTTTTGCAGTGCACTCTTGTAAGATTTTTCTTGGTTGCAGAAAAAGGAATTGCTTAAATGGGTTTTGTTTTGTATTGTATTCCGTTCAGGAAAAAAAAGAAACAAATTTCGTTGCTAGGTCATGGGGGTATAAAATACGAATTAAAAGAAATTCTGTTCTGAGCATATTATGATCATGGTCCTCCTTTGCTTTTTAAATGCAGTCTCAAGAATATCCTTATACTTGCATTATAATAAAGAAAATCAGGTTAATAAAGTCGCAGCGGAAAGGATACTTTCACTCCGAAAATGGAGGTTAGTTAACAAATCCCAGTTCAAGTCGTTATCAATTATCTGCAGAAATTATCTGCAGTCAAATAAGAGAAATCTAGTGAAAAAAGCAATACTAATTTTTACTTGAAACCTATACTCTGAATAAAATGCGAATTATATATTTGAATTCCGGATATCAACAAAGGCCAGTAGTTAACTCTAATGTCTTGTATGGGATTTTTCCATATTATTAAATCTGATAGAAAAAAAATGTAAACTATAAATTTAGAAATAAAATTACTATGATTCGCGTTATACAAACTAATAGAAATAATATATTCTTTATTGTTCTCTCTAATTTTCAGGAGCTCCTTTCAAATTGACTGTCGTCAACAGAATTCTCTTCATCATAGCCGCCAATCTCCCCCTTGAGGCATGCTCTTTCCTTACAACAACGTACACGAAAATATTACAACAGCCCCAGCTTATATGCATTAAATAAAATAAGTATAAAGTGAAAAAGCAAAAAATATTGAAGTCGATCCATCTGCTAAGTAGGCGTGTACCCACCGACAATAATGCCTCATTCTCTAATCAGAAACTGCAATCTGATTAGATTAGATCTGGCTCTTTTCATTTCGTTCTTTCCCAAAATTTAATTTCTTTCAACGAGACAATGCGGCACTAATTATCATACAAATGTCATAAGCCCAACAATTATTTTATTACATGAAGACTTTTTATTCTCTTAAAGGTGATTGTATAAAAGTATTTTGTAACTTTTGAATCTCTAATTACAATCTAGATAGAGTATAGAAAAATACTTAGACTTAGTAAAAGAGGTCCAGTATGCCAAATCGTACATTATGCCCATCATAAGCATAACTCTGTACTTTGTTTTATTATTGTGTTGGCATTTCTGTAGTTACTTTATCGGTTAACTTCGCCATTGTTGGTTTTTTGCTTCTTTGAACAGGAATATCTCTAGCATAGTAGCTTTTTGACCATCAATGCTATTATCACTTCGTCTCTAAGAGAATGACCTGTTTCAGACTTATGTCTAGGCATTGTCAAGGTAGCAAAATGGTAATGGCATCTCTTTTAAAATAATAAATTCCAACCATACTTTTGAATAACCTGTACATCGAGGGCATTACCACTACGCTTCCTGCATTTTAATTGTTCAGGTCTATTTTTTTTAGATGAAAATTCGATACGTTGTGTATCGATGGCATTTAATTATCTCTTTCTTTCAAACAGTCTTTTTTTTTTTTCAAAACTCACCGATTTTCATTTCAAGTTTGATTTTTGGTGAATAAAGATAAAGACGTTCAAAGAAAATTCATAATGCACAGTAAAATTTTAAAAAAGTGTTGGGATACTCGTATATTCAACAAAACAATTAAATTAAAAAAGTGTGCTGAAAGAAAAAGGAGCACATACAAGGTAAACAACTTAAACGCAAAAGTATCACACTATTGCGTATTTTTAGCATAATTTTTCCTTCCTTTTTTAATAACAGAAACACTTTGGAAAGATGGCTATTCTGGGATCGATTTGAAGCAAATTTGAGGCAAGCATTTAAGAAAGTCCGAAACAAATATCACAAAACTTAGATTTTGTTAAAAAAAATGTCACAATCATAATGTGAAACTTAAGCCCACTTGTCTAAGTTTTTATTTTTTTTTAGTTTTTAAACTTAGGCAAATTGTTTTTATTACATACTCGTATGTATTTATTTATTTGGTTCTCTTTTGGAACCAAAACTACTCTGGAAGAGGTATATGAAGGCCAGCTTCTACTCCTTAGTGATAACCGATAAAATAAGTGCTTCCCTGGAAGGGGTGTAGGAAGGCCTGCTTTTACTGGCAAGCGAAGAAATAAGTGCTTCCCTGGAAGGGGTATGGGAAGGGCTGCTATTACAACTTCCTGGTAACCCCTGAAATAAGGACAGCAAAAGGAAGCGAGATGGTTAGATCTTGCTCCCTATGTCATCGCCATGTTAAAACAATGCATGATGTAATGCAGGACTGCTTATTTGCATGGTAAGACCTGAAAGAATCACTACGGTGATGTGAAAATTCCCTATTGGGTACATACGTATACACGCATCCACATATGCATAGATGTGTTTTGTTTTTCGTTTTGTCATAATTAAATTATTTGCTTCTCTTTGATTATGATATAAATATTAGTTAGCAGAAGTAAGAAAGAGGTACAGAGAGTTCGAACAAAGTAAATAAGAACTACAACAATATACCAGGGCTTACAACACTGGACGCTCGATACGTTAAATCCGTGAGTAAAAACGATGTGACTTTGATAAAAACTTGATATGAATTATTTAAGAGCAAAATGCTCCCACGAGATACCATATCTATTAAATTTTTCCTTTGCGTCTAACATAGTCGTGCGTACATATCATACTATACTTTTGTATTGATTAACTGTTATGTGTATAGGGCCGCAGAGATGGACTTAAAAGCTCAGAAATTTTTCTTTTTACGAGACCGTTTTGAAATCAATTCAAATCAATGAAAGCAAGGATGGAAATAATCTGATATAATTGAGGAGTTATAGACGGTTTGCTATTTGTGGACGTCTTATACATATTAAAGGCTACATTCAGTTTCGAGTCCAGCTACTGAGGGAATATATGTAAATGTACATATATGTACAAATGTTTGTACACATGAGTATGTGTATATATATATGTGTTAGGTAAGAACAGTGTCACCACAAAGTGGTATCCACATAACTCTTTTATTCTAAGCATACTCGCATAATTCATTCATCATTTACCAGACAATGTCATTACCTAATTTCATCATCCAAATTCAACCATCCGAGCTGGTTCATCACACGCCCAAGCAACAAAACGCCAAAACTACAGCGATGACATTTCGATTCCAATGAGCTCATCTGTGGGAATGGAATGACCAGCGAAATCACGACACAAGAATACTTTGGTATCAACCGAATTTAGGTATTAATAAAAAAATAAGAAACTACTTTATTCAGTCTCTAATTTGTTTATGTAGCAGTCCTTATGACTCGAGAATAAAGTTTTTTTTTAAAACTTATAAATTTTATTTTATTTAACTGTAGTAGGGACCGCGAGTGTTGAGAAGTACAATAGTTCGTACTAAAGCGCATGCTAAAACCAATCAAGAAATAATCGCGCTGCAAATAGAGCTCTCTCTTACGCCAGGGCCCTCAAGAAGTGTGTGGGCGTAAAAATTGCCCAAGATACAAACGGGGAAATAAAAAAAACACTCGTAGTTCCAGATACTTAAGATCACGCCAGTGCCCTCAAACAGTGCTTGTACGTGAAACTCCCAACGCTAGTGCGCTTAAGTAGTGTGTGCGCGTTACAAAAAACTAAATGAAGAACCTAAATGCAGTTAACAAAAAATCTGTGAAAGTTACAGTGCAGCATAAAACCAAACCAAACAAGGGAAAGGAGGCCCCTAAGCAACCTAAATCGTCAAGACAAAAGTACGAGTATAATTAGCAAAATGATAGTAAATCTTGTGTAAGCCTAATTTTAAGATATTTTCCAAATTGAGTTTACTTTTTTTAGAAATCTATTTCAATTAAAAAATAGAAACATTAAAAAATCATAATCATATTCATAGGATAAGGGTGAAAGCTATTAATCAATAAGAAAAAATGAACTATCAAATTCCTCCTGTGAGCAATAATACATTTAAGACAATATAATACATATATCATAAAAATGCTGAATTAATACAAATATAATCCTGAAAACCAAGTTCCACCCAAATTCCATGTAACCATGGAACTGTTCACTCTATTATACTGTAATTACGGGAATCGTGAGTAGAACATTCAATAATGACAGTAGACAGATGATTAATTCTATACTTAATCCGAATGTTGACATTTCTGTTGGTTAGGACCAAGCAAAAGGACCTGATTTAGCAAGTTTTTTATTAGACTTAGAAAAAATTCCGGACATAGTGGTGAGTTTACGGGAATCCTGTTGAATTCTCTTCATGAGAGAAGAGCGTCGACCAAATTCTTCGGATAAAGAACCCCTTATTGAAAATTCAAAATTATTTTAAGTTTAATCTGCAATAAGATAACTGGCACCGCTGACAAAGCTTTGGAGTCATACAACACTCCCCTGGAATGGAAGGCAATTTGTCGCTGTTTAACGTTAGACTATGCGGATAAGAGGGATCTGAGCGTTATAGAGTATCAAATAAGTTCTTTAATACTGGAAAATTCAAGTAGAAGTACAGGAATTTTATTAAACCCATTTGCCCCTAATACTAAACAAAATATCTTACATGGAGATCTCGCGAGAATCTAAGTCCCTTCTCACCCATACCTATAATGACAAAGCCCAAGACACTTTCGTCCGTGAACCTTAGGGAGATTTACTCATATTTTTGGATATCAGAGAACCCGCCAAGCGTTCCCATATATATATTTAACAATTTTGAATATGCACCACAACAGCATCAGTACCCATAAAGGACTTCGCAGCCCCAATCAAAACCGAAGCCGATGATAAAACTGCAGCAGTAAACTACCAAACAGGCCCCCAGCCCCCGCCAAAAGACCACTTGGTCCTTCTTTACAACAATCGGTTCATAACAAACTCCAACGAACCAATCATATAAGTGCCGCACAGGCAGAAGAAGTTAGTAATTATTTCCAAGCCATGACTACAGAAGACTAAAATTACGAACAAACTTTTCAAGATTACTCCCGACCTCAGGAAGCTTCAAATTCTACAAAGACCTCCGAAATCCCCGAACATACCGACCTATATTTTTTAGGTTGACGGACTGTTCGTTGTCCTATCAGTGCAAAACGAAGAGTGGCAAATTTGTAAACCTAAAAACCTGAATTCGACAGCCCGGTCGCTGTATAATTCTGCTATTTGGGTTATACCGCAGAAAAATGATTCGCAAGGTATTCTTGCGAATTCTAAATTGTCATTGATTACAGAAAATTGTATACTGTTACTATAGCGGGTCGCTATCCTATACTGGACATAAATAAAGTTCTCGCTCAAATTCGAAAAAGTTTTGGATTTAATAATTGGATTTCACCAGATTTCACCGATAGAGAGCGATATCGAAAAAGTCGCATTTTCCATGAATAATGCAAAATACAAATTAACAAAACTTCCCTTTTGGGAAGAGATCTTTATGACATACTTCATGCGTATATCGGAAGGTCTAGTTATGTACAATATACAATGATGTTATTGTCGTCTTCAGCGATGACGAAGATCAACATGTAAAGTATATTTCCGAAATCTTCTAAACCCTGATTGCAGCCAATATAAAAGTCCAATTGGACCAATGCCGCTTTTTCACGCAGCAATTTGAATTTCTTGGTTCTATCGTATCATCAGAAGAAATGCGAACAAACCCCTCTAAAGTTCAAGCAATCCAGAACTTCCGAATTCCTACAAACCTGAAGCAACTCCGATTCTTCCTTTGTCTTTCCAGCCATTATAGACGATTCATAAGAGAGGATGCGAAAATCAGAAAACCTTTAACATCTCTACTAAGAGAAGTACAGAGAAGGATTTTAAGATCCTCAAAAAAATCAATAGTCCGTAATTCAGAAGCCCTAGAAGCTTTAAAAAAATTAAAGATATCCTTATTTATTATCCTCTCCTATCCTGGTTTCGAAAAACATTTTGAACTGATGCCTCGAATGCAGCTATATGTTTCGTCTTCTCACAAGGGCGAAGAAGAGAAAGAATCGCTCGCTATAATATGGTCCTTGAATACGCTGTACAATTATTTGTATGGAATAGTTAAAATCTACACTGATCTACACTACAGCCATAGTCGTACTCACAGAGTTCAAATAACAGCAATTTTAAGATGAAATGCAGGAAAGCGATCAAAAGTTACTTTAATTCGAATTTCATTAATGGCCTGTATTGGTCATAGCCAATAATGACAAAAATCCAAACCATTTATCCCTTCATTACAGATTCTATATAGTTAGATTTACACAAAACTCTAGTGAAAACGTGACTAACACAACGGAGCAAGAAAAAGAAATACTAACAGAACATTAAAGAGCACATCGGAATATACTTTAAAATAAAAATCAGCTACTCCAGCGTATCTATTTCAGTTTTTTAGTTTTTATGCATTTTTATTTGTATTACTTAATTTACTCTTACATGCTAGACAAAAAAACGCTTAAAAATTAGCTTAAATAACTTAGAAATAATCTTATACTAACTTACTGGCCCCAAGCGGGCACTCTAAGTTAAACCTAACACTTAAACCATGTCTTTCGACGGATCTTACAGTCTATATTTATTTTTATATTTAACGAAACTAAAACTAAGAAGATCAATTTTAAGTAAAAACTTAGTATATGGACATTTTATTTTTTTTTTTAAACTTAAACCTAAAAGTCTACATACTACCTAAAAATAAATCCTAATCTACTCAAACTACTTACATCTAATATGTAAATTTTTTTTTTTTATTTTTTTTTTTTTTGGTTTTACGAGTATATATTTTTTTCTTACAATCCAACTTAAACCTACCTAAAACTATGTAAGCCGGCCATGGCTAAATAAACAAAAATTAGGCTGGCCCACTCTGCTTCACATGAAGCTACCTATCACTGGAGGAGTTCGACTACGAAGCATCCTCGCCTTCTTCAAGCCACCAAAATTGCTGGTGCTGCTGAGCAACATCCCTCCTGTCGCGACTCCCTACCGCCCTACTGAACCGGAGACACTCCGCACTGCCATGTGCGACGTCTCTGTCGTAGTTAAGTCGCCTTTCCGCAGCTGTTCGAGCGACGTGGAAGATTAGCGGCACCGCCAATCTGTCCTGGTTCAGAACTTTACTATCTAGATAGAGGAACGCTTCTGGAAGAATAAAGCCGTCAAGGCGAGCTCTCTCGTGATACATATAATTGGGGTAGTAAGCCCCTGAGATCAGGTTGTTCGATGAGGTCATTGCTCGTGCAATGAGCCTTCGAGTCAACTTAATAACAAAATTGTCCACTCTTATTAGGTTCGCCCTATTGTACAAGACCTCGATAGGATAGAATTTTATGTACTTAGAATCTGGTGTTCTGTATAAGCTAAGACAAGCCCTACGGCAAGCCCTCTCAAACACCCGAATCTTTTCCAATAAACTTGCTCTCACGTTGAACCACATGGGACTCACAGTGAATAGAAGTGTTTCGGCTATTCCTAAAATAAAATAGTGAGTCAGTTTTCGTTGTAAAGATTATTAATTGCAATTTCGTTGTTGAATCGGTAGCCAAGCGGTTAGCAGCGTCGGTCAACAAATTGTGATTCGTGGCTCACGACACATCACAGTCGTTCATAGAACTCCACGGAGAGCAGATGTGTTTTGTGTTTCGGCTTTAGAAGTAAAGAAAAAACAAAGTGAAGAAAAATAAGAAGTAGACTTTTAGGCAGTGATTTTCTCAAGTGCTTGGTAGACGAGGTGTTAAAGACTAGGTCGGCAAATCGCGGGGTTATGGTTCGCTTCCCAGCAGCTGTTAAAGTTTTTTATTTACTTTCCTCTTTTATTTGATTGCTTATAATAAAAAAAAGCATTTATTGTGAAAAAAGTGTTTGAACAAAGTTCCATGAGTGGAAGTAAGCGGTCCGCTATCCCAATAGCGGGATCAGAAGATGGCGTGATGTCGTCTGACGATCAATCCGTTCCAGTCCACCACTCAAAATCAAAAGCGACAACAACAAAAACAACAGACACAGCCATTAAGAGGAGGAGAAAGCTGAAGCCGACTCCGAATCTCATAAAGCGCACTTACCTTTCAGCTTCCTTAGAAATGCTGAATGGTAGAGTGAAGAAGAGGGCTGCGATGATATCGGCATGCGCAGCAGTAGTAAAACAAAAGAGGAAAGAATCGGACAATGACAACGGTCCGCATGTACCCGACGAAGGGAAATCACAATATATGGGAGCAGACAACAGCTTTGCATCCCTAGCTGCATCCGAGTCAGATGACGAAGACGACGAGGTCGAAGCCCTGAGCAGTACCATTGGGCAGCTGCAACAAAAAGTGCTGGCTATAAGAGCTAAGCAAATGGCAAGGAGGGAGATGGAGAAGCAGCAGCAACTCCAGAAACCTCAACAGCAGTCAAACACAAACGTGGAGATTCCACAACAACAACAGAAACAACCAATGGAAAAACAAAACATGCACAAACCACCTGCACAAGAGCAGCAGAAAAAGATAGATGCACACAAACAACAAAAATCGCAACCGATTAAGCAGCAACAGCAGCAGCAGCAACGGCAGCAGAATAAGCAGCAACATCAACATCAACATCAACAACAACAACAACAGCAGCAGAGACAACAACAACAGCAAGAGCAGAAATCCACTAAACCGAAAGTGCCACCAATTAACACTTTCAAATTGGAATTAAAGGACACCATAGAACTGTGTAAGTCGGCCATACGCAACAATTTTTTTATGAAAAGATTATCGTTAGATAGGAGCGCTATCATAAAATAAAAAATTTACTGAAGGATTCGACGACGGAGTTCTTCTCCTACACCCCGAAGGGTGAAAAGCTGCAAACAATGCTGCTGAGGGGGTTAGAACCGTCGACTGATCCGGAGGAGCTCCTTGCACTGCTGAAAGAGAAGAAGTGCGAAGGGATCCTTTCACCACAGCCAGAACCAAAAGGGAGATGCGGAAACTACCGCTCTTCCTGGTTCAGTTAAGTCTCACCAGCAATCTGGATGGTCTAAGGAGCATCAAAGTCCTAGACTACCAGGTTGTAAACTGGGAAAAAGTAAAACGGGGCGAAAACATTTTACAATGTGTTCGCTGCCAAAGGTTCGGGCACGCGTCGAACTGCGAAATGCAGCCTCGATGCGTAATGTGCGGAAAGAACCACAAGTCAGAGGAATGCGTTATGGATAAGGACGGAGCGTCTGAAAAAAGCCAGCTCTCTTGCGCGTTATGTAGGAACACGGGACACACCGCAAATTATCGGGGTTGTCCCAAATTCCAGTACATCAAAAGAATAAATCTGGCCCGGCAGCAGAAAGTGGAAGTTAAGCGTCCACCCGTGCATTTACAAATTCCAGCTGTTACTCCCCATGTTACCTACGCCCAAATGGCGGCAGGTAGGGGAACTACGGTATAGCAAGCGAAGGTTGCTTCTCAGGCCCCAGCGCCTAGAGCACCGAAACCAGTACCTGATATGCTAGCTATCTTGCTCTCTATCCAGGGACAGATGGCTCAGCTACAACGTCATTTAACTGAACAGACCGCGCGGGTGGCTCAAGTATACACGCTGCTGCCTGGCCTAACGCACCTTTTGCCGTAATGGGTACGTACGTGGCGGAGCAGACCCTGAAGGTCCTTGCAGTGAATGTGAATTCACTGATTAGGTTCGAACGACGAGCCGCACTATCCAAGTTGCTTAAAGACCAAGCTCCTGATGTGCTTTTGGTTAGCGAAACTAAGCTTACCAAAAGACACAAAATGAGGCACAGAAAATACAAAATAGTACGGAGAAACCGACCCAACTCCATTCAAGGAGGTGGCGTTGCGATTTTCATAAGAAAAGGTATACGTTTTAAAAGAGTATACAGTCGCGTAGCACGTAGATTCCAAGTGCTGGAAGCATGCATCGTGTATATTCGCCTCCGTAGTGGAAAGCGGCTATACATGGTGTCTGTCTATGCACCTAAGGCTACTCAATCCACCTTATTCATCTCAGAGCTCGAGACACTTTTTCGATTCCTGAGGCTGGAATTGGAAGATAACTATTTTATTATCGGCGGAGATTTCAACGCCAAACATAGTGATTGGGGAAATAATACACCAAATGCTAGAGGGAACCTACTATTCAATTGGTGGGGCCAACACAGCATAACGTATCGACTCGGGCTTAAGGCGACGGATAGTCCGTCGTTTCCCAGACACGGGTCCTATTTGGATCTTCTGCTGTTCGACTCACGAATACAACTGACATGCACTAACCAACAAACTACAAACTGTCTACGCACTTTCGTGTATGACAGTGACCATTGCGGTCTCAGCACCGAAATAACTGTTCCCAACGAAATTGTGGAATTGGATGAGTTTGTGCAAAGGCATTCCTACAATTATAGTAATGTGCGTTGGACACACTTCACCAGAACACTGACTAGAGCACTCTCCTCGAACTCGCTCTACCCACCGTCCAACAGAAATCTGTCAAACGAGGAGATTGACGGGTATCTAAAACTAATGGACGAGACAATCAAACGAACAATGGACAAAACAACACCTCGGTATCAACACACTGACGACGAAGAATGCAACTATTGACGCACTGCACCGACAAAAAAGTAGGCTGCTGTCAAGACTAAAAACCTTGTACAGACAGTTTACTGACAGACATGATCCGGACACTGAAATCATCGATTAAGAACCTCCAAACATTAATAAAGGAGAATTACAGAAACTCTGTAAGTTTGTATTGGAACAATAAAATTCGGGCTGTAAACATCAGCAATCCGAATATGTTCCCGCAAATAAATAAAATATTTCGGAGAAATAATCAGAACGACCTTCCATGTCTTAGAATCACCCGAACGACGAACAACGAACAAATACTTGTAGCAGCAGGCATTGATCCAAATGAGGCCGTTGATGATGACTTCTTCTTTGTGATCGAGGATCCGCAAGAGCAGGTAGAGGCTATAGGAGTCACTTTCCAGGAAGTATACAAGGCGAGTGTTACCATTGGCCCGAACCACGACCTGGAGAATCGAGTCCTTGTGCACAATTTCTACCTTCGGAATGAAATAGAGAATTGGCGATTCGAGAGCTCGGGCTTCACCCAGTTTAGTGACGAGAATATGTCAAATAACGTCATCTCCAACGACAGGGCACTACCCCCTTTCATTTCGAAGGAAGAGCTCCAAACGATCTTCGAATCGCTTAGAAGTAAGAAATCAGTGGGAATCGATGAAATATCGAACATTGTGCTTCGACATCTCCCACTAGAAGCGGTGAACATTTATACCACCCTGTTTAATAATGCAATGAATAATGCACATTATCCAGCGCATTGGAAAACTGCGGTGGTGCATCCCATACCTAAAAAGGATAAAGATACTTCCAATCCGGCGAATCTCCGCTCGATCAGTCTTCTTCCAAACATCAGTAAGGTTTTCGAGAAGGTAATCAATAGAGTCCTGACTAAGTGGGTTGAGGACAAACATATAGTTCCGGATAATCAGTTCGGTTTCAAGGCGGGGCATGCTATCATTCATGCTGTGTCGAAACTGGTTTCTGATATCCAATGGAACAAAGGCAAGAACCAGTGCACTGGTGCCTGCTTGATTGACTTGGAGAAGGCCTTCGATACCGTATGGTTAGAAGGACTCTTTTTCAAGCTGGACAGGTTGGGCATTAGTAAACCACTGCTGTATATTCTTTTTGATATGCCTTCCAGTAGACAGTTCATCGTGAAGAATGGCGATGTGACTTCTGCCGGAACATTTAACATTAAAAACGGTCTGCAACAAGGTGCGGTAAATTCGACGATCCTGTTCAACATTTACACAAGTGATCTGATTGGTTCACTTCCCCACAGCATAGCGTACGCAGACGACTTAACCGCGTACAGATCAGGTCCAAAGATTGAGGTCATTAACATACGTACTTTTGCAACGTGACTTCGATAAAATTAAGCGATATTGCGATGACTGGAAGTTGAAAATCAACCTTCAGAAATCGGAAACCATTCTGTTTAGGACGCCTTTGTCTGGGGCCTCTAGGGACACCAGAAAGAATTGGCGTTAGTTCTCGATCGTCGGACAACATGGACAGCCACTTGCTTGTCGAAATGTAGTCAGATACCTTGGGATCTGGCTAGATCAATATCTGTATTTTACCAAACATATAGATGTTGCTCTGGCCAGAGCTAAGGGTGCTTTTGCCCTTACACGGAGACTGTTTTATAACAGCCAACTCGATGCGAGGGTGAAGGTGATCTGTTACATGGCTCTTATCAGGCCCATGCTTGTATTTGGGTGTCCCGTGTGGTTCAACGTCAGAGCAAGTTTATTGGAAAAGATTCGGGTGTTTGAGAGGGCTTGTCCTAGGACTTGTCTTGGCTTATACAGAGCACCAAAGTCTGGGTACATAAAATTCTATCCTAATGAGGTCTTGTACAATACGGCGAACCTGATAAGAGTGGACAATTTTGTTATTAAGTTGACTCGAAGGCACATTGCAAGAGCAATGACCTCATCGAACAACCTGATCTCCGGGGCTTACTACCCCAATTATAGGTATCACGAGAGAGCTCGCCTTGACGGCTTTATTCCTCCAGAAGCGTTCCTCTATCTAGATAGTAAAGGTCTGATCCAGGACAGATTGGTGGTGCGTCTCCGGTTCAGTAGGCGGCAGGGAGTCGCGACAGGAGGGATGTTGCTCAGCAGCACCAGCAATTTTGGTGGCTTGATGAGGGCGAGGATGCTTCGTCGTCGAACTCCTCCAATGATGGATAGCTTCATGTGAAGCAGAGAGGTCCAGCCTAATTTTTGTTTTTTAGCCATGGCCGGCTTACATAGTTTTAGGTAGGTTTAAGTTAGATTGTAAGAAAAAAATATAAAAACCAAAAAAAAAAAAAAAACTATGTACATATTAGATGTAAGTAGGTTAAGTAGATTAAGATTTATTTTTAGGTAGTATGTAGGCTTTTAGGTTTAAGTTTTATAAAATATATAAAAGTCCATTTACTAAGTTTTTATATAAAATTTATTTTCTTAGTTTTAGTTCAATGAATGTAAAAATAAATATAGACTGTAAGATCCGTCGAAAAACATAGTTTAAGTGTTAGGTTTAACTTAGAGTGCCCTCATGGGGCCAGTAAGTTAGTATAAGATTATTTGTAAGTTATTTAAGCTAATTTTTAAGCGTTTTTTTGTCTAGCATGTAAGAGTAAATTAAGGTATCAAATAAAAATGCATATAAATTGAAAAAAAAATTGAATTGAATTGTGGCTCACGACACGGGTTCAAACTCAGGCCAAACCAGGAGTTTTTTTTTTTTTTTTGTGTTCATATTTAAATAAATATTATCAAAACAAAACTAAAAAGTAAGAAAATCACGTGATGGATGGTGGAGAGCGTTCCACTCGTCGCATAACGGGAGTTGCGAAAGGCAACAATCCTGTTGCCGGTGCTGTGGCGAAAACCATCAAAAGGAGGAGGAGCTTGAAAGTCACTCCTAAATTATCAAAAATAAAAATAAGTACCGCTTTAAAAGCTGATACAGCAACCACAACACAACAGAACAAAAAACAACCAGATGATGGGTTGATGTGCATATCTGATGAGGTCCAATATGAGGGGGTCAGTCGTTCATAGACCTCGATAGAGGACAGATGTGTTTCGGCTTCTTTGCAAGTGATATAATAATTAAAAAAAACAAATAAAAACTTTTTGGCCAAGTGCTTCGGTGGCGCAATAACAGTGGTGTCCGACCTTGGAAGAGAAAGTACTAGCTATTAAAGCCAAACAAGTGGCAAGAAGACAAAGTGAGCAACAACAACTCCTGAGGTCTCAGCAACAGCCCATAATTAGCGAGGCTAAACAAAAAGAACAGCCACTACACCAACAAAAAACAGTACAAGTGCGAACGAAAAAACCTGCGCAGGCACAACAAAATCAACAACAACAACAAAAAGCACAACGGCAGCAACAACAACAACAACAGCAACAACAACATCAGCAACAACAACAACAACAACAAAAACAGCAGAAACAACAACAACAACATCAGCAGCAGCAACAACAACAGCAACAGCAGAAAACAACCAAACCACGGGTACCTCCAATCAACACGTTCAAGATGGAGTTGAAAGAAACGATAGAATTATGTAAGTCGGCCATAGGCAATAATTTTTTTATTAAAAGACTTAGTTTAGACAGGCACGCGATCCACTGCAATACAGTGGAGCGCTACCATAAAATTAAAAACCTTTTGAGGGATTCGACGACGGAGTTCTTCTCCTACACCCCGAAGGGTGAAAAGCTGCAGACAATGCTGCTGAGGGGGTTAGAACCGTCGACTGATCCGGAGGAGCTCCTTGCACTGCTGAAAGAGAAGGAGTGCGAAGGGCTCAAATTCGTGGGGGTCAAGCCATTTGTCACGGCTAGAGCCAAAAGGGAGAAGCGGAAACTACCGTTCTTCCTGGTTCAGTTAAGTCCCGACAGCAAACTGGATGGTCTAAGGAGTATTAAAATCCTAGATTATCAGGTTGTACACTGGGAAAAATTAAAGAGGAGCGAAAACATTCTGCAATGTATTCGCTGCCAAAGGTTCGGGCACGCCGCGTCGAACTGCGAAATGCAGCCTCGATGTGTGAAGTGCGGAAAGAACCACAAATCCGAGGAATGCGCTCTAGGTAAGGACGGAGCGTCTGAAAAAAGCCAACTCTCTTGTGCTTTGTGTAGGAACACGGGACACACCGCAAATTATCGGGGTTGTCCCAAATTCCAATACATAAAGCGAGTAAATCTGGCTCGGCAGCAGAAAGTGGAAGTTAAACGTCCACTCGTGCAGGCACAAACACCAGCCGTTACTCCCCACGTTACCTACGCCCAAATGGCGGCAGGTAGGGGAAATACGGTACAACAAGCAAAGGTAGCTTCTCAGGCCCAAGCGCCTAGAGCACCGGAACCTGTACCTGACATGCTGGCTATCTTGCTCTCTATTCAGGGGCAGATGGCTCAGCTTCAGCGTCAAATACAGGAACAGGCTAAGCGGGTAGATCAAATATACGCGCTGCTGCCGGGCCTAACGCACCTCCAGTCGTAATGGGTACGTACATGGCGGAGCAAACCCTGAAGGTCCTTGCAGTGAATGTTAATTCACTGATTAGGTTCGAACGAAGAGCCACACTGTTTAAGTTGCTTAAAGAACAAGCCCCTGATGTGCTTTTGGTTAGTGAAACTAAGCTTACCAAAAGACACAAAATGAGGCACAGAAGATTTAAAATATTACGGAGAAACCGACCCAACTCCATTCAAGGAGGTGGTGTTGCGATCTTTGTTAGAAAAGGACTTCGTTTCAAAAGAATATACAGTCGTGTAGTACGTAGGTTCCAGGTGCTGGAAGCATGCATCATGTACATCCCTCTCCGTAGTGGAAAGCGGTTATACATGGTGTCTCTTTATGCACCTAAAGCTACTCAATCCACCTTATTCATCTCAGAGCTCGAGACACTTTTTCGATTTCTGAGGCTGGAATTGGAGGAGAACTACTTTATTATCGGCGGAGATTTCAACGCCAAACATAGAGATTGGGGAAATAATACACCAAATACTAGAGGGAACCTACTATTCAATTGGTGGGGTCAGCACAGTATAATGTATCGACTCGGCCTCAAAGCGACGGATAGTCCGTCGTTTCCCAGACACGGGTCCTATTTGGATCTTCTGCTGTTCGACACACGAATACACCTGACGTGCACTAACCAACATACCATAAACTCTCTACGCACTTTTGTGTATGACAGTGACCATTGCGGTCTCAGTACCGAAATAACCGTTCCGAACGAAATTGCGGAATTGGATGAGTTTGTTCAAAGGCATTCCTACAACTACAGTAGGGTGCGTTGGACGCACTTCTCCAGAACACTGACGAGAGCACTCTCCTCGAATTCGCTCTACCCACCGTCCAATAGAAATCTGTCAAACGAGGAGATTGACAGGTACCTAAAACTAATGGACGAGACAATTAAACGAACAATGGACAAAACGATACCTCGGTATCAACATACTGACAACGAAGACTTATTCCGCAACGCAACTATTGACGCACTGCACCGACACAAAAGTAGACTGCTGTCAAGACTAAAAACCTTGTACAGACAGTTCACTGACAGACATAACCCGGAGATCATGACATTGAAGTCGTCGATTAAAAACCTCCAGACATTAATAAAGGAAAATTACAGAAACTCTGTAAGTTTGTATTGGAACAACAAAATTCGGGCTGTAAACACCAGCAACCCGAATATGTTCCCGCAAATAAATAAAATATTTCGGAGAAATAATCAAAACGACCTTCCATGTCTCAAAATCGCCCGAACGACGAACAACGAACAAATACTTGTAGCAGCAGGCATCGATCCAAATGAGGCCGTTGATGATGACAACTTCTTTGTGATCGAGGATCCGCAGGAGAAAGTAGAGGCTATAGGAGCGACTTTCCAGGAAGTGTACAAGGCGAATGACATCATTGGCCCCAACCACGACCTGGAAAATCGAGTCCTTGTGCACAATTTCTACCTTCGAAACGAAATAGTGAACTGGCGATTCGAGAGCTCGGGTTTCACCCAGTTCAGTGACGAGAATATGGCAAATAATGCCATCGCCGACGATAGGGTACTACCCTCGTTCATTTCGAAGGAAGAGCTCCAAACGATCTTCGAATCACTTAGAAGTAAGAAATCAGTGGGAACCGATGAAATACCGAACATTGTGCTTCGACATCTCCCACTAGAAGCGGTGGACATTTATACCACTCTGTTTAATAATGCAATGAATAATGCACATTATCCAGCGCATTGGAAAACGGCGGTGGTACATCCCATTCCCAAAAGGGATAAAGATACTTCCAATCCGGCGAATCTCCGCTCGATCAGTCTTCTTCCAAACATCAGCAAGGTTTTCGAGAAGGTGATCAATAGAGTCCTGACTAAGTGGGTTGAGGACAAACATATAGTTCCGGATAATCAATTCGGTTTCAAGGCGGGGCATGATATCATTCATGCTGCGTCTAAACTGGTTTCTGATATCCAATGGAACAAAGGCAAGAAACAGTGCACTGGTGCCTGCCTGATTGACTTGGAAAAGGCCTTCGATACCGTATGGTTAGAGGGACTCTTTTTCAAGCTGGACAGGTTGGGCATTAGTAAACCACTGCTGTATATTCTGTTTGATATGCTCTCCAGTAGGCAGTTCATCGTGAAGAATGGCGATGTGACTTCTGCTGGCACATTTAACATTAAAAACGGTCTGCAACAAGGTGCGGTGAATTCGCCGATCCTATTCAACATTTACACAAGTGATCTGATAGGTTCACTTCACCATGCCATAGCGTACGCAGACGACTTAATAGCGTACAGAACAGGTCCAAAGATTGAGGTCATTAACATACTTTTGCAACGTGACTTCGACAAAATTAAACGATATTGCGACGACTGGAAGTTGAAAATCAACTTTCAGAAGTCGGAAACCATTTTATTTAGGACGCCTTTGTCTGGGGCCTCTAGGGATACCAGAAAGAATTGGCGGAAGTTTTCGATCGTGGGACAGCACGGGCAGCCACTTGCTTGTCGAAATGTAGTCAGGTACCTTGGGATCTGGCTAGACCAGTATCTGTATTTTAACAAAAATATAGATATTGCTCTGGACAGAGCCAAAGGTGCTTTTGCCCTTACAAAGAGACTGTTTTATAACAGCCAACTCGATGCGAGGGTGAAGGTGATCTGCTACATGGCCCTTATCCGGCCTATGCTTGTATTTGGTTGTCCCGTGTGGATTAACGTGAGAGCAAGCTTATTGGAAAAGATTAGGGTGTTTGAGAGGGCTTGTCTTAGGACTTGTCTTCGCTTATACAGAACACCAGAGTCCGAGTACATAAAATTCTATCCCAATGAGGTCTTGTACAATAGAGCGAACCTAATAAGAGTGGACAATTTCGTCATTAAGTTGACTCGAAGGCACATTGCAAGAGCAATGTCCCCATCGAACAACCTGATCTCTGGGGCCTACTACCCCAATTATATGTATCATGAGAGAGTTCGCTTTGACGGCTTTATTCCTCCAGAAGCGTTCCTCTACCTAGATATGAAAGGTCTGATCCAGGACAGGTTAGCGGTGCCGCTAATCTTCCACGTCGCTCGGACAGCTGGGGACAGGCGACTCAACTACGACAGAGACGTCGCACATGGCAGTGCGGAGCGTCTCCGGTTCAGTAGGGCGGTAGGGAGTCGCGATATGAGGGATGTTGCTCGGCAGCACCAACAATTTTGGTGGCTATTGGAAGGAGGGGAGGATTCGTCGTCGAATTCCTCAAGTTATAGTTAGCTTCAGATGAAGCAAAGTCGGTCGTCTGTCTATTTTATTAGCCATGGCCGGCTTACATAATTTTAGGTAGTATTAAGTTAGACTTAAGGAAAAAAAAAAATTAAAAAACAAAAAAAAAAAAAAAAAAATACAAAAAAAAAATACACAAAAAAAAAATTAAAAAAAAAAAAAAAAAAAAATCTAGAACAGATGTGGGTAACAACACTCTGAAGTAAGGGGTAGTTTAAGTAGGATTAAGTAGAATAAGATTTATTTTAGGTAGTTTATAGGATTAGTTTTAAGTTTTTAGTTTTAAGTTTTATATTATAACAAAAAAAAAAGTCCAGACACTAAGTTTTTTTTTTAATTAAAATCCATTTTCTTAGTTTTAGTGTTAATAAATGTAAAAAACAAAATAGACTGTAAGGAACGTCGAAAGACATAGATTAAGTATTATGTTTAACCTAGAGTGCCCGCATGGGGCCAGTAAGTTATAATTAGATTACTTTTAAGGTATTTAAGCTAATTTTTAAGCGTTTTTTTGTATAGCCTGTAAGAATTAATTAATGAAGTATAATAAAAAATGCATTTAAACTGAAAAAAAAAACTGAAAGTGGTGTCCGACCGACAAAACAGGGGTCGTGGGTTCGATTCCCGAAACAGTTGCATCTTTTTATTTTTAAAAGTAAACAAAACAAAAAAAAAAAAACAATAAAGTTAAACTGGTGGTGAAGTGTTGTTTATCACGTGATGGATTGTGACGAGCGGTCCGCTATGCTTATAGCGGGACCTGCTGAAGTGTCAGGTGAGGCGTCGAGTGGTTCGAGCCAAACGCCGAAAACAAAGAGAAGGAGGAAGCTTCCAACTTCCAACTTGATAAAACGACCCACCCTATCAACGGTAAACAACTTCGCTTCATTGGCAGCAAGTGAATCTGATGATGAAGAGGAAGAAATGAAGGCCATAAGTAGCAGCATCAAAATGCTACAACAAAGAGTGCTGGCCATAAAAGAAAGGCAAATGGCAAGAAGGAAGAGGGAAGAGCAGGAGCAAACAGCAGCTTGCTCAAAAGCAGACACAACAACAACAGCCACAACACCGGCAACAGCTAAAACAGCAGCAGCCACAAAAACGGCAACAGCAAAAACAGCAGCAGCAGCAGAAACAACAACAGCAGCAGCAGCAACAACAACAACAACAACAACAACAACAAAAACAACAACAACAACAAAAACAACAACAACAGCAGCAGCAGCAGCAGCAGAAGAAGAAGGAGAAGGTGCCTCCTATCAACACCTATAAACTAGAGGTAAATGCTACCAAGGACCTGTGCAGGCTGGTCATTGGTAATAACTTTAATATTAAGAGATTGGGGAATGATCGCCATGCCATCCACTGTAATACAGTGGAGGGCTACGCGAAAGTTAAAGAGCTCCTAAAGGAAACGACGACGGAGCACTACTCATTCACACCGAAGTGTGAAAAGCGGCAATCGATGCTGCTGAAGGGGTTGGAACCGTCTTCTGATCCTGAGGAGATCCTGGCACTGCTCAAAGAGAAGGAGTGCGAAGGACTCAAGTTTGTGGGGGTCAAGCCATTTACCACAGCTAGAGCCAGGCGGGAGAAACGGAGTCTGCCGTTCTTCCTGGTGCAGCTCAGTCCCGAAAGCCGTCTGGATAGTCTAAGGAGTATCAATGTTCTAGACTACCAGGTGGTTCACTGGGAGAAATTAAAAAGGAGCGAAGGCGTTTTACAATGCGTTCGCTGCCAGAAAAGCAAAACTGACTCGACAGCAGAAGGTGGAGGTCAAACGTTCACCTGTGAGGTTTCAAACACCAGCCGTCACGCCCCAAATTTCCTACGCCCAAATGGCGGCAGGTACGGGGGCTACGGTACAGCAAGCGACTGTTGCTTCTCCGGCGCCAATGCCGAGAACAACGGAAGCTGCACCTAACATGCTGGCCATCTTGCTCGCAATCCAAGGGCAGATGGCTCAGCTGCAAAAGCAGGTGCAAGAACAGGCCAAGCGGGTGGACCAGATCTACGCGCTGCTGCCGGGCCTAACGCAACACATGTCGTAATGGGTACGCACATGGTGGAGCAAACTTTGAAGGTCCTTGCGGTGAATGTTAATTCACTGATTAGGATCGAACGAAGAGCCGCGATGTTTAAATTACTACAAGACCAAACTCCTGATGTGCTTTTCGCTAGCGAAACCAAGCTAACCGATAAGCACAAACTGGAGTACAATAATTATATTGTTAGAAGAAGAAACCGGCCCCGATCCAAATGTGGGGGCGGGGTCGCGATCTTCATTAAACAAGGTATAAAATTTCACAGAGTGTACAAGGGAGTGTTGCGTAGGTTCCGGGTGTTGGAGGCAGTCGTCATTTACATCCCGCTCCTCAGTGGAAACCGGCTGTACTTGGCCTCTGTTTATGCACCTGAAACTTCACAATCCACTTTATTTATTACAGAGCTTGATACGCTTTTTCGACTTCTGAGGCTGGAATCGGGGGAGAATTATTTTGTAATCGGCGGGGATTTCAACGCTAAACACAGAGATTGGGGAAATAATTTGCCAAATACTAGAGGGAACCTACTACTCGATTGGTGGGGTCAGCACGATGTCATGTACAGACTCGGTCTTAAAGCGACGGATAACCCGTCGTTTCCCAGAGGCGGGTCTTATTTGGATCTACTGCTGTACGACGAACGTATACGACTGACAGGTACGAATTTACAAACGCTAAACTGTCTGCGCACATTCGTGTATGACAGTGACCATTGCGGTTTTAGCACCGAAATTACAGTTCCCAACGAAATTGCGGAATTGGAGGAGTTTGTCCAAAGATATTCTTACAACTACAGTAAGACTCGATGGACACGTTTCTCCGCAACCATGACACGTGCGCTCTCCTCGAATACGCTCCACCCACCGTCCAATAGGAATTTGTCAAACGAGGAGATCGACAATTACCTAAAACAGATGGACGAGACAATTAAACAAACTATGGACGTTACAATACCGCGATATCGACATACGACTAACGAAGACCTGTTCCGCAATCCTACTATTGATGCACTGCACCGACAGAAAAGTAGACTTCTGACAAGACTCAAAAACTTGTACAGACAGTTTACTGACAGACAAGACCCGGAGATTAGGACACTGAAGGCGTCGATTAAAAATATTCAAACGTTAATAAAAGAGAATTACAGAATTTCTGTAAGTTCATATTGGAACAACAGGGTTCGGTCTGTAAACACCAGCAACCCGAATATGTTCCCGCAAATAAACAAACTATTTTGGAGAAAAAATCAAAACGACCTTCAGTGTCTTAAAATAGCCCGGACAACAGACAACGAACGGTTACTGACAATAGCAGGTATTGATCCAAATGAGGCCGCTGATGATGACGACTTCTTTGTGATCGAGGATCCACAGGAGAAGGTTGAGGCCATAGGGGCGACTTTCCAGGAAATATACAAGGCCACTGATACCATTGGACCTAATTATGACCTGGACAATCGCGTCTTGATGCACGACTTCAACATTCGAAATGAAGTAGAGAACTGGCGATCCGAGGGCTCTGGTTTCACTCGGTTCAGCGAAGAAAATATGGCAAACAAAGTCATTACCAGAGAGGGTGACCTACCCCCGTTCATTTCGAAGGAAGAGCTCCATGAGATCTTCGACACAATCAGGGCTAAGAAATCAGTGGGGACCGATGGTATTCCACACATCGTGCTTCGACATCTTCCTCTAGAAGCGGTGGGCATTTACACCACCTTGTTTAATAATGCAATGAATAATGCACATTATCCAGCGCATTGGAAAACGGCGGTGGTGCAACCTATCCCCAAAAAGGGAAAGGATGTATCCAATCCAGCGAATCTCCGGTCGATAAGTCTCCTTCCGAATATCAGTAAGGTGTTTCAAAAAGTAATCAATAGAGCTCTCTCTAGGTGGGTTGAGGACAAACATATAGTTCCGGTTAATCAATTCGGTTTTAAGGCGGGACATGATATCTCACATGCCGCGTCTAAACTGGTGTCCGATATCCAATGGAATAAAGGCAAAAACCAATGTACTGGTGCCTGCCTTGTTGACTTGGAGAAGGCCTTCGACACCGTATGGTTAGAGGGTCTTTTCTATAAGCTGACTAGGCTGGGGATCAGTAAACCACTCTTGTACATTCTTTATAATACGTTAACCAACAGACAGTTCATCGTGAAAAATGGTGATGTGACTTCTGTTGGAATATTTCAAATTAAAAATGGTCTTCAGCAAGGCGCTGTCAATTCGCCGATCCTATTCAACATTTATACAAGCGACTTGATAGGTTCACTTCCCCATACTATTGCGTACGCAGACGATTTGATAGCGTACAGAGCAGGTCCAAAAATCGAGGCCATTAATACTCTCTTGCAGCGTGACTTCGATAAGATAAGACGATTTTGCGATGACTGGAAGTTGAAAATCAACTTTCAGAAGTCGGAAACCATTCTCTTTAGGACGCCGTTGTCTGGAGCCTCTAGGGATACCAGAAAAAATTGGCGAAAGTTCTCGATCATTGGACAACACGGACAGCCTCTTGCCTGTCGAAATGTAGTCAGATACCTTGGGATCTGGCTAGATCAGTTTCTGTATTTTGACAAAAATGTAGATGCTGCTCTGGCCAGAGCCAAAGGAGCTTTTGCCCTTACAAAGAGACTGTTTTATAGCAGCCAACTCGATGCGAGGGTAAAGGTAATCTGCTACATGGCCCTTATCAGGCCCATGCTGGTATTTGGTTGTCCCGTGTGGTTCAATGTGCGAGCAAGCTTAATGGAAAAGATTCGGGTGTTTGAGAGGGCTTGCCTTAGGGCTTGCCTTCGCTTGTACAGAACACCAGAGTCGGAATACAAAAAATTTTACCGTAATGAGGTCCTTTACAACAGGGCGAACCTAATACGAGTGGACAACTTCGTAATTAAGCTGACTCGAAGGCACATTGCAAGAGCAATGACCTCGACGAATAACCTTATATATGGGGCTTACTACCCCAACTACCTTTACCACGAGAGAGTGCGCTCTGACGGCTTCGTTCCACCGGAAGCATTACTCTACCTAGATCAGATAGGGTTGATCCAGGATAGATCAGCGGCCCCGTTAATCTTCCATGTCGCTCGGAAAGCTGGGGACAGGCGACTCAACTAGGACAGAGACGTCGCACACGGCAGTGTGGATCGTCTCAGGTTCAGTAGGGCGGTGGGGAATCGCGATAAGAGGGATGTCGTTCAGCAGCACTAGCATTTCTGGTGGTTGAATGATGGAGAAGATGTTACGTCGTCGTTTCCGTCAATTACAGACCAGCCTCACTAATGAGGCAGAGCTGACCAGTCTATTTGTTCTGTAAATAGCGATGGCCAGCTTGCATAGGTTTAGGTTAGCATTTAAGGAATACATATATATATTAGTATATATAAAGGTATATACTAGTATATGTATGTGTTGTGTATAATGTCTATATGTGTGTATTGTGTAGATAGGTTAGGTAGACTAAGGTTTATTTTAAGTTAGATATTAAGTTTTTATAAGAAATAAAAAATTATGTCCATATGCTAAGTTTTTTGTTGAATTTTTTCTTAGCCTTAAGCATAGAAAATAAGTATTAATAAATAAAATGTAATCAAAGTCGAAAGACATATATATAAGAGTTTAGAGTAGCTTAGAGTGCCTGTGTGGGGCCAGTAAGTTAGTATAAGTTTGTTAAGTAATTTTAAGCTAGCATTTAAGCATTTTTTGTTAGTATGTAAGAGTTAATGATTTAGAAAATAAAAATGCGTTTAAAACTGAAACTGAACCAATATGAGGGGGCAACAACAACTTTGCCTCTCTAGCAGCATCTGAATCGGAAGATGAGGATGAACAAATTAAAGATATTAGCAGCAGCATACAAAAGCTGAAAGAAAAAATGCTTGCTATTAGGCAAAATCAAACTGCACGCAGGCAAAAGGAGCAGTTAGAAGTAGAGAACTCCCAACAAAAAAAGCAACAAGAGCAGAAACAACAACTGCAGCAACAACAAAACAGCAGCAGCAGAAACAACAGCAGCAGAAACAACAGCAGCAGAAACAACAGCAGCAGAAACAACAGCAGCAGAAACAACAGCTGCAGCAGAAACAGCAACAGCTGCAAAACAACCACAGCAGCTGAAAAAACATCAGCAGCAGCAGCAACAACAACAACAACAACAGCAGAAGAAGACGGAGAAGGTGCCTCCTATCAACACTTATAAATTGGAGGTAAATGCTACCAATGACCTGTGTAAGCTGGTCATTGGCCGTGCCAGAGGTTCGGGCACGCCGCGTCGAACTGCCAAATGCAGCCTCGCTGCGTGAAGTGCGCAAAGAACCACAGTTCCGAGGAGTGTGCTCTGGGTAGGGACGGAGCATCCGATAGGACGCAGCTCTCGTGCGTATTATGTGGGAACGTAGGACACACCGCAAACTATCGGGGTTGTCCTAAGTTCGCTGACATTAAAAAATCAAAACTGGCTCAGCAGCAGAGGGTGGAGGTCAAACGTTCACCTGTTAGGATTCAAACACCAGCCGTCACGCCCCAAATTTCCTACGCCCAAATGGCGGCAGGTAGGGGGGCTACGGTACAGCAAGCGACTGTTGCTTCTCCGGCGCCAATGCTGAGAGCAACGGAAGCTGCGCCTAACATGCTGGCCATCTTGCTCGCAATCCAAGGGCAGATGGCTCAGCTGCAAAAGCAGGTGCAAGAACAGGCCAAGCGGGTGGACCAGATCTACGCGCTGCTGCCGGGCCTAACGCAACACATGTCGTAACGGGTACGCACATGGTGGAGCAATCCTTGAAGGTCCTTGCGGTGAATGTTAATTCACTGATTAGGATCGCACGAAGGGCCGCGATGTTTAAATTGCTACAAGACCAAACTCCTGATGTGCTTTTCGCTAGCGAAACCAAGCTAACCGATAAACACAAACTGGAGTACAATAATTACATCGTTAGAAGAAGAAACCGGCCCAGATCCAAATGTGGAGGCGGTGTCGCGATCTTCATTAAACAAGGTACAAAATTTCACAGAGTGTACAAGAGAGTGTTGCGTAGGTTCCGGGTGTTGGAGGCAGTCGTCATTTATATCCCGCTCCTCAGTGGAAACCGGCTGTACTTGGCCTCTGTTTATGCACCTGAGACTTCACAATCCACTTTACTTATTATAGAGCTTGACAAGCTTTTTCGACTTCTGAGGCTGGAATCGGGGGAGAATTATTTTATAATCGGCGGGGATTTCAACGCTAAACACAGAGATTGAGGAAATAATTTGCCAAATACTAGAGGGAACCTACTACTCGATTGGTAGGGTCTGCACGATGTCATGTACAGACTCGGTCTTAAAGCGACGGATAACCCGTCGTTTCCCAGAGGCGGGTCTTATTTGGATCTACTGCTGTACCACGAACGTATACGACTAACAGGTACGAATTTACAAACGCTAAACTGTCTGCGCACATTCGTGTATGAGAGTGACCATTGCGGTTTTAGCACCGAAATTACAGTTCCCAACGAAATTGCGGAATTGGAGGAGTTTGTCCAAAGATATTCTTACAACTACAGTAAGACTCGATGGACACGCTTCTCCGCAACCATGACAAGTGCGCTCTCCTCAAATACGCTCCACCCACGGTCCAATAGGAATTTGTCAAACAAACTATGGCCGCTACAATACCGCGGTATCGACGTACGACTAACGAAGACCTGTTCCGCAATCCTACTATTGACGCACTGCACCGACAGAAAAGTAGACTTCTGACAAGACTCAAAAACTTGTACAGACAGTTAACTGACAGACAAGATCCGGAGATTAGGACACTGAAGTCGTCGATTAAAAATATTCAAACGCTAATAAAAGAGAATTACAGAATTTTTGCAAGTTCGTATTGGAACAACAGGGTCCGGGCTGTAAACACCAGCAACCCGAATATGTTCCCGCAAATAAATAAACTATTTTGGAGAAAAAATCAAAACGACCTTCAGTGTCTTAAAATAGCCCGGACAACAGACAACGAACGTTTACTGACAATAGCAGGTATTGATCCAAATGAGGCCGCTGATGATGACGACTTCTTTGTGATCGAGGATCCACAGGAGAAGGTTGAGGCCATAGGGGTGACTTTCCAGGAAATATACAAGGCCACTGATACCATTGGCCCTAATTATGACCTGGACAGTCGCGTCTTGGTGAAAAACTTCTACATTCGAAATGAAATAGAGAACTGGAGATCCGAGGGCTCTGGTTTTACTCGGTTCAGCGAAGAAAATATGGCAAACAAAGTCATTACCAGAGAGGGTGACCTACCCCCGTTCATTTCGAAGGAAGAGCTCCATGAGATCTTCGACACAATCAGGGCTAAGAAATCAGTGGGGACCGATGGTATTCCACACATCGTGCTTCGACATCTTCCTCTAGAAGCGGTGGGCATTTACACCACCTTGTTTAATAATGCAATGAATAATACACATTATCCAGCGCATTGGAAAACGGCGGTAGTTCAACCAATCCCCAAAAAGGGAAAGGATATATCCAATCCGGCGAATCTCCAGTCGATGAGTCTCCTTCCAAATATCAGTAAGGTGTTTGAAAAAGTAATCAACAGAGCTCTGTCTAGGTGGGTTGACCACAAACATATAGTTCCGGATAATCCATTCGGTTTTAAGGCGGGACATGATATCTCACATGCCGCGTCTAAACTGGTGTCCGATATCCAATGGAATAAAGGCAAAAACCAATGTACTGGTGCCTGCCTTGTTGACTTGGAGAAGGCCTTCGACACCGTATGGTTAGAGGGTCTTTTCTATAAGCTGACTAGGCTGGGGATCAGTAAACCACTCTTGTACATTCTTTATAATACGTTAACCAATAGACAGTTCATCGTGAAAAATGGTGATGTGACTTCTGTTGGAATATTTCAAATTAAAAATGGTCTTCAGCAAGGCGCTGTCAATTCGCCGATCCTATTCAACATTTATACAAGCGACTTGATAGGTTCACTTCCCCATACTATTGCGTACGCAGACGATTTGATAGCGTACAGAGCAGGTCCAAAAATCGAGGCCATTAATACTCTCTTGCAGCGTGACTTCGATAAGATAAGACGATTTTGCGATGACTGGAAGTTGAAAATCAACTTTCAGAAGTCGGAAACCATTCTCTTTAGGACGCCGTTGTCTAGAGCCTCTAGGGATACCAGAAAAAATTGGCGAAAGTTCTCGATCATTGGACAACACGGACAGCCACTTGCCTGTCGAAATGTAGTCAGATACCTTGGGATCTGGCTAGATCAGTTTCTGTATTTTGACAAAAATGTAGATGCTGCTCTGGCCAGAGCCAAAGGAGCTTTTGCCCTTACAAAGAGACTGTTTTATAGCAGCCAACTCGATGCGAGGGTAAAGGTAATCTGCTACATGGCCCTTATCAGGCCCATGCTGGTATTTGGTTGTCCCGTGTGGTTCAATGTGCGAGCAAGCTTAATGGAAAAGATTCGGGTGTTTGAGAGGGCTTGCCTTCGCTTGTACAGAACACCAGAGTCGGAGTACAAAAAATTCTATCGCAATGAGGTCCTTTACAACAAGGCGAACTTAATTCGAGTGGACAACTTCGTAATTAAGCTGACTCGAAGGCACATTGCAAGAGCAATGACCTCGACGAATAACCTGATATCTGGGGGTTACTACCCCAATTACCTTTACCACGAGAGTGTGCGCTCTGATGGCTTCGTTCCACCGGAAGCATTCTTCTACCTAGATCAGATAGGGTTAATCCAGGATAGATCAACGGTCCCGTTAATCTACCATGTCGCTCGGACAGCTGGGGACAGGCGACTCAACTACAACAGAGACGTAGCATACGGCAGTGTGGATCTTCTCAGGTTCAGTAGGGCGGTGGGGAATCGCGATAAGAGGGATGTCGTTCAGCAGCACCAGCAGTTCTGGTGGTTGAATGACGGAGAAGAGGTTTCGTCGCCGTTTCCGTTAATTACGGACCAGCCTCACTAATGAGGCAGAGCTGACCAATCTATTTGCTCTGTAAATAGCGATGGCCAGCTTACATAGGTTTAGGTTAGCATTTAAGAAATACATATATATATTAGTATATACATAGATATATACTAGTATATGTATGTCATGTACTGTAAAATGTCTATATGTATGTATTTGTAATATTGTGTAGGTAGGTTAGGTAGACTAAGGTTTATTTTAAGTTAGATATTAAGTTTTTATAAAAAAAATAAAAAATTATGTCCTTAGCATTTTTTTTTAAATTCTTTTCTTAGCCTTTAGCATATTCCTAAATAAAATGTAAACAAAGTCGAAAGACATAGATATAAGAATTTAGAGTAGCTTAGGGGCCAGTAAGTTAGTACAAGTTTGTTAAGTAATAATAAGCTAGCATTTAAGCATTTTTGTTAGTATGTAAGAGTTAATGATTTAGAAAACAAAATGCATTTAAAACTAAAACTCGACGGTGAAGCACCTGGTGGTTACCGAAATCGATAAATGTTCAAAGTTCGAGTATGCCAAAGACAGGATTTTAAAATCCAAATCTACCGAAGACATAAGAAAGCTTCTACGGGAACTCGTATTCATTTTTGGAGCACCCAGAGCAATTAATTTTGATAACGCTGGTCAACACGACTTTTTGCCGTTATTGCACCCAGAGCAATTAATTCTGATAACACTGGTCAACACGACTTTTTGCCGTTATTGCACCCAGAGCAATTGATTCTGATAACACTGGTCAACACAACTTGTTGCCGTTAATCCAATTATACTTTTTAGATATCTCTCATGTCCGCCGCCTGTTGATGCTGATACTTCAATATTTAAAGCATAAAGTGCAAAAAAAAAAATCAACAAAACAACCTCAAATATATATTATGATAAATTTGGCATAATTTTTGACGCTATATCGAGAAAAAGTATAGTAACTGGATTTACTAACAAAAACATATTTTCAACACAATATTGTTGGTTTATTGACGTTCAATATTTCTAGTGTTTTTTTCAACGGTTTATTGTTAATTGTGAAAATTTTTTTTTGTTAATTTTTGTACGATTTGGTTTAGAAGAAATATACTAAATACGAGTATCTATAGTTTACAATATGAATGAAAAATGATCAAATTCACCGGATCTCGTTTGGTTTGTTTTTGGGGAGCTCATTTCAAGTTCCAATCGAGAACGAACTGCGGCGTTACTAAATAACATTTACAATTTATATTTAGGTTTCAACATTTCTGAGAGTATTAATAAACCTTAAGCCCCAGGTTTTTTTTTTTTGTTTAAGATGTGTACGCTATTTAAGAGGATGGTTTAAAGGCACCTACCCTTCAATCCACTTTTTTAAACCTAAAATTTGGAAGGGAAAAAAAGGTCGTGTGGATGGTTGTTATATCTGTTTAACGAAACTGAGGAGATATTCTTATAAAACAAGAGCTGAAATTGTATATTCTGATATGGAATCTCTAACTAAATCGTTTCCTCATACTGACAGCCCACCACCGCAACCTCCAATGAAGGAAAAGGATGCTGAGATGCGATATCGAATCAGGATCTTCAACGCAAACCACCTCTCAGTCGCAGGGTTTTGTTGTTTGTTTTGTTAAATGATAATTGTCCACATTTAATGCGTCAAGGTGAACTAAATAATTTAGTTACAGGCCTAAATTTGTCTAGAGCTTAAGCTGAACTCTTAGGTTCCAGACTGCAGCAATACAGATACACGTTGAGAGGCTTGTGAATAACATAAATTAGGCTACGACCGTTCACCAGATCGATTGAGACTATTCATTGATTCTTCAAAATCTACATTAAAAGAGTATGGCGGAGTAATTTCATTCCTGGAAAAAAAAAGTATTTCTAAAAACTTCTTAGTAGAAGCAAACAATATCATTTTACCGACTTTAAACATCAAACTACGCCTCATGGAAAATTTCGTTGAAGACATGGATAGAACTGAAGAAGGTTTTCTGAATTTGAAAACTTTGATTCCAAGCTTAAGAGAAGCTAAACTAAAAGAAAGAATTTTCTTTGGATAGAGGAAGGTCATGAAGGATTCCAATTTTATTTAGAAATTTAAAACGAGAAGAAAACAAATGCATGGCTTTCTTTAGTTTAAGTGACAGACAATTTTTTAGGAAATACGAAGTCACCTAACTATATGTGTTTGAAGCTTAGTTTGCTTAATTCCCGTCTAGACTTTTTCCCGAAAACGTAGGTACTGTAAGCGAGAAGCACGGATCGAAGTTCCATCAAGACACCATGACGATGGAAAAAAGATACCAAGGAAAATGGTCATAGGAAATACTCGCAGATATTTGTTGGACTTTAAAACGATGTTATCCGTCATACTATGTACAATATTATATTGTAAGAGACAAGCAAAACGAAATAAAAAGTTTTCAGAGTAATTTTTTAAAAATTAATTGTCGTCAAAACTCAGTCATTTTTGTTGTTTTTTAGATAAACATATTTTCCTAAGAAAATGAGTGTTTAAGTTTTTTTTTAACACACGTATTTTAACTAATATCATGCCAAGGTATGAAAAAAAAAAACAGTTGCGAACCACGGCAAACCAGTGTACTCAAAAGCCTTCAACTCTTCATCTTTCGGGTTCCTTCTTCAAGACCATGTGAGTATTGAAATTTATAAAAGAATTAAAAAGAAAGACAATATCACTATTCAATTTCATCATCCAAATTCTACCATACGTCCTGGTTTATCACACGCCCATATAATAAAATACCGATCACATTTTGAACTCACCTGTGATAACGTAATGACCAGCGATATCACATCACAAGAACACTTCGGTATTAGATATTAGATATTAATAAATACGAGGGTAGACTGAAAAGTTTACTCAAAAAATAATATTTGCTTTTTTTGGAGCAGGCTCGCCCTTTGCAGTCCAATGTTTTGACTGAATTTTTGTTTTGGGCGTAACTCGGATTTATTGCGCCTAAACTGCGCCAAGAGAGGGTTGGAAATGTTCATTCGAACACGTTTTTGGTCTAACGTAAGCAAACGCGGCACCCAACGCGCGGACAGGTTTCTCATGCCCAAGTGATCATTCAAAATTGAAACCACTGAGCCATGCGAGATCCCTACGGCTTCCACAATCTCTCGCACTTTCAATCTTCGGTCGGCCAACACCATATCGTGAATTTTTTCGATTGTTTCGGGTGTAGAGACCTCAACTGGGCGTCCAGGACGTTCGGCATCTACAGTGCTTGTACGGCCACAACGAAATTCAGTAAACCACTTTTTTACCATTGAAATCGATGGTGCAGAGTCCCCATAGTATTTATCAAGCTTAGCCTTGGTCTCGGTAATGGTTTTTTTTCGCAAGAAATAATGTTTAATAAGCACACGAAATTCACTTTTTTCCATTTTCTCCTCAAATTAGTGAGTAGTCTGATAAAAATAGCTGTCAAACACAAAATAACTGACGCAGCAAGTTTAAATTTTAACAGGAGTCAACTGACAGATGCCTGTTGACAGGAGCAGTGTTGCTGTTTCAGTAAAGAGGTCAGAAATTCAAAAATGCACGGAATTATTGACCCGCCCTCGTACTATTTGGACGGGTTAGAGAGATGGGAGCATCGCTGGGAGAAGTGTGTAGAGTTACAAGGAGACTATGTAGAAAAATAAAAAAAAATTTGAGAAAAAATGTCTTCCAGACAATAGTCGGAAACTTTTCAGGCAGTAAGAAATTAATCTGTTTTTAAGGCAGTCATTATGCTGCGAGAGATAAAGTTTTTAAAACTCGTATGGATACTTCCGGATATACATAGTACAGCTGTACTTTAGTCACCGGTTCCGATACAAACACCGAAGGTTTCTCTAATAAAAAATTGCGTTGTCCGGAAGCCTGACTCACGTTTTTTTTGGCAATTTGGTACGAAATGGCCCCAAAAAAAATGTTTGGGGCGCGAAAAAGCAGATAGCCTCCCTCATCCTACAACATATGTATTAGTATTTCATAGGGTATAATACTATAATATGTTAGAAATTGGTATAGGTAGGGCAGCTTCAAGGGAAATATAGGATTATAAAGGGCGTTGGAGATGAGAAGATGACAGAAAACCAGGATGTGGCCAGGACTGGGAAAGGAAATTAAAAGGACGTTTTACTCTTCGTCCAACTTCTTCGTAGAGTCCTTCGTTTCAGTCCTTATAAAAATATTTTCCACGCATTTTCAGTTCCGTCTTCTAGCAAACCAATTTTTCATAAGTGGAGGTATAAGTGGATCATCCCCAGAAAATCCAGCAATCCAAAATTCTTGAATAAGAACTTTCGCCATAATGATTGTTGGACTGAACTATCCAAAAGGGTCCTTCTAGCTAAGAATGGGGCTGGCGTCGTCCCATATGTTACCATTTGCAGATTGTATACCCTGACAGATCGACTTCCTGATTTTCCTGATGTGCTTATATTCATATTTCTAGAATTGCCTAGTTTTTCAATAATTGCTTAAGGGCAATCTTACCATATAACGACCACTAGATAGACGTTTGTGAGTCGCTCCAGAGTTTTCTACACAACCCTGTTCCTCCTCAGTATACTTATTCTTATCCCTTATAGTTTCAACCTCCCAAAACTGCTTCAAAGCCTGATTCACATCCAAACAAGTTGCCAAAGTCAAGTTCCCAATTTTTCCTTGGTTATTTTGTGGTTTACCCAAATAACCCTTCAGTAAAAAGAGAAACCGGAGAGAATGAACATAATAATGCTCTACATAAGTGTCAGTTACCTACAGGATCCATAACTAACACTAATACAGTCGGCAAACAAAAGAGAATTTTGAGTTGTGGCTAAATTGTTCATAGCGTTCCCACTAGGCAGCGGTGACCCTTGACTTTCAGATATTTGTACAGTGCGATTTGTAGAACACCTAGATACGTACTAGTGAAATTCTCGTGAAGCAATGTGTTATGTTTTCTATTACATAAGTCGCAACAACTCGACTGGAAAATTTTGCTTATATGACTTTTCTTAAACAATTGAAGCATAATCCATGTTTTCTTACGAAATCCCGCTTCCCTTTTACTAGATGGAGTGAAAAGTGACCTCCTTGACCGCCAGAATGCGCTGCTACTGCAAAAAGAAATTATGGTGCCTTGAAGTCCGTTCATATTTAGGCAGACATGCCATATTTCAGTGCGATACTGTCTTTAGTTTTGTTTTGACAGCTGATTGTTGTTTACGTGTTCGGCTCCATGTTGAGTATGGACAAAAACGATTTTCGTTCTCTCATAAAACATTATTTTTTGAGAGGCAAAACGGTGAAGAAAACAAAAGAAAAGTTGGATAAATATTATGGGGCTAGTACTCCGTTAGATTACACCGTCAAATATTGGTTTCGGGAGTTTCGTAGTGGCCGCAACTCCACTACCGATCAAGTCCGCAGCGGTAGGCCCTCCGATGCGGTAATAGAGGACAATGTCAAAAAAATACATGAAATGGTGTTGGTTGACCGGAAAGTGAAGGTGCGCGAGCTAGCAGATACCACAAAGATTAGTACTGAACACACACGCCATATTTTGGGCAATATTCTGCATATGAAAAAGTTATCCTGCCGCTGGGTGCAGCGCATGCTCATTTTTGACCAAAAACACGAACGCGAGAGCACTTCGAAAGATTGTTTGGACTTGCTGATGTGGAATCGGGCGGACTTTTGGCGTCGATTAGTAACTGGATTTGGATCCCTCCTACTATTATCTCTTCCTAAACCTCAAAAGATGGTTCATCAATAAAAAATTCAGCTCACGCGAGGAAATCATCAACGCCACGGAGGAGTATTTTGCAGACCTTCCGGAAAATTACTTTTCGGACGGGATCAAGAAGTTGGAAAATCGCTGGAATAAGTGTATCAAACTAAAGGAGGACTATACTGAATAATATAAAAAACGTTTAAAAAAAAATTTTTTTTAATTCCCAAGGAGGTCAATTTTCACTTCATCTAGTATGCTTAATTTCCCAAATACAGGACAATCTACAGAATGATTTTCTGAACAAAACACGCAAATTGAAGAAGTGCTGCACACCTAGCTTTGTTTGGCGGAGTAAACTTATGCGTTGAAGGTTTCGGAGCACTTCGTTGTCCAATCATGCAAACTTCGAAAATTAGCCTATCAAAAAACACGAAAAGCTCTTTAAATATTGCACTAAAGATTTGTCTAGATTTGACGAAACTACAAATACAAGCCAGCAATCCCAATAATCCGTTGGAATTTTCACTGCTTTTAAAGCGCCAACAGAATCGCTAACCCATGACTTTAAAGCCCCTAATCCTTCCTCTGAAACATAACTTAATTTTGGTTGATCCACTATAGATTTCAAATGTTCCGCCACAATAAACTTTTCTTGCTATATATACGAGGGGCGTTCAGTATATTCTCGGTATCGATATGAAGGAAAATGCGAATTCAATTTAAATTGTTTTTATTTTTCAATATAATCTCCCGTAACATCAATGCATTTGTTACATCTTGAGATAAGCTTTTTTAAACCCTCAAAAAAATAAATTTCCTCTTTCTCTGCAAAATACTGACTTGAGTTTTTCATCATCCGAAAATCTTTTTCTACGAAGACATTTTTTCAAATCCGGAAACAGGAAATAATCACTAGGGGCAAGGTGTTGGATTTCTGCGAAACCACAATCTCGCGCAGCAGCCTTGGAAACTCGCGCCGTGTGAACAGGAGCGTTGTCATGAAGAAGCAACACACTCGCTGCGAGTTTACCCCGTCTTTTCTTTTTAATTTCCTCCCGCAAATTATGCAAAGTGGAAGCGTAGGATGTGGCGTTGATGGTTTCACCTTTTTTTTTGTACTAAATGAGCAAGATTCCCTTTGAGTCCCAAAAAACTGTGGCCATGAGCTTCCCGGCAGATGGAGTGACTTTGAAATTCTTCGGGGGGTCTGTTCCTTTTTTATGCCACTGCATGGACTTTGCTTTCAGGGTCATAGTGGTGGACCCATGTTTCGTCCCCAGTAACAATTCGATCCATAACACCGTCCGCGTTCTCACTACACATCTCCAAAAGCTCTCTACAGCATGCGATTCTCACTTTTTTCTGAGGCGCTGTGAGCATTCGTGGCACCCACCTTGCACTGACCTTTGAAAGGTTAAGATGGTCATGAAGAATGGTGTGAATGGTACCAATTGAAAGCTTGGTGATCTCTGCCATCATTTTCACCTTTATTCGGGCATCCTCAAGAACAAGTTTTTCGACTTCTTTGGTGCTTTCTCCCGTACAAGCAGTAGCCAGGGCGCCGGAGCGGGGGTCGTCTTCAATGCTCTCTCTGCCTCTCTTGAACTCACTTGACCACTTTTGCACAGTTGATAATGAAGGTGCGGAACCCTGGTAAACAGCCACCATCTCTTCATGAATAGTTTTTTGACTTTTTCCTTGCTTAGTGAGAAATTTAATTACAGCACGATGCTCAATTTTCACCATCATCGTCTCAGTTGCCATTATGATTCTGTTTAACTAGAGATAAAACGCGAATTAATAATCACATTTATATGAAATTTTACATGAATGCACCAAAAAAAATAATAATATTACTTGATAAATAAGTCAATTTATCCACGGCTTCACCCCGATACCGAGAATGTGTTGAACGCCCCTCGTATATAATAAGTAGCATTTTTTTTTATAATTTACGCGCGCCTAAGGGGTTATGATACCCTCTTACTGTTGCCTTGGAGCGGTCGGAAAGATAGAAGGAGGAGAAACTCTACAACAGCCAAATCTACATGTCAGTGTTATGCCTTCACACGCAGATTTTTCTGACTGAGTCCCAATTATACAAATGAAAATTTACCGTGGCTAGGATTCGAACCTTGACCCTCCGAGTGAGAAGCGATTGCTAGTATCAGTACACCACGGCCACCCCACCACACCACCACCAACCAGAATATGCTGGTATATAATTTACTTCGGTGACTTCAAAACTATTAATCGCTGAAGCTGCTTCATGAGATAACGAGATGTTCAAATTATAAAATTTCTGTGTATTACTCAATTTCGGATTGTTATGAATCAGCGACACATACGAGTACATATCATGAAAATTAGGCCAATTTTTCAATTTACCATCGAAAATTTGAAGTTTTGTAGGACTAAGCTTAATTTCTGGATGAGGATACCCTGTGGAAAGGGATGCAGAAGTCGGTGCAGGTGTTTGATAAGGAATTTGCGGAGGTAAAATAGGTTGATACTCACAGTCTACAGTTTCACACGAGGTTAAACAGATCGCAAAACAAGCTCTCCAAGTGTGGCTTG
Organism: Volucella zonaria; assembly: GCA_963966105.1. Lineage (NCBI taxonomy): Eukaryota > Metazoa > Arthropoda > Insecta > Diptera > Syrphidae > Volucella > Volucella zonaria. The sequence goes on along the minus strand of OZ014530.1, from coordinate 93,333,074 downwards.
ATGATCCAATAGTTTGACAATCGCATAGTTTATCTTATCAATCGAAATTTCACGAACAGCTGTTCAATTATTATCTGACCCTTCATGTATTACTGAACCTTTTAATAAAGACTTTCCCTTAGCCCTAGCTTGATAATATTTCTGCTCTACCTCACTCCATTGACTTTCGCTCTCTGTTTTAAGTTCTTTCTCTTTAGTTATTAAACCTTCTATCTAAAACTGAACATCATTTGAGATCATTTAGTTTTTTCAAGCATAAGTCGTCCCCAGGCGCATCATTAATAAAATTACAACTACGTGTTAACTGCCCTTTCATTAACAGTAGCATGAATCCATCTAAAAAGAGTTGCGTTATATTAGTCGCTATTAACGTTCAAGTTTTATAAGAAACTTTAACAGACGAAAAAGTAAAATGAGTGACAATTTTTTTGGTAGACACAACTACAACTGAGCAAGAAAGAGAACATTCTTATGCCCGAAATCCTTGATGTTCGCCATGATACTGCACAGAAACTTATACGGCTTACAGCTAGCAGCCACTGATGATCCATTATAAGTCTCTGTCATGCTCTGGGACACTACCCTGTAAGTCTTTGTCTATTGCAAGAAAAATTATATTTTTAACCTTAATAAATTTTTCCGATGGCCGCTACAAATTATAGTAGAAATCGGCTCACTTTATAATATGTCCCAGGGACATATTTTGGCACTCATCACGACAGAAATAAAAGTCATTTGGAAAGCCTTTTAAGTAGAAAATAGCTTGTTGGCTTAGTGAATTAAATATAGGGTCCGCCAAAAATGTTTTTTTTTTTTTTGAAAATGCTATAAAAAAAACTACTGAATATCTTCTCAAATTTCTTTTTTTATTTGAAAGTACAATCCTTCCGGTTAATAATGGAAAATAATTTCATTCAAATGGCTGCCTCGGCTGGCCATGCAGTAGCCTACACGATCGGTAAAATTTTTAAGCACATTATCGATTGTGTGCAGCTGTATTTCACGAATATTGTCCTTTAAAGCGTCAATTGTCTCTGGCTTATCGGCGTAACATTTATCTTTTACGGCACCCCACAAATAATAGTCCAACGGTGTCAAATCGCAGCTCCGGGGTGGCCAAACGACATCAGCTCTGCGGCTGATAATGCGATCTTCAAAAACAGGGCGCAAAACATCGAGTGTAGCTTCGGCTGTGTGGCACGTAGCGCCGTCCTATTGAAACCAAATGTTGCCAATATCCTCCTCTTCAATTTTTGTGAACAAAAATTCGTTCAATATGGCCCGATAACGATCGCCATTGACTGTAACGGCCATTCCTTGCTCATTTTCGAAGAAAAATGGCCCAATTATGCCTCTGGACCAAAATCCGCACCAAACAGTGACTCGTTTTGGGTGTATCGGCTTTTCAATGTATGCGTGCGGGTTTTCTGTGCACCAAATGCGACAATTTTGCTGGTTTACATACCCGCCAAGATCAAAATGAGCTTCATCTGAAAAGATGATTTTTTTGGCAAAATCGGCATCTTCTCTCAGTCGATCGCAGGCCCACTTAGCGAAGCGTATACACAACCATATTCGTTCAGCGGAAGGATACAACTAATTATCTGTCAAATTAGACATGAGCACTAGTTGAAAAAAAAAACGTTAGATGGCGGACCCATCTAACGGATGGCGGATAATGACAAGAATTTCCATAACAACCAATTCAGGGCACAAAATCTGCCACTGCACGTAACATCCCAAGAGTGTAGACCAATGACTAAATAAACGTAGCTCTGAAATTAAACTGCACGCTATTGAAATTCAATTGCAATGTACAGTTAAAGTTGAGAGCTTGAGAATTGTAGTCTATGAACCGACTAGTGTATATTGAGAAAAATGTAGACTGAGAATTATGAACTTATGAACTGATATGAAGGGAAAAGCTAAGAAGTATGCTAAAGATTATGCTAAAGAGCAAGCAGCCGGTAGGCATATTCGATGACTGGTGTAGTGATAATTAGCTTCAAGCCAAACTTCTCGAAACTGCGGTTGTTCTCTTTCCGGGCGGAAGGAAGCATCCACAAAGATCAGTTATTGGTTGATATCTTGGATATCAAACTTTGTTCTTTCCTTTACTATGGTAAATGCATCACCATCGAATTAACTGAATTTCAAAGAACTCGAATCTATTATATAAAGATAGCCATTAAAATAATGAACAATGAGTAACCTACACTTACTCAAATTTTTAACAACTTCCAAACTAGTTCAATATTGTAGGACTCTGAACATGGTGGAAAAACTGAATTTACTAAGACTTACCAATGTCTCAAGTCACATTAAGCAATGATGCGCTATACCGTTCCATGAAAGTGTGTGAAGTTATATTTAGGTATATAACATATTAAAAGGATTTATAAATTTGAGAGTGCTCAAACTCATTGCTTGAGTGTTCTCTTGCGACAGAAAAAGAAAAACATGTTAGTAAATGGTTCTTGTCTTCTTAACCAGCAGTTACTTAAATCTTACCAAATTATTTATTGCTGCCAGCATTTTTTATTGAACAAATATTATCACCTTAATGACATACATATGTATGTATATCATCAGAGTATGTTAACATATCCGACACAAAGCTGCTTAAATAAATTAGATACAAATTTCATTCACTTTGATATATTTGAGAAAGAAAACCTTGATCATATAAGCATTTATAGATAAAGTCTAGTCCTGACCCTCAAACTAGACGCTTAGAGAATTCGCTTTGAAAGTCAAACAATAATAACAAAGCTCAAGTCAACTTTTGACATAAACGATTACACCACATTCATTCCAACTGATTTAGGAACTCCACTTTGCTCGACATCATGATTCTCATTCCATTTACCATTAAAAGTCTACGATGAAATAGAATTGATTTCGTTCATCAAAGTAGAAATTCGCATATCATAATTCAAATCCCACGATAATATAGTAATATTTAGTCTGAAAACTTTTTGCTTCAGATTTGTCTTTCGACAATTGTTAGCATCCATTGCTCACTCTCACCACAAATGAACAAATATTTAGATTCAAATAGACTACTCCATACGTTGTTTGTTTTGAAAATAAAAATCGACAAAAAAAAACACAAGCGAAATCACTTTTAGAAGAAAGACTAGTGCAATCGGCATCACATCTGCCATCTGGTGAATAAGGCACACCTTGATGGCATTCCGTTCCTGTTTGTCATTTATCACTTCTGCTTAGTTTATTCAATGTTGCCCACGCACGACTAGCAAAGCAACATCGGCGTTAAACGCCCGTAACAACATGCTATAATTCTATAAATAAATTGTATCTTCACCCTAGGAACGCAACAAGACAACAAGTGAAGATGTTTTGGTGGCATCTATACTCCCAACACATACCCCTTCGCGTTCCTTGCCTTAGTACATAAATTACTAAATTAGCTGTATGCAATACACGCACTTCAGATCACGCGTCCGACGTCCGCTTTATACTATATATCTTGAACCGAGCATGAGCTTATGTTGAAAGACAATCTTGCTTCACAATTTGAAAATGCGGGATACTCCAGAGAGATGACTTTCAATTGATGCTATTTTCTCGAAGTCTTTTAAAATTGTTAACATTCCGGAATATTTCCGATGAAAGAGATTTGATTGTCGGGTTTCCTTGTTGAAGAGTTTGTGTGTCATGAGATTTCGGAGATTACTGTTCAGCCAAAAGTATCTTTGTCGTTGGAGGCATTTTTTCTCTCTTATTTATTTTTAGTCATGCATCGGAAATTCCTTGATTTTCACATTCATTCTTATATCCGGAGGTGGGCCATACAAATATATACATGCATACATGTATGATATATGAAAGTAAAAGCAATTCCTCTAGGTTATATAAATATATACTTATATAGCCTTTGAGGGGAACTGGAGTATGAATATTTTCAAATCGAACGATTTATTCGTTGCTATTTTTGGTGCTCAAATAACATCAAGCTTCATACATTTTCAAACTTGTTACCAAAAATCCATTCGCATGTTGTAGTTAAATTATTCTATTTACGAAAATCTATTCACTAACTAATGTGTTCTTTAAAAGTTCATAAGGACTGAGGCTGAAATCAAGGTACAGTCCCCGCAAAACTATATACAACATCTAATACAACTTAGCTTTACTAACCTTTATTTTACATCCAACGAATTCGAAATAGTTCAATTAGGCAGTTTTCATAGGCTTGCGAACAATTTTAGTGTTATTAAAGTTCTCTCCTTGGTTTTGTTCAGAAGTTGTGTGGGAAGAAAAATGACATGGAAAGTCAGCTATATGTATATCTCCTCAAAGGAAATCAGAGAAGCTCATAAAAAAAAAAATAAAACTTTCCCTAACGATATAAGTAACAAGTAAAAAAAAACTTTGTCAAGTAGGGACATCATTCCACTACGATTATAAACTACACCATAAGTATCATGAATAGTATTCATATAACAACGTATAAGTACAAGCCGACACTTTGCTAAATATTCATAGCCGTTTTCTAGATGTTATTTTAAGTCTTTTGAATTAACATACTTTAGAGTCAGATTGAGATGTGTCCAGCACAGGGTAAATGGAGGTCAGATTTTTCATTAAGGAAACTGTCGCGTCAGTCTGTTAAGAAAATAATAAGAATCTATGTAGATAAGTATGTATTCCAAATGAAATGAATTTTCAATGTACGCACTTTTTCTTAAAGAAAAAGTTGACTGTGGCTCTCGATGTAATCATTATTAATGAAAAGGTATGGGTACATTAAAGCTATTCATTCTCCATTTTGAAATAATTGCTGTGGAGAGAAAAGTTTAAATAAATGGGACTTTGCAAGATAATTTTCTATAAAGTTTTCTGTAAAAGTACTTGAACAAAGGTGAAACTGTTTTTCGTGGAGTCTTACTGTTATTTCGACAGCAATAAACATTTTAAATGATAATAGATTTTCAACAAAATCAAAGAGAAAATAGATCTTTGAATATTTTAAAGAGAGAATATTAATGGCGGTTAGCGGAAAATAATAGTATATTTAAATTAAATATCTTTTTCTTGGTTTTTGTAATTTACAGTATGGTAAGATAGTTACCACTGCCCGGTCGTGGAGAAAACAATTACGAAGCAAGAACAAGCCGCGGATACGGCGAACGAAACAAGGACAACGAACTCCGTATCTGCGCTTGGTAATGTTAGAACCCATGGCAATCAAGGAACTTGCGGAAGCCTTGGACCGCCATCCAAGAAATGCGATGGGATTGGCCGAACAAAAAGAGAATGGAAAACGGCGACATCTACAATGATTGTTATTGACGGCAAAAGGAGCACTTATTTTGACGAGGATTTGTTGTTAGAGGCAGAATAAGATAAGAAGTCATGAATTTTGCGGCATGTTACCGAGTGTCTCGTAACAATCCGTATTAGGGCTAAATTGACAAACACTCGTTTTATATATCCGCGTACGCTCCTATAGAGAAGTTAGATAGTGATACCAAAGATGGCTTCTAAGACTCTTAGACAAGACTTACGAGCAGTGCCCTAGCTATGACGGGGACAATTTTAATGCAAAGCTTGGAAGGGAGGGTATCTTCCTCCAACAACGGGTTAAGGCTGATCGATTTTGCGGCGGGGCAAAACATTGTCGTAGCTAGCGCCCGGTTCCCGCATATTGATATTCATAAGGGGACTTGGAATTCTTCTGATCAATCAAACGTCAACCACATTGACTACATTCCGATCAACGCAAGGAACTCCTCCAGTATTATGGATTTCCGAATGTTCCGAGGAGCCAACATCGACTCATCAAGCCAAGGTACCGTTGCAGATAATCCGTACACCGTCAGGCAAGCTAAAACTGTGAGGAAGTTTGACGTCAAACGGCTACAATCGCAATAAACCGACACATCCTTTTTCGATCGAGTCTCCCTTAATCCCTTAAGAAGCTCTATTCCGTTAGCACCAGGTATCGAAGACTAGCGGCAACATTTGCAAAAAGCAATCAGAGATGCTGCCTTTGATGTTCTGGGTTTTACTCGGCCACCACCACCACCTAAGGAAGATGATCACAAGCTCTACGAATAGAAGCAGATCACCGGCTTCTCAGGAAGAAAAAGAAATATCTTGAGAAGCGCGCGGTCAAGGAAATTGTGAGATGGTACTCCATCAATGAGATTCGGAAATTTGGCCATAAGTTATAAAAAATATGCCACGAATACAAACTCCGAACCGAAGCTTTTAGAGACGAACAAGGGAACATACATAGTAGTAGAGTATCGAGGGCGAGGATTTAGAAACAACATTCCTGTAGATCTTATGACGGCGATGACGAACCAAATACAGCTATCAGGCAGAATGAACTTTCCAACTTGGACGATGTACATAGACCAGCAATTCCGTCCACCCGACCCGGAAGTGAAGATAGCCATACCTAAGCTTAAGCCAACAAAGCTGCTGGAGCTGACGGTCAGACTCCCGAGCTCTTCAGAGCGGAAGGCAATGACTTGGTGAGGAGCACACTAATACACTAACTCATTTTTCAATATGATTGAACGAAAGTATGCCTGATGAATGGAATCTCGGCATTATTTGCTTCGATCCTCAAGAAAGGAGACCCTCTGAACTACAAACGCATCAGTCTTCTTAATATCGCCTGCAAGTTTCTATCTGCCCTATCGTGCGAACCCCTGAAGCCGTTCGTCAACAACCTGATTGGTCAATATCAGTGTGGCTTTAAGGCATGAAAGCTCACCATCGACCAAATATTCACACGGAATATTTGGAGCATGAGCTCCAAATAGATAAATACCGCCTATTCATCGGTTTTATGGCCACGTAGGACAGCATGTACCTAGAAGACCTACACAGAGCAATGCCTATCTAGTTTTGACATCTCTGCCAAACTCGTCGGTTTATGCAGGATGTCGATGGAGAATGCACGATGTTTGATCAAGGTCGTTAAAAATCCCACCGCTACTTTTGATTTCAAAGGCGATGCGCTGTCATGCATAATATCATTCTTGAAAGAATATTGCAAAACTCACGCACCAACACAAGAGGCACAATCTTGCAAAAGTCCCTTCAATTACTCGCATACGCCGATGATATAGACATAATAGGAAGAAAGTAGCGTGATATCAGTGGCGTTTTCGCGAATATTAAATATGTCTTGGACAGAATGTTACCCTCGGCAGATATAACTTTAAGGTAGTTAAGGTCTTTGGGTACCTAGGATCCGCTATCAATTCATGCAACGACATTAGCGCTAAGATCAAACTAAAAATAAGTCTTGCCAATCGCTGCATCTTTGAGCTAAAAAGGCAATTCACTAGCAAAGCCCTCTCTCGAACAACATAGATGACCATATTTAAGACCTTAATAATCTCAATCCTGCTGTACAGTGCAGAGATATGGACTGAATAAGGTAGACGGTGAGTGGAGGAGGAGATACAAAGACGAACTGTACTTGCTGTTCAGCGACTTTGACTTAGCCAGAAGGGTGAAGTTCCAAAGGCTGAGGTAGCTGGGTAATATAGAGCGGATGGATACCACTGCTCCGGTATTTTCGACAAGTTTTCGAATCCGCCCCTACGGGCAGAGCAGTAGATGAAGACCGCGACTCAGGTGGCGCACGGAAGTGGAAGTAAACTTCAACAAACTTAACCTGTGAAACTGGAGGCAACTAGCTGGAGACACTTGTTGGTTGAATCCTGGGTCCACCACGGATTGTAGCGTTACATTAAGTAAGTACAATACGAGTACGAGTAAGGTTAGGATGAAAGCATTATTGACTTAAGTTAATTTAAATTTGAATATAGATATGCAAATATGACATTTATATTGTACGAGTACTCCTATTTTATATAGTCGCGGACTATTCAACCCATTTACATAATTTTTTTTGTAGTGGTTTATTCTGATCTGTGGAAGGTTTAATGTATAGTTTGGTTTGAAAATGTAACGTTGTTCGTAGATACAATATAAATGAGGTAGAAACAAATAACCTCTGTGTGGACTAAGGAGTGAAACGAATAAAATTTGGAAACTTAAAAGTAAAAAAAAAACTATTTTCATAATTCCTGTAAATTTTTTTTATTTGCTTTAAAACTCTGTTTTTATTAAATTCATTTACAATTATAAAAAACAAAAAAATTATTTGGGTTCCCATTCTTTCCTCAATTTCTTTCGAATGTCCTTCATAAGGTTGGTGGCAGTTACATCCGTGATCTTTTTGGACGCTCTTTTCCATTTAGCACTAAAATCTTTTACGTCCTTTGCACACTGCTCACTTTTCCTCAATTTAGCTTTGGCCAAAGCCCAATACCTTTCAAAGGGACGGCACTGTGGAACATTTGGTAGATTCATGTCTTTTGGAACAAAGTCGACATTTTTAGCAACAAGAAAGCAAAACTTCCCATGTGAGCTGAAGCTGAATCTGGCCAAAATAATTTTGAACCCTCCTGTTTGTTTAAGAAAGGAATCAACCGTTGTTTTAGGCATCGTTAAAGTACACTTCTCCGTTAATTGTTCCCGTTGTAATAAACGATGAGCTTCTGTGTCCACATTGGCAAATGGCCTGCCAAACGAGATACTACTTTGACCCGAATTTTTCCATCCCGATCGATGTTGTTGATTGCGGAAGAATCTCAGCTTCAAACGAGTTGTAAAACTGCGCACCTGGAAGAGTAGTAAAGTCGGCTTTGACATAAGTTTCGTCATCCAAAACCAAGCACGTTTTCTTGTTGCCGATCAATTCGTATAGCTTTCGTGCTCGTGTTTTTATGACTTTTTTTTGCTTTTCAGTAACTTTTGGTATTTTTTGTTTTTTGCAATGAAATGGTTTGGACGCGAAGTATTTTCGAGCCATTTGTCGATGATCTTTTTACAGCTTTTCTCTTGACTCATATTTTATAAATATTTTAAACCGCACCGAACTAAAATCAATAGCAGACTGAAACTAAAGAATGTACAGGCTAATTTGGGTACAAAATGGGATTGCAATTTTTACCCATCGAAGTATAGCCCGTATTAAAATTTACAGATTTTATTCGTTTCAGTCCATATAGTACGTCTTTTTGTACGTTTGCAAGTCATATTTACAGAACAGAGTTGTAATTACAATTACAAAGTGAAGTAATCGAGGTTTCATTACTTCAAGTGATTTGCATTACGGTTATGTTTTTTGTGTGTGAATTAGATACTTATGATTGTGTGTTGTCACAAAATAATGTCGCCAAGAGGAAGCAATATTGGTAGAGGTACGCGGGAAGCCACGCAGCAAGCGAATTCGAGAAGACCAGAAAGCGATGAGCAGAGCACCGTAATGAACGAGAAGCACCTACAACCGGCAATCGACTTAGAATGAGACACAATCGAGCTGTTCGAGATCGATCAGATGAACTTCATTTACAAGAAAATTTTAATGAGTATGCAGAGAAATCTACCTCTCCACCAGAGCCATTGCTTTCATTGGTCTCTGGCATCGTTTGGCGCAACGAATATAATCAGAGATAACTCCATACCAACTTTTCAGGTAATTTCTTCGTAGGGCGTAACCAATTTTGATAAAAGCAAAGTTTGTGACATTCACACAAATTCTGACTCCACATTTCTGCCATATAGATTCAAGGCCAGATTTACCGCAAATTACATTCATTGTTACCATTCCCGGATGCAAGCAATCAATTTCTGCAAATATTCAATACTTCATTGGTTCAATTGGTTCCAACACAAGAAGAGAAATAGTTGAGCAACTACAAAATTTGTTTCATGAGCAAAATGAATTGGTTCAATTGTTTCAAACATCACTTGTTCGTATACCGCTAGACAATCATAAAATTGCGATTCGAGCTTACAAAACACCTGCTGGGAATTTAATGCACCGACAGTTGACGATGTAGCAATAGTACCTAATTGTCGAAGAATAATTTCAATCACGCAATATTGTGCTTCAGGGCAGGAATGAACATCTTCAACGTGTCTATGAAACTCATCGCAGTTATGATGCTTTGCAATACCCGATATTGTTTTGACAATGAGAAGATGGCAAACAGATACTGCACGTGTACTCATATTCCTACAAAAACTAAAATCACTTATAGATTTCATTGTTAAACATCAAGTATTTGAAGAGACGGGTTTTATGGATGTATGAATGGTAGAAAGGAGGTTTACATCATACACGCATTTTGATCTGGTTAATTCATAAAATAACACTGGGTGAAATTAATAATATGATATAGCCAGGAAAAAATTGATCCAGGATTGTTTGAAGTTGTCACAAAACATATGAACTACGGTTTGTGTGGTGAAATAAACATAAATTCACCATGCATGATTGATGGAAAATGTTCGAAACGTTACCCCAGAGCATTAGTTGCAGAAACTGTAGTTGGTAATGACGGATATTCGTCGTCGATTAAACGAGGATAACAGAAGATCGATAACTGACAAAATTAGAAATCAATACATTGAAGTTGATAACCGTTTGATTGTGCCATACTTACCATTATTGTCAAAAACCTTCAAAGGCTACATATAATACATTTGTACATATGTATTGGGTCTACAAGTAAGTTTCCAGCGTTTGTCAGAGATGGCGCCACCAGTGGATCCCGGGCAGAAATGTCAGACCCCATGTGTTTTATTTGTAGGTTTTGTATCTGTCAACAACTTTGCAGCGTTATATTTGAGCAGTTCTGTCGGTGTCGTACATTTTATCGAGCAAAATCATGGAAAGTTTCCAGCCAAATAAACGTTATTTGCGGGAAGCGCTGCTTTTATTCTTTAATATGAAGAAAAGTGCGGCTGAGGCCATCGTTTGCTTTCGGAATCTTATGGGGGCGGAATGTATTGGTGAATCGACGTGCCGCGAGTGGTTCAAACGGTTAAAAAGTGGTGATTTTGGAGTTGAAGACAAAGATCGCCCCGGAAAGGTGAAAAGTTTTGAAGACGAGGAATTGGACGCTTTACTGGATGAGGATCCGTGCCAGATTCAAGAAGAACTTGCTGCATCATTGGGCGCCACGCAACAAGCCGTTTCCCAATGCCTAAAAGCACTGGGATTCATTCAAAAGGTTGGAAACTGGGTGCCGTACGAATTGAAGCCAAGAGACGTCAAACGACGATTTTGCATATCCGAAATGTTACTGCAGCGGTATAAAAATAAATCATTTTTGCATCGTATTGTCACTGGTGATGAGAAATGGATTTATTATGATAATTATTATGATAATTATATACAAAGCCTGACGAGCCCTCTCAATCGACGCTGAAACGAAATATTCACGTGAATAAGGTCATGCTCTGCATATGGTGGGATCAAAAGGGTGTCGTATACTACGAACTGCTTCCGAGTGGTGAAACCATCAAAGGACCATTATATCGAACCCAACTAATTCGTTTGAAGCGGGCATTAAAAGAAAAACGGCCAGAATATGAGACCAGGCATGAGTCCGTCATTTTTCATCATGACAACGCTCGGCCACATGTTGCAGTTTCGGTGAAAAACTATTTGGAAAATAGTGGATGGAAAATTCTGCCTCACCCGCCTTACAGTCCAGACTTGGCACCATCTGACTACCACTTGTTTCGTTCGATGCAGAACGCTCTTACGGGAATACGCTTCAGCTCAGTAGAGGAAATCAAAAATTGGCTCGATACGTTCTTGGGCTCGAAAGACGAGAAATTTTTTTGGTCCGGAATTCATAAATTGCCAGAAAGATGGGGGAAAGTTGTAGCTTCCGATGGACGATATTTTGAATAAAGCATTGTAACTATGTTTTCATAATAAAACTTCAAATTTTGGAAAAAAAACGCTGGAAACTTACTTGTAGACCCAATATGTAAACAAAGGAAGCGATATTGTCATTTTTTGACTAGCTCTGGGAAATAGAACGCTCAATACCAAATGGGGTGTTATATTGGATGACAAGATAACAATAATAGTTTTAAAATTGCTATGTTTCAGTAGCTGTCAAAGTTACCAATGACATCCAACTGTCAAAATATTCAGTAAATTCTGCTATTTCATCGTGCATCATTCCATGCTTGCCGAATGTGCGGAAATTATTAAAAAATATCGAAATTCCGGGTCAGTTTTAAATACGCAACATGAATTTCGTCGTCAGGTCGGTCACGATCATGGCTTCAGTGTGCAAGCAATTCGTCGCACCGTCGAAAAGTTTGAGTGTGAGTACACCCTTTTGGTTTTTAACCAGACAGAGACTGCTGCGAAATGAAGTAAACATAGCCGCCGTAGAAGCCAGCATCGAAGAAGGTACAGAAATGTCGATTCGGCGCCAAACAGCTGAATTGGGTATCGCCAGAAAGTCAACCCGGCTTATTTTGCCATTGGATTTGGGCCTACATCCATATAAGATTATGCTGACGCAAGAATTGTAGCCGGACGACCATAGACAATGCAGAGAGTTCGTTAATTGGGCGCTGAAAATGTGGCCGGAGATGTGAATTTTGGCTAAAAATCATCTTTTCGGACGAGGCCCATTTTTGGCTCAGCGGCTATGTCAACATGCCAAATTATCATTATTGGATCGAACACAATCCACAAGTGTTCGGCAAAGCATTAATGCATCCACAAAGATCGTCGCATCATCGGACCTTATTTCTTTCGAAATGAGGAAGGAGACGCCGTTACCGGCCAATGGTCTCAGGTATAGAGCGATGTTAACCGACTTTCTGTGGTCAGAGCTCGAAAAAATCGATATATCCAAGCTGTGGTTCCAACAAGACGGCGCTACATGCCATACAATAGACGCAACGCTCGAAGTTGTGAATTGACACCACTCGATTACGTTCTCCTGGGCTATTTCAAGTCCTTAGTCCACACTAACAAGCCAACCAATTTGGACGAGCTCCAGTCCAACATTTGACACGCTATTGCCGGAATACCGCCGTACATATTGAACCGAATCATCAAAAATTGGACCGATCGCTGGAAGCTCTGCAAGCGAAGCCGAGGCGGCCATTTGAATGATGTGCTATTCCATACATAATGCCCTGAACGTAGTTTCAGAATAAAGCCAGAATCAATTTTATATCTCACACCGTTGTTGTTTTATTTATTTTTTTCCTATTATCACCCTATATAAACATCAATGAAGCAATGTGGAGGATATTTCTATTCCCAATACATGAAAGACATCCAACATTAATTCTTTTAGCAGTTTCTCTTCAAAATGGTCAACGTGTTTATTTTAGAATTCAAAACGAATTGCAAAGAGAAATGGAACCAGCGTCTATAACATTGACATTGTGTTAAGCTAGAATACTGGATATTTTTGCTTGCGTTTGTTGTTGATTAACCTGCGTGAACTAGTATCATTCCAAAATTTATGAACAATTGATGGTCAATTGTGTGCCACTTATCATGAAACATGTCAACGATTGCATTTACTTAAAGAGGATACCCGTTCTGATAATACATTTCCATATGTACTCGTATTTCAGCTCATCCTCATCTATGTACTACCGACATTATTTTCAATAATATTGTAATTAATAAAAAACAAACCTTTTTTGTTTTGTTTCCAAATTCTTTATTGGATTCACATAGATTCAAATGGATTGAAATATAACTAAGTGTAGTGTACACAATAAGCGAACAAAGAGTTAAGAAAAAGTGGCAGGATGCTAGTGTGCTAAATATATAGTGTTGGCTTCATGTAAGCCACCCTTTAAGTGCAAAAGGCAAGAAAATAAAAATAATGGAAGCATTCAGCTGGTTGGTTTATAATCATTGACAAATGTTATCAACATGTTTTCAATCAAATTAACTAGAATTATGGAGAAATTATAGAGATTACATGACAGAAGGTATTTAACATCGAATGCGTCGCAATTACAAATCACATTAGAAATGCGTAATGAAGCATTGATTATGATTTAAGACATTTGATTAACGATCACAATCAAATCATTAGCACGTTTCCATACGAATGATGTCGCTCAATCGTCCAATGTACGACATATTTAATCGAGATGTAGAGCGCGAACAACAATATACTCGCAATGAACTGAGAACATATTTTACAATCAAATATAAACAAATTTAAAAGATGCCTATGATTCAGCCATGCAAGTTGTTAACGACAAAAGTGCTGGAATGTATTTTTTGGAAGCGCCTCGAGGAAAGGGGAAAGCATTTTTGATTGCATAGGTTTTAGCTGTCTTACTTACTCGTACGATCGGGAAATAAAATAGCAGCACTCAATGCACTTTAGCTGCTTTCGAACATGCAGTTTAATGAAACCCTTAGGAAGGTACATAAATCATCCCAATGGTCATTGGTATTGCAAACGTTTTGCAATAATGCGAACTAATCGTATGGGATTGGCCCACAAGAAATAATTAGAAGGATTAGATAGAAAATTATAAGAATTACGAGGAAATCAACAACTGTTCCGTGGTGCTCTGATATTGTTAATAAGTGACTTTAGACCAACATTACCTGTTATTTCTCGATCTACTTCTGCTGATAAACTAAAAACCTGTTTGAAATCCTCATATTTGTGGCATGTAAAAAGCAATAAACTCACTGCAAACGTATGTGTTTAATTCCAAAACGATCCATCAGGGGCTGAGTTTCGAAAACAGTTGTTGCAGATCAGAAATGGCCAAATACAAAAATGTTGTTTGATTGAGCGAAAGAGCAATATTGGCAGAGAAAAACAAAGTTGTCAATGACCATAACACATCTATTCAAAATGACATAGCAGGCCAATTGGTTATATAAAAGTTAGTGGACGCGGTAAATTATCCTACCGAATTTTTGAATTCAATTGCTTTGCCAGAACTGCCACCACATAATCTATTAGTAAAAATTGGTGCACCGATTATTATATTATACTTCGCAAATCAACCACGACTGTAATAGTACCAGGCTTGCAGTGAAACTGCTAATAAACAATGTAATTGAAGCTACTATTTTAAAGGGAAAGTATGAATATTTGTGGAATAAATTTGGAGTATCCAGTCTTTTCACATGGACAGCTCTCTATTACATGCTTAACAATAAATTTAATGCAAAAAAGAAATTTTTTTAATTTTTGTATAAAACTTTTATATTATAAATTCAAAATCTATACATACGAAAAGGAACATTACAAATAAAAATAACACTCAAAGCTTTTAGTTTAATTTCATTCAATTGTGAGGGAGATCTATTTACGAGAGAAAAAAATTAGATAAATGTCGGTGCAATATTTTAGGTACTCGTATGATAACTAGTTGACATCTACTATACAATATATGTATATGTAGGAATCGAGGACTTGTAGTCAGACTAAATCACACATTTTCCGCAACATGGAGGAAAATATAAGATCTTCGATTTCAATTGCTCATAATTTTGTTTTATAAAATGGTAAACGGCGATCTGTTCTTGTTTCTGTATAAAGGCAAACGCAATAAGAGAAATTGCAACAACTACAAATTGGTGAACAAAATGTCTCATATTATGAAATAGACATCCGTCAGCGTAAAAGATGTGCAAGCTACATTTTAGGTATTAAATTTATGTATTTTAAAAAATATTTTTTAGATTGGAACCCTATCAAATTTTATTTAAATGACAAACAAGATTGACATACTTAATTGTGATTACATTTATTTACACCTCGCTTTGAAGTGTAGTTTGCTCAAGTGCTAGCGCGATTATGTTTTTTTTTTTTTTTAAAGATCAACACTCAAGTGGGTGTGAATACACTTATAATGCCTCAGCATGTGTTAAGTTTTTTGGAAAATGGGATAGAGAGAGAAAGAAAGATGTTTGGGCTCAGTGGTCTTTTTCGCTCCATGGATGGCACCAACATTTAATGGGGAGACTAAATTCTTAGTGGAAGTTGGCTTGATGTTGATTTCTAGTCACTACTCATCTTACTTGATGTTCGTTAACTGAAAAAATGTATGTCTTTCGGGCGAGGCTGGGATTCGAACACCGAACCTTCCGATTTGGAAGCCAGTCCATTACCACTTGAGCGTCAAAGCGTCAAATGACAGCACGTGCAGTGCAGTGCAGTAGTGATTTTTGTGGAAGAGTTCAAATTTATTTCGTGTTAACTCTTTCCTCCTTAAATGGGAATGTCCTCATTTTCAAAAGTAGGGTATTTGGGTGATCCTTAAAGATATTGATGGAGACCCTGGTGACCTTATTTGGTAGTCTGATCTAGCAATATTTGAAATAGGCATTTCTTTAATTCCTATGATCGTTGTACTGCTTATGGATTTGTTCTCGCATGGTGTCAAAGCTCTTTTGATCACAAAACCTACCAAAGAAACAATTATGGTAGTGGTTAGGCCAAGGCTTATAAAGAATGTCGATTGATTTGTATATTCGATTAGTTTCATACAACCGTAATTATTGAGATGGAACTCTTTCATGGCTTGGAGTATTAGAATTTCTTCGTATGTTCTATAAGTTGACTCCCGATGCAAAATCGGAGGGAGCGGTTTTGTGCCTGAGTTTTCATTGAAAGCAGAATGATGATTATTGTTGCATTGTTAAATTGCAGGATGTAGCTGCCTGTTAGGTCCATTGGTTCATTATTAATGAATATCGTCAGACTGAATTGATTTCAAAATAGGGTTCCAGAAAAGATTTCTTCTGCCGATAAGATGTTTTGATTGGTGATTTCGGTGCAGTTCGGAAGCCGGCTGCTGAGCAAACAAGGTATCAATTCGTTGTGCTTAAATTAGCGATTTGCTTTTCATTGTATTTTGTTAATTTATTGTTTGTGTTACATTTATCTTTTATTCCGTAAAGTTTGCTTTTACATATGTAGCAAAATATTTTCAAATATTATTTTATATGCTACTTTACCTCTTTTCACAGGCTTTATTAAAAAGGTTTCATAAGATTCTTGTTCTGTATTAGATAGACTTATGATATTCTACATTATACTTGCCACAATTTGTATCACCGCAAACTCAAGTGCTTCGTCAATATTTAAGTACGGTACATTATTTGTTTTCTTTCAAAGAGTGTACTAATTACATTATTTAAGAGAATAAAAGAATTAACTATACCAGATTTTGCCCAATGCATAGCATAATATATGTATATTTACTTTGTCTTCTTTAATCAGCTCTAAATTAAATTTAATTCTCGATGACAATTAATTTTTTATATTTTCAAATGATCGGTATGCTTTTACAATATTATTACATTCGTTATTTTATTTTTTTTATAATTAGCGAGACTAATGTTTATTTCAAACCTCGGAATAAAAAAAAAACAACAATGTATATTTTCAAAATTGATTTATTGATGACAAAAGCAAAACTGACTGCAGGAATTTATTTACGATTACAGGTAATGTGTGGCGAATAGAAAAAAAATACAATTGAGACAAAATAAAGGTTTATGGTTACATTGTTTTGTGGGAATGGAATGTTGCTGGTGTTAGAATTGTTGAAGAATATAACTCGTACGCTCAATGGATTTATATACCCTTAAAATGTTTGTACACAGCGCAGGCGAAGGAAATTTGGGGAGGAAGAAGGTACCGATTTACATTGTTCTTAAATATTTGCAAGTTATATAGAGAGCTCGACAGGGCATTCCATAAGCGAGTTGTATGGCATAGGAATGAATCACGAGATTTTATAGTACGCCCGAATCGGCTTGAGGGTATACTCACGACCATTCATAGCGCGACGGGTATTACGGTTGAAGATTTGAAGGGGCGAAATGCTACTAGTGATTTCAGTGGATCACTGGCAGTGGAAATCGCAATAAAACAAAGTGAGACGGGGACATTACGTCGATGTTCGAGGGTGTCGATTGACTGACATTTAGTTTATTCTTTCTATTGTTTCTGTATTGATAACTACCTGGTTGTTATCATCTTATACTTCACCATTAATTTTTGGTTTACAAATTAGGAAGTCATCATGCTCAGGGCTACCGAAAACCCATTTCCATGCGCTTCCAATAAAATATA
This sequence comes from Volucella zonaria, assembly GCA_963966105.1. Taxonomy (NCBI): domain Eukaryota; kingdom Metazoa; phylum Arthropoda; class Insecta; order Diptera; family Syrphidae; genus Volucella; species Volucella zonaria. The sequence goes on along the minus strand of OZ014530.1, from coordinate 93,315,111 downwards.
TAGATTTCTTACTTCGATACGTGGTTTTAGTTGACCAATTTGAGATAGAATTTTATTGATTTCGTGGTATAGGTACGTGTAGATGGGATAGTTTGAGCCGACATCATGTTTAACTTTAAGCTCAAGATCGTGGATAGTTTTTACGTAGGATTCTAAATTGATGACATGCAACATTTTCAGTATACCAGTTTGGAGTTTGGAGTTTTAACGTTCCGATGTTAAGTGTTATTATATTTGAATTCGACAATTGACATTTGGCTATGAGCCACCTACGGGAAAGAAATTAGCTTTTAATATTGTTTTTCAAACAGTTCTGCCTGTTTCGGTTAGAACAGTTTTTAAATAGTTTTCTTTGACTACCTCTTTTTTGAAACTAGGAAATAGTTTGGACCCCATATGCTTATTTACTTTAACAAAGATTGTGCTACCAGGGGTATCATTTTTTATGGGTTGCTTTTTCTAATTGATATTACGTAAAGTGATATCCTAATTTTGCTTGAGCTTAGATATGTTGTCTAGTCTGGTCTTCTCAAGCTTTCTGGGTTGGTGCTAACACCTCTTCCAAACAATACTTCGAGCAGTCTCTTACCGATTTTTAAGAGTATGGAAAAATTATACTACATAGTAGACTGCTTTATCTAGGAGTTCCGAAAATGATCTAGGTACACCATCGGCTTTTATGCACCGCATGATATCTGTGAGTGTTGAGTGGAATCTTTCGACTTGCCCATTCACTGAACTACTTTAAGGAGGGTTTTTAAATATTTTGATTTTGAGCTAGTCTGTAAGAATAAAGTTTATTGACGGAAAATTCAGGGGTTTTTCAAAAACAAAATAATATCAGATCCTGTGGCCATTGCGAATCATTTTAATAAATTCTCTGTATCTACCCCAACTCGATCAAGGCCTCTTCCTCTACAAAGTATTTGTTCTTGCAACTTATTTGCAGATTTAATAGATGAGACACATCAGAACATCACCTTTTTTTAATACGATTTCTCCGTTGGAAATCCATTATCAAATCTTATCCCTTGATAACAAAAAATCGAGTACTGCCGATAATATTACTAACTGCTTCGTGAAACAAATTCCTTTATATATTGTGAATGTATTGAATCACTTATTTAATGAAAGTGTAAATTTAGGCATTTTTCCTGCAGCTTTAAAAAACTCCTGAAGTCATTCTAATATTTAAAAAAGGTAACCGGTGTTTAATATCCCAATATGAACCTATTTCCATCCTTCCCAGTTACTAAGATCTTTGTAAAACTAGTGAGGAAGCGTATAGTATTGTTTCTGAACAAAAATTATTTTTTTATTAACCAACAAGTTGGTTTTCGAAAGGAGAGATCCACTGAAGGTGCAATTCTTAAAATCTGTAGTTAAATAAATGATGGTTTTAACATAAATAAAGCGTCTTTACCTCTTTTCCTTGATTTGACTAAGGCATTTGATATGGTCAATCATAATATACTCTTAGACAAATTATACAAAGCTGGACTGAGAGGCGTTATACATCAGTGGTTTATCTCGTACCTTGTAGGGAGAAGTCAACGTGTGAGACTTGACATGACCTATAGTGATGAATTAGATACTAAGATTGGTGTACCACAAGTATCCATTTTAGAGCCGCTTTTATTTTTAATTTACATAAACTGATTGTTCATTCAAAACTTCAAAAGTCAAGTTACAGCCTTTGCTGATGATATCACTTTTATATACACGAATAATAACCTTATTGATACCACAATAAGACTTAATATGGATATACAAATTCTACGGCAATGGTTTTCAAAACATGAGTTACAAATAACTTAACTTAAAAGGCTTCTGTACAGGTGATTGTAAGGTTGTTTTTCACTAAACTTCTTGTCCAAAAATGTCCTTATCTACTCACATTTTTGGGGAAAAAAACTATTCTGACAAATACTCGTATGTCTGTAATACTAATTGTTTTAAGGTTGAAAGTGTTGAAAGATTTAAATATCTTGGTGTTTTAATGGATACAAATTTGAGCTGGAAACCGCATGTAGACGAATTGAAAAATTATATGTTATCTGCTACGCGCAAAATGTATCTATTGAAATCATACTGCTCAACTAAAATTCTTCTAAAGATATACTGTGGATTAGAACACTCCAAACTACTATATGGTATTGCAAGTTGGGCTGGAATATACAACCGAACAATCGATATACTAAATGTTGCCCAAAAACATCTGATACGAATTGTTTGCAGGGCCAACAGACTTGGAAGTAGTTGGCCGCTTTTTCATAGCTTCCGGGTACTTCCAGTAGCTCATCTTTTTATATTTAAAGTACTAAAAGTCTTCTACAGGTACAGTACGGGTACAGTGCTACTTAGAGAAGCTCATACACTTACGGTTTAATAGTGAATAACATAGGAATGGTAAATATTCAGTTTTTTTTTTCAATTTATATGCATTTTTATTCTCATTCATTAATTAATTCTTACATGCTAGACAAACAAAACGCTTAAAAACTAGCTTAATTAACTTAAAATTATCTTATTCTAACTTACTGGCCCCATGCGGGCATTCTAAGCTAAACCTAACACTTAAACTAAGTCTTTCGACGAATCTTACGTTACATACTATCTCAATTCATTATTAAAACTAAGAAAACATTTTTATACAAAAACTTAGTAACATAACTTTTTTTTACTTTATTTGAACGTTTATTTAAGAAACACATGTACAATAGTATTATTCATAGTATTGCCCATCTGAAGCTATAATTTTTTCCCATCTTTCTGGCAATTTGTGGATCACATCCCAAAAGAACTGCGCCGGCTTAACAGCCAAGAATGAATCAAGCCAATTTTTGATATTCTGCTCTGATGTGAACCGTATTTCAGTGAGGGCGTTCTGCATCGACCGGAACAAATGGTAGTCAGAAGCGGCAAGGTCTGGGCTATAAGGCGGGTGGGGTAAGACTTCCCATCCACTGTTTTCCAAATAGTTCTTAACCGGAATAGCAACGTGGGGCCGAGCGTTGTCATGATGGAAAATTATTGCCTCGTGTCTGGTCGCATATTCCGGGCGTTTTTCGGCCACTGCTCTCTTCAAACGAATTAATTGTGTTCGGTAGCGTGTCCATTGATGGTATCACCCGGTTTTAGCAGCTCATAATACAGCACACCCATCTGATCCCACCAAATACAGAGCATTACCTTCGCGCCATGGATATTCGGCTTTGCCGTTGATTTGGCTAGTTGGTCGGGTTTCACATATGGTTTTTTGCGCTTGGGGTTGTCGTAATGGATAGATTTTTCATCACCAGTAACAATCCGATGCAAAAATGACTTCCTTTTGTGGCGTTCCAGCAGAATTTCGGACATGCAAAACCGCCTTTCGGCTTCTCTCGGCTTGAGTTCATGTGGAACCCAATTTCCTTGCTTTTGAATATATCCAGCTGCTTTTAAACGCTTTGAAATGGCTGCTTGAGTGACACCCAAAGATTCTGCGAGCTCTTCTTGTGTTTGGCAACAATTTTCATAGAGTAATGCTTCCAGTTCTTCATCTTCAAACTTTTTTGGCTGCACAGGACGTTCATCGTCTTCCAAGCCAAAATCACCACTTTTAAATCGTGCAAAACACTTTTGGCACGTTCGCTCAGCTAGCGCATATTCACCATAAACTTCCACTAAAATACTATGACTTTCGGCAGCAGTTTTCTTCATATTAAAGTAATGAAGAAGAACTCCCCCCAAAAACACTTTTTCAGGCACAAAGTTCGACATATATGAGTGAAAAAAAACTATTGTTGCTTACGCTTCAAATGAATGACATATACTGAAATGACGTACAATGACAGTAGCTTTCCAACGCATGTTCCAATGGAATAATAGCAATGGAATAATACAAGTTACGCCATCTCTTAGCAAGCCGCACTTACAAAATACCTAGGAATAAATCTTAACCTACTTAACCTACTTACATCTAATACATAGAATACACATACAAATACATATACATATACATATACATAATGGTGCTATTTAGTGCATGCACCTCTTCTTCTTCATCCTCTGACTCTGTGTCCGCCAGAGATTAGAAGGTATTTTCACCACCCATATAGTGACCTTCTCCGCCATCAGACACGTAAGGGTATTCGTCAAGGTCTGACTCAGCTGCCGCCTTTGTTGATGTTGTTGGCGCCTCTTCCCTTACTCTACCCGGCAGCTTTTCGGTAGAAGCTGAAAGGAAGGGGCGCTTTACAAGATTCGGAGTTTACTTCAACCTCCTCCTCCTCTTTTTTGCTGTATTATCAGATGACATTGTGCCATCTGCTGGTCCCGCTATTGGAATAGCGGACCGCTCGTTGTCACTCACCGCCGATCACACTTTTGTATCCACTGTACAATTAATCACGACCACAACTGCGGTGGTACATCCCATCCCCAAAAGGGATAAAGATACTTCCAATCCGGCGAATCTCCGCTCGATCAGTCTTCTTCCAAACATCAGTAAGGTTTTCGAGAAGGTAATCAATAGAGTCCTGACTAAGTGGGTTGAGGACAAACATATAGTTCCGGATAATCAATTCGGTTTCAAGGCGGGGCGTGACATCATTCATGCTGTGTCGAAACTGGTTTCTGATATCCAATGGAACAAAGGCAAGAACCAGTGCACTTGTGCCTGCGTGATTGACTTGGAGAAGGCCTTCGATACCGTATGGTTAGAAGGACTCTTTTTCAAGCTGGACAGGTTGGGCATTAGTAAACCACTTCTGAATATTCTTTTTGATATGCTCTCCAGTAGACAGTTCATCGTGAAGAATGGCGATGTGACTTCTGCTGGATCATTTAACATTAAAAACGGTCTGCAACAGGGTGCGGTAAATTCGCCGATACTATTCAACATTTACACAAGTGATCTGATAGGTTCACTTCACCATGCCATAGCGTACGCAGACGACTTAATCGCGTACAGATCAGGTCCAAAGATTGAGGTCATTAATATACTTTTGCAACGTGAGTTTGACAAAATTAAGCGATATTGCGATGACTGGAAGTTGAAAATCAGCTTTCAGTAGTCGGAAACCATTCTGTTTAGGACGCCTTTGTCTGGGACCTCTAGGGATACCAGAAAGAATTGGCGAAAGTTCTCTATCGTCGGACAACATGAACAGCCACTTGCTTGTCGAAATGTAGTCAGATACCTTGGGATCTGGCTAGATCAATATCTGTATTTTAACAAACATATAGATGTTGCTCTGGCCAGAGCCAAAGGTGCTTTTGCTCTTACAAAGAGACTGTTTTATAACAGCGAGCTCGATGCAAGGGTGAAGGTGATCTAACATATATGCTTGTATTTAGAAGTTCAACGTGAGAGCAAGTTTATTGGAAAAGATTCGGGTGTTTGAGAGGGCTTGTCTTAGGACTTGTCTTTGGACCAGAGTCTGAGTACATAAAATTCTATACTAATGAGGTCTTATACAATATGGCGAACGTAATAAGATTGGACAATTTTGTTATTAAGTTGACTCGAAGGCACATTTCAAGAACAATGACCTGGTCGAACAACCTCATCTTCGTGGCTTAGTACCCCAATTATATGCATCATGAGAGAGTACGCTTTGACGATTTTGTTCCTCCAGAAGCGTTCCTCTACTTCCATGTCGCTCGAACAGCGGCGGACAGACGACTCAACTACGACAGAGACGTCCCACATGGCAGTGCAGAGCGTCTTTCCCGGTTCAGTGGGTGGTAGGAAGTCGCGACATGAGGGATGTTGCTCGAGAAGCACCAGCAATTTTGGTGGCTTGTTGAAGGTGAGGATGTTCCTCACCTTTGCTTTCTTTTGAGCAAAGTGCGTCAGCCTAATTATTTTTAGCCATGGTCGGCTTACATAGTTTTATGTAGGATTAAGTAAGTTTTAAGAAAAAAGTATATAAAAACCAAAAAACAATTAATAAAAAAAAATTTTAAAAAAATATATATATACATATATACATATACATATGTATGTATTTATATATTATATATATATATATATGTATATATTGTATTATGTATTAGATGTAAGTAGGTTAAGTAGATTAAGATTTATTGTTAAGTAGTCTGTAGGCTTTTAGTTTAAAAAAAAAGTCCATTCACTAAGTTCTTACTTAAAATGTATTTTCTTAGTTCTAGTTTTAATTTCGAAACTACAATACTCGAAGAAATAATACTAAGTGAATCGTTAAAGTATTTAACGATCGCGTAATCCCAACCACCAGCGAAAACCACACTGATTGCTTTCCCCGAAGACTAGCTTACACGATTGGCAGCTTTTATTGACCTTAAAAAAAAACCATGACACGTTTAGCAGATTTACCGCTCGATTCGATGATGAAAGAAGCAACTCCAAATTGGAAGAATCCATCGGGACGATCACTGTCAATAAGAGTTCCGAAAACGTTTCCGACCAGATGTGCATCAAACTGGTGGCTGCAAGGCGTCAGAAACGATGTTCGATGGCGCAATAAAACAACTTCGCTTGTCATTCTAAATGACCGACGAATTTATTTGCAGCAAAGGTTCACTATTTTTGCAGTGAACGGATAAAATTTCTGAAGAAATAATGATAAGTATGATGTATGGACAAATTCTTCTAAAAATCCGAGAAAAAGTCCCCAGAAACTTGGTAAACACTTTCCGATACCCCTTAAAGGAAGCAAGGGAGGCCCAAATGAATTATGGAGAACTAAGACCAGGGAAACCTGTTGAAGGGTTAACAAGAAAAAAATGCACATTCTGTGGAGAGCACGGACATTTAGAAAAACAACCCTTTAAGAACGTAGCTAAGAAACCCACGTTGAATTATTACAGCTGTGGATATTATAGAACAAATTGCCTTCTTGCAAAAACAAGAATGCTAATAGTCTAACAATGCTTGATTTCAACTTAATTGGCTTAACAATTATCTACAGAAATGTCCCAACGGTTGACAATCATATAAATGGTCTCAAAGGTGAGGCATACATTGATACAGCTAGAGCCAGCATTGCGGGAAACCGGTTATATCGACATCTACTAAGACAAGTGCCCTTTTCAACAAGTTAACGCAGAGATTACTGTAGCCGAAGGAGCTCATAGAGAAGAAGTCGTGTATTCAACGGTTGTGGATATTATAATTTTGGAAAAGGTACCGAAAGGTCCGATTTATTGCACTGCCAAAAGCAAATGAAAATCGCCCCTTACATGAAATCGACTTCCTCGAACAATGCAGAATAGTATTGAAATCGCTCAGAGAACATTTCACTTTGTTGATGAACCGGCAACCATTTTTGATTTCAAGCAAGCAAAAAGCTTCGCATGAAAGCATACAGTCACACGTGTCGAAAGTCAGTTTAAATCTCCGTCATTAAAACAGCAAGCAATGAATTATGTAGCCCTTGAAAAAGAAAAAAAGTTGGAAAATGTCTTCGCATAACCAAGTAAGGGTAGAAAGTCCTGAGCCATTGCGTCCAATTTCTAAGACTCCGAAGAAAAAAAGAGACGACGAGGACACATTTTGACGCCAACTGGATTTAAATTTGACTCCGAAAAAACAAACGCTATCTTAGATCGCCCGAGACCAAAAAATGGAAAATAGCTACTGTCATTTTTGCAAAACTCTTCATGGTCTCCTACATTTTTACCAAATTTTGCAAATATTTCGAAACCTCTATCTAATCTTACAAAGATGAGAACAATTTCGAAGTGGAAAAACGAAAAACAATGCTCTTTCAAAAAGCTGGAAAAGCTCCTAACCACAGCTCAAATTTTACAAGAATTAACCGACGCAAATAATTATACTATAAGAGCTGTTTTACTCCAGGAGGAGAACGAAATATAACACCTCGAATACGCAAGTCGTTTACTTCTACTTGCTGAGTGCAAATATTATATAACTAAAAGAGAAACACTTGGTATAGTATGGGCTGTTAAAAATTTCGAGGTTAAATAAGAGGTTCTGGTGTAAAAATAATAACTGAATCCCTTGAAATGGTTAATGTCCTTAACATCTCCCATAGGAAGACTTGGCAGGTGCGCACTTTAACGGCAACCAAGTGATATTAAGACAGGGTAAAATTACCTACTTCCAACCATATTATGCCGTTTACAAAAGAAGGTAGACCTGCAAAAACAAATACCAAAAGATGGATGACTTCACTTGTTCCTCGAGGCGATCCCTGAGGAAGAGGAGGAGATAGTAACAGCCATTCTATTTTTGTTCTTATAAATATTCACACTCAATATATAACAAAAATTAAATCAACACATTTTTTGTAAATTTCTTAAGATGTGCCATTGTAATATACTATCTTCTACGTATACACAACATTTTCCGGTTAACCCGCTACAATTTTGGGTATAAAAAAACGATACGAATAATGAACTAATCGCAGTTTATTGAACAAAGTATAACTAACACCATTAGCTGGGATCACACTGGAGTTTCACACTGCTCATCACCCAGTAGGTAGGCTGAACAAAATTTTGGTCGATTGGCTCTGCTCTCAGAGGGAAGACTTTGTTTCGGCAGCTTGACGGACCAACGCACAGAAACTGGAAATCTAAGATCTGGCCAACAGCAATTGAATTCTGAGGCTGAGGCTAAGCCCATCTAACTTACAAACAAATTTTATAATCTGATACACGTAGTTAAACATTCAAAATACCAAATTAACATCGGTAAAATGTTGAATATATTTAGGAAAATCGACCATTTCAAGGACTCTGTACCTAACCTCGATACAAAAATTACAGAACTACAATACAATAGAGACTCGACATTATTTCATCGAAAACTCGTAGAAGGCGAGGACTTATAAACGGACTAGGAACTAAAACTATCGTATTACTGGACATGGATCACATGGCGCGCTTAGACTTGACAAACAAATTGACGAATTAAGCGCAGAAAGGAAAACAAATTCGGAAAATATAGATAGGATGTCAGTGGTAAACAATACGATGCCGCAGAGATTACAGAACATAACGTTTCAAATAACTAGATAAGAAGAAATTATTGGAAATTACTTAAAATGCTTTCGATAGCAAGATTCAGTAGGAATAAGTAGCCCTCAGATTCACTCAATACTTAAACCTGATAAAATTTAATATCGATCTGTTAAAGATAAGTTATTCTCTATCATATATCATACAGCTTATCGGAATCCTGGATTTTGGGAAATCAGACCAAATCACTGGATATAAAATCTAATATACATATTTATGCATACTACAACAGTACTAACATAATCTTTGACATTTTAATCCCTCGAATCTCCAAGGAAACCTATTAATTTTTTCATATTATTCTCCTTCCAGTTAACAAAACTAAAACAATTATAACCAAACCTAATGTCTTCTTTAACTATGAGAATTGCATCTACGAGTACTTATTCAATAAATGTGCACTAATGGAACACACATTTTTTAATCATGTACTATCGAGTCCCGGAAGAAAAGGAATACTGTGTCATAAGTTTGATTAAACAAAAACCCGCGACATTCCTCTTTAAGAAAACAACATGCGATCAACGAGTTCTGGCATCCGGAAACTAATTATATTATTTTGGTACACCCTCAGGCCATAACCGTAAATTCATTCACTGAGCCGCGAAAGATCACCACAAGTGGCTTCACTTCACTTCCTGGCAACAACTTTGGCATCGCACTTCTTCATGATCTAAGCTATTCTAACAAACTAACCCTTGCGTTCACAGACAGGGTAGCTAATGAAATATTTAGTTTAGTAACCTTTCCGTTGAATTGTGGCGTAACTTATGGAAGGAGCCCCAATATTTTCAAAAGCGAAGTTTTGGTGGCGACTCGCTGATGATATGGGGTGCTTTCCGAAAATACAATTCACTTCATCGAAAATGAACAGCAGCGATTATGTTCAAGTACTTCGGCAAAGTTTGATTCCATTTTTGGTAGATAATCATGAGGACAATGCCTGAATTGACACCATCATATGGTTAAGAATAAATTCTGTTCACTTAATGAACTGGCCTGCATGTTCGCCCGATGTAAACCTGATTGAAAACCTTTGGGGAATCCTAGTGAGGAGAATCTACGCTGAAGGAAAGACGTGTGAGTCAATACCAGACCTTAAACACGCTCTCAGGGAAGAATGGCTTAAAATCGAGCCAGAGATTTTAGAAAACTTAATCAAATCCATGAAAACAAGGGCATTTGATTTAATTCGTACTAAAAGTTCTCAAATTAATTATTTATTGTCGTTTTTTATTTCATTTTACTAACTTGTTGAACCATAGGTTATAAATATGAAACACTTGAATTTGTTGTTTTTTTCGTTATTAAGAAATAACATTTGTTTTAAAATATGTTCGAAATAATTTGTCTCTTCAAATAATTATCTCAAGCAGTGGTATTTGTTATGACGAACGACCAAGTAAAACATCACGCTTTGGTTGTTAGGCGACAACTCACTTTATTTTCTCTTATTAAAACTAACTTAGCCTAAATTTACATGCTATGCTTACTAATCATATACAATAATTCTCTTATACTTCATACAATTCTGTATACATACTATATACATATAACACTTCTTCCCTTTTTGAATAAAAGTTCATAATTGTTTTTTGTGTTATCATACGTGCACAAAAAATGCACTTATTTTAATTTATATAAAGATACAATATAATTTTATCTACAAATAAACCATTCTCATGTTTTTTGATTTTAATTTTATTCTTTTAGAACGTCTGCGTGTAACATATTGTATTTATTCTTTTACGTTTTTTCTCCGGTTTGATTATCATTATCGTTATCCGAATTGCCTTCTATTTCTTCTCGGTCTCTTTTATTTTTATTCAATAATTCTTCTGCATTTCTTATTGGGTGCTATATAGGAATTATAATACGGTATGTGACGGTGAAAATCTCACCTTTTTTATATGATAAGCTTTCTTCAAATCACCTACATGTGCTGTTCTCCTAACACCATTTACATCTATTTCATAAATGCTTCTACTTAACTGCTTTACTATCTGTGCTAGTACATAATTACTTTATAAATGTTTCTATACCGTACAATCTCATTCGGCTTAAGCTTACAAATTGCATTTACCGTAACCTCCTTGGCTTTCCTAATTTGAGTTTTTACTTCTGTATTATGTTCTTCACTTGTTTTCTCATTCCTCTTCCCTTATAATTCATTACTAACTGATCTTCTGTTTAAGTTATTAAGCAATGCATTAGGTGTATATTTAAAAATTAATTGTGCTGGAGATCTATGCATCGTTGTAGTTGGGGTATTTCTATATTGAAAAAGAAAATTGTCAGTCTTCCATTGCATAGGCGGACTTTTCGTTTCCGTATCTATTACAATTTTTTTTAAAGAACGCTGTAGAGTTTGCACTAATTCGTTAGATTGCGGATGATATGGTGGCGATTTTAAGACTTTAATTGAGTTATTTTTTATAAAATTCTGTGAATACATGCGAGGTAAACGGTTGCCCATTGTCGGTAACTTTTTATTTTGGCAGTCCAAAATAAGCGAATATTGTTCGCAAGGTTGATACAAATGACTGAGCCGTAGTGCGATTAAATGACTTGACATCCATAAATCTTGAGTAGACATCTATTAACACCAAGAAATTATAACTTCCCAACTGACAAAAATCTAAGTGAATCCTATCTAAAGGTTTCTCAGCTCTAGACCACGGATTGAGATCGGCTGACTTCTTTTTATTTTCAGTCATAAGGACTGAAACAAATAAAATTTGGAAATTTTAAAGTAAAAAAAAAAATATTTTCATAATTCGTGTAAATTTTTTTTATTTGCTTCAAAACTCTGTTTTATTAAATTTATTCACAATTACAAAAAATAAAAAAAATTATTTGGGTTCCCATTCTTTCCTCAACTTCTTTCGAATGTCCTTCATACGGTTGGTGACAGTTACATCCGTGATCTTTTGGGACGCTCTTTTCCGTTTAGCACTAAAATCTTTTACGTTCTTTTGCACACTGCTCATTTTTCCTCAATTTAGCTTTGACCAAATCCCAGTACCTTTCAATGGGACGGCACTGTGGAACATTGGGTGGATTCATGTCTTTTGGGACAGAGTCGACGTTTGAACCCTCGTGTTTGTTTAAGAAAGGAATCAATCAATTTAGGCACTCGTTAATGTACACTTCTCCGTTAATTGTTCCCGTTGTAATAAACAATGAGCTTCTGTGTCCACATTGGCAAATGGCCTGCCAAACGAGATATTTTGACCCGAATTTTTCCATCCCGATCGATGTTATTGATTGCGGAAGAATCTCAGCTTCAAACGAGTTGTAAAACTGTACACCTGGTCGGCTTTGACATAAGTTTCGTCATCCAAAACCAAGCACGCTTTCTTGTTGCCGATCAACTCGTATAGCTTTCGGGCTCGTGTTTTTATGACCTTTTTTTGCTTTTCAGTAACTTTCAGTAACTTTTGGTATTTTTTTGTTTTTTTTTCGTGTTTTTAGACCGTTACGTTTTTTAGATCTTTGTAACATAGGTTGGTTGGTATTACATTTCTGAGCAACATCTCTGGATGACATAGTCCGGTTTTTTACGACGGTACCCACTATTTTCCTGTCCAAATTTGTATCATGTGCTCCACTTTTACTTCCACTTTTCTGTTTTCGCTTAACTGTCAACGTCTCCAAATATCGTTTAATAACAGAATCCACTGTCCTCCGTGCTATGTTTAAATTTTTTGCGATGAAATGGTTTGGACGCGAAGTATTTTCGAGCCATTTGTCGATGATCTTTTTACGGCGTTCCTCTTGACTCATATTTTATAAATATTTGAAACCGCACCGAACTAAAATCAATAACAAGCTGAAACTATGGAATATACAGGCTAATTTGGGTACAAAATGGGATTGCAATTTTTACCCATTGGAAGTATAGCCCGTATTCAAATTTACAGATTTTATTCGTTTCAGTCTTTAGCACACACTTTACACTCTTTCACATAACTCTCGACATCACTATCCATACCTATCCACCAAACATACGCTCTTCCCAATTCCTTCATTCTAGCCATACCAATATGTCCATCATGTAAGTATCTTAGAATTTGAGTTTTGAGATTTGAAGGAACTATAACACTTTCTCCATTGAACAAACAACAGTTTTCCGCAGCCAAACATTCTTCTCTTTGAAAATAGCACCTTATGTCCCTACTAGTAATTGATTCCGGCCAAACACTCATCACATAATCATATATTTTGCTTAGAGTCAGACGCTGTCTAGTAGCGTCAGCCACATCCCCTAATGTAATAGGCAAATCGTTAGGCACGTTGAACCAATTTATCATAAAAAAATCGTCATATGTATTCTCGTTTAATGGAAGTCTATATAACCCGTCAGCGTGTTGCATTTTGTTACATGAACGATATTATACTTCATAATCATACATGAGCAACTAAATGGACCACCTTTGTAAGCGACTAACGGCAATAGCAGAATTTCCCTTTTTACCATTAAAGATTTCTTGCAGCGCTTTGTAGTCTATACAAATAGTGAAGTGTTTGTGGTAAATATACTTATGAAATTTCCTCACTAAAAACATAATACCTAACGCTTCTTTATGTAATGGGCAAATTACTTGTTTTCCAACAGTAACGTTGTGCTTTTCCGAAAAGCTTTCTCACACATATCTGTCCATTTAAAAAACTTATTTTGTTTTTTTAAAGCATCGTATAGCTGATGCAGCTCACCCGACAAATGTGGAACAAAACATGAGTAATATTGAAGTAACTCTAAATATGACCTCAATTTGGTTTGCTCCGGTGCAGGAGCATTCCAAATCACTCGAATCTTCAGTAAATTAGGACGAATTCCATTTGCACTATTTCGGTCACCGAAATACGCCAACTCACATTCTAAAAACTTACACTTCTTCGCATTTACCCTAACATTATTTTACTCTAACCGCTTCAAAACGTTATCTAAGTTTTGATAACACTCTTCGAAAGTTGACCCAGCTACCAATGCATCATCTAAATACGTTTGTACCTTATCCAAGCCACTAAGAATTTGGTCCATTACTTTTTGAAATGTCGCTGGTGCTGCACTGACTCCAAAAGGTAGTCTGTTATACCTGTATAGTCCCTTATGTGTATTCACAGTCAATAATTCCTTTGACCTATCACGTACTGCCAACTGCTGATACGCACCTGCCAAATCAAGCACACAAAAGAAATTGCTTCCCCCTAATGATGCCACAAGATCATCTATCACTGGCAGTGGATAATGAACGGTATCAACGAAGCGGTTAATAGTCAGTTTGCAGTTCATGCAAATTCTTAAACTGCCGTTTTTTTTTGCTACTGAGACGATTGGAGTATCCCACCGACTATGAGTAACTGACTGAAGAATTCCTACACTGCACAAACGCTCTATCTCTTGTTCAACCTGATTTCCCATCCCCAAGGGCACAACATACGGCTTTGAAAATATTGGTGTCGCGTCCGGCCTCACACTTATGTCAACCTCGAAACTTTTAATTGGTTCATTAAAATCCCCCGAAAAAATATTTCCATTTTTAACTTTAAGCTTTTCCACCATTTTGTCTTTTTTTAATTGTCTAGTCTTAATGTTTGTAATAAAATATTTTTCCCAATTTGGATAAAGTACACCTATCCAATTTCTTCCCAACAACGGGCGGAAATATTTGTTGGTTCTTAAAATCACCAAATGTAAAGCATGCAACTTATTTAGGTTTTCAGGATCTTCTACATTAACTAATAGAGCTCCGACCACATCGACTTTTTCTCCAGTCACTATCTGTAATATTTTAGATCATTGTGTTATAGAAACATCGCTAAAGTATTTTTTTTATAATCATTTATATGAACTACAGACGCACATGCACCAGAGTCAACTTCAAAATTAATTAGCATATCATTAACACATATTTCAGCAATTAAGGGCTCGTCTAAAGTTAAATTATTTATATAACTAATACTCAGCGTCTCATCTCCAGTTTCTTCTTCTTCCTCAGTTCCCTTTGATAATGATTTTATCTACTTCGGCTGCCGCCTACCTCCCTGTTGTTTGTTGTTCGTTTTTACACTGGACCAGCAATCGCGTACTTGTGCGGCACCTTGGGAAAAACTCCTTGCTCTATCTTTATTACCGCTTCTGTGTTGATTTTTTCTTGGCGATCTGTACTTACGGTTACGATTGGCCGTTTGATTATTCTATGTACTCATACTCTTTCTTTCTGGAGGAATATGGCGGCGTGAAGATCTATGTGTTGATCGTATAGCATTGTTGTTAATGGGATTCATCATCCTGATCTCACTCTCTGTCATTTCCATTATTGCTGCAAGCTCTTGAGCTTTGTGGAGTATTAACTGCGGATCGTTTAATAAACGCTGTTGAATTTTTTCGTTTTTAATACAGCAAACAAACTGGTCTCTTAATGCTTCTCCGGGAAACTCTTGAAAATTGCAAGTCTTTACTAGGAACTTTAATTATATTTAAATGCAGCGGGATCCGTTGGCGACACAAGGGAGCTAAGAATTTTATATAACTCTCCTCCAATCATACTTATAAAAAAAAAACACCTTGTCTTCGTCCGCTGAAATCCTATTTAACTTCTTTATCCTATTAAAACTAACTTAGCCTAAACTTACATGTTATGCTTACTAATACATATACAATAATTCTCTTATACTTCATATAATTATATGTATATAGCAGTATTATTCCTCATACATTTTGTTTAGAAATTTAATATAACCGGATACCGCTGTTAAGATTTTTGAAGTGCGTTATATATAATCGTATATGAAACGCTCTGTATTTTTATAAAAAATAGAAAGGTGTTTATGCATTGTCACATGTCACATTGAAATTGACTTATCAAGTGATCATAGAAACTTTCTAGTATGTGTTTCGTTTATCGCCCTCAGCGTTGGCTATTCAAATGAAATTCGTTTCTCAATAATTTGCCGAATTGTGCATCCACTAAGATATTCATTAGGACTAGGACTGTTAGGTTTAATGAAACAAAAAGGAATACTTCTAAGAAGTGTACTCGTATATAAAGGACAGTGCATTATAAGAGTATATATTAAGCTTATTAAGTTAAATTATTGTCATATCCTTAGTGCACAAAATATTTTTTCTAACTAATTCCAGTCTTAAAAATAAATTCTCTAAATCTTAAATCCCATCATATCAAAATAAGAATGGTGACTATGAAAATAGACAACATACAGATACTCAAATATCACTCAGACAATTGTATAATCAAACAAATTTTCCATACTTCGATCATCCTTATAGGAAGACAGGTATAAAACTAATATCGCCAATCTCAAAAACCTTATAACAGAGCTTAGCTCGCATGTTGATTCGCTTTAATACTCGTATGTTCAATATAAATGTATCCAACATTCAGGTATAATTAAGAAATTAATTTCCAGCACTGTGGTAATTGGGTTAAATTGGTTCTTCGTTTGCTGATATGACAAGATTTGAACTGATTGAAGTCAAGTGCGGACCGGACTTGTTCATAATCAGTTCCATATCCTTTAGTGTGACCTTGTGTAAAAAGCGTCTGCCTTGTACCTTATTTTCCGACTCCCATTATCTTCAGTTTGAACATCCATACGTTACCTATAATTTCCTGTCTGCAGCATATGTTCCGACTATCATTTGGCTCTGGTTTTATGATGCATCAGACAGCATATGCAATGCCACCAGAACTCCTGCTGCAAGAAAAATATGAAATCTACTTTCTTTGTGCCCAAAACTCGTTTCAGCCAGAATCTGAGCCAGGATAGGAATGTCTTGGTTGCAAAATTGCCCAAGTTTAGATGGTGAGAGTGAGTTTGGCACATAAAGACAAATTCTGGGTCTTTTTGATGCTCGTCATATAGTGGTGTGAAACGCCTTTAACATTTGAAACCACATATGCGTTTATTCTAGGTTTTGCGTATATGTGAGGTTTTGTATCCAACACGGAAAGCCTCCTACATAGGCATAGAGTAGGAGACTTGGAATATTGAAGGTTGATCTGAGTACACAAAATATTATAGATAAGTACTGGGGTGGCCTTCTCTTATCTGTACTCATTTTTAAATAAAGTGGAAATCAACCCGTCCAAGGTGCAGATAGCGACGTGGATCATACCTAGACTGACTGGTCTCAACAGAAGCTTTTTCTAAGACCACAACAAGAAAAGAGCCGTCCCTTTTCAGTGTGCAGTCCAGGGTTCTGGGTATGAAGATGCATCAGCACATCCCACATTTTCCTGAGTTGTCCCGGAACCCAGAAGATGGCGCATCAGTTTTGGATGTCTGGAAGCCTCGAAAGTATTAGTTTTCAGAGGTGTGATTTTCGGAATAAACTTGTTCAACTATTCAAAAGTTTGCTGCGTGCAAACTAGGAGTTCCGTTTTCCATATCGTGCCCGTTTGGAAAACGCTAGAGGCGAGATAGCGGCATCCTTATAGATGCGCGGGTCTTGTTCCCTTTGGCGTTTCGGGGTTTTCTTGAAGGTTGCTTTTCTAGCAATATCTAATTTCCGTCCTCTGGAACTGCAGCCTTTGCTGGTTTCAACACCGGTTTCATCTGGGCATTGTGGCGGGATTGCCGGAAACTTTCTTCCTCTTGGCCCTGTTGGAGAGCGAAGAAAAGGGCTCAGTTTCAGATCCGAGAGGTTGCTCGGTTTCAGTGGGTGGCACTTTTATCGACCGATTTCTCTTCTCCGTCGCCGCTGGGAGAGTGAAACTTTTAGTACTCGCGCTTTCAACAGCATTCGCCACCTTTTTGCACCGTGCGTTTACTCCACGTCTCCGTTTCCTCTTCAACTGCGCCTTAGACAGTGTATGCTTTTCTGGAGCCCGTTCCATCCTTTCAATTTTCCGAGATAAGTCATCAAAAACAGCACCCTGACCAAACACTGGTCTATTCTGGAGGATTTTAACAGTAATGAACAGGGTATCTCCAGTACTCTCTCCATCGTTCCAGCTCCATCTACCGAACGTGTAGTAGAAAGAGCCGTCCTTGGCACCTAGTTCGACACATCAATTGGGCTCTTTTCAGAACCTTGGGATATTTGTCTCTTAAACCTTACTGCCACGACAAGCCAGCCAAAAAAAGAAAGGAAGTATACATACTATACTAAAATAAAGTTTGTTCCATTTAGTGTATGCATAATAAGAGTAAATATTAAGTGCTATACGGGATAGTCAATTTTGCCAACTTAAATTATTTAAACTAATATTACTAAATATTTTGTATTATCAAGCTCCAAATTTAAAAATGAATTCTCTAAATTTAAAACTGTCGTTAAGTGAATAGAAAAATATTTTCTTAAATGTAATCCTTGAAATCGAAAGTGGAACACCCTTTTTGGAGGACCAGATATAAAAATTATGTAACCAATCTCGGAATCGGTATACTAAGCTTCCTGTCTACTACTCTACCTGCTTTCAGGCAGTTGTAAAAGCATATCTGAATACAAACACGTGAATACATTAAGTCAAAGGTAATAGATTTCATACTAGGAAAATAAGAATCCCTTTCAATTTGAGATATACAATACGAGTATCGTTTTATGATAAACTGCTGATTTTGGCTGATATAATCATTATTAGCAATAATCTATAATTTATTTAAAATCAAAACAATAAAAGGAATTTTCAGTATCAGTATCAGGCTTTAGCAATTTCCGGTTAAATAGGTTAATGACCTAACCATCTATCACTTTGTACCAAGTTGTTGTGGGTTTGTGTGTGATACTTGTATTTGTTGATGTGGCTTTTTATGCTTTGCCGCAAAACGGTCAGACACTGTTTGGGCAGAACTGTGTGAATGCATGTGCCGATCAATGAATAAGTGATTTAGAAACGCGATGTGGTGATGAAAACTGCTACCGAAGGATGACGCAGCCCAAATACTCAACGGTTCTTGTATCCTTCGCTTCAGATTTGTTGTTCACTCTGATTTTCTGGTTAAAGGTCATTCTAAGTGGGGGCTGAGCTGAATTGCTACAAATCAGAGGAAACGACTTGAATGTTTTGGCTACACAGTGCTGTGATTTTAGGTGAACATGAAATCTGCGGTTAAATGGAATTTATTACTTTGGGTGTTAACAACGTTTTAGGGTTGATTGCTTAAAAAATTCATTCGATGTGGGATGTGCCTTTGAATTTATTGCCAAAGAATAACAAAACTCTGACAAAAGATGGTCGCTATTATGGGTAAAGCTTTTGATGAATTTGTCATGGTTGTGCAAAGACATCCGATATATCGAGGTATTTTGTTCCAACAATGCAATAACTTTTACATGAGACCTAAGTTTTCAATTTAAAAAAGTTTCAAAGAAAAAACACTCGAAGTTAAAATATTTATGTGATAAATGAAGTGGCGGACTTTTTTTATTTGCTTGTAATATTCGGTACCTTTGAAAAAAAAACAATAACAAATTATTCTTTTAACTTAATCCTGTTATGTCATCATTAATATTCAAACATTCATTGGAATTAAGTATTTGATTATAATATAATTTTTTACTTTTAACACGACACTTCGAGGATGACAGCTGGTCATGGATGTACTACCCAACTAGTCATCAAAGTTTAAAGATATTTTCTAACAATATCCAATTAAATATCAAGACATACATATGACATCAATACGGAGCAATGGATTTATCCCGAAAACTAATGCAGCCACCTTCAAGATCAACGAAACTTTTCGCAAGTTGTGTTAGAACTGCCGAATTTCTACAAAAGATCCATCAGTCTTGCAACAATAATGTTTCAAAGCCCTTTTAGATGAAATTATTGCTAAACCAATTTGTTTTTATTTATTAAATTTGAAACTATTAAATATATATCGGTTAACAATTTAAATTAATTAAGCCAATTAATTAAATAATTAATTAAGTTTGGCCAGGCGGATCAAGCCACCCCGCCAAACCTAATAGAGAAATGCAAGTGTACAAAAGAAAAGCACAAAATGAATTGCCAGCTACGTACAGTTGCAAGGTTTGTTTTGGCTTTCGAAAAGTCTTTAACGCAGACGTATACTGAATTTGGTGTTGAAAGAATAACTTTTCAAAGCTTTATCCAAAGATCAGAGTCATAAGCCAAATTTTTTATAGACTACGCTAATCCAAGAGATGTTTTTGATGGCGCAAATGAAAGTTTATTAAATGAGTATTTGCATCTTTCATATTTTATGGCACCAAAGAGTGCGCACACGCTTGCCTATATTCGTGCGATCAAATTTTAAGTGGGATTTTCTGACAGCTTGATTGAAAACAATATGGCAGCAGAAGGTTGGCTTAGTGAGAGTTCTTTAAAAGGAACCAACAACTGCCAATCAGGAGACCAGAAGCCACGTGTAAGGGGAAGGGCCACATCATGGTTTAAAAAAAAATTTGGACGTTTTTGTTTGAGAGACCGTCGCAAGTTCAAGTTTCGCTCTACAATTGCAATTTGGACTAAACTAGTATATAACATACACTGCATACAAACCGATCAAATAATAACTAGTTGCGGAAAAAAAAACATACGGAGGTAAATTTACAAACGTAAATTTGATAATAGCCGTCTATGCATCCGGCATCCGAGACACTACTACGTTCATTTTTCCTACGAAAAATAATAAAGACAACTTTATTAATGAAGGGCCACTAAACTACAATACATTGGAACTGAGAATACACTGGTTTGTTCACCAATGATATGTTTCTTGCTTTTTTCATCCACTTCTTATGACATGTGAGGCGAACTAAGGAGTGACTCTGAAGTTCTTTAACCGTTTTCAAAAGCTTGACCGAAGAAGAAAACACTAACTAAACGAAAGAATTGACAAGGTTGAATCTTTTAACTGACACTCATGAATAGAATGCACTGGAAGAGGAGCAAAAGTAAAGAAAAATGGACAAAGGGTGACAAAAAGAAAAAAAATATGTTGCAAAATTCAAGCTCGCTAGAGGAAGAAGAGTCGGAACATTATTGCCTAATGTGTATGGGAGCATACTATGAAATGTTATCTGATGAGGAATAGATACATTGACATTTTAGCCGACAGTGAGTTCATACAAAATGTTCACTTGGACCTGGAGCTGTTTCTTATTTTTATTAACGGCAATAACAATTATTATTCCTAATTAATAGTTTATTTTATTTTGAATTATTTAGAATAAATTCTGTTTACAGAATCAAGTCTTTGTTCTTTGCGCCCACCCCACCTGATCTAACTTCCCACAAACTCTTTGGCTATTTGCATTTGAGTCTTATTTGAATATTATTTTTCTGTAAATACAAATTCTCAATCCTTTCAAACTTCATTAAGGGACACGAATTCCGTTCTATGCATTGCTATTACTTTCAAGTGGTTTTATTAATAGATTTGTATTATAAGTATTCTTTTCTCACCGCAGTCTCGCTATAAGCAGGCGAAGTGATGACGCCTGCCAAACTCCACCAGAATGTGATCTCTTTTCCAACACAGAATTCAACTTCGTGAAGTTCCATCCTCCTAACCAAATCATCCACTAACACTTACATATGTTATACTAGTATGTATGTATATACACAAATACGGTTGGCTTCGACACTTCAGAAAGATAACATCCGCAGAACGCTGCGTTGAGATTTTCGTTTCAGAAAACGAACTAAATTCTGGGAATATTTTAATTCTGAATATGAAAATGTAACATTGAAATACATACATATTTAATTATAACAAAAAATCTTCAACGCTATTCGGTTACACGCCACTTCTAAAAATTTGTTTTCCTTATGTGTGATTGAACATCTACCTTCTACAATAAACTATCAAGGAATTCTCACAAATCAGAGCCAAGTCAGAGCCAAGACACGAAAATATCTTCTGCTCCCGCTTCAGATTTTACATTCCTTTGTTTTTCTTCAGATCGTGGGTAGCTTCTTCTGAGTCCATTGATTTCTCGCCCAACACTTTCACGATTGGCAGCGGGATCAATTTCTTTCAGTTTTTCAACCATTATCCATTATATTTCAGCATTTCATTTACTGTAATCTACAGTAATCTCACTTTTTATACGCCAAGTATAAATTCACTACTTCACTATTATATTTTGATCTTACCTAAACCGCTTGTGCAAACATCATTAACCAAATAAACTACATCAACGGTATGAGCAAACACGTAAGTAAACACAAAATATATGGACCCTTTTATGCTTCCTCGTAATCATTCAGCCTTTTCTATTGGTTTGATAAAATACATATCAAATAGAAAAGGCTAGTATGACTCGATCTTTAAAGAAGGGCCCATGGTAAAAGAATTGTTTTTCAATATAACAAGAAACATAGAAATATAGAAAAATATTTAAAAGAGCCAGGAATGATGTTACGCCTTTCTAAAGCTTGTGAATTTTCCGCACGATTAAAAAAATTAAAACCAATAGCAACGGGTCCGCTGGTGATTTAATGTCATGTCTTGCTGAAAGGTGAAAACATAGGGTACACCAATCTGATGAAAGTTAAATAGCTGTATTTGATATCTCACAGGCTTTTGATAGAATTGCCATCAGCTTCTTTATTCGAAAATGCCTTGTGTTGTAAGTACACTTAGTAAAATTAAAAAAAATGGACTGACTTGACGTTATTCAGTTCAAACGGCCACAGTATTCAGTCACCCTAATACTTTACTCCATAATATTTTGAATTTCCTATTTCGCTTATTCCAGTTCAATAAATTCAATAACCTAGTTTCTCACCCAAAATTTTTTATCGCTGACGCGCCTTCTTTATTCTTGACCGGCTAGTCTGTTCCTTTAGCGAAAGTGCGTTTAGTGCATTTTTACTTATTTTCACTGCAATTTGTTTTTTGTTTTCCTGCTCTTCGTCATGCATTAACAATAATGCTGACTTTGTTGCCTGTAAAGGGATCTGCGGCAAAATATTACATGCTATTTGTGTCGGCATAAATAAAAGAAAAACGGTATTCTTTAAAGAGTTCTCGCAAAATTTGCTGTTCTTCTGTGATGAGTATATCAGTATCTCTCTCTCCCATGTGCTCCTTGCAATCAAGTGTCTCAGTGACTCCAACGATTCCAATAATAACTCACTCGTCAGACTGATAACAGACAAACTATCAATCTTTGAACAAAGTGTAAGATGTGAGGAAGACTTTAGTCATAGCATTGAAAAACAAATTGCGCGTTTAATTGAGTTCGAAAGTGCAAGATCCAGAAACGAAGTAACATCCGAGCGCCACCTTAATACAGTGTTAAGTGAATTTATATCAATCGGTTTCGCAATGATGGATTCCAACAAGAAAACATGTGATTCCGTAAACTCTCTCCAGGAAAACATAGATATTCACCTCCAATCATCCACATCCAATCTCCATCTCGAACCTGTAATAAACAATCATCAACTCTCAAAGCATTACGAGTCCACGCTTGACGTTATATTCGATAAAATCAATGAGCTTAATGATGAACTCACTACGAACAGAACAACGTCGTACGATTTGGAAAACCTCATTGAAATAGTATGTCACAAAATCGACGGTATTATAACCCAACCCCCGCCGCACAACAGTTACAATACTTCAATTTTGGTTGAATTGTTACAAACCGAAGCCGAATCATTGCCAGACCCAGTGCTGAAAACACAACCCCCAAATCCTCGCACCAGCCCATCGATCCAAAAATCTTATGATGATATAACAGCTCCAACGTGAACTCGTCCTGTCGCCGCCCCACAGAAACTTTTTACACAATTTAACACAACGTGGACACCTTCAGAGTGGCAAAGCAGACTAGACCGACTCCGCACAACGAATCATATGTTCACCACCTTACTCGTCAAAGGTGCCCCCAATCACGCAGATATTACTTGGATTTATGAATTTTTAAAAATAGGTATGGCATCACCATCAACCAATGCACAATATTGTCAACATCGCACCACAAAAACAAACGGAATTTCAAGATCAACTTATCGGCTAGATATGAATGGTTATTTGTTAACCCATCCAAAACCAACCGCAACCTTCGGAAAGTTGCGCGTCTCAAAATGAACGGATCAACGACCCAATACAAACATTGAAACAAAACGAAGCGCCGTCTCATCTAAAATTAATTATAAGTCGCCCAGATCCATTCCCCATCATCTTAAACCACCTCGTCTTCCCCTCGGTCGCTCGGGCACCTGCCCCTATTTTTGATTCCCTTTCACCACCTAACGTTAAATTGATCCAAAAGGATATAGACACCACGGAATGTCGTTCCGCGCTCTCAAGGCTAAGGGATAAAAAGATATACGAAAATATACGTCTCTTTCTCGCATATCTTTACGATAAATTCGACTTTGTTTGCTTTGAGGGAAAAACGAAAACAAGTGTCATAATCTCCATCCAACAGGAAGGCGTTCCTACTGATATAACCAGTCTCAGGAAACATGACAATAGGTACCACGAAATCTTCAACACACCTCCCCAAAAAGTTGCGGATGACCTCGCTGCTTTCCGCAGCTATGTACACTCTAAAAGACCTTCTCACCTTCAGTGTAGCCGAGCTGACCATGATAAATTTTTTCGCTCCTAACTTGCCTTCTTTGCCAGCATCTCATCTACACTCCCCTATCTTCCCACGTAACAAACTACCTCTTATATTTTACTATCAAAACATAAGAGGCTTCCGCTCTAAAACTCGTGCAGTTTTGTCTAAATCTCATGACCTCTCTTTCGTCGTCTATGGTATTACAGAAACCAATCTGATCCACAACAGAAAGAGCCAGCAGCTATTCCCCTCCTCTTATAATGTTTTCCGAGATGACGATCACTCTCTCCCAATGGTTAATGATCAATCTCTCCTTATAGTTGATTCACCATGCAGAGGTGTCCTAGTTGCTATCCACAATAACCTCAACGCTTTTCTCATCGCTATCTCTTCTTCTGTTAAACTTGATTTTATTTCAATTAAAATAACATTTCCCAATAGGTTCCTGTACGTTATGTATTGTTACATTCTCCCAGCTCGATTCCATCGACGATATCCTTATATTTGGTGACTTTAGTCTGCCCCTGCTGAAGTGGATTCAATCGGATGATCGCTTATTTTTTATTGCGTCAAACGCTAGTTCATCCAAGGAATGTCTATTCATTGATAACAAACCGACTCGAGCCTATGCCAAATATAGTAAGTTGCGTCCCTAACTCTATCGGTAAGCAACTAGACTTTATTTTCACTAGCGATCCCATTAACTCCACAGTAACGTTTTGTCCCTTTACCCTATCAACTGTCGACAACTTTCACCCCCTCTTCTTCTCTCAGTTTTCCATAACTCTCCACCCAGCCCACTCCTTTCCTTACTATCTCTTCTTATAACTTCCATAAAGCTATTTTTTGCAAAATCAATATCTATCTTAATAAATCTTCTTTTGATTTTACCAACCTATCGTTATCTGATGCTGTCTCCATTCTTTACAGTGTAATATTGAATTCCATTTCTCTTTATGTCCATTTTTCTTGGCATAAAACATCATCTACTTCCCCTCCCTAGTATAACAGAAGACTTTGCTAAACATGAGCAATAAATTATGGGCAGTTTTTCTTACCACCAATTCTTATTATCACTACTCTAACTATCTTAAAACCTACCTCAAATTCACCCAGCTCTATAACTGCCTCTACCAACGCTTTTTCGACACAGCGCAGACCAACTTTATCAACGATCCTAAGACATTTTATCAATTCGTCAACTACAAAAGAAAATCAGACGGTTATCCGCCCTCTCTCTCCGTATCTTTTGCGCTTTCTGGCCTAGAAAATGGAAACGAAATCGATGTTATTGCTACAGATTTCCCTAAGGCCTTCGATAAAATATCACATCAATTGATCCTTTTCAAACTGTCTTCCCTCCGTTCTGACCATATATTGTTAAAATGGATATCTACTTATCTGGAGAACCGTTATTATAGCATTCGCTTTAGATCAGTCTTCTCAACCCCGTTTTTAGGCGCTTTTGGTGTCCCCCAAAGAAGCCGTCTAGGTCCACTCTTTTTCATTTTAACTATAAACGATCTTGACAGGATTATTAAACACTGCTCCCTACCCATTTACGCCGACGACACTAAGTTCTCCAAAACTATTCCTTCACTCCAAGACTCCATTCCCATTCAAGAAGACCTTGATAGGATTTCCACTTGGTGACTAAAAAATTGCTTAGAACTTAATGTCTCCAAATGTCAATCTACGACTTTGTCTCGTAAGTCCAATCAATCTTCTCCTCGACTTTATTTTCTACATGACCAACTTGTACCAGGTCCAATCATTTCGCGACCTTGGAATATTATACGATAGAGGGTTAAACTTTCGTTCGCATATAGACGAGATAATCCTTAAAGCCAACTCATCGCTCGGTTTTATCTAACGATGATCTAAGGAATTTAGCAACCCTTATGTGACAAGATCACTTTACATTACCCTAGTCCCCTTCTCGAATATGCCAGCCAAGTTTGGTCTCCCTTTCAGCGAGTTCATATATCCCGAATCGAGAACATTCAACGTCCTTTTCCTCGATTTGCCCTTCGTGGACTACCCTGGGATGATCCCTTTATCCTACCACCCTACCGTGACCGCCTCAAGCTCCGTAACCTGAATACCCTCGAAAAACGCAGAGATGTAGCTGACATTCTCTCCATACATCGACTGCTCTCTGGTTCTGTGGATTGCGCTGCCCTTTACAATTCCATTTCCTTCAATACAAACCCTCGTAACTTGTGCTGTCCTCGTCTCTTCGATATTCAAACCCACCACACATTCTATGGTTCCAACGAACCAATCTCCCGCATGCTCCGTAAGATCAATTCAATCCACCCCATTTTTGATTAAAGTGTACTGTGCACTGCTAGGAGCACTAGCCCCTGAACGATATGCAATGAAAAAAATCAGACAAATTTCAAAGAAGTTGCTTTATTGCCACTATTCGAGTGGTGGAATAATTCCGAATGACTACGAGTATATAATTTCATAATCGCTTTAATGAAACCTTTCTTCGGCTGTTTTGTGGTTGATTCCATTCGTCTGATCATTGACCTTAGGATTTCGGATCTTACAATAGAAATCTATTTGAACTTCATCCAATACATGCACATCGCTTACCACTGCTACGTAACATATGCGAATCAGTGCATGCAAAAACATGGCATCTTATATATATAGACTTTTGATATGTTAGCTCCCATAAAATCTACATACAATACTTAGTTTTCTGCTGGCCCAATTTTGCTGCTTGATCATGGGCTATTTGAGCTATGAGATTCCCGTTGTCAAATTTGCAATTATCGATGTTCTTCTTTTTGCCGACGGAATCTGCGCCTTTATCTTTTTGCTTAATGTTGTATTGCAACATGCCTGGATTTGGGGTCGACGAACTTTGAGTTCGAATTGTGTGAGCTCCAGAGCGCCATTCTGTTTCCGATACTTATTTTTCAATTTTATTTAACAATCTCCTAATCTTTTGCTGACGACAGTATAGTAAAATATGGCCTATAATATTAGCTCCCGGACCCAAGTTCCTGCACTTCGGCTATAGAATGGGAATAGCAGCGTATGTTCACATTATTTATTTCTGATTTTAACAGAACAACTAATTGAAGAACCACCAACAGAGTGGAATTAAATGCTACCAAAACACAATGCTGTCTGCTTTCGTTAAAGTTAAGTTAAAACACCCAGCCATTATCCATGTATGGCACATGCATAGTCGAAACCGATAAACTTTCCATTTTTAGAATGTGTGTCAATAATAACCTCCATTGGGATGGCCACATATTGGCAGTCAATATTGCATAAACAGTTGAAACTCTCGAATGCCTCTTATCTTATCCTGTTTAGTCGCTGTTTTCACCACCAGTGATCCATTGCAATTGACAGTTACCCTCATATTAAGGTCATAACGTTGACCATCAAACACTACCGTACCGAATCCAAAAGAAATCCGGCACTCAACCACATGTTTTAGTTGACACAGCTATTGCTCTTTCTAGCGCAAACAATCTCTGACAGTCGCTCCATTAATAGGGTAGAAGAGGAGTTACGAACACTCGACATTATAAATCAACCTGCATTAATGTATTCATTTTTGGGATACCAACATAGGTATTTCCCACACTTTTAATATCAAATTATGCTTTTCACAAATTCTTGTTTTCTGATATGTTTTCCTTGTACTCGTATACTCGTATTTTCTTTTCCTATTTACCTAGAATGCATTTTGTTGGTTAAGCAACAAAAATATTTAAAAACTCTTTTATTAAATAAATGTTAGTTCAGTTGTCAATAAATTATCATAGTACGAAGCTCTCCCCAAGTAAATTCTGTTTTTTTTTATTCTGTCCTGTGTCCGCATGTACGAGTACATATGCAATTGAGATTCGCGGGCCAATTATAAAAGAAAATATTACTTCTGGATTGATTTTGGCCGTAAACCAAAAGGTCTACATTAATCAGCAGTTCCAGAGACCGTATACAAGATACCCTTTTGGATATGAACTGGGAAAATTCGTTATATTGCATGTTCCAAAAATCCAGTATATGTATATTAAAGTATGACATACGTATGTACGAATATACTACGAGTATATGAATAAGTAAACGGCTACAGAATGCGTAGATCGTTTAAATCTTTGCAATCGTATTAATCCGCAATATAAAGAATTTTATTTTTTAGAGTCGATATTTCAGAAAAATATCTAATTAACCCCCACTTGCAACTTTGAAACACACTAGTATACCTAGTATTTACAATACACACAAAAAAAATGCCAGGTCATTTCATCTCAATTTGGTAGTTTTCACGATAAGACTCAGCTTTATCAAACTGTAAAACTCAAGGGGTTATTAATACTCTTAAGAGGCTTGCACACTGCGCAGACGAAGGAAAGTTAGGGAGCAAAAATGGGAGGTACAATTAGTCTTAAATGTTTACAAGTTACAATAACTAGGAAATAAAGCGCTCGGCCGGACATTCCATAAGTGAGTTGTATGGCTTAGGAAAGAAACACGATATTTCAGATTATGTCCGAAAGTGGGCTTGAGGGAATACTGATGAGCCTTCATAACGGGACGGGTGTTACGGTTTAACTTTTGAAGGGGCGGAATACTATTGACAGTTTCGGTGGAGCACAGGTGGTGAAAATAGTGATAGAACAAGATGAGGCAAGAGATGTTACGTCAGTGTTCAAGCGTGCCAATTGACTGTGCAATATTGGCACCACCTTTGAGTTTTGAATCTTGTATTGGGTCTACAAGTAAGTTTCCAGCGTTTGTCAAAGATGGCGCCACCAGTGGATCCCGGGCAGAAATGTCAGACCCCATGTGCTTTATTTGTAGGTTTTGTATCTGTCAACAACTTTGCAGCGTTATATTTGAGCAGTTCTGTCGGTGTCGTACATTTTATCGAGCAAAATCATGGCGAGTTTCCAGCCAAATAAACGGCATTTGCGGGAAGCGCTGCTTTTATTCTTTAATATGAAGAAAAGTGCGGCTGAGGCCTATCGTTTGCTTTCGGAAACTTATGGGGCGGAATGTATTGGTGAATCGACGTGCCGCGAGTGGTTCAAACGGTTCAAAAGTGGTGATTTTGGAGTTGAAGACAAAGATCGCCCCGGAAAGCCGAAAAGTTTTGAAGACGAGGAATTGGATGCTTTACTGGATGAGGATCCATGTCAGATTCAAGAAGAACTTGCTGCATCATTGGGCGTCACGCAACAAGCCGTTTCCCTGCGCCTAAAAGCACTGGGATTCATTCAAAAGGTGGGAAATTGGGTGCCGTGCGAATTGAAGCCAAGAGACGTCGAACGGCGATTTTGCATGTCCGAAATGTTACTGCAGCGGTATAAAAATAAATCATTTTTGCATCGTATTGTCACTGGTAATGAGAAATGGATTTATTATGATAATTATTATGATAATTATATACAAAGCCTGACGAGCCCTCTCAATCGACGCTGAAACGAAATATTCACGTGAATAAGGTCATGCTCTGCATATGGTGGGATCAAAAGGGTGTCGTATACTACGAACTGCTTCCGAGTGGTGAAACCATCAAAGGACCATTATATCGAACCCAACTAATTCGTTTGAAGCGGGCATTAAAAGAAAAACGGCCAGAATATGAGACCAGGCATGAGTCCGTCATTTTTCATCACGACAACGCTTGGCCACATGTTGCAGTTTCGGTGAAAAACTGTTTGGAAAATAGTGGATGGGAAATTCTGCCTCACCCGCCTTACAGTCCAGACTTGGCACCATCTGACTACCACTTGTTTCGTTCGATGCAGAACGCTCTTACGGGAATACGCTTCAGCTCAGTAGAGGAAATCAAAAATTGGCTCGATACGTTCTTGGATTCGAAAGACGAGAAATTTTTTTGGTCCGGAATTCATAAATTGCCAGAAAGATGGGGGAAAATTGTAGCTTCCGATGAACGATACTTTGAATAAAGCATTGTAACTATGTTTTCATAATAAAACTTCAAATTTTGGAAAAAAACGCTGGAAACTTACTAGTAGACCCAATATTTTTGACATTATACTCCAATTTTAGGCGGATAAATGCCTTATAAACATATTGAGGTCAAATCAGACGGGAAAAAGTATTTTTTTACATCGTTTGAGGAAACCTAGATACTTCGCTGCATTTTTTCGTCCTCGAGTGCGTGGTAATTCCAACGTAAGTTGTCATTGACACACATATCGAGAATGGAAAGTTTTTCGGTTTCGACGACGCAAGTGCTATTCCTAGATAATGGCTTTAACGACAGCAGACAGCATTGTGTTTTGGAAGCATTAAACTCCACTCTGCTGATAGTTCTCCAATTGGTTATGCTGTTAATATCAGAATTGAATGAGCTTAACATACGCTGCCGTTCCCGTTCTACAGCCGAAGAGCAGGGTCGTGAATCCGGGAACAAATATGAAAAGCAGAAGGTGCTGTCGACAGCAAAGGAATATATTGGATTGTGCGATCTACAGAGGACACTTTTCGCAGTTCCAACGGTTCATTTTAAGGTTAAATTTGTCACAATATCTACAAATTGAAGTTAAGTATTAAGTATATAAATTGGGTGTAATTCTTCGGTAATATTTTTGTATATTAAAATTAGTTGGGATTTAGTGGAATTGATAATAAGCCCATTGTATATCACATCCTGCAAACGAGATCTTCATCCAAGCCAATCTGTCTTGACAAATAAATTTGTCCGTCTTCGTCGTAAAAGATAAGCAGAATTAATTGAGCATACTTAGAAGCGAATCTTGAGGTACTCCTGATGTTTAGGACATTGGAAAAATAATGCTATTACCACCCATGACCCTTTGACTACGACCACGTAGGTATGCACTTAACAGGCGCACTGATCTTACACTATATCCAAAGTGCATCCTTAGTTTTATCCAAAGGACGTCATGGTATACACTATCAAACGCTTTCGAATAATTGAGCAAGCAGGGTATGGTTATATGACCTAGATTATCGTTTGCCTTTACATGTCACCCATTGTTTTAACCAAAGCCGTAGAGCAACTATGATTGCCTCGAAAACCCTACTGAATTGGAAAATGCAACCTATATAAAAATATTTTAAGCAGAACAGACTTTGAGTCTCTAACTCGCTTTGCAATCAGCATTGATTATCCCATTTATTTGTGTTGTTTTCGGTGTATAAATAACAGTAAAAATATGGGGATGAATTATTCAGAACCTCGTTAGATAATTTAAATATTAAAAAAAATATATAAAGCAATTATAAAATGAGTGCCAATTACTTTAATTTTTTCGATGCTTGGAGACAAATCCATTTGTGTTGTGTGGAATTCAGAAAATAATATTGGTATGCTATTTCTAAATACAGACACAAATAGGTACAAATTTGTTTAACCATTTCTATATGCTACTACACAGCATGTCATATACTCGTATCGAGCTGATCAAAGCTTTAATGATTATCGTGGTGAATTCAATGTCGCCCCTGGTGCTGACACGGGTCAGCCAATTTAAATTAAAAAAAATTTCTTTCCCATAAAATTTGATAAGAATTTTACTTATTTTTTTGACAGAAATTTAATTTTGTATGTACAGTATTGTAATTTCATCTAGCTATGATGTCTATGTCCGTAGCACTACAAGTTGAGATAGCCAAGGATCTTATTTGGAAAGCATCATTTATTAAACGTTTATCAGAAAGCTTTAAGATAGTAATGGTTTATTGCAGCGATGCCCTCCTACAGCTTCTACAGTAGGTCTTAAAATCTCAGCTACGCGACATTATGCCCCCGAGTGTCGTAACTGTTCCTATTTAATATAAAGGGCTTTTGTTTTACTGATGGATTTTTAAGAAAAGATGATTTTAAAATATACTGGCATTTTTGGCAGTTTTTTGACATTTGTGTTTTGTATTGTTTGAAATATCGGCATAATATGAAGAACGCTTGCGTATCATTCGTAATTATTTCGAAAATCGGTCTTCAATTTGCGGAATGTACGAGTATATAAAATTGCGTGATTATCTTGATCCTCATAATCGAACAACAGAGGTCGCTTTGCGTCGTGTTGTAGATAAATTTCATACCTCATATACTCGTATGTAGAGTACATGACTAAAAGCCAACAACGCGTCTAACTTACAGAAGAAACCCTTGCCGCTTTGAGTGAAAGCAAGGCGGAAGATCCGGAATTGCCAATTCAATTTCGTTTACAAAGGTTTGACCCTTTCCCATCCACTATGTGCAAAATTTTGCATATCTCGGTCCCACTTATTTAAAATTCAGCTATTGTAGAAACTATTGGTACGAACCTATTGCTTGCAATGGGTTCCTGCAGATTGGGCAGCTAGAGTACTCTTATAGACGACCCTTATTTTGATCGAAGAAACGTCTTTAGAGACTAGCGTTTTGTCTCAATGGGTTTTTGAATTGGAAATATTTACATTTCTGGAGTGAAATAAGTCCAATCATCACTGAAAGGTAGGTAGGTAGGCAGGTAGGTAAGAGTGGTTGTTGGATATACCAACCCACTTAGGCCTAATGTCCCATTGTGATTCCACGTGGATCTATGATCCTCTTTCTGATGGAACCAGTTTGAGCTTCTGACGAAGCGAAGGAGACTGTTTACTTCTATATTTTTCAGATCGTTCAGGTCGTTGTAGAAGAAGGCTCCTAAGTGAAGTTTTCTTCTCTGGGAGAGATCTGGACATGTACAGAGTAGGTGGAGGATTGTCTCCTCCTCCTGCTCGTCCATGCAGCCTCTGCAGAAATCATTTGTAAAGGCGCCAAGCCTTCTTGCGTGCTTGCCTATGAGGCAGCGTCCAGTGATGACACCTAAGATGGCGCTGAGATATTCCTTATTTAGAAGGATCAGACACTTAGAGCGATACAGATCCAGTTTTGGCCAGATTTGTTTGGTCGCTAGACAGTCCACCTAAAGTCTGTTCTTTTATTGGCATCCAGCTTTAATTTTAGTTTGCACTCAGCGATTGGGATACC
Organism: Volucella zonaria; assembly: GCA_963966105.1. Taxonomy (NCBI): domain Eukaryota; kingdom Metazoa; phylum Arthropoda; class Insecta; order Diptera; family Syrphidae; genus Volucella; species Volucella zonaria. The sequence goes on along the minus strand of OZ014530.1, from coordinate 93,281,593 downwards.
TATGCTACCCCTTTCCGGTAGAATAGGTAGAGTGGTTCCCATTATGGCGAGTTCATAGGCTCTACAGTTCCCTGGAACGTCTCTGAGGCCCGGCACCCAACAGAGATCAAGGTTGAACTGCTCTGCCATCTCCATAAGAGACGATCGGCATTCAAGGGCGGTTTTAGAGTTTAGTGAGACTCAGTCCAGGGATTTGATAGCGGCCTGACTATCCGAAAAGATGCGGATATCCTTTATAGATATCACGTTTTTCTTCAGCCAGGACATAGCTTCTTTAATCGCCAAAATTTCCGCCTGGAACACGCTGCAGTAATTTGGAAGACGGAAAGAGAGGCTTAGATTTAGCGTGTCTGAGAAAACACCGCCACCAACAACGCTATTGGTTTTAGATCCATCTGTGTAGAAATGGATTGACTTGTCCTCCATGAAAGCATCTTCCCCCCCTAAGGATCTAGAGGGGAAGCTTACATGGAAGTTTTTGTCAAACCAAAGTTCAGGTGTGGTGTAATCGATGTTCTCTGTGGGGATTCCTAATGTATTAAGAATACATACATAGACATGCTGTTCTCTGGACTCTGCTTAGCTTAATGCAGTTAACCGCACTTTCTAAGGCCGTCCACCAGACTATCACCCCGTAAGTAAGTATCGGTCTTATGACCGAGATGTATAGCCAATGGGTTATCCGAGGTTGAAAGCCCCATTTATTCCCAATGGCTTTTTTGAAAGAGAATAAAGCTATTGTAGCTTTATTGACTCTTTCTTGAATGTTAGGTTTCCAGTTTAGTTTTCTGTCAAAAATGAGACCCAGATATTTTGCTGTATCGGAAAACACTAAACTGGTACAGTTTATTGAGGGAGGGTCGACTGAAAAGTAAGAAAGCAGTGGAAACCGGTGGTATTACGAATATTGTGCTTTTACATCTCCCAGTAAAAGCGGTGGCATTTACACCACCCTGTTTAATAATGCAATGAATAATGCCCATTATCCAGCGTATTGGAAAAAAGCGGTGGTACCTCCAATTCACAAGAGAGATAAAAACATGTCCAAGCTCGTCAATCGTCGGTCGAGAAGTCTTCTTCCGAATATTAACAATGTATTCGAAATTGTGATCACTAGAGTGCGGATTAATTGGGTTAAGGACAAAAACATAGTCCATAGTTGAACAGCCTACGCATAAGTAAACCACTGCAATGACCTCAACGAACAATGTGATCTCCGGAGCTTACTACACGAATTGTGTATACATATTACGAGAGTGTGCGTTTTAACGGCTTCATTCCTCCAGCAGCGTTTCTCTATTTAGATAGTAAAGGGTTAATCCAAGATAAGTTAACGGTGCCACTAATCTTCCAAGTCGCTTGAACTGCTGCGGATAGGTGACTCATCACGATAGAGACGTCGCACATGGCTGCGCTAAGCGTCTTCTGTTCAGTAGGGTGGAAGGGAGTCGTAATATTAGGCATGTTGCTCGAAGGCACAATGCATTCTGCTGTGTTAGCGATGAAAAAGAAACTACCTAGTTGTTGGTTCCATAGTCGGACTAGCCGACATTGGGCAGGATCGGTAGTGCTTTATTTTGTAGCCGTGGCCGGTTTGCATAATTGGTAGGTGGAACAAGATGATTTAAATAGCTTTTAAGATTATATAAAAAGAAATAAACAATTTCAAAAAAAAATATATATACATACATATACATATATAGAAAAAATTAAAATTCAAAAAATCGTATATAAAATCGTTGCTATATGTTGATAAACCGTCAAACATTAAGGCCTCGGTAGATAATTCGTAGCCTGTTAATAGTGAGATAAGGCCCCAACTGCTCGAGAGAGAACAATTTTTTTTATACGTCGAAAGGTCTTATGCCTGTAGTTGTATACACAGTATAATGTCATGAACCATAAATTAAGATTTTCGGTTGAAGATCAATTGCTGTTGTTATTGTTCAAAAAAGTCGATAGGTCTTAAAAGAAAACTTCCTTTATTTCAATGGCTAATAAAAAAACTATGACCACTACGATTTTTACTATGGCAGAACGCACTCAGCCAAAAACATAATTAATTTGACTCCATTTAAATATGCCAGATACCAATTGCAGCGGGCTGTGTTACTAAGCTCACTTGTATTTATATCAGGCTACTTCAGAAAAGAGTTTCGAGCATAAGACTGAGACTCACTGCTTTCGACTCAGTGTACAGAGACCGTATTTGGCGTAAATGTGTACTGTCAGCCCGACTGCACTTCATAAAGTTGCTCTCAAATATCCCAAACCAGGGATGAGTTTTTAGCATACCCATGTTTCCATGGATAGTATGTGAAATTTTATAGTACAACAAACGACTGGAAGTTGCAGAAGTTTTTCTTTACTTATTCCCTTTATTTTTGTATACCATATACAGGGTGAATGACTCGAACTCCAACTTTTTAAAATGCTATAATTTTTTTATTTTTTGATAAATTTTATTGTGCCAAAACAAAAAATACATCAATTTTGAAATTGTATCAGTAGTTTTCAGTGTGTCCACCTTTGGCGCCAATAATGGCCTTGAGACGGCCGAAGAAAGCATCGCACGCTGCACGCAAGTGGCTCTGCGGTATTTTGGCCCATTCCCGGCGAAGTGCTTGTTTGAGGTGGTTCAAACTTTGGTATTTTTTTAATACCAACCTTCGCCTTCAAAATACCCCAGATAGATAAATCCAATGGATTTGCATCCGGACAATTTGCAATCCATTGTGTCGAAGAAATGAAGTGCGGAACATTGTTTTTTAACCAACCTTGGTTGACGCACGCTTTGTGAGACGGTGCCGAGTCTTGTTGAAATGTCTACGGTCTCCGACCAAAATCATTGTTTGCCCAAGGCTTCAATACTGTCTCTAAGACAGTTTCACGGTATACGATCGCATTAATTTTGACGCTACGGTCCAAAAGTACGAGCGGAGAGCGACCATCGGCGGTCCGAAGGTGTAAATTTTCGAAGTACCTCTCTTTCAAGTAAACTCGGTCATTTTGTTTGTTGACATATTGCTCGATAACAAACGGCGACTCATCGGAAAAAAACAAATTCGGCAACTTACCACTTTCGTGCAAGCGTAGCAACTCCTTCGCTATTTTGACTCTAAATTTTTTCTGTTGCGGTGTAAGATCGTGTGCTTTTTGAAACTTCAATAGCTTGAGCCCAAGCTCATTTTTCAGTATGTGCTGCATCCGTTCCAACGATATGTTGAGCTCACGAGCTATTTTTCTTCCTTCGAGCCTTCACTTTCCGAACCATTTCTACCGAAGTTGCTGTTTTTTTATGACCACCTCCATTTCGTTTTGCAACGCTGCCAGTATCACGGTAACGAGTTATGTTTCGAGACACAAATGATTTATTCACGTTGAGGTGCTGGACGGCTCTAATGATAGCTACTTGTGGTTTTCCAGCCAAATATAAAGCAATCACACTATCACGTTTGAATTCCATCGCGGATAAAAATTTTTCAAGACAACTGAGACGCAAATCGTTTAAAAGGCTTGTAAATAATAAAATTATCTGTCATGTGCCAAATTTGAGCCTACTGTCATGAGCGGTTTGGAAATTATAGCAGTCTGAAGTTGGTTGCAGTTTGAGTCAGGGGTGTATACACTTTTCTTGGTTTTTTCATAGAAAAAAGAAAAAAATACAATTTTGCATATACAAATTCAACTATTAATTGAGTAAATCTCTGGGTTTACCAATTTTATCAGGAAACATTAGTTAATGAGGAAATAACAAAAAAAGATGTAACTTAAATCTAATGAGAGACACTTGCAAACATAGAAGTGTATCATGATATAACCTGAAACAGAGTTTCAACCTAAGATCTTGAAAGTAGATAGGCCTTAAGATTTCTTAAAAATTGGTTTCCACGTGCTACTAGCTACGATATATTAGACGGTGGTTTGTTGAAAATTAAAGGTGCTATAAATGTTAAAAAATGTTGGCTGTGTTCTTTCTTAACCCTAGGAACGGCTACTGCAAATCCATTTCTCAACGAGTATACTCGGCTTCTTCTAAAGTGTATACCATATTACTACTACTGATAAAGAATGTTTTAAGAGCTTTGAAGACAAATTGCATTAAATTGCTGAAAGTAGATTCTGGGGAACTAACTTTCACAAGTGATGCATTTTGTTTAAGGGTATATATCGTATCTTTTCTAGAGACATTATATGTGATTTGTTTGTCTAATACATCTCCAAGGTGCTTAAATTCCTTTACGAACTTGGAGTTAAAGCATTTGTCGTTTCAACTCATTTTATCGGAGCTAGGAAGATGAGAGGTAATGTATTCAATCAGGATGTTCGAATTGTACAAGAAGAAATACATAACTTTAGACTTAGTGCTAAGTAAAAATTGATGATAGCTAAGCTTGGTGGTAAGTAGCAATAAATCAGAATTCATTTGGTCTCGAAGTGCGATTACGACATCATAATATGAATATGAGACTGCAAGACTGACACTTGTGGGACACCATTATCGGCACATACTTGTACTTTGCTTACATATTCATTAAATCTTACCTGCTTCTTTTTGTAGAATAAGTAGAATTTAAACCATTTAAATGTGTTTCTTTTAAAGCCAGCATTATGTACGAGTAGTTTATGCCACAATAGCTCCTGGTTAACCAAGTTAAAAGCTTTTGTCAAGTTAAAAAAAAGACCAAATGTTTTTCGGTTATTGTCTAGTGAATTGTACGAATATGTTCTACTTACAAAGGATGCTATTATATCTCCAGTACACTTTCCTTTCGTTAAACCAAATTGGGACTTCTGAAAGAATCGTATTTCGTCAAGAAATTTCAGCATCCTACCAACTGTGATATCTTCAAATATCTTTGAGAATATCGACAGCAGAGATGTTGGTCTATAATTGTTTGCATCACTAGAATCTCCGTTTTTAAGAATTGGAATAATAAGAAAGGTTTTAAGACTTTGATTTGCAGTGTGTCTCAACGGATTAAGAATTTACCCTCCTATTGTATTTTCTTAACTACCATATTGCTGATGTCATTCACTTTACATAAGTTTTTGTTTTTCTTGCCGTTAACAATCCCGAAAGAGAGTGGAGTCATTTTAACCAATAAAATTCCGCGTGGTGAATCGTTGGGAAATTACTGAGTGCCCTATAATTTGGATTGCACCAACAATGCAACAATCCAGTTCGTAGAAGTGCTTACCTTACCTCTCAGTGGTGGTCTCCGGTAAACTCTTACTAAAATGGCAAGACAATGGTCGGCCAAGAGCATTGCATTGGCATACGCCATCTAGGGCTAACAACGGAAGAAATTCAAAAGATGTCATAAATCAATTAATGACTTCCGATAAAAATTGTCTCACTATTGATGTCTCTAGCAAAAGCTTAAAGCACAATGACCTTAGTATCTGCACGTGGATCAGGCTACTTGCAACCGAACAATTGGCGGGGACCCTTGAGTACTATAACGCAGATATTACCGCCATCCAGGAAGTACGATGAAATTACCCTGAGAATTGACATGAGAAGGATGAAAAACTGTGATATATACTATGGTGATTGCTATAGGGAAAAGAAACAGCGCTTATTCGGATGCAGATTTTCTATATGTGGCAGGCTTACGCAAGAAGCCTTGAGCCTCCGAGCTAGGGTCTTATTACAATTCTCATCAAGGCTAAATTCGCTAACATAAGCCTAACATGCACTCATGCCCCAATGGAAGACAAGGACGACGCCACCAAAGAATGTTTCTATGAACACGTCGACAAGACATACTTCTATGAGCAATGTCCGAAGTATGATAGTACAAAGTAAGCCAGGATAGGAAAGGAGGACATCTTTGGTAGGGTAGCCTACACAACACTGGCTGGACTTAGGCTTATTGACTTTGCAGCGGGATGAAATATCAATATAGTCAGCACAAAGTTTCATTATCTCAATATAGCCGAGGGGATCCAACGGTCGCTGGATCATCAAACGTTAATTCAAATTGATCATTAACGTCCCGGGCAGCCAACATTCACTCGGATCAACACCTTTCTGCAGCTAAGGTGCGAATACGGATCTCCTAAGCGCGACAACAAAGAAGAACTAGTGTGAGAAGATATAACGTAAAAAAGCTCCAATCGTTAGAGACAGCCAGAATCTTCGCCGAATGCGTATCCCGAAACCTCTCAGCAACTCCTATGCCACCAGATTCAAGTACCGCAGACCAGTGGCAATACTTCCAACTTGCCATCAGCGACGCCACAAATGATGTACTGGGTTTCACTTGACCAACACCAAGAAATCCCTGGTTTGATGAAGAATGCCTATAAGCACATGTAGGTGAGCAATAAGGGAAGAAAGCGGGACTGCAACGAAGAACGAGAGCTTTTCATGAGCGTTACGAGCAGAAGAAATGAGAGGAACATAGGCTTCTCCAGTAGAAGAAAAAAGAGCAAGAGAAGTGCGAAATCGAAGATGTTAAGAGGAATAACGTACGGAAGTTTTGCTAACAGGTAAACAGAACATGTCAATGCACGAAAACCCGTACAGAAGCCTGTATATATGAAGATGTAAATCTTGTAGTAGTGTCATAATCGGTAGTGTGATTATGGAAAAACTTTTTCTGCAGACTATATACCGGCGAACAAGCCCAGCATCTTCCCGTCAACGTAGATGATTACAGCAAAAACATCTGTGCACCTGACCAAAATGAAATAAGGATAGCCTATATCTAACCCGAACTTCAGCAAATCAGCTGGACCTGACGGCCTACCGGCCGAGGTGTTCCAAGCTGATGGAAATGGCTTCGTGGAGAGCATGAATCAACCCATCTTCCAGATTTGGTCAGAAGACCGTATGCCTGATGAATATAATCTCAGCAACTTATGTGCGATCCACAAAAAGGAGACCGCCTCAACTGCGCTAACTATAGAAGTACAAGTATTCTCAACGATACGAGATTTTACTGGCCATATTTTGTGAACGTGAGAAACCTTTCGCCAATATCTTGACTGATACCTATCAGTGCGGTTTCAGACCAGAAAAGTCCACAGTCGACCAAATCTTTACACTCAGACAGATCCTAGAGAAACTCAAGAAATCCAGATCGATACCCACCATCATTTGTAGGAACGAGCTAAGTAACAATAGATGTCTAGTTTTGGTGTCCCTGCCAAACTCGTCCTTCTGTGCAGAATGATGATTGAGAACGCTCGCTGCTCCGTTAAGGTCTGTAGCAAACTAACTGAGATCTTTGATGTCAAAAAGGGTTTTATACAAGGTGACGCGCTGGGGTATAATTCACAACTGAACACTAAAGACACAATCTTTCAAAAGTCTGTGCAACTACTAACATATCCCGAAGATATCGACATAATTGGGAGAACCCAGCGGGCTGTCACCGATGCGTTCGCTAGTATTGAAACAGAAGCTGACAGAATGAGTTTAGCGGTGAATAAGGCCAAAACCAAGTTTATGCTGTCTAAAAGAACGGTCATACAATATCTACTAATTAGACAGAAAGTGATAATCGACAGCTATAATTCCAAGGTACTATATGAGAATATCAGCCTCAGCAGATACAAAACGAAGAATCACTCTTTCCAATCGCTGCTTCTTTGGGCTAAGAAGGCAATTGGGTAGGAGGGCCTATCCCGAAAAACTAAGAAGACTCTACATAAAAACTTTGATCATCCCAGTCTTACTTTATAAAGCTGAAGCATGTCGTTTTGAGAGAGAAATTCTTTGAAAAGCATTTGTGTATATGGGCTTTTGTGGAGAGGATTCAACGACGAAATAAGTATGTACGAGTATATTAGCTTCACAGCAATACCGATCTAGTCAGAAAACTGAGAATTAGTCGTTTAAGATGGCCAGGACATGTAGGCCGAATGGACAATAATGCTCCGACCCACAGAGTCCTCAAATCTAACACAGTGTGACAGCACAGTAGAGAGAGGCCTCAGCTTAGGTGGCGCGCACAAGCAGAAGGGATCCCCAACCGATTTGAAGTGCACAACTGGAGGCAGTTAGCTAAAGGGCAGACTAACTAGGTGAGCCCCAGGGTCTCCACGAACTATAACACCACTTAAGTAAGTATTGTTTTCGTTTAAATGGATTTAAGTTTTTGACAACATTTAACATCCTGTTTCAGAAATCCTCATTACCGGTGAGGATAATATTGCCTAATTAAGTAAGCTTTAGATCAGGCTCAGTCTTGTCTTTTCCTAATATAGTGTTAACAATACGCCTTTGTTATTTGGGACTATAACTATATCCAGCAAAAGTTAGTTTTTAGCTTTTAAGTTTTGTTTTATTTTATTAGCAGAACTCTGTTATTTAAATTTAGTTTTTATGATTTTACAATTTGAACTTAAAAGTAGGTATACTATTGTACATACACAATATTTTAATTTCAATTATCAGGGTACTTAAGTTTTTTTAAATATTTGAAAATTTGTTTCAAATGTTATAAAGCTTGTATTAAATAAATTTGTAAACAGTTTGTAAACTAAACTTTTTTGTGTTAAACTACTAACATAATCTTATAATCTGAAATCCTGTTTCTTAATTAACAAGGTTGGGATACTCCCACATATCTCAGCTATTTTTTTAAATAATTTGTTAACTTTGAATGCTTAATTTTAAAGACGAAGCACAATACGATTACAAGAATCCTTTGTGTTACATTTAACCATAACAGCATATCTAAAATTAATATCAAAGAGGTATAACGATTGCATTTAATAATAATTCGCATGGCTCTATTTTGTAATCGCTGTAATTTAAGTAACGAAGTATCACTACACAGATATAATACGAGTATGGACGAGAAATATTCAAATCGTGGTTTAATCATTATGTTATAAATATTTATTGGGCAAATTAAGGATATTTTCTTTCTTATTCTACTGAAAAACACTACTTTTTTAGCTATTGTACTTAAAGATATATTCTACGTGAACATTAAATGATAGTTTATCATCAATAATTATTCCTAGATACTTAATTTTGTTGGCTCGTTCCAAAACTTCGCTTTCTATTTGCAAATTTAAAGATATATGATGCTTAAGTTTTTTTTACATTGAGCTTCAGCTTATTCGATCTTAGCCTCAACCTAAGCACAATTTTGATAAGTTTTCCTGAATCAATCGTTTACATTCAATGGGGTCTTTTCCCGATACGTAAATAAGTGCATCATCTGCGAATAGGACGATCTGGGAATAATTGGGCTCAATATTTATGTCATTTATATATATGATGAACAGCAGAGCACCAAGTATTGATAGTTGTGGAACTCCAAGCGCTGTTTCAACACAACGAGATATCACTCCGTTCACTCTTGTTTTTTGTGATCCCACAGTAAGATAACATCAGAACCATTTCAGTTCTTGGTCTCTAATTCCAAATCCCTGAAGTTTCGACAGCAAAATATCCCTGTCAATGGTCTCAAAAGCACTTTTAACGTCTAAGAATAGTATAATAACAAAGTTTCCAGCAGGGATCTCTTCTTTCCAGCTTATCAGCACATTTTTCTGTGTGGTTTCGCACAAATGTTTCTTTCAGAACCCAGATTGATTTTTAAGGAATAATCCATTTGTTTCGAAATACTCTTCCTTTGAACAATTTTTTCAAATATTTTCTCATAGACTGGAAGGGCGTTTACTGGCCGAAATCTTCACATTTATTGGAACCTTTGATTTTTAATATACATACATAGCTGTAACAATTGATTCCTTCCATGTGGTGGGAAATGAATACCTACTCATTGACAGACTAAATAAGTTTTATAGGAATTGGTCGATTATGGGTATTGCATAAAACATCATTTTTGCATTCATATAATTGAAATCTCTTTTTTGGTTGATCAACTTTAAAGCACTTTTTATGTCATTAACGCTAATAGCTTTAGATTTAAAAGTTGTATCTATCGTGGTTGATCTGCTTTAGAGTGGTATTGATTTATTAATGTCTAAAACACTTTTTAGAAAATACTTGTTGAATTCTTTGGCCATGTGGGTAGTATCTTTTACACAAGGGTTATTAACATATATATTGTACTGTATTAATGGCTTACTTTCGTTAAGAACATTTATAACATTCCACGTCGATTTTTGGTTTTGGGCCCTTTCGATACGCTGCTTCATGCTATTATTTTTTGCCCTAACAATTTCAGTCTTGTACCTATTTCTAGCAACGCGATATCTGCCCCATGTCTCATAATGATCTTTCCACGCTGTATTCGCATGTCAGCTCTAAACGTATCTCCCACTTGCAAAGAACTCGTTCAAATTTTAAAAACTATTACAGTTCCTAACAAACTAAATCCTGTATCCTCCAGTCCACAATGCATGTCCATTTACTACCAAAATGTAAGAGGTTTGCGCTCTAAAATCTCCGTCGTATATCTCAATTCTCAAAAGTTACCCTATGACCTAATTGCTCTTACTGAAACAAATCTAATTCCGGACATTAATAACCTTGAGCTGTTTCCTCCAAATTTCAACGTTTTTCGAAAAGATGGATTTGAAAGAGCTGATAATCCCTATGGCCGAGGTGTTTTACTAGCAATCCGGAACTTTTTCCACGCAACTCCTGTTGATATTCCCCACACTGACAACTTTGAGTTAGTATGTGTTAACATTACGCTCCCCAAACGCGTACTTTGTTGTTACATTCACCCATCCCAACCAATTGAGTCTTATCGACCTGTAGTTTACGCAGTGGATTTTTTGACTGATAATGCATAACCTGAAGACTGTATTATTCTAGTAGGGGATTTCAACCTCCCTCAACTTAAATGGGAGCCTTCCGACGATTCGTCTCATTTCGTCTCTCTTAATTCGTCCTCAGAAATAGAAATTTTGATGGTTGGCTGCCAAACCAACTCAAGTCTATATCAGATTAGTGGAATACCTAACACAATGAACAGACAACTCGACCTTGTCTTCACATCCGATTCAGATAACTGTGTCGTTTATAGGAGTGATCATCTTCTTTCTACCCTAGACCGCCTTCATCCCCCCTTGTCAATATATACTCATATGAAAATGGCAACACAAGTGTCGATGCAGAAAATGCATTTTCATTTAACTTCCGAAGAACCGACTTTAACAAACTTAAAAACCTCATCAGCAACATTAACTTTGACTTTATTGCTGAGACGACTAATATTGATCTTGCCCTATCAATGTTCTATTCGTTAATTTTCTCCTTCTTTGCCCAATCGGTTCCATATACCTGTCATTTTAATAAATCCTTTTCTAAGAAAACAGCTGAACCCGATCCTAGTTACTTTAGCTATATGAGAAACTATCCTGAGACATCATCCGTTTCGCTAAATATAACAACATCTTTGGTATCTGATAACATTACCAAACTTAAAGATAATTTTTCGTCCGGCCCTGATGGCCTTCCAGCTATTGTAATAAAAGAGTGTATTAACCATCTCGGTCCACCCCTTGCTGCCCTATTTAACTTGTCTGTCTCAACAGGTACTTTCCTTTTCCTATGGAAGGAATCTTACATCATCCCTATTCATAAAAAAGGAAGTAAGGCCGAAGTCGATAATTATAGGCCCATAGCAAAACTCTCTTGCATACCCAAACATTTTGAAAGCATAGTCTATCAACAACTGCTTCCGTACTGCAGGCCAACTATCTGTACAAATCAGCATGGTTTCATAAAAGGTAAATCAACGGCCACTAACCTAACAGAGTTCGTCTCTAGGACGCTTCATGCTTTAGAAGGCGGTGATGAAGTCGATTCAATTTCTACTGATTTCAGCAAGGCATTCGATAAAATTTCTCACCAACTTATCATTTTTAAACTAAAAAAACTTTTTTTCCCCTCATTTTGTGGCATGGACCAAATCCTATTTAGAAGACCGAGAATACAGGGTCATCTTCAGATCTTCAATATCCGACCCAATTAAAGCAACATCTGGTGTCCCTCAGGGTAGTCACCTTGGGCCAATCGTCTTTATCCTGACGATTAACGACATAAATCTCACTTTAACGAATTGTAATCTTTCTATTTTCGCTGATGACATGAGAATTTCCAAAGTCATTTCATTGCCTTCTGACTCCCATTGCCTTCAAGTTGACTTAAATAAGTTTTCGTAATGGTGCAAGCAAAACTTTTTGGAGCTTAATGTCAGCAAATGCCAAGCGATAACCTATTCCCGCAAACGTTTACCTCCCCCTCCAAGAAACTACTTCATCTGCGATGAGCCTATTCCTTCCACTACCCAAGTACGGGATCTAGGAATAATTTGTGACAGAGAATTGAATTTCGACTCACATATTGACAGCATTATAAATAAAGCTAACTCTGCACTTGGTTTTATCAAACGTTGGTCGAAAGAATTTTCCAACCCTTACGTTACAAATTCCCTGTACATTACTTTTGTAAGGCCTCTTCTCGAATATTGCAGCCAAGTTTGGTCACCGTATAAACTAACCCACATTCAAATAATAGAAGCAGTCCAACGCAGGTTTATCCGTTTCGCACTTCGTGGTCTACCCTGGGCAGACCCATATGGATTACCCCCCTATGAAAATAGGCTGAAACTAATTAGCATGCATACCCTAAAAAAACGTCGTGAAGTCGCTGATGTACTTTTTATCCACCAGTTACTGACTGGAAACATCGAGTGCTCGAGAATAACGCAAAATATTGCATTCACTCCCAATCCCCGTAATCTAAGATCCGTCCCACTCTTCCTGATCCGAACTCACCGCACCAACTACGGTCACTTTGAACCCATATCTAAAATGTTGCGTATAACGAACAACTACGCCGAAGTCTTTGACCTAAAAAAAGCACTGCTCAATATGCCACTCCCTTAACATCCCCCTCGTCCACAATTTCTCCTCGCCCCATTAGGTTAAGAATATATTTGTTAGTTTTAAGTCTAGCTTTAAGTTTTTGCTTGTTAATAAGCTAAATAAAGTTGTCCGGGGTAGACCCGGGCTAATAATAATAATAATAATACACCTTGATGTTAAAAATTCTTTATATCTTGCCATTCTGTCCCGTTTTAACAACAAAAGTTTATTACATAAATTGATATATGTAGTCTATCATAGTAAAACATAAATTGATGCTTAACTCTAATAACGTGCGATTCAAAATTTAAGATAGTTTCATGCAAATTTTTAATTTTATTTTCAACCCGATTTTTTTCTTCGCGTATTCTTGGTTTAAATTTTAATGGCCTACAATATCATGTCGAGGAGCGGCGAAAATTTCTCCAAATTTCACTATTCGAATAAGTCATTTTTGGCTGCAGTGGTATAATCGATGTCATAAACCACTTTGAGTCCGATGAATCCGAATCACCATCTGAAAAATTTTGCTTTAACTCACTCTGACCCGGGAATCCATCACAACCCCATTTCGCTAAAAGTGTAAGATTAAGGCTATTCTATGCTACTACTTCATTAGTCTCTTTTGTATCTATAATTCTTTTAACTCTTTGGTCAAGCAAGTCTTGCAATGGGATCGGAGTAAATGTTTCTTCTATTTCAGTTTCCTCAGGATAAGACTGCATTTTGGAAAATTTATTTATATGTTGGAAATATATGTATGTATTATGTATTATAGGCAATATTATCAGCCGCGTTTTTAATAACTACATACTAATACTTTGACAGTTTTGTTTGAATTATAAGGGCTAACGCTTTGTCGGTACTAAAAGCTGAATGGAGAGTCGAGGGCGACGAAGTAGCGGCAGCGTTTATTAGATTATGTGTAGTATCAGTCGTCTTCCAACACTTGATTCGGTTTTTCACCAGTGCCCGCACCTGACTCATTCAGGCGTGAGCCAAGCTCATGGTTTTTAAAATTAACAAAAAGCTTTTCATTGAGCCATTCTTTATATTTTAGAAGAAATTTCGCTTTTATGTTGACTTATGACTTATATTTTTGTTTGAAATGCGACATGAATCTTTTCTTAACTTCTAGAAGAAGTTGTGAAATTTGATGTGTTTCCAAATGTGAGTACCTTTTTTGCAGAAAGCCTACTAGGGAGTCGGTACTCCGACTGAAAGGAAATCGCGCAGCACTTTATACTGTATGACAAAATTAGTCATATTAACACTTCTGAACTTAAACGTTTCTCAACAAATGCTCAAACATCTACTGCAACGATGACTTAATTTGTAATAATGTACACAACAAATTTTACCAAAATAGCTGTGAAATTTTAAACGGTAATACCAGAAGATGATTTCAAATGCTGTTTGCGGAACAAACACCGTTACATTTATGTATTTATTTGCGTTGTTATGCACATTAAGATAAACAAATCTTATAATCTAGTGATAAACTTAAAAAGTATTTCCTTTCTTTTATTAATGTAATTTTTATTCTATAGAACTAATATAAAATTTAAAGTGACATTACTATACATTTGATTAGGAGAAGTATCTAATTCTTAAGTGTACTGCGAAATCTGGTTTGATTTTGTTCACATCTAATGACACGCGGCAGGGAGTTCCATAACTCGATGGAAAAAATTAAAAAAATTTACATGATAAATAGTACATATCGTATCTTGAGTTTTAAAAAAAGGTCGGAACCAGCCTGGAGAAGTATGGAAAACTCGTTTAGGAGGTACCTCCAGTTAAGAGCCTTTCTTTTTAAACTGATAGAAAAATCTGATAAACGGTAATTGTACTGTTAAAGCCAAATATCCAAATAATAAAATTAGGATTTTCTTTTATAAACACGAGTGCTCTAAGGTTAAGAAAATAACCGTATCAAAACTGCTAATAAATACTTTAAACAATGTACATCGGTACATGTCCTTTCTTTCTCCCTAAATTTCGTTCGCCCGCTATGTACATACATTTTAAGGGTACAGAAACCCCTTGAGCGCACATTCATTATAAAAAAAAAAAAATGGTTTTAGAAAAACATGGAGTGTATTTCCTTTGCATATAAATATATGTACATAGTATCGAAACACCATACTACTTATTTCATATTCCTGGTTTTTCCCACCTGGAAGCCACTGTGCGGATGTTTGTTGCATCAAGCATTGCTGCAGTAGAAGAGAGAGTTTTTCTTAGTTCAATTGTCTGGTCGTAAACTTTTTGTAGAGTGATGCAAGTGGGAGTGGTGGTGGTGGTGTCATAGCTGTCATTTCTTTGGGTATAAGACAAAGAAAATCTTCCGATACCGTCGCGCCTGTTTTGATTTTGTAAGGTACTCGAGATTGCCTTGCTTTAGTTTCCCAAATTCTGCATGTAATAAGTTGTTGCATTTATCGCGTTTTATTTTGCTAGAATCTCTAACAATTTTACAATTTACAGTTGTACACTGAACAACTAGCATTATCGTCTTCACTCTTTCATGCCTAGAACAAAAACAACAAGTGAGGGTGAGTTACGATTTCGTTTGGCTTCCTATATTTTTTTGATTCCTTGAGCTAATGTCGGAGTTCCGCCAATGGCCTTTCTTGAGAACTGAAACTTTTGAGTAAATGGGTTCTATAAAATTTCACAAACACTGCGAACTAGTCAGCCTTGTACTTATGGAAAGCGGAATCAAACAATGTATGGTTTGCTTCACTGCATCTAATGCAATAAATGCATTTATTATTATCGTCAGACGAAAGGAGATACCATTACTCGCAGATGGGTTATCTGGCATCATCTCTATTTCGGAACCCTGAATAATCCTGAAAAACCTGACTGACCTCAGCTCCCAATATATAATATACGAGTGTCTACAATACTGACTGTTAAAGACATCATTGATTCAATAATGTGAATTCATCCTCCTTCTCCTTCTGAGGTTCAGTCATTTCTCACAGTAAATTATAGTGTTTTTTATATTTTCTAGCTCAAAAATTTTAGCTGATAAGTTTGGCATATCACGTTCCGTTGGACGATACCAGTACCCAGCGGCTACCACGAGGAGTTAAAATAAGCACATGTTGATGCCGCTCAGTGCCTACCCTTATCGTACTTACATGATAAACCAGATAGTTTTGATCTATTTATGTAAGTTGACTTTATATGCTCTGGAAAAAACTTATCTGTCGTTATTTTACTTTGTCCGATTCCATGTATCTCGTAGTTTTAGTTGGTGTTTGTATTCAAAGTTATTAGTTCCACTAAATCGTTTGATTTTTTACCAGAAAACAACTAGTTTTGAATTAAAAGGTGAGAGCCTTCCCTAATTGCAACTAGAAAATAGCTATCAAATATTTTTTTTAAATAAGTGAATTAAGTAAAGAGATATTGTGTTCCTTATTATTATTTTCAAAATTTTAATGTTACAAAAAAAGATTATTTAGATTATTTTGACTTTCTCAATTTATTTACGGTAAAAAGAATTTATTGAACACATTCAACAAAGAAATTCTACTAAATATGCGCTAAAATTAAAGCGAAAATAATTTTTGTATAGCAGAACTCATCACAGTTGTTTATTGTGAGTAATTTGAAGCAAAATTAATCTTCAATCATCATTCTTCATTTGCTAATTTTTTCTCGATTTTATATCTCGGCTAGACATTAATGTCCTAATTCCAAAGTAGAGTGTGAAAGGTCACCATCATACAAGTACATATGCTCCCATGGAAATATCGACATGAAAAAGCGACAACATGGCTCTGAAACTTGTATTGTAATAGTTGTATGCGGTGTAAGTGATAGAAACGATATTAGCAAACGGATTGCCGAATTTTCCGACTTTGGATTGTAATGCAGCCACCATCTTATTCTAGCACAAGTACACCTTCGTGATATATTCTAGGTGGATATTTTGAAGTACAACAATGATGAAGGAATCATTCAGGGCGCCAATTATACAGGGGCTTTTCAAGTCAGAAGGAGAAACGTACAAACCATATATAGCGTGTGTAAGATCTGACTGCTACAAATTGCATTGCATTTTTAAAGATGCTGAGGAAAAACTCTTATATCAAGCTATTCTAACACAAGCGAATGGGACTTTCCTTTAAGTGGGATAGAAGTTCTGACTACCAACTATCGGAATAAACGTGAGAAAACAAAAGTTGTTGAGTAAAGATTGGCTAGAAGGATTCTTCAAAAGAAATAATGCACTTCTTAGCAAGCAAATATGTCAAAACCTTAAAACATCCAAGATCCAAAGTTAACAAGAACATTTATAGGAGCATATTTTAATAATTTAAAAAAGACATTTACTTTTGATAATGGGGAGTACATTTCAGCCAGTTAATTAATCACTTCATACCATGTACGAGAAATTTGGATGGGGAAATCGTTCTATTGGGAGATAATCTTTTCAGACGCTTTTCTGTAGTTGTAGTTGAAGCTGCGGTACAAAACACAATTAGGTTTGCTTATTTTCCACCAAATTCAACATACCTTCTACAACCGTTGGATGTAGAATTCTTCGGGTCTCTAAAAAAAATATAGAGGACCATTTTAATGAAGTGTAAAGTAAGCAAATCAAGAACTTCGCAAGTGCTAGCTAAACATAAGTTTCCCAAATTGCTTAAAGAATTAGTAGAAGAATACTTGAACGAAAATGGTTTGTCAACGAATTTAATATCTGGCTTCAAAAAGTGTGGAATTTTCCCTTTTGATCCTCAACACTTGATGACAAGAATGCCTAGGGAAGCACATCTAGAAGAAACAGCTACAAATTTATCGTCATGCGTTGTAGATTTGTTAAAAGAAATGTGATATGGTAAAGAAGACTCATCGGGAAGAAAACAAAAGAGCAAGGTTAGAGTTACACTTGGAAAAGGAATAATCGTTGAAGAGCTTAAAGGAAGTCGCTTCGTTCATTCGTTCTTTTTTCCTATTACTATTCTACATGTATATAAAAAAATATACCTAAATTATTTTATTTATGTTGCAATTACAACTTTTTCTTTTGATTTTTCGTAATAAAATACCCTAAAACTTAAAAAAATGTTCAGGTATAACTTTGACCAGGATGTTTTTTAACAATTAAAAGCGCACCGGAAATGCAAACACTGAAGCAAAGTATTGATTATTTTCACAATTCAACAGCCGACAAACTAAAATCGAATACATCACGAAACGGACAAATACACTGCGAATGATTTCCCTACCAGACTGGTCATAGTTAGGCGATTTTACGGTAGTTGCTAAGAAATTTCTTGTGTTCGATTTCGGTTTCGCGGGGTTTGTTCGTAGGGGCTTCTATTTTCTTCATAGGCAGCAACCATAACATTGGTTTTGGCAGCATAAATGAAGAAAACAAATTTATTTTAAATACACTATGTAAAAATTATAATGGTTTGCATATTTGCCACATAAATGTAAATGTCTAGTGAACAAATTTTATAAGTTTCGAATTATATTTGAGAACAGTTTATGAGTTGAGAACGTCTCCGAGACATGGTTTCACCCTAATATGAGTAGTAGTTTTTTCTATTTAAATGGTTTTGAAAACCCTTACCGAGACGATCGAACTCACACTACTGGAGGAGGCGTTGCAATTAAGTCGAATTGTGTTAAGTGTTCTGATGATACCCTGTCTTTGGACTACTGTTTTATTAATATCCTTAATGGCGAAAATAAATGCGTACTTGGAACTTTATACATATATGCCACCACACATTGCGAACTCGCGCATTATCTCCCCCAATTGTTGAATAAATTTGTCATCCCGCACCAAAATTCATTAACCTTAAAATTTTATATTTAAATATTAACCTTAAATAAATATTAACCTTTTAAATATTAAAATTTTTCATTCTTTTTCTGGTACTCTTATAACCTCGATGACTTCCCTTGGCCTCTATTTTGTTAACTCTTCTGAGAAAACTCATTTTAAAGCTATTTATTTACCATATTTGTTAGATGTATTTCTCACTAGTCATAACAGCCTGGTTAAATGTTTTAATCAATTATCTGATCCTATATTTTCATGTATCATATATCCCCTTCTTCTGAAGAGGTGTTCTTCCACGCTGGCAAAACACTGCGTAAGCTTTTTCATCAATCCTACTCTTTAGGACTCTTTCCGAGCAGATTTAAAACAGCACTTGTCCAGCCCTTCCCTAAAAAAGGCGAATCTTCTTCTCTCTCCTCCTACAGACCCATTGCACTTATGTCCCTTCTCTCCAAGGTCATGGAAACGCTGATAAACCGTCAGCTCGTGAAATATCTCGAAGCACGAAAACTTCTCAATGACCGGCAATATGGTTTTCGTAGCAACAGGTCCACTGGTGATTTGATGGCATGTCTCACCGAAAAGTGGAACCAAAGCGTACATCAATCTGGCGAAAGCAAGATAGTTGCACTGGATATTTCTAAGGCATTTGACAGAGTTTGGCATCAGGCTCTTTTGTCGAAAATACGTGCTTTTGGGATCGATGACTCTCTTCTTCAATGGATTAGAAATTACCTTTCGGAACGTTCAATTCAAGTTGTCTTGGACGGTTTCAAGTCTGATATTCATAAAATAAATGCTGGTGTGCCCCAGTTCTCTGTTCTGTCTCCGACACTCTTTTTAATTTTCATTAATGATCTCTTGTCTGCCACTTCTAATCCAATTTATTCCTTTGCTGATGACAGCACTATCTGCTTTTCATATTCGTTCCCGGACTCACGCTCCTGCTCTTTGGCTGTAGAACGGGAACGGCAGCGTATGTTAAGCTCATTAAATTCCGATATTAACAGCATAACCAATTGGGTAACTATGAACCGAGTGGAATTTAATGCTTCCAAAACTCAATGCTGTCATTAAAGCGAAATTCAAATACCCAAGTGACAACTTACGTTGGAATGACCATATATCCGATGTTGCCAAAAAAGCTGCGAAATGTCTATGTTTCCTCAAGCGATGTAAGAAATATTTTAACCCCTCTGATCTGGCCTCAATATATAAGGCATTCATCAGCCCAAAATTGGAGTACAATGCCCACATCTGGTCAGGTGCTCCTAAAACATCTCTGCACCTGTTAGATAGGATTGAAAACCATGCGATAAAACTCATTGGTGATACTAATATCAGTCAATCAATTGACACCCTCGAGCACCGACGAAATGTCTCCTCTCTCACTTTGTTTTATCGCTATTTCCACCACCAGTGCTCCATTGAAATCGCCAGTAGCATTCCGCCCATTCAAACTTTCAACCGTAACACCCGTCTCGCTCATCAGTATACCCTCAAGCCCATTTTCCGACGTACTCTAAAATATCGTGATTCTTTCCTAAGCCGTACAACTCGCTTATGGAATGCCCTGCCGATCTCTGTGTTTCCTGGTCGTTATAACTTACAAACATTAAAAACAATGTACATCGGTACCTGTCTTTTCTTCCTCCCTAAATTTCCTTCGCCCGCGCCGTGTACGAAGATGTACAAAACCCCTTTAGCGCGCGCCGATTATAAAAAAAAAAATATCCTGATCTTGTATTTGCTACCTTTGACTTACATATTGATAAAAACTCGTCTCAGTCCATCCGTTATCGTGATTTTCGCTATATTAACTTTTTTTCGTGACTGTTCGTCAATTGACTGGAGTAGCATTTATGTAACATCTGACGTGAATAAACAAACTGAATTCCTGACTACCCCGACTGACTACCTATTTAATAAGCATGGTCTTTTTAAGACGCGTGTAATAAAATCACAAGCATGTCCTTGGCTTTCAATTGATATCCTCAACGCCAACAAATTAAGAGAAGCGTCTTATTGTCGCTGGAAACGTTTCGGTTGTGCAGAAATGCTGAAAAAGTACAAAGCATGCCGTAAGATCTGCAAAACTTAACTTCTAAAACAATAGATTTAATTCTGACCATTCTTCCAAGTATCTATGGAATGAAGTGCGCAAAATTGGGCTAAATAAAAAACTGTATCAGTTTTGGACGACAACATTGATATAGAAGATTTAAACTTATAAACTCTCAACACCAGTTACGACGTTACGTTCTCGCTAACACATAACACATAATGACAGGGACGATACATTTTCCTTGGGCGCAGTTGACGAATATACGGTTGGAGTCGCTATTTTCTCCATGAAATGCTAGGCAGTAGGACTAGACAACATTCATCCTGACTTCATAAAAATTCTAATTAAAGTTTCTGACGGTATTGGAAAAGCAATCGACGCAAATTATACCACTGCAATAGCATTATTTGACTTCTCTAAAGTATTTAACACAGTCAAATCCTAATATTCTCTGTGATAAGCTGACGAATTATTTCAACTTCTCTCACACATTTAATAAATTTATTTATTCATACATACATGACAACTCGCTGGCAAGCTGTTTCATGTAATAATAAAGTGTATTCGTTTCTTCCTGTTAGTAGTGGTGTGCCCCATGGATCAATTCTTGGTCCATTACTGTTCTCTCTGTTTATATTGTAAATGACTTACCTTCTGTTTTATCTCATTGTCGATTCCACATATATGCTGACGGTGTTCAACTGTACATTAGTTTTCCTATTGGCATGGTTAAAGACGCAATTTCGAAATTAAATGACGACCTATTTTCAATATTCGAGTGGTCCATACGGAATTGTCTTAAATTAAACCCTAACAAAACAAAAGCCATACCTATATCTAAACACCAACCACTTTTATCTGACTTTCCTTCCGTTATGTTGAACACATCTCAAGTTGAATATGTCATCCATGCTAAAAATCTTGGAATCATTTTCAACAATAACCTAACTTGGGACGCTCATATAAACTCTTTCAAACATATTCACCCGAATTCAATAAAACACGAGCCGTATATAATTCAACTTCCAATTCTTATTCCAGTTTTTTGATACAAAAAATTTACCGAGTCAGTCGTGCACAAAAGAAGAACTGAATTTATTTCGATTTTCAACAGTTACGTAAATTACAAAAGAATGAGAAGTACATAATGCATTTCAATGTGTTAGTTTAACTAAAGATCGTAGGTATGTGTAATAAAGATTTTTGACATTCTCCCGGCAGCAAAGATTTACGATTAGTCAGCTATCTCTAGAGGGTATAGGAGTTATATCGGCCTTCTTAGTATACATAGATCCACTTGGCAGACGACATGGTCGGGTGTTGCCGGCTCTGCCAGAAAAGCATTTCTCAATGACGGCGAGATGCCAAAGCGTTCTTCGCAGTGATGAAGCTTCTAACAGCATAACATGCCCGACTCGTATATTGTAACTCAATGGTTTTTGAGCTTGATGTAAAGTTCTTAATTGTAGTAGGTATTGCTTATACCCCGCTTCTTGAAACTGGCCAAAAAACGTTGGCGCTCCTTCCATTGTCCTCGGAGTTCTTTTCCTGATGGTTGCACGTATAGTGACTCGACTAAATTTCCGTTTGCACCAATAAGGAAATGTGCCGCAGTAAGGGCTGCAAGATCCAACGGGTCATGTCCAGCGTAAGTCAGCGGCCTCAAGTTGACGACACCTTCGACTTCTGTCAGTAAAGTTTGAAATTGATCAGCATTTAAAGTTGCCTTACCGATAACTGCTCTTAGGGCCGACCTAACTACCCCTGTCAATCGCTCCCAAAACCTACCCCACCATGGGGCTCGCTCGACGATAAACTTCCACTTGATGTGGGAGTTGCTTTAGAAACCAAGAAAGCATTCGCCCATCCACATATCGTTGAGTTTTCATAGCTCCGAAGACGCTTTTTTAAATGTAGTGGCGTTATCGGAATAGATTATAGGAGGAACTCCTCTCCACGCTATAAATCATCTGATAGGAAGAAGACGGGAATCAGTCGTTAGATCTGTGGAGCTCTCAATATGTACAGCACGGATGGCAGCACATGTGAATCGCAATATGTAAATCGTCTTGCGATGTTTTCCATCGTCGGTCACATACAAAGGACCTGCGAAGTTCATTCCAATTACCTCAAATGAGAGGATTCGATCTTTGAGAAGTGGCGCAAAAATCTGCCTAGCTGGAGTACCTCAGAGACCCTTGCAAGTATAACACTTCTTGATGATATTTTTTATTAATTGGCGCCCTTTTACGATCTAGTATAAAGAGCGCAGCCGTGAAAGGGTCGTGGATGTGCCGCCATGAAATACCTTTTCATAAGCATCGGTGACGATTAGATCTGTGACGTGGGACGACTTTGGTAGGCTAATTTGGTGGGCCTCTTTAACGTTAGCGGCCACAAATTGAAAACGACCTCTTACTCGTAGAAATCCATTGCCAGCGTTTAAAAAATGAGAAAGCGTTATTAATTTCGGTTCCGATTTCTTTTTTTCTTTCGAAGAGCCGTAATTTCTTCTGGATAATACTGTCGTTGCACTCTATGAATCCAATACATCTCAGCACGATTCACCTCCTCAGCAGACAGATAATTTGAAAATTTATATTTGCGCGTCATATCCACCGCTCTTAGGAAGTAAGCAGTCGTTGTTTTGTTTGACGATGTCCAGTTAATCTCTTTCTGCTGCAACCAACAAGGTCCCTTAAACCAGGTCGATGAATTCACAAGTGAGGCTGCGCTGATCCCACGGATTACAAGGTCTGCCGGACAGGGCCACACTGTTTTTAGCACAAATAAGGTTCACAGAAACTCACCGCTATTATCGATGGCCTTAGCATAGCAGCTCTAAAAGCGAACTGACTCGCATCCGAAACGATATGTACCCCAGTCCTGTTAGAGGTCGTTAAAAAATGACGAGGTATCGCGATTTCGTTAAGCTCATCTATTTCATTGCAGCTGGTAGTCCAAACGCTCTGTAGATCCTCTGGAAAATTCGCATCCTACTCCAATTTTCGACGCCAGATATCCTGAAAAATTATTTTTAAACGTACAGTCCAGGGAGACAACATACCAAACGGATCGAACACCAATCATTTGTACGACTGGATCCAGGTCCACTTCCAACTCATCTGTTGGTAAAACCCAGCGTAGACCCAGAAACTTCTGAGTATTAGCAAATCGGTCCTCCATTGAAAAAAATTGTCTGAGGCTTCCGCTGTTGCAGTTCCATTTTCGTAAGGTCATTGAAGCAGTTTTCAAAATTAGATTAGCTTGACGATAGATTTGCTTCGCGATTTCTACGCTATCGATACTTACTACGAAATCGTCCATATAAAACGCTTGCAACAGCCTTACACAAGTACGTGGGTATTGTGCCTTAGCCTCTTCGATAACGATGCCAAAAGTTAGACGCATCATTGTAAAGGTCTGCACAGCAGGTAGGTTTCTCTCATCGTCGATTTTATCAGAGAACCAAAAGAACCGATGACTGTCTCAGTTTGACTTAGCCAATAATATTTGCAGAAATGCTTTCTCGATGTCGGCAATGAGTTCAATTTCACCAGTGCGAAAATTCAATAAGAAAATCAAAAGTTCAGGCAGTAAATTTGGTCCCACCTCCAGGCAATCGTTTAAGGACGGATGGTTAGCTACATGCACCGAAACATCAAACACAATGCGTAGCTTTCTCGTCTCCTTGTCCTCTCGCAATACTGGGCGGTGAGATAAACAATAGATACGTTTCGCATTCGCACTAATATCATGAGCAATTTCAGCTACGCCAGAAGATATCATTTAATTCATAGCTGCACTATATTCTTTGATTCTACCCGCTGAGCACAGTTTCCGAACAAGTGACTGTATTCGAACCAAAGTACTCGGTCTGTTGTCATGCAAAACGGTCGACGTATTTTTCTAACGAGGTGAAACCTCGTACCGATTCCCATTTCTGCAAATACATAACGAGAAATCACTACTTACCCCTTTATTGGATGAGATATACCCAAGATTCAAAATCTTTGTAGCTCTTCACAAGCGCAGACGTGAAAGAAAGTTGTGTGACTCGAGCTTTCAGAAGTTGATTGCATTATTAAAGGGCCTTGAATAGTCCATCCCGGTACCGACTCCACTACAATTAATCTGTTCGTAAGACGTTAATGCTTACTTGTAGCGAACTGCCAGTAGGTATCAGCTCCAATGAGAATGCTTATTCCTTCTTCAAGTCATTGTCCCTGGATTCTCTCATCGGCCAATATCAAATCACGAAAGGGAACCGTTGGATGCTTAGTTGGCACGGAAAGCACATCAAAACATATTTCTGGTACCCTATCGCGTCAATAACCACTGCTTGATCGTTATGCTGACTACGTAACAATAGACAAATCTTATTACACATTTTACTCGGTCTAGGTTTTTCACTTCCAAAGGGTATCACACTGAGGTTATTTGCCCCGATTATTGGCAAATTCAGTCGTCGTGCCAATGATGACTTCACAAATGGCTGCCCCCATACATAGTGACTCGAACATACAAGGGCACAGAAGACAGTTCACTGCAAGCGAATGCACAAACGGTTTGTAAATAGATATTAGCCCGCTGACTGGAGTCTGCTGCATACAAATTTAATGAAGACTCGGTTGAGGACGGGTGACTAAAGGTCGTTACTGCATTTTCGGTCCGATTGAATGTCGTAGAAGAAAAATCGATTTTACTTTTAAGAAGCAAAGGGTCACACATACTTGCGGCGTGTGTACATTTGATTCCGACTCTGCACGTTCTAGAATTGTATCCAACCTTACAGCATCAAATTCTTGTCTGAGACACGATGTAAACAATCCAACGGCCGTTTTGACAGTTCTCTGATTCGGTGCATTTACACAGCTTGTGTGTGTGTTTGTGGTTAATTTCGCCTCATTCGCCATTTCAAGACAAGAATTGAATTGAATTAAATTGAATTGAATTGAATTTTTATTTATTCTAAAAGATTGACATTCATATTGTATTATCTGCAAAGCCAGGGGGCTTGTCTGCAGATGATTGGTCTTTAAAATTAATTACATTACATTATGTTGAGTTCAAAATACAAATTCATTACACGTATATAAAAAAAAACAGTTTAACAGTTTGAATTCAAGAACATTTTCTTAACATTGTTTAAAAAAATTGGTTTCGGAAGGTTGTTTAAATTTGTTGTAAGCTCGTTAAATATTGCCGGAACAGCAACTGCATACTTTCTACGTCCATATTCATTCCAGAATCTTGGGGCCAAAAACTTATTTTGTTTTCGTCTACGTGTGTTAACTGCTTGTTGGGTTGGTAGCTTATAGGTGTTATCATCTTTGAAAGTTGATAGTATGTCCATCTTATACAATTGTTCTATTGTGAGGAATTGTCTTATGTCATTACCATGATGCCGTTCTGACTTCTTAACTATTTTTTGTATGCTGGCAGATTCTGGAGCTGCTGCGTTTTGCCCCACGCTAGGATGCCGTACCTCAGGTGAGACTCCACTAGGCTATAATAGCATTGTTGAAGAACATCTGCTGGACATCGATAGCTAAGATAGAAAAGAGCAGCAGCGGATCCCCTGAGTTTTTTTATTAGTGCCTCAACATGAGAGCTCCACTTAAAATTGTAGTCGACGATGACTCCTAAATATTTGTATATAGATACATTATCCAGGATCGTCGAGCAGTTGTCATCAGCTCGAAGAAGTTGATGACTCTTAACCTTATGTAGGCAATCATAACAATGCATTTTTATTAAGATTTTGTGTTTTAGGATGTGCCGAGGACGTATGTGCATTACTTTAGTTTTTCTTTTTTTAGTTAGATCAGGCCATTGTCGTGACACCATGTTGTGACTATATCAAACTCCTTCTGCATGATTTTTTCAGCTGCTTCAACGTCCTTGTGGTTACCGATAGAATTGAAATCGGACGGTAGTTCCCGATCTCGTTTTTCGGGCCACCCTTGTATATCGGTCGAATGACGGATATTTTAAGTCTTTGATTGTTCCAGACTCAAGTTTATAAGTTTTGCTAAAACCGGAGCCAGAATCTCAGCATTATTTCTTAAGTCCTTTGGTCGTATACCATCTTCACCTGCTGATTTGTTGTCTTTAAGTAATTTAAGAATTTTCTGTACTTCTTCAGTACTAACTTCATTCATATAAATTGATGGCTGAACACTGCTGGATGGACCCGAGTAAGATTTATGTTCGCATATATGGATAGTATTTGTTATGTCTAAAGAAAATGTTTGTGCAAAATGATTTGCGAGATTATCATACTCGTTTGTAGCAAAGTTTTTAGCCAACAGATCATCCAGGTTTATGAATCTTTTGCCAAGTATTGAATTGATGATCTTCCATGTCTCCTTTGGATTGTTTTTTGCATTTAAGAATTGTTGCTTGAAATAGTTCATTTTAGTACTATGTATCTTTTTATTTAGGTGGTTGCGAAACACTTTATATTCTTTTTCATAATCTTGGTTTCTTCTATTATTTTTATATCTTCTATATAAACGATCTCTTTCTAGACATGCATTCCTTAGATCTGCGGTTATCCAATTATGCTCATTAGATTAGATCTTTTTTGATTTTTCTGAAATACGTCGATGATTTTACCATTCTTTTAAAACATTCTCTAAAGATATTGTGCAAATCGTTTACTTCTGTCAGATCAATCAACTGTTGCCAGTTAAATTGTTCAATTTGCCGTGACAACTCATAACTACTAATATAACTGAACATTTCAGGAGCGTTTCTTTCTTCTTTCTCATCAGATTTAATAGTCGCGCAGTATATGCCAAAGTGGTCAGAGCAATATAATTCTACTACCGCGGATATAATATCCATGCATTTAGTGCGAATTAAACAGTGATCAATTAATGTTTTTGTGTTTCGGGATAAGTCGACACGCGTAACCGATTTAATTGTGTTTATAAATCCTCTTGGTGCTACGAGGCGGGTCAATAAGGCCGTGACTTTTGGATTAAAACACAGATTTTTTGATAAAAAAATAATTCTATTTTTCAACGTAGTCTCCCTTTACACTTTGTCCAACGCTTCTCCAATTTTTTTATCCCTTCCAAAAAAAATGATTTGTCGAGGTCCTCAAAATAGGCCTTTGTTTGCGAGATGACTTCATCATTGGAGTCAAATCTTTTTCCACCAAGCCATTTCTTCAGGTTTGGGAACAAGAAGTAGTCGCTCGGAGCCAAATCTGGAGAATAGGGTGGATGAGGGAGCAATTCATAGCCCAATTCATGGATTTTTGCCATGGCAACTGCACATGTGTGCACCCTTGCATTGTCTTGGTGGAAAAGAACTTTTTTCTTGGCCAAATGAGGTCGTTTTTTTTTCAAATCGTCATTGAATCGGTCCAATAAGTTGGCATAATATTCCCCATTGATTGTTCTTCCCTTTTGAAGGTAGTCAATGTGGATTATCCCGCGTGCATCCCAAAAAACAGTCGCCATAACTTTATTGGCTGACAAACCCACCTTGGCCTTCTTTGGCGCCGTTTCACCCTTAGAAACCCACTGTTTTGACTGTTGTTTGTTCTCTGGTGTGTTGTGATGGATCCATGTTTCGTCCACGGTTACAAAACGGCGCAAAAACTCCTCCATATTGCGATTAAACAACGCCAAACCTTCCTGTGAAGTTGTTACACGATTACGTTTGTGGTCGACTGTGAGCAAACGCGGCACCCATCTTGCGGAAAGCTTTCTCATGCCCAAGTGATCATTCAAAATTGAAACCACTGAGCCATGCGAGATCCCTACGGCTTCCACAATCTCTCGCACTTTCAATCTTCGGTCGGCCAACACCATATCGTGAATTTTTTCGATTGTTTCGGGTGTAGAGACCTCAACTGGGCGTCCAGGACGTTCGGCATCTTCAGTGCTTGTACGGCCACAACGAAATTCAGTAAACCACTTTTTTACCATTGAAATCGATGGTGCAGAGTCCCCATAGTATTTATCAAGCTTAGCCTTGGTCTCGGTAATGGTTTTTTTTCGCAAGAAATAATGCTTAATAAGCACACGAAATTCACTTTTTTCCATTTTCTCCTCAAATTAGTGAGTAGTCTGATAAAAATAGCTGTCAAACACAAACTAACTGACGCAGCAAGTTTAAATTTTGACAGGAGTCAACTGACAGGAGCAGTGTTGCTGTTTCAGTAAAGAGGTCAGAAATTCAAAAAGTCACGGACTTATTGATCTGTCCTCGTATCAATGAGGGGTATCTGCTCGCATTAGAATGGTATACATCATTTGCATCAATGTTGACATCACCAATTATTACCAAAGTTTGCCTTTTATCTATTTTGTCAATGTTTGGTCCTAATTCATCTATAAATTCATTTACATTAAGTCTAGGCGGTCTGTATATAACAAATATTGTAGCTTCAATCTGTCTTCTTTGATTGGTTATTGTAACACATTCATAGTAAACATAATTCATATTTATTTTTGTGTATTCTATATCATCTTTTATGAAAATCATTAAGCCGCCACCTTCTTTATCAGTTCTATTATAGGCTAATGGTTCATGAAATCCAGTAATTATATAGACTGAGTTATCAATTTTTTTTTTATTTATTTCAGAGAGCACTATTACATCAATTTTTCCAATAAATTCATTAACGCTTAAAATAAAATTATTCCAATTTGCTCTAATAGATCGTATATTTAAAAAGAAATAAGAAAATCCATTAATTTCCGTAATAAAATCCTTCATTTCTTTATGGCATTCTAAATGTTTAAATTTAATATTCACGAATTCATTTTCTTCGTTTAATTCTTCCATTGTATTTGTTAATTTTTTGACGCGACTGTAGTGCAAACAAAAATTGTCGTTTAAACAATTTTTTCAATATCAACAGTTGAATTGATTTCTACAACAGGATCTCCGTCATTTTTCCTCGCGAGAACTTTGTTGTGTCTCATCCACACATACTTCCAGTTAACCGTTCTTGCTTTCGTTTTGGTTAACCAGAGTAATTTTTTGAAGTGTGCTGATAACTCATTATTAATGTATATATTTTGCTTTGCGTATATAGAATTTGTCTGTTCTCTTGGTTTTCGCCTTTTCTAACATCGCAACTTTTGTTTGCTTTCTTTTGAAGCAAACCGAGAGATTTTTTAACTCTCTAGTTTTCCTATCTGTGAACGTAGAAATTTCCTCTATGTCATTTTCATTGATTTCCAGATTTAAAGTTTTGCCTATTCCAATTACAATGTCGTGTGCGTTCTCGTTAGGTTTCATTGGAACGCATTTAATTTCCATATTTTTGTCAAGTTGCTTCTGTTCAAGTGTGTTTATTTTTGCTTGTAATGTATTTATCAACAAGTCTTTTTGTTCGTTTTGTTTCTTGTATTCTTTGATTTTATTCATTAAACTTTGTATTAGTTCTGTGTTTTTTGTTAGAACAGAATTTAGATCATCATATTTTGTGCTTGTGAATTCCACTACTTTCGCATATTCCTACGCATATTCCTACAGCATTTGATTTCCTTTATCTCCGTATGCGTTTTCTGTTGGAGATCAATATCACCACTTGAAATTAAAGTTGCAGTGGTGGAGTCTTTATTTTTCGGAGAATCGGCCGATCTGCACCGCTTAGCATGTTGACTCTCTGCTTGCAATGAGGGTAGTGGTTTCTCTTTTCCCCTGCAAACAGTGCATTCCCATGCTTTCTTCGAGGCTGCTGACAATTTTCTCCATGTATTGAGAGAAACAGAGGAACATTCATAGTGGTAGCACCCCTTACATTTCCCGCAGGTTACAAATTCACCATCCATGGGCAGCGGGTCGTGGCACCGCCATTTATAAAATGTATGTATATGAATATTTTGGTGGAATAATAAAAATTCAATGCGTTAAGACAATAATTGCTTAAAGGCTTATTTACAAAACCAGAATTTAACAGCTTCAGTCAGAACTACGTATTCTATAAATAACAATATTTATGCTTTATAAAATTGTTGTAAAAAACGAAAAAACGAGCAACTATAAAAACACGTCTAATCACTTTAAGAACTCAACTCAATTCCCAGTGCTGCAAGTGAGCGAGTGGAAGCTAGAGCAGACGTATATAACCGTCTCAAACCAATGACATCTACTTTAGAGGATACCGTTAGAATCGTTTCTAAGTAGTTATATTTGTCGATCGTACTTAAAGACGAATTCTCATGTATGAGTGCTCTATATTGTTCCCAAAACGCCAGCCACTCTTTCAAGCCACCAGAGAATTTCTTCGGTTGCAATTTTTGAAATTTAACAGCGCCATGTGGAGAATGGCGATTTGATGGAGAGTCTGTCGTAATATTATGCGAAGTGTTTTCTGTCTGGTTGATATTTTCGGCAATTGCAGTTGACTTGGCTTGGTGTTGGCGAACTTTACCCAACCGATATTTTAGGCGCGTAATAACTGCGATTGTCTCCTGACCTCGATAGGATGCCCGACTCGCCAACTCCATTATCCGAAATTTAACACGCGTTTCAAAATACTCGTTCGTTGCTACGTATACGTTCGTTAAAAGGTCCCGGGTCTCGGCACCAGATTTCAAAAATGTTCACCCGAATTGAAAAAAACACGAGCCGTTATATTTAATTCAACTTCAAATTTTTATTCCAGTTTCTTGTTACAAAAAATTGACCGAGTCAGTCGCGCACAATGAAGAATTAAACATATTTCGATTTTCAACAGTTAAATTACAATAAGAAAGAGAAGCACATAATACATTTGAATGTGTTAGTTTAACTTAAGATTGCAGGTATGTGTACTGTACTATAAAAAAAGTTTGCACGTCGCTACGAAGGTTATCTAGTTATTTATAGTAAAAACAATTTTACCGACACAAGTTAAGCTTAAATTAGTGAAGGCATTGATAGTTCCAACTCCATTGCTCGGTTTGTATTCAATCTTCGTAGATTTGATCACATCTCGACTGAATCCCGTCAAATTCTTGGTTGTAACTTAGAGGCGTACTTCAAATATAAGTGCTGTTCCTTCCTTTTCAAAGATATTCACAAGAAAGAGCCAATCTACCTGTTTCAAAAACTTTAATCTTGATTATACGATCGCCACATAAATTTGCGACCAACAATATACACCTGCTTAACATCACAGAGGCAGTTATTTATTTATGCTGTCAAACTCTGGAATAATCTCCCTAATGACGTGAAAACTAGAATCGAACACAGACAATTTCAAGTAGCATGCTTTGACTACTTATCCAGTTTGCACTGATATAGCTTTTGTTCTAGTTTGTTATTAATTAGTTGGTTTTTTTATTTAATTTATTTTATTTTTGTTTTTATCTATTCATCCTTATAAATGTTGTTATTAATATTATTATAATTATTATTATTTGTTGTTCTCATTATTTTATTTTGTTGTGACTCGCTTAGTATAATTTGCTTATTGTATGTAATTTCTTTATTATTATAGTTTATATCCTGTGCAAATCTAAAAATTTTTCTTAATGTACAGCGTTTTTTTTTTTAATCAATAAATATCAAATATCAAAAATATCCAGCCGAGACCACATATCTTTGCACTGTTAAATCTTCAAATAAATCAAACATGAAGAAGAAAAGCTACACATATCTTCTTGTGCCATACGTCATATTTCCTTTTGAAACAATCTATTTCGTCAACCAACAAAATATATCAATAAACTTCACCGGTGGGCTTACTAAATAAATATTTTCAACTCTCTGACACAAAGACGATTTATTTTTATTTCTGAAGTATTCCTTGTATCTCCATCGTTCCTTTCTAAAGCGGGAATTCATCTATCTAGCCTATGCTTCTGACTGCACTACTAAGTGCGTTGACGTAGAATTTTGGTTTTCTACAGCCAACTTCAAATTTAATTCATCGAAAACCCATATGCGAGTATGTAACATATGAACACTCAAGGCAGTGGTATGCTCTTTTAAAAGGACGGTTGTCAAAGGTGCTCATGTATTGGTTTAGAGGGATTTCTCTGGTTCCCGTGTCTTATGATATGTAAATCATAAATATACGCGGTGTTTATTTGAAAATTGTCAGTTTTGTATATTTTTTTTGGCAACCGGTCAAATCAATTTCGTTTTACGCTCGAATGACAGGCGCTTTTATTTGGTTCATTATTTTTAACTGTAAATTAATTAAATGACATTGGAAATAGCTTACTTTGCTAGTTAGGGAAAGTGCTTAGCTTGCCAATTAAAGAATTGACAAACTAATACCTTAAAGTAAATGTTTTTAATCTTATACAGAAAAGTCAACTTTTATTCTGAATGAAATTGTTATAACATTCAGCTATACATGTACTATATCTACTCTGCACATTTATATATTTACTGTTTTATGAGTATACATATTATTTTTCATATCTACTCGTATGTTATTTTCAAATCTACACTAATTATTTATCACTCTTATATTTTGTTTTGCCTTTTTATTTTCTGCAGTAATAGTCCAAGTTGGAGAAATAGTATGTAGTTTCTATAAAATAGACATGGACGTATAAACAAATATGTGCGAACTGATGTTAACTGGACAAAGGAAAGCCGTTTTACACACATGAAACTAAGCCTCCTAAACCCTAATATTCCCACTCTTTTCAGGTGAAAGGAGATCACACTAATGACTATTGACGTTTACCCCGTCTTTAGTATCATATATATATGTATGTATAGGAGTAGTAATGAAAATCCTCTTCAAAGTCACCTATAGTTGATCCATACCTTTCCGAAGTATATGTTAATAACAGCAATACCATGTTTAATGGCACATTTCTTGTTACAGCGGACAAAAAATGTTTCATTCATTCGCCGTTTACTAAAAGGATCTGGTTGCAAGCCTGTTTTGAACCAATGCAACATCAAATCAACAAAGTATTTACACACTGCACGATCTAGCTTTTTGAAGGTAGTATTGGAAAAAATTCATTAAAAACGATGTTTGATATCATTATAATAATGGGATATTCTACAGAAATACTGCCTAAAAAAATGCAGCCACAGTTCTACTGCAGTGCAAGCAGCATTGAAAATGATTCGTGTTGGTGTTGGTTATGATCTTGAAGAGCGAGACATTGACTCTTTCCACATCAAAAAAAATACTACCTCTTTAATCAACATCGTTTCTCTCAACCTGACTCGGAGCGTAATTAAAGAGAATATTATGAAAGCAAAGAAAAAGAAAAAACAGCGAGTAACAACTAAACTCCTAGATGATGAATATGATGGTTCGCAAATCTATATAAATGAAAGCCTTACTTCTCATATGCGAGCGTTACATAAAGCTCCAAAGCAAATTAAAATAAAAAATAATTTCAAGTACATATGGATAAGAAACAACATATTTTTTTTTGCGTAGACATGAAAGTGACGTTCCTTTTAAAGTGTGGTGCTTTGATGACCTCAATCGCTTTTAAAATCTATGAATTATTCTTAAATAATGAATTCAAATTACCCGTCTAATGCAAAAAATTATGTTGCTTCTCCCATATCTACTTTGCTCATCCATCAAAATATACCTAGTTTAAAAAAATAATTTTGATTTATTTCTAGCTCATTTGAACGCTTCCAATTTTTTTGCAATTTTTATTGTTCTTACTGATATTTGGGTGAATGACTATGAACTGTACAACTATTGTATTCCTGGTTATGAACCTTTTTTAATTGTAATAACTCATATAGCTCAGGTGGTGTTGTAATGTACATTAAAAAAGAACACGAAAGTGCTTGTGAAGTTGTAAAAATTAGTTGAGTGCCGATATTTTAAAAATCAATTGCTGTATATGTAGTGAACATTTTACGATTGTGTGTGTTTACCGTCTGTATAAAAATAATTTATGTATAAATGTTTTTTCTGAAAGAACTAAATGACATATTCAAAGATCTAAAGACAAAAAATTTATTGGTAGTAGGCGACATAAATATAGATATTTTGAAAAAAACAATGACACATATAACTACTTGACCTTAAAGTCGTCTTTGGGCTTAAAATCTCTAATTATGGAAGCAATTAGAATCACAGACAACTCACAAACATGCATTGATCATATTTTTGCAAGGTTATCTACCCATTTTGCACATAATCTATCTGCTGAAGTACTTGATCACAAAATCACGGATCATTGCATGACTAATCTTAATATTGAAACAATTAAAACAGGAAATTCAGACAAGTATATCCCTTTTAAGACCCAAAATAAAATTAATTACTAACAACTAATAGAGCACTTAAAGTATAAATTTTGGGACTCTTTATATGTAAAAAGTAATCCCAGTATAGCATACCATATGATCTATTTTTGTCAACGCTCAAAAATCATATGGAGAGTTGCACTATTAGTCCAAATAAAAAAAGTGCATATTTAAAACATCTTAGGCCATGGATTGACTTAAGATTACTTATAAAAATAAACAAAAAAAATACTTTACGTAAGAAGTGTAAAAGACATCCTGGTAACCACACGTTGAAAGATTGTTATCTTAAATTGAATGAAGAATTAAAGAAGGAAGTCAAATTATGTCGGGATAATACCTCGCAACCAAATTCCAAACTGTAAGGGCAATATAAAAAATGAATGGAGAGTAGTTAACGAAATCCTTAATGAAGTTAATAACATGTCTAAGATTGACGTTGAAGGTGTAATAATATCCGACCCAGTAGACATTGGCAATCATTTTAATTTGTTCTTTACTTCTATTGCAACAGAATCGAAATCTTCGACTTCCTGCAAATACAGCTGCAATTGTAATATGTTACCAGATGCAATTGAAGATGTTTCATTAGAACTCTTGCACCTCTGATGGTATAACAAACTGTCTCTTAAAGCGTATTTCTTTTTATGTAATTGCTGTTTTAAGTTATTTGTTCAACTTGAGTGTTCACTGTGGTAATTTTCCCTCATCTTTGAAAAACGCTGAAGTCATTCCTCTATTTAAGAAAGGTAACAAAAGTATGCTAATCCAATATCGACCATTTTCTTTACTTCCTACATTTTGTAAACTATTTGAAAAGCTGATGAAAAAACGTGATATATCGTTTTTAAATAAAAACAATTTTTTTTTAGAAATGAACTATTTGGCTTTCGTGAAGGACGATCTAATGAAGATGCTATTCTTAAGCTGTGTAGTAAAATTATTGATAGTTTTAATAAAAATAATCCCTATCTAGTACTCTTCATAGACATGACTAAAGCATTTGATATGGTTAATCACGATATTCTTCTCAATAAATTGTATACGGCTGGATTTAGAGGCATAATTCATAATTGGTTTTCGTCCTATTTGTCCAACAGAATACAACGAGTAAAGCTTGATGGAATTTTTAGCAATCAGTTGGAAATACAAATTGGTGTCCCTCAAGGATCCATGTTGGGACCTTTATTATTTTTAATTTATGTCAATTCATTGTTTTACCAAAATCTTAGTAGTCATATAACAGCATTTGCTGATGACATGGCCTTAAAATACGACAATAAAAGTATTTTTAACTCTGCAATCAAGCTACATAACGACTTAAGTATACTATGATAAAGATTCGCTAAGCATGAGTTATTTATAAGTATTAAAACCAGACTTATGATATGTAGCCTATCCACTTGACTGTGATGCCGTCTTTCATTCTAGCTATTGCACAAAATTATCGTTATCTATTCCTACATGTGGTAAAAGCAACTTTAATAACAATTAAGTGTGGAGTCCACGCTGCTTTAAAATAGAGGGCGTTAATAGCTATAAGTGTCTAGGCGTATTAATAGATAAAAACATGACTTCGAAAGCGAACGTTGAGGACTTAAAGAAATATATGTTATCTGAGACTCGTAAAATGTATCATTTAAGAAAAGTTTTGCTTATGTTTTATTACTGGTTAGTGCACTCCAATATGCTAGCAAAACCAATTAGCTCACAGTTGGCCACTATTCCTAAACCTAAGAATACTTCCAATAAAACATCTTTACATGTTCAAGGTTCTTAAAGTTTTTTTCATACGAAACGGATACAGCGCAAATCTGAGAACTTCTAACATATACAGTTTAAGAATAAGTAACATTCCAAGATCTAAAAAAACTCATTGTTCGAAATTTTACACAACAGCAGCACCAAGGCTTTTTAATAAGTTACCAACCGAAAGCAGACAGATAGTTCAACGCAGTATGTTTCTCAAAGAACTAAAAAAAACTCATCTTTAGTATGGATAGTTCAGAAGTCAAAGTTTTTGTTGACCCAAGTCTCTAATATATTTTTCTTATTAGTAGTTTTTTTTATTTTTTTTGTCTCATTGTTATTTATTATTGTTATTATTACTACGTGATAGCTTATTGCTTTTACTTCAAAGTTTTTTACTCTTTATTACTTGTGATAATATTGTATACTTTTTATTATTAGATTTACCCCACAAACATTCAATTTATTTCTTTTCTTTATTGAAGGATCATTGGTCTCTAGTTTTCTCTATGAACTACGGAATGAATTCTTTAAAAAAAAAAAAAAACATTAGCTTTATTTCATTTCTAAAACAAAAACTAGACGAAATTCAATAATTTTCCTTTTAAAAACGAAATAACCCTTACGTTAGATTTCGGCAGTGTCGAGCACATTTAATTTCTGCAGATTAGAACTTTTACTCTCTCAAGTCATAAAACATATCATTTGAAAAGAATATCCATCTCCATCAGCTTGAATGCGACCTCACTAATACGCAGCGTGCAATACCATCTCTACTCTTTTCAAATCTGCCCTCATCTTGGCACTGATAAGAAAAGAAACAAAACTTACAAAAAATTTTAAAATTATTTTCTTTTCAATTTAACAGTCGGGTCCATTACCGGGTACCCGGGTATCCATTTCGACTTCGCAGGTAAAATTTATTAACTTCTCCTCAAAAAAATTTTATGACCGCTTGGATCCCCAAAGTTGAAGTAGTAATTTCGTAAAAATTTTTTTATAATCAATTAGTTAATAAAAGTTATTAACTATCAAACTTGATACCCCCTCCGTTTGATGACCTGGTACCCCGGTACCCACTAAGGTTATTATGTATGATTGCCGGGTTTATACACACTAAAGATACTGTTTATTATAGTATTTAGGTGATTAACCTTTCAAATAGATTATAAACAATATTTTCTGTAATTTGTTTTATTTAAACAATTCTTATTGTAAACAATAACAAAAATAGTAAGTAAGAAAAACATAATTTCGTTTTTATTTATTTTAGTAATAATTTTTTCCATTCTTAGATTATGTATTTATTTATATTTCTTTATTTATATTTCTTTATTTATATTTCTTTATTTATAATAATACAGTGTAATATGAAAATAAAATTTAATTTAATTATTTCATACATTCTTCATATGTCGTGGTTGTGTTCATCACATACCGAACATATTTTTCTAGTTTTGCGACGTTTTTTAAATTCACTTTAGAGACAAGTATAACATACACCAGCAATCTTTTTCCATCCCATTGAATCGAGCTGTTTCTGGGGCCTCAATGATGCAGATGTTGTTGGCTGCGCATATGGATTGATAACTGTGCATTATGCGATCGAGTTTCAATGAATGGAGTACACAGCTCTCTGCACAATTGCCTTTAAATTAATCGTCGTTCATACGATTTTTTGACGAGCATTTTATTAGTCTCATAATACAGAAAATGTGCTGCAAGGCAGGCGCCATCGTGAATATTGTAGAAAAATGCTAGATGCCACCTTTGAGTTGATCTTTTTGTAGTATATCTACCAAGCATTTTATCCATCGTGTCCACTCCAGCTTTTGACCAGTTATAAAACTTAATAATTCCTGGTTTTTTCTTTGCACTATCACTAATTTTTGCTTCATGATGCATTGATGATAGCATGATTACTGCCTTTTTTTGGCACTTAACTGCACATGGTCACTTTTTCATGACAGTCAAACACAGTAGATAATTCTTCTCGCGTTTTCGATGCTGCCATTGCTGGTGGAATGTATGCCTCTTTTTTATTCAAAGTGCCAACAATTGTCAAGTTCCAGGATATTAGAAATTTTCCCAATGGAAGAGTAGTGAAATAATTATCCATTGTAATGTTTCTACCGGATCCTTTATACGGGACCGCTAAGTTTTTGACAACTCTCTCACCAACGTTTTTCTCACGACCATCACTCGATTTCCAAGTGTAAAGCTGTCCAGTAAGCGGATACGAATTTTCAGCATCACATATCCACCATACTTTGATTCCATACTTAGCTGGCTTTGAAGGAATATACTGAGTGAATTTAGTTTGACCCCGGTATGGATAAAGTTGGTTGCCGGTTGTCAGGTGTTCTGTTGGCTTATAATGTTTTGATAAATTACTATTGAGCATTGTCCAAATGTCTCGTATTGGAGCAGCTTTATCACTCTCCATGCGCTGAGCTCGAGTATTGGCATCATCAAATCGAATAAAACGCATAATGTTCCAGAAGCGATTGATGCTCATTGCTGCACGATGCAATGGATATGAATACGACTGCCACATGTCCCTTGTATTGACAGTATTTGAGTTGTTGGTGACAGAAGTTATCAAAATCGCCAAGAATGCATATAATTCTGGCAGCTCAAGATTTGTCCACACTAGCTGTTTTTTCTCTGGATTTTTTTCAATATATGCTGCGTATGTTGAGCTAGCCTTTTTATTAGTATGGCGTGTGAAGATATCAGCCATTTCCGGTGTGAAAACTAATTTGAACGTGTCGAGATTTGACAACGTGTTGTTGTTCCAAATAGATCCACATCTCTCTCGCACAATATTGCGCCTTCCAACTTGATGTTCACTTGGCCCACTGAGTGCCATCTTTTGCCGTCATTCCTGACCCCGTCGCTTTTACTTCATTTTCTTCATCTTCACTTTCTTCATCTTCATCATTGAATGCAATTTCATCAGCTATTCCAAAAATATACACAATTTATATAACATAATACATCATAGTTATTGACGTACACAATATGCTATGCGTGGGTACCCGGTCATTTAACGAATGGTGCAAATTTTGTCATTGACCGGACGGTTAATTCAATTTGATTTATTACTTCATCAATTCTTCAAAATTCAAAATAAATTATACGTAGTAATAACTGACTTAAGTAAGCTAATTTAAATTGGCAAAGTGTCAGCGATTTATAGTTTATGGGGAACTAAAGGCAAAAGCAGTGAACAAAAGGTATAGATGAGCAACTAGGTTCTCAATAGATGGCTCCAGCAGTAAGTGCTGGTCGATTTTGACATATCCAAAACGTCATAAACATACGGGGTGACTTACTTGAACTGTAACTTTTGAAAATGATACAATTTTTTGATTTTTTGATAAATTTTATTGTGCCAAAGCAAAAAATGGATGGAAAATACATCAATTTTCAAATTGAAGTGGCTTTGAGGTATTTTGGCCCGTTCCCGGCGAAGTGCTTGTTTGAGGTGGTTCAAACTTTGGTATTATTTAGTGCCAACCTTCGCCTTCAAAATACCCCAGATAGATAAATCCAATGGATTTGCATCCGGTGAATTTGCAATCCATTGTGTCGAAGAAATGAAGTGTGGAACATTGTTTTTTAACCAATCGCTTGTGAGACGGTGCCGAGTCTTGTTGAAATGTCCACGGTCTCCAACCGAAATGATTGTTTACCCAAGGCTTCAATACTGCCTCTAAGACAGTATACGGTATACGATCGCATTCATTTTGACGCTACGGTCCGAAAATACGAGCGGAGAGCGACCATCGGCGGTTATGGCGGCCCAAACCATCGCCATTGGTGCTGCCTGCTTT
Organism: Volucella zonaria; assembly: GCA_963966105.1. Lineage (NCBI taxonomy): Eukaryota > Metazoa > Arthropoda > Insecta > Diptera > Syrphidae > Volucella > Volucella zonaria. The sequence continues at coordinate 93,241,101 of OZ014530.1, read as the reverse complement.
GTGGTGGCCATCCGAAGGTGTAAATTTCCGAAGGACCTCTCTGGCAAGTGAACTCGGTCATTTTGTTTGTTGACATATTGCTCGATAACAAATGGAGATTCATCAGAAAAAACCAAATTCGGTAACTCACCACTTTCGGCAACTCACCACTTTCGTGCAAGCGTAGCAACTCCTTCGCTTTTTCGGCTCTAACTTTTTTCCGTTGCCGTGTAAGATCGTCTACTTTTTTGAACTTGAATGGCTTGAGCCCAAGCTCATTTTATAGTATGTGTTGCCTCCGTTCCAACGATATGTTGAGCTCACGAGCCATTTTTCTTCCACTTCGACGCGGATTTCGGTCAAATCGAGCCTTCACTTTCCGAACCATTTCTGCCGATGTTGTTGTTTTTTGATGACCACATCCACGGCGTTTTGCAACGCAGTCAGTATCACGGTAACGAGCTATAGTTCGAGACACAAATGATTTATTCACGTTGAGGTGCTGGAGGGCTCTAAAAATAGCTACTTGTGGTTTTCCAGCTAAATATAAAGCAATCACACTATCACATTTAAATTCCATCGCGGATAAAAAATTTTCAGCACAACTGAGACGCAAATCATTTAAAAGGCTTGTAAGTAATAAAGTTATCCGTTATGCGTCAAAATTTGAGCTCACTGTCATGAACGGTTTGGTAATTATAGCAGTCTGAAGTTGGTTGCAGTTCGAGTCATTCAGGGTGTAATATGGGAAACAAAACGTTCTGACACATTAGTGATTTTATTTTGGCATAATATACTTTTGGTTGTGTGAAAATATCTGATTTTGTGCCAAATAATCGTCATTTGAAGGAAGTGTTGAATCGAGAGCTCCAAAAAGTTTACAGAAATGCTGCTCTAAGTAAAACAATGTGCCGTGATTGGTCCCGTCGTATCAAAGACGGTGTTTTCGAGGTTGACGACCGTCCGCGTGAAGGAAGGCCAAAATGCTTCGAAGCCGCTGAATTGGAGGCATTTTTCGATGAGGATCCGTGCACGAGCAAGTTACCCGCCAAGCTATTGCCAAGCGATTGCATGAGAAAAACGGCCACAATACGAGCAGAGGCACGAAAAAGTGATTCTACAACATGACAACGCTCGGCCTCACATTACTAAAGCCGTTAAAAGCTACCTGGAAACCCTCAAATGGGAAGTCTTAACCCACCCGCAATATTCTCCAGATATTGCGCAGTCTGTCTATTATTTGTTTCATTCGATTGCACATGGTCAGGCTGATCAGCAATTCCGCTCATATGAAGATATCAAGAAATGGCTTGATTAGTGGATAGCCTCAAAAGATGAACACTTTTACAGTAACGGTATTCGAGCTCTGCCAGAAAGATGGGAAAAACTTGTATTGTATTGTAGCTATTTGAATTATTCATTTGTAACCATCTTTTGAGAATAAAGTTGCGTTTTCATAAAAAAAAAACAGCGGTAACTTAGTTGCGCACCTAATAGAAACAATTTTTATATAATCGATGAATTTTTGAGTCTAATAATAAATTTTTTACTCTTTTTCTATAATATTATACATATATTTTATATAGAAAATAGAATTTAAGAGCTAGAAATATTTTAAAATTAATTTGGTATACGAGGGGCGTTCAATATATTCTCGGTATCGATATGAAGGAAAATGCGAATTCAATTTAAATTGTTTTTATTTTTCAATATGATCTCCCCTAACATCAATGCATTTGTTACATCTTGAGATAAGCTTTTTTAAACCCTCAAAACAATAAATTTCCTCTTTCTCTGCAAAATACCGACTTGAGTTCTTCATCATCCGAAAATCTTTTTCCACGAAGACATTTTTTCAAATGGGGAAACAGGAAATAGTCACTAGGGGCAAGGTCTGGACTATAGGGTGGGTGTTGGATTTCTTCGAAACCACAATCTCGCGCAGCAGCCTTGGAAACTCGCGCCGTGTGAACAGGAGCGTTGTCATGAAGAAGCAACACACCCGCTGCGAGTTTACCCCGTCTTTTCTTTTTAATTTCTTCCCGCAAATTATGCAAAGTGGAAGCGTAGGATGTGGCGTTGATGGTTTCACCTTTTTTTTTGTACTCAATGAGCAAGATTCCCTTTGAGTCCCAAAAAACTGTGGCCATGAGCTTTCGGGCAGACGGAGTGACTTTGAACTTCTTCGGGGGGTCTGTTCCTTTTTTATGCCACTGCATGGACTCTTGTTTGCTTTCAGGGTCATAGTGGTGGACCCATGTTTCGTCCCCAGTAACAATTCGATCCATAACACCGTCCGCGTTCTCACTACACATCTCCAAAAGCTCTCTACAGCATGCGATTCTCACTTTTTATCTGAGGCGCTGTGAGCATTCGTGGCACCCACCTTGCACTGACCTTTGAAAGGTTAAGATGGTCATGAAGAATGGTGTGAATGGTACCAATTGAAAGCTTGGTGATCTCTGCCATCATTTTCACCTTTATTCGGGCATCCTCAAGAACAAGTTTTTCGACTTCTTTGATGCTTTCTCCCGTACAAGCAGTAGCCGGGGCGCCGGAGCGGGGGTCGTGTTCAATGCTCTCTCTGCCTCTCATGAACTCACTTGACCACTTTTGCACAGTTGATAATGAAAGTGCGGAACCCTGGTAAACAGCCACCATCTCTTCATGAATAGTTTTTTGACTTTTTCCTTGCTTAGTGAGAAATTTAATTACAGCGCGATGCTCAATTTTCACCATCATCGCCTCAGTTGCCATTATGATTCTGTTTAACTAGAGATAAAACGCGAATTAATAATCACATTTATATGAAATTTTACATGAATGCACTAAAATAATAGTGTTACTTGATAAATAAGTCAATTTATATATGCAACCACAGCTTCACCCCGATACCGAGAATATCTTGAACGCCCCTCGTATGAATAATTATGTAGTTGTGCAAATTAAGTATGAAATATCATCGTAATTATGTTGTAAAAACCATTGTTTCACCTTTTTAAGAAAGATGGATATGATTCTAATAATTATATGTATATAAGAATTATATTTCATGAGAAAGGCAGTTAAAGGGTCTTGGCGCTGTAGACGTAAAAATATTCAAAAAAATTGCAGATTGTGATGTGGTACAAATTTTGATTGTTTGTTCTTAGGTTGTAGTTAGAACAGCATCAATTCAATAGATAGCCAGATGTATCGAAGAATATTTTTAATACTTTATAAAAATACAAGTGTGTTAAGACTTCTGAAAAGCGCTAAGGTATTTGATTACTGTTTTTTATTACAAATAATACGGATAACGTGTTGTTGAGAGGTTATAAGTGGGTTTATTTTATTGTTATGTGTATGGCCTCAGCAAATGACATATTAAAGCTTGGAATACACAACCCATAATATGGTAAATACATTTAAGAAGGTGAGCAATAAGATTTTAAAAAATACATTTTCCTAGTCGCAGCTATGTGATATCTTTTAAGTGCTTCCGTATGGCTAGATTAACTCATTTTCCAATGAAGCAAAACACCAAGATATTTGAGAGTTTTAAAACATTTATCAGAGAATACATGCAAGTCGAAATATGTCTAAAAGCTTACTTCTGAGTTATAAATATCTTTGCTATTTTTATGTTTATTACATTTTGCAGAGTAAAAAAAGAATTGTCCAAAGCCTACTTCTTTACTATACACATGAAAAAGCTTAATTTTTATTGTAATAACTTATAATCCTTGAACCAGTGGAGTAAAACTACTAGATCATGACTTACGAGAGGCGTTCAACATATTCTCGATATCGAGAATATGAATGAAGCTGTGGTTGTATATATAAATTGACTTATTTATCAAGTAATACTATTATTTTTTTTGGTGCATTCATGTAAAATTTCATATAAATGTGATTATTAATTCGCGTTTTATCTCTAGTTAAACAGAATCATAATAGCAACTGAGACGATGATGGTGAAAATTGAGCATCGCGCTGTAATTAAATTTCTCACTAAGCAAGGAAAAAGTCAAAAAACTATTCATGAAGAGATGGTGGCTGTTTACCAGGGTTCCGCACCTTCACTATCAACTGTGCAAAAGTGGTCAAGTGAGTTCAAGAGAGGCAGAGAGAACATTGAACACGACCCCCGCTCCGGCGCCCCGGCTACTGCTTGTACGGGAGAAAGCATCAAAGAAGTCGAAAAACTTGTTCTTGAGGATGCCCGAATAAAGGTGAAAATGATGGCAGAGATCACCAAGTTTTCAATTGGTACCATTCACACCATTCTTCATGACCATCTTAACCTTTCAAAGGTCAGTGCAAGGTGGGTGCCACGAATGCTCACAGCGCCTCAGAAAAAAGTGAGAATCGCATGCTGTAGAGAGCTTTTGGAGATGTGTAGTGAGAACGCGGACGGTGTTATGGATCGAATTGTTACTGGGGAAGAAACATGGGTCCACCACTATGACCCTGAAAGCAAACAAGAGTCCATGCAGTGGCATAAAAAAGGAACAGACCCCCCGAAGAAGTTCAAAGTCACTCCGTCTGCCGGGAAGCTCATGGCCACAGTTTTTTGGGACTCAAAGGGAATCTTGTTCATTGAGTACAAAAAAAAAAGTGAAACCATCAACGCCACATCCTACGCTTCCACTTTGCATAATTTGCGGGAGGAAATTAAAAAGAAAAGACGGGGTAAACTCGCAGCGGGTGTGTTGCTTCTTCATGACAACGCTCCTGTTCACACGGCGCGAGTTTCCAAAGCTGCTGCGCGAGATTGTGGTTTCGCAGAAATCCAACACCTTGCCCCTAGTGATTATTTCCTGTTTCCGGATTTGAAAAAATGTCTTCGTGGAAAAAGATTTTCGGATGATGAAAAACTCAAGTCAGTATTTTGCAGAGAAAGAGGAAATTTATTTTTTTGAGGGTTTAAGAAAGCTTATCTCAAGATGTAACAAATGCATTGATGTTAGGGGAGATTATATTGAAAAATAAAAACAATTTAAATTGAATTCGCATTTTCCTTCATATCGATACCGAGAATATATTGAACGCCCCTCGTATATCAGCGGAAAGATTCAAAACTGAGTCACTATGGAAAGCACGTCAGCGAATGCATTAACTTTGCTGCGATATTTTTGTAAGAAAAGCGAATTAATGAAACCAAAGACAGAAACTTGAAGGACTCCTGTGGAAATAAAACTAATAGAACTAAGTTGTCTATTAATTTTCAGCCTTTACCTTCTATCAGAAAAATATGAAAATAACCATTTATGCACTATGCCCCTAAAACACCGCATTTACCTATGTATATAGTTTGTGCTAAAGAATTTGATGGTCGAGAGTAACAAAAGCCATTCTTTTCTTAACAGCTTTTTAAAAAATCTTTAAAAATAACTTCAGTAGGAAATAAAAAGGGGATGAAGTGTTATATTGGACAGCTTCCGTGTCCACTTCTGAACACATCAAACTTTTTTATGCAATTTATATCATATGTAAACACGTTTGGGACTTTTTTTTATAAATTATAACTCGAATCAATATTCATTCATAGGGCTCATAACCCTATACGGAAGAGATTAAAAAGATTAAAAAGATGTGACGAATCAACAAATAGCCTCGGAAAAAAGTGGACCCACGACCCGAGCAAACGTTTAGGGGACAAGGACCTTCGGATCTGAACGTGGATCTTCGTGGAACTTCTTGGCACTCTTATCCTAGAAAATTAAGACATTATTGGACAGTTAGTAAGCATAGCCTACAAGACCTAGGCTTATTGACTTTGAGGCGTGACGAAATGTCACTATAATACGTACTCGGTTTCCTCATCTCAATATACACAAGGGGACATGGCGGTCGCCAGAGCATAAAAAGCTAAATCAAATTTAGCATTTTGCGATAGACGTAAGGTATGCTTCCACGGATGGCCGAACATTCCGGGCAGCCAATATTGACTCGAGTCGAAAGATATAGCGTAGAAAATCTTCAATCGCAAAGGACCACCAGAATCTATCTCGAAATTTCTCAAGAAGCCAGCCGCAAGTACCGAGGACCAGTGGCAATGGTGCCAACATGCCAGTCATCAGACACGCTGCAACTAATATGATGAGTTTCACCCTTATATTAGAGTCACGATCAGTGTTGAGAATATGGAACAACATCCTCCAGGCTGAGTAAGCCATTCAATTTAGACGATGATAGCCGAAACTTCCGTTCACCTTCCCAAAGTAAAGTAACGATAGCATTATCTAAGGTAAAATTTAAGGAATCAGCTGTACCAGGCCGGCTTGCTGGCCGAGGTATTCAAAGCCAATCCATTTCTCTGATTTGGTCAGAAAAGTGAATGCCTGATGAGTGGAATCTCAATAACTTTCGCCCGATCCACAAAAAGGAAAAGGAGACCCCCTCAACAGCGGCAACTATAGAGATATAGGTATAATGCCATGTAATGTAATTGACTGAAACCCTTCCCCAACGCCAAGAAAGTTCACAATCGACTTAGTCTTCACACTCCGAAAAAAACTATACTCAGCTATGCTCCTCTAGTTCCTTATCGTCTAGTTAATCGCCCTCTGCGAGCAGTGAATCTTCAACTGAAGACTGCGAAGATATATCTACTTAATGACAAACCGTATAACCCTAAGTGAAAGAGAGGGAGAGAAAAGCTTTGCTAATGTTATTACTCTTTTATCTAACTAATGTACAATTATTCAAATCCTGACCGGCAGACATCGAATCAACCAGATGTTTTTATTTTCGTAAGCCCTCCTAAAAAGGTATTAAAAGAAACAAAAATGTTGAAAATTGTAAAAAAAATGTGTCAAAGAGAAAGAGAAATTTTGGGGAGGAATACCAAACAAGCTTACTCGCACATCCAGCTTTCAGAGAGGGCATTCGAAAACATATTTCGAGTTACAACACATTTAAAATATATTTCAATATTAATATTGTCACAAGTACTCATAGGAATGCTAAATGTTTTTACATTTTTTGTAAATCTAAATCTATCGTAGTAACTACAATAAATTGGACCACCATCCAACAAATCAAATTTGGTGTTAATGAAGAAGATAATGAAAAACTTTAAATATCGTTATTCGTTGAATGATGTTTTTTTTAGTTATAACGCTGTTCTATTTAATGATCGATATTATATATTATATATGTATATATGTACATATATTAAAAGCAGCATATACCAGGTGTCGCTATTCTTAGAAGATGTATTTTACGACAGACACTCCCTTAATAGATAGCAAATGCGATTTATTTCTTAAAGGAGAACATATTAAACTAACAGAAGCAAGCCCGTGCCGCAAAATTTAAAATTGTCCTCATATAATGCTTACCAACAAATGTCGTCAAAATCCTTCAAATAGCCACCGGTTGAAGCAGCTGCGTTTCCACTTCTCCCTCCCCTATTACTGACCGCATAATTATTTTTATCGAAGCGCATTGGGAATCTTATCGTTAATTTAAGGTGACAAGTACATTTAAGATCATTTTATATTTAGGATTCTCTATATCCTATCACTATGTTGTTGAGATTTTATTTATTATTCCTTTAGTTTTTAATATATGATGTGCTGAGCATCCAATAGAGTGCTGCTTAAATAAAAACACAATAAATTATCTTTAGTTAAGAACAAAAGGCAACAGAATGAACGACCAGGAAGAGAATGTAGTGGGTACGGGTATCTACATATATTTATAAGGAGGTAAAATTTTCATCTCTTTGCTCTTAAAATACAACCAAAGTCTGCCGCGGTGTTATTTTTCACATTTTTTAGAAATACCCTTTTTTGTGGAATTTAAAAACAGAAGATTTCTTGAAAAAGAAGAAAAACAAGTATAAGCTTGTTAATGGGGAGATTTAGAGCATTTTTACCTTTTTGCATAGTTTATGGATATGTACCATATAATGGAAGCTGCAACAAATTTAGTTTTCATTCTCATAGTGAATATCATAAATTGAATAAAATTATATGTTAAAGGTAAAAGAAAGTAGAGGCAGATTTCACGTTAAAAATTAATACGTTTTTAGAAAAAGTCAAAACTATGAAATTTATATCCGTCTCAAATATAGGCCAATATTAAAAATTTAATAATTTCCAGAACAACATAACATCATCATTTTATGAAAAATTATTAGCCCGCAGATTTCACGGAAACCGAAGTTAGCAAAAGCTGTAAAGGAATGAGCCAAGGGCTGCGGTTGGACCGCATAACATTGGGTTTGAATGATTCGCGATTTTATTCAATGAAATTATGAGAGGCGATGGAAAGTCGAACCAGCGGAAGGAGAGCTTTCTGATTCCACTGTACAAAGACAAAGTCGACACCAGAGACTGCAACAACTAATGCTTGGTGAAACTAGTGTCGGATACTATGAAAATATGCGAACAAAGTTCTAGACAGTCAACAACGGAATATTAAACAACTCCATGGCAATCAATGTGACTTTGTGGAAGGCAAGTTGACATAGCCCAAGCGTAACCGAGTTTCATTTAGCCTTACACCCGCTCTTTACTTTCATACGCCCTTCTATCCTATAATTGCACAAACAACACTTACATGAAAAACCCCGCATTTATAAATACCTCCACCCAAACATCTACTCCTAAATACTCAAATTTTATAAGTTCTCATATTATCAACCCTAGTTCACCTTCAACATCACAACGTGTCTCCTAGTTTTTTGGATCTTCCTCTACTTCCTCCAATACCTAAACAGATAAAACAACTTACAGACAACGATGTTGAAGGTCGCTATGTAATATCTCGCCTCAGCAATCGTAACATACATAGTATATAATAGGCTGTATTGCTTCTTGGCGCGGTATTTTTTTGGAGTAGTTTTCGATTTGAGTGAATCTCTTTTGAAAAATAATTTTTTTCAATTTATTAATTGGTTTTTTTTTTTTTTCGTACTGATTTGCATTTTCACTTCCATTTGACTAAACTGACCTACGCCAAATTTGAAAATGTCTACATAAATTTAAAGGGAAGCTCGATTGAACATTTACCAGCGAACCGCGCCTCTGCGGAAAATCATGCTCTTTGTGTCGGTTTGAGCAAAGGATCCGTTGTTTATTTCAAAGGCTTCAGAAACAGTTTTCTCAATTTTTTTGTGATGAGAGTAAAGACATTTCTCCGTCTTACATAATGCTCATGATAAACTACCTACGGAACTCCTTAAGTGATGTTCGCACCGAAAACAAACCCTGTTTTGAGAATATAAAACTGTGTTAAGAGCTTTTCCTTACCGTCGCACAACCGCCAACTTCTGTAAATCTATGTTTAAAATTTTGGACAAACATCTCTTAAACCATGTTTAATCAGCATGGTCTACAGGCATTTTGAAACAGTGTGCGAGCCTAGTGTTAAATCTTATTTTCATGAACATTTCATATCGTCTCACAGATGTTGCTAATAACTTCTCCTTGTATGCCTCCTATGTTTCATATAAACATGTACATATAATACTTGCAAAAAACCCGTTTCTTTCTATCTTTCTATCTCAACTCCCAAAAGATTCATTACAATATGTTTACTTTGTCTGAAACTAATTTGATATCTGATATCAGATATTCGGAACAGTTTACACCAGAACTTAGAGTTTTTCGTGATGAGAGCTGTCAGAATTCTGATGATTTCATAGGTCGAGGTGTCATTCTATCTATTCACGATTGTTTTGACCCTATACTCGTCAGAAAGTCACTTACAGAAATATTGGTTTAGATGCGCGTAGATCTATTAAATATGTTGGGATTTCGTTGAATATAGCTGGGACTGGTACTGTATATCTTCTACGGCGGGAGACATTCCAGAACATCAGGACCACATATCTATATTGTAAACGTCTTCTTGTATTTACTAACGATGGAGTTGGTGTTTTGTGTGTATTATCGTCTTTGAATGTTGCGAGTATCTCCAGTTTATACAGTTGGTTGATGGAAAGATGCGTTTTGATATCGATGAAATGGAGCGTAAGCGGATTGTCGGAGCTTTTTGTCAGCTGGGCAATATGGTAGCTCTATTTAAAGTCGACACATTCCTGAAAACAGCTGAGCATTCGTTATCGTCTTGAAATGGTATGTGGTTTTGGATCTGGTATAGGCATTTTAAGTTATGAACTTTTATTTCAAATTTATGTTTAAGAATATGCCGTGGACGGATGTGCATCACTTTGGTTTTTTTTAACATTAATAATAAGACCATTATAATGACACCACGACATGACTACATATATTGAATTCGTTCAGCATGATTTCATCAGTAGTTTTACCATTTTTATGATTTACCAAATTCGCCGTATCGTTTGCATAGGCAAACACAGTGTTTTTCCATGTCATTCATATAGATAATAAAAAGTAGAGGACCCAGCTTGCAACTTTGCGAGACGCCACAGATTGAGGATTTTTCGTCGCTTAGGCTAATTTAAAGAATCCTCTGTTCTTCAAATTATCTTCAAACTATAGTAGTAGCCCTCCCCTTATGCCTATTTTTTCCAACTGCCTTAGAATGTTTTCATGGTATAGTGTGCCAAATACTTTTTTAAAATCTATGAAAATTACCACTGAGTGCTGATTTTTCTCTTGACTTGTATTTATTTTACGAGTACTTGCAAAATCTTCAGTTAGTCGATTCGTAGTTTTATTTCGCCTAAAAACATATTGATTGCTTGCTAGGATTTTATAAGGACTGAAGCGAATAAAATTTGGAAACTTCAAAGTAAAAAAAACAATAATTTCATAATTCATGTAAATTTTTTTTGTCCAAATTTGTATCATGTGCTCCACTTTTACCTCCACTTTTCTGTTTTCGCTTAACTGTCAACGTCTCCAAATATCGTTTAATAACAGAATCCACTGTACTGCGTGCCATGTTTAAATTTTTTGCTATGAAATGCTTTGGATGCGAAGTATTTTAGAGCCATTTGTCGATGATCTTTTTACGGCGTTCCTCTTGACTCATATTTTATAAATATTTTAAGCCGCACCGAACTTAAATCAATAACAAACTGAGGCTAGAGAATATACAGGCTAATTTGGGTACAAAATGGGTTTGCAATTTTTACCCATTGGAAGTATAGCCCGTATTCAAATTTACAGATTTTATTCGTTTCAGTCCTTATTCAATTCATTCAATCAGTCTTTTGTTAATGATTTCTTCTAAAACCTTATCCGCTACCGAAAGTATCGAAATCAGCCGATTTCCGATTTCCGATGTCGTCTTTTTCCCTGTCTTTATGCGTAGAACGGACAACAATTATTTTAAGATAGCATCTTCACCAGCCGACTTGCTTTACTTTAATGAAGTAATCGTTTTGAAAATTTCTTCTGTACTAACTGCATAGAAAAACATTGAATGTTCGACTCTGCCTGATGGATCGGAAAAGGACTTATGATTACAAACATGTGTAGGGTTTTCGATATCGGTGACTTCTTGGTTGAAATGTTTTTCGCTCGAGTATCATCTAGATATACTGCCTTCTTGACAAAAATAGTATATATTTACTATTTTCCAAGTTTCTGTAGGATTGTTTTTTACTTTCAAAACTTGCTCCTTCTAGTAAGTTAACTAGGTGCTATTGATTTTTTTTATTCAGATTGCTACTGTTTTTTGCCTAGTTCGTTTAAGTGTTGTGACTATTTGCAGATCCTCGTGTTTAGTTGTAGCTCTAGACTGTCTTGACTGTGATTTATTCTCAAGACTTCCGGTTTGAGCATGTCGCCCAATGGTACTTCGAACGCAGCACCTTGATACCTTCGACTGCGAATCAACTTCCAGTTACGATCTGCCTTCTTTAAGAAGGGTGGTGATTGCAGATCGTTACTCGATCGCGGTTTCCGCGACTTTTCCCATTTTTAACAAGTTTCAATTCAATTCAATTCAACTGAAATTCAATTCAATTTCTTGTTATTCAATACAACCATTTTTACATTTCCAGATATTATTGTAACGTTAAATATCTAAGTTGACTTGAATACAATAATAAAATGAGCTCTAAAGTACAATATATGTATACTACATATTTATTGAATAATATCGTACATATCCTACAGTTACGAAAACTACATAGTGTCGGATATATGAACACATTATATCGAGAGAACGATAAAATAACTATAAATAGAAATATCGATTGTCGGGTGATACTATGTATGTATGTATGCTAAAAAAAATACAGGCCAAAGATAGGTAAACCAAATTAATATAATACATTATTATAAAATTACTTTTATCAGATTATTGCTTTCGTTGTAGTCGAAGTTAAACAGCCTTAATTTAACTTAATTTTTCTATTGAAGGTAAACGGTTTTTCAATACTCCTTATTTCAAAAGGTAACCGATTAAATATCTTGGGTGCAATAGAGATACAGAAATTCGAAAAATATTAGTGTTTTGGCGTGGAATAATAGCCAGAAATCTTTCATTACTCCGAAGTTGATGGGCAGATTAATTCTAATTGAACAAATTTCCACTTCTCAAAAAATATTTGTAAGACCTTACAGAAATATAGGCGTTTTTATGGAAGAATCTTAAAGTTTAAAAACAGGGAATAGCTGTTATCATGACGTCGTTTCTTCCAGATTATTCTCAAAATGTGTTTTTAAGACACAATCAATGGTTGCAGGTTGCAGACCAGTCCATACTGCAGTTTAGATTGCATTAGGTTGTAGTTTACATTCTGAAGGAGAATAAAATTGTTTCATATAATATATAATGTTGGCAACAGATATTTTCTTAATATGGAAGTATGATCCTTCCAATCCATTTTGCTATCAATATTCAATTCCACATATTTGAAAACAGGAACGATTTCAATAGAAGAAAAGAAAAAAAGAATTTAGCAAAAAACTTAGCATATCGACATAATTTTTTATTTTTTATAAAAACTTAATATCTAACTTAAAATAACCTTAGTCTACCTAACCTATGTACACAATACGCACATACATACATATAGACATTATACACAATGACATACATATACTAGTATATACCTATGTATATACTAATATAAATATGTATATCTTAAATGCTAACTTAACCTATGCAAGCTGGCCATTGCTATTCACAGAGCAAATAGATTGGTCAGCTCTGCCTCATTAGTGAGGCTGGTCCGTAATTGACGGAAACGGCGACGAAACATCTTCTCCATCATTCAACCACCAGAAATGCTGGTGCTGCCGAACGACATCCCTCTTATCGCGATTCCCCCCGCCCTACTGAACCTGAGACGATCCACACTGCCGTGTGCGACGTCTCTGTCGTAGTTGAGTCGCCTGTCCCCAGCTTTCCGAGCGACATGGAAGATTAACGGGACCGCTGATCTATCCTGGATCAACCCTATCTGATCTAGGTAGAGGAATGCTTCCGGTGGAACGAAGCCGTCAGAGCGCACACTCTCGCGGTAAAGGTAGTTGGGGTAGTAAGCCCCAGATATCAGGTTATTCGTCGAGGCCGAATACCAGCATGGGCCTGATAAGGGCCATGTAGCAGATTACCTTTACCCTCTCATCGAGTTGGCTGCTATAAAACAGTCTCTTTGTAAGGGCAAAAGCGCCTTTGGCTCTGGCCAGAGCAGCATCTACATTTTTATCAAAATACAGAAACCGATCTAGCCAGATCCCAAGGTATCTGACTACATTCCGACAGGCAAGAGGCTGTCCGTGTTGTCCAATGATCGAGAACTTACGCCAATTTTTCCTGGTATCCCTAGAGGCTCCAGACAACGGCCTCCTAAAGAGAATGGTTTCCGACTTCTGAAAGTTGATTTTCAACTTCCAGTCATCGCAAAATCGTCTTATCTTATCGAAGTCACACTGCAGGAGAGTATTAATGACCTCGATTTTTGGACCTGTTCTGTACGCTATCAAATCGTCTGCGTACGCAATAGTATGTGGAAGTGAACCTATCAAGTCGCTTGCATAAATGTTGAATAAGATCGGCGAATTGACCGCGCCTTGCTGAAGACCATTTTTAATTTGAAATATTCCAACAGAAGTCACATCGCCATTTTTTACGATGAACTGTCTGTTGGTTAGCATATTATAAAGAATGTACAAGAGTGGTTTACTGATCCCCAGCCTAGTCAGCTTATAGAAAAGACCCTCTAACCATACGGTGTCGAAGGCCTTCTCCAAGTCAACAAGGATATCGGACACCAGTTTAGACGCGGCATGTGAGATATCATGTCCCGCCTTAAAACCGAATTGATTATCCGGAACTATATGTTTGTCCTCAACCCACCTAGACAGAGCTCTATTGATTACTTTTTCAAATACCTTACTGATATTCGGAAGGAGACTTATCGACCGGAGATTCGCCGGATTGGATATATCCTTTCCCTTTTTGGGGATAGGTTGAACCACCGCCGTTTTCCAATGCGCTGGATAATGTGCATTATTCATTGCATTATTAAACAGGGTGGTGTAAATGTCCACCGCTTCTAGAGGAAGATGTCCAAGCACGATGTTTGGAATACCATCGGTCCCCACTGATTTTTTAGCCCTGATTGTATCGAAGATCTCATGGAGCTCTTCCTTCGAAATGAACGGAGGTATTTCAACCTCTCTGGTAATGACATTATTTGCCATATTTTCGGCGCTGAACCGGGTGAAACCAGAGCCCTCGGATCGCCAGTTCTCTACTTCATTTCGAATGTAGAAGTCGTGCACCAAGACGCGACTGTTCAGGTCATAATTAGGGCCAATGGTATCAGTGGCCTTGTTTATTTAATGGAAAGTCGCCCCTATGGCCTCAACTTTCTCCTGTGGATTCTCGATCACAAAGAAGTCGTCATCATCAGCGGCCTCATTTGGATCAATACCTGCTATTGTCAGTAACCGTTCGTTGTCTTTTTTCCGTCTATTTTAAGACACTAAATATCGTTTTGATTTTTTCTCCGAAATAGTTTGTTTATTTGCGGGAACATATTCGGGTTGCTGGTGTTTACAGCCCCAACCCTGTTGTTCCAATACAAACTTATAGAAATTCTGTAATTCTCTGTTATTAACGTTTGAATATTTTTAATCGACGCCTTCAATGTCCTAATCTCCGGGTCTTGTCTGTCAGTTAACTGTCTGTACAAGTTTTTGAGTCTTGTCAGAAGTCTACTTTTCTGTCGATGCAGTGCGTCAATAGTAGAATTGCGGAACAGGTCTTCGTATGTAGCGTCCATAGTATGTTTAATTGTCTCCTCCATTTGTTTTAGGTAATTGTCGATCTCCTCGTTTGACAAATTCCTATTGGACGGTGGACGGTGGAGCGTGTTTGAGGCGAGTGCTCTTGTCAATGTTGCGGAGAAGCGTGTCCATCGAGTCTTACTGTAGTTGTAAGAATATCTTTGGACAAACTCCTCCAATTCCGCAATTTCGTTGGGAACTGTAATTTCGGTGCTAAAACCGCAATGGTCACTGTCATACACGAATGTGCGCAGACAGTTTAACGTTTGTAAATTCGTACCTGTCAGTCGTATTCGTTCGTCGTACAGCAGTAGGTCCAAATAAGACCCGCCTCTGGGAAACGACGGGTTATCCGTCGCTTTAAGACCGAGTCTGTACATGAGATCGTGCTGACCCCACCAATCAAGTAGTAGGTTCCCTCTAGTATTTGGCAAATTATTTCCCCAATCTCTGTGTTTAGCGTTGAAGTCCCCGCCGATTATAAAATAATTCTCTCCCGATTCCAGCCTCAGAAGTCGAAAAAGCGTGTCGAGCTCTGTAATGAATAAAGTGGATTGTGATGTCTCAGGTGCATAAACAGAGGCCAAGTACAGCCGCTTTCCACTGCGGAGCGGGATATAAATGACGACGACAACACCCGGAACCTACGCAACACTCCCTTGTACACTCTGTGAAATTTTATACCTTGTTTAATGAAAATCGCGACACCGCCTCCACGTTCGGATCCGGGCCGGTTTCTTCTTCTAACAATATAATTATTGTACTCCAGTTTGTGCTTATCGGTTAGCTTGGTTTCGCTAGCGAAAAGCACATCAGGAGTTTGGTCTTGTAGTAATTTAAACATCGCGGCTCTTCGTTCGATCCTAATCAGTGAATTAACATTCACCGCAAGGACCTTCAAAGTTTGCTCCACCATGTGCGTACCCATTACGACATGTGTTGCGTTAGGCCCGGCAGCAGCGCCTAGATCTGATCCACCCGCTTGGCCTGTTCTTGCACCTGCTCTTGCAGCTGAGCCATCTGCCCTTGGATTGCGAGCAAGATGGCCAGCATGTTAGGTGCAGCTTCCGTTGTTCTCGGCATTGGCGCTGGAGAAGCAACACTCGCTTGCTGTACCGTAGCCCCCCTACCTGCCGCCATTTGGGCGTAGGAAATTTGGGGCGTGACGGCTGGTGTTTGAGACCTCACAGGTGAACGTTTGACCTCCACCTTCTGCTGTCGAGTCAGTTTTGCTTTTTTGATGTCAGCGAACTTAGGACAACCCCGATAGTTTGCGGTGTGTCCCACGTTCCCACATAACACGCACGAGAGCTGCGCCCTATCGGATACTCCGTCCCTACCCAGAGCACACTCCTCCGAACTGTGGTTCTTTGCGCACTTCACGCAGCGAGGCTGCGTTTGGCAGTTCGACGCGGCGTGTCCGAACCTCTGGCAGCGAACGCATTGTATAACGCCTTCGCTCCTTTTTAATTTTTCCCAGTGAACCACCTGGTAGTCTAGGACCTTGATACTCCTTAGACTATCCAGACGGCTTTCGGGACTGAGCTGCACCAGGAAGAACGGCAGACTCCGTTTCTCCCGCCTGGCTCTAGCTGTGGTAAATGGCTTTACCCCCACAAACTTGAGTCCTTCGCACTCCTTCTCTTTGAGCAGTGCCAGGATACTGTATTACAGTGGATGGCATGGCGATCATTCCCCAATCTCTTAATATTAAAGTTATTACCAATGACCAGCCTGCACAGGTCCTTGGTAGCATTTACCTCTAGTTTATAGGTGTTGATAGGAGGCACCTTCTCCTTCTTCTTCTGCTGCTGCTGCTGCTGCTGCTGCTGCTGCTGCTGTTGTTGTTGTTGTTGTTGTTGTTGTTGTTGTTGTTGTTGTTGTTGTTGGTGGTGTTGTTGTTGTTGTTGTTGTTGTTTTTCTGCTGCTGCTGCTGTTTTAGCTGTTGCCGGTGTTGTGACTGTTGTTGTTGTTGTTGCTGGTCTTCCTTAAGCTTTTGTTGGTGTAGCACTTGTGCTATTTTATTAGTTTGGTGTTGTTGTTGTGCCTGCTTTTGAGCAAGCTGCTGTTGTTGGGATTGCTCCTGCTCTTCCCTCTTCCTTCTTACCATTTGCCTTTCTTTTATGGCCAGCACTCTTTGTTGTAGCATTTTGATGCTGCTACTTATGGCCTTCATTTCTTCCTCTTCATCATCAGATTCGCTTGCTGCCAATGAAGCGAAGTTGTTTACCGTTGATAGGGTGGGACGTTTTATCAAGTTGGAAGTTGGAAGCTTAATCCTTCTCTTTGTTTTCGGCGTTTGGCTCGAACCACTCGAAGCCTCACCTGACACTTCAGCAGGTCCCGCTATAGGCATAGCGGACCGCTCTTCACAATCCATCACGTGATAGACAACACTTTACCACCAATTAACTTTATTGTTTTTTTTTGTTTTATTCACTTTTAAAAATAAAAAGATGCAACTGTTTCGGGAATCGAACCCACGACCCCTGTTTTTTCGGTCGGACACCACTGCTACTGCGCCACCGAAGCACTTGGCCAAAAAGTTTTTAATTGTTTTTTTTAATTATTATTTCACTTGCAAAGAAGCCGAAACACATCCGTCCTCTATCGAGGTCTATGAACGACTCAACGATTTCAATAACGGAATAGTTGAGTGGGCAGCCTATATCTAAGTCACGTCTAATTGTGCTCGTACTTGCACTACAGGTTTCAGTGCTGTTTCATATATTTAAAGTCCGCCCTGTACATAATAAGATTCGGAGGGAGAATATTAAATGTCGACATTTTGAAAAACATGATTTTGGTTTTATCACTGATGACTAGTTTGTGGATACAAAATCAGTGTCTTAAAACGTCCAAATCAAGATTTATATCTGCTATGAAGTCAATTGCCGAATTGCAGGAATAAGTGCAAGCTATATCATCAGAAAATTCAGTTTTGTCCCTCTTAGATTTTGACAAAAGATAGAGTTAATAAATCTAAGGAATAAAACCGCGCCCAGAACAGGAACACCGATTTGAATATCAAGCCACTGGCTGAAATTACCCTCTATCTTTACTCTTTGTTTCCTACTACCAAATTTTTCCAATTTTAGAAGAAGTTCATGGTCCACAGTATCAAATGCCTTGGTAATATTAATGGAGAGCGCAGCAGTACATTTTTTTATCCAGAAAATATTTAACAGTTCGTTTTTTTTCGACTTATCTGATCTAAAACCATACTGATGTTCACTGAAGAACGAGTATTTTTCTGGAAAGCTGATAACTCTCCTTTTGACCACATTTTCAAAAATTTTTTGAAAAAAATCAAAGCTGTCCAATTGAGATTCCCATGCCCCAACAGAAGGTCATAGATTCATTTTTTCCTTCGAAACTGTAACTAACAATAACTGCCAAGAGTGACTTTTCCGAAGATCATTGTTCATGTTGGTAATAAGACTACTTCTTCGGTTGCAGGTTAGTCAACTTTCATGACATATGTCTTACTTCATGACTATTCCAGCCCGGTATTATATTACTAATAAGCTACATCCAGAAAACCTAGGAAACAACCGACTTTGTGTAAACACTGAAAAAATACTGAAATGTCTGTAACTGTACTCCTCGACACCCAAAGAGTCTTTTAAATACCTAGAAAATTAAATAATTTTTTTTTAAAGAACTTAACCCTCAAGTGGGTATAAATATACTTATAATGCCTCAGCATGCGTTAAGTTTTTTTGGAAAATGCGATAGAGAGAAAGATGTTTGGGCTCAGAGGTTATTTCGCTCCATGGGTGGCATCCAACATTTAATGCGGAGACTAAATTCATAGTGGAAGTTGTCTTGATGTTGATTTCTAGTCAACTTCTCATCATACTTGATTTTCATAAACTGAAAAAATGAAAAATGTCTTTCGGGCGAGGCTGGGATTCGAAAACCGAACCTTCCGATTTGGAAGCCAGTCCACTACAACTTGAGCGACGGCCACCCATAATGTCGGGGTTATCCAGCCACGCATCAACTTGATAACCTTTATTTCCGACGGCGGGCACGTCAATGCAACACTATACTAGGAGCATTCAGAGGCACACCTCAAGGAGGACTCGACCTTATAATACCCATAGAATTAAGACGGTATGATGTGGTTATTATCGGTATCTCTCAATAATTACTAAATCGCTATTAGAACCATTCAGTGAATGCCTCAAGGTCTGGAACTAAAATGATTACAGATGGAATACCATACAAGAAGTCAAATTGCACCGACAATTTGATGTCCTCATTAATTGCCAGAAGTCATTCAAGGACCAAAATATCCATAACATATTTCATTTTCACTTTATTCAATTTTACAATGCTTAGCCAGTTTAGTCGCGAAGTTGGAGGAACTAAGGCGCTCTTATAGATGCGCGTAGATCGTGATCAATAAGGAATCCCTTAACCCTCTAGCACAGACAAAAGGCATGATTCGGTATAGCTTTGAGTCAATACACCTAAGGGTCTATAAAAAAGATGAGCTGGATGCTCCTCCTTGAACGGAAACACCATCAAATACAACCTTAGATCTTGGAGCGTCGATAACTTTTCCAGAAATAGATAGCGACGACTCCAATCTATCAGAAGAAATGGAAACTGAAGACGAAGCAAAAAAGGATTCTATAACTTACCGTGCTGGAGGCGACTGTAGCAATGATACGGTTTCTCCAGATTAATTTCCATTACTCAAAAAAGGCTCCGCTCTATACAAGAGACAAAGGTAAGATTAGAACTTGTATATTGAAACGTAGACTTAATATATTTTTACTTCCTAATCTCAGCGACCCCGACTTAACCGTTGTTAGACTAGAGACTGCTAAAAGCTCCTATTGGCTGGCATCGGCATGTGGGCCCTCTCCCTGGTGATAACCTTTAAAGGGTGGTACTGGAAGCTGGAGGGTAAAAAACTGACCTCATCACACGGTATGGGGCAGTACCGATATCAACGATAGAGGTGAGTCATTTTTTGAATATGAAATATAAGTACTAATCGCATGGTTTGCAACATTTGCAATGAGCCCACTTTTATAACAAGAAACCGACAGGAAGTGCTAGATATCACTCTTGTCTCCGACAGCATCACTCAAATGCTAATGAACTGGATGGTATCGTCTGAAAACTCATTTTCAGACAACTGATACATCCAATTCAGCCTGAGTAATGCTCCTCCCAGTCAACCAGCATTTCAGAATTATTGGAAAACTGATTGGTCAAAATACAGAGGAATACTGTCAGAAACCCTATCCTCTGAACTCTCAAGTCTCCCGCGTGACACCAACGAACTTGATATGACAGCCAAGGAACTCACCCTGGCTCTTAATCAGGTCATGGCCGCTTCCTGCCCTCTTATTCAAGCTAAAGGCAAGAAAACGCTGCACTGGTGGACATCTGTACTGGGGCTGCTTAGAAACATTTGCACAAAACTTTTCAACTTAGTAAAAAGCACAAGAAAAGTGACTGACTGGGACTCATACAAAGAATCCCTCAAATTATACAAAAAAGAACTGAGGAAGGCAAAGCGAAAATCCTGTAGGTCATTCTGTGACAAAATCACGGAAACTTCTGAGGCATCGCGGCTAAAAAAAATTATTTCTACAAATCCTATGATGCCTAGCTGTTTGAAAAAAAATCGATGGCTCTTCGACAACCTCTAGTGATGAATTACTCAAGCTGCTACTGGATATTCACTTTCCAGGTAGCTCCCAATTCGCGGCCAGTAGCAACCCAAACAGGCCTACTGCAACCGGGACCAAAATTCATGGTCTGATTAGAAGAGACAAACTGCTCTGGGCGCTGCATAGCTTCAAACCATACAAGTCTGCTGGTCTGGATGGTATAATACCTCCCGAGCTACAGAGGTCCTCAGATATTGTTCTGCTTTCGCTAGAAAACATTATAAGGCGCTGTGTAGAACTGATCCACATTCCACTGTCATGGAGACAAGTTGTCCCAAAGGACCTCGGACCTATAAGTCTATCATCTTTCCTTCTGAAAACTCTAGAACGGCTGATTGATATCCATATACGAGCTAAAATTGATCCTCGAGTTCTGTCAACGGCTCAATATGCCTACTGTAAAGGAAAATCGATGGAAACGGCTCTGCATTCACTGACTAGCCACATCTAATGATCCTTACAATATAGAGAGTACACAATGGTTGCTTTCCATAGAGGGTGCCTCTAACAATGGCAAAACAACCATAATCACTATTGCGCTGTTAACTCTACAGGTAGACGACTCACTTGGGGAGTTGATCAGTCTTATACTAAACAGCAGGATAATCAACTTCAAACTGGGTGGGGCTTCGGCTAAAAGATGTGTCAGCAGAAGTACGCCGCAAAGCGGTGTTCTCTCTGCCCTTCTCTGGAACTTAGTGATTATTGAACTTCTGATATACAAGGAAACGGGTGGTAGCAGAGTGATTGCCTATGCTGATGACGTTGCTATAGCCGTCTCAGGTAAGCATCTTAATACCATTAAAGAACTCAAAGATCTCCTACAAGTAAATCTCAAAGGATTAACCCATTGGGCAGATCGCTGTGGATTGGGAACAAATGCCCATGAAACTGATCTTTCCCCTTTTGCCGGAAATTCGAAATTGCAATTATCGACCCTTCCTTAATAAACGGTACCAGTTTAGTCTCCTCCGATACAGAAAAATAATTGGGTCTCATTTTTAACAGGAAACTAAACTGGAAACCTAACATTCAAGAAGAGTCAATAAAGATACAGTTGCTTTATTCCCTTGCAAAAAAGCCATTAGGAATAAATGGGGCCTTCAATCCCGCAAAACCCCCTGGATATACATCTCAGTCATAAGACCGATACTCACTTACGGGATTGTCGTCTGGTAGACGGCCTTAGACAATGCAGTCAACTGCATTAAACTAAGCATATTTTCGATCAGGCAAGTAGCTGCGCCTGAAGCTATCCGTCTTAAAGCGACTACACAGTGGACAAATAATTCATTTGGCCACGCTACCATTCTTAATGCATTAGGAATCCTCACAGAGAACATCGACTACACCATACCTGAGCTTTGGTTTGACAAAGACTTCCATGTAAGCTTCCCCACTAGATCCTTCTGGGAGGAAGATGCTTCATAGAGGACAAGTCAATCCATTTCTACACAGATGGATCTAACATCGATAGCGAGGTTAGTGGCGGTGTTTTTTCAGATAAGCTAAATCTATGCCTCTCTTTCCGTCTTCCAAATCACTGTAGTATGTGTAGTATCTGCAAAGGATATCCGCATCTTTTCGGATAGTCAGGCTTCTATCAAGTTCCTGGAGTCAGTCTCATTAAATTCGAAAACCGCCCTTGAATGCCGATCATCCCTTATGGAGATGGCAGAGCAGTTCAACCTTCACCTTTGCTGGTTGCCGGACCGCAAAGACAGGGAACTGTAGGTCTGATGATCTCGCCAAAATTAGAACCACTCTACCTATTCCACCGGCAAAGTTAGCATAGGTATACCAATCGCTACGTGCAAATTAATGTTAAAACTGGATGCCAATAAAAAAACAGACCTTAGGTGCACGGGGTGGCCGTGGTGTAGTGGTACTAGCTATCGCTTCCCACCCTGTTTAATAATGCAATGAATAGTGCACATTATCCTGCGCATTGGAAAACTGCGGTGGTACACCCCATACCTAAAAAGGATAAAGATACTTCCAATCCGGCGAATCTCCGCTCGATCAGTCTTCTTCCAAACATCAGTAAGGTTTTCGAGAAGGTAATCAATAGAGTCCTGACTAAGTGGGTTGAGGACAAACATATAGTTCTGGATAATCAATTCGGTTTCAAGGCGGGGCATGGCATCATTCATGCTGTGTCGAAACTGGTTTCTGATATCCAATGGAACAAAGGCAAGAGCCAGTGCACTTGTGCCTGCCTGATTGACTTGGAGAAGGCCTTCGATACCGTATGGTTAGAAGGACTCTTTTTCAAGCTGGACAGGTTGGGCATTAGTAAACCACTTCTGAATATTCTTTTTGATATGCTCTCCAGTAGACAGTTCATCGTGAAGAATGGCGATGTGACTTCTGCTGGATCATTTAACATTAAAAACGGTCTGCAACAGGGTGCGGTAAATTCGCCGATCGTGTTCAACATTTACACAAGTGATCTGATAGGTTCACTTCACCATGCCATAGCGTACGCAGACGACTTAATCGCGTACAGATCAGGTCCAAAGATTGAGGTCATTAATATACTTTTGCAACGTGAGTTTGACAAAATTAAGCGATATTGCGACGACTGGAAGTTGAAAATCAACTTTCAGTAGTCGGAAACCATTCTGTTTAGGACGCCTTTGTCTGGGACCTCTAGGGATACCAGATCAGGCCCATGCTTGTATTTGGGTGTCCCGTGTGGTTCAACGTGAGAGCAAGTTTATTGGAAAAGATTCGGGTGTTTGAGAGGGCTTGTCTTAAGACTTGTCTTCGCTTATACAGAACACCAGAGTCTGAGTACATAAAATTCTATCCTAATGAGGTCTTGTACAATACGGCGAACCTGATAAGAGTGGACAATTTCATCATTAAGTTGACTCGAAGGCACATTGCGAGAGTAATGACCTCATCGAACAACCTGATCTCAGGGGCTTACTACCCCAATTATATGTATCACGAGAGAGTTTGCCTTGACGGCTTTATTCCTCCAGAAGCGTTCCTCTATCTAGATAGTAAAGGTCTGATCCAGGACAGATTGGCGGTGCCGCTAATCTTCCACGTCGCTCGAACAGCTGCGGACAGGCGACTCAACTACGACAGAGACGTCGCACATGGCAGTGCGGAGCGTCTCCGGTTCAGTAAGGCGGTAGGGAGTCGTGGGAGGGATGTTGCTCAGCAGCACCAACAATTTTGGTGGCTAGATGAAGGCGAGGATTCTTCGTCGTCGAACTCCTCCAGTGATAGGTAGCTTCATGTGAAGCAGAGTGGGCCAGCCTAATTATTTTTATTTTTGTTTTTATTTTTGTTTTTTAGCCATGGTCGGCTTATATAGTTTTAGGTAGTATTAAGTTAGATTTTAAGAAAAAAAAATATAAAAAAAAAGCAAAAAATAAAAAATAAATAAAAATAAAAAATTATAAAAAAAAATAAAATATAAATATATACATATATGTATATGAATATATATATATATAAGTGTATATGTGTTGTGTATTGTATATAAGTGTATGAATGTATTATGTAAGTAGGTTAAGTAGATTAAGATTTATTTTTTAGGTAGTATGTAAGGTTAATTAAAAAAAAATAGTCCAGAAACTAAGTTTTTCTAATTAAAATAAATTTTCTTGGTTTTTAGTTTTAATAAATGTAAAAAACAAACTAGACTGTAAGTAACGTCGAAAGACATAGATTTAGTATTATGTTTAACCTAGAGTGCCCGCATGGGGCCAGTAAGTTCTAATTAGACTATTTTTAAGTTATTTAAGCTAATTTTTAAGCGTTTTTTTGTATAGCCTGTAAGAATTAATTAATGAAATATAATAAAAATGCATTTAAACTGAAAACTAGCTATCGCTTATACTCGGAAGGTCAAGGTTCGAATCCTAGCCACAGTAAGTTTTCTTTTGTGTAATTGGAACTCAGTCAGAAAAATCTGCGTGTGAAGGCATAACACTGTCATGTAGATTTGGCTGTTGTAGGGTTTTTCAAGCACAAAACAATCGTTAAAATTCACAACCTCACATTCCGAGAGAAGAAAAATCTCTCCGTCCTATTCGGACTCCCACCCCTGGAGAGTCAATATCGAGACCAAATACACCTGAGTTTCAAACCACTACATCACAAACTTTCCTTTCTCCTCCTTCTATCTTTCCGCCCGCGCCAAGGCAACAGTAAGAGGGTATTCATAACCCCTTAGGCGCGCGTAAATTATAAAAAAAAAAAAAACAACTGTTGGACCAACATGTTTAGCTACTAAACAAATCTGGCCAAAGCTAGATCCGAATTGCTGTAAGAGTCTGATATTTCTGAATAGGAAACACTTCAATGCCATCATAGGTGTCTTTACAGAACACTGCCGGCTTGGCGCCTTTACAAATGATTTCTGTAGAAGCTGCACGGACGAGGAGGAAGAAGAAACAATCCTCCACCTTTTTTATACATGTCCAGCTCTCTCCCAGAGAAGAAAACTTCACTTAGGAGCTTTGTTCTACAATGACTTAAGCGATCTAAAAAATATAGACGTAAACAGTCTCTTACGCTTCATCGTAAACTCAAATTGGTCTCATTAGTTAGAGGATCACAATGGGCCAATAGGCCTAAGTGGGTTGGTGTTTCCAACACCCACTCTTACCTACCTACCTACCTAGCCAGTTTAAATGTGTTCTTGAGAGTTATGAATATATATGTATACTATACTTGAAACCCTAGGGGCTAGCGATGTGATATCATCGATCATCTGAATCTACGATCTTCACTTCGTCTTACAGTTCGCAGTAGCGTTTTTAAGGTATTGGCTCTAGCGCACTACTAATAACAATAATGCCAATGTGTTGCGAGTGTATTGCTATACTGCCACAAAGGGCAACGTTCCCGTCAAAATAAAATGACAGCCTATAAAGCTTAAACGGGAAAAAACTTGTGGAAGGATTAAGCATCAATTCTGCAGTCTGAGGCTGTGATGGGATGGAAAAGTTCTGCAAGTCCAAATCTATCTCTAAGACAGAACAAAATTATCAACGCTAGTCAGATAACTTACAAGCCATGATTTTCGAAGGACATGAAATGAAACTGCGCCTTAGATACGACGGCCCCATAGAAGCTGTGAAGATGAATACTTAAGATAGGATCATTTCCACTTTGTATGTCATTGAACAAATCTAAGCAATTTGAAAGAGAAAATTTTAGGAAGATACAACGTTCATTACTTCGCCAAGTTATCTGCCGTTTCATTTATTAATCTTTTGAGATTCGCACCCACAAACCTTACCGAACTTAAGGAACCTATTGTAAGATCCAGATTATTCAGAAAATGTTTTTATATTTTGGTGCGAGAACATAAAATGACTACTTCTGCAGTCGTTTGTTGTAAACTTTCGTATTCAACCATAAAATCGTCACATCTCTTCCTCCTACCGATGTTTCAAACCGAAACATTCTGCAAGCGAAAAAGCAAAACCAAATATTTTTCACGAAGCTCTTCGGGGTTGTGATCTTTGATTAATATGGTCAGGAAGCTTTTCCTTGCACTAGCATGCCAATGCCAAACATTGTTGATGATGAAAAGTACAACCAAATATTAGTTGCACAACAGAATAAGTAAATTCGTATGTTAACATTTATGATAACATCTGAATAAATAATAACTAATTAATAAAATCTAACTCTGAAAAACCAGCGAAACGTAAAAAAACCTACAATACGGTTAAGAAGTAATGCTACCTTGTAAAATTGTTGTTAGCGCTTTATTAGCTTATGTGATTACTTAACTATTCAAAAAAATGTCCATTTGAAATTCCTATTGAAGGGTCCAGGCATTGCAGATTGATGGCAAATAAACAATAAATTTCCTAAACATTTTAGTACTTCAAACTTTAAATGCGTTTTTCTCGAAACTATGTTTTTGAGGCGGAATTTACATAACTTGAATCACACGTATTTAGAAAAAAATAACTTTATTTAAATGAACGATACATGCATTTTAATGACTGAAATCAACACTAAGTATGAACTTGCCACTACAATTCGTTTCTTCTATTTAATATGAAATTTTAATTTCTCATCATTCTAACGACTCGTGAGAATACAAGTTGTGCCACGGTCGTTTTATATTAGCTAATCATATATCTTATTACAGTTTTCGTTAACAGAATTATGCTTAATAAAATAGTGTGTAACTCCTCCCCTGTTAGGAGATCGACTGCCATAGGCAGTGTATCCTGGTAAAAGCAACTGGCGTGGTGGTGTTTATACTACAATAAATAATATCCGCTGGATTTCAATATAATCTTTCTCCAGTGATTTACATCTTGCTTGGTAATGTTGGATGATTAGAATTAGTCTTGCCGTAAATAGGATAAAAACAATTAACTATTATAAGTTGAAATGTATGAATGAAATGTGGTGTGTATGAAGCTTCACCAGGGATTATTTATTGTTTTATTCCACAGGTGGTTTGTATTTTGGTGTTATGAACGTTGATTACTAAAATGGAGTTGGATTCCGTTTAATAAAATGTTGAAATTTCGGTTTCATTTCGCATGTCACAGATAGCAAATATAATATAATGTTGGGAATTCAACTCGGACGATTTAAGAATTGTTTTTCAAAATGTCTATTACAGTAATAGATTCTTTCGGACAAAAAAACATATACATATTGTCAAAATATGATGTATTATGTACATTGATAGCGAAATAAGATTGAGTTTGATCTGTTAGTGTTTTGCTAATGGGAAGAGGGATTAAATGAAAAAATTTCTGATATACTGGTATACCGTTGTTATCTTAGATTCAGAGTTAGATACTTGTATAGTGAGACAACCATAAACTTGCTGATTGGAGGTGGGTTTAATTAGTTCAGAAGACAAGTAATCCTTTCTTCTATTTCTTTATGGTTTACTATTTGTTTTGAAATATTGTGTAATTGGTTACAAGGTAAGTCAATGTTAACCTGAGCACTCCTCGTTTCAAACTTGATCTCCTCCGCCATTTCATTGGTTTCCATCTCTAAAATATTTTTGTTAGTTTTTAAGTCCTAGCATTAAGCCATATAAATGGAGGTCTTAGCCTCCATTAAAATTTGAGGGTAATCGATAATATTTAAGGTCTTTACCAAATTCATATGGTCTACCATAAAATAACTCTAACGGTGTATACTTGGTGGAAGAATGCATGGCATTATTTGTTGTTGTACCTAATTTTTACGAACGTAAGAGTACGTATATGATTCGGAGTATATAGGTATGTGTATAACAGCATTGGTGTATAATAGCATTGGTACGAGTAGTTAGATTTTTGCCTTTACTGTAGAATATAACTTCAGGATTTCTACATAATTCAGTAGTTAATTTTTGTTTCTCACAATTAAGATGTTCTAGCCGTATTACGTCGGCAATTTTATTGGTAGTTGGGTCTTCTAAGTTATTTCCGTATATCTTGTTAAAGTTATTCAGTTCACAAAATTGAGGAGTGTGTTTAAACGGTGTTAGAACAAAATTGTTTGGTTATTACTTGATTGCTTACTTCAAATATAAAGTAGATTCCTTCTGATATAAAGAAAACTCCAAGTTTGATTTCGATACTTTTGATAAAAAGGTCGCCATTGCGAATATGTAGAGGTAACAGTAATAATGCGTTAGAATAGGGTGGTGTGCTATATTTCTCAGACATGAAATTTGGTTTAAAAAGCAAGGGAAGTTTATTAAACGAATGAAAAAGTGTTTTAGTTTCTAGATCGACTTTAGCTTTGATTGCATTCAATGTATCTAGACCTAATAATCCGTCAAAGTATCCACTGGATTTGATCACGAGAAATCTCATGTCTCCAGGAAAGTTGAATTCGAAGAAAACTGATAGTACATCTGCTTGTTAATTTTATATTTAATATTTTTATGATTACTGGTGAGATCTTGAGGAAGAATATGTTCAGGGTTTATGAAACACGACGAGACTTCTGTGTCTATTAAAAAATGCAAGGGCCTTCCGAAGGATGATGAAATATGGATATAAGGTAAAGAGTGTTCATATTTGTTAATGGATGTACCTAATTGATTGATGGAGGCTGGGTCTTCAAAATTCAAATCTTGTTCACTTACGAGTATAGTGCACTCGATTTTAGGTAGGTCTTGAAAAGCGCAAAATTTATCCAGATTTAGTTAGTAGACATTTCCACCTGCAGTTGTTTCTTCCAATGTGGTATGGGGGCTTTCATTGGTTCCAACATCTATTCGTTTATACTATGTATTTCCTTAATAGTTTAGTGCTGTGGCCTGAGATTATTGGTTTGTGGCTGTCTGTTGCAATGTGGACGAGGAGTAAGCGGTCGAGAAACCTTTGGTATCGGTTAGGGTATGAAAGGCCTTTTGTAGGCAGTATTAGGAAAATTTGGAAGCCCTATTCTCTAGCTGTTGTGGATTGAATTTGCATTGTTGTTGAAGTAACGGAGGTCTGTTTTCTAGCTGATGAAAAGTACCATTTTGTGGAAAGTTTAGCTGTGGTTGTGGATGCTTGTATTTTACCTTTGGAACAGTTATAGATTTAGAGAAGAGTTGCTTATGCTTAGGGCCCGAAGTTTCCCTTAAACTGATTAAAAACACATTTAGGCACATTTAATCCCAAAGTTCTTGTGCCAATTTTATGGCATTAGAATCTGTGGAGTGAATCTGCAATTGGTTTCTCATAGCGTATAGCTGGTTCTGCCTCAAGCCATGTAAATCCCTTATTAGGGATGTCTCATTACGCTGGTCGGCGTACTGAAGTATGAGGCTTGATTTAATATTGTCCCAGTTCAGCGGGGTACCGCATATGTATGATAAGAAGCTCATTTATACGTCCCTCGATTTTATTTCGCATAGCCCGAAGCAAAAGCTTTCCGTATTTAGTTCCGTCTATGAATTTTGTTACCAAAGTCACTTACATTTCCCGGTTAAATAAAAGGCAAAATTAAGACTCAACGAATTAGACAGAAAGAAAGGTTGGCTGAGCCAATTAATTTATAAAAGAGTTTTGTTAGAAAAAGATAGCAACTCTGTTCATAAAGCTTAATTTTCAACATCCTCCTGCCCACAATCCTTTAAACGATCAGTTATTTCCAGAGGGTAAATCCGTTGAATAGGTCTTCGATATTTTTTTCCATTAGGAACTCGCACCTCACATGCACGAACTCTCCAATCACGACCGGGGAAAACATTAACGATAATGCCCAAATGCCAAAGGGTCTTAGACACTGCACGATCCTCCATCAGCACTACATCTCCAATTGCCATATCGGTTGATCTATTGTATTTGGATTTATGAAACGATGTCAGTTGTTGAATATATTCTTTGTAACATCTGCGTTTGAAGCAAAATATAAATTGCAGTCGTTCTCTCCATCTCTTGCGTAAGACTTCTGCCTCTTGACCTCCGTTGTCCTCGGTTGCAAATTCGTATTGTTTAGCTGCCTGTGGTCCAAGTAAAAGCTGAGCAGGTGTAAGGGGCGATAAATCAAGAGGCTCATCTGCCACATAAGTAAGAGGCCTACTATTAACCACACTTTCTACTTCGGTTAAAAATGTGTGTAGTTGATTGGTGTTCAAGGTTGCTTTTCCTATCGCTGCTTTCAAACCAGATTTTACAACACCCACCAGCCGCTCCCAGAACCCACCCTACCAAGGGGCACGTTCAACGATGCACCTCCAACTTACTATATACGATGAATAGCCAAGAAACCCCTGAATTTTTCATCGGTGAAACTTAAATTCAGGATTTATTTAGAAGCTCTCTTGAACGTAGTTGCTTTATCTGACAAAATTACTCTTGGTACACCTCTGCGAGCAATAAAACGTCGTATGCCTTCAGCTGTAAGATCTTACGTCAATTCGAGATGAACCGCTCTAATCGATGCACACGTAAATAGCATAATGTACACCTTACTCCTTTGGCCAGAACCTGTGAAACAAAGAAAACTAAACAAAGGTCCAGCAAAATCAAGTCCTGTGACGTCAAATGGTGAAGAAAATGGCGCGAATGGTTGAGTAGCAGGCATAGCTCGAAGAACCTTGCAGATTGTACAGATGATCTCGGATTTAGTCAGTTGTCGACCCTTGATGATCTAGTAAATCGATCTCAAATGCGTTAAGACTGATGATACACCAGCATGAAACAGCTTTTTGTGTACATTATTAACTATAAGCTTCGAGATGTGTGATGATTTTGGCAATAGTATAGGATGAGCTTGAAATTCTGGAGATAGGAATTGCAATCTCCCTCCCACACGAATATGACCACTATTTTGATCTAGAATCTGACTAAACATAAGTAATTTAGAGTTCAAGGGTATACCTTTATTTTGCTTGAATGCTACTATTTCAGAACTGAAATTCCGTCGTTGTACTTCCTTAACCCAATGACTTTCAGCTCGATCCATCTCACATGCAGATAGAAAAGAAACGTCTTTGTAGGAGGCGTATTCTTCAAGACGTTGCTTTTTCTTGAAACATTCAATTGCACGAAAACAATAAGCTGTTGTTTGTTTCTGATGATGGCGGCGCAACGCCAGTATCGTCGCTGGGAAGGAATACAATGAATTTGTGTGTGATTAACCAGAGCTTCCATATGAAGAACCAGCCTGTACATTTGTGATGCCAGTCCTTTGAGATCGTCCTGGAATTTTGATACTTTTCTTTCCACCAAATAAATTCAACAAGATATTCACTGATTGTGCTGGAGGTGTTGAATAGCTATTTCAGCTGCAATTGTGAAGAATGATCAATTTTAAAGTTGTGCTAGAGTTGGCGACTTGAAATTACGAAACAGGAAGTCGCACACTGAAGAATGTAAAAATATAGAAATATTCAGTCCACGGGCTTTACGCTGTATGGCGTTTTGCTTATTTTTTCAATTGAATTCTCCTTTATTCGTTTCTCCTTTGCACAAAATCTATTATACACTTTGCCAGAGATTTAACGCGAATTTTATTATTTTTCTTTTCCGCTCGTATTACAAAGAATTACGTCTTCGAAAGAAAGTAAAAAAGAATGGCAACGAAATGTAGAAATAATTGGAAGTATGGTGTGTATTATTTTTTTTTAAAGAAAAAATAAAGAGGAGATGGGAAAAATTGGACAGAAGAACAACTCCATCCCATAAATTGGTTTTTAGGTGGAATACACTTTCGCGTCAACTTAACTTATATATCATTTCTGATTTTACCAGACTCAAAGGAACAGTTTATGTCGGCTGGGCTCTACTGTATGCGACTGCACCTTAACTTTGCGCGCCAGCTGCTGCGCATTCGGTTAACAGGGAGATTTTTTAAGAAATTGTGCCAGAACCTTACTTTTATAGAACATATCAGGAATTAAGCTAGAGAAGTTGTGTATATTTCTTACGGAATTGTTAGTCTCTTTATTTTTCTAGTACGCTAAACTGGGAACGCAATCAGGCGAGCGGAAATTATTTGAAAAATACCATAGCAACTAGAGGCTTTTACTGCTGGAAACCTTAGATATTGAAAATGACATATTGTTGTTGGACATCAAAATCGTAGTATTAAATATTTTTAGTTTTTTTTTGTTTCCAACTATTTATTCATCACTACATTTACATTGTAAAAAACGCTTTTTTACATACAATTTTGAATGAATTGTCCAAGTCTATAATCTATAAAACTTGTCAAAACTATTGATTTATATTAAGGCTTGGCACCACTCAGGGACAACTGCAATTATATGGTTTCTTAAATTTCATTCGCGTATAAGTTTCAGTGCATAAGTTCAAAGTCTTTGTTTCGAACCGATATTTATCAGAAGAAATACGACGTTTTTGTCATCAACCGTAATCATAAGGGTTGTGAGTTTTGGTACGGATAGTACAATTTTTTTTATTCTGTAGAATATTATAATACCCCTTAATTTTGATCAGCGCCATCTACATTTCAATAGGTGACGTTTTCCATCATTGGTAAATGGAGAATGGATTCGAAGGGTCTAGCAAAATGGAAATTTATATGGAACGCTGGATGGCATAGATTGTTCGAGAAATATGTCACTGGTGTACAAATATCTGCATCCCCAAAGTATGCAAGTCAATTTATCAGTTGAATTTGAAATATGAATTAAGAGAGCTATTAGGTGGTTTAAGTAAAAGATAAGGAAAAGTAAAATTGGTTGAGATTACCGATTGGATTGTGAATTGAATTTGGATTAAATAAAGCGATTGTATTGAAAAAAATAAGTTCTACCATTTTACCTTGGTGTCAGAAGTGGGATAGGACTTATTGTATGTAAAAAAAAGAAAAGTGTTTTGTGGCTGCGATGATGCAACTCATCTTGTCAAAAATGAACGAACGGAAGAACAATATCGACGAACAAAAGAAAAATCTGGAAGAATAAAAGAGCAGCATTGAACAAAAATTCGAAGAACAAACAATCAATCTGCACGGTCTTCAACTGAAAATGGATGAACAAAAGAATAATCTGGAAGAACAAAAGAATATTCTCCATCAAAAGTTCGAAGAAATTGATAACAAATTTGATAGAATAAGGAGGAATGTTGATGGCAAATTTGTTAGAATAGAAAAGAATGTTGATAAAAATTCGAACGAATGGAGAGCAAAGTTGAGCAACTGGCAAAAGAGCTCGACACAGTGCGAAAACAGAAGCTCCGAGAATGTTTAGGGATAGCCATCTGCAGGAGGTTTACAAGGTCCAATTGCAAAGCTGAATGCAGTAAACAGGAGAAACACTGCAGCAGCTCCAAGCAGACGTGAGTAGGCTGACACATTTGTCATAGTCCATCACTGGCCAGTAAATTATCGACAAAATCGCAAAGGACGCATTCACCAGGGAATAGCAGATTCGAAGTTACAGTCAGCAGTAAGATGGCCGGGAAAAGAACACTTGCATAACACCAGCAATTACAGCTTGAGAACAGCAACAAGAGAAATGGAAAAGTCCGCATAAAAATTCACCTTACCGGAATAGTCTTTCCTAATGTTTTTCTGGTGGCTGACATATACTACGAGTATATCGTTGGGGCAGATTTCATTAAAGAACATGGACTTTGGGGCACAAACCCTGAAATACGGAGACATGGAGATACCAATGATGATGGCGTTTCCAACACTTCTCTCTTAAAAGTCATCATCTGCCGATTCTAGAGCCTTCATCGTAAGCAATTGTTTGGGCAAAAGTGGAAGGTGGTCCTGGTAGCCATCGATTCTATTTGATGGTGGGAAAGAGCTTAGTGTAGTCAAAAAACAACGTGGTTCCTGTAAGGATACTAAATCCAGAGACATTCAGTGTAAAGGTGAGAAAGGGAGAGAAAGTGGGAAAATGTGCACTTATTGAGGCCATATCGACTACAATGTAAACAAATCGTGCAACACCGGCCGTGAGTGTCCAGAGTATGAAAATCAAGAACAAAATCCTCAGACATTGCACTCTGGACCAATAGCAGCGTGTCCTGGCAGAAAAACTAATCGATGAGTATGCTAATATATTTGCTATACAGGACGGAAAATATGGACGTACGCAACTTGTTCAACATCACAATGACATCGTAGACTCCCGACCAACCCGTTAACGTGCAAGGCGTCTTCCATTGCCAAAGCAAACGGAAGTTGCCGAGATGGTGTCGAAGATGAAGGTTAAGGCATTTATTGAAGAAACGCAGAATCAGTTGCCGCTCCAGTGGTCTTCGTGGAAGAAAGACGGCAGCATGAGGTTTGTGTAGACTACCGACGTCTCAACGATGTCAGCAAAAGGTGCAGCTACCCACTTACGGGAATCGATGACACTTTGGATACGCTTTCTGATATCTGGGTCACATTATGTCATCGGGAGGAGTAAGAATGGATACCGACAAAATCGAAGCCGTGAAAAGTTGGCCTGCCCCCAAAGATAAACACCAACTGAGAAGCTTTTTGGGACTTGCCATGTACTACAGGAGTTTCGTAAACGGCTTTGCTGGTATTGCGAAGAGCCTGCACTAACTTACAGAAAAAGGCCGACAGTTAAGGTGCTCTGGAGAATGTGAGAAAGCATTCCAAGAGCTCAAACGGCAGCTGTGCAATGCCCCCATCTCGGTTTACCCCACACCCGGAAAAATGTCCATCGTGGACGCAGAAGCTAGCAATGTTGGGGTCGGAGCTGTGATCTCTCAAGCTCATGATGGTCCAGAAAAAGTGGTTGTAAGGTACTACGAGTATCAAGATCTGAAAGGAACTACTGCGTAACTCGGCGCGAGCTTCTGGCTTTAATTCTGGCTACGAAGTATTTCCATTAGTGCGTCTATGGACAAAAGTTCAATCTTCGGACAGACCATGCACCTCTGAAATGGCTACTTCAATTTAAGAACCCTGAAGACCAAGTTACGAGATGGATCGAGCAGTTGCAGGGCTACGACTTTGAAGTGCAACACCGCAAGGGAAAACTCCACTCAAATGCTGATGTTCTCTCTCGTCGACCGTCCGGAGTTAAATGTGAATACTGCAACCGTAAAGAATCGAAAGAACAGGCCACAAACCAATTGATCAAACACCGAGCCAATAGATGGTTGAAGTTCAGATGAAATCCGTTCCTCCCAACAGGCGGATAATGATATCGAACCAATATTAACCTGAAAGGAACACAAGGAAAGACCAAGTTGGCAGAAGATATCAGACCGGAGTCCTACTCTCCTACAATGTCGGAGCACCGTTCGAACTAATAGCCTTCAACATCGCTGGGCCATTTCCCGAAACGTTTAATCTCAACCGATATACCCTCGAGGTCATGGATTACTTCGGTAAGTGGCCGAAAGTGTTTGCCATCCCAAATCAAGAGGTTAAGAGCAGATTTGGGGTCCCAATGAAGCTACACTCTGATCAAGGGCGAAACTTTGAATCAAAATTCTTCCAGGAAGTGCGCCAATATCTGGGAGTAAGAAAGACCAGGACAACGCTACTACACTCTCAATCCTCAATCTGATAGAATGGTCGAGCGATTCAATAGGACCTTGAATGAGCATCTCTCTGAGGTTATCGGCAACTGCCAGCGGGACTGGGATCGACACATACCTCTCATTTTAATGCCCTAGTTCAACAAGACATACATCATCTGAGATCTTCTTTGGTCTAACAGTTCGGTTGCCAAGTGAAACGAAATTTGGATCCCCACGAAATTTGGAGGTGAACGACTAAGTGGATGACTTCCGCAGCAGGATTCGTAAATTGCCCGAAAACACCCGAGAAAAGATGAAGCTAGGAAGTGAGCGCATGAAGACTAGGTACGATATCAAGGCGATATCTTTTGGCTCAACGAAGGAGATCTGGTGTGGCTGTATAATCCTCAGTGCAAGAAAGGCAAATCACCACAATTGCAACGGAATTCGAAGGTCCATTCAAAGTGATAACCCGCATTAATGACGTTGTCTACCGGATCCAGAGTGGGGATCGAGGAAAATTGAAGGTCCATTTGGACAGAATGAGTCATTTCAACGGAACAACGAATGACGAACAACTTTAAGGAGGGAGCAGTGTAATATCCCTTAAATGTGAACAGCACCATCTACATTTTAATAGCAGACGATTTCAACCATTTGTTCGAATCGAGGTTTCTAGCAAGAGAGAAATTTATTTATTGTATAAAATTTTTGGTACAAAACATACAATCGTTTATATTACATATGTACTTAAACCTAAGAGATTTCAAATTGTTTATATTACAGAAAATAACTTTAAACTAAACTAAAATTTATTGTTAATTTTAGCGGCTTGGAGGAGGGAGTTGTGCGGAAAGCCGGACAATAACGTATTCTACTGTATCGAGAAATATCTAAAGACTGATTTTTTAAAACAGCATCAGAGATATTTCTTATATTTATTGGTAACGAGTTCCAAAGTTTAATTTCGGAATCAAAGAATAAACGGGATAAGTTTATATATCGATAGCGAGATGTACTGATGCCAAATATTCAGGCCAGCCGTGAAAAGTTGAGTTTATCCTATAAATACACACATGTCCTTCGTTATAAAATTTAAATTTGAAGAGCAGAAAACTCATCCAATGGGAAAATAATGGAATCACTTTAACAACCGATAGCGGATTTTCTGGAAAAATGGAAAGTAATATGGTCAAGTGGCTAGTATAGAAAGTTCTCGAAAGATGGAAGGGAGTATGAATACAGCATCCCACAGAGGTGAAGTCAGTTTATTAGTTGCGTTTGAAAAATGAATTAAGGAGTGATGAAGTTGTTCAAGTAAAAAATAAAGTAAAGTAAAAGTGGTTGATAAAAGTGATTGAATTATAAATTGTACTTGTATTCAATAAAGCGATTATGTTGAAAGAAAAAGGTTCTATCGTTTGAACCCACACAACAACATACAATATAATTCCTAGCGTCTATATGCTATTTAAGGAAGTCGCAAATAGACAACTTGAGAAAAGTGGTATATTGTAGTATCATTAAATGCCACATGCAGTTTACGTTGCGATGAAGAATCGACTACATATCACCAGTTTTCATCTGGTACCGATGGGAGTAAGACTCGCAGTTTTCCATAGTTTGTAGAGACACCTATATATTCGTCTTATTATATAACTTGTGTGTTCATAACCTGTAATGGTAACTTCACATCCAGGTAAATTGTCAAATAATTTTGGGTTGCACCACATGAAATGTCCGATTTTATACAATAGTAAAAATTTAAAAGCCAATATTATTTTTCCGTAAATGTTTATTCAATCAGAACAGGATCCGTTGACATCTATGACAAAGATCCAAAGTGATACAAGGTCAACTACTCGTTTTTTGTAGAAGTGCTGACTTTATGATGCAATGAAATCTTTAAAGGCTTTTATGACCTCTGCTCGGTGCCGGAAGACCTTCTGCCGGCAAAATTAATCCAGATTGCGGAAAAGATGGTAATCCATCTTTCCTATGAGAGAAAGGTGTCGACTTATTATCATTGGGAATACTCCCATGCTTTGTGCCATCTCCCGCACCGATTTCGTTGGGTCCGCATCTAACGTGGCTTTTAAAACATTGTCGTCAACTAACGTTAACAGCTTCCCACGTGGTTCATTTCCGAGGCTGAAATCTGCTGAACGAAACTTTCCAAACCAACGTCGTATAGTGCGTTCGTTTACCGCTACATTCTCAAATGCGTTGTTAATGTTTTTCTTTGGCAATGACGCATTATGTCCCATTTTACATTCGTAAGGGAAAAGGATTCGAATTTGAACTGCCGACAGCATGGTAAATAATTCCTAGGAAAAAAATAATGGTACTAGTAACAAACCGTAAAATTCTCATACGTCAAGCACACGTACCACTTTATTTTATAAAAAAAGAAAATTTAACGTTCTGGCACAGTTGTTCACTCGAGAACTTCTTATTTCCGACTGAGCGAAAATAGGACATTTCATGCGGTACAACCCAAATAGGATATTGGGAGGATTTACAGTTAGATGGATTTCGAAGCAAATCATTAGTTTACGACAAGGACTGAATATTGGCAAGATCTTCATTGATATCACTTGCAAGCTCGGTTATACCATTGATTACTTAGTTGAGCAGCGTATAGTTGCAAGTCATCAAGATATAGGTGTATCAAAGCGGATTTAGATACGGATCGTAAGTTATTTACGAACGTTGTGAACAAAGTATCGAACCTTGCCTTACCGATAAGAATAAGGAAAACAAGCCAGGGTAAAAACTCGTTCAGTTAAAAAACTCCATACATAATTAACTGCAATGTTGCCAAAACT
This sequence comes from Volucella zonaria, assembly GCA_963966105.1. Lineage (NCBI taxonomy): Eukaryota > Metazoa > Arthropoda > Insecta > Diptera > Syrphidae > Volucella > Volucella zonaria. The sequence goes on along the minus strand of OZ014530.1, from coordinate 93,202,525 downwards.
AAATTCGTATTTTAATTTCCAACAGGAATTTTTATGGTTGACTTTATCAAAAGCCTTAAATAAATAAATTAAGAAAAGATACGTAACATAACATAGTATTTTGACCATAGCAATGGAACAGCTGTCCATAGTTCTGAAACGAGATTACATAGAGAAGACTGTGACAAGATGTTTTGCTATGAGTTTTTCCCAGACGATTGACGAGCACGGTAAAATGCTGATTGGTCTGTTATAAACAATTGATATTGAGCGATTTTCCAAAATTTAGCAAAAGTCGATGTAGTTACACAGTGGTTTAAAATGTGGGTTAGGTGAGATATAACGCAAGAAAGTATGATCGTGTTAATGTCACTTTTGAAGCAAATGTAGTTTAATTTTGTTATCACCTATTAAAAGCTACTCTTTGTAATAAAACCGAAATTACTTTCTTACCAATTCAATAGCATTTGATAAAAAAAATTGGTTATAAATTATTAAGTTGAGAAAATTAGTAAAAGAAATAGAAAAATATTTAAATAGGTATATGTACTATATGCGGTGCTGTGAACACATTTTCTACATATATTATGATATTATAATGGAAGAGGCGTGTTCTTAGTTCAAAATGGAAATGCCAAAAAAGCAAATAAAATCTAAGCAAGTTGCTATTCCCGAATCCAATTTCAAATAACCAGTAGAAACTTTTATCAGAATAAAGTGCAACTATGAAAGGACGTTCGATGGTAATATGCTGCTTTTTCTTTTTATCTTTTTATATTTTATCTTTCCTCTTCAACGGAGGATGTTGGAGATAGACCCTAATATCTCTGCTGGAAAGAATCCAACTTCAGGTTACAACTTCTTTGTCTTTCCACTCCACTATAGCCAAATCTATCCCTTTATAATCACCAACTTGTTCAACAGACGTTCCACGTGTTTTCTTTCAATCGATTTCTCAGCTGGGAGCTTAGAGTTCAGAATATGATTTTTTCTTATGGTACCTAAACTCAGAATTCCGCGTTTTGCTAAATATTCCATAAGCTGCAGCGAAGTATAATAGTTATCATAAAAAATCCGGTAATTTTGGTTGGAAGGCACACCACTCGTAAGACGTACAACAACATTGGATGATGGTCCTAATTGAAGCTCTACATTTTCCAGCTTATTTTCTTGGCTACTGTAAACTTCAAATTTGTGCGCAAAGCCGCCTACATCACTCATAACGAAGAGTTGGAATCCCCATTTACTTGGGCTTGTCAGGTAAGTTTTGCTTTAAAGCACTTCGATCTTGCGTTGAACACATTTGTTCATCAACAGATATATTAACTTCTAAAGGAGTTTTAACAAAATTCGTGTTGAGCATTTCGATAAGCGGCCTGATTTTGTACAGACAGTCACAATCTGGATATTATATGGTAGCATTTTACTGTTATCGCTGAAATGTAGATGTTGTCTTAGTCAAATCGTTTAAGTGCCATTGTTTCCTTTATAGGTGGAAAACTGACTTTTTCAGACCAGTATGATTTAACATTTGGCATTTGAACAATGGACATGTAAAAAATTGCTGTATTTCATTATTCGAAACATTTACAGGCTTATTTACATTTTTCTGGATGCTATTCCAGCATGATTTGTTCTTTAATAAGCTCAATTATATCATTAGGAAATAAATACGAAAAAACTGGAATGGCGTATCTAACTGCAAAACTTCACCTGGTCATCCTCTGAATTTTGACTGTTCATCACTTAATTGTAAACTTTTGTTTTTCCACATAATGTGGACCTAGAAAGAAAGTGTTGTTCCATATTTCATCACACGCTGCTACACTCGTACACATTTTACTTTTTCACATTTGCGGCTGTTGCTGGATAAAGGAATATCTGCAGTTATTTCCTTGTGGGCCATTGTGGTTGTTGCAGTGCTACTGCTTGTCATCGGCTCCTTTCCATGTATTAGATCTCCCTCTTCATCTGTGTCTTTTTGATCCAATTGGACAGAATATGTGAGATCTTCCATATAATTGCTGTCAGAAAAATCAAGACCATCATCACTCTCGACCCAATTTTCTATGATCTTTTCTAATTCGTGATCATCCAAAGACAATACTTCTCTTGCCATTATTCTTTTAGGGAAAATAAGAAAAAAATATTGAAATAAAAAGGATCACAATTACGTTATATTGCAGCTATGCATAATAGCTAAATTCAACATTTTAACAAACCTTTAATATGTTTTCATAAATTTATCTCTTTGTGTTTACTTTACACAAAATCGTTTTTTTTTTAAATAAAAAGGATTTATAAAACGAAAAAAATACTTGCCACTGTATGTATTTGAAAATGCAGTATTTATCAAGTTTGCAGTTTCGACTGCGAATGACATCTAAAAGCACGATGCAGGCAAAGATAACTGTAAGTAAAAAAAACAGTCACTTTATTGCAGCTGTCCGACAGTGCGTTGTTTCAAGTAGGATTACCGCTAACTAGTTTTATGGACATTCGTTTGAATTGTTGCAGTACTGCAACACAGATTCATAAGGCTTCAAGAAAAAAATTTAAGAAATTGTAGAACTGAACGTATCACTTCAGACACCCTATGAACTAAAGTCGATTGATCACTTCGTTGAAATCGTACAATAGGCCGCGTGATATAACACACGCTATCAAAGGAAGGACAACCAACAAATTAAGGTCTATATTATCCGCCAGAAATAAAAGAAGTGGTAAGGGAAAAAGGAAAAGCCTTTAAGAAATGGCAGCAAAGTCGTACTTACTAGCGTAAAAAACACGTTTAAATAACCTGTGCAATATGCTGAAAGAGATCATTAAAAACTTACAGTGGACACGCATTTTCAAAGCTTGACAGCAAAAAGTGAATCTAGTTATTCGATTTGGAAAGCATTAAGAGGTACTAAAAGACCTAAAGCCTCCGCGCCACCAATTAGAAAAAATAACAGCGAATGGGTGAAGGGTATCTCCCTTCACAGATAAGGAGAAAAGCGGAAAACCTCGCTTCCCATCTGGAAAAGCGCTTTATGCCCTTCCGCGGTCAAGCACTCAACTGAAATAAAGAAATTAAAACCACGGAAAGCTCGCGCTTACGACTTAATAACCGGAGAAGTCTTTAAAGTGCTCCCTAGCATTAACTGAGCTTCTTTATATTATTAACGCCGTGCTGATATTCGAATACGTACCGGCTCAGTGGAAAGTTTCTGGAGTCATAATGGTTCTAAAACCGACTGACTAGAAGTCTTACAGACCAATTTCAATTCTTACAATTTTATCGAACATTTTTGAGAGGATAATTCTGACACATATATTGCAAATTATTGACGCAAAAAATCTCATCCCTAATCACCAGTTTGGGATCGGAAAGCTTTAGAAGAAAAAAAAGATTTGTTCAAGCGTATACCTTGATGTTTCGCATTTCAGGTATTGCATGAACGCTTAAAGTTTAAATAATGGCAGGTCTTGCCACTGAGCTTTTATAATATACTGACACAGTATCTCGAGAATAGAATTTTAGGTGTCAGACTCGGAAACGAAGTATCACAATTTAGAGATTTTAGCCGGCGTACAGCAGGGAGGTGTTCTCGGCCCACTTATGTGTTCTTATCCTCATAAGCTCGGTCTGTATTCCGTTTGCAAATGATACATTTATACCTGGGAATGACACTCAATGCAAAGTTGTAATGGAAGCCGTCCATTAACAAACGCAAGGAACTCGAAAACAAATTGTTTGGCAACCCAAATCAGTGTGAAGTGTAATTGACAATAGCGGAAGAATTTAAAATAAAAATGTATTGTTCAAAATCATAATACAGGGTGGTCCGGTTAGGGATACAGATATTTTGGGATTTGATTCGTTGGTTCATGTAATGAATATATTTTTACCTAGGACTTTTCCGGGTATAACTTCAAATACATTAATCCGCAATATGATTATTTTTTACTATTACTAAAAAAAATACTCTAAAATAAGTGCACTTTCGTTTACCGTTATCAGTTGGTTATTGAATTTCGATAGCATCACATTGAAGTTGAAGTGTTATAAGTATTTTTTTAAAAAGCAGTGTATTTAAGTGAAGAATATGCAGGCATCCATTTTGTCTATGGATTTTGTATTGGCAGCGCTGAGGCGCGCGAGCAGAGTATCAACGAAGATTACCAATATGTCATGTCCCTAATCAGAGAGCGTTGGAGAAGACAACAGAAGTACGTTACATTATGGAAGACAGGGACACCACTTAACGTCAGAGAAGACAATCCACAACACCCATCTAAATAACAAGTAGAATGAATTTTGTAAACCCATATTTTAACAAACACATACGAGTATAAATACAACATTAAATAGGCAATAAAACACAATCAAATTTATAACGTAAAGAACAAACAGTGTATTTTTTGATTGCAGCAACTCAAAACACCGTACAATACAGTACATTTTGGTCCTATTACATCCTGTTGGACGCCATTGGAAAGTTGCCTCCAGATGTATCAGTGTCAATCAAGACTTCCGATGCAACCGTCAACAACGAATACAACGAACACGGAAGCAAGAGCAGCGAACTGCGATCTATCTATTTGTTTCGCTCATACACACGAATACGTCCCTCGTAGATGTGCAGAAGTTGCATTACCTGAAATCCAGTCTCAGCGGTGAAGCGGAGAGACTTCTTCAGCATCTGGCCATCGACAAGGATTACTACTTGCGGATGTGGGTTTTAGTCAATGTTCAAGTAAAACTACTCGTATTATTTGGGCAGAAGGTACTTACCAGTGATATGTAACAGCAACAAACATCAAAGGAATACTCGACACACCCCAAGAGATCATCCATGCTTTAGAAAATCTAGGTTTGTCGGTCAGTTACTGAGACGCAATCGTCATTTTTATAATCCTCCAAAAATTAACCCTTTACACTCTGCAGCTTTGGGAAGAGAGGTTGGGCGTCTCGAAAGAGCTTCCAACGTTCAAAGATTTTGTCGAATTCCTTGAATGTCGTTTTCGGTTACTGGAAGCGGTAGATCAGCAAGCTGGCGCTGGAAAATCAGGGCAAGGGAAGTCGGTTTTGCACCAGGTTCTCCACTTTCAGTAGGTGTCAAAGAAGAACTTTAATTGTAGGTTGTGTCAACAGGGTCAGCATACGCTAAAGGAGTGCAGACGTTTTCTTCAGATGAATGTAAATGGATGACGGCAAGCTCGTTAAGGTATGTGAAAATTGTTTGTCATACAGTCACTTTAAACGCAGATGTCCAAGCGGCAAGTAGTGTTACTTCTGCAAACAACGCCATCACTCTTTACTGCACGATGACACACACAACTCGAGGCAAACATCCCAAACTATTCCATTAGCTCTTCAAACATATTCACATCCATCTGCTTCGTTCAGTCCGCTCAGCAAGCCCATCCGACAACAACACAAGCATACAACCTAAATACTTCCGAGTTTCAGCCAGGTCGTACACAGACACACAGTTTCCATCTTAATGCCGACTCTCAGGTTTTATTGGCTACAGCGTTGATCAATGATAAGACTTCGGGAGGAGACTTCCTCATGACATGCGCTTTAATAGATCCAGGTTCTGAGGCATCTTTTGTAAAATAGTTAGCAACACAACGGCTGAAAGTAAAAGCAAGACGGACATTCGTCAACATAAATGAATTGGGGTTGGTCAGCAGTGGCACCGCACACAGAGTTGTCGATATAGAATTTAAATCCGTGACCACAGCATTCGCTGGCAAGACGCGAGCGTTGCTCTTAAGGTCACTGACTGGGCTTCTTCCGGCCCAACGTATAACGATTGACAAATGGTCTCAAAAATCGATATGCTATTGGGCATATTGTCTACAGCGAAAATGGTCTTGGGAGATGTGGTCAGACCACAGGATTGCAAAGGGCCGATTGCACAGAAGACGCACCTAGGTTGGATATTGCTGGCAAATTTGGGAACAACCCAAATTCGAAGTTTTTCCTCTCAGTCTTCCGTTTAGGGAAGGGCACTATCCTTGTACGGGCCCAACTCGAAACGGCGCAGTCAGACGTTTTCTTCACTTAGGGAAGAGGGTACAAGCCAACCCAGAATTACGAGAGGCATACATAAATTGTGTGTCGGAATACACAAAACTCGGACTTATGACACCGGTGAAAGAATATAACACCGTTTTCAAATCACAATTTCACTTTTTTTATTCCCCATCACTCTTTCTTTAAGGAATCCAGTACCACCACGAAGTTGAGAGTCGTATTTGACGCAACATTCAAACCATCTTTTGGCTCTTCCTTAAACGATATGCTGATGGTGGGCCCCAAAACACAGACTGATGCCATAGATGTAGTGTTAAGGTGGCATAGGTATAAATTTACGTTTACTGGAGACATCGAAAACCCGGGTGGACGAACGGGACGCAATCTACCAACTCATCTTATGGAGAGAAAATTCGCAGGAAAGTCTGAAATCTTACAGGTTAAACACGGTCACTTTTGGGACAGCATCGGCTCCATTTCTCGCTATTAGGGTATTGGATTTAAAATGGCTACCAGTATCGGACAGCTTTTCTTTCTAGGTGCGCTTGAGCGATGATGCAGATTACATGAAGAGATCTATGCTGTCACAAATTGCTCGGCTTTACGATCAAATGGGTTGGATAATGATGCAACACTTGTGGGGAAAAGGCGTGGACTGGAACTCACCAATTCCCACTGAGGTCAAGCGGGAGTGGAAAGCCTTCCGTGAAGATCTACCGATCCTCGAAAAACTGAGGATACCCCGCTGGATCAACACGAACAGAGGATGCAAAATTGAAGTCCATGGGTTCTGCAATGCATCGGAGAAGGCGTATGCTGCAGCGATCTACCTTCGCATCATAGGGCCAGATGGCGTAGTACACATGCGTCTACTTATATCAAAAATTAAAGTAGCTCCCCTGGAAAAGGTCACCCTACCCCGCTTGGAACTGTGCGGAGCAACACTGCTGGCAAATCTTTAACATTACACCACAGGCGCAATGAAGCTGGACTGCGTAAAAATGTGGGTATGTGGGATTCAGCAATTGCACTATGCTGGATAGCAGCCCCATCGTCAAAGTGGAAAACGTTCATTGCGAACCGAGTGGCACAAATTCAAAGGCTCACGAAAGAACTGGTATGGAGACACGTGCCGTCGGAAGCTAATCCTGCCGATGTAGCATCACGGGAAATTTCTCCATCAGCTATTGTTGCAAATGAAATATGGTGGCATGGGCCGAGATTCTTACGACAACAATGGGAGGCAATCTTTCCCGAGCAACCAACGTGTTTAGAAACACAGGAGGAAGAAAACGCAACAAGGGCACATGTGTTCAGGGAAGGAGAGAAAGCTATCGTTGACGCGTTATTGATAAGATGCTCATCTTTAGCCAAAGCAATCAGAACCATCGCCTACTGCTTGCGAGTTAGTCGGATAACGAATCGACCGTGGAAGCACGCAACGACGAATCATTTACAACCGAAGGAATTGGAGACAGCCCATAAGAAGATAATCTAGGCAGTCCAACAAACGATGTTCGCCGATGAACAGGAAAAACAGAGGGGTTATGCGATACTCAATCCTGTGAAGGACGCCGATGGAACATGGAGAGTCAGAGGAGGTTAGCGCTTGCGAATATTCCCTTCAATAAAAAATATCCGATTTTATTACGATAGAGTCACCGCATAGTAGCGTTAATAATAAAAGACGCTCACAAAAAGCCGCTTCATGGGGGGTATCAGAAGGTAACAGCGTATTTTCGGCAAAAGTACTGGATTTCAAGTCTAAAGAGTGCAGTGAAAAAACACTAACATCAGTGCACAATCTGTTTTCAGTTCAGAGCAAAACCTATGCTCCAACAAATGGCCAAACCTACCGGAAGCAAAAACGAAGATGTCAAGGCCCTTTACCTTCAGTGGAGTTGGTTATGCGGGACCCATCGGCACTAATTTTGGTTTAATTTTGGTGGGGGCGAATGCCACCATTTATTCGGCTTAACTTAACTTAACTATAACTTAAAACTTAAAACTAAGGTTGGTTATTGTGGTGAGGTGGAAGTCAAAGATGCTAGGGTTTGAATTAATTTTTCGTAGCATACGGTAGATTAGTTGCGCCATAGGAGGTGTGGTGGTTTGGGAGATAGAAGAGACGAGGGATACGTAGATTACGAGAGTTAGTGTTGAGGGAAATAGAGTTGTGAAGGGACGCGTATTCAACGTGACCTAAAAGGAGTCGATGAATGAAGAGAAAGTCGGCTGCATCTCTGCGTTCCTCAAGGGTGTTGAGGTTAATAAGGTTGAGACGGTTTTGATAGGGGGCAGAGTAAAAGGGTCGTCCCAGGGCAAACCTCGAAGAGCAAATTGAAGAAAACGGCGCTGGATGCTTTCAATTCTCGAGATATGCACGCGATGATGTGGGGACCATACTTGACTGGCGTACTCTAGGAGAGGGCGAACAAAGGTAATATATAGGGACTTGGACACGTATGGGTTGGTGAATTCTTTGGACCATCGTTTTACAAAACCTAGTGTAGAGTTGGCTTTAAGGATAATCGCATCCATATGCAAACGGAAGTTGAGCTCCCTATCATAAAAAATGCCGAGGTCGCGAAGAGATTTAACGGAGGAGATAGGTTGGTTGTGGAGAAGGCAGAATCGGGGAGGAGATTGGTGTCGCTTATGTGAAAAGGTGATGGATTGGCATTTGGCGATATTAAGTTCCAAACAATTTTTGAGGCACCAGATCGAAAAACTATCAAGGTCTTGTTGAAGAAGGAAGGAGTCTTGGGGAGGGGAAATGGTTTTGAAAAATTTGGTATCGTCGGCGTAAAGGGAGACGGACGAGTGTTTGATGATGCTATCGAGACCATTTATGGTTAATATAAAAAGAAGGGGACCGAGATGGCTGCCTTGAGGAACTCCAGAGGTGGCCAAAAAGGGAGCCGAGTTGGCTGACCTAAAGCGAACACTGTAAAAACGGTTTTCGAGGCAAGAGGATATTCATTTTAACAGTATGGGTTCAAAGCCGAGGGCAGACAATTTGAAGAGTATTAATCGATGAGAGATTTTATCGAAGGCTTTGCTAAAATCGGTTGCAACTACGCCGACTTCGTTGCCGTTCTCTAGGGCAGAGATGGCAAAGGATATGAAGTCAACGAGATTAGTGGTGGTTGACCTACCCTTTAGGAAGCCATGTTGTCTAGGGGAAATAAGTGATTTGCATGGAAGCTTAGAGCTTCATACAAAATACATTCGACGAGTTTGGGTATATGGGAGAGTTTAGCTATTGGACGACAGTTTGTTATTTCGTTCTTTGATCCTTTTTTGTGGATCAGGGTTATGAAGGAGGTTTTCCAAACTTGAGGAAATTCTCCTTGTGAAAGGGATAGACGAAAGAGATCAGAAAGGCAAGAGAAAGGGACGAAGAACATTTTTTAAAAAATATGGCTGGGAGGCCATCTGGACCGAGTGTAAATTCGTCATTGAGTTGGTGTAATTTATATTCGATCTAAGAGGGGTCCAAGATGGGAGAGAGAAGTGGGCCATTGGATAAGTTCCGTAGGTAACTAAAATAGGATGGATCTGGTACAAAGGAGTCGTTGGTGAAGGATTGTTTAAAAAAGGTGGCAAATAGGTTGGCAATGGTGAGTGGATCGGTTGATGACTTGTTGTTGAAAGAGAGGGAAGGAGGGTAACCATCGGACTTTCTTTTGTTGTTAACAAATTGGAAAAAGGACTTATGGTCATTTATAAGGTTGACTTGCGCATTATTAAGGTAACGCCGGTAAAGGGAATCGTAAAGTTCGGTGAAAACAAGATAAGCACCAAGATAGTTGGAATAGTCGGAAAAGGATCTAGTACGCAGGAAAACAGCCCATAACTTGTTTCTCTTATTTCGTAAGGAGCGAAGTTTGCGAGTATACCAGGGAGGACTAGTAGATGATGTCTTAAGGCGGGAAAACGGAACGTAAAGGCAAAAATGGATAAGGCGTCATTTACACTTAGATTGTGAAAGCTAAAGAGGGATCTGCTAAGATAGTCACTGATTTTGTGAAAATTTGCTTTACGAAAGTCATAGGATGAGAGAGTTGTGGGGGGAGTGGACTGGAAAGAAGAGTTATGATAAAATTAAAGTATAGGGGGGGGGGTGGTAGTTACCTGCCCATATTGTTGGATACACCACTGACTTGGCATAGAATTGAGTCTGCTAAGCGATCTAAACGTGGAGAGGATGCAATGCTAAGACCCTCAAGGGTTATATATGTATCTTTGTGTGCATGTCAACAAAAGCGATGCATCTAGAGGCAGTCAGCGATATGACAATGCCAGCGTTCATAGCAGCGTTTCGACGATTCTCTGCACGAAGGGGTCTGTGCAAAGAGATCTTCAGCGATTGCGCGAGTACGTTCGACGACTGATGCATGGGACGAAATTAGAGTGGAAGGAGGTAGCAGAAACATTGGCAAACGAAGGTACACGGTGGCATTTTATTCCCCCTGCGTCTCCTCACTTCTGTGGCCAATGGGAAGCCGGTGTCAAATCAGTAAAGTATCATTTAAAGCGAGTAGCAGCAAACCAGATAATCACATTTGAGGAGTTCACCACGTTTCTGGTGCAAATAGAAGCATGTCTCAATTCGAGACCCTTATGCCCAGTATCAGACAATGTCACCACTTATGAAGCAATAACACCCGGCCGCTTTCTGATTGGTGAGCCACTCATCGCACCACCTCAGCCATCGTATCAGATGGAAAGAATATCGTACATCGAAAGGTGGAAACGGGTACCAGCGCTTACGCAATCATTTTGGAAGGTCTGGAAGGGGAATGTTGGAGAAGAAGTATGTTATGTCATATAAGACAGCGACACCACATAACGTCAGAGAAGACAATCCAGAACACCCATCTAAATAACAAGTAGAATGAATTTTGTATAACATATATTGTAAACACATATTGTAACAAACACATAGTATATAAATATAACATTCAATAGGCAATAAAACACAATCCAATTTATAACGTAAAAGAACAAACAGTGTATTTTTTTGAATACAGCAACTCAACAAAACACCTTACAATTCAGTACAGAGGGTGCTTATAAAAACTCACAGAAGATTTCGAGAGCTGGAAGAACTACTTGCAATCGGGCGGAACCACATATGGTAGCTGTGAGAGATGCAGGGTTAGTGGAACGAATCCTGAATATGGTAGCAACAGAGCCATCAATTACTACACGTTTGATATTTTTACGCTGTAGCGTCAACCTCTTTACAAAAACAAAAAAATAAATATGTTTAGTTGTGCTGTTCTGTTTGTGCTCCCTCACTGTATCAAATCCAGTCAATTTACCCCTTTGCCAAAACGGACCTTTTCCCCTCCCAATCAATTAATTGGACCTACTAATCTCTCTTTCTCTTTCTATCAAACATCCCTCTATTTTCGAATTCCCTCATTCCACTTTCTTCGTAGGCTCACTCTCTCCCTGTGTTCTTATTACTATGGTGAATATGTGTTGTGTTGACTAATGTAAATTCAGGACGAGAAGGTGGAAAACCCAGCTAAGGAGATAGATCGTGTGGGAGTTAATTTATTAGAGGCATAAGTTTAGGCATTAACCGACAGTTGAGAGACAGAAATTAGAATGGGGAATAAAGATAGACAAGTAAGAAATTTAAGAAATTGGGAGTTTAAGAAGAGACCAAATTAGGAAGGTCAATGACATGTAGCAGAATATCAGCTGATCATCTTTCGATGCAGACCAGCTGTTGTCGAGTGGGTATCAGCAGATTACAACGGCAAGGTCGTTCGATTTTGAGTTGAGAGTTTTTTTTTTAACATTCGTGATAGTCGGCGCACTAGGTTGTGGATTTTTTTTTTGGAGTTGAGTTCGGGATTTCTGATCGAGACCGGTCGGCATTGTCGGCAGTGGTATTTTTCTCCTTTTTTCTTTGAGTTTGTTTTTCGAGAGACTTGTGCGAAAAAGTCCTTCACACAGAAAAAAAAGGTATTTGATTCTGGTGTGCGCGAATATTGCGCGAGTGCCGAATAAAAAAGGAAAACCCCGCGGGAATCTCCCCACGGGCAAAAAGAAAACAAAAAAAATAAATAAAAACCGAAGTATACAAAAAAAAAATAACCCTTGAAAAGAAGATTTATTTTTTTTAAAACCCATGTGAATTGTGTGTATGCTAAGAACACCCAGGACATCTTGTAAGCTTGATGGGTGAAAATCCTGTGTTTTTTTTCCTTACATTTATTCTGGTGCGGTGCAGTCACAAAAGATCCCCCCCCCCATACCTACGGGGTGCAATTTTTTTTTGATCCATGCAATAAGAACAACCCACAAGTGGGCGAAAAGTCCTTCCTTGTTTGGTGCAACATACAAAAAAAAAAAGAAAAAAACAAAATTAATCGTAGTGCGGATTACGAACCTCAAGCCCTAGCTACGCGAGACAACCCCCAACATCAGCAACAAAAAAAAAATTCATACAAAACAAAAACAGTGGAATCAGTGACAGAAAAAAAAAATTTTATTGGAAAAAAAAATAAAATATAATAATAATAAAAAAAATAAATAAGTATATGTGTACATATGTATGTATATTAAAAAAAATATATATATGTGGGATTGGGGTCAGACAGACACACGAATGACATTATGCGCTAACATAATATTATTCAGATAACTTTGACAAACAAGCGACAAGATCATAGGGTACTCAACGAAGAGAACAAAGCATGTGACAGAACGAACGGTTTATGATCAGGCGACCAAACGGCTGATAACAGAGAGCGACGTAGGTCAACGAAGAAGACAGTTACATCGCACAGGCAGAACATATTTGTATAACACATTCAGAAAAAAAAGAATTACATACGCACATACAGACAAAGAGGAAGAGAAACAAACCACTCAGCAGTCATTTTCGTCATCAAACGTTTCGAGGAGTCGGTCGTGTATTTAAGTAATTGGTATATCCCCTAGGAGTCATAATATTATATCCATTTAAATTCGTAGCCAAACGATATTAGAAAAATAAAGTATTGTTCATTGAATTTCGGAATTGAAGTTTGTTTTTTATTTGAGCAAAAGTGTCTAGTCCTACATATATATATAACAAAAAAAAAACATACTTTGAATTTAGTGAATAAGTGTAGTATAGAAACTATTATAAGTTTAGGTATTTAGATATAGAATTGTTTTTTTTTTATTAAATTGTTTAGAGTATGATTAAGGTTAAGCGAGCTGGCTTTTTTTAATTTTTTTTCGAATTTCAATGGAATTTATTTTTGTGTGCGCAAACAAAAAAAAATTAAAAAAATTGTTTATTTTTATCAAAGCGATTCTTCGAAGTGCTGGCGAAAGAACTACGAGGGATCCACGTATAATTGGTAAGTCTTACATATATTAAAGATTTTTTTGTTTTGGCTAGAGTAAGAGTTGCCGTACAGCAGTTTTTTTTTACAATAAATAGAATTCAAAAAGCTCGTATTAGTTATTAAGTTTTTTTTTTCTTTTGTGAATTCATCCTTTTTTTAATAAATCCATTTTATTGTCATAAGTTGAATTAAGTTGCTTTTATTAAAAATGGCGGAGTGAATCCAACGCAAGTGGTGTGTGGATGGGCGGACTGACCGTCCTTCGATGGGGCTGACTGTTACCGAACGTGACTTATAAACGATGACGACATAACGAAAAAGACGTGACTGACTTTTCTCTAGTATTTTTCTTACAGGTGGCGACTGGGAGGATTTTGTTTTAGCGGCTACCATTTACAGTTTTGGCCAGAATGGTAGCAATTGGTCGCATTCAAGTGCGATAAGGGTGGGTTGGCCCTCCTCAGCCAACAACATCCGGCTTATTTCAGGTCATGACGAGCTACCATCGCTGTGTGATCCTGGGACATATTATTCGGTGTAGGGTATGGAGGGTTAAGTTAGCTTTAGGTTTAGTTATAAGTCGTTATTTAAGTTCGGTAGTAAGGGATTAGGTTAGTTTCGGTTTAGTAAGCTACGTCACCAAAGTCCCGGTCTTGCACATTGGTGATGGCAGACAGAGGTGATCTTGCTCTTTCTTTTCCTCTCTTTTCTATCGTCTTTCTCTCCTCCTGTCTTTTAAGCCCGTCCGTATCGTAACGTAGCTTTCTTCGTAACTATCCATCGTTATTTTTTTTATATTTTTTTTTTACATTTCGGCACGAAATAAAATGGTAAGTTGAGTTGAGATGCATGGGGTAGTGGCAAGAACCAACCCAACCCGACGTGCTAGAGCCGAGCAACCGCGAGCGTGCCACTGCCATCTACTCCTGCATCATGGATGCCTCCGTGGCCAACTGACTCCTTACAACGCCTAAATGTACCCCCTCGACGAATTTTGCAAGTTTTACATAGAGAGAACCTCCACCCTTCTCATGCAACCCCATTCCAGGAGTTAATACCGTATCTGCCCCGACCATCATAATTTTGCAGTTAGTTGCTGGAACGGCATTTCAATATCAATACATTTATCAAAATTTTCTATGGACAGATTTACTAGAGATGGCATTATCAACTTTTTTTTCTTTTTTATAATGAGCGCGCTCTCAATGGGTTTGTGTACCGTTAAAATGTTCGTACACAGCGAAGGAACGAAGGAACTTCCATAGCCTACACACATAGGTGAATGAAAATCTCCATACAACAAGAACAACATCATTTCAACAACGATTCAACGTAAATGTGGGGACAGGTGTAATTGGAAATTATTTAATTGGGAATTTCATACTTCCACAAACACTAAACAGTGCAACTTATTTGCAATTTTTGGAAAATTAATTGCCAGGACTGCTAGAAGATGTTTCGCTTGCACAAAGAAGAACTCATTTTTACTAACATGATGGTGCTCCAAGTCACTATGGCAGAATAGTTAAGGACTACTTGGACGAAAAATTCCCAAATCGATGGATTGGCAGAAATTTTCCAATACATTGGCTTGCAAGATCAACAAATTTGACAGGTTTGGATTTCGACGTATGGGCAACGATGAAGGAGCGGGTATATTCATCTGAAGTAAGGACATTGACTGAATATCAAGAACGGATAGCAGCAGCGGTACAACAAAGACCTTACCCACTATTAATATTACAATAACCATTTGAAAACGAGCATTAGCTGGCATTCAGTCTGATGGAGGACACTTTGAGCAACTGTAAATAACAGTAAATTAGCAATAAAATTATTTATTTATTTATAATAATTTATTATGTTTGTAACGGTAAACGAAAGTGCATTTATTTTAGAGTATTTTTTCAGTAATAGTAACAAATAGTCATATTGGGATTCATTTATTTAACCTTATATACCTGGAAAACTGTAAGCCCCAGGTAAAAACTTTGTATGCTGAATTTGTAGGTAACATTATGGCGCACCAAAATAATAAAACAGAAAAAAGAATTATGAGCACACTTTTCCGATATAAATGCGATTTTCCCAAAAATTTATTAAAACTGAAAACAAAATAGTTTTTTTTTTTAATTTTATAAAAATGAAAGCATGAATGGCAATAGCATTTCAACATGAATTAATCCACAATTAATTGGCTATAATTAGCTTGGTTGCTCTGGGTTTAATACACTAGAAGTTATAACGAATTAATTTTTGGTACCACTTCTCTGAAGCAACGCTTTTAAACACGCTGTAACTCGGTGCGTGAAGATAGACTCCCCTCCTATACGATTTTTTCATAACATAAACCAATGAATCAGATCCCAAAATACCATATCTGTATCCCAAACCGGAAGACCCTGTATAAAGGCGAGAGTGGATGTAATACAAAGTTTCAAGTTAAGGCACGAGTCAGAAACTCGAATACAGTTGAAATATTCAGGGTTTTGGTTTGTTCGGTGACTGTTGCATTTCCATTTATAGTGGATTTTGGCGAAGGGAAAGGACTTTGTTCTCTAGGTGCGAACTTTATCAAATACAAGGCGGTTAACGTCTGTACTAGAGAACTGGAAAGCTGTTCTTAATTTCTACACTTTAGGATGTTGGTTTGTATCTTGAATAAGTCGTCGTTGCCTATAAGTATGCAACGAACATAATGCAGATGCATACTCCTTTAACGTTGACGAGGAGGAACAAATGTGTACCGGCACTGATATGGCTGCGATATGTAACTCCTCTTGTCGAAAATAAATGAATAGCGTCGAACAAAACATGGATGAACAAAGTAAAAGTCTGGAAGAACAAAAGAATATTCTACACCGAAAGTTAAAAAAAATCGACGAAAAATTCGAACAAGTTGGCAGTAAAGCTGAACAACTAGTGAAAGAGCTCGACACACTGCGAAAACAGAAACTGTGAGAAAAAATTGAAGCATTCGATTGCCACGAGCTGCAGCAGAATTGTTGCAAGCATTAAACATCGAAAGGTATAAAGGCTATATGATTTTAGTACAGGCTATTGAGAAAGGGTTTGGGGATAATTACATACAAAGTCCAATTGCAAGTCCGATTGCAAAGCAGCAAGGAGGTGAAATACTGCAACAGCTCCAACCAGATGTGATTAGACTGGCACATTTGTCATACCCCACCGCAGGCCAGGAAATAAGCCATGAAATGGCAAAGGACTCCTTTATTAGGGGAATTGCAGATTCGAAGTCAGCAATAACGAACCCTTTCTGAAGCATCTGCCTTAGCTCTGGCAATGGAAGCGGCTAATCAGACTTCCAAAGGAACACATTTCGTCAGGAAAGTAGCATCTGTTGGATGCTCCTACCCAATACCAAGTGCCAAGGAACAAGATACTCCACGGGAGAGATGAAGAATGCGCTGCTGGAACTGCGATCACATAGGTCATTTTCAAAGGCAGGGTAAAGAACCGGTATGACGAAAAAACTCTCCTCACTGCAGTAACAAGCAAATAGAGGAAGAAACCGGTTGAAACGGCTATCAACAAGCCGGTCAACCTTCTCGAAGCCATCAGTCGAGATACCTGAAAAGTTGCGAGCAGGGGCTGACGGGCCCAGGACCACCATCCAAATCGCGCTAGAGGAACGATCCAATAAAAGTCTTCTGGTAGAATTAGTCAGCGGTAGGGAGAAATGGATGGCAACTATAGACACCGGTACCATGGCCTCAATCATCAGGAGGGATCTTGCGTAGAAGTTTTGGTTGCATTTGCACAAGCAGTTTTAGCTTGGGAACAGCTACGGGAGTAACGGTTAAGGTATAAGGACTGAAACGAATAAAATCTGTAAATTTTAATACGGGCTATACTTCCAATGCGTAAAAATTGCAATCCCATTTTATACCCAAATTAGCCTGTATATTCTCTAGTTTCAGTTTGTTATTGATTTTAGTTGGATGCGGTTTAAAATATTTATAAAATATGAGTCAAGAGAAACGCCGTAAAAAGGTCATCGACAAATGGCTCGAAAATACTTCACGCCCAAACCATTTAATCGCAAAAAATTTAAACACAGCACGCAGTACTGTTATTAAACGATATTTGGAGACGTTGACAGTTAAGCGAAAACAGAAAAGTGGAGCACATGATACAAATTTGGACAGGAAAATAGTGGGTCCGATCGTAAAAAACCGGACTATCTCATCCAGAGATGTTGCTCGGAAATGTAATACCAACCAAACAATGGTACAAAGATCTAAAAAACGTAACGGCCTAAAAACACGAAAAAAACAAAAAATACCAAAAGTTACTGAAAAGCAAAAAAAAGTCATAAAAACACGAGCACGAAAGCTATACGAGTTGATCGACAACAAGAAAGCGTGCTTAGTTTTGGATGACGAAACTTATGTCAAAGCCGACTTTACTACTCTTCCAGGTGCGCAGTTTTACAACTCGTTTGAAGCTGAGATTCTTCCGCAATCAACAACATCGATTGGGATGGAAAAATTCGGGTCAAAATATCTCGTTTGGCAGGCCATTTGCCAAGGTGGACACAGAAGCTCATCGTTTATTACAACGGGGACAATTAACGGAGAAGTGTACATTAACGAGTGCCTAAAAAACGGTTGATTCCTTTCTTAAACAAACACGAGGGTTCAACATTATTTTGGCTAGATTTAGCTTCAGCTCACTATGCTCATGCGACGTTGAGTTTTCTTGTTGCTAAAAATGTCGACTTTGTCCCAAAAAACACGAATCCACCCAATGTTCCACAGCGCCGTCCCATTGAAAGGTATTGGGCTTTGGTCAAACCTAAATTAAGGAAAAGTGAGCAGTGTGCAAAGGACGTAAAAGATTTCAGTGCTAAATGGAAAAGGGTGTCCAAAAAGATCACGGATGTAACTGTCACCAGCCTTATGAAGGAGAAGAAGTTGAGGAAAGAATGGGAACCCGAATAATTTTTTTTATTTTTTGTAATTGTGAATGATTTTAATAAAAACGGAGTTTTAAAGCAAATAAAAAAAATGTATATGAATTATGAAAATATGTTTTTTTTACTTTGAAGTTTCCAAATTTTATTCGTTTCAGTCCATATGGAGAAGTCCGCATAAAAATCCACTTGATGCAACAACATCAACATCATCATTGAGCCTTCGTCGGAAGCAATTGTTTAGGCAAAAGTGGAAGGTGGTACTGGTAGCCACTGATTCTATTTGATGGACCCAGAAAATAGGAAAGATTTCATGGTGGGAAAGACCTTAGTGGAACCAAAGAATAACGTGGTTACTCTAACGATACTAAATCCAGAGACCATATCAACCACAATCAAAATAAATCGTTCAACACCGGTCGCGAGTGTCCAGAGTATGAAATTCAAGAACAAAATCTTCAGGCGCTGCAATCTGGACCAAGAGCAGCGTATACTGGCAGGCAAGTTAATCGTCTTCCATTGCCAAATCAAACGGATGTTGCCGATATGGTGTTGAAGATGAAAGTTGAGGGGCTGATTGAAGAATCACAGAGTCCGTGGCCACTCCAATAGTCCTCGCGAAGATGAAAGACGTCTCAACGATGTCACCAAAAAGGATAGCCACCCGCTACCAAGAATTAAAGAAATGGTTCTCAACACCAGACCTGAAGAACGGTTAGCGGCAGGTGGAGATTGATCGAAAAGATCATGATGAAAGGGCTTTCACTACAGGAAGCGGTCCTTTGCAGTTTACGGTGATGCCGTTAGGACCGTACAACTCTGTGACTGCCTTCGAGCGACTAATGGAATTTATATTGCAAGGAATTACGTGGAAAATCTACCTAGTGTATTTGGACGACGTTATCGTCATAGACAAGACGTTCGAGGAGAATTGCGAAAATCTAAGAGAAGTGTTTGAGAGGCTGGGAAGTGCTCATTTGAAGCTGAACCGGGAAAAGTGCGGTTGTGTTCCATCCGGAAGTAAAATATCTGGGTCACATTGTATCATCTGAAGGAGTAAGAACGGATCCTGACAAAATCGAAGCCGTGAAGAGTTGGCCTGCCCCCAAAGATAAACACCAACTGAGAAGCTTCTTGGGACCTGCCATGTACTACAGGAGTTTCGTAAAGGATTTAGCTGGTAGTGCGAAGAGCCTGCACTTACTTACGGAAAAAGGCCGACCTGAACGGTGGTCTAAAGAGTGTGAAAAAGTATTCCATGTGTCCTACCTTGGGTTACCACACGCGCGGAAAAGTTTTCATAGCGGACGCAAACGCTAGCAATGTTGGGGTCGGAGTAGTGATCTCTCAGTTCGTGATGGTCAAGAGAAAGTACAGCAAAGTACTCTCCAGACCTGGAGGAAACTACTGCGAAACTCGGCGAGAGCTTCTGGCTTTAATTCTGGTTACGAAGCAATTCCATACGTACCTCTATGGACAAAAGTTCGTTCTACGCACAGACCACACGTCGCTGAAATGGCTACCCCAATTTAAAAACCCTGAAGGCCAGGTTGCGAGATAGATAGAGCAGTTGCAGGGGTATGACTTTGAAGTGCAACACCGCAAGGAAACTCGACTCAAACGCTGATGCTCTCTCTCGTCGACTGTATGGAGTCAAATGTGAACACTACAACTGTAAAGAAGCGAAAGAACTATCCAAATGATCAGGGCTGAGCCAGTAGAGTGTTGGAGTAGAGATGAAATCCGTTCCTCCCAACAGGCAGATAATGACTTCGAACCA
Source organism: Volucella zonaria (assembly GCA_963966105.1). Lineage (NCBI taxonomy): Eukaryota > Metazoa > Arthropoda > Insecta > Diptera > Syrphidae > Volucella > Volucella zonaria. The sequence continues at coordinate 93,182,438 of OZ014530.1, read as the reverse complement.
ATATTGGCCTTTAAGGTACACGATTAAAGACCAAGCTGTCAGGAGATATCTGACCGGAGCCAAACTCTGAAGGCATACTGGGCACAGTGGGACTCGCTTTGTGTGCAAGATGGTTTGCGTAAGAGAAAATGGGAAGGTGCAGATGGAACAACATCTCGTATGCAGCTAATTGTGCCACGATCCAGAGTCAGCCATGTGCTCCATAAAGTACATGACAGAATCTCAGGATGCCATTTGGGAGTAAACACGACCTTGGAGAAGGTAATGGAACGTTTCTATTGGCTAAGCGCAAAACAAAATGTCGAGAATTGGTGCAAAAAGTACATAAGGTGTACAAGGGCCCAAAATTAAAGACATAGGGACGAGTGCGATAATACAATGTCTGAGCACCACTCGAATGAATAGCCATCGACATCCACTGCCCGTCTCCCGAAAAATTTAATGGCAACCGATACACTCACGTGGTCATGGATTACTTCAGTAAGTGGATGGAAGTTTTCACAACCCCAAATCAAGTGGCTAAGCCCATAGCAGAAGAGATAGTCAACAACTGGGTGAGCAGATTTAGGATCCCAATGGAGCCACACTCTGATCAAGGGCGAAACTTTGAATCAAAAGCTTCCAGAAATTGTGATAATATCTGGGAAGAAAAAAGATAAGGTTAACGCTACTACACCCTCAATCTGATGGAATGGTCGAGCGATTCAATAGGGCCTTGAATGAGCATCTATTTAAGGACGTCGGCAACTGCAGCGGGACTGGTTCGACACATACCCCACTTCTTAATGGCATACCGAAAGGCGGTCCACAGTTCAACAGGGCACACGCCATTCGAGATTTTATTTGGTCAAACAGTTCCGTTGCCAAGTGAAACGAAATTCGGATCCCCACTTAGGGATGGTTTGCGTACCAGTATTCGTAAATTTGATAAAAACACCGAGAAAAGATGAAACAAGCGAGCAACCGCATGAAGACTAGGTACAACATCAGAGCGAAATCTTCCAGCTTCAACGAAGGAGTTCTGGTGTGGCTGTATAATCCTCTGCGTAAGAAAGGCAAATCACAAAAATTGCAACAGGATTGGGAAGGACCATGCAAGGTGATAACCTGCATTAATGAAGTTGTCTACAGGATCCAGCCTCTGGACCTAGGAAAAATGAAGGGGTCCGATAAAATGTGCCATTTCAACGGAACGAAGAATTCGTTCCGAACAACTTTAGAGAGGGAATAGTGTGGCATCCCTTTGAATATGAACAGCGCCATCTATATTTGAATATCAGAAGATTTCCATGATTTAATAGCAGAAGACTCAACCATTGGAGAATGGATAGTTTCCATTAACTTTTAGGGAATTTTCTAGCAAATGAAAATATGTATGGAACCAAAATTATCGACCATGCATTGAGATTCCAGACAAAAAGTTTAAGATTTAAATTCACTCTCCTTTGAATCCACCCCAATTGGCACATGACATGCAATATGCAACTATGCTTGTTAAAAATTATGAATGGAAGAGTTAAAACAGACTTTAGCCAAGGTCAAACTTAATAAGGCTCCAGAAGAAGACAGGATATTATACGAATTTTTGAAAAAGCATGAAATGAGTTCTTAGACGCCCTGGCGAAAGGGAAAGTAGGCGATACATTGCTCACAAGTATGATGCAAATTAAACCTCCAACTACCGAAGAATTTCATTTATGAATTGTATTGTTAAAGTTATGATGGGATTATTAAAGGAAAGATTATGCTTCTGGATTGATAAGAGTTGTATTTTGACAGAGTACCAGGCAGGTTTCGCTAGTAAATATTCCACCGTGGATAATACATACAATCTGGCTTCAATAGCCTTTAGGTGGAATAAACCCTCTTAGCTCTAGAAGTGTGACCATAGATGAACTAACACCGCTTTAAACTGATTGCCTGTGAATATATGGAAATTGTCAACAAGATCAATTCCCCTCATATTTTACACAAAAATGCAATCCATATTACCCATCCAGAGGTAACTTTACGTACGAATTGCTGTCACTCTAACAAATTCTAGCATGCTTGGACAAGGGTTGGTAATTACTTACTGTATATTTGGGAGGAGTTTAAGGGATTACAAAAGTTTTAGTAAAGTTTGGCATCTATGTTAATTCGTCTATGCCCGAAGTCGGAGACAAAATGATCAATTACATGGGTGTCCGCCATTGATATCCTATGGATTTTCTTATAGTCTTACCAGTATTAATTTTAACAAAGAGATAGGTGTTGTTTTTTCGTTTCTATTTTCACAAGCTAAAATTTTGTTATTTTTAAAAGCTGTTGCGAGTTTACCTAAAGTGAATGACCATGTGTTTATTTGGTTAAAATTTTGTACATATATGGATGTCAGATGATATAGAAATCATTATTTATTAATAAGCAAACACGAATCTTATGATTAATTATATGACTATTATACTGAACTGATTTTCATAAAGTATACATATAAATGTAGACGTGTGCAATTGTATATAAATGTTTAGATCAGGCATATATGATTGGCTTAAGATACATTTATGACTTAAGAGGAACGCTTACAACTAAACAAACATACCATCTTGCTCAAAAAGTTCCCGGGGGACACCACCGTGTGGCGCTCCCATTGTTCCGATTTGAGTTGTGTTTTTTTTTTTGTTAAGTTGGAAAATCTGTTGCTGACATTCCCTCTAAATCTTAGCGTCATAATTTGACATTTGCAAAAGTTACGTAGCCAAGAGTACATCTATATCTGTGTGTGCGTTGGCGATATTTTACAATTTCAGAAATAGGTTTAAATTTGCAACAACGAACTTGTATTATTTTAAGTAAAAAACGGATTTAATGGTGCGCGAACGTTGAAAATGTTGGACCGAAAGGTCGTTTACCAGTGGCACGAGCGGTTCAAAAGTGGTCGTGAGTCAATCGAAAATGATGAACGCAGTGGCAGACCATCGACATCGAAAACCGACGAAAACATTGACGAAGTAAAAGAAATGTTGGTCAATAACCACAAATTAACCATCAGAGAGATAGCGGAGGACTTGAACATTGCCTATGGATCCGTCCAAGACATTTTGGTTTCCGTCGTGTAACAGCAAAGTTGGTGCCAAAATTCCATGCAAAAAAGAGACCGTGTTGACGTCTCGTCGAATCTGATCCCACATTCATATAAAGGATCATTACTTTAGACGAGACGTGGGTTTAAGAGTACGACACGTAATCCAGACATCAGGCAAGTGAATGGCGTTCACCAAATGAGCCGAGTCCAAAAAAATCACGTCGTTTTCAGTCAAAAACGAAGGCAATGCTCAAGGTTTTCATGGATTACAACGGTTTAGTGCATCATGAATTTTTGTCAGACAGTAAACAAAGAGTATTATTTGGGCGTTATGAGACGTTCGCGTGAAGCAATTCGCCGAAAGAGACCAGAATTGTGGGCAAAAAACTCGTGCATTTTGCACCATGATAACGCGCCGTCGTTATTGTAATTTTCGACGAAAAATGCAACAAATACCATCGAACAGCCACCGAATTCACCTGATTGGGCTTCTTGTGGCTTCCCTCTGTTCAATCGAGTTAAAAAACCACTACGGGGAACGCGTTTCAGCAGCCGAGAGGAAGTAATGGAAAAATCGCAGGAAGCCCTGATGGACATACTGAAAACCGAATATAAAAAATGTTTCGAGGAAATAGAGTAGGAAAGATTTAATTCATAGATTAAAAATAGTGCATAGAGTAGGAAAGATTTAATTCATAGATTAAAAATAAACTTTTATATTTTCTCGAATAAACTGATTGTTTTATTTAATTCAACTATCAAGTTGGAACTCGCGCACGCCCAGACAGGCACCCTTTTTTTCGAACTGCGCAGACACTTTACTTTTTGATTCTCTTATTGTTTGCTGTTTATTTATTTGTTATGTTTTTTTTTTTTGGAAGGTAATCCCACTTCTGATAATTTGTAATAACTTTTAATTTAACTTTATTCCCTTTTCTTATTGCGTACATCTGCCTTCGTCTCGATCTAATTTACAACTGCCGCCTGCCCACTGACAGGCTTTCATATAGTGTTACTACTTTACAATTTATTCGCTTTTTTTTCAGTGCTACCAATTTATGTACAGTGCTGTTCGAAACATTAGCAACAAAAATTACCTTAACGGTTAAATGCGTAAATTTTCCTCTGCAGGGGTTTTTGGAAAAAATTAATAATATGCATCAAAAGAACATTAAATCTCCTTCATAGTTTATATTTACAAAAACAAAAACAATTCAATTATAAAAACAAAAATAAAAAAACAAAAAGAAGTACTCAATAGATAGGAGATCTATGTGGCCAAGGACAGGGACCAAATCGGCCAACCAACCGTCCATTAAATTTTTGATTTAAAAACGAAGTTACATTATTGCTACAATGACAAGGAACTCCATCGTGTTGGAAAATTATCTTTTGCCTATGAGCAAGAAGAACATTTTCCAAGAGTTCCGGCAATTGGTCTCTCAAAAATTCTAAATACATAGAATGTTGAATTTAGGACATGTGGAAGTACGAATGGCCCGATTAAAGTAGTACCCAATATTCACGTTAAACCTTCTGTAAAATGGTGTACAGTTAAGAAAAACATCTGCATTTCAACTGAATCTTTAGCTTTGAGAAGATGTTGTTCGTGTTATGTGAGGATTAGACAATGGTGGGAATTTCGTTGGTTGGTAATGCCCATTCTCGTAAACTGGGCTTCGTCAGTCCATCAATTTTTTTGAATGGACTGCTCATTCTCATCTTGTTGATGCAGCAGCCATTGACAAAATTCAATCCTTTTTTGCAAGCCTTCTGGTGCTAATAGATGGCTGCATTCTTACTGCATTTAAAATTCCTTCTTCCTCTTCTGCTGCTGTTATGTTAGACAATCTTTCTTTTCTTAATCCATATGCTGAGCCGACGGTTAAAAGGCGGTAAAAGTTGGCCTAGAAGGGATCCTCTATCTACGATATCACCGTTGGTACTCTAATCTAGCTAACCCTGCATCCCCATTACAGAAACCGTAAACGAAAGTTATATCGGCGTATTCGCGAATCGAAAACATTTTTTCTTAAACATTTGCCAAACACTTTACTCGTTCACTCTTAATCAGTAAATAAAGTAACATCGGCACATTTCAAAAGCTGTCGCCGAATTAAACAAAAACATTCCACAAAATAGCGGAAAATTTACCGTTGACTTAGTTCTCCAACTTTGTTTCACTTGTTAACTGACAGCCTTTAGTCAATTTTTTTTTTATTTGAACACACTATTTATTTTGTGACCCATTTGCCTGAATAAAATAGTAGTTTGCAATAACTTCCATTGTTCGTAGGTGGAAAAGTCATACATAAAAATCGTAGATAATGAAAAGAAGATAACATTTTTGATAAAAAAAAAGTCAACCTAAAGGTTGAAAATTTCGAGATAGACAAATTTTTCTGATAAAATTGGTCCAACGATTTTTCAAAATATTAGCTTTAAAATGCCATAATTTTGGCTAATGTTCATTGAACTCGAAAATTTTAGCATTTTATGCGCACTGAAATTCTCTTTCAAAAATGTTCACAATGGTTTCATAAGCTGAATTGTTAGTAAGCTACGGCCTTTTCGGAAGTTTTACCTCGAAATCAGAGGTTCCTCATTGTAACGGCCTATAACTTGAAGGGGGGTGAAAATATACCCCCCTGCAGTACAATTTTTTGTCTGCCATAACTTCAGGAATCTTCGGCTATCAGGACGAAAACCTAAGCTGGGACACCTTGTATATACTGTACAAGGCTCTCTTAAGCGCATTTATGATAATTAAAAAGTAATAAAGTTGAATTTACAATTATTGTTTCGCACTAATTTGTGGAAATTGCACACAATTTGAAAAAAAGAATCTGTTGTCCAATTAAGTAGCTATTATCCATTAGGGCCTTAAATTGATGTTGTTGAGCGGTCAGTTGTGACTTCACTTATACCTTCTATTGTAGAACAACATCAAACCGTATGTCAAAATTATAAAATTCTGATAACATTAAGAAATCAAGAATGGAGTGGCAATTAATGCTTCCGAGAAATAACCCGCATGACGTTATTAACAGATCATTTATGCAAATTGGAAAGTGTAAAACTATGTAAGCATCCGTGATAACAAAAAAACTAATTAACGAATTATTACGAGAAACGGCTCAACATATCTGTGTTCTTTAATCGTTGCGATAATACTTCATTCGCATTAATCTCCTCGAAGCGAGAGTATAACACTTAAATTTGTTAGGTGCTCTGAAAATCTCCCTAAACGTGACACATGCGTTATGATGGATATTTTGATAGCCTAAACATGTAAACTTAGATATAGCGCTGGCATAAGTGTGCTGCAGTCGATGGGGACTACTTTGAACGGTACAATCCAGATTTAGATGAATAAACTTGTATTTTTGATTTTCTGAATAAATTCCGAAAACTTTTTGATCAAGGTGGTATGTATGTTGAGAGTTTAGTAATTATTATTATTATTATTGTTATAACTTTATTAATCAGTAATAAATCACAATATTAATCTTAAATTACAGCATCAGCTACCAGGGCTTTGGCCTAAATTTAGTAATTAGGTTCGAAACCATATTCCATTTTTGTTTTTTTAAAGAACTTAACACTCAAGCGGGTATGAATACACTTATAATGCCTCAGCATGTGTTAAGTTTTTTGAAAAATGGGATACAGAGAGAAAGAAAGATGTTTGGGCTCAGTGGTTATTTCGCTCCATGGGTGGCATTCAACATTTAATGGAGAGACTAAATTCTTAGTGAAAGTTGGCTTAATGTTGATTTCTAGTTACTACTCATGCTCTTTGATTTCCGTTAACTGAAAAAATGCATATGTCTTTCGGGTGAGGCTGGGATTCGAACACCGAACCTTCTGATTTGGAAGCAAGTCTACTACCACTTGAGCCAGGGCCACTGCTTAGCTTCTTGGCCTAAGGCTAATAAAAGTTAGAAGCTCCTCTGACGCCTAAATGGCTCCATCTTGAATAAATTGCGGATAGTTTTAGAACAATAAAGTCCGATTAACGAGAATACCCGTCTCACTATGAATGCTCATCAGTATACCCCCAAGCCCATTTTCGCACGTACTCTAAAATATCGTGATTCGTTCCTAAGCCGTACAACTCGCTTATGGAATCTCCTGCCAATCTCTGTGTTTTCTGGTCGTTATAGCTTACAAACATTTAAGAACAATGTACATCGGTACCTGTCTTTTCTTCCTCCCTAAAAAAAAGAAAGTTCCAATCCGGAATTCAATTTCATGTGGTTAAAATTCCATCTCCGCTGCTTATATGATCGCAGACACCATTCTCTTTGGAATGAGAAACTTTATCCCTCATCGATTGGAGAGTATGAAACCAAAAGAAAAGGCATGGTACCCCTGAAGCTGTAAAGAGGCTGTCCGGGTTAGAGATATGTTTTTTTGGTCCTTCAAGACCAACCCAACAGAGGAAAACCGAAAAAAGTTTAAACGAGGCAGGAATGACTGCAACGTCTTTCTTAAACGTATAAAATTCCAATACGACCAAGAACTGAGGCAAAAAATACAACAATGTCCCAAGGGTAGTAACCATTTTTGGTCGTTCGTCAAAAATATTAGAAATTCTGCCCCATCCTCCATCCCAACGCTCATTTACAATAACATACCAGCTGTCAGCTCTTTGGGCAAGCCCATTCTGCTTGCTGCACAATTTGCGGCCAGTTCAACACTCCCAGATTGTATTTTGTCTCCGCCTGCACTTGAGTGCGTCGAAAATTCAATGGGACAAATCCACTTTCGCACTCATGTAGTAGCAAGAGTTCTTAAAGATCTCAACATTCACAAATCCTCTGGTCCAGATGGTATATCTCCCCTCCTTTTGAAGAGGTGTACTTCCTCTCTGGCAAAACCAGCGTAAGCTTTTTCATCGAACCTACTCTTTAGGACTCTTTCCGAGAAGATGGAAAACAGCATTGCACTTACGTCCCTTCTTTCCAAGGTCATGGAAACGCTGATAAACCGGCAGCTCATGAAATATCTCGAAACACGAAAACTTCTTAATGACTGCCATTATGGTTCTCGTAGCAACAGGTCCACTGGCGATTTGATGGCATGTCTCACCGAAAAGTGGAGCCAAAGCGTACATCAATCTGGCGAAAGCAAGATAGTTGCATTTAATATTTCTAAGGCATTTGAAAGAGTTTGGCATCAGGCTCTTTTGTCGAAAATGCGTGCTTTTGGGATCGATGACATTCTTCTTCAATGGATTATAAATTGCCTCTCGGAGCGTTCAATTCAAGTTGCCTTGGATGGTTTCAAGTCCGATATTTACCAAGTAAATGCTGGTGTGACCCAGGCTCCGTTCTGTTTCCGGCACTCTTTCTAATTTTCATCAACGATCTTTTGTCTGCTACTCCTAATCCTATATATCTACCAGTACTCTCTATACAGTACCCTCTGCTTTTCATATTCGTTCCCGGACTCACGTAACTGCTCTTCGGCTGTAGAACGGGAACGGTAGCGTATGTTAAGCTCATTAAATTCTGATATTAACAGAAAAACTAATTGGGGAACCACTAACAGAGTAGAAACACAATGCTGTCTGCTGTCGTTAAAGCGAAATTTAAACATTCAGCCATTATCCATCGTCGAAACTTTTATCGCCAAAACTTTCATCGTCGAAACCGATAAACTTTCCGTTCTCGGTATGCATGCTAATGACAACTTACGTTGGAATGACCACATATTCTTTCCATGTTTCCTCAAGCGATGTAAGAAATACTTTAGCCCCTCTGATCTGGCCTAAATATATGGTATAAGGCATTTGTAAGTCCGAAATTGGAGTACAATGCGGACATCTGGTAGGGTGCGCTCAAAATACCTGCTAGATAGGATTCAAAACCGTGCGATAAAACTCATAGGTGATACTAATATCACTCAAATGACGCAATGTCTCGTGTCTCACTCTATTTTAGCGCTATTTTCACCACCAGTGCTCCATAGAAATCGCCAGTAGCATTCCGCCCTTTCAAACTTTTAACCGTAACCCCCGTCTCACAATGAATGCTCATCAGTATACCCTCAAGCCCACTTTCGGACGTACTCTAAAATATCGTGATTCGTTGCTAAGCCGTACAACTCGCTTATAGAATGCCCTGCCTAGCTCTTTATTTCCTAGTCATTATAATCTTCAAACATTTAAAACCAACGTTCACCGGTACCTCTCCTGAATTTTCTTCTCCCGCGCTGTGTGCAAACATTTTAAGGGTTCCTAAATCCCTTGAGAGCACGCAAATTATACATAAAAAAAAGGTAAAACGATATCAATCAAACACTTGCTAACGTATCGCCCTAATCAAAATCAGTTGTAAATGGTTTTTAGTGTGGTCAAATCGAAAGGTCTGACAGAATGCGAGAGCACCGTCTGCCTATATTTACATGAAACCTTTTGACGTTAATCACTCAATAACCGAGCAAATAAGGCTATATATCAGTTAAGAACAAAAAAAACAGAGCACCTTCATCTTCCACCACAAAGTGGGAAAAAACCTGGCTTAGAGAAAATAGTTTTCTTTTCGATATATTCTTCCACAAAATCCACAGTATACAAAAAAAAGCTCACCTGTTTGATCCTATGGGGTGGGTCAGCCCATGCATTACCAAAGCAGATTTCGTGTCTTGTGGTATTTAGCATCGGCCCTCATTCAGGCAAATCTATTGTGGAATGGTCCTTCATACTTACTATCAACATGGAATTAACAGATTCCATATCAACTTGCCAATCACAGTACTGAAGATGGGCGAAATGTAATTGATACATAGGAGAACATCACTGATTAGCTTAAGGAACTTACCTCAAAGTTGAGCCGTCTCATAAGAATTCTAGCCCACGTAAAACGATTCATTGAAAATTTTCAAAAAGATCGCTGACCACCTTCGGAGTTCTTTTCTCAGAAGGACTCAAGGGAGCAACACAAATCATCACCTGTTTTGTTCAACAGGAAATGTTTCCCAATGATTCCAAAACGACTACAGGAATGAGTTCACTGAACCCTTATGTAGATACTGAATGCATTCTTAAGGTAGGGGGAAGGCTTGCAAATGCCAACCTGTCATTTGACCAGCAGCAACCTGATTTTGTAATCGAGGCAGCATTTTACCACGCTGATTATTAGACTCTTCACGGATGCTTCAATTTAAAAGGTCTATCAAGAAGCACATATACTCGTACTCATAATTGCATAACGTGTTACGGACACCGAAGTAAAACAGTACAGCAGTTTATTATGTAGGACCCATCTGCCTACGACCATGGAAGGTCACGGAACCAAGTGCCTTAGGGGGGACTTAGCAATTTTTGTCCCCCTTACAACTAAAACTGTGCACCTGTAAGCAGTACGGGACTTAACGAAGCATGCGTTCTTACTTAATAATCGAGCTTCAATGTATTGTACGAGGGTTGTCTGAAAAGTTTCCGACCGCTACGTAAAGGTAGCGGTACTCGTCAATAAAAACTAGTGAATGCTAGTTGTGCATCTTTTAACAGTTACTTACCGAAGTTTCAGTCATTTTGGGAGCGCAGTTTTTAGTTGACAGTCGTTTGAGTGAGCCGATGTTAGTATTTTTTGTGAAAATGGAAAAATTTGAGCATCGAGCTGCTATTAAATTCGTGTTTTTGAAAGGCAATACGCCTACGCAAATCAAAAAATTAGTTGGACTCTGCACCATCATTTACCACAGTGAAATTTTGGGCAGCTGAATTTAAACGAGCTTGGGAGATGATGAAGGTTCGGAACGTCTAAAAACTGCAACCACTGACGATAACATTGCTAAAGTTCACCAAATGGTGTTAGGCGACCGCCGAATTAAAGTGAGAGATATAGTAGAGGTTGTTAAAATGTCCAAAGAACGTGTTTTTTATATATTAAATCAAGATTTAAGCATGAGAAAGCTGTCTGCGCATTTGGTGCCGCGTTTGCTTACGTTAAACCAAAAACGTGTTCGAATGAACATTTCCAACGTTCTGTTGGCGCAGTTTAGGCGCAATAAAGCCGAGTTTTGGCGCCGATTAATTACTGTAGATGAAACTTGGATACACCATTATACACCCGAAACAAAAATTCAGTCAAAAACAGACTGCAAAGGGCGAGCCGGCTCCAAAAAAGCAGAAACTGTGTTTTTCAGCTGGAAAAGTGATGGCGACTGTTTTTTGGGATAGTAAAGGATTTATCTTAATCGATTATCTTTAAAAAGGAAACCATTACAGGAGCATTCTATGCATCATTACTTGCCAAGCTGAAGGCAGAAATTGCGGAAAAACGTCCACATTGGCAGAAAAAGAAAATCCTGTGTTACCAAGATAAAGCGCAGCCTCACACCTCAGCGGTTGTCATGGCGAAAATCCATGAATTACGGTTTGAACTGCTTGACCGTCCGCCTTATTCACTAGATCTAGCCCCATCGAGAGAGATTTTCGTCAAATGAGGAGACAATCGACAATCACCTCCGTGAACAATTATTTTGCAGAGAAAAACGCAAAAGTACTATTTGGACGGGTTATAGAGATGGGAGCATCGCTGAGAGAAGTGTGTAGAGTTACAAGGGGACTACACATGTAGAAAAATAAAAAAAAATGTTGAGAAAAAATGTCTCGGATCATTGTTCGGTCGGTAACTTTTCAGACAACTTAGATTTTTCTTATTTGATTGAAAAAAAAAAACAATTCTTTATTTGGTTCAAAAGAGAGCGAGTACCTTATTTCTTGATGATACTTAACTTACGGACTATTAACAAAATCGTTTTACTTGCTTATATCTATTCTTAGTTTCTAAGGTTTTTGCAGGCTCAGCTGTCGCATTCGTTTACCTGTTTCTCATGTTGCTTCAATAGCGTCAGCGCATTTACCGGCGCGCGTGTTTCTACATTTGGAAAACAGGAAACAAAACAAAAAGATATTGTTACATTTTATTTAAAGAGAAAAATACTCGTAGAACTTCGTGGGCATTCTATGGGGTATGTAACCTCTCTCCCCTTTTGATTAAAATTCTCCTGAATGTTGTTGGGTACCGAAGATTCTTGACCAATGGTTCTGAGTGATATTTTTAGTTCTTTATTTCTACGCTTTAATTTGAAAACTACTACTATGATAATGATTAAGATGAAGACGACAGTTGAGCTTGTAATGTAATTAATATTTTTATGGAATTTTAGTAATTTTATATGTTCTATATTTGCAATATTCTTTGCAAATGTTTTCAAAATTTGGTTGTTTTGTAAAATTATAATTTATTTCTTCCATGTAATAAAATCTTTCCTTAAACTCTATATTACTATTGCTAAATGTTTCATTCAATATTCTTATCGTACAATTATTAACGACTATCAAATAATTTCCATTTAGTTTGATTTTACGATCATCGCATTGATGTATTACTTCTTGCTCTTTCATATTCTTACAAATAATGGTACTATCATCTATTTTCTTAACTTCTATTAACATGTTTTCCTTAAGCTTACAATTTTTTTCTGTTATACAATTACTTATGAGTTTTAAATCATTTTCATATTGAATTTTATTTTCATACACATACATACTTTGTTTGATTAATTTCTAAACATATTGATCATTTATTATAATTTCCATTCTGTTTTCTGTGGGTATTGCAGTGATCAGTTTCAAATCCACTAATTGGTATTTATTTGGTACTTTGATTGCTATTATTAATGTGTCTGTATTATATTTTATAAGTCCTACCTTCACGTTTTTTAATTTAGAAAAATCTAATTTCGTTTCGTTAATCTCTGTTGCGGTGAGCATACTTGGGTGAACTTATCCATGCTTAACTAAAGCTACATTATCTATTATTTGGTTTACTTTTTCTTCTAACATTTTTATCTTCATTAACTGGTCTAATATTAACTGTTGTAGTATAACCCTTTTCTCATTTCCTGTTAATTCTTCGTATGCTTCATTTAATTCTTTTCTGTCTAACTCTATGATATATCTAAGGTGTGTTATGCTTTCATTAAAGTAAGAATTGATTTCAACTTGCCTGTTTAGATTATCTATAACTTTAAATGGTCTGTTATGTCTTGTCGGTCAGTATCCTCCATTGTACCAAAAAGTCATTTTTGGGTTGTTCCAATGAAGTTAACTAATCCACGTTTTTGTCTAGAATTGTTTCCCGGTTCTATTGCAGTTATTTTTGCATTCAGTGTTTCTATCTCTTTTCTTATAACTATGTCATTGTCCATTCGCAATTTTCTTATGTTTTCCTTTAATTGGTTGACAACTTCCCTTATTTCTCTGGTGTTGACGATATGTAATATAGTTTTGGCATCCTTGATTACCTCTGCTGTCCCATATTGATAGTTGTATATCTGTTGTCTGTTATGAGCTGGCTTATTGTCAATGTCGCTGTGGTTTTATGTGTTAACAGTGTTGTTTGTGTGAGACACACTAATGTTATCATCTGCAAATTTTCGAGGTCGTTTTATGTTAATGGGGTGTTTTCTCTCTAATGCTTTAAGTCTATACATAGGTTGATTTTTATAATACTCGTAGTTACGCTTATAATTTTTAATTGTAATTACCTATCTTGATTCCTCATACTTTTCTCTATTCTGGTTTATTTTCCTAATATTATTTTTCTTTTTTTCTCTTTATATGATTCACTAATGTCGCCATATCCGCGAACATTACTTCTTCTGGTATTATTTTTAGTGTGGTGTGGTATCTGTTATTGTAGTTATTTACTGCCCTATGCATCTTTTGAATCAGTGTTAAGTCTAAATTTCTTAGGATTACTAATTTTCCTTGTAGCGTTGAGTGAAACCTCTCTATGTTACTGTGACCTGTGTATGTATTTGGTTTAGTAGGATGTAGTTCTACCTGTTGTTCTCTTAAATATTCTCTAAAATTTTCTGTTTTAAACTCATTATCTGCGTTAATTTTGTCTGGTTTCCCGAATTTTGAAAAGTTCTCCTCTAATGTCGCTATCTTTTTAGTCCAGTTCCTATTGGGTAAGTGATATACGTAAGCTTTTTTAGTTAGTTTGTCAATTAGAGTCAAAAAAGCTTGCCTCATGAAGTAATATATATCCATGCGAAGTACCTGATTTGGCCTAGTGGGTGTTTCACTTACTTCGAACTTCGCTTTAATTGGTTTACGATCGTATTTTGTTTCGATACACGTTCTACAGTTATTTATAATCTTGGTTATTTCTTTGATTAAATGTGAGAAATGTACTTTATTTTTTATACTATGATAGGTTTCAACGATTCCGCTATGAAGGCTTTCGTGGGTGTGGTATAATGATATCTGTTTCTGTGCTTCTTCTATATTCTTTATTTCTTGTGCTCTTAGGGTTGCCTTAATAAATTTCACTTGTTTGTCATGACTGAATAACTCTATCAATAATTTTTGCATTTTGTTAAATTCACGGTAAGGTAACTCTGTAAATATTCCTGTAATACCTGGTTTAATATACCTTCGTAATACGTCCGTCCAATTCTCTTTTCCTTTAGTCATATCAATGTAAATGATTCTCCTTCCATGTAGTATTTCTATTTCTCTATCTGCAGTATTTGATAAAATTAACTGGCTTTTATATTTACTAACTATAGTTTCTTTAAGGGATATATGATCTAATTGTTGCTCATCTTCTGAATGAACTGTTGCATTATCAGACAAGTTATTTACTGACTGATTTGAGATACTATTTTTACTATTCTCTTGTGGGATCCTGCTTAAAAAATCTGCTATTTTATTCTCTCTTCCCTTTAAATATTCAATCTCATACTGGTATTCCTGTAGTTTTAAAAGCCATCGCTGACTCCTCTGACTAAATTCTTTACCTGTATATTTTTTGTTGAGGTATTTGATAGGTAAATGATCAGTGAAGATTTTAAACTTTCTCCCCCATAAGTAGGGTCTGTAATAAGTTACCGCCCATACGATCGCTAAGAACTCCTTATCAGTCACAGAATAATTCTTTTCGTGATCGTTTAGTGACCTAGATGCATAGCACACTGGTTGGCCTTCTTGCATTAAAACTGCCCCTATAGCGTAGTTGCTTGCATCAGTGAATAAAGTAAATGGCTTTTCAAAGTTTGGAAATTTTAATATTGGGTGTCTGCTAATGTTTAATTTGAGTGTTTCGAAAGCTTGCCTATATTCAGGGTCATTAACGTTAATCTTTTGATCTTTTTTTAGATACTTTATCATTGGGTGCGCTATTTTTGAGTAATCTTTAACGAATTTTCTGTAATAACCTGTGGCTCCTAGAAAACCTTTTAACTGTTTTTCTGTCTTAGGTAATGGATATTCCTGGATACATTTAATCTTGTTAGGATTGGGTTTCATCTCTTCTGCTGTCAACACGTGTCCTAGAAATTCTGTATTTCGTTTCAAGAAAGAACATTTATCGAATTGAATTTTTAAATTATTTTCAGCAAGTTTTTGGAAGATAAGTTTTATCGATTGCAGGTGTTCTTTCAAGCTAGTTGAAAAAATTAAAATGTCGTCTAGATAGACAACACAAATTTTATTCAAGTACATCGTTTATTAACCTCTGAAAGGTTGCCGACGCGTTTTTCAGGTCAAAAGGCATTCTAAGATATTCATAGAGGCCATTTGGTGTTACGAACGTGGTTTTCGGAATATCGGCTGGATGAACCTTTATTTGATGATAACCTTTTGCAAGATCGATCGATGAAAAATACTAGGCCCTTCTCAGCTTATCTAGTATGCTGTCGATATTTGGTAAAGTGTACTTGTCGTCTACTGTTATTTCGTTCAACTTCCTATAGTCTACACACAGGCGAAATTTTTGCTGTCCTGAATTATCAATTTTCTTTGCTACTACAATAATAGAAGATGCATATCTGCTATTGGACTTCCTAATTATTCCTTGTAGCTCCATATCTTTTACCTGTCGCCTCACTTCTTCTCTATGCTTCGGAGGTAACCTGTATAGTTTGGCGTTAATAGGTTGGTCGACTGTGGTTTTTATTTCATGCATTATAGACTCAGTGTTGGTTAACTGATCGCCTTCTCGATATATTAACTGTTTAAATTGACCTAAAAGTATCTGTATCTCCTTTCTTTCTTCTTCATTTAAGTGGCTCAGATCCACTTTTCTTCCGTTTCCCTTAAGTTCAAAGCAATCAAAAGTTAATTTGCCTTTCGAGGAATATAATGGTATTTTTGTATTGTTTTTTAATGTTAGTACTTTATTGTCGAAATCAAGGGTTTTGACAATTTTACTTAACAGATCCGTCCCTATGAGGATGTCATACGGCTTATCACCTAAATTTCTTTTGTACCACTTTGTGGCTCCTCTTGAGTTATAACCAAATTCTTCGGGTATACTTGTTATGATTCTATCTATTGTTTCTGTCGTGATATTATTTATGGTTTGGAGTTTCATATTAATCCTCTCATATACTCTAAATTTACTGCAATCAACTGAGTTAGAATTTACTATACTCATAGTTAATCCTGTATCAATCAGTCCTTTATATTTCTTTCCGTCAGTAGTTAAGTCTAAAAAGATTTTATTTCCGAGGCCTAGTTCGGAAAAAGCTCTGGCTCTATATTGTGTATTTCTTCTTCACGAATATTAACCTGACTATTCTGAGTTATCTGTTCTACCTCCATTGATTCTGGCTGTTGAGATGCGTTCCTAAACTGACCTGACTGGTTAAAGACGGGTTGTCCCTGATTGTTGTCTCGATTTTGTCTTCGTTGTTGTTGGTTAGTTTGTCGAGATTGTCCTTATGTTTGTTGGTGATGATGATTTTGTTGAGGTCTGCCTGACATTTGTCTGTCATGGTTACTATGCCTAGCTTGCCCTGAATTGGTTTTATGGTAGTTCTGACTGTTTCTACCGGAATTCCTATTGTTCTGATAATTGTTACTGGAGTGTGATGTACCCCGCCTATCCTGCGTTATAAATTCCTTTTCTAAATTATAATAATCATAACCTACATACGTATGTATATAAAATTTCTTTAATTTTGTGTATATCCCATTCTTTCTTATTTCCCTCGATAAATACCCTGATACCACTTGATTTATACTGTTAACTTATAGTACAATACATAAAATGTTTGTTTGGTTTCTTGGGTATTGGACTCCTATGTCGCAAATGTGTTAATATCTTTAATTAAATCTTCTATTTTTAAGTTTAAATCATAAATGGAACTTACTTTTAGACTGCTAACTTTCCTTGAAATGTCCTTGTAATTATATGTTGGTCGAAAATGCTGTTTAAGGAGATCCCTCGCTGCTGTCCATCCTTCTGGTGGATTATTTATCAGCAATTCCTTCGCTCTTCCCACGATTTTCGCGTTGTAGATTGCCTGCTATAATTCTCTTCTTAGTGGTTCTTCGACTGCATTCATATGTGTCTCAACAATAGTTAGGAATTGTGTCAACTTCTCTGTATCGCCATTGAACTCCTGGATGTGTGCGATTTTGGATGGCTAATGCTAATGCTGTTAGTCGGTCCGCTAGTTGTTCATTCATCTCTTCCTCGATTTCTCTTTGCCAAAAAGTCTGAGTTTTATTTCCCTTAATTTTGATTTAGTCACTTAACTGGGTCCTACGTCAATTTTCACTTGACTTGGTACACAAGTAACTAGTTTTAGCTTTTAGTTTTATCTATGTCGTATGTTAATTTTCACTTGATTTGATACGCTGATTTAACCTTTACTATTATAGCTTCACTTGGTACACAGATTTAGCTTTTACTATAGCGGTTATAGCTTCACTTGGTACACAGATTTAGCTTTTAGTATAGCGATTATAATTTCACTTGCTACACAGATTTAACTTTTACTATAACGATTTTAGCTTGACTCCCGGCTTAGATTCGTTCTCATTTGGATCTAGAAAATATATTTAGATCCTACCGACTGCGCCACTTAGATTTTTCTTATTTGATTGGGAAAGAAAAAAAAACAATACTTTATTTGCTTCAAACTAGAGCGAGTACTTTATTTCTTGATGATAACTTACGGACTACTAACAAAATCGTTTTACTTGCTTATATCTATTCTTAGTTTCTAAGGTTTTTGCAGGCTTAGCTGTCGCATTCGTTTACCTGTTTCTCATGTTGCTTCAATAGCGTCAGCGCATTTACCAGCGCGTGTTTCTATATTTGGAAAACAGGCAACAAAACAAAAAGATTTCATTTTATTTAAAGAGAAAAAATACTCGTAGAACTTTGTGGGCATTCTATGGGATATGTAACCTGCATAACTGTATAGTCGTATGCTAGATGTATATTAATTAAATGATTTTAAATGACATATGCAATATTCATGATCGTATTTTATCGCAAATTTCGGTATAGTTAAAATGTGTATATTTAGGTAATTAATTTTTTTCCTCTCTATTGATTAATACCAGATTTCATGTGCCTTAATATAGGATAAGTCATCTGCCGGTTTCATTTTAAATTATATATTATTTAGCAACTTAACATATATGTAGGTCTTTCGAGTTAAAAATAGAAAGTATTATATCTTGGAGGTACGAAATGGATTGATTCACACATGAAAAATGAAGTACCTACTTGAAAATAGTAAAAGAAATTATTTCGATATTTGTTGGTTGTTTCCGAAGTTATTTTTCGATCAAAGCTACTTGAAATTTCTTATGACCTCACCAAAATAGAAACTTTGAACTTTACCATTGTTCCAAGTTACTCCACAACATAAAGGAAAAAAAAAAAAGGAAACAAAGCCAATAAGCATGATAAATTATGGATATCTTAGTAAGCATGCTAACAACTGTCACATAGTGCAATGCAATCACATTAAAAAATAAGCAAGGAGCGAAGGTCGGAACAACAGAGATTGGACTCAATTCGTCACTCAACTTATTAAATGAAAAATCCAACAACAGAAACAATCCAACATACAACTATAACGAACATAATCACAAGGAACCTATTGCGAGTAAGTTTAGCAAATAGAGTCTTATTTCATGAGAATGCGAGTATATTAAGTACATACGAACATAGAAGTACCGGAACGAGCACTGTGTTCTGCACATAAAAATAGAAAACACAAAATGACACATTTCAAATTCATTTCATCCCGTTTGGGGAACACACCAACATGTGCTTCTCAAACCCTTCGGCTAACAATACGATCCTGGAGCCTGAAAAAAAGAAGGAACCATGTGAGGTTTGGAGAGGAATCCTAGCTCTTGTACCCGAACAGAACATGCAACAAATCTCGTTTCACTTCTGAAAGAAAACTTACGAAATAGCATTAAAAAAACGAAGTACAACGACCAAACAATCTGAAAGCGGAGCACACACTATCAAGAGATTTGTTGTTTACGAATGGCATATTCGCTTAGAACGACACATTTCCCCAGAAAATTAAAAAAAAAAAGGAATACAATTTTTATTTTCTTTTCTTATTCTGGCTGTCATTTCAAACTGTCATTTACAAAATACGAAACCACAAAATTATCTCAGACATTTGAAGAATATTTCCGTTCAGCATTCTTAGCAAAGAGAAGAAATGATTTGGAGCAGTCACTAACCCTACCCAACCCAACAGTACTCGTCGTGCATAGTAGAGACATCAACGAGTTCATGAAATGTCGTGTATTCAAGAGGAGATTCCATATAAAACTGGTTGGAGCTTCTGCGAAGGCTCTAATGTTCATGCATCATGAGGCGCTTGAAATATCACAAAGTGGATTATACCATATAAATTAAATCCTTAAAAATCAGATTATCTGTTATTGTCAGAGGACAGGAGTTATGTGCAGATTGTAAATTTTTTTTCCTTCCATGCAAAGTACTCACACGTTAACTTAAATATTTTAATTGAAAGAGATCCAGATACCCAGCGTTGATGATGCTATGATTTACTAAATTCAGTGTCGCTGGCTTTTCCTTCACTCGTTCGAGGTAGAGAAGGTAATCTGGAGCAATGAGTTGAATTTTTTCTTCTTTCAAAGGGCATTCAACACTTCAAAGCTAAAGCAACTGAAGTATGGGTAATTATCCTGTATGCGAGTCTGTACAAAAATCCATAATTTTTTTTGAATAAAATTGGTTTTCATTTAGGATTTTATTCTTCTCACCGCTTCTGTGCCTTCCAGCGGAAAACTTCATAATTAGTTTTCAGAGAGTCATCGTTTTCTGCGAATAAGCAGTGAATTTGTATGGCAACCTAATTTTCAAGATTGGACAGATGGTTGACATAATTTTGTTTAGCACAAATCTAAATTTGGGATGAAAATAGTTTGGCGGGTTTCCTTACAATAAGGGTGTTTTTTTGCAATGCAAACGAAACTGGGTCACTGCCATCAACTATAAACACACGACTTCGGTAGCATTACAATTATACTGCCAGATTTTCAGTAATAATGCCTTT
Source organism: Volucella zonaria (assembly GCA_963966105.1). Lineage (NCBI taxonomy): Eukaryota > Metazoa > Arthropoda > Insecta > Diptera > Syrphidae > Volucella > Volucella zonaria. The sequence goes on along the minus strand of OZ014530.1, from coordinate 93,161,995 downwards.
TCTTTTTTTTCCAAACATAGAGGAATTAAAATTGTTGAGTGAAAATGCAAACCGCAGTCGTTATTCGAGGGAGTAACAATGTCAATATTACATAGACGAATTGAGGGACGGTGTAAAGGAAACAACACTATGCTTGGGAGAAATGTGTCATACTAGTTGAAGTCAACATTAGTTGACCAGTTGAAGTCAACATGCCTAATAGCTCAGATATGATTTTGAGCTTATCTGAAAAGTTCATAGCTCAGATAAGATTTTGTGTTTTAGATGTTGATCTGCATGCAAAAAGAAAATTGCTTTAATTCAATTATTTTATTTTAGAGTTTTCAAAACAAGATGTGAAAAATTCCATATGAAACAATACACGGTAGAACAACAAAATCATTAAATTTTATGTTAAACACCAAGGTCAAACAATTACAAAGTGTGCATGTCGCTAATATTTTGTAGTCAGAACATAACAAAGTTTCATTCGGTATCTTGGGATTGTTGTAGCTTTTCTGCGTTATAACGGGTAGCAATGATAGTTTTTCCGATTGTTATGTTTCAGCAGCTAGCAAAGTTACCAATGACATCCAGCTGTCAAAATATTCGGTAAGGTTTAACATTTCATCATGCATTGTTTTACGTTTGCCGAACAGACGGACATTATTAAAACATATTATCGAAATTCCGGCTCAGTTGTAAATACGCACCGTGAATTTCATCGTGAGGTCGGTCGTCATAACGTCATAACGGCAGTGTGCAGGCAATTCGCCGCATAATGGAAAAGTTTAAGGGTGAGTACACTTTTTTGGATCTTAAGCCAAAAACCAGATATTGGTGCGAAATGAAAAAGCATAGCCGCCCTAGCATCCAGTATCGAAGAATACAGAATACATCGCCAGAAAATATACCCGGCGTGTTTTGCGGTTGGATTTGGGCCTACATCCATATAAGATTGTGTTGAGGCAAGAACTGGAGCCGAACGACCATAGACAACGCGTGCGTTCGCTAATTGGGCGCTGGTGATCCGGATATTCGCCAAAAAATCATCATCTCGGACGAAGCCAGCTTTTGGCTGAACGGCTATGTCAACAAGCAAAATTGCATCCACAAAGATTGACTGTTTAGTGTGGCTTACGGAATGGTGGCATCATCGGACCTTATTTCTTTCGAAATGAGGAAGGAGACGCCGTTGCCCTTAATAGTCTCAGCGATGTTAATCGACTTTTTGTAGTCAGAACTCGACAATATCTATATATCCGAGCTGTGGTTTCAACAAGACGGCGCTGCATACCATAAAAGCGATGCACCGCTCGAAGTTGTAAAGGAGAAATATGGCGACTGGGTCATCTCGTCGGGTGTTTATAAAATGGCCGCCGCGATCATGCGACTTGACACCGCTCGATTATTTCCTCTAGGGCTACGTCAAGTCCTTAGTCTACCCTAACAAGCCAACCACTTTGGACGGAATTTGGAACAACGGAATCGTTGGGCCATATATGTAGTAAAATGAAAGTGAATAAATGAATAAACATTGAAGTTAAGTCTTTACAGATATTGTAAAAACTTTCCAACTTAAATTAAACTTATTAAAACTAATTATCTCTTGAATTATTGTGAACAACTATTCTCTTTAATTCAAATAAAGATTCCACATACCTAAATAATACTATTCGTAAATACATACATCTAAAGGACCTGCCTTTATGTTGCTAATCTTTCTGCACCATTAATATTGGGTCACTATGAATGTTCTTTTTTCCTCAAGCTGCACGGCTTTCCTGGGCCTACGAAGTTATGTATAAATTCAAATATTTCAAGTTTGTATACTGTTATTGTCTCTGGGCAAATTTTTTTTAAAAATCTTCATTGGAGCTCGATAACTTCAACAAATTATGATTTTAATTATACTTTGCCTTTCAGCATATTCAATAGCCTCACCTTTCTCACCTTTCTAATTTATTTTATTAAGTTACTAATACGATATATGCACATATAATATTACAAAATTTGAGAATAGGGCATACAACGAAACCCAGTGAGTAATAGAATTTTAATAAAAAAAGCGCTTAAGTTGCCTTAACTTACGAGTAATAAAGCGTATGCATGGTTTAGCCATTCAATCAACTTTGTTACTTCGCCAAAAGTACGAGTTTTTCACCAGGCAGGCTTTTTTTCCAATCTGTTCCATATGACATGATTTGCACATGACTACTTACAATATTTGCGTAGACTTATTTTGAATTATTGTATAATATATATGCAAATAAAATAATATGTCGATTCTTTAATCTTGATCATAGCTTTAATTTTTATAATAATTTTTTTTTGTAATGGAAAACATACGTTCTTTAAACGCAAAAATAGACTATAATTGTAATTCGGTTCGTTAGTTACTATGAATAAATGATATAAAAAATCATTCGGTGAATTACTCGGTATATTTAAGAAGTAGTTCAAGAAAAAAGTGAATATGATTGCATGCGCAGTCATTGATATTATGTAAACAAATCGATAAGCGAACACTGCCACGTTATCTCTCCGCATTTAATGTAGAATATAGGTGTTGATAAAGTGGATTTGCATTAATGTAATTGTAATTAATGTGTGATAAGTAATATAAGCCCATAATATGTTAGTTTTTATTGCATTCTAAGGAACACAGACACAAAAAACTGTAATTCATTTTCCAGGAAAAGTTTTTTTTTTTGAAACATTCAAAATTATTATGGCATTATTTTCAGTACACTGGACAAATGTAGAAAAAAAACCAAACAAATCTAATTCATATGATATAGGAATGTTAATGATTAAATAGCCAGCCAGGGTAGTTAACAAAATGTACGAAAGAATAAAGGAGAATCTTGTTAGCTGCTAGACGAAGCAACACCAAAAAAGATGCTTAACGTTGCGTATACGTAGCATTTATGAACCCAAATAAAAATAATTTTCCTCACTGCCTGTTTCTTATGTGATTTTCTTCATACCCGAAAAGCGAGTTTAATGAGTTTTTCGCCAATATTTGTACTGCCACACTGTTTACAACGTCTTTTCAGGAAATGTTCTAGACGCTCAGCTTTTGTGGCATAATAACCATTTACATACCACCCTATCCTCAAGACTCTTACACATTATTATTCTACACACAAATAGGGGAGATTAATAAACGAATATGGTACAATCAAATGCAAAAGAGCTTTACGTTTGCCATTTAATTTAGCGGAACCCTTTCAAGCAAAAAAGTAGAAGTAGAAACCAAAACAAAACCCGGATTCCAACAGAAACGACAAGGATATCATAACAATTTGAAGGAAAAAAAATCATACGAATTAGTGTACCATTTTGATGGAAAGCTACAGAAAGAAAAAAACGATTGTAGGAGCAGCATCAACGCCAGACATAAGGGAGATTAGGGAGCAAAAACGCATTAACAGCTACGACGCCGTCGTTATCTGCCTCGAACGAATTGCAATTGATATCTCCGATGTATACTGCAATATTCGTATTGTATGTATGCAAGGACTGATGTATCATAGTATCTTAAAGAGGCAAATAAAAATGAGATATATACATACAATAAATATTAGCTTTGAAAAAACTAAACATGGTCTGAGTGAGTGGGAGATTTATTAATACTTATGGAACTGCGATGACGCCGTTGATAGAAAAAATAATGAAAGAACTCAACGAACAACATTAAGTTAAAATATCGGTAGACAGGCAAAATTAATTACGTGACAGTTACGAGGAATCTTCGTATTTGGTTATGGATTAGGGGTCATGTACTTTCTGTCGGAACAGAGCAATCAGACAATGAACTAGTCCATTGTACTCCTTGTAAGTTCCTTTTAATGAAATCTTTTGGTCTTTCGAAGAAAGATGAGTATGTAAGTCATAAAGTGCCTACAGTAGCAGTACACTGCCGATGACCAAAACACGTAATGCAATCGTGGACCAATTTTCGAACAAGGATCCTGCTCCACACGATGCAGTATTCGTTACAAATCAATATACGTTGATTTATGGGCAAAATTGTAAGGATATTATGGACATCTCAAGCATTTGACACTCTGCCGCCGACACACAATAAACGGACATCATCAATAAAGGACGAGATGGAGCACAACTTGGACATCTAGGAAACACACCGATTAGTCCTAAGAGCAGGAGCAGTTAATTCTGCCTGGAACGCCTTTTGAGCCCGGATGCGGCAGGTTTGCTTATCAAAACGAAACGTTTTTTTTCCTTTAGGCACACGATCTAATCTTATGAAGGGAAGTAGCTTTCTCCAAGCAGACAATTTAAGCGAAAGGTTTTCGAGAAAATATTCTTTCTCTCCTTAGGAATTTCTTCAGTTACAAAAAGCAAAAACTCGAACTTATTTTCCATCCAACAACGACTGAATAAGCTCAACCAACCGACACAACAGTAAATCTCCACAGAGTTCCGAGCGCGGGATCGACAGCTGTTTTACCGAAGCAAAAGGAATTTTGGATGGAACTAATTGCATTTCAACAACACCATCTCCCGAGCAACTACGACGGTAAACTACCACATCATAAGCGTGTTTGGAACTATCTGAGAACCTTTTAAGCTTCAAACTTTTAGAATTTAGGGTATACCTTCGAGAAATTCTATAGTTTTCAAAATCCGTCAAATTCTCCCGATACATCTTCCATTTTTCTGCTACTTCAAAGGGCAAAGGGTCATCACCGTCTATTCTCGTTTTAGCTATCCGCAGCACTTAAAACAGAATTTTCAACAAAATTGTGGAAAGAGCTAAGAAACCCAAAGGATCAAAAATCTTCGCAACTTCTGAAAGGAGTTTTCGCTTTGTAGGCAAAAATTGTTCTGGTAAACTTTTCTATGAAAGGCCTCATGACTTGCTGACGGCGCGTTTGCACTGCCAGAAGACTGGCATTAGACGCTTTCGCCATGACATGTTTAATGCATAGACATTTGTTATCCAGGATTATACCCAAATACTTAGCATCTTTGGAGAATTGGATGGCGATGCCTTTAAACACTAGATGGAACATACCAGATAGTTTCCTCGCTCACATAATGAGAGGATCGGCTGAAAGCCCATTTCTAGTGGATCAATGGTAGATCACGTCTGGGGCTGCCTGGGCTTTAGAGCTGACAGTAGCTAGACACGATCCAAGAGACAGTACAGTTACATCATACGCTCATGCTTGTGCATAGACGTCAGAGATATTGAGTGAATCAACATGCACCATAGCAATGGAGATAGAAGGTCGCCTTACAGACAACCACTGCTTACCCCCGCCATCATACATTGGCCACAATCAGCATCCGCAATTAATGTTATATTTACTATAGTTGCTTTTATCACCAAAACTGATGATTCGTCTACGCCATGTTGTCTGGCCGAGTTACAACTGCTGTCAAAATTTGCGTTGTCGAAAAGAACCTCAACATCGATGAAAATGCCCAGGGCGTATTCCTTCTTGCCTAGTGCGCCTTCAATTCTGCCTACCACTTTTGCGCGTTCGTAAGCGTTTTGGATCGCAGACAGAGGATGCACTCGCAAAGCAGTTTTGCGGACATGGATCTCGACCATTCCCACTATGATCTTCAACAAGAAGGAAGTCAGACTTATACGAGTAGATCTGATGCTCTTGGCAAGCGTGTAGTCCTCTTTTCTTTCGCCAGGATTTCAGTTTGTATGCCAGCTGTAGGTTTCTCGTCACAGTTACCAGCAGCTGATCTATAACTTTTTGAAGGATTAAGTTCTAGTAGAGTAAAATCGGGATTTGTGGACTATGTATTAGTTTTAAGAACAAAACAAGCGAAGTTTTTTAAGTAAGCTTAGTAAGAAATAGGAAAAAAGATTAATGTAACGGTTCTATTTAAATTGTTTTGCACCCATATTTTTAGATATACATACTCGTATATTATATACTCGTACTGCGACTACGAGTACTTGCTCCTAATGTACATCCCAACTTACTTCTATTATCACTTTATTGTCGAAGCCACCCTTTCAGAGTATGAGTATACTGAAGAACCCGGAAAATTCAGATAAATATTAACCTATAGAAATTAGGTGTCCATACGAGCCATAGTGGAAGTTAAATTATGTTATTGTACATTTTTAAGTAAGTCAAATCTTCAAGTCATCGCTATGACGGTGGCAATCACAAAAATCTTGGCCGCAGGCTAAAGTTATCTAGAGAAGTAGCAATTTATTGAGAATCCAACAGTTATTAACAATTTTCATAACATGAATCCAAATTAGCCAATAACGAAGATATATTCACTTAGAGTTCCGAGTCTATTCACTTTTGATGGCAATCCACGATCGTTGTATGATTTTGAAACTTGTTGAGGAAACTATGGGCCTTATGACTGAACTACTCTACATATCCTAGCCATCTCAGCCGACTGATGCACAGTTTTCTGACTGGGTCGATATCGGTGTACAGCTCGTGAGGTTCGTCGTTGATTCTTCTCTTCCAAAGCACGTCAATGCAAACGGGACCGAATACTTTTTGAAGAATTTTTCTTTCGAAATGACTGAGGATATCTTCATCCACTTTCAATAAAGACTTAGTTTTTTTGGGATAAGGCCTTACTACTAAATTGCCTTCTTATCCTAAAGAAACAGGGAGTGGCAGGAATGATTCTACATTTTATTTCTACTGAAGTGTTGTTGGGGCAGAATTCATAATAAATACAAGTTAGACAAAGTCCTTTACTTCCTCGAAATTATAGTTGTCGATTATGACTATCTGTCCAATTCGTCTATGTTGTGTATCTCTTTCAGTTGATAGCATATACTTAGTTTTGCCCTCATTTACCGCTAAACTCATTTTGGCAGCTTCTGTTTCAATACTAGCGAACGCACAGGTGACAACCCCAAGTATGTCGATATCATCGGCGTGCGCTTGTAGTTGCACATGTGAGTTCCGCACAATGCTTTCAAGAATGATGCTAAGGAAGTCACATGAAAGTGCGTCACTTTTTTTACGTCACGTTTTTTAACATCAAAGGTCTCGGTTGAGTCGTTACCGACCTAGACGGAGCAGCGAGTGTTCTCAATTGTTATTCTGCACAGACGGGCGAGTTTGGCAAAGATATCAAAATTAGACTTGCGCTATATAGCTCGTCCCTATAAATGTTGTTATATGGTATGCGACCTAAAAACCGATAAAAAAATGTTGAGTGTCAATTTGAACTTTTTCCAGGATTTGCTGGAGTGCAGCAGTGTGTTGGATTTTAGCTCAGATTTCACTACCCTTAATACGTTCTGGTCAGGTGGATGGAAGTTTGTCTATCATCGTTAAAGTTGAGTGGTCTATTCTACCTGAAGGCGGCATGTTTTATTGCCACGTAACAACAACCGTACGTACTGAGTTACTCCACTTTTCTAGCAACAAGTTGCTTAGAGTAAGCAAAAGCGTTGACAGGTAAACACAGTCTTTATTAATACCAACCAACCTAAAATTTTAGTATAGAATATGGAGTATTTAAACCAAAACCTACATGTTCATTTAGAAGTATGTATTGTTGCATCACATATGGAAAGTGTTAGAAAAAAAAATATCAGTGGTAAAGAACTCAATTAGGTAAAAATGTGAATGCTTTCCATTAATCACAAAATTAATAAGATTTCTTTACTTCTATAGAAAATTGCGGATAGCTATTGATATGGTATGTTTCTGTCTCATTGGATACAGTTACCTAGCAGCCTAAATAACGGAACAGATAGTCCAAACTTTACCAAAGCATCCGTAGACTCTCAATGACCTAGTTTGTTTTTGCCACATATGGAAAAAAAACCTATCTAACCTAACAAATCGCATCCCAAGTATCAGACATTTAAACGAAGTTACACACATCGTTACTGAAATATTACAGCGACAAATCACAAAAGAAAAGAACAACATACACATGTATGTACAGTGGTGTTCACCTAAATAGCACACCCTTGTATTTTAATCCGTTTTGTTAAAAAAAATTGTACGTGAGGGTTAAACAAAATTTGTTTATTCTAATGAATAAAGATTTGAATTAGTAAACAAGAAATGTTGTTGCATCGCAACTAACACCGTACATCAATCAGGGAAATCAGCTTCTTACCCGCATATTTCCCGTCGGCATTTACCAATTTTCGAAAAGCCGACGACAAACACGTATCAGCTGACGTAGCTCTCAGCAAAATTGGGCGCTCAGAAAAGATCACAAGCAGCCGCAACACATTAGCTGTGGAGGTGCTAGCATGAGAAAACGCATAGAAAAAAAATGATATTCTTTCGACAATTAGTCCCGCCCATTGAGTGGATTTTGCAGTGGCGCTTTGCACAAAAGCGTGAATTGGTGATGTATGCACTCGATAGTCAACGAAAAACCAAATACGCTATGCGGTAGCAGCGAAGACGTGAACAATTTCCGCAAGGATCGCAATGGGTCATTGACCAAAAGAACATGCCTTCAAGAATCAGTTGGAAAAGGAAAGTGTCGTTATGACAACTGCGGCGAATGGTTGGACATTCCCAGTTAAACCAGCAGAGTGACCGTACCTGCAATTTATGTAAAATAAATAAAACTCTTCAAACCAATACTTGCGTTTTAATTTAACTTTTTTGGAACTAGATTCTGTAAAATCGGCACTTAACTTAGTCTTGCCAATATATATATACCATATATATATTTTTTTGCTAGTTTTCGTGCGAAACAAATGTAATTCAATCCAAAATATTAATTAACGTTAAAAAGGAAAACTTCATAAACTTAAAAATAGGCTGTTCACAAAAATAGCACAGTCAACAAATATTAACAAAAAAATAATAAATATACAAAAAAATAGAACTGAAATGTATTTAATATTTGGTAGGAAATCCTTTGCTCTTAATTACTTCCCGACAACGCTTTGGTAAACTCTCAACTAAACGCTTACATCTTCCCGAAGGGATAGTATCCCACGCTGACTTTATGGTCTGCCAAAGTTCATTCAAATTCTTGGGATTTGAGTCCTTTACGATGAAATCCACATCATTCCAAAGGCTATCGATTGGAATCAAATCGGGACTTTGGGCTGGCCAATCAAGTACGGATATTTTGTTATCCAAGAGCCAGTGCTTTACTAGACGCGAAGAATGTTTTGGATCATTATCGGGCATAAAATTCCATAACAGATGCATGAATTCATCGGCGTATGGTTCCATATGTTCCTCTAAGATGTTTTTATATTTGTGCTGATCCAGAATGCCATCAATCTTAACTATGGGCCCAACACCATGCCATGACATTGCGGCCCACACCATCATACTCCCATCACCATGATTGACGGTTTTAATGGTGTACCTGGGATTGAATTCCTGATTTACAGGTCGCCTCACGTACTTCTTACCATCTGACCCAAGGCGATTAAACTTGCGTTCATCGCTCCACAAAATATTTTTCCAAAAGGACAACGATTTGTCTTTGTGGGCATATGCAAAATCAAGTCTTCTCTTCCGGTTCTTCTGGGATACTAGAGGTTTCTTCCTGGCAATTCTTCCGTTGAGCTCGAATTCCATGAGGCGACGTCGCACAGTCACAGCTGATATTAGGATACCATGCTGTTTAGCCAATATGTTTTTTATTTCCCTGGAAGTTAAGAATGGGTCACTGCAGCTAATTCTGTGAATTATCCTGTGAGTCTTTTTCGACGTTTTCCTTTCCCTATTCTTTCTAACGGGGTTCGCTGTAAACTGGGTGTGTCGTATTACCTTCATGGCATTCTGGACAAGTTTTCTGGAACATTCTAATTCTGCGGGAGACCGCAGAAATGGTCTCCCCGCTAGATATCATTGAAGCAATGACTTCCCTCCTTTCTTCGGTGCAGTGTTTTCGTCTTCCCATTTTAAATCTTGATAAATTGTATGAGCTATTAGAATAATTTTGATACTATTATCGAAAAAAATATATTCACCTCATAGAAATTGAAAAAAAAAACTACAAAAACAGATAATATTTACGCAATACCAAAGGAGTGCTATTTATAAGAACACTCACTCCGAAATGGCAATCTTCTTTAACGAGCGTAAAACTAAGAAATACCGTACGATTGTCTCTGTTTCATGTTCTGTTAATAGTTTTATTGGAATCGAATCAGATCATTACAGTGTGTATTGCAAAAAAAGAGACATTTGAAATAGGGTGTGCTATAGGTGAACACCACTGTATGCGCACACAGCATGTCCTAATGTAACAATCACCTGGATCAAATGATCAAATCAAAAAGCCATTCAGTGTAACCATAGTGCTAAGTATCTTTTATATTGTTTCCTTTTATCAATGATTGCGATTCAATTAATCCATGAACTGTCAGCTACATAAATTTAATTTTTCAAGTTATAGTATATAACAGTTTTATATCACCTATCTATTCACATGTCGTGTTTATACGAGTAGCTTAACCTAAATTAACCTAACCTAACTTGCCTTAAAAACCTATTATCGTACATACATTATGCAACTCATCTACTTTTACTTACCCTTAATTAACTAAAATTAAATCAGAATTGAAACATTAACAAAACAAAAACATAAGAAAGACCTATAAAATTCTTTGACGTAAAAATGACCCTATTGTGTTTAATCTTAAAGCCGAAGATTAGATTTCAATTTGAAGTAACTAATTATTCAATCAACCAATGAAAGCAGAAAGCAGGGATTTGTGAAAAAATTTCGACGCTGCAATTACCATCCAGATCAAAAACCGTGAATACCAATTTGGTTTACAAAAATGCGTTCCCTAGCTTTTTAAAAAAAATTATAACTTGTAACGTACTTACATCTATATTCTACTTACATCTATTACACCTATATCTAAATGTAGGTAATATTCATACATATGTACAATTTATTCTAACTTGCGTATTAATCTATCTTATTTATAACATGTACGAACATACCTATTACAATAAGTGAATCGTATGTATTCTTACCAAGCTGATCTTGGTGCGATGTGACTGCTGCTCAAGAAGAAGGAGAATCACTGGGGTTTATCTTGCGAGATCTCAAGGTGAAAATGGCAGGTCGTTCTTACAAATCTAATCTGATTGCCAGAAATTTTCGCTATACTTACTCCTTTCATTCTTTGACTTTTTAACTATTTCTTGTGAACCATACCTTCTTGAACACAAAATAATCAAACTCACGTCTCAACTCAGTCAATTATTTTTATATCAAAACAAGGTTTTAGTGAGCCCTTTTTTTTTCTCTTCCCATATTAAATTAAATTTTATTTGTGTTCAGAACTGTCCATCTACGCACTCACCCTGATGGTAACAACGCCCCCAACAACAACATCTTATTAAATGTCAAAAAAACAAAAACTAAAAAAAATGTCAAATACAAAGTCAAATAAAATTTTCATTACTCTTTATAACGTTGGAAGAAAAGGATGTTTTATTTCAAACTTTAACACACTTAACATTTGGTCCTTTCGAAGCCCAAAGAACAAAAAACTATCTCAGCGCCAGGATAACCATATTGCATAATAATTTTAATACCAGCTCCGAGTACAACAAGGGTGCAGTTTCATCAAAGGATACTGAGAACAAAGAAGAATTGGAAAAGCTGTTCGACAGAATAAAAGATTTGTATGTGGATTACCGGACTGCACTGATGGATAGCATCAACAAATTGGCAGCAACATCCGAAGCAGCAACATCCGAAGCAGCAACGGAGAAGCATTCAGGATCAATGGTGAGTTCTGTGGAAACAAATAAAGGTCATTCTAGAGAATTAAAATTGCCTGTTATTAAATTACGGACGTTTTCTGGGAGTTACGAAGATTGGAGATCATTCCATGACATTTTTGTGTCTCTTATCTATACCAACGAGTCCCTTTCCGAAATTCAAAAACTCCATTTTCTAAAATCGACTGTCACAGACGAGGCTGATAGGTTAATACAGCATTTAGGAATTACACAAGGGAATTACGAGAAGGCATGGACGATTTTAACTTCGAGGTATGATCAAAAACGCATGCTCGTCAATGCTCAGCTAAGGCTTTTCTTCAATCAACCATCTTTAAATCAAGAAACTGCAACAGGGATAAAGAAGCTGTTGGATACAACCACAGAATGTCGACATTCTCTCCATAATCTTGATCTTCCAGTTGAGCAATGGGACTCAATCCTCATTTATTGTATGCTGCAAAAACTTCCTGTAATGACTCAACAGCTGTGGGAAGAGAAGTTAGGGATAAATAAGTTTTTACCTACTTTCCAGGAATTTTCGGGGTTCTTGAAGCGAGATTTAGGGCACTTGAAATTGTAGACGAGCAAAAGGGAAAAAGGGGAAGCAACCATAGGAGCTTAGAAACAAAGACCAGTTCCGATGTAATGTCTGCAACAAAATTCCACATTCCCTTCGTTCGTGAAATCGTTTTCTTAGAATGGATATAGGTTTGCGAAAAACAACTGTCGAAAGAATAGGGGTATGCGAAAATTGTCTCGCTTATAGCCATAGTACCCAGCACTGTCCAAGTCGATCGCTTTGTTATTTCTGCCAACAGCCACACCATTCTCTGCTTCACTACTCTGGAAACTTACCGAATACAAACTCACAAAACCCCCATTTACACACTCACACCGTTCTACAACTTACAACCAACACAACACTACACACTCTAACTTACCACATAACTCAGCATCCTATAATAACTCTGCAACTGGGCACTCAACTGCGCCTACTACACAATCCTGTCAAGTCCCTATTCTTAATGCCAACACCGTGCCTTTTCACCCATCTGATCGTGTTCAGGAATCAACACCCAGCTGCTCAGGACTAAACACTTTCCACACTTCCAACAATAACATCACCCAGGTACTATTAGCCACGGCCCTGGTAAGGGTAAAGGCCGCGTCAGGAGTATATCACACCTTGAGAGCCTTAATAGATCCTGGTTCAAAAGCAACCTTTATAACAGAATCTGCCGTACAACTTTTAAGATTGAAAAGTCCTCGAACATTCGTTGAGGTTTCAGGGCTGGGGTTGGTCAGCGGTTCATGTCACAATTATGTTGACATTGTGTTTGACTGGCCTTCTTCCGGCCAACAAACTGACTTTCCAGCCGTGGAAGCACATAAAGGAGTTGGTATTAGCAGATCCCGCTTTCGATAAGCCAGCCCGAATTGATCTACTCTTAGGTAGTGATGTCTATCCTAACTTTATCCTTCCAGAAATTGTTCGAGGAGAAGAATTTGCATCGCCTATCGCCCAAAAAACCCAACTTGGTTGGATATTAGTAGGAAAGGTTCCAACGAATCCTCCAAGAAAGGTACAAAGCTTCCACCAAATTTTGGGAAATGGAAGAGACACCATTCAAAAGGGATTTATCAAGAGAAGACATGCAACGCACTAAGCGACTACCCGATGGGCGTTACGAGGTATCGCTTCCATTTAAGGAGGGAAGACAACCTGCGCTTGGATCCTCCAAAGGAGGCGCCTTGCGTAGGTTTCTTCAGTTAGAGAGGAGGTTTGAGCAGAACCCAATACTACACAGACAATATAAGGAATGTATTAAAGAATACTTACTTCTGAATCAAATGGTGGAAGTTGAAGTTGATAACAACCAGGTCCTCGAAACACCTTTCCACTACTTCGTACCCCACCATGCATTTTTTGAAGAGTCCAGCTCCACCACTAAGTTACGAGTTGTCTTCGATGCTGCTGCAAAGACCTTAGACGGGACGTCGTTAAACCAGCATCTTCACAGTGGACCTAAGGTTCAAAATAATATATATTATAGATATAATCTTAAGGTGGAGAATTTACAAATTTACCTTTACTGCAGACGTGGAAAAAATGTACCGGCAAATGTACATCAGGACTCCTATTACCAGCTTATCTACTGGTGTGATACTCAAGAAGAGCCAATCAAGATCTATCGGCTGCTAACAGTTAAATTCGGTACAACATCAGCACCCTATCTCGCCATTCGGACTATCAATAAATTGGCTGCTGATGAAGAGCACAGATATCCTCTTGGAGCAAAAATGATTCAGCAAGACATGTACGTGGATGACCTTATAAGTGGAGCTGGTTCTATAGAAGAAGCCTTACGTAAAAAGGATGAAATACAAAGTTTGCTTTCCTCAGCAGGGTTCATCTTAAGAAAATGGACAAGCAATTCCGATGAAATTCTCCATCACATACCGGCAGATCAGTGTGAAGTCGACTTTTCTCTTCCCTTGGGTTCACCGGAACACATAAAGGCTTTAGGTGTTAAATGGCTTCCTCTAGAAGGCTCATTATCATTTTAAAACATTTGCTGCGACACATCCGAGGTGACGAAAAGTCCATTCTTTCAATAACTGCGAGATTGTATGACCCATTAGGATGGATCTCACCCTGTATCATAAAGTCCAAAATAATGGTGCAGCAATTATGGTCTCGAAAATTAGACTGGGACAAACCAATACCTCCAGAACTGCACAAAGATTGGTTTATCTTCCGCAGAGAGCTTTCATTACTTGAAGCGATACGAGTTCCTAGATGGATTCACACACACAACACACAGCAGGACATAGAAATACACGGATTTAGTGACACGTCTCAGCGAGCATACGGGGCTGCGGTATACCTTCGCGTCTTAGACTCTAATGGTAAGATCCATGTACATCTGCTCCTGTCAAAAACAAAGGTTGCACCTCTAAAAACGGTGAGTCTGCCGCGTCTTGAATTGTGCAGAGCGGTAATCCTGCCCAGTCTCTTAGATTACACATCTGCTGTCCTTGGTTTCAGTAAGGTTCGTAGGTATGCCTGGGTGGATTCGACCATCGTTTTAGCATGGATCGCTGCACCTCCATCCAAATGGACCACCTTCCGGGTAGCAGAAATACAGAGGCTGACAAACGATGAGATCTGGAAACACGTCCCAACGCAATTTAACCCAGCTGATCTGGCATCGCGCGGAGTTCTACCGTCAGCTCTGGCAGAAAATAAACTTTGGTGGAATGGTCCAGAGTTCTTGCACAACACCTGGAATTTTCATTATCCTCAACAGCCCACTGACCTAGAAACTGAAATAGAGAAACGGTCAATTCGT
The DNA here is from genome assembly GCA_963966105.1 of Volucella zonaria. Taxonomy (NCBI): domain Eukaryota; kingdom Metazoa; phylum Arthropoda; class Insecta; order Diptera; family Syrphidae; genus Volucella; species Volucella zonaria. Next base: position 93,146,943 of record OZ014530.1, on the reverse strand, counting down.
GCGCATTGCGCAATTAGGGAAGAAAATAAAATAAGTTTTTTGATTAAAACCATTCGAAGTTATTAAAACTTTTAAGAGTCATTGCCCTTTGCAAAAGATTTGTTTTTAATAGTAGACAAGCACGCAATAGAAACCATGATGTTCTCTCGCCTTTAGAAATTTTTACAGCGGCACTTCTAGTAACAAGGATAGTACAAGGTGAGAGGTTCGAGGCAGAAATTGTAAGTATGAAGGCTGGAACAAGCGGCAAGCTAAAATCCTTAAACCCTTTTTTCTACAAAGATGACATTTTGCGGGTAGGAGGAAGGTTGCAACATTCAAACCTGAGTTATGACCAACAGCATCCGATCGTCCTCAGCCCAAATCATCACTTCACTCAGCTGCTACTTCGTGATGCACATGAGAGGACTTTGCATGGAGGAATCCAGAAGATGATGGCATACTTGCGAACCAAATACTGGATATTGCGTTTTAAGAGTTGTGTCAAAAAATTTGTTCATAACTGCAATATTTGTTTTCGCTTCCGAGCCCGAAAAGCACAACAAATGATGGGCAGCTTACCAGCTCCCCGAGTATGTAGCTCACGACCATTTTCACACTCTGGGGTTGATTACGCGGGCCCAATTAAAGTCAAGGCTTGGAAAGGACGAGGTTCAAAGATTTTTAAGGGATACTTTGCCATATTCATTTGTCTTGCTACTAAAGCTATCCATATTGAGCTGGTAAGTGATCTTACTACTCAAGCGTTTATAGCGGCGTTTAGAAGGCTTACGGCGCGAAGAGGTATTACCATACAACTATTCAGCGACTGCGGAACCAATTTCATGGGAGCTGACAAGGAGTTGCAGAAATTGCTGAAGGTTGCCCAAAATGATTGGAAGGGGGTTGCCAAAATACTTGCGAAGGATGGCACGGAGGGTTATGGAAAGGAGTGAAATCCATCAAATTCCATTTGAGGCGCATTGTTGGGTTAAAGGTTTTCACTTTTGAGGAACTCAACACGCTTCTAACATGGGTAGAAGCGTGTCTTAATTCGAGGCCACTCTGTCCAATGACCAACAACCCCGACGACTTCTCACCATTGACACCAGGACACTTTCTCGTCGGTGAACTACTTAACAACGTACCTCACCCGGACCTGACTAACGCTAAACTGGGTTACGTGGATAGATGGCAAAGAATACAGCATCTCTATCAAAGATTTTGGAAACATTGGAGCACAGAATATCTCGCAAGGCTCCAACAACGACCCAAGTGGCGCAAGCTCGAACATCAGCCACACATCGGAAATCTTGTCTTGGTGAAGGATGAGCGGTTACCGCCATCGAAATGGAGCCTGGCCCGGATCACCGACACTCATCCAGGAACAGACAACATAACTCGCGTGGTCACAATAAAAGCGCAAAGCGGAGAAATGAAACGACCTATAACCAAAATATGCCTTATACCATCAAATAAAACCTGGTCTAATGAAGGTATTTTATAAAATTAAACAAGAAACTATTTACAAGGGTAAGCACAGGTCAGTTATAACTCTTAAAAATAAACAAAAAATACTTAAACACAGTCATACACCACACAACATCCGCGAATTGTTTCCGAATAAATGACTTATGCACTTTTAGAAATTAAAAACACCTTAAATTATCGTAAATTTACATTATTTATTATCATTTTATCATAAAATTACAAAATTATAAAATATAAATATACCTAAATTTACATAAATACAGTCCACTAAAAATATTAAAATATACACAGCACTTTACAAAACATACATACACCCTGAACATATGATCTAAATATATGTGTGTACATACGCGCAAATCAAATCTAGGTCATTCATACATGGAATCTCTATACAAATCAAATCTGGGTCATTCATATACCCAAAGCACATACGCACACGCACACATACCAAACTCTACACAAATCAAAACAAAACAAATAATCACTTTCAAATTGCACTTTATACACTGAATCAAAATAATTTTCAATACAAATGAGGTACTCACCTGGATTATACTCAATAAGTCAGCAATCAGCATCAATTTAATAATAAACCCAAAATTTAAATTTACGCACTACACATCACAAACTCGCCATTTTCAACCGCGCACTCCGACTACAGTAATACATGCATTACTATGGCCATTAGATCATATTCATAAGAGTGATAGGGCAACTGATATTTTCATTGTTTGTGCTGTCGGACATTTTTTTTGTTTTCCTTAAGTTGATCATATTAATCAAGTTCTGTTTATTTACATGTAATGAGCTAAGTTCCAGAGATGTTATGGAGACAAGAAAAAATTGCAAAACACACATTTTACTATATTGATCGTAAACGACGTGAATGATGAACATCAGAAGACTGGAATTCGTGAGCCATGCTCACCGGGGGGGGGGGGGGGGGGGGGGGAATGTTCAGAATTGTCCATCTACTCACTCACCCTGATAGTAACAACGCCCCCAACAACAACATCTTAAATGTCAAAAAAACAAGAACTAAAAAAAATGTCAAATACAAAGTCAAATGAAATTTTCATTACTCTTTATAACGTTGGAAGAAAAGGATGTTTTATTTCAAACTTTAACACACTTAACAGTTTGGTTTGCTTAAAAAAAAATCAAGAATCAAAGTAATCGAATTAGTGGAACTGTTCCTAAGCAGAGGAATATATCCAATCGCTCAAACTCTCACCATAATGCAGACAAACACATTTTAAATAAAAAAACTTCACACTGATTACTCACGCCCCCCTAGACCAACACCATTGGCCGCTGATCGTTCTCTAAATTTTTCGAACCTGCAGTGAGACAATAGTCCTAATGAAATCTTATCTCGTAACAGCCAAGCCCCCAATTTCGTCTCCTCAACTCATACTGTTACCAATACTTCAACAACTGTACAAGTGTAGCGAACCCAATTGTTTCGTCACAGATTGACCAGCCATACCTCTTCAAACTCAGCAGGTGCATAATTTCCTTCAAGTTGCACATGCAAACATGTCTAATTCAGCTAGCAACATTCCACCAGCTGATCCTCGTGCGCAACAATTTATTCTAGGAAGTGCAGCCAAATCGAAACATCTGGAAAAATATATAAAACATGTTGTAAATGAGACACTTGAGTATTTGATACCATCACTGATTAAAGCAATGCAATTAAATATTCGATAAACTACAAATGATTCCATTCAGAATCCACATTTGAACACTCAATACATGCAACAGAACACAAATGTTTTTTCCACAATATTCGATCAGTACAGGATGCATTTTCACCTGCTGATTCTTACGTAAGATTCAGAGCAAATGGATATTTGCCAAACGAAAGACCCAAGGTTATTCGATGGATCAACCTTTCATTTAGACCGTTGCTTTGTGGACTTGAATATGATGGATCTACAAAAATTATGACCATCGAAGATTTTATCTTCAGGGTAGACATGTTGAAAAACAATTACAACTGCTCGTGGTGTGATGTGCTGATGAATTTTCATCATGACTGGCGTTGCATCAAATTGGTACTGGCACTTTCTTCGTTAGCGAGTTATCTGATGTTTTGATTTCCGACAAAAATAAAAAACAGGATGATCGAAAAAAAAAATTATCTTACCAATTCAGAGAGTGTTCAACTAGAACGAATAGTTCCGAAATCTCAATCTTTCGAAACTCATGTGATTAATACTGGACACGCTGAGTCGGTCAAGCAAAGGCATTGATATATGCTGAATTAGATCGCATTCTTTCTGTTGGAGCGAGAATTCCAGGTCATGGAGCTCACCCATCATTATGGTAAGGAAACCAGGTAAAAACTCTCGTAAACTGAACTCGCTCTCAAAGAAAGATGCGTATCCGCTTCCATACACGGTATATAAGTAGCGTGGATCTCAAAGACGCGTTTTGGCAGATTCCCCTAGAGGAAGCGTCAAGGGAGAATACGGCACTCAATGTGCCAGGCAGACCACTCTATCAATTTACCGTCTTGTCTTTTGGGTTGTGTAATGCAGCTCAAAGGATGTGCCGGTTAATGGATAAATTGATCCCTAGCGCACTTAGGGAACGTGTTTTCGTTTATCTTGAATTGTTTTTTTTTTTTTTTTTTTAAAGAACTTAACACTCAAGCCTCAGCATGTCTTAAGTTTTTTGGAAAATGGGATAGAGAGAAATGAAGATGTTTGGGCTCAGTGGTTATTTCGCCACGTGGGTGGCATCCAACATTTAATGGGGAGACTAAATTCTTAGTGGAAGTTGGCTTGATGTTGACTTCTAGTCAACTACTCATCTTACTTGATTTTCGTTAACTGAAAAAATGGATGAAATGTCTTTCGGGCGGGGCTGGGATTCGAACACCGAACCTTCTGATTTGGAAGCCGATCCACTACCACTTGAGCCACAGCCACCTGGTCATCTCAAAGGATTTCAAAAGCCAGCTGGAGATCCTGGAAAAAGTCGCGAATTGTCTTCGAAAATCAGGGTTAACGATTAATTTAGAAAAGCCATGCTTCTGTTTTCGAGAGCTGAAATATTTAAGGTACATCGTTGGCGTTGGACATATCAAACCAGATCTAAATAAAGTGTCGGCTATAGAAGACTTTCCGGTTCACAACAGCAAGCTCGTCGTTTCAATGGCTTATGTGGCTAGTACCGTCGATTTACTAACAATTTTGCATCTATAGCTTGTCCACTAAAGAATACCCACAAATTGTTTATGAACCCCAATGCCCCTAATTCGTTTATCTCTCTAATGAGAGCCTTAGTTTCAGCGCTATTTCTTTCAAATCTAGATTTTTCGAAACCTTTTGTCATCCAATGCGTCTCATCAAGTTATGGCATAGGAGCTGTTCTATTTCAGCATGACGAATAAAAGAATGTAAAACCGATAGCATTCTTTCTGAAAATCTCAATACCTGTCAACGCGACTATAGCGTTACAAAGCAAGCATGCTAGGCAGTACAAGCGGTAAAAAAATTTCGAGCATATGTAGAAGGTTCAGCTTAAAATGGTTCATGAGTCTGAAAGGCTTGAGTGGCAGGTTAGCGAGATGGTCCCTGAAACTACAAGCCTTCACATTTGATATTCAACATAAAATAGGAGTTCAAAACGTGGTATCAGTTGTACTATCTCGTGCGTGTGAAGAGCCTTCGGTAGGAGAATTGATCCGCCCTTGTATTGATCTCGACTTCCCTGGATTTCAGTCGCCAGAATACTTGCAACTGGTCGCAAAGTTTTCAGATAATCAAATCAACTGATTTAAGGCTAAGAAATGGTATACCATAGTTTATAAAAAGTCATCATGGTCTGACCGCGAGCTTAAGTCCGAATTACAGTGGAGACTCTGGGTACCGTCGAAACCTACAACATCCAGTATAGAAAAGTCTCACCAACCTCGAAACTGCTCGCAGGGAGGAACGATGAAAACGCATGCTCACACACCTTTTCTATTGGCTTAAAATCGCAGTACAAATATGACAGTTCATTCGTGATTGCTCAGTGTGTAAAGAAAATAAACCTTCCAATATCACTTTACGACCTCGGATGGGATAACGTTACGAAATTGAGTGCCTATTTCAAAAAATATACATTGACCTTATGGGACCATATCCGAGAACAAAATGTGATAATGCATTTATCTTTGTAGTGCTTCATGGGCTTTCCTAGTATGTCTTACTAAAAGCAATACGCGAAGCTAACACCAGCGCAGTAGTAGATTTCTTGATGTATGGGGCGACATCATTCAAGAAGGCATTGTACGTGGTTCTGTGAATGAACCGTTTGCACAATCAACTTCATCGGGATGGGTGGTATTTGGGCCAACCACAATTGGCCCCTTATCGTCGGCACCGTCTATTCGATCATCACATACAGCTCATGGCATCATTGGCGATGAGGACGAACGCCCCGACTTGGCTCTGGCTCGTATTTTCGACGTTGACGCAGACAAATCAACAGCTCATGTTGACAAAAATATTTGTGAGCATTTGTTCTTGGCCACGCATCGACGTGATTCTGATCGTCGTTTCGTCGTACAAATTCCTTTTCGTCCAGATGCACCGACTCTTGGAAACTTACATCCACTGGCATTGCGACAGTTTTTGCAATTAGAGCGTAAACTGGCAAATAATCTAGAATTTAAGGCAAAATACGTGGCATTTATGAGGGAATACATTGCTTTGGGACACATGACGAATTCTATGGACTTGCCATATGAACCATTACAACGTTATCAAATACCACATCATGTTGTGTTGGGGAAATTTCGCTCGTTTTTAATGCGTCAGCGAAAACTTCAAAAGGCATTTCTTTGAACGAGACCCAATTGAGCTAACCGCTCCTACAGCAATTACTCGTTACATAACACTTCGCTTCTGACGATTTGCAGTGGCTCTTTCGGCGGACGTAGAAAACATGTTTCGCAAGGTTCGAATCAACGACCGTCATGAATGCTGGCAGCAAATTCTATGGCGCGAATCAACTGATGAACCAATTCGTACGTATCAATTGGCCACTGTGACCTATGGCATGGCATGGCGGAAGAGGATCGAGCTAGGACCGCTTCCACAAGCATTTTGCTGGACTTTTATGTAGATGACCTCATGTCGAGTGTCAAGACTACTGAACAAACGATTCAATTGGCAAATGACGTGGCTGCAGTTCTACAACAAAGTCACTTCCAATTACGGAAATGACAATCCAATGATAAAATTGCATCAGCTCAAGTCACAGGGAGTCCGGTCCAGCTATTGATATTGAATCTAAAACTACGGAGGTCACGGTACTAGGCCTCCATTGGATTCGAACCACAGATGAATTTTTCTATCGGATTAACGTTGGCAAAACGGCATCTGCAACCAAACGATTGGTGCTAGGTGAGATTGGTGATTATACGACCCCACAAACATGCTTGGTCCAGTTATCATTGTGGCAAAAATATTTATTCTGACTTTATGGCGTACTGGCTTAGGATGGGACTCACCATTACCAACAGAATTACTTCAAGACTGGATGAGTTATCGGAGGAATTTACATCGATTGCAACAGTTACGAATGCCGCGATATGTGCGCATGCCAGCATCTGTCACATCCCATTTGCATGGTTTTTGCGATGCTGGTAGCAAGGCATATGCTGCTGTTGTGTACGTTTGCACAACAAGCAAGAATGGCAATTTCACATCAGCACTTGTTACTGCGATATCGCACCGTCTTGGGTTGATAATCAAGGTAATCCTACAGCAACTACATATGTATACCATATTTAGAGTTGTGCGAAGCGCGTCTGCTGGCTGAAACTTTTGGTAGTATACAATATGCACTGGACTTGCCGCATGCGCCTGTTGCGAGCAGATTAGCTTCCTTGGCGCCATATCTTGATTTTGATGGTATACTGCGAGACGGCGGTCGATTACAACACGCTGACCTATCGACTGTGCAAAGGCATCCGATCAATATGGCAACGGAAAGCGCATTATCTCGAATTTTCATCTTAATATTCATCTTTCTAACTCACATGCACAGGCTGCACTTATGTTACAAATAATTCGGCAAAAATATTGGATCATCAGTGGCCGGGCGCTTGTCAAGCAATCCGTACATGAGTGTGTCATATACCGACGACACTCTCATCGACTGGCTCAGCAGCAAATGGCATCGTTACGAACTGCACGTGTCGTAGCATTTCCAACTTTCTCATCATCAGGTGTCGACTATTGAGGACCTTTCAACATTCGAATTGGCGCTCAACATACACGTACGATGAAAAAAAACATACGTGGTCATTTTCGTTTGCATGGCAATCAAGGCCGTGCACATCCGAACTGGCAGAGGATTTATCAGCAAGGGCTTTGGTCAATATTTTCTTGCATTTTACCGTTGCCCTTGCAACCATCTCTATAGCGACAACGGCACTGTAGTAGCCACCTTATAAAAAACAAAAAAAAATCTATTAATGGAAATAAGATTTTTCCAACAACATCCCTGACCTTAAGAAAAAAAAACATGGCGTATACGATATCCAATGGACCAATAAATTGGTCAGTGAAATTTTTACGATATTGAAGGTACGATGATGATTTCCGCAAAGTACTCTTCCTCTTTTCTAATCGAGTCGTCACTGTGATAGATCACACCGACCTTAAGCTCTGAACTTTGGAGAGCAGGCCATCTGAGCCAACGCGTACACAAGAGCGCAAGTTGTGCAGAAAATAAGCACCTAAAGAAGCTTATACGCCGAATCGCACCATACGCAAGCTTACTGGCAAAACGTGGTCCAGCGGTTTTTACAAGCACATAATTACATATGTATACACGTACAAAAGTGTTACGCATTGAATTGTCACTCACACGTCTATTCATCTATTCTCTTTGGAGCAACGCATTTTGGACAAATAACCTCATGGCAGGTCATCATACTGATAAGCATCCGCTGCAACCTTTAATGGCTCGCACTGCTATGCCATCAACTATAAATCGATGTTCATCGCCACGATCATTAATTGATTGAACCTTTTTATTTGTAACTCATAATGTTTAAATTCACCTGAATAATGTTTGCCCAAAAATTTTGATGTAAAAAGATATAAAAATTGTAAAAATGTAAAGAACTAAGATAATATCACAGATTTAGATTCTTATCACAGATAATTTGTACTTTTGTAAGATCAATACTGAATATATATGTATGTAACTATGCACATAGGTTTGATATACTTAAGAATTTTTAAACCTGATAAGACATTTAATAATGTACTTGATAAAATTTTGTAAACAGTATCATATATTACACTTCAATAATTCATCGGCAACAGTCAACAGGTTTTGTGCACACATCATCTGCATATGGACAATAAAAGGTATGTTGCATTTATTTCTTTTTTTTACATCTATAAAAGTGATAGTGTTTCCAAGATTTCGATTAATTTTTGATTTTAATTATATCGATGTATAATATCATATGAGTACTTATATTTTTTACGCGTCTTTTGAACCTTAAAATTTGACAACCTGCATACATATATCTACCTATACGTATACTTATAAATATATTTGAATTATCTTTCATAATTGAACTAAATAAATATGTATTGATTTTCTTTAAAGAATATATCACTTAATTTTTTTATATGATCTCTACGAGTGTAATGTTTTATTCAGTTTCCTTGTGTAACGAGACTAGGATGTGATCAATATTCGCAGTTTGATGATAAGATTAGGGGTCATCCACAAGACAAACGGGTAGATGGATGACATAGGTGGTGAGTTTACTCACAAGGTTGAGGGCATACCCAAGGTAGCTGTACCATCTTAAGCTACCGACTCTGTGTATCGAACGGTACAATAATAGGCACGTATTTAAGTCTTTGTGTGGCAGTTGAGAGGCGAAAGATCCCACCCCAATCCGACGAGCTAAGCAGTGCGATCAAACGTGCCGAAACTCGCCTCAGTTTAGGGACAAATTCGACCAAGTCCCAGCCAACAGCATGTCTTCCTGCAAACGGCCGTCACACAGATGTATGACGTCCTAAGTGGAGACACACCGTTACAGCACTCAATTTAAAAAGGCAAACAAAATCCTACAAGCAGACTTGGCTGAATGGCACACAGAGTACACTCAACAACAGCTGACAAACCAGAAGAATCGGTGGCATTTTACTTCAGCGGGGGCTCCCCATCAAGGTGGTTGGTGGGCAAACGTTATATTTCGATAAACTACATACATGGCTGGTACGAATTGAAGCTTGCTTAAACTCGCGACAATTGGTTGCGGTACATGATGGCGTAGATTACCGCTTGGCGCTGTCTCCGGCTGATTTCTTGTCCGGTCGATCACTCGTGGCTTTATATGAGTCTACCGTTACGCTACAACCTACCAATCGGATTCAGCATTGGAAATTTCTTTGACAAATGAATCAATCATTTTGGCATCGTCGGCACGATTGGTATCTGGCTTCGCTGCAATAACGCTCAAAGTGGCGACGGCCAGGCGAAAATCTACAAGTGGATGACGTGGTCGTACTTCGACACGAGAGTCTACCCCCTTCCAAATGATGACTTCGACACATCGCCGCTCTGCATCCGGGTAATGATAGCCTTGTTCGTAATGTCACTGTCGAATATTGTTTAAAAGATCACACTGGCGAAAAATTGAAGCGCATAACCTGACCAATACAGAAGGTGTGTCGACTATTCAGCACTTTTCCTGAGTCTACGCATCTGGCACCACTCAACTGATGGTACTGATTTGACGGCACTCAGTTTGACAAGGATAGCTGTCAAATCAATTTTTTAAATTCACTGTTTTTTTAGTCTTGCTCCCGTTCAGTTTGGTCTCTCTTAAATTTTAGATAAATTGAAATTTTTGGTTTTGAAAGATTGGTTCTTCGTGTTTACTTCCTCCTCTCAATGTACAACAATCTTATACAAATATAATAATTTTATATTTTAAACTATTTTTTTAAAATCTTTTTCTTCTTCCTTTTATTTAAAGTTGAAATATGTAACGCGTATAATTATATCTTATATTATATATTTCTGCCATGTATCTGTAGTACTCTGCCGCTGTAGGAATGGAGAAATTTGCGGACCATAGAACCATTCTATATGCTATTCTATTTTGGATCACCTCGTTAGTGAGCCTTTAATTTAAGCAGGACTTTTCTGCCGCACATTGACTAGTGTTGCAATATTGTCATCGTCTGATTTTTTAAAAAAAAAAAACAGTTTGTTAAATTAATAGAAATAATATCAGTTTCACATGATAGAGCTCCTCAAAGAAAAAGAAGCTGAACCTTGATTATAATACTTATTTATTTCACTAGAAAGTTGACTCCGTTTGAGTTAATATCCGTCAATTATTTTAAGACTATTCTATGTATTCCCATCAAAAGTACAAATTTTCTAAAATAATTTTAATTGATTTGCATTTGAAGTTTGGGATATAAAAACTATGTATATTATAAACAAACTTTATGAAAAGAATCACGTAGTAAAGGATTAGGTTGGATACCAATATGCCCAAGGTTTACAGATAAAAAATAAAAAAAAATCGATAGCTAACTAGAAAAGAAATTCTTAACCCGGTGGCGTAAGTGCTGTGGAAAAAGTTTACGTACTCGTATTTGGTGTGGAGGGGTTTATAAAATAAAATAGACTTGAACTTTTTTAAAAACAGAATACTAAAAATTGTGAAACGTTTTATTCTATTGCAATTGCCTTTAAGAATTCACAATTTAGAGGGTTTTTAAATTAGCACATTTCTCGGGAGTCAAAAATGCATGTTCTATATAAAGCATTTCTCGGAGCAACCGAATATCGTGTGCTGTATTGACGTCATTATTGTGAAGGTTCCTCCACATCCAGTTTCTGGACCGCTCGCAGTCTCCGAGGTACACGTGGGTTCTGTCCTCTGTTATTTCGGAACTCGGATATGATCTACAATGCAAATTCCTTTAAAAATTCTCGCCTTTTTAGATTAAAATTCTGGGTATTATGTTTCAAAACAATATCATCATTCACGCCAGAGGTGTGAAGAAAAATGTTAATGGTCACCGTCGGCTATTGCTTGGCACAGAGCAACTTTTAGACTGCTCATCCAAAGTGTCAACTTAGTTACATTGTAAGAATCAATAATTTGTAGCAACTGCTTATCTCCGGGGATTATAGAATCGTCATGTAGTAAATTGGATTACATTCTAAGAATTTTTTGGAACGTACGAGTTATGACCTTTTCCAATGCAGATAATGGACTAGAAGCTTTTCTTGTACGTAGGTTCAAATGCGCAGATGGCCCACCAATCCTTGAGTTCGTCGAATCTTCAATGGGACGAATTCACTTTTGCACTCATGTTTTTTTTTTAAATGTTCGTACAAAGCGCGGGCGAATGAAATTTAGGGAGGAAGAAAATTCAGGTACCGATGTACATTGCTTTTAAATGTCTGTAAGTTATAAGGACCAGGAAATTCAGAAATCGGCAGGGCATTAAATAAGTGAGTTGTACGGCTTAGGAAAGAATCACGATATTTTAGAGTAAGTCCGAAAATGGGCTTTAGGGTATACTGATGAGCATTCAAAGCGGGACGGGTGTTACGGCTGAAAGTTTGAATGGGCGGAATGTTACTGGCGATTTCAATGGAGCACTGGTGGTGGAAATAGCGATAAAACAAAGTGATACAGAACACCTGACGTCGGTGTTCGAGAGTGTATATTTATGTATATTGAAGCCTGATCAGAGGGGGTAAAATAATTCTTACATCGCTTGAAGAAATCTAGACATTTCGCAGCATTTTTAACGACATCGACAACGTAAGTTGTCACTGACACACATACCGAGAATGGAAAGTTTTTCTATTTCCACGATGTAAGTACCATTCTTGGATAATGGCTGGGTATTTAGATTTCGCTTTAATGACAGGGTACAGCATTGAGGTTTGGAAGCATTAAATTCCACTCGGTTGATAGTTCCCCAATTGGTTATGCTGTTAATATCGGAATTTAATGAGCTGCTTGCTTTACATTTACGAGTAAGTTGTACTCGATGTCATCTGTTATCTTTTGAAAAAGAAAAACCAGCACTCTAGGAGAGTTTTTTTGTATCTTACTATTCCCTTCACACCAAAAAGATGAGTAATAATATATTATGTTGAACGGGTTCTTACATTCTTACAACTTGCTTTTGTACTCCACTTCGACAGGTCCTTATCTACAAAATAAGAGCAGGTCTGTGTGACTCCATTTTTAATACCATTTGGCTCAACGTTATCTTCGGAATCATCTCCTCTAATAAACTCCTGCTCTTTCTGTCCTACTATAAACTTCTGAATCTGTCATCGAATCAATAAACGGCAAATTATCAGTTGTCACTCATTGTGGATGAGAGGTTGTTCCACTATTTCTCTTTAATTTTCGTAGCCCGAGATGCGACAGTTTTGTTGGTTTATATACACAGGCAAATGGAAATGAGATTCATCTCCCAAAATAATTTAGTTTAAAAAAATCATGTTCATTTATTGCCAGCACCCAATCAGCAAAAGTATGGCGTTGTGCGTAGTCTGCTGGATTCAATTCTCATGCCAACTTGATCTTATCAGTATCTAGGCCAACATCTTTATGCAAAATGCGGTGAAAAATAGTTGCGTATGGTCCCAATTTCTGTGATCGTCTCGCAATGAACATATCTGGGTTTTAAGTCACACTCACAGCTACGGCTGTGATATTTTCAGCTGACCTTGCCCAACCAACACCATTTGGAGTCTTTACAACAATAACCTGTCCGAGACATTCAAATTTATTAATTAAATTTGTTAATTTAGCTGTACGAGAAGGGGCTTGAAGATGATCAAAAGCAGTACGAACTTTGTGGAAGGTTTGCGCTATATTTTCACCGTTTTTCACTATTTCAACACGTTGTGCAAGTGTGTATCGATCCATATTTCCTAGTTTTACTTACAATGGTGCGAAATTTTAAATAATACCTCTTGTTGGATTACCCTCTATAACTTCCCTCAGCTCACACTGAATTTTCAAAATACTATCATACATAATATGATGTGTACTCGTATATTAAATAATTTATTCATAAGAATCGCCTTATAGAATGGCGAAAACAAAATATTCGTTAATGTTTGAATAAGTCGATGACTCCTAGATCATTTACAACATGAGTTTCCCTTAAAAAATATTTACAAAAAAAATTCTGTTATAGGTGCGGTGGCGTATCTGATACCCCATTAGACTTTAACAGGACATGACTTAGACCTGGTTCCATTGAGATTAGTAACAAATAGCATATTTCAATGAATGGAATATTATAAACATCATATTGATTTATTTTTGCATACGTATAAAGCAATTAGCTTAATTTTTAGGGCAAGTTTGAATAATGGTTTTGTTTCGTGTTAGTTTTGTATTGTTTTAAATTACCATTTTTGTAAGATTATCATTTAAAATAAATACAGTGAAAATCGGTTATGACGACATCGGTTACAACAACATATCGGTTATAATGACCAAATGCTTCAGCCCCTGCTGGGCTCCATATAATCGCATTAAATCAAATATCGGTTAGCATATCTTACAGTCTAGACAGAATAGACAAGTATAATATGTTACATACCTTACACATTTTTCGTTTGGTGTTTATTACTTTTGAGTTCGTCTTTTAGTAAGGACGTTATTTTGTAGAAATTTGTGAATTGTACCTGATTTTCGCGAATTTAAGTTTTAAAATGTCAAATCATAGGAAGCGAACTATTTTTTCAATTGAAGAAAAAGCGGGAATTATTTTTAAATTGGAGACTGGAGAGTAAAAGAAAGACCTGATTAAACAATATTCAGTAAAACACTCTACCATACCAAGGATAAAATCAAGAAGAAATTCGAGGAAGCAAATCTTAAGTTGAAGAAAATTACATTTTCTAAGCATACCGATATTGATTCAGCATTTCTAATCTAGTTTAAGTCTCAAAGAAATTCCGACACCCCTATAAGTGGATTCATACTGCAAATTAAAGCAAATTAATTTGCCAATCAGATATGAAAGAAGAACTTCATTTGTTCATCAGAGTGAGTACAGCGTTTTCGTCAACGTCATAGAATTGTGGGTGGCAAAACTGTAAAAGAAGCCAAAAGTGTTTCTGAAGATGTAATAGATAATTGGTTGCATGCAGTCTGGCCCAAACATCATCAAGTCTATGTGGATGACGACATCTTTAATATTGACAAAACCGGCCTATTTTTTAAAATGACACCCACTAACATGCTGAAATTGAAAATTGAAAGTTGAAAAATGTGTTGGTGGGCGAAATGCGAACAGATCAGATTACTGTACTGATCGGAGCAAATATGTTTGGTACAATAAAATAGAAGTTGCTGGGCAGATGATTTAACAATATGAAACAGCTTCCAGTGTTATAGAATAACAACAAGAAAGCTTGGATGGCAACTTCCATGTTCAGAAATTCTCTCCGGGAATGGGACACACGACTTAAAAAAGGCAATATGAAGAGCTTGTTGCTTGTCGATAATTGCCCTGCTAACCCGGCAATGGAGGGCTTCCTAACCTTAAGACTAGAATTTCTCCCACCAAATACTACCTCCGTACTTCAACAAATGGACCAAGGAATTATAAGGTCAGTTAAGGCCCATTATCAGTCGTTCATAGACCTTCCCGGTGTTTAAACGTATTTCTGTTTGCGATTGCTTTGTAAATTCTATAAGGAAGATATTTGAGGAGTGTTACTCGTACATAGGCTCTAATTAGCACAGTGGCAGTGTGTTCGATCGACATATATTAGGTCGTGGGTTCGACTCCGAGTGGAGTATAAATTTTTATTTTTTTTTTCTTTGTTTTTTATTTTTAATTTAATAATTTAAAAATAATAAAAAGTGAGAGATCAACATCACGCGATGTCTTCGGAAGAGCGTCCCGCTATTCCAATAGCGGGGCCAGCTGAAAAGTCTGGTGATATTTCCACTGGGTCAAGCCAACCAGCAGCAGTGGTTGAGCCAAAGATGAAGAGGAGGAGGAAGATGAAGCCTGCTCCGAATCCATTGAAGCGCACTTCCCTCTCAGCATCAAGAGAAAAGCTGCCTGACGAAGCGGGGGAAGAGGCGCGCGCCATAACAACTAGGGCAGCAGCACGGCAGCAAAAAATGCAAAAGGCACTCAATGATCATCTCCCATATGTGCCTGATGGTAGAAAAGGCCAAGATAATGAAGCTGGCAACATGTTCGCATCTCTGGCGGCTTCTGAGTCAGACGATGAAGAAGCGGAGGTGGAAAGAATTCACTCCAATATTAAACAGCTCCAGCAAAGAGTGATAGCTATTAAAGCTAAGCAAATAGCAAGGAGGGAGAAGGAGCGGCTAGGAGAACTTCACGACTCTCGGCAGCCACAACAACAAAAACAACAAAAACCAAACCAGCAGCCTAAGTCTACACAGGCTCAAAAAAGATGTCAGCAGGCACCACAACAACAACGACAACAACAGCAGCAGAACAGCCAGCAACAACAAAAACAACAACAACAACAAAAAAATACTTCAAAAGTAAGGGTTCCACCTATAAATACTTATAAGTTGGAACTCAAGGAGACGATAGAACTATGTAAGTCGGCCTTAGGCAGCAATTCTTTTATAAAAAGATTATCATTAGATAGGCATGCGATCCACTGTAACACAGTGGAGCGCTATCACAAAGTAAGAAATTTATTGAAGGATTCAACGACGGAGTTCTTCTCCTACACCCCGAAGGGGGAAAAGCTGCAGACAATGCTGCTGAGGGGGTTAGAACCGTCGTCGGGAGCAAACACATGCAAAAATAAAGAATTAATTGAAAATTAGTTAAAATAAAAACTGTACGTATATATGTTTCGTTATTGACATTTATTGTATCTAAAAACTTTGTTTAACCAGATATAACTATTAAAGTCGGTTACCATAAATTCAAAAAAAAAAAAAATGTATTCATAAATTATCAAGTGTATTAATGTCTCAATAAAAACAAAATGAATGAAATGAATGAACCGTCGACTGATCCGGAGGAGCTCCTTGCACTGCTGAAAGAGAAGGAGTGCGAAGGGCTCAAATTCGTGGAGGTCAAGCCATTTGTCACGGCTAGAGCCAAAAGGGAGAAGCGGAAACTACCGTTCTTCCTGGTCCAGCTAAGTCCAAACAGCAACCTAGATGGTCTAAGGAGTATAAAAGTCCTAGACTACCAGGTTGTACACTGGGAAAAATTAAAGAGGAGCGAAAACATTTTACAATGTGTTCGCTGCCAAAGGTTCGGGCACGCCGCGTCGAACTGCGAAATGCAGCCTCGATGTCTGAAGTGCGGAAAGAACCACAAGTCAGAGGAATGCGCTCTAGGCAAGGACGGAGCGACAGAAAAAAGCCAACTCCCTTGTGCGTTATGTAGGAACACGGGACACACCGCAAATTATCGGGGTTGTCCCAAATTCCAATACATCAAAAGAGTAAATCTGGATCGGCAGCAGAAAGTGGAAGTTAAACGTCCACTCGTGCAGGCACAAACACCAGCCGTTACTCCATATGTTACTTACGCCCAAATGGCGGCAGGTTGCTTCTCAGGCCCCAGCGCCTAGAGCACCGGAACCTGCAACTGACATGCTAGCTATCTTGCTCTCTATTCAGGGGCAGATGGCTCAGCTTCAACGTCAAATACAAGAACAGGCTACACGGGTAGATCAAATATATTCGCTGCTGCCGGGCCTAACGCACATTCAGTCGTAATGGGTAGGTACGTGGCGGAGCAGACCCTGAAGGTCCTTGCAGTGAATGTGAATTCACTGATTAGGTTCGAACGACGAGCCGCACTATCCAAGTTGCTTAAAGACCAAGCTCCTGATGTGCTTTTGGTTAGCGAAACTAAGCTTACCAAAAGACACAAAATGACACACAGAAGATATGAAGTATTACGAAGAAACCGAAACAATTCCATTCAAGGAGGAGGTGTTGCGATCTTTGTAAGAAAGGGACTGCATTCCAAAAGAGTATACAGTCGTGTAGTACGTAGGTTTCAGGTGCTGGAAGCATGCATCGTGTATATCCCTCTCCTTAGTGGAAAGCGGCTGTACATGGTGCCTGTCTATGCACCTAAGTCTACTCAATCCACCTTATTCATCTCAGACACTTTTTCGATTCCTGAGTCTGGAATTGGAAGATAACTATTTTATTATCGGCGGAGATTTCAACGCCAAACATAGTGATTGGGGAAATAATACACCAAATGCTAGAGGGAA
Organism: Volucella zonaria; assembly: GCA_963966105.1. Classification (NCBI taxonomy): domain Eukaryota; kingdom Metazoa; phylum Arthropoda; class Insecta; order Diptera; family Syrphidae; genus Volucella; species Volucella zonaria. The sequence goes on along the minus strand of OZ014530.1, from coordinate 93,129,183 downwards.
CCTACTATTCAATTGGTGGGGTCAACACAGCATAACGTATCGACTCGGGCTTAAGGCGACGGATAGTTCGTAGTTTCACAGACACGGGTCCTATTTGGATCTCTTGCTGTTCGACACTCGAATATAACTAACAGGCACTAACCAACATACCATAAACTGTCTACGTACTTTCGTGTATGACAGTGATCATTGCGGTCTCAGCACCGAAATAACTGTTCCCAACGAAACTGCGGAATTGGATGAGTTTGTTCAAAGGCATTCCTACAACTATAGTAGGGTGCGTTGGATTCACTTCTCCAGAACGCTGACGAGAGCACTCTCCTCGAATTCGCTCTACCCACCGTCCAATAGAAATCTGTCAAACGAGGAGATTGACAGATATCCAAGACTAATGGACGAGACAATCAAACGAACAATGGACAAAACGATACCTCGGTATCAACACACTGACGAAGAAGACTTATTCCGCAACGCAACTATTGACGCACTGCACCGACATAAAAGCAGACTGCTGTCAAGACTAAAAACCTTGTACAGACAGTTTACTGACAGACATAACCCGGAGATCATGACATTGAAGTCGTCGATTAAAAACCTCCAAACAGTAATAAGGGAAAGTTACAGAGATTCTGTAAGTTTGTATTGGAAGAACAAAATTCGGGCTGTAAACACCAGCAACCCGAATATGTTCCCGCAAATAAATAAAATATTTCGTAGGAAAGATCAAAACGACCTTCCATGTCTCAAAATCGCCCGAACGACGAACAACGAACAAATACTTGTAGCAGCAGGTATCGATCCAAATGAGGCAGTTGACGATGATAACTTCTTTGTGATCGAGGATCCACAGGAGAAGGTAGAGGCTATAGGAGCGACTTTCCAGGAAGTATACAAGGCGAATGACATCATTGGCCCGAACCACGACCTGGAGAGTCGAGTCCTTGTGCACAATTTCTGCCTTCGAAATGAAATTGTGAATTG